>OX336336.1:19737132-21131632 GCA_946902875.1 Nematopogon swammerdamellus
TAGAAGTGCCTACAAATATATGTTTTATTAATTTAACACAATGTAGAAATTACTTTAACATTTTCGATCGCAAAATTTAGTTTACTTATCTAAAGAAATAGTATTTTAAATATTTTGCTCATTATTATTTTATTATTTTACCTATTTAACCTAAAAATATAATGAGAAAGGGCGTTTTTTTCTGTTAATTTATTGCACATTGCACCATTTCAATAGAAATTATTTCCATAGCTATTTATTAGATTCACTTACTACTTTCTAACCCCCGACGCAAAAAAAACGGAGGGGTGTTATAGGTGTATCTGTCTGTGGCATCGTAGCTCCCAAACGGATGGACAGATTTGGATGCGGTTTTTTTTTAAAGTTAATTTACAAATTTAAAGAACCCCCGACCCTAAAGTAAAAAATAATTTCCGTTGACTTACTTAAAGGAGTCGGGAGAACGCTAAATAAATAATATAAAAACTCAGAGTTGCGCGGGAATTTACTTAGCGGTCCACCAACTCCTTTAAGTAAGTCAACGGATATTATTTTTTACTTTTCAATATGTATATTATGTAAGATATAAACTTTAAAGAATCAAATTATCGTGTTCTGTGTTTATATGTTGTATCACATTATCTTTCCGCCTTTCAAGAAAATGCCTTAGGCATTAAAATGTAACCCTTTGCCACTTTATTGGCGTGCAATATAGATATATAAACAACAAAATCATTTCAATTTATTCAAACAGCCACCGAAACTTCTCTACCAACTTTCAACTCTATGGAGGCCGACGATCGTTAACCGAGCGCGACGAGGCGGCCGGCGCGGCGGAGGCGGCGCGGAGGCGGCGCGGCGGCAGTGGCGGGGTGGAGGGCGGGTGCGGACGACGTGGGCGGTGGGCGGAGGCGGTGCGGTTGCGGTGTAGGAGATTGCGGGATCGGAGCGGCGCGCGGCGGCGGCGGCCGCGGCGGGAAGACATCACGGCTCCATTTACAATGCAATAAAGTGCATTCGACAAACGTTACGCCCATTCTTTGTCGAGCGAGCTCAGAGAACGTGCGATCGTGATTTACCGCTGCGATTTTTTTCCACATCTCGCTCGCAGCCTTCTAATGACAACGGATTTAGTGGGCTGAGAGATAAAGGATGAAAAGTGAAAATTAACGAAGAGTATAGACTATTTCTGGTTTGTAATGTAATACATATTTTTTAGGGAAACTGGCACGGTCGCTGCGCCCAGAGAGTTCATCGGGCAATCAGACATAGCCAATAACACCACTCCTCGAGAAAGGACGCTCAGTGAGGTGCCATGCCAGCGACAAAATCGTTGTCAAATTACCGACGTGCACGATGTGAACCGAAAACAACAACGAGAAACATTTAATTGACAAAGAACAGAAAATGAAACAGGCAACAGTTAATTTCGCCTGTAAAGAACGTTCGTCGTAGTCGTAGCTACAATGTAATTATGACGCATATTCTTTCATGTGTCGCGTCCGTCACTCGGGGTGAAATGTGACGCATTTTTTCATTATCCTGCTGTGTGCAGCTCAAATATTACGTTACCATTCGAGAAACAAGCAGAATTAATTTTTAGATACTCTGTTAGAAATATTTGAAAAATACTAATACATTAATTGTATTAAGCGGTCGGCAGATCAAAGGAAAGCATTTCAATGGCACCTAGTTCTGACAGTAACAAGGTCTGTTCGGCCAACATCACGGGTGTGCAAGGTGTTGCAGCCCTATCAGGTTTAATAAAAAAGTATTGTTCTATATATTTTTGTTGATATCTCTAAACATCGCGAGCGGAGCCCGGGAGCGGGAGCCCTTTAGCTAGTTTTATAAGAGACGAAATTCATCCCCCATTGTTTTCTCCTAGTTTTATTCTAAGTCTGTTTAATAGTCCAAAATACTTACTCTTCAGGCTTACATGCTTTTGTTTGAGGATCACACTTCAGGCGCCACCAACGTGGAGAGACTATGTAGGTACCCCAACGACGAGGTACCCCCGTAATTCTTTTCAAAAGCCCTCAGTTGAATGAATCTTAGTGAAAAGAGAAAGTGAAAAGAGTGAGTTGGATATTTACGTACTAAGTAAATACAATATGTTGTTATAATAATATTATAATGTAAATATACATAAAAATTCAACTTGAAAAAGAAACTTAAAATAGTAGGCCACGAATCGAAAATTTAAATGGCTTTTCATTCCTCGTTCCTTTTTTTTACTACTGGCTCTTATGAGTTTGTCTTGTAAAATAAAACGTAAAATTGGAACAGCTCTTCTCCCCACATGTTGCCGTGGTGGCGAGATTTATATAATTTTCCAGTCAGTGAGGGGGGTGGTCCATCATATTCTTTCTTTGTCGTCTGCTCTCACTCTTCTCTCTTATCTCACTCTCTTTTCTAATGTGCTCCTTGAGTCTATTTTCTATAGTTTCTACAGATTTGCTTGCAAAGATAACATAACATTTTTAGTTAGTACGTAGCATTTGAAAATAACATAGATGAATAAATATCTCTCTGGAAAATAGTATTTTTATTATATTTATTAAATAGTCTTTGTGAGATGAGGTAATTTTACTTTTTGCTTTGACCTTGACTGAGGAAGCAACGAAAATTCATTATAAATTAATTGGAGCATTCTTTTTAAGTACCGTGTGGGGCCGGTACTTAAAAAGAATAGCCCCACTGCATATCTCCCCGTGCATGTCGTAAAAGGCGACTAAGGGATAAGGACAAGATGTCGCGCTAAAGGGCGAAAGGCTAGCCACCTCTCACCTTGGCGCGGTCCTTCCACCTTGTCATGCAGTAGGTGGGTCTTCGTGCCTCACTTGCTGCTTGATAGTTATCTTCTCTAAGGTTATCTCTCACACTTCAGGCGCCACCAACGTGGAGAGACTATGTAGGTACCCCAACGACGAGGTACCCCCGTAATTTTAACCTGAAGTGCGTAATCATAAGGCCTCTAGATTGGTTTACAAGCTACCTAACAAATAGATGCCAAAGGGTTCGAATTGGAGAGGTTCAGAGCGATGAGGGTAGTATCACGTTTGGTGTACCACAGGGGAGTGTGCTAGGACCACTACTGTTTATTATGTATATAAATGACCTATGCTTGGAGCGTATACTTGGATGCAAAATAGTGACCTTTGCGGACGATACTGCACTCATTTTTTCTGCACCATCTTGGATCACAGTCACCAAGCTCGCTGAAACTGGACTCTCCCAGCTTAGGTTATGGCTTAATCAAAACCTTCTTACCTTGAACGTATCTAAAACCAAATTCATCTGCTTCTGCGTCAAAAGTTCTACTCTGCCAAGTGACTTAATAAATCTAAAAATTCACACCTGTAACTTTTATGGGTCTGTGACACAAATTAGTGGCCAGTGTAGCTGCGAGAGTCTTGAGGAAGTAAAGTCTATAAAATACTTAGGAGTTATCTTGGACTTCCGGCTATGTTGGGATAAACATATACAATCCATAGCTGGTAAAACACGAAAACTTATTTATGTCTTTAAAGGTTTGAGAAATGTTGCAGACAAAGACTTACTCAGATCTATATACTTTGCTCTTTGCCAGTCGAGACTAACGTACTGCATCACTTGCTGGGGAGGTGCTGCTAAATCGCATCTTATCTATTTGGAGCGGGCTCAGCGTGTAGTTTTACGTGTAATATATAAGAAACCCTTCCGTTTTCCAACTCAACTGCTCCTTAAAGAATGCCGTGTTCTTAGTGTAAGGAAGTTATTTATATCCTCAATTATCAAATTTACTCACCATAACATCACATCTGACACATCATCCTCACACAGTCATAACACACGGTATGCCATGGAAGTCTCAGTTCCCATTACGTGTACTAGTTACGCTCAGCACTTCGCTTGGTTCCTTGGACCCTTTATCTACAGAAAACTTGACCGACTTTGTACAATAAGTTCTTTATGTAGATCCAAATGCAGCAAAGTCGTGTTTGACTGGTTGCTAAGTCATAGCTATGATGAGGGCGAGCTCCTCCTATCTGTCATGAGGTGATTTTATATACAAATAGGTAGGCCGTTGTGTAAAAAAAACTCTTACAAAGAAATGCTCACATTACAAATTTTTGTTGTACTTGCACTACATTTATTAGATCTTTGTACTCTAAAAATGTATTTTATATAACATAGGTAATTTGTTTTCATCGTTGTCTTTTTTTTTTTTTCTTTCATTTTATTAGTTTATTAATATTCAATTATATAAAATGTTTTAATTAATATATTTTGTAATCTATTATATAGTTTACATTGCATATTTTAATATATCAAGTATATGTGCATACTGTACTATCTCAACTAACTACAAAAAAAAAAATATTTTACAGTTAATCTTCTATACCACATTACTCGTTCTGTGCTGCTTACTTGAGTATTCTGGTGTGATGTAGATGTCTTACTTAATACTATATCACGCACACACACGCAATTGCCTGCTAATGACTTGCCTATTCTTTGTAGGTGCTACGGAATGCATTGCTATCGTTACTCAGGTACGTTGCATATGATACGATTTCTGTGGGTAGTTCGAACTCTCGACAATTTTGTTATTGAATTGTATTGTATAGGTAGACTATTCAAACGAAGACACTGACCGCCTATAGTGCAGCCATTTAGGCCAGTTTAGGCGGGAGGTTTTACCTAATTACCTATTTAGAAACTTGTTGTACCTAAATACCTATGATTTGTAAATAGTTTCTAAGAATTTAACAATATACACTTTTTGATTTTGATTTTGATTTGATCTTGTCCGTATACTGTGCTAAACGTGGTGGTCGGTGTTGTGCTTTAATTTACCAGAGTACTTATGGGAGTGAAAGTTGGGTATGGCAGGCGAAGCATGAGAGCAGGATAAATGATGTCGAAATGCGCGCGTTGAGAGGAGTATGTGTGGAATAGGAGGAGTATGTGTGTCTGTAGAATGGATGATAGGAGACTAATGAAAGAAATCTATGGAGCGAATGTATGTGGAAGAGTCGGGTAGGGTCGCCCTAGACGCACGTACCTGGACCAGATCGGGCATGTGCTCGAAAAGGGTCAGGTGCGTAGTACCCGTAACCGACGAGCATGTATGAAGAACATTATGAGAGTGGAAGAGGCGGCAAAAGTGTGTCAGGAATCAGGATGGTGGCGCGTGGCGGTTGGGTTGTTTGCGTGGGTTGGGTCCGTTGTCTTTGCCTGCCCCACTGGGAGGCAGGCAGGCGTGACGTTATGTATGTGTATGTATGTATGTATGTATGTATGTATAGCACAACACCGATTACTCTGCTTACCCTGATTGTCGGGATACAAAAGCGTGAGTTATGTATGTTATGTATGTATTAATTGGAATGAGAAAATTGCATACATAAATGTTTTGTTGCTCATAATTCAACATTAAAACTTTCCTAATGAGATTTCAGTTACTGCTGGTGATGGAAGTTTTTATAATATAATTGTTATTATTTTATCAGATTGAAAAGTTAATTAAATTTGCTTCGTCCATTCTAAACCGAAATGGAGCAATTTATTCAAATGGAGAACACGAAACAATGGTAGACACTTAATAATTACTAGTCATAAATACCATTCCAATTTTCTACAAGTTTAAAGTAATTTTCAAGTATTTTCTTTTCAGATCTAATTAAAGCGTAGCGTGTCTGGAATATCTACCTTCTCACAATTTTTATTAGACAATGTTCAATATTATTTAACCACAGTATCGTAGGTTGAAACATGATAGCAATAAATTAATAGTTTTTTTAACAACAATCTCGATCCTATCGTTGCAGTGGGTTCTATAAAAATGAGCCCACGAAAATTTGTTAGTTATTATCTCATCTAAATTCAAATTCAAATTTATTTATTTTTCAATTCCCTTGTAGCATACATAAACAATATACAAACGTTTTATGTGTCATATAGATGTGGATTGAAAAAAAGGTGTAGGCGCAGCATGTGGCACTGGCATTTCAGTGCCGCTGATTTTAAGCCTAACCTTGTCTAAACTTGTCGTTATTCTAAAATTTGGCGAAAAGTTTACAAACGTATCTACGTATGTCATGAGCAGTGTGCTGGTAACCACTCGCCACACACTAGCATTTTTAGTGTGAAAAATTAATAATAAATAAAATATTTCGAATATAAATATTCCGAAGAAAGGCTCGATCTGCATATAGTTAATACCATGAGCGAGCACTAGGGAGAAACATAAAATAGGTATTATTATAGTAGTATTAGCTATATGTAGTAATAGCAAAAGATCTAAAACATAGTAGACCTCTTGCAAGTGTTGAAAAGTGTCAGGTATGTACAGTACGCGGCAGCAATAATGCGCATTGGGCTTTATACAAGGAGACAATCCGGTTGTAGAGCGTCGTCTCTGTCGCACCAACTCGCGACATACTCCGATAGATGGCCGGATGGATATGTATGGGACCCCTTAATTTTTAACTTTTTCGAATTTTTATTATTGTTTTATCTGTCATAATAACACAATCTGTGAAAATTTCAACCGGTTAGCTATTACGGTTCCAAAGATACAGCGACAGGACAGAGAGACAGACAGACAGACGGCGTAGGCTTAGTAATAGGGTCCCGTACCGGATACCCTAAAAAAAGACCTTATATAAGAAGTATAGAGTAGAGATTACGCCTAGAGTTAAAGATTTTTTGATAGGCTTCAGTAAATTAAAGTTTATCTAGACGTTCTGCGAGTGTTACAAAAGGTTGTGCAATAAAATAAATTTGGCAATTTCATAAAATTAATATTTTTGATTACATCATCATCACCATCGTTTTACATGACTTGGATATTGGATAACGACAATGATATTATTGATTTATCTAACAGGAGCTGGTGCGGTTGACAGATTTATCTGTCGCGCACAGCAGGCGCGGCGGCGGCGGCGGCGGCGACGGGCGACGGTTAGTACGCAGGCGCGAGTACCGCACTCAGGCTCCAACATTCAATGTTAATGAAGCAGTATTTACAGAAAATAGGTCAGCTGAAACGATGCAATTCAGTTGCTTTCGCTGGGTATAATGTCGAAGGAACTGGGTCATTGGATTCTGGGATCGACTAACCGATCAAGGCCTGTACGGCGGAAGACAGTGGCGAGGTGAAAACACCATATTTTATTTATTTATTCAAAATAGGTTCTGCCCGCTGACATGTGAAATTTTGAGGCTTTTCGCTAAGTTCACAAAGGGGTAAGCCCCAGATAAAATTGTAGATTAACAAGCGGTTCAAATAGCGCATTAAATAATTATAGACAACAGAAATGCATGCACCATCTGTACATATTTATGTATACGTAAAAGGAAAGGGAAGCACTGGCATGGCATCTAGTTCATCAAGGTATTATGGGCTGATATCACGGATGTAGTAGGTGATGTAGCCAACCGTGTCCGTTTCCATAAACGAAAATATAAAATAGAGAAGTACAATGCAGCCGCCATGAACACAAAGGAAACACTGACACGGCATCTACATAGTACCGACAGGAGCACGTCGGGCTGACATCACGAGGGTAGCACATGAAACAAGCAATTATGTCAGGTTACACAAAAAAAAATCTCACTGTGGTTTTCAAGGATGAATTCCAAAATTTGTCTCTTAGAAGATGTATTTCAATTATGCACAAACAGTTTTCTTTTGTACAAGTGCTTATAAACAAATTTAAAGAAATTAATCAAAGTTCTCTTACGCTTTTTTCCTCTCAGAAATATAAAAAAAATCAAACAAAAAGAAAAAGAAAACACAATGTTGTCTCCCGTCTGATCAAACTCAGACCGACAAAACAATCAACATACTTTTAAGAAAACCGACAAAGTTTTGTTCTTAGAAAAATCTTAACATCAAATGGTTTCGCTCCCAGGAATTGCCGAGAGATAATAACGCAACGCCCCCTTGCCTCATTTTACATTTTAATGTTTACTGAAGCACCTCGATAAGCCCCTCCCGACAACGGTACTACTTATTTTTTGACACCTTCGTCTCGGTCGCAAGCAATTACGTTTCATTTGATATTTGCTTCGCGAGTGTTTCTCTTCTGGAATCTCTTTGTTCTCGAAAGAAGTGCTCAAAGTAGGTAACGTTATACGCGAGCGCGTACTATTGGTTAGGCGACCTCAGTCGTCTACAGTGACAAAGCGACGAATCGAAGAGGCTTGTCGTTCGGGCACGAAACCGAAGGAAAATTAAATGCTGGAAATCACTGTTGAAATTTGAATTTTATTGTGAAGTATAAAATGCTGTTGAAAGCGTGTGCTGAGTTGTATTACGTGGTGTAACTATTAAAATATGAAAGAGAGATGATTAGTAGAGATGCATTGTTTCAACTTATCCCATTGGGAAACAGACATGGATAAATAACTATATAATGTAAGTTGATAACAAGGTAGGTGTATAAGTCAAAGCAAATAATTTATAATAAGCTAAACTCTCATAAAAACTAGATCATATTATTTTCATATCCTTGCAGAATATTTGCCGCTGGCAGCTTTGATTCAAGGTTATTAAAATAAGCTGGAATAAATGTATAATTCAAACAATTTCGGGCGTGACAGATAACACCGGCAAAAAAAATACTTCAAAAGATGTTATTATCAGATTTCTCATTATGTACTTGCGAAAACAATTGAATATATACGTGTAACGGTGGAATAATTCAATGGAGGGAATTTTCCGTCCGACAATAATAAGCTGGACTAATTTCAATCTAGCCTAATGTAGGGCAAGGTACCAAAATAAAATACATAACCTTCATAGCACAGTCACTACACCGTTGACAACAAGAAACCAGTGCATTCGACTTCAAAATAGCAAATACATCTATACTACCGCATTAGCGAACTTCATGCCTCAATAGACACTAGTGACAAGTTTATCCAACTGCCCCTCCACATTTAGACAACTGTCTAAGTTAACGGTGATAATGAATTCAGTCTGGCAAGCCGGCTTATATCGTAGTTCTATTGGGTGCCAAACAATTCATTAGGATAGAATGTTGAGCAGGTGAAAAGTCGTAATATTATACAGTGGTGTGAACAAAAACGAAATCAACCTCAATCAATACATATAATAAAACTGAAAAATGGACGTGTCTGTGCACTGATATATTTTAAAAAATTTATAGGAGGATGAAGGATAACTATTAGAATGCATTTATTAGATAATTAGGGTTCCATACCTCAAAAGAGGAAAAAAAACTTAACCCTTATAGGATCACTCTGATGTAAATCTGTCTGTCTGTCACACCGTGTTTCTCGGAATTCAAGGCTGTCCCAACACTATACCTACCTCTAACTTCGGAGCAGCAGTTCCACTACGAGGTCCTCTCAGACAAATATACGTCGCAAATTATAGCACAGTTAGTCGACGACGCGTGACACAGAATGCTGGGGTGGGATAGGAATGCCACGCAGGTGAAGCCGAGATAATTTATATTTAGTTGTATATTTTCTAGGAGGAAATTTTGTAGTATTTTGTACCGTGTAGAGCCGGTACTTAAAACATAGTTCCACTGCACCTCTCCCTTGCGTGTCGTAAAAGGCGACTAAGGGATAAGGGCAAGATGCCGTGCTAAAGGGCGACAGGTGCCACCTCCCAGCTTGGCACGGTTCTTCCACTGAGTCATGCAGCAGGTTGGTCTTCGTGCCTTACTGGCTGCTTGATATTCTATCTTGTCCGAATATTTTTCTAAACGTGTCAGTATTGTGCTGTAATTTACAAGAGCCCTTGCAGCACAACATCGATTATTCTGTTCACCCCGATGCTCGGGATACAGCGTGTGGTATGTATGTATAAGTATATACTTTACATTCAAAATAAATATGAAATGAAATGAAATATGAAATACTTTTGGGGTTGGTACCACCGCACTGAATGAAACGTCGGTCGAAACGGCTATGTAAATAGTTTGTGTTTTCCGTCCAGTTCAGTGTAGCCGGCACGACCGAAGGGATACACTGACGTGGCACCAAGTTCACCCGGTGTTATGGGCTGACATCACGGATGTTGTAGGTGATGTAGCCAACCGTGTCAGTTTCAATAAAAAAAAAAACGTTTGTAGTAAGAAGAAAGATCTAATATGAAAGTTCTTGTCCCTGCCTACCACTTTACGAGACATGCGTGATATTTATGTGTGTATGTATGTAAGTAATTTTTATAAAACCCGTAGCACTATTTTTTATTCAAGATTCTGATTTATTTATCTCAATGAAAACAAATGAGTAATTTAATTATGCGTTAAGCACCTGGTGTCAGTGAAAACCTGCCAAATGCGTACGTTCCATAAATTCAATATTTCTATTTTCCACGAGATTTTTTTCCGAAATAGATTGTGGCTTCACAAAAATCTGAGACAGAAAACATAAAGGTAGTGATGAATCAGCACTTCTGATGCGTCCACTCTCCTGCCCGCACGCACGCAGTTTGATTTACGAGCCTGCCTCAGTCGCCGCCGCGCCGCCGTGGTGGTCGCGAGTGGATTAGTGGCCAGTGGTAGCGACGCGAGTGCCAACAAGCGCGAGTTATTGTCCGCACAATAGCCCTGCCCGTAGGCGGCGTCGTCGTCGGGGGAAGGGGGGGGGGGGGGGGGGGGGGGGCATGATTATGTTTCTAAAGGTAAATAAACTAACTGCAAACAGCAAGATATATTACTTTACTAGAGCATGCGCTACGGAGGTGGCGGCGCCATAACGACGACGAAGCTCGTGTAGAGACTACGGAGGATCGCCATCGAATAACTCAGGGCCGGCTAGTTATCTTCAACCCGGTGGAACATGGCGAGTGCACACTTCAGCAAGAAAAAAAGTGGTCAAGTGAACCATGTCCAAGTGCAGAGGGTCCCGTAGCCGCTGCTTCGCTTTCATCTAATTATATTTTCTACTAGGGTGCGTTCAGGGTTTGGATTGGTGGCCGTACGACGGTTGAAGTTGGCAGTGGTTCCGATTCCTCTTGAAACTGTATAGTTTCATCCCTTTATCTTACTATGAAAATATTTAGCTGGTAGGTGCTAACTCGTTCGGATTGGTACACCCACTCATTCTCCACAGTGTAAATTCGACTCTGATCTGTGCTCGCGAGATCATCGCTTCCACCGTCCGATACTTGTCCTCAATTTAATCAACATTCGCTTGTTATTTACGACGTGCTTTCTCCATTGCTCTCTCTTTTTCCTTCCGCTTCCTATTCCTATTCCTCTTCTATTTTACATGCTTTAAACTTTACATAATACATTTGAACAACACATAAGTGATGATACATGACATAAAACACAATAAATTACATCTGTAATCTACATCTAGAAAAAAGATAATAGTCGTAAGACAAAAGTCTTAATGTGTAAAAACACAGTTACCGGGCTTTTTTGGCGCGGTTTACCGAGTGAGACCTGCCGTCACTTTGTCCGCTCTGCGCGGCGTGGAGGCTCTGGACCTGCGAAGTTAAAAGGATGTGTTACTATCGACAGGGGGCGCTTGGTCGATGAATCCCGCAGCCGGTAGACGCAAGCGCTAGCGCTCAGCGGGTTGTCGTGTCGATACGCCCCCTTGAAGAAACCTGTGGACAGCTTCTGGAGATGTTCTTCCAGCGGTGCTATTCCCAGGTCTCTGTGTAGGTTCGCGATTCTATGGTACCAGGGCGCACCTGTGGCGGTGCGCAAGAATTTGTGTTGCCTGATCCTCAGCTCTTGGATGAGTCCTTCGGCCGCATGAGCCCACGTCGGAGTGGCGTAGGTCATGACGAGTCTGATGCAGGTCTTGTAAATTGTCACTTTGTTTCTAAGTGACAATTAACTTTTCCTGTTTAGCATGGGGTAGAGAGGGCCACAAATGCTTGCGGCTCTAGCGCTCACGTTTTTTATGTGAGTCGCAAACGTGAGCCTTCTGTCAAGCCTTCAGTCTGTTCTACAGGTACTATCATGGACGCTGCTCGGAGGAACTTGCTTCCCTTATTCCTTGCCATCCAACCTATCTTCGCAGCACTCGCCGCAGAGAAACTGAGTACCCTTTTGTTGTTGACATTGGGCTTTTGAGAACCCATCGGTTCTCAAAATCGTTTCTTTGTCGCACCGCTAGGGTGTGGAACTGTCCCTCGGAGGTGGAGTGTGTTTCCCGAATCCTTTAATCTGGGTGTCTTCAAACGTCGTATCAACGGGCTAGACAGCCTAGCAACAGGCCGCAAATCTGCTGGCATGGCGCCTCACAGAGCGTGGTTTCGTGAGGAGAGGGGTTTTGGCTCTGTCGACTGTACCATCGGTCTCTCGACACAGCCACCCATGTTGGTTTACTTTAAAAAAAAGTGTGACGCCCAGGTACTTTACCTCTGTGACCCATGGTATGGCACCGCCGAAGATCTGCACCTGTTGGGTGGGAAAAGTCGGCTTATTAGCCCTGGTGAATATGATCGCCTGGCTCTTATCCGGATTGACCTCGACCCTCCACTTTCTGAACCAGAGTTCGAGGGCGGAGGCGGCTTGCTGCAGCAGATTGATGATGTGCGGGATCTGTCTGCATCTGTAGTAGAGTCAGTAGATAGAGCCACGCTTATGCAATGTTCATACACTTCACTGATTTACTTATCGTTTTACTGTTACATTCTGGTATGTAAATCGTTTTTTTTTTTTATTGACAGCGCGACATATGGCGCCGAGCCACCCATAAGGTGTCTAACGACGCCCATGGAAATTCGGTCGTATGCGGGGGTTGCGAATGCCATGCCGGCCTGACAGGTGCCCATTCAGGCCCCTCTTGAAGGACCCGAGACTGTACTTGGGGGGAAATATACGGGCAGGGAGAGCGTTCCAGAGTTTACCGGTTCTGTAGAGGAAAGATCTGCAGAATCGATTGGTACGCATCCGCGGTAAGTCCAGCGTGTAGGGATGCAATCCCTGCCCAGTGCGCGTGGTGCGGAGGTGGAAAGGGGACGGCGGGATCGCATTAAATAGCTCCTCCGAGCACTCCCCATGGAATAAGCGATAGAACACACTTTCGTTTTTGTCCATTTCAGTGTAGCCGGCACCACCAAAGCATATTTTTTTCTTAAGTAAGTGACTTCGTTTGGTAGATAATTCTCCTAATAAATAAAGCGAAGTTTCTACGGACGACCGACTGTAACGTAGTTACGTCAATATATGAATATCCTTATAACGCGGGAACCACCTTTTTAATTTAGATACGGTTTTCACTGTTACATTATATCATGTTACAGGATGGTTTTAAGTTATAAAAATGAATAGTTTTGGTGCAAAACTATATAAAAAAAATACCTATATCGCTTCTAGTGGCAAAAATTATACGTATAGCGCGTCATCTCTGTGCGACAGGGTCGAAGCTCTACAGCCGGATTGTCTCTTTCTAAAGTCCGATGTACATTATTTACTGCCGCGTACTGTACAATATTTTCAATAAATTATAGCAACTGAAGAAGCCGCTTAGTTTGATTAAAGTGTCGCAATGCGATCCGATTAGCCGATCGGTGCTATGATACAACGATATTGTTTGTGTTCGTTTAAGTAGCTAGAGCAGAACTGAAATTGTTCATTATACAAAAACATTGCTCTAGCTAAAATCCTTTGAGACATTGTTCGTTTACACCACATAGAACTAGACAGTAATTCGTTTAGAATATTAACGTAAACGCTTTTAACTTTCACGAAACTAACTTGCATATTGAAAGCTTGTAATTTACAAGAGTACTTGCAGCATTTAATTAATTGCGAGTCTCAAAGTTTACAATATTTAACGTCACTTTTGTTATTCAATAATGAGAATAAAATTCCGTCCGTTCCATTCACTTTACATCAACGTCGGTTTCATTGTAACAGGTTCTGAAAACGAGATGCAAATATACAAACAGTTGTGTACTAGAGCGGGAGGGCGATAAAGAGAGATGTACAGCTCGACAAAATTGGATTTTGTTCCAATGGATTTGCGCCCGTAACGACACCCGTACTCGATTAATTTTAACGATGGCGAATCCCGAATGATTTTGTTACACAAAGGTGCCAGTATTACCTGGGGTCAGGCTAATGCGGACTCAGAGTTTAACAGCTTTAGATCCAAATTCGTGTGCAGGGGTCACGTTGTGGCGTCACCGGGGCCAAAAAAATAAATGCGAACACTCGTTCTGCTAAAAACGCTCATTAATTTTGTAGCCTCTATTAAAACGATGCCAGACAAATTATTGTTAGTCAGATTTTAAAATGAAATTTATACTGGAAGTGACTAGTTTTGTTGTGTGCTATTAATTGGCAGGAAGTACTCAACATTTGTAAGTACAGTTCTGTTTTTTTTAGGTTTCCGTATCCCGTGTGAAAGCTTATTACTAAGCCTCCGCCGCCGTCCGTCCGTCTGTGGGAGGGCTGTATCTCTTGAACCGTAATAGGTAGCCCGTTGAAATTTTCACAGAATATGTGGTACTATGGCGGATATAACAACAAATAAGAAACATAAGAAAAAGTTAAAAATTAAGGGGGGCGGGAATTATTTTTCGGACGTTTGTTGTATGGGAATACAACAAACGTCCGAAAAATCGATTAGTCACACTATTGAATAATAGATGGCGCCACAGGCTTTTGTACATTGCATTGTTGAAAGACAAAAGATAGGCGGATAATAGCGGATAGATACGGAAACCTGCGTGCGCGAGTAAAACTTACACTTAACACATTTTTTATTAGGTCCGTACTGAAAATGTTCTGAGTTAGGTAGGTATATCTAGACTTTTGCTTAATAGAGTAGACCTCCTATGTATGTAAATAATAGGTACAACGTAATTATTTTGAGTAAAAAACCCAAGGGCAATGTGAACTGTGCGACATTGTTGTTATCCAGCGATCTTGCGATTTATTCCTGCGTGAGTTTGATAGGACGAGTTCGCCCTCTGTCAAGGACGACTTGGATTTTCTATAGGGCATTAATCATTTCAACTCCGAAACGATGTGGATGCTACTATGGGATGCTACGAATAAATTTATTCGTAACGTTTTTAAAATAAATTAAAACTTTGCCAGCTAATAAAAACAAAAGCGATACCGTGACAAGCGTCAGTTTGAACGAATAATAAAAGTTTGAAAGCTGTTCTTCTTATAGTTCTTTTTACGAATGCGGTGAAAATGTTTCTTTTATAGTAGTCAATAATGGCACACTCGCGTTTTACGAATATGCTGTTATTTCATTGGTGGAGCTTTAAAAATGTGTTTCTACGTTTCATTGTTTCAGATTGTTTTTATTCCTAACTAGCTTTTGCTCGCGGCTCCGCTCGCGTTTTTAGGGTTCCGTATCCGTCGTACGGGACCCTATTACTAAGCCTAGGCCATCTGTCTGTCTGTCTGTCCGTCTGTCTGTCTGTCTGAGGGCTGTATCTCTTAACCATAATAGGTAGCCAGTTGAAATTTTCACAGAATCCCATACAAGAAATTGAACAGTGTATGCGCGCCATCTACCGAAAAAAGTATGAAGCATTTAACTAATACATAGATGGCGTGAGTGGCGCTGACCATGACATGGCGATACGGAACCCTCGGTGCGCGAGTTTGACTCTCACTTGGCCGGTTTTTTTTTTGTCAGAATCCTTCTTCGGCGCGCACACAACAACCCACCAGAATTTCACCGTATTCGGATGAAAGGTTTACGAACGCATAACTATGAAAGAACGAACGAACGAACATGCATTATTATTTTCTCAATTATTGTATAAGATGCAAACTTCAAAATAGTGTTTTTGCCGTAAGGACTAAATGGTCAAGGATAAAAAGGTAAGGAAAAAAAAAATTTCTATTTATTTTATTTCTTTCAGATTTATTTATTTACGTTCTGGGGTAATCACCTCGAACATCACACGTGACAGACGGATGGACGGACGGAGAGACGAACGGACTGACACATGATCGATTTTATATAGGCCCATGCCAGCATCGCTGTGTACAGAACCCTAAAAATAAAAGGTAAAATTTCCACACATTCAAGTAATATATATAAGAGTTTTTATTACGCTCGTAAACATCCAACATAAGACGCTAGTGTTATCTTAGGGAAACCTACGTCTAGCACTCAACATCACAGTGATGTGATGACGCACAAGCTTTCCCAATACCTATTTCTAAAGCCCCAAAGTTTTCCTAAGACCGGACGAGACGCGCTTAACCTGAAAATGCGTAATTGGCAGTTGAACCCTTTTACATTATTCATGTCGCTATCACAACATTTTGTTTAATATGCCCTAAAAGTTCTCGTGAGACTTTCCCGGAAACAGAAGGGAAAACTCTGCAAACAATTTAAAAGTAAAACAATACAGGAAATGATACCACGTACGTAGGCAAAGACTGACGTGGACGTATATATTACATAAGTGAATTCTTCCAGTCGATCTTTAGTGAGCTCCTCTGATATAGGTACGTCTGTGTTAAATAATTTCCGCCGCACGGGGGCGATTGGCGTGACCTGTGCGCATTTTTATGAGTATGGTGTACGTTGAAGTCAAAACTGTGCCTTAGAAAGCAACTGTAAAATCAGTCATTTAAAGAACTAGTATAACATTTTCTGCGATTTTCATCACTTTCGACCCCACTGCTTAGCCCCGATTTAAAGGTAACTTATGGAAAATTACTTTAGTTTAATGAATCTTTCTTAGTACAATCTATTTCTAATTGTTAACTTGTTTCACTCATTCACAGCACAGTCAGTAGAAGTTTGACAGTTGTGTAAAATTTTATTTTCTTATATTAATTTCAATTCCTTTGTTCTCTGTGTCTTGCAAAAAGTTGTTGAGACTTCTCTCCGTATTTTTATGTCGAAGGAAGTTTGCAATTGGTTTCGCATATTTACTCGTAGTTCTAACACGGCATAGCGGGGCTTTGCCTGACAATAAAAATGAATTATTATCTACAAATGGGTATTTTTTGAAAAAAAAAAATCTTTGTTTTACAAACATCAATGAAACTTTTCCTAAATCAAATGTTTACGATTTCTTTATTTTTCTGATTAAATTACACAAATACAATTATTTTTGTGAGAAACACAAAATGTTCAATAGTTCGCGTATCAAAAGTCACAAGTACTGTTTGGTGCGGGTACTTGAACAGGCCCACTGCATCTCTCCTCGTGCATTTTGTAAAAGGTGACTAAGGGATAAGGACAAGATGCCGGCTAAAGAGCGACAAGCTAGCCACCTCTCACCTTGGCACGGTCTTTCCACCGAATTATGCAGCAGGTGGGTCTTCACGGCTTACTTGCTGCTTGATAGTTATCTTGTCCGAATACTTTGCTAAACGTGGTGGTCGGTGTTGTGCTATAATTTATCAAAGTATTTGCAGCACAATACGAATTACTCTGCTTACCCTGATTGTCGGGATACAGCGTACAAAGTTATAAACAAATATTAAAATGTTTAAATAATTCCAGTGAAATTTTCATCCGTTCCTCAATAATATAATAAAACTTTAAAGATATTTAAATATTATTATTCGCGTATAGATGAATGTCAGAAATACAACCGACGATGATAAACAAAAATAAATAATATAACATACTAAAGCCGCACAGTCCCTCGTAAAAGTTGTCGAAGACTTTGTAACACGAAGTTACACAGCATCGCGTAAAAGAAAAGTTGCAACATGGTGACTTGTTACCTGAATCTCTCGGCATGTAACTTTAACTTATTATTACTTATAAAGACAGAAAATTCAATTACAGTCCACTTCCTTTGTACAAAGTGCTTTTACTCAGCAATGAAATTGGCCCGAGATGAGATTTCAGAGGCAGCCGCGGCGGGTCGCGGCAATCATTTCCTCTTTATTTTTCAGGGATGAAACGCACGGGCAACTGGGCCGGAAGAAAAACGTTAAATTTGAGAGGTCCTGTTATTTTTCAGTGGATAATTTTTCCAGGACCAAAATGTTTAAAGTAAAACGCATTAAGGTGTATATTGCATTACGTACGGGTGGGACCGAAATTATTATATTTTTTATTGTTAGAAAATGATTTATTGCTCCAAGAAACATTCAAAAGTAATAAGCACTTAGGTTGTGCATTGTGCATAAAAGAGTTGAGCGTGAGAATTGAAGATAAAATAATTAATAATAAGAATACCTCGCGTCGTCTCGGAGAGCTCCGTAGCCACGGCCTGCACCCGCCGGTGTGCTTGGAGGCTTGCCTCCCGCCGCCGGCGGAAATTACCGTTTTAATTTTTATTTTGTATTAATTTTGTGTATTTTTATTACTTTTTGTAAAATGTATGTAAAATTTATATAAAAGTCTAAAAACGTGAATAAATAAATATCACAAAGAATACTCTCAGAGATGGGGGTGGTGGTGGCCTACGTGTCTAGTACCACCACCCATCGCTCGAAGCTAGTCTCGCCTCGTCCCGGAGAGCTCCGTAGCCACGGTCTGCACCTGTCGGCGGCGGCGTGCTTGGAGGCTTGTCTCCCGCCGCGCCGGCGGAAATGTAGTTTTTTTTTTTTGTGTGTTTATATAAATTTTGTTGATGAAAAGAGAATAAATATATAAGAATACCTATTACTAATAGGTACATGTAAGTTCATGCTAGTTTAATAAAAGCCATACTTGTGAAATACATATAAATTTTGTTTTCTTGATGTAAAGTGAACGCGTGAGCGATCTGCGGATAAGGCCATTTTTTTAAAGTAGCATTTGAAAATTTTGACGTTGTCTACCCTTAATCAAAGAATGTAAAGGTAAAAAAAAGGAATTATAGACTTGTGCTTTTATACAGTAGGTATTTAGGGAATGAAGTGCATGTTATGCGATCTGAAGGAAAAACTGAGACGGCACCTAGTTCACAAAGTTGTTATGGGCTGACATCACGAATTTTGCAGGTTATGTAGTCAACCGTGTCGGATCCTATTTAAAAAAAGACAACAATTCAGTAAATTTTGCTTAAGATTTATTTGACACTTTAGTTACCCAAGTGGCCATTAGACCCATTATTCGAATGCCATAATTAAATCTATAAAATGTGTAGCTCATAAGCGCCACGGCCTACCTACAACATGTTCCTAACAATAGCGACACCGCCGCCCGCCCCCGTGCGTCCCCCGCCCCCGCTCCGCAGCGTCGCGCCCTCTCCCTAATTACCTTGTTTAGTGCCGAATGTCATGTTTTACTGAAATTATGCCCAATCACAACTTCGCGTTACGATGGAAGGGTTGGCGTGTAGAAATATTCGGTTCAGTGACCGAATTTTCATAGCAATCTCTTGACTCTACTACACGTATATAAGGTCTTTCATTAGTAGGTAACGATACGCTAAGGGGTGTATGTGTATTAGATACTGATCACGTTCACATACCAATTTTTGTTTTTTTACGATATAAAAAACCTACTCACTCCTCAAATTTAATACGTAAAGTGCGCGTATTTCACCTATGTTTTTTATATCGTAAAAAAATTGGTATGGGAACGTGATCAGTATCTGATACACATACACCCCTTAGCGTATCGTTACCTACTAATAAAAGACCTTATATAATACAATAACCGCTTCCTATTTTTGAAGTCGGTTAAAGGGGCAACGCTTCTCTGACTATCTGTAACGAGTAAACGCGAAAACGGCTGAATCGATTAACATGCAGTTTTCACTAATGTAATCTAGCATATCTCGGGATGGATATTTATATCAAGACGATATTTCGCCTAAGCAAACGAAAACTTTATTGGAAATGCGCGCGCTGCTTTATCTCTTAGCAGTTCTTCATTAGATAGATGCAAAACCGAAAATGAAGAGAAAAAAATATATTAAAAGCGGGTACATGCTTGGTACATACTAACATATAAAAATAAAAATATCTCTTAAAATGTATGATGAAAATGTAGCATTTAGCAACTCACGGTCGATGTGTAAACATAAATCGCGAGCGTGCCGCGTGATGCTTTACGCCAAATCTCCATTCTCCGAAAGTTCTCAGGGTCCCATTATAAATGTTTAATACCACAGAGCATAAAATACCTACCGCCCGCGCCCCCTCGCATTTCATGCTCTGTGTTTAATACTAATAAATACGAGTAAAAAGTACGAGGCGGCAGTTTGTACAAAAACCACTAGGACAAAATTACTAGTGGTTTATGTACAAGTTGTCGCCTTAATTTTATTATTAATTCCAAGATGAAATATGATTTTTAGGTGTAAATTTCATAATACATGATCTTCTTATGTTTTACATACATATTTTCGTTTTAGAATATCAAAAGGCGAGAATAGCCAAACGATGTATACTCAAAGACTCCAATGATAGCGCTATTCAAGCCTTACCCAACACATCACTATCAGATGAACTGGAATCGAGACTCGACTTCTACAAATCATTCCAAGTTGGCACACGCACCAATAGATCTGGATTGGGCATAGAAACAGCAAAGTCTGATAAAGAAATACTGAAAGGTTTTGCTCAGGAGGACATGGAACAAGGCTTCAAACTTCACGCCTTAAACCTAGAAATGCAGAATGATTGGCTAACAGTGGGTGACTTCTGCATCCCTCCTGCATTGAAGTGGAAATCCATAATATACAACTGGTCCCCTGAGCTGCTTAAGTTCTACTTAAATGCATTCCAGCTTACTCTCCCCGACCCGAGTAACCTAGTTAGATGGGGGAAATCTACAAATAGACTATGCCCGTCATGTAAGGAGTTCGTAGGCACGGCCAAACATTTGTTATGCGGATGCAAAATACTACTTGAGCGAGGCCAGTATTCCTACCGTCATGATAAAGTCCTCCAAATCATCAGAGAGGCCATCAACCTGTCAATTGCACGGACCAGGAAAGGGCAAACCAGTAGCGGCTTCCAGAAGGTCAACTTTGTGAAACCTGGAGCCAATAAGCTGCCCAAAGATAGGACTAAACCTTCTTCAATTTTGGGAGCAGCAAAGGATTGGGAATTGTTGATGGACACACATGAGAAGCATTACCAAATGCCTTCGGAAATCTGTACCACAGCATTAAGACCGGATATACTCATGTTCTCAAAAGCGACAAAGCATGTAGTACTTGTTGAACTTACAGTTCCATGGGAAAGTAACATACCGAAGGACCACAACATCAAGCTTAACAAGTACTGCAACTTAGTAGACCGGATTGTGAGAAACGGATTCAAGACTGATCTCTTCGCTGTGGAAGTCGGAGCAAGAGGACTACCAGCGAAGTCGCTCTACAGTCTCTTCAAGAATCTAGGGCTCCCAAGATCGACGCTAAGCTCATATATGGAGAGAGCTTCAAAAACGTCACTGGAAGCATCCTACAGAATATGGATAGGTAGAGAGAGGGAGGTCGAGAGCGTGACTGGTGGTTTCCCCGCGTCCTGGTCAACGCAGACTAGCTGACGAGGGCTTGAAGCGAGCCGAAACGTGAAGCATGCGCGGGAAATTTAGAGTGGCCACTCGCTAGTCCCGGCCTCGATTAATACCCTCCTCTACTGCCGATGGGCCCGGATATGTTCGGTGAAGCCATCGCAAGCTTAGATCCACACCTTCCTTCTTCCTTCTACTATATTATATAAAAAAAAGATAGTTCTGGTCGCTTCACTTGTCGCATAAATAAATTGAAACCTTTATTTTAGGTCTTTCTTAGTGATCTATCGACATCATAATATAGGCCTCCCGTAGCTCGGGACGTCACGTGGCCTTGCGTGCCGTCCGCGCCGCTGCCCACAACTTCATTTTTAGGTTTCGGTATCCCGTACGGAAGCCTATTACTAAGCCTCCGCCGTCCGTTCATATGTCCGTCTGTCCGAGGGCTGTATCTAACCGTAATAGGTGGCCGGTTGAAACTTTCACAGAATATGTGTTACTATGGCGAATATAACAACAAATAAGAAAAATAAGAAAATGTTAAAAATTAAGGGGACGGACGTTTGTTGTATGGGAGCCCCATACAACAAACGACCGAAAATCGATTAGTCACACTATTGAATAATAGATGGCGCCACCGGCTTTTATACATTGCATTGTTGATAGACAAAAGATAGGCGGATAATAGCGGATAGATACGGAAACCTCTGTGCGCGAGTAAAACTCGCACTTAACAGATTTTTTTTTACCCGAAACCCTGTCTTACTACTCCGGTGTGGGCGACCACTCCCGTACGGGCGGTACTTCGGGGCGGCGACATATAATACTAACACCGTTTCATGGCTTACTATTCATTCAGTCGTCCTTTGCCCGAGCGCGCTTGCCAGGTCATGTGTATATCCAAAAAAATGTACAAAAAAAAAAAAAATATATCACTATAAGAAGCTTGCGCAGTCATGATAACATTGAAAAAATTCATATCGTGCGATCACATCATCAGTGATGATGATGACTCATCGAAACTGGCACTTTTTCTCCGCAAATCCTGCGCACAAGTGAACAACTCTCGTTAACAACTCTGTGTCTTATAGTGCTACAGTAATTAAAGTATAAAGCGACCGATATCGGCCGCTCCGTAGGTGATGGGTATGTAGTATCATTAAAATGTCATAAAATGGTGTACAGAATTATAACCTAATAAACTGTAAATCTGCGAAAGATTATAGATACTATGGATAGCGAAAGTGAAAGTTAAAAATAATCGATGGCGCCACGTTTTTTCGCAGCGCCATCGTTGTATTTTTAACTCAGAAGAAGATCCGAAGAGAGATGCAGCAAACATTTCAAAATTTTTGGCTTAATATGCAGATCGTGTGAAGGAGGTATCGAATGAAATAAAAATGATCACAATCGGATAATCACAAGGCAATGGGCGTGAATGTCGCACTGAAAAAGCGCTACAGCAGCCGAGTACGAGTGGTATGACGCAATTATAGCGCCACCAATATTGCAAACAAAGAATTTGTGTTTTATTTTAAATGTAACATAATATTAATTTCATATAAATAATTTCTTATAAGTAAGATGCTTGATAGCTGTTCACTTTTCCGAATACTATGTGAAACGTGGCGGTCAGTGTTGTGCTGTAATTTACGAGAGTCTTTACTGCACAGCACCGATTATTCTCTGGTTACCCCGTTTGTCATGCATGATACAGCGTGTGGTATGTATGCAATAAGACACATAGTCTGACACTATGTTATTTTCAGTTAGAATTACAGGGTTTCCTGTAAAAGGTGAGGCACGATCTATATATGTAAGTCGTGCTTCGGTGTACTTTTAGGGTTACGCACCTCAGAAGTGGAAAAAAAAGGAACCCTTATATGATCACGCTCGTGTGTCTGTCCGTCTGTCATAGCTTATTTTCTCCGGATTTACTAGACGATAAAAGTTGAAAGGTACATGTGTAGAATTTGATGACTCAAACACAGACGTACATATAGCGCATAAATAAACGAATTTAGATTTTAGGGGTTTATTTTGGGGGGGAAATATTAGAAAATCTCAACGAAAATCTTAAGTCTTATAGATCTCACGGAAAACGGACTGGTACGAAATCCTCTGCACGCGTGTTCGGCTCGCACTTGACCGCTTTTTTTCTCGATTACACCAAGTGACATTATCTAACATGTCTATTCTGATACACGTAACTCGTACACGAAATGACCGCGTCTATGAGAAGGATTGTGCTATAGTATAGATCGTACATAAATAATCCGGTAGTTCGGGTTCCTCAAAGATTAACCGGCGGCGCGCGCGGTGGGGGATGGAATATCATAAATATTGATTTGACGCGAAATATGCGGGTAACGAGCCATGACCCGGCCGCGTAATTCACCGCAGACTTTGCAATATTCCTGCTGCTCGCTGGCTGGCTGTTACCTACAAGCCTAGCACATGTTTCGTTACCTTAGCTAGTGAGGTAATAGGTACAATAATATGCAACATGGGCGAGTACAATTTACTTACATGGTTTCCAAATTGACGTAAATTTCAGTGTACCGGTGGTGTTATGCTATGTGGTTTATTAACTTCACTGCAGTTTAAATTTAAAAAAAATTCAAAGCCTACACATAAATAAAAACAATACAGTTCAAAATTTCTTTGTTATTTCAAACTGAAAACAAGGTAAATATTATAAAATTTAAATAAAAAAAACCCCCCGAGTACGATAAAACACTAATTAAATAATACAAATAAGGCAATTGATTCTATGGAACAGGATATAACGCTGCAGTCGGATTCTCTGTTCATCGTTTAAATTACAACATTTTTTTGAATTGGGCGCATTACGTGGGGCACACTAAAAGTTTCCGGAATTAATAAGAATAAAATACTATTAAAGGTCAAAAATGAATTTATTGTTTCTCAAAATATTTTTTCATACGATTAAACCAATTTTGAAAACTTTTGTGCCCCTCCTCCGTGGTGACCTCAGAAACGTGTTTTTCATATTCTTCGACAGCCTCTTCTGGCGATGAAAATCGTTGACCGCGTAATTGGTTCTTAATTTTTGGGAACAGAAAAAAGTCACAAGGTGCCGTCACCTATTACTATGTCCCACACCAAATTTGAAGCGCCTTTGTAGCATCTGGTAAGCATGGCATTGCACCAAGTGACGCGGTGCGTTTTTTGAGCCTCGGTCAAATTGTGTGGGTTCCACCGCGAGCACAGCTTTCTCACACCCAAATGTTTGTGTAGGATTGATTGTATTTGACTTATGCCTATGTCTATGGATGCCAGAATCTCATTGTAGGTCACATGCCTGTCTGTTTCGATCATACGGCGCACAGCATCGATGTTTTTGTTGTTCACAGCGGTGAACGGGCGACCATCGCGAGATTAGTCACTGAGATTGACACGACGGTGCTTGAATTCTGCAAACCAGCAATAAATAGTCGTCTTGCATGGTGCTTCATCGCCAAAAGCAGATTGAAGCCGAGCGAGGCTCTGATGAGCTGTCAAATTACACTTAAAATCGTAGAAAATCATACTACGAAAATTTTCCCGGGTTAAATTTATGTTAATGTAGACACGCAATTTTTAAAATGGCGCCACAATGGAAAAACAATTGACAGTCAGATGAAACAAACTGCATTCTACAGCCAAAGAGTTCCATTTTCAAATGTTGTAATTACTTTTTAAATATTGTTTATGTAAGTGGCCAATTCCGGAAACTTTTAGTGTGCCCTATGTATTAAATAAATATAATTTGGTACATACTAGTACTATACTTACTTACTATTACAATAAGACTACACCCGATAACGTAGCTTCAGTGTTTCGTGGAGGATATAGGTGACATAGGCTGGATTTACACACACCGAAGAGTACTGCAAACTGAATCTGTTTTTATGATTCTCATCCTCAATTAATTCAAATGTAGTTTTCACTGACATATTTGGACTAAGGATCTAAGAATGGTTATAGAGTATTTTGGAAGCGAATCCGCGGGAACTGGTAGTAATTTCGTACTGTTCAAACATTGAACATGTAAAATTTTTCGATTGACCGAAATATTTAGACCGCGAATTCCAGCTCAAAGGCTGCCCAACAATATGATAAATAGGATATTTTACTCCCAAACCCCCTCGCCGCCTCATCCCCGCCTCACCCCCGCCGACACTTCTATTCCCAGCCTCGTCCCATGTCACGCGGCGAGATCGGTCTGACAGCTCCACGAGGAAAATATTACCCTGAAGCGAACTCAGACCCCTGTTTATAGGGCAGTCGTGTATTTCGTATCAGTTGCTTAAGTAAGCGCTGTTTCTTGTGTAGGTACAGCGACTAATGTCGCCTGGGGCCCATTCGGTTAACGATCTATGGGTTCGAAAAAAAAATTAACCACAGTAGCAGGTGATTCATTGTTTTAACACCTGTAATAAATCGATATTAAGTTCTATTCTTTTTTGTGCTTTTTTATTTATTTATTTATTTAGTAACATAAACAGGATACGAAAAAAAAACAACCAAATGCGAGTCGGACACGCCAACCAAGATTTACCTAACCTAACCTAATCACAAAAAAACTTTGAAAAAAAAAATTACTAAAAAAATTGTGAAATAAAAAACTATTTAAAAAAATATAAAAACCGCCTTCAAAAATGTATGAAATAAAAAAATAAAAATCGAACCCTAGAGTTGAAGGCGGTGGTGCTAAAGCAAGCAAAAATAACCGACCGCCTTCAACTCTAGGGTTCGATTTTTATTTTTTCTTTGTTATTAAATAGTTTGTGTTTTCCGACCAGTTCAGTGTAGCCGGCACGATCAAAGGGGGAAGCACTGACATGGTACCTAGTTCACCCGGTGTTATGGGCTGACATCACGGACGTTGTAGGTGATGTAGCCAACCGTGTCAGTTTCCACAAAAAAAAAAAAAAAACATACAGCCGAACATAGAACCTCCTCCTTTTTTGAAGTCGGTTAATAAAAATAACATGTTTCTTTTATGGAGACCCCTTAATTATTTAAGAAATTATAAAAACACAAATTCCACCAGTAATAGATTTTTTTAACAAAATTTAGAAAAATTTAAGGGTATCTTATAACCCAACATATTTATAAATAAATGCAGGATTCAAGATGTAATAACATAAAACAGTTTATCAGAACGGGTGAGACAAGCTGGACATCTGAAGGATATTTTAACTAAATATTAGGACTATCCATACAGTTGTGTATTTTGTGGAGATATTTAATATCCTTTACCAAACGTCTATGTATTAATTTATCAAAAATTTACTCTCATTATTTTCGTTTCGGTCCTCATGTATGAAGTAAATTTTATATGTACATAAATACCTATTATATATTATTTCAAATCGGTAAACGATTGTAATGCAGAATTTCGATCTCCATGCTAAAAGTAGGATAAATCAGCAAAATCGAAGGTCGCCCTTTAAATGATTTAAGAACTATTACTATTCTCAACCTGCCTCGAGAACCTTCTCCAATATTTGGGTCACATCGTCGTTATAAAAGGTCCAAGCAGCCTGGATGTAGAGCTAGAGCATTTAGGTATTCCGCTCAGTACTTATGTGTAATAGGATGAAAAATTGGGTATACGATACATCTTTAGAAGCCCTCCGAACCTTGAAATACGCGCACATCTACGCGAATGTATGTAGGTTTATTCGTTTAGTTTATAGTTTATAAATATAATTTTAGTTTACTTCTTATTTCATATAAACTAACTTCTTTATTATAATCTATCAGTAAAAAAACTAATTTAGGCATTATATTTTCACACTAATTGGGACTAAAATGGATTATTTAAATTAATTTAAAGTGACAACTCTAAGCAGCTTGCTCGCTCTGTGCCACATCTATTTTCAGCGGCAAATAGGTTTGGCAGAAAACAACTCGCTGAATTAAAAACATTTTTATCATTTATTCCGAACTGAAACGAATAAATGAAATAGGCGCTTTTGACGTCTTTCCTAGTTTTTTTTTTTTGCAAATTGTATTTTCATTTGTCGTGATGAATTGAACCAGACCGAGAAACTTTTCCAATTACAGTTCATGTACTAGGATAACGTGGTTAGACCGATTTAATGGTTACATACATAGATGATGCAGATGTATGCCAGTCGCGTCAGTTTTCATAAAAAAAGATGAATAGCTACAATCGATTCTAAGAGCAAACAGAATGTTCCAGATCGACCGTATAATATTACCTATCTCCACGCGATTCTTAAGCTCATAAGTTAAAGCTTTGTTTATTATAAATTATTGTTTCACCCAGCTTATAGTTTCCAAGTTACTTAGGATTTTATGTGGCAAGGTCGGGTGACACAAGTGGACTCTGTCGTGCATTATTGATTTTGACATTGGAAATGTCTTTTCGATCCCTTCAGTATCCCCGATTTTCAATGAGAGTGCGAATTTGCCCTGGTGTCGTGAGTTTTAAGGCTTCTCGATCGGACTTCTAGATCACCGGATTTAAATCGGTTAGATTTTTATCATTGGGGCTATTTAAAAGAAAAAGTTTACGGGAAACCGGTGGATAACTTGATAGAGCTAAAAGTAAGAATTACGGCAGTAGCTCAGGTGGACGTATCTGCACTTGCATCGAGTACTTGCTCGACGCATCAACCGGGCATTTGTGAGAAGATGTCGAGCTAGCATTCGTGCAGGTGGTAAACAATTTGAACATCTACTTTAACAGGTTAATAAATAATACCAATTACTTAAAGTGTTTATTTTATTCCTATTCATAGTTGGTAGAACAGTAATCACATTCCGAGGTCCATTTGCAGTTAAATAACAATAACTCATAAATTATTGGGCAAATCGGTAAGTGATGTACCACTTTAAAAACTACATTAGATGGGCGTATTTTTGTTGCATAATGCCACTTTAGTTTAGTTATTTTTTTTTTCACCTCGAAGGGCCAAATTCAAGGAATAAGGCTGAAAAAAATATAACATGTGGCTCTTAAGTCGTTTTTCAGCTAAGCGGGATTAAACATGAAAAAATAAATTATACCATGTCAAAGCCTTATTTTTCAGGTATATTTGACAAAAACTACGATTAAGAAAATCTTACATTTGTACTTGTGGCATTTTAAAAAATGAGCTGAGGGAGAAAATTTAGGATTTTTACAAAAATGACAATATTTCAATAACTAATAAGCCATTTTTATTAAACCTAAAATTAGATATTCTGAGGCTAATTAGCAGCCCTATCAGCTGTCGACGGATTATTGTCGGTTTCTGGGACATTCTGTGTATATTCTTTATTTGACACCAATTTATGCAAATTAGGCACAATAGGTGAGCACGGTGAGGCATTTTATTCTAAATAAGCTAATTATTATTTTTTATTTTCCGTTACGCGAGTTACGAGTCGTCTTTACCTTGCAGTGTGAGTAGTTAAAATGGTTTTCGTGTATAATATACTTGAAAATTAAGAATTTTATTATATTTTAATTTTTTATTTTTGAAATTTTTTGTCTTTTGTAAAAAAAACGGAAGGGGGTGAAATAGGGGATGCAATTATGTTAGGGATATGAAGAGGGAAGGTTGAAGGGCTGATGGGTGAAGGGGGAGGGACGGTAATGGAGGGGTGGGGACGGATCAGGAGGGGCGGGGTTTGAGTGAGAGGGGTGAGAATGGAGGGGAGGGACGATGAAGGCGGGGGACGGAGAGGTGTGGGGTGGGGAGGGATCGGGACGGGGAGGGAGGTATGAAAGGGCAGGGAGGGAGGACGGTGTGAGGGGCGGGAAAGGAAGGGAGGGAGGTAGGAAGATGGAGAAGGTGGAGGTGTGTAAGATGGGTGGGAGATGGGGGAGGGGTGAGGGAGGGAGGGGGTAGCGGCGGGGTAGATATGGTTGTACGAGGGCTGAGATAGAGAGGGATAGAAGTGGCGGTGGGAGGAAGGGAGAGCGAGGGGGGAGAAGGGAGGGGTGGATTGGAGGAGAAGGGAGATAGGAAGGGAGGAGCGAGTGATGTGAGGGAGGAGGGAGGGAGGGGAGGGAGGAGGAAGAGGGTAAGGAAGAGGGAGGAGGGGGAAAGAGTTGGAGGTAGGAAGGAGGTGGGAGGGAAGGTGAAAGGAGCGAGGGCGGTCGGAGGGAGAGGAGGATGGGGAAAAGAGGGGGAGTAAGGGAGCTAGGAGCGATAACGAGGTTAAAGAGAGGGAAAAGAGGGAAACGGAGAAGGGCGAGGGCGGCAGGAGGGGGGGAGGGGAAGCGAGAGAGTTAGGTAGAGAGGGAGGGAGAAAGGGTTCAGGGAGAGAGAGAGAGAGAGAGAGAGAATACAAAAGAAGCGATCGTTTATCATTTTGCGTTTAAATCGGATTTGCTATTAAACAGACTTTACTGCGAGCAAAGCCGTGGGTAAAAGCTAGTGCAACATAAATGTATTTACTTCAGTAAGGATAGGAAGAGATTTTTTAAATTTATCATAAATACATTCATAGACGTAGTAGAGAATAAATGCACGGGCACATTATTCCAGAGGCGAGCTGTTGTACATGTGCCGAATACATGTTAGTATTTAGAGGAGTAGAAGTAATTTATATAGTGAACAGGAGCGCGCTGTTAGAATCTGGAGTGCGTTCGCTCGTTGAGTTCGTCGCTTCAGCCACACCAGGATTGTTTCACGCTCCCAGTCGGCGAGTCACTATACGCTTATATTTGAATACGCCCTAAAAGTCATTTTCAATGTACACGAAGGTCATGTAATGCATGAGATCTCTGAATTATTTTTTTCTCAAATACTATTTGAGCCTAAACCGAGAAAAAAACCATTTTAACTGTTTTGTTAAAAAAATATTAAACAATATTACACTATGATTGAGTATACAAATTTTGTCCAACCAAGGCTGCGTAACTAGGAACGAAAATCTTTTATGTTGAATTAAAATAGTAGTTATGTACTTTTACCTGCAAAATATTCCGAAGTTAATGAAACTTTTACAGGTTGTTTGGGGGTACACTAGGAATACTATCCTAAGTTTTCGACCTCGAGGACCCTGTGCTAACTTGGGGGTGGGCAAACATCTCAAAAATTTTCTGACTTGTTTCATCTTTTCGTCTATATCTCTTAAACTAAGGATATTTTGCTGGCCACATTGCATGACAAAGTTGGGGAGTATTAAATTTCCTAAAATTTCGTTGTTGAACCAGCTTTTCAGGCCCATTATTAACGGAGATAAAACCGATCAAATTTAGACAAAGTTTCTTAAATTGTAAAAAATAGCAGAAAAACTAAGGTTTTGGCCCTATAACTATTTGTTACCATCATTTCCATGTTAATTATGTTGATCACTCATCAATATCAACGTCTTGGAAAACCTATGACCCCCCTTCCCCCGCCCCCTCCCCCAAGGTGGTGTTTGACGGTTATCCTGGTGGGATATCCTGATCAGCGTTCTTTGCTTCACTCCTCAACAAAATTTGTCTTTTCCAAGACAACTTCGATCAGCACGATTTCGCAGGTGAAATTTCTTTCCAACGATACCAACAAGCAGAACTTCATAACTATGCTGACGAGTTAAATGGAAGCCAGGGGGATTAAAGTGATGCAGACAGTAGAAGACGCCGATGTAATGATTGTGGAGACTGCTGTCTCAGCTGCTAACAAGTATGATAGTGTCATCATAACAGTGGAAGACATAGATCTTTTGCTGCTTCTCACTGCTTTGGGTTCTTCCAAAAATAACGTTTATTTATAGAAAAGTGGAAAGGTTCACAGCCCAACTTGTATTCATCTCACTCGTTCAAGTACGATCCACAGGATATTCTTTTCCTGCATGCGATAAGTGGGTGTGACACACCCTCAGCACCATTTGGTATTGGAAAAACTAAGGTGATGGAGATGTATAGCAAGAACCCTAGCCTTTCAGAGATGTTGGCGATTTTTAAAGACCCCGAGGCAACTGAATTTATAAACAAAAAATTAAAATCTAAAATTTATGTTAAACCACTGGCAGCGGGGCGGACTCAGGCTACCGATGGTCGGGTCCCAAAGAGAGAAACCTCCGGACTATGCGCGCAGTGTCGACCAGGGCTGCCTTCTGGATCTGACCCTTGACCCAACCACTCAGCGAGAGCCTCTCAAGGTGGTCGTCAAGGCTCTTCGCTATCAGCCCATGCGCCGATATGCGGGCACAACGATCGATCAATCGGTCGGCATATCGATGGATATTTTTAATATTATTTCTTTTTTTTGTAAATAAATTTTACAACAACACACAACTGGGACATACAACTGGGAGGACCCCCCCCCCCCTCCCCCCTCCCTCCTCCAAGAGACATCTTATTATGTGTACAACGTTAGGGTTTTTGGTGGGGTTCTTCAGAACGTATTTCTTACATTTTAGTGGGACATGGTAACGTTTGGGGGGGGGGGGGGGAGGGGGGGGGGGTCATAGGTTTTCCAAGACGTTGATATTGATGACTGATCAACATAGTTAACATCGAAATGATCGTTATAGGGTCAAAACCTAGCTTTTCTGCTATTTTTTACATTTTAAGAAATTTTGTCTAAATTTGGTCGGCTGTATCGCCGTTAATATGAAAATCTGGTTCAGCAACGAAATTTTAGGAAATTTAATGCTCTCCAACTTATTCATGCAATCCTTCTAACAAAACAATATACCTATGTGTATTTCTTCTAACGAGCCCTTTCCATTGATATTTCCCATGCTCAAATAGACAAAAAAAATTTTTTAAGTTTTTAGTTTGTCCCCCAAAATTGACCCCGAAAATTGAAATTCGTTCATTTAAGCTGTCCGTGATTGTGCCAGCAAACTGCATATGTGTACCAAATTTGAACTTTTTTCGTCCAGTAGAGAAAATAAGCTGTGCCAGATGGATAAACAGACAGACACGAGAGTGATCATATAAGGGTTCAGTTTTCTCCTCTTTTAAGGTACGAAACCCTAAAAATGGAAAACGAACTCACACTACGCCAACCGACATAAAATTAAATCACTAGCTAAATTAATTCAAAGAAAGAGCTTTTAAATTAAAATAGAAAGTGAAGTTAAAAATAAAGAAACATTGTCTTACCATCGTTTTAATGAAGTCACTCAACATCACTGAGTTTCAGCATCCAGATAATTGATCACTTCCACCACATCATGAAATATTCACACAATTCGGACATAGCACTTATAGTTATCTACAATAGTACAAATCTCGCCAAAAACGTATATAGAAACTTGTTTACTCACTGAACTTTCTACTGTGACGTATGCGTTACCTAGTTACAGTAGTGGCAATTTTTGAAGATGGTGTTAATGTATATGAGTCACATTTAGCACGGCACTGCGTTAAATTCAGGAAACGTCAGTAGCACTCAATATTTTCGGTAACAGATATGCGACACGCCGCGCCGACTTCTCGCCGCCACTTCCCGGGTCGGACGCACAGGGGTCGTCAACTGCAATCCATCTCACTGGTGAATCGATCGCGGGCGGTGGACTCGTGAACGTTTGAATTTCGAACGTTATTTTGACATAATTAGCGGCGTCGCGGCGGCGGCGGCGCGTGGCCCTCGGCGAGGCTACGCTCGGTGGGAGTTACACAACGCTCGCAGCTCCGCGCCTCACTGCCGGCAGGTGGAGTCGGGGCCGGAGTGCGCACTGCGCATCCCTGTCCGCGCAGCGCCTTACTCCCCGGCCGAAAAGAGATGAAAAACGGCCGAACGACAACTGTCGACGATATACGATAGGCTCCGAACGACTGACGAACATTTTCAGCTGCTCCCATTTTGAGGCGTCGGTAAACTTTTACAGTGGAGAGGGTTTTGGAAACGTCTCGCGGCGGCCATGCGAGTATGTAAATGTCGTCTCGAGAAGTTTTCACCGCATCAGCTGAGGGACGACTACTAAGGGTGGCGTGACTTTTTTATTTAGGAAATTTATGCATGACCACTAGTATTTACTGTATCGGCGTGAACATAATTAAGTACAGTACCTGGCAGTAAATAAGAACATCGAGCTGAAGAGTGGTTGTAGAGCGTCGTCCCTGTCGCACGATCGTGCGATCGTTCTCTATAAACGGGCTGTCTCTTCCTAAAGCTCGATGTTCATAATTTCCTGCCGGGTACTAAATGTACTTACTAACGTTAAGGATAATATCGCTTTCTTTATTTTAAAACATTTTTCGGTTCAAATTTACATTGCCTTATATATTCAAACCGTGATATGAAAATGATTCCACTATTTTGCGATAAATACTTTTACATTGTGCGAGTATTAATACGTCGACAGATAACTCATATAACACCAGTAAGCATCCGAGCATAGTCTGATATCATCGGAAAACTAATCTCCGCGCCGCGCGCGCCACCGCCAAGCATTCTGAAAACAAAAATGTTATCGACGCCTGGCGGGCGCTAGTCAGCAGTAAGCTCCGTATTGGAGGCTGTATTTGACTCTGCCGCCGCGTCGCGGCGCCGCCGACGACGCGAGGGGCGACGTGCAGCTCGGGCGGGATCGGCTCTACCCGTCTTCGTTCGTTCGGCGCGTTCACTCACACTCCTCGCACACAAATACGATTACACTACGTTCGTTCGTGTGCCGAGATTCTGCCTATATCGTACTCTTACACCCCCTCAAATTCACCCCTACAAACCTTTAAGAAAAATTTCCCAGTAAACTCTTCTGAATGCCTCGAGAGTGACGTTCTAAAGACTCCTAGCAGCACTCGGCGCAGATAGGCACCACGGGGGTGAGTGAGCGGTTTGCTTGCCAACTTATAGGTAGTGTAAGTTAAAAGGTCGCGTCCAGTAGTGCTAGTGGCCCTCGCTAATATTGTTGGGAATAAAACAAATGGAAGGGTTGGCGGCTCGAAAATGAGCAGAAGTTCGCTTGTTTCGTAAAGATTGCTCGAATTTTCAAGAGTATTTCTTTTCCCTTTTACTCGAGCGTTCGAGGAATTTTTAGATTTTAGGGCAAAGTTAATTAAGGGACAACTTGATTATCGACCAAAGCACAAAGGATGTAAAAATTAAGTTCATTGTAAAATTCCGCAATATTTCGGGAGAAGAGCTGGGGAGAGCCTTATTAATTTTCCATCATTTATGGCCTCGCGATAGTCTCTCAATTAACCTCATTTTATTTTTCGTTTAACTTCAACGTCCCAAAGAAATAAGTAATTTTCTTTTGAACTTTTCATCAAATTGTGTTTTTGCTGTGTCGAGCGACCTCGTCCACTGTAATAAAGGTTCGATTCCTTCATAAGTAATAAAGCAATTATTTAACTTCGGAAAGTGTGATATTTCAGGCATTCTATAAAATGGAAGTAGCGTTAGAATGTGAGACGAAACAGGTTTGCAATGTAAACGATAAAGCGTATAAAATGTCAATTTTTTTTGTTACCCTATTCTATGTTCTCTACAAATATGTATATATATATACCGTCGTCTCCATTCCACCTCCGCACTACGCGTAATGGGCAGGGGATGCACCTCTATACAATCGACCTACCACGGATCCGGTGTATGTATGTATGTAACCGCACCAACCGGTTATGTAGGTATTTTGTTAACAGAACCGGAGAAATATGGAACGCACGGGAGTGCGTTCCATATTAGGCTGTACTTGAAAGGAAATGGATGGACAGGGATGTCCATCTATTTCCTCTCAAGTACAGCCTGGGGTTTTTCAAAAGGGGCGTAAAAGACTCCTGTCAGGCCGGCATGGCATTCGCAATCCCGGTGCATCACAGAATGTCCATGGTCATCGTTAGACACCTACTTGAAGGTAAAACGATGACACATGTCGCGAGTTTCATATAAAAAAATACATCCATACTCGTACATACCAAATTATATCTCTCACAACACAATATTTAACATTCTATAGCCCTCCATGTCAAATTACATTATGCCCAGATCACCGCACTGCATAGTACAATCTTGATGTTAGCTGATTGCATGTTCGTGTCAGAACCAGGTTAATAATGTTAGGTACCTACTCATATAGTTTCCGTGCCTTGAAAATGTCCACGTATACATAGGTACTAGGAACAAAAGTACAAAAATGTTCGTCAATTTTAGATCGAAAATATTTTTTACTTATTTTTTTTAATTCGCTATGGGTGGATGAGCCAGAGGGGCCAGAGCAAATGCTCTGACCAGCCAATATCACGTCCGAGAAGGTAGATATGCAATATCGGAGACTTCAGAGGGAGAACACAGCATTTCACTACAATTTCCTGTTGTGCTATATTTTTTGGTTTATCTCAACTAATATTTAGTAAAGTATTTGAAAAGGCTAAAAAAAGTGGCTCATTATATTTTTTATGAAAATAATATACTAAACTATAAACAATTTGGATTAAGCAAGGACAGATCAACTTGGGTTTCCATTGCATCAATGATAGAAGCCGTAATTGAATCCTTTGATAATTATTGTAATCACGCATATGATATTTTCTGTGATCTGTCTAAGGCGTCCGACTGTGCTTCATGATATAATTTTAATGAAATTTGAATATTATGGTGTGAGGGATAAAGAGTTGCGCCTTAGCAAATCATATTTAAGTAATAGAATTATGTCTGTTGTCATGTCAATAGCAATAACTCAGAAGTAGAATCAATTTCTATGGGAGCTCCTCAAGTCTCCATACTGGGACCATTGCCCTTTTTAATTATGTTAATGATATTTATACTTGCATTAAAGATGATATTGAGCTAATAATGTTTGCCGATGATATGTCAGTAGTTTTTAAAAACCATAAACGCTACAGAATTACATGAATCCTTTGATATGGTTAATGTTGCCCTCAGGCTGTATTTTTTGGGTAAACTATAGGCGATATTGGCGATTATGTGGATAATCACTAAAATCTTGTACCAATATTTATAAAAAAAATTAAATACCTTGTGAAGTTACTTGCCAGTTCTTCTTTGTGGGTGTAATTGAACAGGATAGAACAAATTGTGACAAGTTTGAGAGCAGTCTGCCATAAGAATGCTCAATAAACTATAAACAAAAATAGTCTAACTATATAGATATCTGTAACAAAGATGTTGTGCGTTAAACTACTAGTAGGTAAAGTTTTGCTTTAGCGAATAAATTTACGTCAGCGAAGCCGCCTGCAAAAGAAATTGTTGAAATCCTCTAACAACTACATGAAAACATTGTGTTTTAAGTTTCATGCTAATAAAGTTAAATGTACACGCATATTTTTGCGTCGACCATACTCCTGCATATTTCTGAATTCGATACGCTTGGAACTTATCGGTAAAGATTTCCACCGCCCCGCCGCGCCTGGAGTAACCCATTAAGGTTTAATATAAACCTTCGCCGGGTCTAAGTCTCCCTACAGATAATTGGTTCGGACTTTTTCGTTCGTATCGTATTTCTCCGGCGAACAGTTCGCGAACCCGATACGTCCGCCGTCGCTCCGCTTCCCCACCACTCCCCGTGTCTCCGTCGAGAGCCGCGCTCAAACAAAATATATGCCCAGACACGGCATGTCCCACCTTCCTTGATGTGTTAGTGATTTCAATGTAGCCGACACGACTAAAACGAAGGCACTGTGACATGGCACCTATAACAATATATAATGGACTAGCATCACGGGTGTAGCAAATGATGTCGCCAACTATACCCATCTTCGAAGAAAAATATTAATAGAGACACACTCTCATACGAAATAATTCACAAAATCTGACACATAGACTCGATAGCAACACGTGCAATACTGAAGTATGAAGTATGGAAATTCGTAACATTGTCGTGCGACAAATTCTATTCCCTACCAGCCCTTCCATTTATTTTTTTCTCGAAGGGTTCCATAAATATAAACCATCAAACCTCGTGGTTTTGAGCTTGCTGTTGCATTTTGGTTGGAAGTTACTACGCGTTTTTGAATTCCTGTACGTACTTACATGTAGTATACCGACCTACCATGTTTGAATTGCTAACAATATTTGCTTTGATTTGACTTAAATGCATACATTGACATTTGAATCGATCAATCTATAAATATGCGTCCACTAACTGGATACAAGACTCTCCAATTTTTCTCCTGTGTTCCCGACCTTCAACAGCACGGATGCAGAACCACAGATCGCCTCCGACATGTGTATATCATTGTAACAACCTCGTTTATATGCACTTTTGTTTCGCCTTCTCGACATTTCAATACCTTCTCTATGTGTATTTCTCTGCCCGCGCTCCACTGCCGACTCCCGAGGGGCGGGCCATGTGGGGAGGAAGAGATATTTATGTCTCATTTGGATCTAACTGCTACAGCTGCTGGAAACTGGACGAATTCACTTATGCCAGCAGTTTATGTTCTTCGTGTCGTTTAGAAAAACTAGCAATTTCACTTTTCTGCTACCAAATTCAGATTCAGACCTGTTCTAGAAAATATTCTAGCGAGCTTGTTTCGTTTTTATTAAACTTTAAACTTTAGAGGACTATGTAAAGATGGCACAGTATCGTCTTATTCCTACACGTGTAAGAACTTGTCACCCTCACCAACCTTGCTGAGCGCATTTCTAATAGCCAAGGTATATATTTAGGAGGCAAGTTATACGTTATTATACTAAATTAACGTATTATACTAAATTTACGCGTAAGTTGACTTAGGCTAGTAAATTAGTTAGAATATCTTGTAAGGTTAGCAACATAAGTGTCTAAATAAATACATTTCTGAAAATTGCATTAGCGTTCTATAGTAGTAGGATATCTTCATCCTTCTCGAGATAAATAAAATACCACATTGAAAATTGTTTCGTCGCTTTTATTTTCTTACAGTGTACTTCTATGTGCAATATATGCTTAATTTGTATTATATTCTATTCTCCTATATTTTCTTGATAGCTAGGAATGATAATATAAACTTCCAATCATAATCCGTCATAAAACAATATGCGTCAGCCCAAAGTAATATGAAGCAGAAACCGTATCACAGCATCAAGGCATCGGCTATCGGCGTGACGGAACAAATCGTCGTCTTCGATAGATATAAATCGCGATTCCTAATAAAAAGGCAATCCAGCGTCGACAGAACAGCGGAATCTATCTACATATATAATCATTATTTTTCGGGAAGGCAGTAAAGATAGCCCTAATGGCGCAGTCTCGGGAGGGAAACTTAGATTAACACGAGCCCACTCGAACGAGCTTCGACGTCTTCGAGCTTCGGGATACACCAGAGGGGTTAACATGCTAACTCGTTGGATTTTTGGTTGAATCGGTACCTGCTTGGAAGAAATTAATCGATCACTTCACTTTAGAATAGAATAGAATAGAAACTCTTTATTGCACACAATGGAAAGAAGAACAGTACACGAGTAGAACAAACCAATACAGAAGTGCGCAAAGGCGCACTTATCACTGCAAGTGATTTCTTCCAGTCTACCTTTGGGTGATGAGGAATAAAATACAGAGAAAAAAGTATGGGTAGTGCAAACGAACGGAGGAGGAATATGTGTTTTATTTTTATGATAAATATACCTACATGTAACATACATACCTATTATTACAATACATAAAATACAAACAGCATAAACATACATACAATGTATAGAACATAGATACTACATAAAAATAATACATACTATACTATACTAATCCACAGGTTAATAATAAAAAATAAAATTTAAGGTAAGTTAAGGTAGAATTTCTTCAATGATTTTTTAAAAGAATTTAAAGTTAACGAACGCGAAGAACGCTACTGTTCTCTTGTTTCTGTGTGAATTATTGTTAGCTTCCATTCTTCTTCTGTATGTTATCTTCTGTCTTGTGTATCTCTGTGTTATTGTGTGCAATAAAGGATTTCTATTCTATTCTATTCTAAAGTTTGGGAGTGACGGACGTAGTGCGGCAGCAAGTTCCATAGACGAGCAGAATGGACATTGGACAGTAAATGAATCGGTATAGAAACCAGAAGCATGACGTGGAATCCATAGGATGTTATCATCACTAGAGCGGAGAAGAAGGCCGTGAGAGGATAGGGGGAGGAAGCGAGAACGAAGGTAGTCGGGAGCGTCAGGATTGTTTAATACGCCATATAAAAGACTAAGGATATGACGAATCGGGAGCCATTCGAGCCGAGCTCGGTACAGGACTTTACATTATAAAAAAACATTTAAATTTTTTTTTCTTAGCCTTGAAATTTTTAATTAACTAAGCGAATTTTATTTTTTAAAACACAACAGCTTTACTCACGGTTCTTCCGAGCTATGTGGCTCGACGTTTAGGGCCAAGCGTATGGCCCATCATCATGTGTTTTAAAAAATAATGTCTAACAACCACGGTAATTTAAAAACCCATATAAGCGGTGTTTTTTTTGTAATTATAGATATTAATTTAAGACGGACTTATCACAAGTACAGTCTCGGGTCCTTCAAGAACTGTTTTTATGGAAACTGACACGGTTGACTACATCACCTACAACATCCACGATGTAGCCCATAACACCGGGTGAACTAGGCGCCATATCAATGCTTCCCTCCATTTCCAAGATGGGCCTCCCTCCAAGATGGGCGTGTATAGGCACCTGTCAGGCCACCATGGCATTCGCAACCCCCGCATACGACTGAATGTTCATTGGCGTCTTTAGACACCTCGAGGGTGGCGTGGTGCAACATGTCGCGTTTTCAATAAAAACAAATTAATGATTGACTTTAGTCATGCTTTGATCTCGTAAAATGGTCTACCGGCGTGGCAGACGCGACTATCGCACATCCAGTTTAAGGAGTGGAATAATCACTTTACACTCGATCGCTTAGGTACATTTTCGCACGCAGCGATTGGCAACGTGAAACAGTAGGCTATTAAAGCTGAAGCTATGGAACTTTTTCTATGGAGTGATTTATCTGTTACGAAGAAACTATTAAGTTAGTAATCTGTGCTATTGGTCACAGCCAGCCGTACCGGTTGTATGGAACCACGACCGTTGGAGGCTGACCGTGGTTCGGATTCCACGTAAAACTGGAGGTCCCTTTCCCTTCTTACCTTACTAGGTGGTAGAGTTTAACCCGCCCGGGTTGATACCACCCTTCTAAATGAAAAGTCGATCGAAGCGACTATGTAAATAGTAAAAAGTTCGTGTTTTCCGTCCAGTATTAGTAGTAGCCAGCACGACCGAAGGGAAGCACTCACATGGCACCTAATTCACCAAGCAAGGTGTTATTAGCTAACATCACGGATGTTGTAGGTGATGTAGCCAACCGAGTCAGTTTTCATAAAAAAAATGTCACCACCTTGTTACTGTTAGAGCTAGGTGCCATGACAGAACAGCATACATACGTGCATTATTCGACAAACTTCGCGTGGGTGCTCTATAGAGATACCTCTGTGGTTCAATCTGTTGTCACAGAGAACGTTACAAGGGACCCTAATGGTGGTCTATGCCACTAAATGGGGTTCGGCATTTTGAAAATGCCACAGAAATTTATTATGCAAAGTATGAGAGACATTTAATCTTTCACGGCCCCTCTTGTAACATCGTTACACCGCATTCGTGAGGTAAAATTAATTTAATTCGTTGCTGCGAATACATTAAGCAATTAATTAAAAGCAATCTAATTAAAATCTTCTTGGAAAATATGTGGAAGAACACGTACCTAATCATATTTTATACGTTTTCTTACCTACTACTTTACTCGGTAACGGTATTCAATAATACATTATTCCTTAGATTATTATGAAACCATGTACTTATTTTTAAGCGCAGTCTTTCCACCTAGTCATGTGGGTGGGCCTTCGTGCCTTACTTGCTGCCTGATAATTATCTTTTCCGAATACTTTGCAAAACGTGGTGGTCGGTGTTGTGCTGTAATTTACCAGAGTACTTGCAGCACAACACCGATTGCTCTGCATACCCCGATTGTCGGGATACGGCGTGTGGTGTGTATGTGTACTTATTTTTCATAGCCATTTTGACTGACAACCGATGTGACTCTTCATAAAACGTGTTTGTGATCATTCGGTCAGCGTTTAAATATCCACTGCTTCTCCGATTTTTCTCCAGTCATCAGCGGTACGGTACCACCTGGTTGTCGTCGTCGTCCCACCTAGAGTGTGGTCTTCCCACGCTTCGTTTCCCTGTTCATAGCCGCCAGTGTAAGGTCCATTCACCCCAACGGTCGTCGTCTCGTCGGCTGACGTGCCCAGTCTACTGTCATTTGAGCTTCGCCACTACAAAAATCTTCCAATATTGTTGTGACCATTATTACATAACTCAGATGATAATAAACAATATTATCAGGTTCTTCAGATCTTTATAAAATTATCTGAGAAAGTCCAGTATTGTTCCCATGTGATTTATCAGTAATTGTGAGCAGAGTTTGGGGAAACACGACAAGAAGAAACTTATTTGGCTAAAGTCTTGCTTTGAACAGATTAAAGCAATGAAAACAACTCGGCGCCGGCAACTTTCACAAGAGGCCAGTTTGCGGTGATCTTTGTGAAAGGTGAATGTTCAGATTTTGCTAATATTAGCCACCTTACCCGAAGCCTCCATACCTATTAACAATGACTCGATTGTTAATCAGAAAGAGAGGAAATGTTGAAATGCTGTTAACATAATATTTTGCAGACTTTGCGATTTTTAAATGGCAAATGAATCGCGTTAGTGGGAAATTAAAAACTACAGACATCCCTTGGTTTTCAATACGTTATTAGACTGAGTTAAAATATAGTTTCGTGCCACAAATTATAGACAAAAAATAAATAAGAAACCGTACATTTTTCCTAAGAATGCAGTTGCTTAAAATTTTAATGGCGTTTTAAGAGTAAATCTTACGAAAAGGTATTTCAAATATTACATTTATGTTAATACATATATTATGTAGACATAGTAATATTTTGAATTAAGAAAAATATTTACTCATATTGACCCTGCTCCTTGTTAAGCAATAAACATAGATTACCGTAAACTGTAAAGCCGCCCACTAGATGGCGCACTACAACAGACTGCGCGGCGCTAGTTCCTCGGTTCCGGTGACGCGCCGATAAGGGCGCGATTTTCAGCTGGCGGCGCCAAAGCGATTTATTTACGAGCTGAAATTATCTGGCTAATGGCTGCAGTACCGGATACACTTCTAATTGAATCGCTGCTGCTCCGTTACAGTTCTGCCGCCGCCGCACCCCCGCGCCGCCGCTGCGCCACCCGCCGATTAACGCGCTGTGGGTTTTTAGCGGATCCGAGGTGAGTGTGGTTAAGTTTGTTGATGGTGAATTTGTTGGGTGAATATGTAATCAGAATGCCGATGCACTCATTTTGGGTGCACTACAAGAACTCTGACTCATATTTTAATGTTAGTCATTTATTTTTCTATAACATAGGTAGGTATTGTAAATTGAACCGGATTAAATTACTTTTAGTGATAAATTCGCCTTTAAACTCTGTGTAACTGTTTCTTATAAAATTATCTTTTCTATGTTTAATTTGTAAATAATTCCGTAAGGAATTATTTTGATTTGCTTCATGAGGGTTCTGTAGCTAAAAAGAGGAAAAAAACTGAACCCTTATAAGATCACTTTCGCGTCTGTCTGCCCGTCGTGGCAGCTTATATTCTCCGAATCTACTAGACGAATTTATTTAATTCGAAATTATTTAATAAGATGGAAATTTGGTACATATAGGTACGTACCTATCCTTTGATACGCTACACGATACACTTGAAAAAAAATTACTGTCTTATTATCATATAAAGTTTGATAATAAGACAGTAATTTTTTTTCAAGTGTATCGTGTAGCGTATCAAAGGATAGGGCTCGTTCTAAGGAATACTACACATATATATATTTTTTTGTAATTTTGAAACGCATAGTTTAAAAGATATTAGAGAAAATATACCAAAATCGAGCATTAATTATGCCTACCTCCGAAATTACTGCGTCTAAAATAAAATAAAAAAAATGCTAATATAGGACCTCTCTTATAGTTTACCAAAAAACCTAAATGAAAAAAAGTCTTAAAGTTCTCTAGGAAAACGGAGGGGTACGGACCCCCTTTTCTTGGTAAGCAATAAAGAAATAGGTAAATGGAATTATCAACCGAAAAAGTTCCGACCTTCTTGAACTCCTAAATATGTAAGGCGTCAACGTCGGTGTGATTCAATGCATAAAATTATTTCGATATAGCACGTACGACGATTTACTAAGACTCGCAATAACCCGCGACTATCCACTTACTTAGTTGAACTATTTACTAACTTACGTCCCTATTAATATTAATAAGCCAGTTTATGTAAATTCGCTTTGGATTTATAAGCTAGATTGGAGCCAAAATTTGGGCCCGTTTGTCCAGTACAAACTGGGCTCATATATGTTCAGAATTGGTGTTTAGAACTTTGTTAAGATACTAATCTAATAGATGGGCTTAATTTCCTTGGAAACATGTCCACAAATCCTTTGAGAAACCAAAAGTTTAATACACTAATATCACCGCGTATCTATTTATTAAAATGTAACCCACATTTTCATTCCTACGATAACATAAATACTTGTTACATTGTATTTTATTTACATTCCGTTCGACTCAATACTATTTGGTGAAACATTTACAATATTTTTATAAATTCCTAAAATTGTAAATCTCAACTTCAAACCGATCCCGAATCACTCCAGTCAAGTTAAACAAGACAATTAATTGATGTGAAATAAGTATTTATACCTGCATCAGGAACGACATTTTTACCTCTGATTAACTAAGACGAATGAGTGAACATGAGCTGCCATTAGACGGTTGTGTTGGTCCGGTTAGAGGGCATATTCTCCGTCAAACCGCTCCAGCTCTCTCAGGAGTTGGACAGGTAATTAGTTAGACAATATATTTAAAACGTTACGTGAGACTCGCGTTGGGTTAGCATGGAGATGGCCATGTCTGAAATGGTATTCTATTGTATATTGGAGTAGGTAGAGCCAACGGTCAGGCAGTGCTACGGATCTGATACACCTCTTCCACACTCATAAATGAATTTTTTATATACCTACGTTCGTCGATTTTCGGTTGGCCCACTGATCCGGAAGGAAACGTATGACACATACTTTCGGCGGGAAAATGGTAAGAATGGAGTGACATTATGAATATTATAGCAGATGTTAGCCGGGTTGGTACCACCGCACTGAGCGAAACGTTGGTCGAAACGGCTGTGTAAATAGTTCGTGTTTTTCGTCCAGTTCAGTGTAGCCGACATGAAGTGAAGGGAAGCACTGACATGGCACCTAGTTCACCCGGTGTTATGGGCTGACGTCACGGATGTTGTAGGTGATGTAGCCAACCGGTGATGTAGATGAAAAGATAATTTCAGATTATTTATCAAGCGGTTTATGATCATACATATATAGTGCCAAAATCATAACCCTTCCATAGTTGGTCAAAACCATTAGTGATACACGCAAGGCTGCCATGTGGATGGTAGCCGTGTGAATGGTAGTGATCTAAAAAGTATAAAAAATTATTAAAAACATGTGTTATTGCAAAAATCTCCTATATTTGCATAGGTCATTAAATATATAATTTCTTCCACTTGAATAAATAAAGCGTAATTGTGACGGCGGATAGCCAGGGTTGGCTGGGCGTGTCTCCTCCAGCTATCTCGAGAGAGGTCGCGCCTGAAGGCTGGACCGGCAGAAAGAGAGATTATCGTTGGGCGTCATTTGTCAAGTGGAAATTGCTCCCGAGTCTTAGTGGGCGATCCGTTATAATGAATAATGGAAGCGGCACTAGTGCTATCGGCCGTGACTTTTGTTCAGAGTTCGGATACATCATATTGGCCTCCGCGGATAGTTATTAGGCGAACGTGACGTGCAGTCAACAGATTCGGCTGTAGACGGGTCTAGTAGGAGCTAACCAACCAATTCTGAATTATAAAAGCGTCAAGTCGTCGTGAGAATTAGTTATACTTAGTGCGTTGGTGGATTAGAACCACAGTATAGCGATCGTCGGTCGTCTTCCGCCAGAGCGCATTCTACATACCGGGACCCCGAGGATTCTTAATGCTGAAACGAATTCATATTTGATCCCTTGTGACCCGTATAGCGCGGTTTTGTCAACCGTTCACTTCGAAAGAATGCGGCGCGCACCCTCCGCTCTCCGCCCCTACCGCAATGCCCGTCAGTACGGTGGAGGCGGAGAGCGGAGGGTGCGCGCCGCATTCTTTCGAAGTGAACGGTTGAGAAAATCGCGCTATAACGTTAAAGTTGAATGACTTCTAAACCGAATTGTTTTATATAGTTTATTAAGCATTCTTTTACCACTCTCGAACTTGTCACAATTTTGTTGTTGAAATGAGCTCCGCTGTCACCTTTGCCTGAACAGGTGCGGCTACGGCGCGGCGGCGCTCCACTACTCTCCACATGTTTAGAGGACGTCTTCGCAAACTGTTTCTATCAGATCCCGATGGCGATGAGTAACAATTTAATTTTACATAATAATTACATTCTTGTAGCTTCTATTCGGTTGGTTTTTATAAAATAAATTTTAATATTCTATGTAATTTAAACATAAATATAATATTATGTACGTACCACATAGTATTTATTTTATGTACGTATATGTTCTCGTACATTTATTTAATAGTATATATGCTTCACTATCAAATTTTACACTACCTTGTCAGCCCCATGCGCTTCTCCACATCCCAAAGGTTAGTTTGCAAAGAATGCTACATTGCGTTAAACTCGCCTTTTGTGTTACATGTTTTATGGTATAAGTATAAGTATAGTGTATAAGTATATTATTTGGTTTGATTTGATTTGACCTTTTATGGAAAACTTTTGGGCCCATGTGCATATGTAGGTACCTATACGTCAACAGTGGTCAAAGCAGTTATAAGTACGCAATTACATTAATTCAATATTTTTTAGTCCACAGATTACTCCGAAATATTCACTGAAATTAAAAAAATGTTTGCATTGTACCTACCTATTTCAAATAAGCTCAACGCCGAAAGGCCAACTCAACGGTCCACGCCGAATAAATAATGTGGTGAAGGAATTATTCACGAACTTAACATTCCGAAGCTTTCTTCAATACCTCCTTCCCTCTATGAAGATTAATGTGAAGAGGTTGCTTGTCATCATTCTTCGGTTTCCCGACTTTAAACGATAAATGGCACAAGAAAAAAGTCCTTGGTATATTATTAATACTTATTCAAGCTTGGACTTGTCACTGTTGTGTTTGAAAATACTAACAAATTGTTAAAAAATTTTAGTGAAAAAATTTACCCATTACACTAAATCCTTTCCAAATCTCAAATAATATATATCTTATCTAAAAATTAGTGGCATGTTTAGTTTAATTTAATTCATTTATGCCATAACGCTCGATACATGTGTCAATAAAAAAACCAGAGTCAATTTAAGCTACGATAAACCTTAAAGTGATTAGCTAATGAAAACATCCAATAATATTCGAAAAAAACTTTCAGTAATTATCTATAAGTATTCGTACATTCAAAGATAAAACATCAATGAAAAACATGCAATATAACATAAATATGAATGAAATTAATGAATGAATGAATTATTTAAAACATGTGATTGACATGAAATGTAAATTACACTTTGGTAACATAATATATTATAAAAACAAACATGTCAATATAAGCTATAAAAAAAATTTATATTAGAAAAAGCATAAATTTAAAGCGCCCAATAAATATATCCAATACGATATCCAATTAAATAGGTATCAAATAAGACATATAATAAATTAATTTCAAAACAATTGAAATGAAACATTTTATTCCATCAATACTTTCGTTTTGAAGTCTTCGCACATATTACACATATGTATAACAAAAAATAACTAAAGCTTAAAAGCTTTAGCGCCTATAATTAATGAATGAATAACAACTTTATAGGACCGCAATATAACTTCACTGCAGCGGAGAGGCGCGCGGCACGATGACGCGACGACGCGGACGACGCGTCAGTTCATACGAATAGCTAGCCGCGACGACGCGCAGCGTCACTGCCGCGTCGGCGTCCTGTCGCGCAGTGCGGTTTGCTTCATACATTTTCATAAAAAGAATATTTGTGCCGCGTCGAGCCGCACCGCTCCGTTGCAGTGCAGTGCTTCTAGTGCGGCCACACCCTTAAAGAAATACTTTTCAAGCTGTTATGATATTCATACCCCTAAGCACCATCAAATGCGAGGTCAAATCCCATAGGCAACGCCACTTACAATGAGACGAAGTATCACCCACAAAGTAATGTGAAATAAAAGCTTGCAAAAATGGCAAAATGTATTATTATTGCTCATGAGCTTCGACTCGTCACGACGAATAGCCCATCAACACGTACGTCACTTTGAAGCCCATATGCACGCTCTATTACCAGCACAAGTCGCCCTAATAAGACACATAAAGCGATTTTATCACCCCGACCTCGATCGTAAAATAAGCAATGTTTAGGTTTACCCAAATCGAGTTTGCGAACGTACTGGGCTTCACCTCCGAGCGCTGCCCCGGCCTCCTCGTCTCGTATTCGCGCGGTGTCCCGAAAGAGTTGCGAACCTATTACAGAATCGAAAGAGTAATGCGCCGGGACACGCGTCGGTGACAAGTTACTTAAACGTCGGCGAGACACCTTCAATAGCCCGCCCACTAGTCAGCGCTTCAAGCGATCTTGCGGCCACATTATGTTTTTAAGGTGACCAGTTCAGATAATAATTCTGTATGTATGCGAGAAAGCATAACAAATTATTTGAATTAATGAAGATACCGCAGAAGCATAAATAATATCAGAAAAAAAAGAGCAAAGAAAAATTGTTACCAAGAAAATCTCGAGTGAAATATATTTTTACTGACACTGCCCACTTTTTTCACATTATATCTTGATATATAGATATAGGTATACCTCAGGAGCTGTATTTAGACATTTACTTGAAAGTACACCAGGCGAAGCCATACATTGGCATATTAAAATTAACTGAACACCTCTGAATCCTGTTAGAAATCAATTCAAAATAACCATAATATTTACATAAACATCAAATATTAAAAATATTCATAATTATTTGTTCTGTCCACATATACGACCGGAACTGTGCATCAAAACTTCACAAGCGCCAGCAAAACTTCACGCCGGCCCAGCTTAGTTCCTCCAAAAGAAAATAATGAAAAGAATAGCAGTATCATAAGTCCAATAAAAACTTTGAATTTCTTCGAACTTTCCATCGCTACTATTTAGCGCTCAAGAAGCGCTTGGAGGTATAAATGGGCCCTCCTCAGGCGCAGTTGAGCGATAAATCACCTACCGTCAGCCAGCTCCCTCTTTTGTTCGTTTGCACCGTCTTCATTTATTTCATTTTAGTTAGGAAAATTCGAGAAAATTGTAGGAAAAGTCCCGGGCAGCCCGTGTATAGGGGTCGTCTTGTGCAGAATTGCATTAGCCACCCTTTAGATCAGAATTGTAAACTCAAGGATAAACGTTCATAATGTTTCGACGTCAAATAAAATTATCATATACAATCCTCTATCATGAATCCTAACGTACGATGTTGCTTATATTGTTTTCAATAATTAATCAATGCGTTTTAGAAGTTCCGTGGCATTCATTATTGTAATTTTTATTTTTAAAGGCATCAATATAACGTGCTGAGGATTAAATATGAGCAATAACAGGGCCGTTTCTCATTTACAAGCTGTTTTTTAAAAAAGAGTAAACAAAAAACCGATAATTAAACATTAGTTTAAGTATAAATAAGCATAAACAACATATTTCGCAACCTTTGTTAAACAGCAATAAAAGCTTATTTTATTTTATTTATTTTTATTTTGTTTATTTATTTTAACGTAATGAAAATAAATAATGTGTAGATAAATTTCTCCGATAGTTCTTCAAATTTGACAGGTTATACTGTAATATGAGTGCCCGAGGCAGCTCGTCTGCGCGTTTGTCGCGTAGGTTGTGGAGTCGACATGCTTCATTAGTTGAATGTCCGGATAGAAAAAAAAATAACAAAACAACATGACAATTTTCCGTAACGTGGCATTTTGGAAATCTTTACCTGAACAAAACGTGGGGGAAATTTCGGATATCAGGAAGACATTTACTTGATCAGAGACAATATTTTCTTTATGATTCCATGGGAAGAACATCCGAAAACCATTAGTTCAATCCAGTTTATTTACCTTTCAAGCCATTCCGGAGAGAGACTTTGCACACTGTTTCTGTACATTATATGTACCTATGTATGTTCATTGACGAGAAGCATGTCCAAGAAGAGGAACATAGGGAGAAAAAGAACGAGAGAGATAGAGAGAAGTAGAAACCATTCGAGTACTACTTAAGTAGTATAAGTATACAAGTATTTATTAGAAAGTGTCATTTAAAAATCTGACTCATACACATATATGAAATAATTATGCATGTGACAAAGTCTCACTATCACAGGGTAAATAATTCAAGTTTTTTTTTAACTTAACCAAAATATATAAGGTGTTTCGTTAGTCATGTCATTAACTTCGGGAGGGTTACATACACACTCAAATAATATATTGTGCACTTCAAACATTTTAGTTAGACTTAAGTAATAGGTAACATCAGATATTGACTCGACGGTTTGTTCTGGATGAAATATGATCTACGTACCGTTTTACTTTTAAAATGTGTTACAACATAATAATTACATTAAATTATACATACAAATAAATGTTCCCAATGTTTACATACACCTTATGCTAATTTTACACTAAAACAATGCCGCCGATGAAATGTTCTAAATCCAGCCAAAGACCATAAAAGGATTGTTAGTGGTGTGATTGATTAACCGTGCATGTTTGTCCTTTATGACGACTGCAATAACGTTCAGTTTAGCATAATTAAAAATATCAGGGAAGAAAACAATATATAGTATTATTTTATTATCTTTGGCTGGATTTCGAAGATTTCTACTATAGATATAGGTTGAGCGTTTTTGCATGATCGCTCACCCACGATGGGTCACCAACATTCGAACAGTGAAAATTGGTGGAAAATTACGGATTACTTGTTCCATTGCCCAAGCCGTTTGTAAGAGGAAGGAAACGCGGCGTGGCGTGCGGCGAGCATGAGCGCCGCAAACATGCAATTATGGATTAGTAAATTGTTCGAACTCCGCTGCGATAGTTTGATAAGGAAACGGTTTATACGATAAATATTTTCATGGTGTATAGAAATAGGCGGCAGTAAAAGCCATCGTAATGATAGGACTTCTAATTTTCTTTCCATGGCAGGTAAATTATTAAACAGTAGTGCCGTTTACTCTACGATTTTTTGATCTGGGGGCACGGCGGGGGGCACGGCCGTGCCCCCAGATCTAAACTCTTAGCCAAGTCTCTTATTCTTTAGTTGATTACGTTAGAACGGTCGGTGCAACAGTGCAAAATAAAAAATACCTCCGCAGATCCTTACAAAGTCCCAGCACACATAACAAATCAAGCTGGTAAGCTTTTAACCGACTAATAAAGGAAGGCGTTAAAATTCGTCCCCTATCTGTTTTGAGTCCGCCAAGAAAAATCATGAAAATTTTCTTTGTTCTCTTGGTCAAAAAATTATTAAGTTCGATTTCCTTATTTTCAGAAAATATATACCATGCTGTTCTGCATTGCTGCAATAACCGAGGAGTATAAATTATTAAGAAAATTTTAATATAGTTCGCACGTGGGGCGCGGCCGACACCGGCGATTGTGTCTCGTACCGCGAGTGGAAACGCATACGGCATATTGTAACGGTAAATCAACCCGCCTATCATAAATAACAGAAAAGAAAATGTTGGCTATGAAAATAAAGAATAAAAATTCAGCATGAAAATTGCCACGGAATCACGCAATAGGAAGTAATTAAAGAGGTATTCGCTTAGTGGTGTCATTTCCGCTTCCCGCCTACATAACGCGATACTTGCGACGAAAAAAAAAATCGTCGCGTTAAACTTGTGCCCGGTGATTTGCGGAAAATATTTGGCTTACCTCTGACTTGTTCGTTTTCAATAAAAATATTCACGTTTCTTATAATAACTCCGAGAAAAAAACAACAGTAGTTTAACGTTTCTACAGAATGTAACGTTTCTACAATTTTGCGTCTAATTTCGTCATAACTTCGTTTCTACGTAGTTATGACGAAGGTAGACGCAAAAAGAAAAAATTGTGTGGATAGGCTTTGTAACAAAATATTCAGTAGTTTTTAAATTTTGCTTGTAAGAGTAACTTGTCAACCGACTTATTTTAGTGTTCCGTAACAACTATTATTTGCGGAAATTAAACAAATAAAGATGTAAATATGTTTAAAGATAAAGAAATATTTTAATACTTTTTGTGTTAGATAGATAGAAATACTTTATTGCTCCAAAAAACATTTAACATAAACACACAATAAGAAATTTACATGAGGGGCAAAGGCGGACTTATCCCTTACAGGGATTTCTCCCAGTCAACCTTTGGATGTTTGAGAGTCGTATGTTGCGAGATATAAGTAGGTAGTAGCAAAAGACTTGAGTGTGGGAATGTAAAATATAATATAAGGAAAATAACTATAATATACACTACATATAAGTACATACTAGTTAATTATACGTATAAATTACTATTTATAGATTAAATTAAATACATATGAATTACAATTTATATAATACATAATACCTAAATATATACATACATACTTGTCCATTCAGAATTAAAGGATTTTTTAGCTTTTGACTTCACACTGACGGAGATAGTACAACTTTAAGTGTTTTTTGAATAACGGAAGCGACTTGCAGTGCCGTATACAGTGAGGTAGTAGATTCCACAGCCGAGCTGCGTGCACAGAAAAGGAGTTTGTGTAATATTAGTGTTTGGAGTTTGTGTAATGTGTAGTGTAGTATTCTGTGTTTTTATTTAATAGAATTTTTTTATAACTCAAACTTTGGCATCTTTCTTGATGTTTTCTAAAATAGATTTTTCTTATATATTTTTTTTATGGCCAAAGCGTCGGCGACACACAACATTATAAAAAACTGAAATGCCTCGGCCTCAACCTCTCTCTCCGTCATTCGCCTGCGTCCCTCTGTCGTCACAAGTTCAAAGTCAAACGGTACATGCTAGAGACTTGACATTAGACATTAAAATTAAAATTTGGTATAGTTAAAGCTTGTTATGTCCCAATGATGTGGTTTAATCTATGTACATACATATAATAAAATCGTAAAGGCAAAATAGTACAATTAAAATGTATACATTTGTACACTGAATATATTCGAAGAAAAAAAATTGGTTGTCTGTAAAGTCGGTTTACGGACGATAGTTTTACGTGATGACGTGGAATAATCGTAGTACATAGAGTAAAGATCAGTAAAGTAATTCTATTTCCAGTAGAAAGATTAATCATCTCGTGACTGGCCATCAATAAACTTCTGTTGTCTGATCTTGACAGTTTTACTTCTTAAGACGTTTCCATGGTAACTTTGACTATACCGATTGTGCCTCTCTATCGTTTGTTACGCGCTCTCGCTTGCACACACAGGCTCAGATGGAACGTGACACTTTTTCGTGTGTGCAGCCGGTGTTCATCAATTTATAAGACGTGACGTCATCACGTCAAAAACCAACCAGGGCGACTTAAAATGAGAAACTGAACATGTTCGAACAGTTTTTCAAATGTTTGTCTGTGAAAAGGTTTATTGTTTACCTGAACGTAGCTCGGCCTTTGGCCGCGCCCTTGTTCTTCGAGAGAGATTATTATTTACTTGAACGTAGCTCTGCCTTCGGCCTCGCCCTTGGTTACTTGTTTTATTTTATCATTTACCTGAACGCAGCTCGGCCTTCTTTCTTACTCACTGACTTTCTTCTTTTGAAATACGAATTTCAGGCGAGTAAAGCCGCGGGCATAAGCTAGTATATTAATAAACATACATAAATACCACACGCTGTATCCCGACAATCGGGTTAAGCAGAGTAACCGGTGTAGTCCTCAAGGACTCTGGTAAATTACAGCTAATTTATTAAAACTAACCCCATCGATTGGGCTGTTTATTGAAAGCTACCCATACAAAACAATTTTAATAGAATATTTGTTTAATTAAATAAAAATAAAAAACTTACATAAAAAAAGATTTGACGATGGTTGACTGACAGTATCCGTGTCCCATTCAATCTTCATATTTAGTACCTAGCATTTCATCTAGGCTACTGGGAATCTTGCGAAAACACAAATAGAAAGTGACTCAACCGAAAACTACAGAGAATCACCTCAATCAATATAAATTCATTTATAGAACCTTGTCATTCTCATAAACTTTTCACGAGTGGAGTGTTTTTTAGACTCTCAGACACATCTTAGTTAGCGTAACAAGGTCCTACATGTGTATACCGATATTATTCTGATATATTAACGATATTATACAAGGAACTGTGTGTTTCCCCACCGGGAAACAGGCGTGACGCTATGTATGCATGTATGTATGAACTGTGTGTGTAAACAAGGCGAAACTGTAAGAAAAGTAATTTCCTTAGAAATATTGGTCACGCTTCGTATGGTCCCATATTATCAAGCTAGATCTAGACACGCTTAATGGGCTGTTCTTTACATATTTTATTGTTAAGGCTCAGAAGCCCCAAAAATCGGTCTCTCCCAACTAACATTATGGTGTTAAGACAGGCGTTATAAGAGCTGTTTAATAGAGGCTCATTCTTATACATGTTAAGGTTCTTTAGTGACTTTACAATAGCGTTAGTAAGTGCTATAAGGGTGGGACAAGAGCTCTACAGTAGTGACGCGTTATTATATATTAATCCAATATACCACTTTAAGATCTAAAACAACCTGCCGTTAGCACCACTTTGTTTGTTTTTTTTTATTGACAGCGCGACATATGGCGCCAGGCACCCATAAGGTGTCTAACGACGCCCATGGACATTCGGTCGGTCAATATTATCATTTGGGCTCCCAATTGATATTTCTCGTAAACCACAATGAGTTTGATGTTAGAAAAAATATATAGCTTTTTACAAAACATACTGCTTCCCAACAAGGAGCATAAAACGCAAAATTAGATCTATTTGACTCGATAGAAAAAACCGCACGTTATGGTTTCGAAAATACGGATTACCCATGTTTACGTGCCGTTAATCATGTTTTAATAAGTCATGTAATTTTACATAATAGATAGAAAATACTATACTTCTTTCCGTCAAGATGAGTATTATTTCTTTTATTAAATACTAGTTCTTGCCCGCGGCTTCGCTCGCGGTAGACTCGGCTTAATAGCAAATCCGATTTAAACGTAAATATGATAATAAGCTATCCTTTCTCTTATATTCTCTCTCACTCTCTACCGTTCATACTATACTTTCTTTGATATTGCTCAGCCCTAGGGCTAATTAGCGTGATGGTATAATAGCCTATAGTGAGGTTCAGTGGTTCCGGAGTTTACCTCAAAGATACATACAGACACATTCCCTTTTATATAAGAAGTAGAGAGTAGAGATTACGCCTAGAGTTAAATATTTATTGATTGGGCACGTAACATTGATTTACGAGAAACATCAAAGGAGGGAGGGAGGAACAGATTTTTGGTACTTTAGGATCCAAAACACAAGAGTTAATAATTTGAAAATGGTGTGCACGACCGTGAAGAAGTGGAAAATCAGCTCAAATACGTATGGCATCAGAACTCGACTAGATCTTTTTTTACCTGGCTGAAAACTTAATTAAATATTTCATTTAACTTAAGAATCTTCTGCCGTGACCATAATGTCACTTTGTTGCGGTGGAAGTGCGAAATATCGAATCAGCGCAAAAATAATGCTTTTTGCATCGCAGAAATACCCCACTTAAAATTTACATCCCCATACTAAACATTCCTATATTATTTAAGATTATTATTTAAATTTTAATTTATACCAGGGGTGTATTTCGAGCTTTCGAATGTATTCATCATTCCGGTGAAGGGAAACATCGCAAAGGAGCCTGCACGTTATAATAAGAAATAAGATTGCTACCTAGTTTATTTGTACAATCATAAATACAAGTGCACTCTGAATATTAGAATACACGCATCTGCTTTAAGCTGCTAGTGTTTAAATATATAATAATAAATTTAAAATACTAGCTGTTCCCACGGCTTCGATCATCTCTAGATGGGTCAGAAAAGGTCAGTGAAAACCCCATGTGAATTATTTGAGTAGTTCTCAACTTAGAAGGGGAGCATACAAACAATTTTCAAATGAAAAGTTCATTAGGTTTATGTATTATTTGTATCAAATTATTCATCATCATCATCATCATCAGCCTGTATCGGTCCACTGCTGGACATAGGCCTCTCCCAAGGCACGCCACCACACGCGGTCTTCCGCTCTTCTCATCCATCCACTCCCGGCTACCTTTTTTAGGTCATCTGTCCACCTAGCCGGGGGGCGTCCCACGCTACGTTTGCTAAAATAATATAGGAATAATCTTAAATAATATAGGAATGTTTAGTATGGGGATGTAAATTATTAATGTTGTTAATTTGAATTGTTTATCTTTAGATATTATTTCATTGCTCCACGGTTGTTATAACCGTGTCTGGAAGGAAAACGTCGCTCTGATTATTATGAATGGCAGGAAATAACAAGAGGGTAATTTAGTTCGGGCGTCAAAAAGCGACTGAGGTTCTTAATTATCTAAATCGAGTGGGGTCCCGACGCGACGAGGTGGCACTTCACCGACGGAAGGTTCATTAAGAAGGTTTGCTTTGGTTTTAAAAGTAGAATTGGAATACTGATTGCTTTTTACTTCAGCTGCCGTTAACTGGCAAATGAGTAAAAGGGAAATAAAGGTTACAATTTATTGATCTTGTTTTTATTAGGGTTCCGTATCCATCGTACGGGACCCTATTACTAAGCCTAACGCCGTCTGTGTAATATCTATTTATAGATAGAGAATAAGATGATAAATAATGAGGTAACACATTTTCATATACCTAGATTATATTATTCTTTAAAAGTAATCGCGTGTAGGTAATAGTAGCGTTTTGTGAAAGCTTTATTCAGAGTGCGCAAGCCGGCGACGAAATTGGGACACATAAACAAAAAACTGTTTACTTATTTGGACGAGTATTTGCGATCTATATCAGAGAAGGCATTCTTGTTAAAATACGAGCAATGGTAAATATTGAGGATTTATCTAATCCAAAAAATTACTAGCAAACAAAAAGACAGAAGAAGGTCAAAGATATAATCTATTTATTATTGTTACATATCTTGCGAGCATTATTTTATTGAGACCGTTGGTCTACTTAATTAACATATTTTCACGATGCAACTTATAAAATCTATTACTTATTTATTACATATTATCACGTGACATATCTTTACAAATTGCAGCCAAATATTCTGTAGAATACAATTTCTTGAAGTCCATCCTACTAAGTAAAGCCGAAAATCTATAACGGCGCGGGCGGCGGCGGCGGTGGCGGCGGCGCGGCGGCGGCGGCGCGCCCCGACCGACCGACCGACCGATGACCGATGCGCCGCCACCGCGCCGTCAATTCTATGTTCGCTTTACAGTCGAGAACAACTCAATGGCGATTACATGGTACCAAACTACTTGGGGTTTACAATGACGCTTTCTGACCCATCTAAGGATTGTTACAGGATATTTCGCAGAGAAACGAAGCCGCAGGAACAGCCCCAACCGGATGATGGATATACATTCGGAAACTCAAAGTACTGCGTAGTAAGTAATATGACCTACGGAACCCTATTAAAATTATTCAAAGAATGGCAACGCTCACCATTATAATATTACGAACATTTAGAAATTATTTATAAATCTTTCAACCACATTTTAAATGGAACAAAACTCTGTGAAAAGAAACGATTTCGGAGCGGAAATCCTCTTTGTTCAAATCACACCTACATCAATTTAACACTGGGCTGAAGTGCACAATACCGCGACTAATAAAGGCAAGACCCATTTACGTCGCTTTTGGGGCGATTTGAAAATGTATTTTTGCGAATGAGATGTTTCCCCACTCGCATTTACAAAACTGCGTTGAGAGCATGTCAACCGCCCACCGCGGCGGTGATCCATCACCGCCATCGTGGGCTCTACTTATAGAAATAAAAGGCGGGAAAAAATCACACGCCTCCATAGAACACTCGACATTCCTTCGTGAGCCACGTACAGTCATCTCAATAATCGACAGCTAACACCAATAAGACCATGTCTGTCTCACTAGCTTCTAGTAAGTGCGTATGACTAGAAAGAATCCACGTTTGTTAACACGTGCGATAACATTCCATACGTGTGTCTTCACTTTTATAGCCAACTGGAACGGATAGGAATGTCGGTTTCAGACCGGCCTGTCACTCACTACACAAACCTGCAGTCAACTTGCTTCAGTTTGCAGTCAATTTGATTTCAGTGCCTGAAAATCTAACCTCGAGCTAATTGTAGTCACCCAACCTGCTACAATAAATACTTGTAGAAAAAAATATTTCTTTACAACTTACCGACATAAAACTCTGATTCGAATGTCAACAGTTTAGCCTCACCCAATCTGAATTTACACAGCGTATTGCAAGTACCTACCTATTGCTCGAAATCACGAACTTTACTCATATTTTACCGCATATTTAAACCCACGACAGGTTTTACGAGGGCTCTGGAAGCATTATTCGCCCTAAAGTCGTAACCGAGATTCATCTTTTTATACGACAAATATGTTCAAGTTCCACATTAAATATTCAGGTTGTATAATTTCTTTTTCACGGTTATGATATTATGAGTCATGCATTTTGATTAAGTGTGAGTTTTTATTGTTAGTTGCATGTGTATTAATACTTAGCGCGTAAATGGCAAATTTCTTCAACCGAAATGTGATAACAGTTTTTATATAAACAATTTTACTTTATATTTTCATATTTCCGTTATATTCTGGTAAAAAGGTGGTACCGAAGTTAAGCAAGATTTCCCACTATTAAGTACAAATAGTGGACGTTATCATTTTAATTTTAGCAATACATTTTCTAAATTAATTAACTTTTGCTTACTTCACGCGAAACATAACTAATTTGTAAAAATATTTGACACGTTCTCAATTTCAATAAATTTGTTTAGGGTTCCGTAGTCATTAAGGAACCCTTATAGTTTCGCCATATCCGTCCGTCTGTCCGTCTGCGTTTAGCTCAGAGACCCTTAGTACTAGAAAGTTGTAAGTTGGTATGGTTCCCTACACGTAAAGTGGGGATGAATTTTTTTTTCTAAGTGCTAATTTTTGTTAGAGTCAAGTGTCCCCACCCCCTGCCAGCTAAACGGTTGATATTAGATATGTGAAAAAATTCACAGCAGTAGTATATATATCGAAATTAAACGGAAAACTATCACAGGTAAGTAAGCTGTACAGATTGACGAGTAATAGTCGACCAACTTATAAAATGTACGGACGACAGCCATCATTTCACTGTTGAAGAACTTTTCAAATTTTACATTTATTTATTTCCCCTACAAAATTATACAAATAATCAAATAATTTATTTTGATAGGGTTCCGCAACTACGGAACCCTAAAATGCGCGTGGCCCGACACGCACTTGGCCGCTTTTTAATTTGTATTTATAATTTTTTTATATTATAATCATCCATTTATTTCCACATTTCTTTTTATATAAATGTTACATTTTTCTTAAATTAAAACCTAAAATTTATGTATAGCTTATATTTTACTAGCATATCTATTGTTAATAAGTATTCTTATTATTATTTTATCTCAATTGTCACGCTCAACTCTTTTGCTACTACCTACTTACATTCCACTATATTATCGAATCTCAAACATCCAAAGGTTGACTGTAAGAAATCTCTGTAAGGGATAAGTCCGCCTTTGCACCTTATGTAAATTTTCCAATGTATTTGTTACTGGAGCTACTCTATCTTACTTACTACTCTATCTATCTATCTATTAATATAAAAACAAACGAAGTTTCCACCACACCCCGGCGCGGCGCGGTAATATATATAATCATTATTTAATATATATATTACATATTTTATATATATTTTTAAATGTAGACCTATACCGTTGAGTTTTCAATACTCAACTTTTATAGGTTGCGCCGTAAAAAAGAGTACCCATTTCAGGCATTCGAAAATGAACCTACATAGGTATAGTTTGATGTGTAGGTATTCCGTGTGTCTGCCTGGTGCCGTATGACGCGACATGATGGCTGAGCACATAATTACCCAGGCCCTACAGACTCGAGCAAGTGGCTGTCAAGTCACGTCACCCAGCGACATGTAAGGGGCGCTTCATTTTGCGAAGTCACGTGCTTATCGCCCGTCGGACGACGAAAATATCTCGTGATTACGGCTAATGTAGCATGGCAACACTCGGATGTTGTGTGCTCTCTCTTTACGACGCCTTTACGAGTTCATATTTTATTCTCTAGGCCTTTTTTTGCTACACAGCGCTCTTGTGTATTTATATTTTTGTGCCAAACTGCAAATCTAGTTTACATAGTTGAAATATGTAGATGTCGAGTGAGAGAAACTGCTACTAGCGTTCTGAAATGTAATAAATTCATTATAAAACAAAAGCAAAGAATAATTTATTTACTTTTTAATAAAATCTTGGCTTGGACTCTTGATCTCAGGGTCCGAGGTTCGAATCCAGCCGACATGCGCCAATAGGTTTTTTTCTGACGGAAAAATTTACGTGCACACCCACACCTGCTGCTTTCCCGTTCATACCAGTGTAAAACTGTACGTCCCTTCCCTTGCCCCTGCCTAGGTGAAAGGCTCAAATTGTAACCGACTGCGTTGGTACCAAGGTGCTGAACGTGAGGTGGCCGCATAGCAGCCTCAGATGTGCTTCGTCCAGTGTAGCCAGCAATCCAAAGGGAAGTCTCCGGTGTGGCACCATTGCGTAGGTGATATTGGCTGGTTGAAGCATGTGCCTCATGTCAGCCTCGATAGCTCAGTGGTGCAGACAGTCAACCGTCGCTATTGAATGTTAAGCAACGCTGGGTGCGGTCAGTACTTGGATGGGTGACCGCTGACCGTTGGAGGCTGACCGAGGTTCGGATTCCTCGTAAAACTGTAGGTCCCTTCCCTCCTAATCTTACTTGGTGGTAGGGTTTAACCGGCCCGGGTTGGTACCACCGCACTGAATGAAACGTCGGTCGAAACGGCTATGTAAATAGTTTGTGTTTTTCCGACCAGTTCAGTGTAGCCGGCACGATCAAAGGGGGAAGCACTGTCATGGCACCTAGTTCACCCGGTGTTATGGTCTGACATCACGGACGTTGTAGGTGATGTAGCCAACCGTGTCAGTTTCCATAAAAAAAAAAATGTGCTCTTGCCACTATGAATCAACCACCCACACCGGATTACATAAAAAAAACTTAGAACTGTAAAAATTCATACTAGGTTGTTGATCGAACAAAAACCGCATGGGGCGGAAAAACTAGAAAGTATTACTCCACGGGACCTAAGAATGTTCATCAGGTAAGCGCGGGCTTCAGAACTCATCTGTCGAACAAACAACTCATCCGCTATAGTGTTGTGAAACCAGACAATTTCAGGTATACATCTTAATCTTCTGGCTTCTTTGGCTGAGCTAATCAATTACCCCGACGTCACCCCTAACACTTTCCATCAATCATTGAGGGAGTTTATTGAGGGAGTCTGGTAATCCACGGGTAGGTAGTCCGCGCACATCTAATTGGGTCCAACCAAGCAATATTGAAACTTTACTAATTGTACACCAGAGCGTGTGCAGTGATCATACGGCCGAACAAATACAGTAGGCATATGTTTTGCACTGAACATGCAGATATATACGTAGAACTTTCTCACGCGTTTACTCATTAGCTCGGAAGACTATAGAGCGCTCGGTGCGATACAAACTGCCCAACTAACATTATGGTGTTAAGACAGGCGTTATAAGAGCTGTTTAATAGAGTTTATACAGGTTAAGGTTCTTTAGTGACTTTAAAATAGCGTTAGTAAGTGCTATAAGAACTCTACCTACAGTAGTGATACGTTATATTAATCCAATCTTATACCAATAAAAGTATTTTTTATGGAAACTGACACGGTTGGCTACTTCACCTACAACGTCCGTGATGTCAGCCCATAACACCGGGTGAGCTAGGTGCCATGTCAGTGCTTCCCCCCTTTGATCGTGCCGGCTACACTGAACTGGTCGGAAAACACAAACTATTTACATAGCCGTTTCGACCGACGTTTCATTCAGTGCGGTGGTACCAACCCAGGCGGGTTAAACCCTACCACCAAGTAAGATTAGGAGGGAAGGGACCTACAGTTTTACGAGGAATCCGAATCTCGGTCAGCCTCCAACAGTCAGCGGTCACCCATCCAAGTACTGACCGCACCCAGCGTTGCTTAATATTCAATAGCGACAGTTGACTGTCTGCACCACTGAGCTATCGAAGCTGACAAAGATCTAAAACAACCTGCCGTTAGCACCCATTTGTTTGTTGGTTAGTAGTTTGTGGTTAGCGTGACAAGGTTCCAGAGACGTTCCGCGCTTTTAATAGCGACAGAATTTTCATATGTAACAACGGTCAGTCTGGGGGGTCGTCGTCTGGACTGGACCAATTACTGCGGTCGACCTTTTTATGTATACCAAACTATGTAAATACATTTTGCTTGCAAATTGGATAGTAACGATTTTATTTAATTTTTTTTCATTCCTATTGTTTGTAGCGCCTAGAGCACGCGGTCGCCCGTCACTCGATAACAATGAGAAACGTGCTGACAACTCCTGCTGCTGTGAAATAACGAGATGTCAGCTCTCGCCGCTAGGCTAGGTAACGGTAAAAGCAAAATCGTGCTTCAGAATGCATTTATATGGTTTTATAATTATATAAAATATAGATAATGATTTATTAATTTATTAACATAATAAATTCCTCGAGATACTGCATGAACATTGCACATATATGTACGTAGTACCTACATCAGCAATGTCATCATCAATTATTATAAATGTGTGAAATAATCTAAACAGTCTGTTTAAAACATTGGTTATTATCTTAATAAATCTTGGCTGTCGTTCGTGATCATAAGCACACTCGGGCACGGTCAGAACTTGGCTAAGTGACCGTTCGACCGTTAGAGGCTGACCGTGATTCGGATTCCACGTAAAACTGTAGGCCGCTTCCCTACCTTACTAGGTGGTATTTTTTATTGCTTCCGAACTGGTTAGCTGTGCCCGAAATCGAAGCCTTGGGCACAGCCATACCCGGGCCGCCCGGGCCGGGCGGGTATGATTTAACCCGCCCGGGTTGATACCAACGCACTGAATGAAAGGCCGGTCGAAGCGGCTATGTAAATATGTCATTCGTGTTTTCCGTCCAGTTAAGTGTAGACGACGCGACCAAAGGGAAGCACTGGCATGGCACCTAGTTCACCAAGTTGGTTATGGGCTGACATCACGGATGTTTGGTGATGTAGCCAACTGTTTAAGTTCGTCAAAAACGAAAACATTTCTATGCACCTGAGTTAGCTAGCACGCTGAATAATATTCGTCCGTCCAGAATTTCACATCTCGCACAATAAATCCCATTTCTGTTGACACTGGCCCGTGGGCTCGGCTAGGCACAATCGATTCCCGCACTCTGTTGACACTGGACACACCACACACGAAAATTGAAGGGGTCTTCTTCTCAAAATGAAGGGAAACCCTTTTAGCGTGGCGTCGTAATGAATTCTGCTTCCCTATATTATGAAGGGACGCGGGAAAACCTTAACAAATAATGCGAACGTAGGGCGCGGTGCGAGAACGAATTTATTGAAGGTAGGTATCGTTTGATTTCAGCGCACATGCAAACACGCTTTTCTCGAAATAAATTGTATAAGTACTATGAAATGGGAATAGAAAAAAACTAAATGTAAGCTACACTTTTTTCGAGGATATGTTTAGGGCTTACAGCTATTATAATATTTGGATGGTCGACGTTAAGTGTTATAATTTGAATGTGGAACGCTGAGTAGCGAATGTAAGCCATTTTTACCCGAGTGCGTCAGAAGAAAGTTATATAGTATGTATGTATATTTCTTTGGCACGAGGTGTCGTTAGATTTGTCTTAATTGTGGTAGTGACATAGGCTAGCCGCTTCCGTATGGATACGGAACCCTAAAAATCATACACAGGTATGTACTCATACACAATAGTAGCTCTCAAACCTTTTCGTAACTCCAATGTGCGTTCATTAATATTCACCGGCCGGGCCACCGCCACCGTCTTCCCGAATCCCAGCCATCGAGTACCTTGTTCCCAGTCCCCAGCCACAAAAGTCGAAGCCTCACATAAAAATTCAGCTCATAAATTGCGAACACACTAGGCCATAACCGATCCCTCACACTAGTCATAAACTTTATCACCTGTTATTACCTGGGACTGTCCCAGAGGAAATTACCGAAAGTTTTGGCCGAATTGTCCGTCATTTACGACGTTATTACCTCCCAATAAAGGTTTAAATGCTCGATTGGGGAGTATTGTCGTGCGTCTAACGCTATTCGCATTTTAATGCTGCTGTATAGATTAATAATTCATCAAAACTCTGAATGAATTATTTAGAATCACAAATTCCATTTAATAAAGCATGCATGACATCATCCCAACAATGCTTGATTAGGTAAATTTAATTTTCATTCCTCTAGTCTAGTATATAGTAAATAGGACCAAGCATTAAAAAGAATAATGTGATGGCGCATCAACGTTTGCTTAATATATATTATTTTTTTTTTTTATGTAATCCGTTATGGGTGGCTGTGTCGGAGGGGCCAAAGCGCATGCTGCAATATCACCTCCGAGAAGGTAGGTGCCATACCGTAGACTTCCCTGGATTGCTGGCTATACTGGACTAGAGGAGAACACAACCGAGGTTGATTGCGGCCATCTTACATCCAGTACGGTGGTACCAACCCAGTCGGCTACAATTTGAGCCTACCACCTAGTAAGGGGCAAGGGAAGGGACCTACAGTTTTACACAGGTTCCGAACGGTGAAGCAGAATATGCAGAAATTGTAAAAGTACTGTTCATATCGTAGATCTTCGTACTCCCTCTCCCTCTCCCGCCTCCGCCTCCGCCTCCCTCTCCCTCTCCCGCCTCCGCCTCCGCCTCCGCCTCCGCCTCCGCCTCCGCCTCCGCCTCCGCCTCCGCCTCCGCCTCCGCCTCCGCCTCCGCCTCCGCCTCCGCCTCCGCCTCCGCCTCCGACTCCGCCTGCGCCTCCGCCTGCGCCTCCGCCTGCGCCTGCGCCTGCGCCTGCGCCTGCGCCTGCGCCTGCGCCTGCGCCTCCGCCTGCGCCTGCGCCTGCGCCTCCGCCTGCGCCTGCGCCTGCGCCTGCGCCTGCGCCTGCGCCTGCGCCTGCGCCTGCGCCTGCGCCTGCGCCTGCGCCTGCGCCTGCGCCTGCGCCTGCGCCTGCGCCTGCGCCTGCGCCTGCGCCTGCGCCTGCGCCTGCGCCTGCGCCTGCGCCTGCGCCTGCGCCTGCGCCTGCGCCTGCGCCTGCGCCTGCGCCTGCGCCTCCGCCTCCGGCTTTTCCTTTAGGCTAGTACAAAACGCTGAGGCCCTGGGCACAGGTTGTGGTTGGATAGGGTGCTGACCCCAGTGGCAGTGAAGGCTTCACCCCCGGCTCTCGACTTCGGTCGGGGGTTCCTTCGGGTGGACGGGTGGTGGCTCGGATCGGCTGGGGAAAGGTCGCAGCCTGTGTTTCCCATGGGATTTTTTCGGACGAAACGGATGTTCGACAGAGCAGCTATGGGGCCTCGATCTGGCATACATGATCACTGTACTCGCAAGAGTGCAGGTTGTAGACGTCTGGATTTTGTAGCCGGAAGGCTGGTAACTCTGGACGTCTATAAACAAAACGTAAATCAAATAAATGATAGTTAAAGGTGGTCCGTAGCTGGCATGGTACCTTATGAAATCAATCAGGTCACCGGTATCTATCCGTCCTTGTGTCTGTCACACGCTCTGTCCGTTGTGATCAGTCCGGAACGTAAAGCTCAATAAATTGAAGAAAAAAAAAACACAAACACAAATTGCCCTTTTAGTCCTTACAGCATGAAAATTACTTTGAAGTTGATGTTTTGAGCGGTTATTGCGAAAATTGCATGCAAGTGGACTGCATTTCGATGCACGGTACTACCGCATGATCGCTGAAATGTGAATTGTAATTGCAACGGAACCTTCTGTGTGTGAACAACGTTCACCTATCGGTATCGAATGCTTTTTAACCGACTTCAAAAAAAAGGAGGAGGTTCTCAATTCGACTGTTTTTTTTTATGTTTGTTACCTCAGAACTTTCGACTGGGTAAACCGATTTTGATGATTCTTTTTTATTTGAAAGCTGGTGCTTCCCGTGTGGTCCTATTCCAATTTGGTCAAGATCGGATTGGAAAGCGAGGCGGAATCGCGGGGCCGAAAGTCGAGCGATTCCGCCGAGTACATTAATAGGAAAAAATTACTAAAAAAACTGTGAAATAAAAAACTATTTAAAAATATATAAAAATCGCCATCAAAAATGTATGAAATAAAAAAAAATTGAACCCTAGAGTTTAAGGCGGTGCTAAAGCAAACAAAAATAACCGACCGCCTTCAACTCTAGGGTTAATTTTTTTTTATTTCATACATTTTTGAAGGCGGTTTTTTTGTGTTTCACATGATTAAATGAGAGTAGGCTTCTGTATATCAATATATCAACTTGACAGCTATATAGAACTATACATACTTATTTATAAAATTGTAAGCCCAATCAAAATGCAACGCGTAAATATTATTTCGGATATGTTTAGAGACCATATATCACGACGTGAAAAGTGCGCCCATTTCCCAATACATATTTTTCATTCTTTCAACGTTCCGGTGATCGCAGTTGGACAAAAAACGTTATAAAAGAAACGGGCGCCCGGTTGATATACGAGCGATATGCCGGGGAAGTGTTTCGCGGTGTGCTATGACGCTAGTACCGATAGAACCGACCGCAAACACGCGGGGGGTGGTATTGTAAGAAATTTTAAGATAAATGTACCGCAAGTTTTTAACCGACTAAAAATATATTAACTGGTAGTATTTTTGGAAGGATTTTTTATAGAACGCTGTTGGTTATATTGCCTGACATGCCGGCCTGCCTGCAGCACCCCTGTGTTAGCCCATTACACCTCCTTCGTGACGGAACTATGTGCCATGCCGATGCTTCTCTTTGGTCATGCCAGCTACACTGAACAGCGGAAAATAAACCGACACACAGAGTCGGGTCCTTCAAGAGAGGCGAGAACCTGTCAGGCCGTCATGGCATTCGCGACACCCGCCCCCATGGGCGTCATTAGACCCCTTATTATGGGTGGCTGAGCGCCATATGTCGCATTCTCAATAAACAAATAACTCTGTCAAGTGCGACTTTTACTCGCGCACGGAGGTTTCCGTATCCATCCGCTATCAATAAAATCCGCCTATCGTTTGTCTTTCAACAATGCAATGTATAAAAGCCTGTGGCGCCATCTATTATTCAGTAGCACGACTAATCGATTTTTCGCACGTTTGTTGTATGGGAGCCCCCTTAATTTTTAACATTTTCTTTTTTTTATTATTTGTTGTTATATCCGCCATAGTAACACATATTCTGTGAAAATTTCAACGGGCAAATTACGGTTCAAGACTTACAGCCCTCGGACAGACAGACGTACGGACGGACAGACAGACAGCGGAGGCTTAGTAATAGGCTTCCGTACGTGATACGGAAATCTAAAAAAAACTACTTAAGGACAAAAAAATTTAATTCTCCAACCAAATAGGAAATAACTATATTCAACATTATTAAAATTATTTTACGGCTATGATCACGGTCGTTTTCGGGCCAAACGTATGACCCACCTTCATGAGTACTCTGCCGACACGACAGTGAACAGAGAACTCTTATATAAATAACACTCCATAGTTCAGTGAGTTTAAAAAGGTGTCATCAAACAAAATGCAAGGCGGAAAGTTATAAACGAAAGCGGAACAAGAGTTGATTGTTTTGGCGTTGGTTGAGTTTCAAAACATTCAACTTGCGCCGTAAATCATACTGGAGTGACCTTTTAGTCGCTAAGAAAGTCGTAATAATAAAGACAGTAGACTTGAAAGTTTACGCGGCGATAAACTTGAAATTAAGCCGAATTCCCGATTCTTGGACGCTCAGATCTCCGGGTGCGTTTTATAAATTAAACTTTTGTCACAGAGCTTCTGCGTTGTACCTAAATGTAGACAAGTGAATGAGAGTGTAGGTAAGTTTGATGTGAAAGGGCAGATGTATTTGTAGATCTGTATCATATTTTGGATTACGTAGGAAGCTAAATGAGTACTACAATGGTAGGGAAAGAGGTAGCTCGATTGGAGTTCGTGAGAAGCAGAATAGTAAATAGTTTTTGGTGGGTACACACACATATACACGGAATCAGTTCGACGATCAGGCACAACGAGATCACATCGACACGGCGGCGGCGCTTGAGCGTCCCACACTGGAGAGGATGCGTGGTGGCTCGACACGTTCCGCGCCGCCGTGACACGATCGATACGCTGTGTTTCTTCATTTGTGCTGGAAAGACTTTAATTAAAAGCCGGCCAAGTGCGAGTCGAACTCGCGCACTGAGGGTTCCGTATCGCCATGTCATGGTCAGCGCCACTCACGCCATCTATGGCGTGTATTATGAAATGCTTCATATTAGTTAAAATTATTAGAATGATTAGTTAAAATGCTTCATACTGTTGGTAGATGGCGCGCATACACTTTTTATTATTAGTTTATTCTATGGGGCCCCTGTGAATTTTTTACTTTTTCATATTTTTATTATTTGTTGTTATATCGGCCATAATAACACTATTCTGTGAAAATTACAACGGGCTACCAAATACGGTTCAAAAGATACAGCCCTCGGACAGACGGACAGACGGACGGACAGACAGACAGACAACAGAAGGCGTAGGCTTAGTAATAGGGTCCCGTACCGGATACAGAACCCTAAAAATGTGTAATAATTTATAAACACCCTGGGGTAGTGTTTCAGCCTCCTAATACTATCCCAGGACCTATCTTACACCGGTTTCCACAAAGCGAAAAATACCACGCCGGGTGCGGCAAGACGGCCGCCGATCGATGCTCTATGTCGGTTTCAAACGTTGAAGCAAGAGCCCGCCTACCTATTACGCCTTCTCAGGCCCCGTTCTTACGGGGCTATAAGACAATCGTATCGTGAGAACATGCTTTTAGTAAAAGTTGATGACTTTTGTTGAACGACAGAAAGATGCAGTGGAAAGATTATTCTCTGTCAGCGTTTCGTGTTCAAGCTGACTCGCCTCGTGAGAACGCTTAGGTAGGCATGTAAATTTTTTAATCAGAGAAAACTCATTAGTGCACGTCGGCTGGATTCGAACCTCGAACCTTGAGATCAAGATTCCGAAACCAAACCGGGCCGGCCACCCACCGCTCCAAGCAGAAGATCAATAAAGTTAACTATGTCTCTACCTTCTCTACTATAATAATATAAAATGCAGATGGTGTATGTCTGTTTGTCGCCTTATATAATTTGTAACTCACCAGTTATCGAGGTCACTTAGTATCTATCGTCTATAACACGGAGGTACAGGTACGCGTAGCGAAAGCTTGCCCAAGCATTGCCGACGGTTCCATTTATAGGTATTTACACAGACGGCACGGACGTACCGTACACATATACATGGATCTTTGTAGCTGTGTGAGTGTTGAGTTGTCGCAACTCGCAAGATTTCATGCGTCTACTATAGACGACTGACGACATAGAAATCAGAATAAGGCGACGATGTTTAGCTTAGCGACAGCTACAAAAGTCGCCTAAGCGAAACCGTTATAGCCAGTAAGTATAGTAAAATTGCAATTTTTACTAACTCCGAAAAGAAAAGAGCTTCACATAGAACTACCAATCTCGTGCATAATCTGCGATTCGTTACTGCGACTGCGGCCATTATACAACAAAACGCAGCACAAACAGCATAGACGAATGCATTAGCACTCGACGATAGCCGCCACTCGGGCGGGAGAGGATGGCGATTCGAGTGGCGTCCGTCAAAATGGCGACGATGAAGCCGACTTTACGTCCAGCCAGCGCTAACGGCAAACAGAAGAGCAATTAGTGTGGCCAAAGCAATACTGATACGTTGGCTGTTTTAATCCTGCTCCAACGGCCGATGCACGGTAATGGGTTTATCTTCGTAACTTACTGACGCTCTCGCTGACGCCTATAGCTATGGTGATTGTCCTCATAAACACTTTGGCGCATAGACACTTTGGCGCGTAGACTCTTTAGCACATAGACCAGTTCTTTCTAAACCCATTCTTTTGCTGTTGAATCAGCTCGTCTCTAGAATCAACTCCCTGCCACTCTCCGAATTTCCGCTTTCGACAACATTTTCAAATTCAGTTTGATTGAAGGAACATTATTGTTTTCAAACTCGTGTAATGGTATTTATCAATTTATCAATGTGTATTATCATTTGTACAGAAACTGAACTATGTGTTTATGTGTGTATATATTATGTATTTATTAGTGTAATAATAAATAATATTACGACGACCACCTTGAGAGGCTCTCGCTGAGTGCTTGGGTCAAGGATCACATCCAGAAGGCAGCCTTGCTCGACACTGCGCGCATAGTCCGGAGGGTCCTCTCTTTGGGACCCGACCATCTGTAGCCTGGGTTCTCCGCGTCGCCGGTGGTGGAAGCTCCGTTTATTTTTATAATAATTTTAGATTTGTTGTTGTTGTTGTATAAATATGTAAAATTGTTATAAGAAAAACGTGTAAATAAATTAATAAAATAATATTATAATTTTTTATGTTTGAATTTTTTTCTTTATTTAATTTCTCGCTGCCCACACTACCTTACCGACAATCACATTACTGGTAGAATGCCTTTAGGCTTTAAGTTTGACTTTTGTCACATATTTTGTACAATAAAGTATATTTTCATTTCAGTCCATTTCATTTTGGAGACACATCAGCACACTATAGGGCCATATATAGGGCTGTCAATATGGTCCCAGCATTAGGTTCCAGCTTTGAGGTGAAATGTACATAAGTATATATTTACGGTTTCATCAGAGATAGTTATCGATTAGCAAACGTTTACCATTCTATCATTACTGTGGGTGTTCTATATCTCGTTATATGTTCGTACTTCTTCTCATCCAAACGTTGGAAAATACGAAAACATCTAGCCTGAATTCAAATCTTAGCCGACCTACCACCGTATCTATGCAACGAATATAAATCTATTTTATTGGCCCCTTGTACAATCTACGCCCTTTTTCAAACGAATAGTTCCCATTGCTCTCATTAACATTTTTGTTCCAAATGGACCGCAGAGTTCAGATGCACCGTGAAATTACAAGGCACTGCTTTTGCAAAATCTGACCGCTTAAATAACTCGAGTCTTACACAAGAATTTGTACGATATGCTAAAACGAGACGAGATGGAATGCATCTCTGTCGTTAATCTGGTGTCTGAAAGAGATATATTGAGTGGTTTATCAGTATGGGTGAGTCAAGTTGTGGAGTAAGGAAACAGGATGGCGGCAATCGGTAATTAGTTGAAGTCGGCACGTTGTCGCCGCAACTCCGTGTCGGAAGGAGCCGCGCTGAGTTATGGCTCTCTCTGCCGGAGAGAGAGAGGAGAGAGAGAGAGATAGAGTGAGAGAGAGAAACGGCCCCAGGCTGAAACATGGCCGCCCTGTCGCCGGCAACCGCTATATTATCCAAGAGAACTTGCGGAATTCGAAAGGTGGCCCTACATAAAACGGAATAGTGCGTTGAATTGCAGGCGAGATTAGCCAGATTTCAGTCACTAATTATCTAAAAAACTCAAGTTGAAAGAAACAAAAAGTCAATAAAATAAATGAAGGCTAGCTTTGTAGTTCCAAATCGAGTACCTAAGTACTATCATAAGAAAATTCCATAACTTCTTCAAGTGTACCTACGTGTTGTACACAAAGCGCTGCACAGTGTACATTGCACGCACATACATATGTACATAGGAGGGCCAAGCCAAAAAAAAACTAAATACTTGCTATTCGATAATCTGATACTGACATGTTATACATCAATCGCATAGGCCAGTCATTTAGTGAATGATTTGAAAATGGAATGTTTTATTTTCAAATCGATTTATTTGCAAAACGTCATTTCTCTACAGCATTTGGCTGGAATTTATTGTTTATTGTTTATTGTATAATTTCATCCATAGGTAGGTAACCTACGCTTGGACATGTCGAAAATTCGGCCAGTTCTAAATTCAATGCGAAGAAGAACTGACAAACAAACTTCGCAAGTCACAATGTTTTGTTAGTACCTTATAAGTATTATATTATAGTAACTTACAAATAATTAACCCATACTACCGCTCACAAGAGCATTAATATTTTACAGCATAAACATGAATACTAAAGAATCTGACCACACTGCCTATTTAAATTACCTATATCTGGTGTATAGTGCCATCGTCAATTTTGATACTTCATATTAAATCAAGTCAAAAAATAAATAAAAATTAGTTTAAATTTATTACAAAGAAATGTAATAAGTCATATAAAAAAAAATCTAATGATACAAAGTGTATCCAAATGTCAAATTGTCAAAGTTTGTTAGTGGAAAAAACAGTAGTCAAACTCTTAGATAAAATTACGGTCAGTTAATGCATCCTTAATAGTGTAATAACTCTTTTCAATTAACATTAATTTAATCCGTCGTTTGAAATTATTATCATCTAATTGTTTTATGTTATAAGACAGTTTATTATAAAATCTAACACTATTACAAATAAAGCTTTTTGAGGTTTTAGCTAATCTATGTCTTATTAGTTGTACATTATTCTTACACCGTGTATCATAGTTATGATTGTCGGAATTAAGAGAGGAATCATTAATGTATTTTCTGGCACACCATATGTTGTGGTAAACATATGCACTTGGTAAAGTCATGATTCCTATCTCCCCGAACGCTGTCCTACAAGTATCTCTAGTTTTCATATTTAGAATGTACCGCAAGGCCCTCTTCTGTAATAAAAATATTCTATTTGAGTCTGCTGCATTTCCCCAAAACATAAGGCCATATGACATGATGCTCTCAAAATAGGCATGATAAACCGTCTTTGCAGCGTGAGTTCCGCATAGTTCTTTAATTTTTTTTTATAGCATAACAAGCGGAACTCAACTTACCAGCTAAAGAGTTTATGTGGGCTTTCCAAGTAAAACTTCTGTACGTAAAATTTCTGTCCAAGTAAAATTTCTGAACGATAAATTCAAAATGTTATGGATATAAAGTTTTATTGCGCTCGCCCACGTAAGCTAGCCCAGTGCAGGGGATAGGAGGGGAACGTACCTGTTTATGGGTGTTAATGACTTTAGAGACACCTGAGCGAACATGATGAACAGGTGAAAAAACTATTTGTATGCGCAATTTGTAAATAGCTTTTAACCCTTCCACTTGAAAATCACTACAGCTTTCACCTGTAACGACTGTACAACTACCTCGAAATCTTCGCGCTCGTAGTTATATTTTATTCAATAAATGTTTCTTAAAGTTGGCCCCAAAAGTCCGAAACAGTTTACAGTTTTTTCGTTCAAGCATATCCATATCTAACACGTTAAAAAAAAGAATTTGTTCATTCGACCCTTTTCGTACATTCGTCATTAATGGGACACTCTGTATTGACAAGAGCGCGCACAACCCGATTCCTTGCTCCCTTCTAGAGTTGGGACAGCCGGTCGAGGCTGGTCGCTGACAAACGGTCATATGACAAAAAGCCGTCACTTGACAGGTTTTCGGGTCATATGACCGTTGAATGACGGTCATATGACCTTCGACTGTCAAGTGATCGCTTTCACTGGTTATTTTGTTCTATGATTCTTTTTTTACATACATACATACCACACGCTCTATCCCGAATCCCGAGTTCCCGACAATCGGGGTAAGCAGAGTAATCGGTGTTGTGCTGCAAGAATTATGGTAAAGTATTCGGACAAGATAACTATCACCCAGCAAGTAAGCCACGAAGAGAAGACCCATCTGCTGCACGACTCTGGAAGGACCGTGCCAAGGTGAGAGGTGGCTATCCTATTGATCACCACCACTGAGCTACCGAAGCTGACAAACGATGTACCTACTTACACATTAATAAAAAACCGGCCAAGTGCGAGTCGAACTCGCGCACCGAGGGTTCCTTATCGCCATGTCATGGCTAGCGCCACTCACGCCATCTAGATGGCGTGTTATGAAATGCTTAATATGCTTCATAATCCATTCGGTAGATGGCGCGCGCGCATACTCTTTTTGGTTTCTTCTATGGGAATGGGAACATCCATAATTTTTTTCTTTTTCTTATTTTTATTATTTGTTGTTATATCGGCCATAATAACACATTTTTTGTGAAAATTTCAACGGGCTACCTATTACGGTTCAAGATATACAGCCCTCGGACAGACGGACGGACATACAGACGGACAGACGGACGGACAGACAGACGGCGTAAGCTTAGTAATAGTAGGGTCCCGTACCGGATACGGAACCCTAACAAATTTAAAACATGCGTATTTATGTACGCGCCGCCCGAGCGCGAGCGGCGGCGGTGCGGAGGAGGCGCGGCGCGAACAGAGCGGAGCGAAGGTGGCTGACTCGCCATCCAAGGAATAATATAATGCGCGGGGCGGATCTCGGCGTGTCGCCTCCGCAGCGGTTCGTCAGTGTTCTCCCTCGCACCCGCGCCGTACTTGTATAGTGTATTCGCGTGGCGGGTCGCCCGCTGCGGCGACGACACGCCGAGATCCGTCCCGGGCACTATACCTATGTAGGTAGATAGTCTACTACTATCACCAATACGCTACGCCGCCGCACCCCCTCCCCCGACAGGCGGCGCGCGCGCCGCGTCGCTCGCCGCATGCTCGACCGCCGACGCGGACGCGTCCTTGGACCCAAAAACAAAATTAAATGCACATAACCCCAAAATTGGAATAGAAAATGATACAAAACTTACCATATTTGTACTCCTTGTTACAGTATATGCACGTAACATGACGTTTTAAATTAGTAGTATTCAGAATTTGGTAGGTAGTGTTCCCAGACCTCCCCTAATCCACTTCCAGGCATTTTTACGTTCGCGTGACGTCTTGGAGCGCGCTTAGTTTGCGACTTGCGATGCGACTGGAACGAACGACGCGACAAACGACGTGACGAGCGACGCGACCACAGATGAGGTAGAACGAAACGTGCGGTGCGGGGCGGGCGCGGCCGGCGTGCGGCGCCCGCCCGCCCGGCGGCGCCCGCGACCCTACCGCCATCGCGCCCCCGCCGCCGCGCGCCGCGAACCTCCGCCCGCGGCCGCGCCGTCGTCGTCGCGCCACGCCGCCGCCGCCGCGCCGCGCCGCTAGGGAGTCAGTCAACCAGTGAAATACACATAATAAAAAACATACATTCTAATAAACCTATTTGCATTTTTCATCTGTTGTTTTAATTTGTACCCTTGAAAATTCCGTGGTAAACTTTGTCAAAATATATAGGCATACTTACTACTATATTTTTTTTAAATATATGTTATGAATTATGAACAATACTAACTAAGTGTGTCACGTCACGTTTAATGTAACGGAATCACAAAATAAAACAAGATATACCTACTAGTACCTACCTACTCATCTTCCTCATGCAAACTGCTGAAATGCTTGGTTGTTTACCATTTTGATAGCGGCATAGTATAATTTATTATCATTCACCTATTACGAAATTATCATTCCGGTAAATGGCGTCTTGTTCGATGAGCGGTCGGTGGTATTGGTATTTCAATAGTATAGAACGCTTGCGGCCGGTCATTTGACCGAAGCAGGCGGCTTCGCTTCGGGCGCGAGCGCGGTCAAATGACGGCGGCGCGGCGGCGCAGAAAAACTCTTGATAATAAATAGAGATTCTTCTCGTTATGTCGTTTGTTGAATTATGACTTCACTTTGTATTCAAATAAAAAGATATTATGATGTAAAATCTTGATATTTAAGTATATTTTCTCCCTATTAAACTATTTGGGATTTGGTCAAGCTTGACGGTCACGCATCCGGTCAAAATGGGTGTATGACTGGCTCTTCGGCTCTTTGACGGTCAATTCACAACTCTACTCCCTTCACACGATGCCATCTGTCGACATCGTCGTAGGCAGCGCACTGCTCCCTCGCCCGCGACGACATAAAAATATAATATTTCGACAAACGCGCGCACAAATCATGAAACAAAACAGCGGAACGTGCCCCGCCGATGATTCCATTGTATATGTACTTTTGTTGCGATTTATCGCTTCCCCTTCCGTTCGGGCGATAGAACGCACATCGCAGACTTCGACGAGTCATAGAACGAGAACGAGGATCAATGTAGTTCAGAGACCTCTGTTGAAAGCTAGGTACATTAATAAAAGATAACCGATTATCTAATATAGAAAGTCTACAGGTATTTAATATTTACAGGTTTTCTTATTATTATTAATTTTAAAGTTTATGTTTACATCTTATCTTTGCTACTATACTACATAAACATTCATTCATTTACATTACACATTTCACACACATAAAGCCTAGGCTGTATGAAATATCTTCAAATTATAAGTGCGCTCTCCAAGCATGCACTAATGCATGCACTATGATTACGTTGTTTTCTTATAAAATATGTGTGGAGCAATAAAGTATCTCCGCATGGTGAATGGAACACGACTTAAACTACAATGATTTGATTCTCTCAAAATTATTTCTGTCAAATATTTCTAAGAGGTGCCTGAAACATGTTCCCTGTCATCTCCTCTGCCATTCAGAGAGTGGAAAACTGTTTTCTAATAACTGTGCGCTCCATTTTTAAGCAAAATGTTACTGAAATATTGTAATAATTTTATACCACCACCCATCGCTCGAAGCTAGTCTCGCGTCGTCGTCTCGGTCGGCCTGCCGCCGCCGGCGCTATTACCGTTTTGATTTTATTTTATTTTGTATTTATTTGGTGTATTTTTATAACTTTTAGTAGATTATATGTAAAATTAATATAAATTAAATGTGAAAATGTGAAATAAAGGATATAATAAACTGAAACTAGTATGCTTTTCTTTTCAAAATTCAAAGTAAAATTTCATACTGAAAATCGAACAAACAAAGATGATGTAGAACGATCTGACTCAAGTACCAAGCACCTCGCTCTATGTAGCTAGGCGGTGAAACGTTGCTACCGCACGCACACGTAGCAGCGTATCTCAAGAGCGCCTCGTAATCTTGCTTCCGATACAGGATCGCGACTCCTGCTCGGTTGGAGATAGTCGCGGCCTTCGTTCTGTTCTGAGAACTGGATGAAGCTAAGTTCTGAAGATATGGACACCGGGTTGCTAAGTTCAAGTGGCTGTGGGCTGGGCACGTCAGCCGAAGAGACGACGACCGTTGGACCGTTGGCCATGGACAGGAAAACGACATTTTGGAAGACTACCCGCCGGCCAGGTGGGTCAAAGACATCAATTACGTCGGCGGAAAGCAATGGTTCCGTACCGCTGAAGGCCAGTAGAACTGGAGAAAAATTGGAGAGGCTATTTCCAGTAGTGGACACATAGACGCTGACTGACTGTGAACGGAAGGAGCCTTTCCTGTCAGAACGGCACATCATTCGCGATTTCTGTGCATCATAGAATGTTCATGGACATCGTTAGTTTGATCGGTTCGGTTTGTTGGTAGGTTTAATTCCACATGTCGCACTTTCCATAAAATATTTATATTTCCATGTTCAGTATCCTTACTTTCGTCCAGACCTTTTGCCTAACAGAATCCTGGGATATTTAACAAGTATAATTTGTACATTATTTTCGGTTTTAGGTATTAAGCACGTCACACGCGATAAAGATACTAAGATCTTAAGATGCCCTAAGATGAAATGTTATAGTATCACCATGTATCGCACACGGCAAAAATACGACAAATTTAAATATTATATACATTATCATAAGAGGCTAACAACCGGGTAATCAGTACCACTGATGCCAAATCTATAGCCAAGAAGATTTAATGTGCTTTAATCGACAAATGTTATCATAGTGTGGTTTCTGTGATGCCTCATAATATTCTATGTTAAGGGCAACACTTTGGATCGTCCTTTCGAGATGTATTCATATCTAGACGAGTTTTGACGCGGCACAAGAAGGGACAATTGCTTTGAGATGAAATGGGATTACATTGGAGTGGAATAAATGTAGGTTTCGTTTGTCACGTTCCGGGAAAAGCTTTCAAACCTAACCATTTACCTACGCGTTTCTGCATGGCGGCTTCCGTTGGGCTGCTGATTCTGTAGACAAGTTTTTATAGTTTATAAGAATAGAAGGAAATAGCAGAAGTAGTGGTTATTGACAACTCAACACTAAGGATGAGCATGTGGAAATATAATTTCCCTTAAAAAAGAATTGAAATCGCGAGGTTTTTTTAATGACGAAAATCAATACAGACCAACTTGTGAAGAATGTATTATTTTTTTACCAATAGTAAAAAAAATTATAAAAATAATTATAGCTATATCTGTGATATGACATTTAAATATTCTATAATTATTACGGTGTCGCTACAAAAGGTTTAAAAATTAGTCAAAGTAACGCTCCTTACATACAAACCGTTGAAAACCTGACGAAATTAATTTCTAAAACAAGAATATTAATAAACGTTCCATTCTCTCACCTGCGGAGGACGGCAAAAATTATCATTTCATATCCAGCTTCGAAATAGATTTCCAGCGATAACTTCACCTGTCAAACAATTTTTCATTCACTATCGAAACTGATCGGTTTTCTCCCAAAACGATTTTAGATAGCACAGATTGCCGACTCTCCTTCCAATCCTTTCCTTTTAATTTGTGCCTTTTATTTTCACCGTAGGTGTATAGAAGGTTATGATCAAAAATTCTGCAAATTTCTACTTTTTTTCAATTTTATATGTCGTTGACGTTAACTGCAGTAGAACCGTATTTGAAGGGCGGGTGGCCGAGTAGTCTTGGAGTCGGTTTCTCTTGCGAGTACGGTATAGCGGATGTACGGAACCCTCCGTGCGTGAGCAAAACTCGTGCTTGACCGTTTTTTTCCTTTACTCACAGTAAGTACGCAAATTTAGACAACCAGTACCACCAGCTCAGCGGAAAATACAATTTTTGCCACACGACTAGTTACGCCGCAGCCGCAGCCGCAATAATCAGAAAGAAAGCACAGACAACTTACCTCAGTATGTAATGTAATACTCGTAAACGAAAATCTAATATACAAATGACACATTACGTTGCAAAAACGCGTGAATCACGAATCCGGTCGCGTCCGGCTCCTCATAAACTTCACATTAAGCATCTGAAACCATATCTTGCTATTTATTCGTTAAATTAAAAGTATTCCGTCATGAAATGGTTTCATGCTGGCGGGTACAGTTTATTGAGGGGTAAGGGTGAAAGGGGATAGAACGCGAGCTGAGGGGGAGGGACAGACAATCGAAGCCCGCCAGTTTACCAGGCACTCGAGATTATTTCCTATGGGGTTAGACGCTGTCTACTGGAATCATGTACTGGCCTCGGACACGGCAAGCTATGAGATAAATCCGTTGATGCCCTGGATTCAGCGTGACTTGCACACGGCAAGTGGTAGAGTAACATTGGTTTTTCTGTTTATTGTAATCAATCTTTGTCATTCCTCTCATGCATACGTTAAAATGTCCGCCAGTGCATAACGTTATGGAAACGAAAACACACATAAACTCAATGATATTACAGGTTTAAAATAGGTAGATGTTTTGTCCGAGCTCCGCAATTGGCACTTTAAAACCAGGGCAAATGCCCCGCCACATATAGTTGTACAACAACATATAGTTGTCTCTGTTTTGCTTGCCATTGCCATGCCATTTTGAGACATGGTCGACGGTCGTGCCATTTGTAAACATCGAATGTCGTGTAGACAACGTAGGTATCTACCCCTTTTAAACATATAATATCATTGCATATGGCAAAGTATTGATGCGCCTTGATAAAATGGAATAATTAAATTCTACAATACCATACAATAGTAAATATTTCGTTTTAATTTGGTTTTTAATTATATTTATTAACCAAAGTAATATTATCACAATCAAAAAATTAAATTAATAGTAAACTAAACTAAATATAAGATAAAACTGACTAATACAATATAACAAACGTACCTACCTAAACAAAACAAAACAAACTTACTAAGAATATAATAAATCCTCCTCTAGCCCTATAATGAATGATATAATATGAAGGGTACAGGAAGAAGTAGCTAGAAAGTTGGCGGGGAATTTGTGTCTCACTAATTGCGCACCCAGGGAACACAAGATTTATTATTATTTTTTAAGATAGTTTAGTTTTAATATAAATTCTTCTTTAGATAAAAAAGAAATATTTGTATCAGATCTGTATAAATTTTATTCTCTAATTCCCACATATATTTTCTCAGCTGTGTCCGTTTCTCTGCTGGCTGGTTTTACAGCTGGATTTAGCATGACGTCGCGCGTCGTCGCGTCTTCGTCAGTCGCAGCATGCACAACGAGCGTGCACCAGTCTATGTAGGTACTTAAACGTTGTTGTTAGATCACATTAGAACATTCGATTGCTTTTAGATTACATACTTGAATTAGTTTGTATGGAAATTGTATTTTTTATTCCGTCTGAATTCATAAAATAAAGTGTACTACATTTGTACACTTTTTTGTTCTTATTGATCCCACGAACCTGTTCCCGAAATGCGAATGCGAATAGGGGAAGTAAAGCCCTGTATTTCACGAAATACTTGTTTAATATGACTGAAACTTACCGTTTACTATGACGTATGAATCAAACAAGCTCTGCGCACTATAACTCCATTCTCCTAGTGGGCATTGTGGATGTGTGCGCACTTGAAGGATCATCGCTAGATAGCTCTGCTAGATAAAAAAAATACGTGGACCGATGTTATTGCAGTAAGTGCGGAAAAAACTTGAGTATAGGGCGCTTTTAAAATCTTAACGTTATTATGAGAATTGTATTATTATGTAACTAGCTTTAGCCCGCGGCTTCGCTCGCGTGAAATTAGTATTTACAAAGAAGAAAGTAAGTAAGCCTGCTACGGAACCTTTATTTCGGCGCGAGAAATAATTCGGTTTGTATGAAAGCCACATCTTGGCGTAACCGGAACTGAATTTTATTTAGCCTATCCTGTGTCCCGTATAGCTAAATTTGCTTGTAGGTTCCATCGAATTTGGATGATCGCTTTAAGAGTTATGGAGGAACATAAATACATACATACATACATACAGAAAAGATTTCTAAAAATCGTCAATTTTTAGAAATCTTTTGGGGACTGAGCTAGGTCATTTGCACTCCCTAGCTAGGCCTAGACAGCACCTTTCCATACGCACTCTCCAATGAGTTTTTATTATAATTTTTACGTTTTGTATGAAAAAAACATAAGGAATTTCGATTTGAGTTTTTTTTTTTTTTTTTATTGACAGCGCTACATCAGGCGCCTACAGATCGCAGTCGGCTACAATTTGAGCCTACCATCTAGTAAGGGTCAAGGGAAGGGACCCGTAGTTTTATACCGGTTCCGATCGGTGAAACAGAAGGTGTACTTTTATGTGTTCGTCGAACTTTTAATTTTTCAGTATTTTCCATCTATTTTTTTTATCATTTTCAGGTTTGAAATGTTTCATAATGAAATCTTTGGTAATAAATGTGTAACTGTTTTGTTTGTTTTGTTTTTGTTTTACATACATTTTTTCACGTTTAACTGAGTTGACGTGCACCGCTTTCGAGATATAATATACAGACATTAGACAGATATTATGATACTTATCTCAGTGTTCAGTTTTTGTTTCATAACTTTTACTGTGCCTTGACCAAATAGCGAACTTTTCCTACGCTTCTCTCCGTCACACTCTTTTCGTATACATACATATTATTATGTATTGTATCGGCGCCAGTCGCCACCCGCTCCACAGCGGGTCACACGGGGGCGCGCCTTGGGAATATTTTTATAGGGCGTAGCTTTGATTCAAATATCAAATTTTGTATTATGTAGTAAATTTCTCAGTGGAATACATTTATTTGTTTCTGGGTTATCAACATTTCATACATAGTGTTATTATTTTATTTATTTATACACGGTGTTGCAGTTGCCCCAGTAATATTTTTAACTGACATAAGGGGGTTATTCTATATGTGAAACTAAACAACTTCTGTGAAACAAAAAAATATTTTTTTTCCATAAGTACAAATTTTAAAAAATATGTACCTATAATTCTCAAAATGTGTGGAGAAAAAAAATATTTTTCTTCAAAATAAAAAAGTCGTAGAACAAAAGTTGTTATATGTCACGTACAGAATCACCCCCTTTCGGGTTTTACGGTTGGGGTTGCAACACCGTGTACATTCTACATTCATTCGCAACCCCCGCATTCGACCGAAAGTCCATGGGCGACGTACGTATTACACCTTATGGTTGGCACGGCGGCGCGGCGGCGCCACATGTCGCGCTTTCTGTAAAAAAAAGCGGTCAAGAGCGAGTCAGGCTCGCACAAAATGGTTCCGTATTAAAACAAAAATATGGGCCCCCTATATTAATGTAAAATAAATTGTTATCTAGTTTTTGACGAGCGATATAATGTGCGCGCATATAATTATTTCTCTATGTGTGCGCTGTGAAGGCCCCCAGTAATGATCGTCTATATTAAATTTTTTTCGAAATTTAAAATAACCAATAAAGCAGTTAGGAATGTTCAATTCAAAGTTAATTAATATGTACGTCAACAGATATCTGAAAATAAACTCCAATTCGTAAGCGCAAGTTCAACAATTATTTCCCTAAATGAATGTGATTGACCTTTGTATTTAATGATGACCGGTCGAGTCGTGTGTTATGTTCAGCTGTCCACCAACCCTATTTGTATAGTGTTTCCTAACACATAACTGAATTTTAGAGATCTTTTATCGAATCGCCACAAATGTACCCATCTGTCCTAGAATTAAGATTTCCAGTGACGAAACTTAAACTTTCGGACTGTTAGGTATTTATTATACTAGTCCCGGCCGGTGACTAATATTTCGAGTAGCAAGATAGCATATCGTCAGACGATACACTAAACTGCGCAGATTATTACCTTGTGATGGTATATACTTTTTATGGTCAAGTGACGTAGGTCACACAAAACCAGATTTGTGACAGATGTAAATCAAATAATATTCAAGATTTTCAACCCTCTGACTTCAGCGAACGTGTAATGTGGGTTGGGTTACTGACTACTGTCAGTAGACTTTCCATAAAAGTCAACAGAATCTTATCACAAAAATGATTTTTCTTTGACTGTGCTAACTCGATTGTTCGACCACTCGGTCGGCATTTGTCGCTACTGACAAAGCTCTCCAGAAGTTCAATTATGCTTTGCTTCTATAAAAGGAAGTGTCTTTGAGAAGTGTGTATTTAAATAACTGTCAAACTCCACCTTGAATTTAAATAAAATGTATACTAGCAATGAAACTAACTTTATTAAATTCGAATCGTTCCCAACTAACTTTAATGAAAGTAATACGAGATTATTGTCTCAGGTAATTTAAGGATACATCCTTCGATGAAATAAAGAACTTTACTCAGAACAATTAAAGATGTCTTACTATAAGTTTCAATTGTAATCAAACTTCAGGGTGTGAATTAACTTCGTCAAAGTAGGTTGTATTAATTGGAAGGGGTAAATGATTGTGTTATCGAATCTATTTTTTTAAGAATAAGGAATGCAAAATTCAAACATACATAGAAATTTAAAGAAATGTTTATTAGTTCTTTTCCAATAAATTTCAAATCATTCTAAATTGGTTCCGTTTAAGCTCTACTGAACAGTGGAAAAAACGGAACCTAAAAAAAACCACTGTCTAGCTTCTTCTAACTTCCAAAATGAGCACTACCAAATCTCGTAAATTTAAATTACCCAACTGTCTCTTATATTAAACCTTAAACTCACAAACAAATAAATGTATGGATCAAATAATTATCAATAAAATAAAGTATCATATGAAACTCAAGATAATTTTCAAACAAATTCTCTAAAATAAAATAATTCAATGATTTCTATTCTACTAATTATTTATTACTTAATCGTTAATCCACCTCACATCCAATCGGTCAAAATTATAAAACACTCTACAATAAAATAATTGAGTTTCATATGAAGGATTATAAAACAATCACACTTAACTTATGTGAACAGCGTGCTGCTCTCGCCTCACTTGACTACGCCTTCAAACTCGCCGTTGACTTTTATGCAACTATTTTACTTGGATCTAGACTTTCTTAATACTCAAATAACCCCTTTTTCTCGAATCTCGCAAAACTCCCAAATCTCCCAGAACCACGACTTGAACGCTCTACGTCTAACACAAGAATGTTTCCCTGTCTCCCGTGCAAATCTATATAAAAGCTCCCTCAAAAATCCGTTTTGATACAGTCTAATATTATATTTTTCCACGCCCTCTAGCGACGTCTCTCACAATTTCCTTCGAGAAAGGACTAATACGCTACTCACATAACAAAATTTATAAAAGTTGCACACTCTAGCCACCAGTCGTCTACCGATTTCCATACAAATTCATCCCTTAACGAATCGTTAAACTTTCACGCAGTAACTTATGCGACCGACAGATGTCGCCATCTGTATGTAAATTGACAGTTTGCATTATTGCATGAACAAACAATTAAAACATATTACAAAACAATTACATAACTAATACCTGATTACGACTGCGCGTTATTTAACGAAAGCAACACAATAAAATCCATGAAACATGCTTAACTAAATTCATTGTTACAGTACAGGTGATTCCGTCCAATCCACCTCACAGCATATTTACTTGAACTTACATATTATAAAACCAACTTGTGTTTTTACTTCAACGCAACCCTTTCGCTGTGTTCATTGTTTCACAAACACATACAAACACAATATAATAAAATTACATGTTAATTTTAAGTATCACGTTCCAACCATTTTCGTCTCCTGACAAACACAGTCATTCTTGAACACACTGTATCGTAAGCACTGTCCATCGCAATTACACACTGTACTGCCCGCACTTGTGACGCAACATTCGCGCGACGCGATCTTCCATCTCAGACGCACGGGTACGTGCCTCCTCAAGCCAAGATTCCAAGCATTTGAACCCCAGGAAGCTGGACTCCAGGCAGTTGGCCTGACTCCGATGAGACAGCATGACGAACGACCAGCATCACGTCTATTGACGCGAACAGCACAGTCTGCCTCGCGTCGCTGTCTGCGCTGCATCCTCGAGAACCCCATCTCTCGCCAATTACACACGACACGCAGCTTCACCTGAAATAGCCATACAATTCTCGGCAGTACATGACTTTATCATAACATTTTAACACGTACTCGTCTGATATATTTTTTTTTCTCTTCACTGTCTGGAATGTGCATAGGGGTCTCTCACGCTCTCACAAAGTCATTTTTGCCACTTCAACCAATTCACACATGTTTGCAGTTACATGTCACCTTAAACAAAATTAATGGCACTCTACAAAGCACTCACTAGCCTCACTAATCCCACGCGTTGAAATGCGTTTCGTATTCTTAGAATATATCATTTTTTTCCTTTTTTTTTTCCACAGACCCTAAATCGCTCAACCGTGCTCGAAACATTAATTTATGTGAAACGCGCAAATGAAAAAAACCCAGCCGTCATTCGTTCCTCTACACGCGCCTCCCTAGAAAATTTGAAAATAGTTTTAAATTTTCTACATGTAAAAAACTTAATTTTCCAACTCATACATGACGCCCTAACTCTATTCTAAACTAACCTAACACCTCAACATCGTATCAATGTCCTAATTCAATTCTATCCCTACACATGTAAACAAATGTAGGTCACTAAACCCGCACGAAGCAAACAGAAACAAAAACAACACCAAAAAAAATATGGTCACACCCACAAATACCAGTTAGACCGCCAGCTGATTGAAGCGGTCAACAACCCCCGTCCGGTCCTAAATGACGCGTGCGCTACCCTATTGTGTTTGAAGTACGCTCGTAAATCCCATTGTTAACTTCTATAATTATTGTAAGCGTGGGAAAATGTACTAATTTATTATCCTTACAACGCGCTGACTGATGTAGACGCCTTTCGAAACAGCTGGCGGTTTCTTCGTTCCAAACCCATCTTTCTCCCTTTTTTAGAAGTCGACATAAAGGTCTTGTTTCTTCAGCAAATCGATTTACAAAGCGACGGAAGTAATTAATCAAACCCAGAAAACCGCGTAACTGACGCACTGTCTTTGGCTCCGGGAACTCCCTTATCGCCTTCACTTTATCAGGGTCCATTCTTATTCCTTTTGTAGTCACAATGTGTCCCAACAGTTTCACTTCCGTACGCATGAAATTGCATTTCGCTAAACCAACACTCATGTTAGCGTCTCGCAGTCTTTCCAAAACACGATCTATGTGGTTTAAATGTTGCTCTATGGTCCCGTTCGGGTACACAATTAGATCGTCTATGAAGTTTTGACAGAATCCACGCACTTCCGTTCCTAGAATATAATCCATGGCACGTGAAAAGCTCGATACCGATGTTTTAAGTCCTTGCGGTAGTACTCTATATGCATATACTTTCCCACACACCGTAAACCCTGTGTATTTTATGGAACCTTCGGACAAAGGTATATGAAAATACGCATGCGATAAGTCTAATGTACTCATATATTTAACATTATGAAAGGATTGTAATATCTCATTCGTAAGCGGTGGGGCTTCACCATCTCCAATCATCTGTTTGTTCAAGGCCCTCGCATCCAACAAAACTCTAATAGATCCATCTCGCTTCTTCACGTAATGTAATGGGCTGACATAATCTGTTATTTCTCTTCTTATTATTCCCATGGATTCCATTTCCGAAATTTTATCGAGAACTTGTTGTCTATAAGCGAAAGGAATCGGATGAGATCGCTGTAAAAAAGGCTTCTTATTTTGCATTTTTATGTGGTGCACATATTTATTGGTCACTCCAGGTCGTTCAGAAAAAACATCTCTATGCTTTTGTAATAATGGCAACAATACGTTTTTATGTTCTTCGGGTAACGTCAATGAACGAACATAAGCGTCGATCTCACTCTCTGTCTTCCCACGTTGATTTATTGCAGTGATATTGTTCAACATTTTTTTTACAACTGCGTCGGCTCCGTCCGCACTCGCTCCGAACGCCACACGCGTCGTCATTCCCAGGTGTTCAACCGTCAGGGTCTTATCACGTCCGCATGTGATAACGGCTTTGGCACGCTCCAACCAATCCAAACCCAAAACTATTTGTCTTGGCAGTCTTCTTAGAATTAAAGCTGGTGTCTCTATTTGAATGCCGTTTATTTCTATTGTTAACAATACAAGTGTGTTAACTCGTTCACTACGCGATCCGAAAGCGCTCCGTATCTCGATAGCAGGAACTGGCAAATGTGATATTATTATTTTTCTTTCCAAAAATTCTTCATATAATTCTGTCATAATGGCGGTAACTTGACTTCCCGTGTCGACTAACGCATTTATACTTTTTCCGTATAAAGTTATCGTTATTTCTGGTAACGCCGGCAATGCGTACTCTTGACTATCTTCGTCGTCTGAAAACACGTCGGTGTATAAAGCATTTATTTGCCAATGACTCTTATCGTCTGTTTGATCATATGTTCGCTCCTGACACATCTGTTCACAACGGTCATTTAATAACGATATTATTTCAGTCATTTCTGGTTGCCCTCTAATAGTAGTCACATACTCAATAGGCCTTTTACTTCCTGTAGATAACCGTCCCAAGCCCTCGCCTGGCTTCCATCCGCATTTCGTCATGTATTTATATATAGAATTCATACCGCTCTCCTCGGACTTTTCCAGCTGCATACGCGGCATTAATAGCGCTGGTTCCGTTCGTTTCCCGACGTCGTTTTTTCATTATTCTCCGTGGTTGCAGTCTTATTAATTACATCGCCGCCACGCGTTTCAGTCTGAGGTTGCCACTTAATCGCTCGATACATTTCTGTATTTCGTGTGTTTCCCGCTCCTCCACGTCTCCCGTTGCCTCGGCGCGCGCCTCTGTTTGCCGCTCGGCCCCGAATGAAATGATTATTATTATTATTCGTCTGACCTCCGTACATCGCAGCTGATAAGACAGCATCATCTCGCCCAACTGACTGATAGCGATTCCATGAGGTTCCCCGATGGACTTGCCATCCTCCGCGCGTGTTTCTCTGCTGCATGGCACCTCGGCTTGTAGATTGTACATTGCCGGCACTGCTTGCTCTTATCACCACATTTTGCTCAAGATCCCGCAAAAACTCTGCTGCAGTGTAAATATTCACCTCTTCCTTCCTAGTAAACCACAAGCGTTGGATGTCCGGCGGAAAATGGCGCATCGCACTGTTGACTAAATCGGTTTGACCCAAAGGAATGGTCAAACCTTGAACAGTCTCCAGCTGATCTGCGAAATGCTCTGACATGCTCTGACCCTGCGCTGGGCTCCAGGTCGTGTTCATAAGTCGAAATTTAGCATTCTCTTGCTGTCTAGGCCCCCAGTAAACTCTCTTGAAGTCAGTTTCGAAGTTCTCCCAATTCCTCCAATTTTCGTAGTACATCTCCAAGATTTTAGCCGCGGGCCCGGCCAGACACTCCACTGCCACCTCCACCGATCGATCTTGAGCCTTTATGGAACTGATATAACGTTTCAGCTTCCTCAAGAACCTCATAGGGTTCACGTCACCTTTTCCGTTAAAAATAGGCTTGTCAACAGTCGGTTTAATTACGTAAACATTTCCTGTGCTGCTACTCGATTCTCCCGAACTCTGCGAAACAGTCCTTGCGAGTGACCCCGGCGCACCTTCATCGTTAGCAACCACGCTCGCCACTCTCGTCGACTTCTGTCCGACCTTCTCCAAATCATCCAATCGTTTGCAAATCTGATCCAACTTCCCACTCAATGTTTCGAGCAATCCAATTTGTGGGTCACTTCCACGTACTTCTTCTCGTCTCGTCCTCTTATCCGAACTATCTGTTGCCATGGACGTACCTCTCCGCTTTCTGCCGCGCCCCCGAACCGATTCAGACATCTTCAACTACTTCTCGCCTACCTATTACCTATCAAAACCGATATACCCTCTAAAATACGTTTACGCTATATATAAGAACTAAACGCCCTAACTTGCCTACCAAAACTAAACTCTACCGCGCCCTATTTTTTAATAAATACCGTTTCGCCTACTACTAAACTACCGCCTAACTATTGAGAAAAAAAACCGCCTATTCGCAACGTAAACTGTATTTAACCGTATATATTTGTATTTAACCGATTACGATTTCTAACGCAACTAGCATTTAACTGTATGAAAAATAAACAAAACTATAATCTATCTTCTCTACTTACTATTTCTACAACAACTAACATTACTAAATATTCCGCAATATTTTAACGTTAACGTACTGTAAAACAATCATTTAATAATTTTATTACCGCTACAACTGAAATAATTAGGACAAAATTTCTTTTATGTATGTACTCCTAATGAGTAGCCCAAAAAAAAAAACTGGAAAACCCGTCAAAACAATTACAAGGCTAACTGTTTCAAACTATACTTTAATGAATTTACTTATTACCCCCGAACTGCCCCAACCTTACACCAAGTAGCTCGCAGAGAGTGCCACAAATTCGCGTTCACACAAACAATTTACAAAATGAGAACACAATTAAATTATTTCCTGAAAACACACACTATTACAATTAGGAAATCCATTCAGTTTTAATTATACAACTATTAATATTTCTCGCCTCCCAGACTTTCTAAACTCCCCACTACTTTATGGTTTTAATCTACGTTGTGTTTTTTTTTTTGTTCTATGTTTTAATTAATTCCAATAGAATTAATTTAGAAAACAATCCTGTCACGGTTAGCAAGTGTGAAGGCCCCCAGTAATGATCGTCTATATTAAATTTTTTTCGAAATTTAAAATAACCAATAAAGCAGTTAGGAATGTTCAATTCAAAGTTAATTAATATGTACGTCAACAGATATCTGAAAATAAACTCCAATTCGTAAGCGCAAGTTCAACAATTATTTCCCTAAATGAATGTGATTGACCTTTGTATTTAATGATGACCGGTCGAGTCGTGTGTTATGTTCAGCTGTCCACCAACCCTATTTGTATAGTGTTTCCTAACACATAACTGAATTTTAGAGATCTTTTATCGAATCGCCACAAATGTACCCATCTGTCCTAGAATTAAGATTTCCAGTGACGAAACTTAAACTTTCGGACTGTTAGGTATTTATTATACTAGTCCCGGCCGGTGACTAATATTTCGAGTAGCAAGATAGCATATCGTCAGACGATACACTAAACTGCGCAGATTATTACCTTGTGATGGTATATACTTTTTATGGTCAAGTGACGTAGGTCACACAAAACCAGATTTGTGACAGATGTAAATCAAATAATATTCAAGATTTTCAACCCTCTGACTTCAGCGAACGTGTAATGTGGGTTGGGTTACTGACTACTGTCAGTAGACTTTCCATAAAAGTCAACAGAATCTTATCACAAAAATGATTTTTCTTTGACTGTGCTAACTCGATTGTTCGACCACTCGGTCGGCATTTGTCGCTACTGACAAAGCTCTCCAGAAGTTCAATTATGCTTTGCTTCTATAAAAGGAAGTGTCTTTGAGAAGTGTGTATTTAAATAACTGTCAAACTCCACCTTGAATTTAAATAAAATGTATACTAGCAATGAAACTAACTTTATTAAATTCGAATCGTTCCCAACTAACTTTAATGAAAGTAATACGAGATTATTGTCTCAGGTAATTTAAGGATACATCCTTCGATGAAATAAAGAACTTTACTCAGAACAATTAAAGATGTCTTACTATAAGTTTCAATTGTAATCAAACTTCAGGGTGTGAATTAACTTCGTCAAAGTAGGTTGTATTAATTGGAAGGGGTAAATGATTGTGTTATCGAATCTATTTTTTTAAGAATAAGGAATGCAAAATTCAAACATACATAGAAATTTAAAGAAATGTTTATTAGTTCTTTTCCAATAAATTTCAAATCATTCTAAATTGGTTCCGTTTAAGCTCTACTGAACAGTGGAAAAAACGGAACCTAAAAAAAACCACTGTCTAGCTTCTTCTAACTTCCAAAATGAGCACTACCAAATCTCGTAAATTTAAATTACCCAACTGTCTCTTATATTAAACCTTAAACTCACAAACAAATAAATGTATGGATCAAATAATTATCAATAAAATAAAGTATCATATGAAACTCAAGATAATTTTCAAACAAATTCTCTAAAATAAAATAATTCAATGATTTCTATTCTACTAATTATTTATTACTTAATCGTTAATCCACCTCACATCCAATCGGTCAAAATTATAAAACACTCTACAATAAAATAATTGAGTTTCATATGAAGGATTATAAAACAATCACACTTAACTTATGTGAACAGCGTGCTGCTCTCGCCTCACTTGACTACGCCTTCAAACTCGCCGTTGACTTTTATGCAACTATTTTACTTGGATCTAGACTTTCTTAATACTCAAATAACCCCTTTTTCTCGAATCTCGCAAAACTCCCAAATCTCCCAGAACCACGACTTGAACGCTCTACGTCTAACACAAGAATGTTTCCCTGTCTCCCGTGCAAATCTATATAAAAGCTCCCTCAAAAATCCGTTTTGATACAGTCTAATATTATATTTTTCCACGCCCTCTAGCGACGTCTCTCACAATTTCCTTCGAGAAAGGACTAATACGCTACTCACATAACAAAATTTATAAAAGTTGCACACTCTAGCCACCAGTCGTCTACCGATTTCCATACAAATTCATCCCTTAACGAATCGTTAAACTTTCACGCAGTAACTTATGCGACCGACAGATGTCGCCATCTGTATGTAAATTGACAGTTTGCATTATTGCATGAACAAACAATTAAAACATATTACAAAACAATTACATAACTAATACCTGATTACGACTGCGCGTTATTTAACGAAAGCAACACAATAAAATCCATGAAACATGCTTAACTAAATTCATTGTTACAGTACAGGTGATTCCGTCCAATCCACCTCACAGCATATTTACTTGAACTTACATATTATAAAACCAACTTGTGTTTTTACTTCAACGCAACCCTTTCGCTGTGTTCATTGTTTCACAAACACATACAAACACAATATAATAAAATTACATGTTAATTTTAAGTATCACGTTCCAACCATTTTCGTCTCCTGACAAACACAGTCATTCTTGAACACACTGTATCGTAAGCACTGTCCATCGCAATTACACACTGTACTGCCCGCACTTGTGACGCAACATTCGCGCGACGCGATCTTCCATCTCAGACGCACGGGTACGTGCCTCCTCAAGCCAAGATTCCAAGCATTTGAACCCCAGGAAGCTGGACTCCAGGCAGTTGGCCTGACTCCGATGAGACAGCATGACGAACGACCAGCATCACGTCTATTGACGCGAACAGCACAGTCTGCCTCGCGTCGCTGTCTGCGCTGCATCCTCGAGAACCCCATCTCTCGCCAATTACACACGACACGCAGCTTCACCTGAAATAGCCATACAATTCTCGGCAGTACATGACTTTATCATAACATTTTAACACGTACTCGTCTGATATATTTTTTTTTCTCTTCACTGTCTGGAATGTGCATAGGGGTCTCTCACGCTCTCACAAAGTCATTTTTGCCACTTCAACCAATTCACACATGTTTGCAGTTACATGTCACCTTAAACAAAATTAATGGCACTCTACAAAGCACTCACTAGCCTCACTAATCCCACGCGTTGAAATGCGTTTCGTATTCTTAGAATATATCATTTTTTTCCTTTTTTTTTTCCACAGACCCTAAATCGCTCAACCGTGCTCGAAACATTAATTTATGTGAAACGCGCAAATGAAAAAAACCCAGCCGTCATTCGTTCCTCTACAGCGCGTCATCAAGATTTATTCGCGTCAGTAAGCCAAATTTCAAGTAGAAACTTAGTTTTCGAGAAAAACCTCTGTGACAGACGGACGAACAACGGAGTGATCTTATAATGGTTCCGTTTTTCCTTTTAAGGTACTGAACGATAAAAATATCTTGAGAGAGAAAGTTTAATAATTCGACATCCATCAGCGTGCACCGATTTATTTCTTTCTGTTTTTGAGTAAATTGCGGTGCGCAAGCGTATTGTTCCCCGTGTCCGATTCCATACTGTGTAGATCCCTTTGCTTATCAATGTAATCGAATAAATCGCAGGTTAGGTCCTGATTCTCGCACCTGTGGGATGGTTCTGCTAAATACCAGCTTGCGCCTCTGGACTCGATCCAGCGTCGAGCCGTGCGACTAGTAGGTGACCCCGAAGTGTCCCGCGATCTAGAACCACTGCCTGCAACACCGTAGGGATGTCGGCTCCCTAAGTGTGTTCTATCGCTTATTCCATGAGGAGTACTCGGAAGAGCTATTTAACGCGATCCCGCGGTCCTATTTCCACCTCCTCACCACGTGGACTGGGCAGGGATTTCATGCATACACGCTGGACTTCTTCGCGAGTGCGTACCAATCGATTCTGCAGATCTTTCCTCTCCAGAACCGCTAAACTCTGGAACGTTCTCCCTGCTCATATATTTCCCCCCAAGTACCTACAGTCTCCGGTCCTTCAAGAGGGGCGTGAATGGGCACCTGTTGGGCACCAGGCGAGCATGGCATTCACAACCCCCCAATACGACCGAATGTCCAAGGGCGTGCTTTCAATAAAAAACAATTAAATTGATATTATACGTCTCAATAAAAAAATATACATCAATTAGTAAACCACGGCCTACGATCAACATCTAACTGCCGTTTCGGCCTTAACTCATTGACGTAGTTCAAAACAAAGTAAACTTCAGTTAACACCAGTGTAAGCTCCGTTAATTTGTTTCCGAGGCGCCATTAAATTGTTTCAAACATCGCCCATTCATCAGATAGCGGCAAGGTGAGTAATGCACTTTCCTCCATTTTCCGTAACTAACAAAAACAGGGATCAAACATTAATTAAACAAGAAGATTAAAGTTGAAATGTTCATTACGTTCTATTGTAATACTGAGTAATAAATGGTTGAAGTTTTCAGAGCCACAATGCATAGCTTGTCGCAGGACGGTGGCTTTCCAACTCAGCCTCGGCCGAGCTCTGAGCTCATTTGCTATACTTTGCATTCGCTTATTTATTTGGTTAGACGAGTCGCCGACATCTGGAGTCGAGTAGAGGACACAAACGAAGGCGCCGCAGTCTGCCATGCTTCGAAGTTTGCGTTTAAGGCCGTGACAAACGCCAACGACCTTGAGCATTCGGGAATTCTACATAATGTACCATGCGACTGCTAATTTCGCTTCGCACGTTCAAGTCACATTTAGCGTAGTTTGTCGCTATCAGCCTAAAGAGTTGATGGTTCGGGGTTCGAATCCCACTTTCGTATGTTTTTTTTTTTTGCTTTTTTATTATTTTATGTTCTTTATTTCACATTTTCAAAATTTTCTATTAATTTTACATATATTATACAAGTATTAAAAATACAAAGTAATAAAAATACACAAAATTAATAAAAAAATTAAAAAAATTAAAAACGGTAATACCGCCGGCGGCGGGAGACAAGCCTCCAAGCACGCCGGCGGGTGCAGGCCGTGGCTACGGAGTTCTCCGAGACGACGCGAGGCAAGCTACGAGCGATAGGTGGTGGTACTAGACACGTAGGCCACCACCACCCCCATCTCGGAGAGCTCCGTATCCACCGGACTGCACGGCGACGTCGTCGCGCAGCTCTTTGAAGTCTTAATCTTCGCGCGCGCGTCGCCTTATTATTTTAATTATTAAAATGATTGTGGCTTATGTAACTGATGCGTGATTCTAATTTTTTATTTTTTATTATTTTACCTAAATAACATTTTATTGTAATTTCTTCCAAATTATTTTAGTTCATGTACTTACCACTTTTTATAAACCTCTAAATAGACTATCGATGAAAACTAAAATAAAAAAAGGTAGGTAGGTAATAGGTAGATAGGCATTTAGGTATGTATGGCAAATATCATAGCAACATAGGTACCGGCCGGCGCGCGCGGCGCGCGCGGCGGCAGCATGGCACGGTGCGGTGGGGTGCGGTGCGGTGCGGTAACTCAGTAGCAGCGTGCCACTCACGCATGCAAGCAAGCAATAACAAGCCGCTCCTCCGCGCCGCGCCGCCGCTCCTCCGCGCCGCGCCGCGCCGCCGCGTCGTCACCGCTCCGCGCCACCACAGTGCCGCCGCCGCCCCCGCTCCGCAGCGCGCCGCTGTTGCTAGGCTACTTTTATTTAGGCACGGTTCTATAGTCCTTGCATCTCAAGCGCAGACAGCGTTATACCACACCCGTGACACTAGTCACATTTTCTATGAAGCGGCCGAAAATGTGTACCTACTGCTCACGTACGCGGGCGCCTTTGCGTGTATTGGTGCGACCTCGATAACTTGGGTACAGGGTTGGCACTCTTTATGAGAAGTTTGTAGTGGACAATATTATAAATTATATTTGATGTAATTTAAAAGGAAACATTTTTAATTATGACTATCTATGTATATGTACCTCTTAACATTATTGGAGGGCAAGAAAAAAAGAAAAACATCAACTTATATGCACATGTTTTATTTTTACTCGCTAACTAAACGACAATTTTGCAGTGAAAGTTTCACTAAATTTTGGAAACTTTGCAATAGGTATTCCATTTTTATTATTTTTAAGCCGAATCGTATGTGAAGCTAAAGTGAAATTTTCAATGTATACTTGCCGCCATTTTGAACTTTTTAGTTACTGGACCGATTGCTTTCAAAATTGATATCTGGGTGTCTGTGTAGGCTCTGAATACGAATCTGTAATCAAAATTAAAAAAAAGTGGCCGCCATTTTGAACTTTTTAGTTACTGGACCGATTGCTTTCAAAATTGATATCTGGGTGTCTGTGTAGGCTCTGAATACGAATCTGTAATCAAAATAAAAAAAAGTGGCCGCCATTTTGAACTTTTCAGTTACTGGACCGATTGATTTCAAAATTGATATCTGGGTGTCTGTGTAGGCTCTGAATACGAATCCGTAATCAAAATAAAAAAAAAGTGGCCGCCATTTTGAACTTTTCAGTTACTGGACCGATTGCTTTCAAAATTGATATCTGGGTGGCTGTGTAGGCTCTGAATACGAATCTGTAATCAAAATAAAAAAAAGTGGCCGCCATTTTGAACTTTTTAGTTACTGGACCGATTGCTTTCAAAATTGATATCTGGGTGTCTGTGTAGGCTCTGAATACGAATCTGTAGTCAAAATTTAAAAAAAGTGGCCGCCATTTTGAACTTTTCAGTTACTGGACCAATTGCTTTCAAAATCGATGTCTGGGTGTCTGTGTGTGCTCTGAATACGAATCTGTAGTCAAAATTAAGTGGCCGCCATTTTAAACTTTTTAGTTACTGGACCGATTGATTTCAAAATTGATATCTGGGTGTCTGTGTAGGCTCTGAATACGAATCTGTAGTCAAAATTTAAAAAAAGTGGCCGCCATTTTGAACTTTTCAGTTACTGGACCAATTGCTTTCAAAATCGATGTCTGGGTGTCTGTGTATGCTCTGAATACGAATCTGTAGTCAAAATTAAGTGGCCGCCATTTTAAACTTTTTAGTTACTGGACCGATTGCTTTCAAAATAGATATCTGCGTGTCTGTGTGGGCTCTAAATATGAATCTGTAGTCAAAACTAAAAAGTGCAAGATGACGGCAACTATTTTTAAATTTTGAAAACGGATTCGTATTCAGAGCCCATACAGATACCCAGATATCAATTTTGAAAGCAATCGGTCCAGTAACTAAAAAGTTCAAAATGGCGGCCACTTTTTTTTAATGTTCACTACAGATTCGTATTCAGAGCCCACGCAGACACCCAGATATCGATTTTGAAAGCAATCGGTCCAGTAACTAAAAAGTTCAAAATGGAGGCCGTTTTTTTTTTATTTTGACAACGGATTCGTATTCAGAGCCCACACAGACACCCAGATATTGATTTTGAAAGCAATCGGTCGAATAACTAAAAAGGTCAAAATGGCGGCAACTTTTTTTAAATATTCACTACATATTTGTATTCAGAGTCCACACAAACACCCAGATATCGATTTTGAAATCAATCGGTCCAGTAATTAAAAAGTTCAAAATGGCGGCAACTTTTTTTAAATGTTCACTACAGATTCGTATTCAGAGCCCACACAGACACCCAGATATCGATTTTGAAAGCAATCGGTCCAGTAACTAAAAAGTTCAAAATGGCAGCCACTTTTTTTAAATTTTGACAACGGATTCGTATTCAGAGTCCACACAGACACCCAGATATCGACTTTGAAAGCAATCGGTCCAGTAACTAAAAAGTTCAAAATGGCGGCCACTTTTTTTAAATTTTGACAACGGATTCGTATTCAGAGTCCACACAGACACCCAGATATCGACTTTGAAAGCAATCGGTCCAGTAACTAAAAAGTTCAAAATGGCGGCCACTTTTTTTAAATTTTGACAACGGATTCGTATTCAGAGCCCACACAGACACCCAGATATTGATTTTGAAAGCAATCGGTCGAATAACTAAAAAGGTCAAAATGGCGGCAACTTTTTTTAAATATTCACTACATATTTGTATTCAGAGTCCACACAAACACCCAGATATCGATTTTGAAATCAATCGGTCCAGTAATTAAAAAGTTCAAAATGGCGGCAACTTTTTTTAAATGTTCACTACAGATTCGTATTCAGAGCCCACACAGACACCCAGATATCGATTTTGAAAGCAATCGGTCCAGTAACTAAGAAGTTCAAAATGGCGGCCGCTTTTTTTTAATTTTGACAACGGATTCGTATTCAGAGTCCACACAGACACCCAGATATCGACTTTGAAAGCAATCGGTCCAGTAACTAAAAAGTTCAAAATGGCGGCCACTTTTTTAAATTTTGACAACGGATTCGTATTCAGAGTCCACACAGACACCCAGATATCGACTTTGAAAGCAATCGGTCCAGTAACTAAAAAGTTCAAAATGGCGGCCACTTTTTTTAAATTTTGACAACGGATTCGTATTCAGAGTCCACACAGACACCCAGATATCGACTTTGAAAGCAATCGGTCCAGTAACTAAAAAGTTCAAAATGGCGGCCACTTTTTTAAATTTTGACAACGGATTCGTATTCAGAGTCCACACAGACACCCAGATATCGACTTTGAAAGCAATCGGTCCAGTAACTAAAAAGTTCAAAATGGCGGCCACTTTTTTTAAATTTTGACAACGGATTCGTATTCAGAGTCCACACAGACACCCAGATATCGACTTTGAAAGCAATCGGTCCAGTAACTAAAAAGTTCAAAATGGCGGCCACTTTTTTAAATTTTGACAACGGATTCGTATTCAGAGTCCACACAGACACCCAGATATCGACTTTGAAAGCAATCGGTCCAGTAACTAAAAAGTTCAAAATGGCGGCCACTTTTTTTAAATTTTGACAACGGATTCGTATTCAGAGCCCACACAGACACCCAGATATCGACTTTGAAAGCAATCGGTCCAGTAACTAAAAAGTTCAAAATGGCGGCCACTTTTTTTAAATTTTGACAACGGATTCGTATTCAGAGCCCACACAGACACCCAGATATCGACTTTTAAAGCAATCGGTCCAGTAACTAAAAAGTTCAAAATGGCAGCCGCTTTTTTTAAATTTTGACAACGGATTCGTATTCAGAGCCCACACAGACACCCAGATATCGACTTTGAAAGCAATCGGTCCAGTAACTAATAAGTTCAAAATGGCAGCCGCTTTTTTTAAATTTTGACAACGGATTCGTATTCAGAGCCCACACAGACACCCAGATATCGACTTTGAAAGCAATCGGTCCAGTAACTAAAAAGTTCAAAATGGCGGCCACTTTTTTTAAATTTTGACAACGGATTCGTATTCAGAGCCCACACAGACACCCAGATATCGACTTTGAAAGCAATCGGTCCAGTAACTAAAAAGTTCAAAATGGCGGCCACTTTTTTTAAATGTTCATATGATTAAGATTCGCTCCGGTGAAGGAAAACACCGTGAGGAAACCTGTGCACAGCAGTACATATAAAATTGTTGTGGACACCGCTTCCAATCCAGCTTGTCACGTGGAAATGTATAACAATTCCCTTCCATGTTCATGGGAAAGGCTTGCGCTCAGTAGTAGGACATTAAAATTGACTCAAGAAGAAGAATAAGAAACCAAATTGATATCTGATTTGTGTAACATAAATTTCATTATTTCACATAAGAATGAAAATTTCACAGTAATTTTGCAGAAAGTGCAAAATTTCACTGCAAAATTTCAAGTGAAATTTTTGTGCAAAATTGCGCCTTGCATCTCTAAGTAAGTGCGAACAAGGAGGTTTGAAGTCCACCGCGCGCGCGGGCGCGGCCGGCCCGATCGTTGTTCTGTGCTGTGAGTGCGAAAGAACCGCGCGCGTACGTGTAAGTAGCTACTACTCCCTCTCGAAGGTGCGCTCGCTCTCCTCTCGACAGTCGGTGCCAGCCTGACTAGCCGTCCGCCAGAAGTCGACCAGACAGCGCTCGCGGGCTGCGGGGCGCGGGGGGAAGCAAACTCGCTTCGAGGCGGAGCGTCGCTTCTATACGCCAGTATTATAAGTATTCTATGGTTATACCACAGTACCTATTAGTTATTCTGTGGTTATACCAACGAAAGCCATGCATATAACGCCCCGTCAAGTTACGTACCGGAGCGTATACTGATAGATACCACAGAAGAGAGATATTACTGATACGGTCGTACTGTATACTGGTACGGAAAATGACACGGTGGCAACATCACCTACAATACAACATCCGAGATGTCAGCTCGTAACAACTGGTGAAGTAGGTGCTATGTCAGTGCTTTTCTTCGGTCGTACCGGCTTCACTGAACTGGACGGAAAAAAAGAAGGGAGTCATATCCCGAAATAGTTTGTATTTTCCGTCCAGTTTAGTGTAGCCGGCACGACCAAAGGGAAGCACTGACATGGCACCTAAGTTCACCCGGTGTTATGGGCTGACATCACGGATGTTATAGGTGATATAGCAAACTGTGTCAGTTTACATAAAAAAATCCCTCAGTCGCCTTTTACGACATGCACGGGGAGAGATGCAGTGGGGCTATTATTTTAAATTACCATCCCACACGGTACAAATATACCTAACCACCTATCTTTTTTCCATTCGATCCAAACACAGAAGACAGAAATGACGACCGACACGCGGGCGCAGCAGGGCAGGAGCGAGCAAGCGAGCCCGGAACTAAAATTGTATCTAGTATTGAAGTGCCTGCTAAATTGACGAAGGCAAAAATTTTACCCTTCCGACTGAAGAATTACGTCAATAATTTCATGTAGGCGTTTTTTGTTTTTTATTTTTATCTCCTTTCGTGGATAAAATAATAAAAAAAATTGAATAGAGTTTTCTCAGAGCTTTGTGACCTTTGAATCGGTGGTATTGTAAAATTGTAATAATACACACATACTCAGATTTTCAAAAATTCATGCTTTTTTTATATATTTTTAATTTTATGTTTATTACTTACTTTTACTCATTATTAAAAAAACCAGCAATGCACTTTGTTGGTAAGGAACCAAAATATAGGTTGGTATTTTTTTAATTTTCTGAATGTGTGTCAATTGGTCAGTTTTGGACCTTCTTTGTCGCACTTTTTGCATGTTTTGCGTATTTGGCGTTTGTCACCGCCTTAAACACAGAACAGCGGTCAGCGGCCGTGTTCCCTCGGCCGGCTGCCCCTGCGCTTCTTTCGTTGCCGTTGACTGTGGATTTAAATCATCCGTAAGCGTCATGAAAATTTCTACGCTACTAGTATACATACACTAACAATGTTGAAGTGTTGCAATTATTTCTCTATAGTTGCAATGTACAAGGTTGACAGGAATCTACTCCGGAATAAGTGCGCCTTCTGTATAGGAGAAAAGTGTAAGTAGCCCCAATTTTTTTAAAGAATAAATTGTTATATAACCACCAACACAGCACCCATAATAATAATATCATATGGGGTCATCGGGACCTCGCGTCCCGTCTAGTGCCTCCGCTACCGGTGGTGGTGCAGTGCACCCACGAGGCGACGCGCGCGCGAAGAAGAAGAAGTTTAAGAGAGCAGCGCGACGACGCCGCCGACGTCGCCGTGCAGTCCGGCGGATACGGAGCTCTCCGAGATGGGGGTGGTGGTGGCCTACGTGTCTAGTACCACCACCCATCGCTCGAAGCTAGTCTCGCGTCGTCTCGGAGAGCTCCGTAGCCACGGCCTGCATCCGCCGGCGCGCTTGGAGACTTGACTCCCGCCGCCGGCGGTATTACCGTTTTTATTTTATTTAATTTTGTATATTTTTTTAACTTTTAGTAGGTTTAACATAATATGTAAAATTAATATGAGAATGTAAAAACGTGAAATAAAGAATATCAGATCATTATTTACACCATGTTCCTTTCGGATCCAGGTGCAATATCTTTCCTTTGGTTGTCTTCGATCGACTACACTGAGCCGAACGAAACGCAACTACATAATAATACATACAATGCCTTTGATGACCTAAACCTAACACCTAACCTAACACACTAACCTTCTCCTTCAGTGATTACATGAGGTGCGTTCAGGCGTCGCGAGTGCCATCAATTGTGATGAGTCACAAATTTCCACCGTAAAACCACTTGTAATAAAGCCGGATAATGTTTACTACATCCGGTACGAAGACATAATTTAACGACGACCTCTCTTTATTATCGACTCAAATGTAATATTTAACGATTGTCGATAAAGTGGAAGGATTTTTATTCAAGGCAACATCTTATTCTAATTAGTACCTACTTGTGAATAAATTGTTTTGTTTCAATATAAATTGTTTAATAAATTGTTTTGTTGAAATATTGTTTAAGTCAGAATTATTATCGATACATTTCGAGTGCCCAAAGGTCGTGCTACAAATTGAAAGTTATTTTTCAGATATTCGACCTTAGTCTAGACATATTTTTACATTTATTTGCGTATTTTTATTAAGTACGTTCATGTGTTTGTATGCGTGACGAGCAACAGTCAGTCAGAATTTATGCGTCTACTGCTGAACATACTACCTTCAGCGGCGCGGAACAATACGGAACCACTGATTGCGTCGTGTCGTTGTCGTCGTCCCGACAGCAGCGCGGCGGCGGCGCGACGGGTCGTCTTCACACTCCAATTCGTCTCGTGTACTGACTTGCCCAGTCCGTTGCCAGCTATGAGCTTATAGTCAGAGTCCACGTTTTACACCTATATCTACGTCATAACCAGCAGGAAACACTGCTCGCATAATGCGAGTCTTTAAACTTTGAGACAGGTCGAACCTCAGGGCTAATTTCAAAATTTTTGGTTTTGTTTTATTGGTGGAATTTAATGGTAAAACTATTTTAATGTAATTAATTTTAAACTAAATATAATCTTAACTTAATCGAAATACTATTTATTTCGTCGGGTGCTTTTTGCGACCCCAGTCGACCCACCCGCAAATGTCGTAGAACGACACCCTAGATGACCTCACTTTAGAGAGAATATATTTCATATTTTTATATTTCTATGACTTCAAGTCCAAAACTGACGGAGATGAAGCCTTCAACATTATAGTTTTGCTCAGAATGACGAACATAATACGTATTATTTGAAACATAATTCCCAACTTTCATTTTATTCGACCATTTTGAAGCACGGATTCATTTCAAATATTTCCACCTCCCAGATTCTAAATGAAATGCTACAAATAAAACAAATCCTCCCTTAAAGCTCGTACAATGGTCCGAAGCTGAGAAAGGTTTACGTTTCTTTCTTCAGAGCATTCCAGCTATCTCCGTTTTTCTGCCGTCCTTTGTTACTTACATGTGGTTAATCGCCTTTCGTGGATTAACTCGTGGAAAAAAAAATCGAGGTGGTACGCGTTGATCTCAAATTAATACGAATTGAGGAGTCCATTTTCCTTATCCTCGACGAAAAGGGGCAGGAATTAGCTAACGATTGTTGATATTTCCGAGACAGTTGAGTTTTACGATGAACTGGACTGGAGTTTATATTTTTAAGGGTGGTTAAAAGAGGCTAACACGGAATCTCATTACGAACGAAACGGTGCAGTAAAGTGCTGAGTCGTGAAAACACTTTAAGTGCTCTTTGAAATGTTTGGACTTAGGATCAGAATTCTTAAAACAGGTCATAAATTGTGATTACAGACATATAAAACCTAAACATAATAATTTTGAATTATAATTTTTCCTTATCTAAATAAAACGAAGGAATATACTTTTACTTCACAGTTATTAAGGCCGTGACAAACGCCAACGACCTTGAGCATTCGGGAATTCTACATAATGTACCATGCGACTGCTAATTTCGCTTCGCACGTTCAAGTCACATTTAGCGTAGTTTGTCGCTATCAGCCTAAAGAGTTGATGGTTCGGGGTTCGAATCCCACTTTCGTATGTTTTTTTTTTTTTGCTTTTTTATTATTTTAATTATTAAAATGATTGTGGCTTATGTAACTGATGCGTGATTCTAATTTTTTATTTTTTATTATTTTACCTAAATAACATTTTATTGTAATTTCTTCCAAATTATTTTAGTTCATGTACTTACCACTTTTTATAAACCTCTAAATAGACTATCGATGAAAACTAAAATAAAAATAGGTAGGTAGGTAATAGGTAGATAGGCATTTAGGTATGTATGGCAAATATCATAGCAACATAGGTACCGGCCGGCGCGCGCGGCGGCAGCATGGCACGGTGCGGTGGGGTGCGGTGCGGTGCGGTAACTCAGTAGCAGCGTGCGGTGCGGAGGCGGCACGGCGGCGGCGGCGGCGGAGGCGGCGGCGGGGGCGGCGCGGTGGAGGCGCGGGAGGCGCAGACAGCGTTATACCACAGTACCTATTAGTTATTCTGTCTGTGGTTATACCAACGAAAGCCATGCGTATAACGCCCCGTCAAGTTACGTACCGGAGCGTATACTGATAGATACCACAGAAGAGAGATATTACTGATACGGTCGTACTGTATACTGGTACGGAAAATGACACGGTGGCAACATCACCTACAATACAACATCCGAGATGTCAGCTCGTAACAACTGGTGAAGTAGGTGCTATGTCAGTGCTTTTCTTCGGTCGTACCGGCTTCACTGAACTGGACGGAAAAAAAGAAGGGAGTCATATCCCGAAATAGTTTGTATTTTCCGTCCAGTTTAGTGTAGCCGGCACGACCAAAGGGAAGCACTGACATGGCACCTAAGTTCACCCGGTGTTATGGGCTGACATCACGGATGTTATAGGTGATATAGCAAACTGTGTCAGTTTACATAAAAAAATCCCTCAGTCGCCTTTTACGACATGCACGGGGAGAGATGCAGTGGGGCTATTATTTTAAATTACCATCCCACACGGTACAAATATACCTAACCTACCTATCTTTTTTCCATTCGATCCAAACACAGAAGACAGAAATGACGACCGACACGCGGGCGCAGCAGGGCAGGAGCGAGCAAGCGAGCCCGGAACTAAAATTGTATCTAGTATTGAAGTGCCTGCTAAATTGACGAAGGCAAAAATTTTACCCTTCCGACTGAAGAATTACGTCAATAATTTCATGTAGGCGTTTTTTGTTTTTTATTTTCATCTCCTTTCGTGGATAAAATAATAAAACAAATTGAATAGAGTTTTCTCAGAGCTTTGTGACCTTTGAATCGGTGGTATTGTAAAATTGTAATAATACACACATACTCAGATTTTCAAAAATTCATGCTTTTTTTATATATTTTTAATTTTATGTTTATTACTTACTTTTACTCATTATTAAAAAAACCAGCAATGCACTTTGTTGGTAAGGAACCAAAATATAGGTTGGTATTTTTTTAATTTTCTGAATGTGTGTCAATTGGTCAGTTTTGGACCTTCTTTGTCGCACTTTTTGCATGTTTTGCGTATTTGGCGTTTGTCACCGCCTTAAGAAACAAAACATAGATTCAAGAAAGAGTACACTCTTCAGCAGATTGGTTCAGTATCATTGATGATGATATTAATATCAGCTGTCATGACCTATCTTCGAAAATTAATGGTCAAGTAACACATAGAATTGTAAAAATCAACAACAGAATGTATTAATTGTGTCATTCATTCCCTTCTGAATATCAAGTGTAAAGCTACTGCCAACGAGCCCCATTCTGATTTCTATTCCATATTATCCAGCTGCTTTACTTACTCGAATTTCTTAATCCAAGTAGAAACACACTCAGCATTAATATTTTAAAATAGTATGTCTTTTAAACCCAACTAATTGTGGCGGATTCGACTGAGTAGGACAACATTTTTTACTTACAGTAAGAATGTAATTATTTAGTTTTTATTATTTATTATGTTAATTTTATTTAATTAGTTTTCTCACTGTATCAAGTCGTATTTTGTTTTACTAATTGTACATATATTAAATATAATATTTGTCATTATTACTGTTAGAATGAAAAATATTCTACAATGTAATCTCATTAAAATTCATAAGCAGTGAAACATCACTGAAGGTAATGCCTTCGTAAAGGGTACGAATATTAGTGGAACATACAAAGCTTTGCATATGTATGTAGGGTAAAGGAACTCGCCGAGCGTACCACACAAAGAGAGCATTCGATAATAGCTTCCACGCAGCACTTCCTTCCAACTCATATCTCTTTACCAACTAGCTTCCTGATAAGAAATTGCAAGGATATGGAAGGTTACGAGCCGCCATTCCCTGTACAGATATGGGGTAAAATGGTATTGCTTTTTATTGAGAGGTTTCTTTATGGAAATTTAAGAGGTATTGCATTTGTAAGTTAAATAAAATGAGCGTGGTTTTTGTGTAGTTTTGAAATTGTATTTACTTCAGTAGGCATAATATTTTAGTACTTATAGCATAATTTTTTTTGTCACATGACAACGACACAATATGAATAAAAAATAGCAACTAAACAGGGTTCATCTAAACTATATACTCACTCAAAAAAGAAAATAAGTTACTAAGGGCGATGTCTTGGAATCACAATTTACATAGCCTGTTTATATTATTGGTAATACCTTAATCTTGATCTGTACTTATATGCCTGCGCTCACATTAATACTTGAGGAGGATTCGTCTTCCGATCTCAGCGCGCACATTCCATAGAATATAAATGAGAGGTGAGTGCGGTCCAGTTCGATCGTGCTCGCTCCTCGGCGCTATACGTACCAGTATACTTGTGTTAGCTGGCCCATATTATGTGCAACATAAAGACACATTTCTTGGCGTTCATAAATCTTCCCAGTTCATAACGACACGGCTCGAAAATACATCGCACGATATTAGCACGAGACGCCCTCTCCGGCTTATAACCTTATAGTATAACATAACCAACGACAAAAAATCTACAACTTGCCCCTAGATTAGGGTTGCCATAAAGGTGCAGGTACTGGCCGGGATACTATATCAAAACCTGTGAAAAGTTGGTTGTCTTTGAGCGGGGAAATTCAGCACCTGTTATATGAATATTAAATTAAATTTTAGATGATAGGTATATTTTACATTTAAGGACAGAATATGCATAAATTATATTAGATAATTAGGTAGGCAATGGTTTTAAATGTCCATAGCCAATAAATTCTAGACCCCAGAAAAGTGTCCCATTCATAACGATCCACGCAGCTCTGTAAGTTCACAGATGTTAGCCAAAAGTCTCCACTGAACGTTCGTTGTCTATGTATACACATAATTGACATCTGCTATTGAAATCTGCGGACTTATGATGATGCCTGAAACGCTCTGTAAGGAGTGTTAGGAAATAAGAAGAAACACTAAACCCTTTAAAGATTTTTTTTATAATATTAGTATGAATAAAACTAACTGCTTTTTGGTTCCCGACCGGGACATTTGGTGGTGAGGGGGACGACCGCGACTGAGATTCTAAACAGGTGACAAGTCCCGGTGTAGCGGGACGAATGGCAACCCTACGCTAGATGGCTACTCAGGCGAAATCTAGAAAATGGATGGTGTGTGCATCGCGCTGACGTTTTTCTATACGAATATTTGATATTGCTGAAGGAACCTTCGCCAGTTATACAAATGTTCGATCCATCTGTTTATCACGTACTATTCTTTCGTGTTGTTCCGAGTCATTTTCTTAAAATATCTGAATGTCCAAAAACGCCACCACATGCGAAATATTTATAAAGATCTATACTATACTATTTTCCTTCTGCCAAGAAAGTTGTGTCATATACTTAGTTAAGTTAGCCAATGCTAGGTGTAGTCCAGTTGGGATACGTACAAATAGGGAAGTGTATTATTCCCTCACCAGCGATATTAGGTAAGGTGAATGCGGGTCGCTGCATATTGGAACAGCGTATTGGAAATTGAATTCAAGGTACAATGAAAGACCGTACTATATATTTAACCCCCAAGGCAAAAAAAGAGGGGTGTTATAAGTTTAACGTGTGTGAGGGTGTGTGTATGGGTATGTCTGTCTGTGGCATCGTAGCTCCAAAACAGATGGACCGATTTGGATGCGGTTTTTTTTATTAGAAAGCTGGTTCAATCGGGATGGTTCTTAGCTATGTTTGCAATCAAGTAATTTAAAAAAACTGGACCGATTTGCATGCGGTTTTTAAACGCTTGAAATCAAAGTTAAATTACAAATTAAAAAACTCCCGACCCTTAAAAAGTCAAGGTAAGAACGATAAATTAATTTAATTTCGAATATAGATACGAGTACTTATATCTAAAACAAATGCACGACTCTTGTGAGCGGTGGCCCGCGGAGGTCACTCTTGTATTTCCGACCTTGTTAACACGCAACGGCTCACTGCATCCGCACAGCAAAGCTAATCTAATTTGCAAGAGAGCCTCCCTACGACTTAAGGTTCACAATCCATCCCCACTTTCACCGCCTTCCCGCAGTCGGGCCGCTCGGACGAGGGTCTGGCGGTCATTGCAAACTAATCTTTAGTGGCCCGGGCTAGTTAAATTCGAGCCGAGTTAGAAATGGGTGTGACCGATGTCAGAGGCAGAGATTCACGGGATGTGTAAATTACGGTCGCAGGAAACGGAAGTCGACCGGCTATTGTGTCGGTGGCTATCGATTCGTTATTCGGGAACTATTGTCGCCGTCCCGAGGCGGGACCGGCGCGCGCTTTCCGGTGATAAGACCCTTATAGCTCTTTTATAAACCTATTCACCATACCGTGATACCTTACGAGCAGAGAATTCAAACTTTAATTAATATATGTAGTTTGGGAAATTACTCATCTATATGTATAATCAAAAGCAATCTGCCGACGCACCAAAGTAGTCGATATTGGACACCGGGTGGCTAAGCTCAAGTGGCAGTGGGCTGGGCACGTTAGCCGAAGAGACGATGACCGTTGGAGTAACCGTGTCCTACACTGGCGGCCGTGGACAGGAAAACGGAGAGTGGGAAGACCACCCGCCAGGTGGGACGACGACATCAAGTACGTCGGCGGAAAGCAGTGGTTCCGTATCGCTGAAGGCCGGGAGGACTGGAGGAAAGATGCAGAGACGTATGTCCAGCAGTGGACACTTACACGCTGACTGACATGTATAAATAACAGAGATGATGATATAGAATTTATGAAAATTCATTGAAACCAGATGAATGAGAGATGTCAAGACCGTGACTCAAGGAGATTCAAATGTCTCTGCCTACTCCATTAGGAAACAGGCATTACGGTATGTATGTATATAAACGGATTATACTGATGGGCTAACTCACTACACAGAAAGATACTCACTCACTTACTAGTCACTACACAGAAGATCAGAAAGATCAGAAGTATCATAGAAGAGCCATGGACCGGCCATACTATTGAAATGGTCTGTGTTCAAAACTATGACTGATAATAATACATGAAGTAGGTACAACCCCAAAAGAATAACGTGTGAAAAGTAGGTGAGCTATGCCGCTACGACGCCACTTTCAAACTTCAAAATTTTCTAAGTCCCGGGAATCGGGGGGCGTGGCCTAATTTGGGGTGTACGTAGGGCTTCGGAGTCAGGGTTCAGCTCCAGGGTGCCAGGTCAGGGTGCTGCGCCCCATCAATTTGGTGTGTACGTAGGCCTTCGGAGTCAGGGTTCAGACCTTCGGATTCAGGATTCAGGCCTTAGGATTCAGGATTCAGGGTTCCAGATTCAGGGTTCAGGTCCAGGGTGCTAGGTCAGGGTGCTGCGCCCCATCCATTTGAGGCGTACGTAGGCCTTCGGAGTCATGGTTCAGCTCCAGGGTGCTGCACCCCACCAGCATGGTTCCACATGCACCGAGGCTTCGCCCCTGCCCCCTACCCCGCCCCGCCCCTGCCACACCCTTCGCCCCAGCCTTCACCCCTCCACAGTACCCCTGCCGACCGAGCGCAGGTAAATAGAGGTAGATAAACTAAGAGTGGTGCGTATTGTCTACCTGATAAGGGGTAGTTGATTCACCTCTATTGTCGGGAGGCAGGTTTAAACCTGTAGCAACCTGTAGGAACGACTGACTCCGCTTACGCATTGAATAGAAATATAACATTAACAATTGTTCTGTGAAATGTATTCATACTCAGCATGACTAAGGCATCGTCAGTCAGGTAGGTTGGAGCCTAATGGTGTAGGAATGCAGACATGGCGCCGTCGCCGTCGGGCTTTGGCGGCGGGGAAGTTTGGCTGGTGCATTTAAAAATTCCGACACGCTCACTGTGACCGCAGTCGACAACGATGAACAGTCAGCCGCCAACATTACGCCGAGCTGCACGCCTGCGCCCACCGCTACAATGTCGCTAACGACTATCCACGTGCACACCTCGGGGCCGAGGCACGAGCGCTATTCGTCCGAGTCGGCACGTCTTCAAACATTCAACGATTAGCCACGCGCCCTCCGGCAGAAGCCTGAAGAAATGGTTAAGGCTGGGTTTTTCTACACTGGTTTTGGTGACAAAGTGGCGTGCTTTTACTGCGGAGGAACACTCAACCAGTGGCGACCGGAAGACACACCGTGGGAGGAGCACACGAGGCTAGACCGCTGCGCTTTCGTCTACATAATGAAGGGAGCTGACTTCGCCACAGTCAAAGCAAAAGGATTGGACGAGATCGACATTCCGAGCTATTCGCCATACTTGTATGCGCCATCAGACGATGGAGCCTTTAACTTGAAATGATTAATTTTCAATAAATATTTTTACATTTAAACAGTGAATACATTTATTTCAACCCACCCACACCCATAAATGAAACAAAAGTTAGCAGAAATGTTTATTTATTTTCACAAATCTTAATACTAAAGTGTACATGATATATGTTTTAGAAAAGTCACTTAAACCCATTATTTACATAAATGGGGCAACCTAAGTTTCGTCAGCAAATATTTATTTCTTGGTCAGGTCTATGATGGTTGTTTTAAAGATGATGATGATGGCGTGGTATATAGGTTAGAAATCAGCTTGCTGTCGCGCTGGTTAATGGTGATATGTATGATGGCCCATTACCTCTGAGAAAAAATTGTATTGGATGTTGTCAGAATATTTTAATTTTTCATGACATATTTTATTTTTTAATTTACGTACAAAGTGGAAATCTTATACTCTTAATCTATTTGTATAACATTTTGCTGCGCATCTAAAATTTGCGTAACGATATTGGCTATAGCGGAGATTATCCTTCGCTCATATTGGTTTAGCTCTGGGGTCTGCTGCACAATGCCTAACGTTGGCGATTGATGCTGCTGAGTGATCCAATCTGAAGATTGCAATGTGCACACGTTTGATGTTGGATCTTGCTTGTGCGATGTCAGCGGTGATGGCGGCTGCTGTTGATGTGTAGGCGAATAGTATGCAGATGAGTATCGCGGTGGAGATGTCGCTGGTAGAGGTGGCGATGGTGAATAATTCATCAGGGTATACGTAGGTGAGCCGTAGGTGGGTGAGTATCGCGTTGGATATATCGTTGGTGGAGATGTAGGTGGTGAATTAAGCAGCGGTGAGTCTTGCGCAAGCGAACCCACCCAACTTATGAGTGGTGGTGCGGAAATGTATTAGGACAGTGTTTTTCAAACTGTGGATAGCGAAGCCAGTGCTAGGTCAGGGTGCTGCGCCCCACCAGCGTGGTTCCACTGGCACCGAGGCTTCGCCCCTTCCCCCTACCCCGCCCCGCCCCTGTGGCGTGTTAATACTTGCTTACAGTGTGACTCATTTAGGGATGAACAATTAGAAATTGTGGTGTGAAGGGTGGTTGGTGAAAGCTGCAAGTTGAAATCAAACTTATTACAATGGCTCAAGGTACATTATTTATGTTTGATTCCTGCCTACGTGCCGGAGTACCTAGCGTGTTAATACTTGCTTACAGTGTGACTCATTTAGGGATGAACAATTAGAAATTGTGAACTGGGGTTGACAAAAGAGCTCATTAGTGGTAGATACCAAGGGATCGCTCACAGGCAACGCAGATTGAGACTTGTTGAAATATACCAATTGTTGTGGAGATATTTTTAAATGTAAAATTTTCTTAGTGCAACTATTGTGAAAGATAACTGATGTCTGGGGTTGAACAAAAGAGCTCATTACTGGAAGGTATCAGCGGGTCGCTCACAGGTGACGCAGCGCAGGTTGAGACTTGCAGAAACATGAAAATGTTTGGTGAAATTATTTAAAAGTAATATCGCGCTGTGATAAAGTGTAGGTAAGTCGACCCTTCCCACAACAGCCATTATTAAAGATAATAGACGTCTTTGGGGGTTGAACAAAAGAGCTCTGTACTGTAAAAACCAACGGGTCCATCTCGTTCGACGCAGATTGAGACTTGTAGAAACATGAAAATGTTTGACAAATTTTTAAAGTAAAATATTTTTTAGTATATACTTTTTCCACATCATCATGTGAGGGGGTGGGGGTTATTTATCTATATAGCTCATGTTTATAAGACTGAGCGCACAATTTTAGTAAAACAGTTCGATCGCAGCAGCACGCCGACTTGTATCTCTACACACCACGGTGAGCTGATTTCTAAATATCGACCACACCAGCATCATCTTCACACCAACCATCATGGACCTAACCAAGATCAACTAAGCGGGCAAGCGAGCCTTCCTGGAGACGCGGAAACTCGCCATCTTGGAGATTGGAAAACTCTACCGAGTGACCGACTTGCGCAAAGTTGCAACCAAATACGGAGATCGCATTGTAGCTGACATCGATGAGACTTTCTGCGTCTTCCTACCCAAGCGGATGATCGACGCCTTCAACAAGGATGGGAAGATGTTCGAAGATATGGTTGAAGCTAGCAGAGAAAACATGCTTGGGCTGAAATACCTTGGTGGGACGTATAATGCTATCGAGTTCGATAGTATGTAAGAAGAGTGCGTGGAAATGTATGTGGAATACCAACGTTTTAGCTGTACGATTTTACAGAAATAAAATTTTTTGTCTAATATATGTACTGTGTATTAAGGAAAATAACCTTATGTAATAAAGCTTATAATTGAACAATATTTTTTAATTTTCATACCCAACCGCACTAGATAATACCAAGGTATATAGTTATTAGTTTCTTAGTAAGAAACTCTAACAATTTTGTGAATCATCAAAATGTATTTCACTAAGGTTGGAAACAAAAGATTAAAAATTGTGCGAATTCTTTTCATAGCTTCAGCCCACAACTTTACCTGCGCACATGTAGGTACTTCTGGCATGAGGGGGCTGCTTCTAGATTAGGAAAGGTGGGTTGACGCTTGAGTTTAAATAATATTATTTCGAGGCATCATTTAAAATTGAAACGTCGTGCAAGCAAGTTCTCAAAGAAATCAACATCATGGGAGTGACCGCTAAATGGCGAATTAACAGCACCGCGCAAGTGCAGGGGGCCATCGTGCGGCACAACAGTGGAAAATTCAATGATGGCGAGCTGTATCGCTGTATTCAGCTAACCTATTCTTCAGGTGAGATATATTTGTCATTATAATATATATTTTATACATACCACTTTTTTTACAGAATCACAATGTTTACTCGATGTGAGCCTATTATACCTTATCACTATTTGATCATTGTCAGCCTCGGTAGCTCAGTGGTGTGTCAACAGCTGTAAAGCAACCCTGGGTGCGGATAGTGCTGAGATGGGTGATTGATCACTCATCCGTTGGAGGCTGACCGTGGTTCGGATCCTACGTTAAACTGTAGGATAAACGTATAACTGTAGGTTGTAGTTGATATAGTCAACCGAGCCAGTTTCCCGACCAAGTGCGAATCCAACTCGCACACCGAGGGTTCCGTATCACCATATCATGGTCAGCACCACTCACGCCATTAGTTATAATGCTTCATACACTACTATTTTGGCACCTATATTTATTATTAAGACCTATACTCAGGGCATTGAGGTGTACCAATGGGTTAAAAAAAAAGCTGAAATCGGCACTCTTGTTAGCACAAAAGGGCTATTGACGATTTAAAAAAAATTTATGTTTTGTCGTTTTATGTATCTCTTTTCTAATTTTATTTATTGTTGCGTTGTATTTAGTTATATTATTTTATTGTGTTGTTACTTTTTGTATTATTCTGTTTTTGCTATCCTTTGTGTTATTATAAGGTATTATTTTAAAGTTGTTATTTATAGTGTTAGTCATTTGTTTGTTTATTGATAGAAAAAGGTTCTGTGCTTATGTTAGGTTAGCACCATTGTTACATTATCATATCTACCTAAGGGTAGACCGGGCAGGATCTACCTGAGATGGGGCCTGGCGGCGAAGCTTTACAAGCGCAATTGTTCAGCCGGAAGCCGGAGCCGGTGGGGTAGCACGTTAAATTTATTAACATTTTATTAGGTAATAATTACTCCAATTAACTACTCTATTAAACTGATATGAAACTTAGGCGGTAATATTTCTAAAAATTATTTTGATTGCTCCAATTAAAACAAGAATTACATTTATTGAAGTTTTATTAGGTACCTATTAATTATCCCCATTAACCTGATAAGACCCTTAGCCTACAGAAAACGTTCAACGAGCCAACATTTCCGAGAGTTGGTGGATGACTCAAGATTCGGGAAGCATGATACCGGATTCGGGAATCATGAATTGGAGCCCAGGAGGTGGCGAGGGTAGCGGAGCGGGGGTAGCGGGGGTGGGGTGGCACGCTAAATTAATATTTTTTTTATTAGGTATTAATTACCCCAATTAACTACTCTATTAAACTGATATGAAGCTTAGGCGGTAACATTTTTAAAATTATTTTAATTACTCCAATTAAAACGAGAATTACATTTATTGACGTTTTATTAGGTATTAATTACCCCAATTAACTGACAAATAGTGCAGGGGTCCATCGTGCGGCACAAGAGCTGTATCGCTGTATTCAGCTAACCTATTCTTCAGGTGAGATATATTTGTCATTATAATATATATTTTATACACACCACTTTTTTTACAGAATCACAATGTTTACTCGATGTGAACCCATTATACCTTATCACTATTTGATCATTGTCAGCCTCGGTAGCTCAGTGGTGTGCCAACAGCTGCAAAGCAACCGTGGGTGCGGATAGTGCTGAGATGGGTGATTGATCACTCATCCGTTGGAGGCTGACCGTGGTTCGGATCCTACATTAAACTGTAGGATAAACGTATAACTGTAGGTTGTAGTTGATATAGTCAACCGAGCCAGTTTCCCGACCAAGTGCGAGTCCAACTCGCACACCGAGGGTTCCGTATCACCATATCTTGGTCAGCACCACTCACGCCATTAGTTATAATGCTTCATACACTACTATTTTGGCACCTATATTTATTATTAAGACCTATACTCAGGGCAATGAGGTGTACCAATGTGTTAAAAAAAAAAATCTGAAATCGGCACTCTTGTTAGCACAAAAGGGTCATTGACGGTTTAAAAAAATTAATGTTTTGTCGTTTTATGTATCTCTTTTCAAATTTTATTTATTGCTGCGTTGTATTTAGTTATATTATTTTATTGTGTTGTTACTTTATGTATTATTCTGTTTTTGCTATCCTTTGTGTTATTATAAGGTATTATTTTAAAGTTGTTATTTATAGTGTTAGTCATTTGTTTGTTTATTGATAGAAAAAGGTACTGTGCTTATGTTAGGTTAGCACCATTTTTATTTTATCATATCTACCTAAGGGTAGACCGGGCAGGATCTACCTGAGATGGGGCCTGGCGGCGAAGCTTTACAAGCGCAATTGTTCAGCCGGAAGCCGGAGCCGGTGGGGTAGCACGTTAAATTTATTAACATTTTATTAGGTAATAATTACTCCAATTACCTACTCTATTAAACTGATATGAAACTTAGGCGGTAATATTTCTAAAAATTATTTTGATTGCGCCACTTAAAACAAGAATTACATTTATTGAAGTTTTATTAGGTACCTATTAATTATCCCTATTAACCTGATAAGACCCTTAGCCTACAGAAAACGTTCAACGAGCCAACATTTCCGCAGGGTTCAGGTCCAGGGTGCTAGGTCAGGGTGCTGCGCCCCACCAGCGTGGTTCCACTGGCAACGAGGCTTCGCCCCTTCCCCCTACCCCGCCCCGCCCCTGCCACCCCCCCCCCCCCCCCCCCTCCGCCCCAGCCTTCACCCCTCCGCAGTATCCCTGCCGCCCGATCGGAGTCAGGGTTCAGCTCCAGGGTGCCAGGTCAAGGTGCTGCGCCCCATCAATTTGTCAGTTAATTGGGGTAATTAATACCTAATAAAACGTCAATAAATGTAATTCTCGTTTTAATTGGAGTAATTAAAATAATTTTAAAAATGTTACCGCCTAAGCTTCATATCAGTTTAATAGAGTAGTTAATTGGGGTAATTAATACCTAATAAAAAAAATTATTAATTTAGCGTGCCACCCCACCCCCGCTACCCCCGCTCCGCTACCCTCGCCACCTCCTGGGCTCCAATTCATGATTCCCGAATCCGGTATCATGCTTCCCGAATCTTGAGTCATCCACCAACTCTCGGAAATGTTGGCTCGTTGAACGTTTTCTGTAGGCTAAGGGTCTTATCAGGTTAATGGGGATAATTAATAGGTACCTAATAAAACTTCAATAAATGTAATTCTTGTTTTAATTGGAGCAATCAAAATAATTTTTAGAAATATTACCGCCTAAGTTTCATATCAGTTTAATAGAGTAGTTAATTGGAGTAATTATTACCTAATAAAATGTTAATAAATTTAACGTGCTACCCCACCGGCTCCGGCTTCCGGCTGAACAATTGCGCTTGTAAAGCTTCGCCGCCAGGCCCCATCTCAGGTAGATCCTGCCCGGTCTACCCTTAGGTAGATATGATAATGTAACAATGGTGCTAACCTAACATAAGCACAGAACCTTTTTCTATCAATAAACAAACAAATGACTAACACTATAAATAACAACTTTAAAATAATACCTTATAATAACACAAAGGATAGCAAAAACAGAATAATACAAAAAGTAACAACACAATAAAATAATATAACTAAATACAACGCAACAATAAATAAAATTAGAAAAGAGATACATAAAACGACAAAACATAAATTTTTTTTAAATCGTCAATAGCCCTTTTGTGCTAACAAAAGTGCCGATTTCAGCTTTTTTTTTAACCCATTGGTACACCTCAATGCCCTGAGTATAGGTCTTAATAATAAATATAGGTGCCAAAATAGTAGTGTATGAAGCATTATAACTAATGGCGTGAGTGGTGCTGACCATGATATGGTGATACGGAACCCTCGGTGTGCGAGTTGGATTCGCACTTGGTCGGGAAACTGGCTCGGTTGACTATATCAACTACAACCTACAGTTATACGTTTATCCTACAGTTTAACGTAGGATCCGAACCACGGTCAGCCTCCAACGGATGAGTGATCAATCACCCATCTCAGCACTATCCGCACCCAGGGTTGCTTTACAGCTGTTGACACACCACTGAGCTACCGAGGCTGACAATGATCAAATAGTGATAAGGTATAATAGGCTCACATCGAGTAAACATTGTGATTCTGTAAAAAAAGTGGTATGTATAAAATATATATTATAATGACAAATATATCTCACCTGAAGAATAGGTTAGCTGAATACAGCGATACAGCTCGCCATCATTGAATTTTCCACTGTTGTGCCGCACGATGGCCCCCTGCACTTGCGCGGTGCTGTTAATTCGCCATTTAGCGGTCACTCCCATGATGTTGATTTCTTTGAGAACTTGCTTGCACGACGTTTCAATTTTAAATGATGCCTCGAAATAATATTATTTAAACTCAAGCGTCAACCCACCTTTCCTAATCTAGAAGCAGCCCCCTCATGCCAGAAGTACCTACATGTGCGCAGGTAAAGTTGTGGGCTGAAGCTATGAAAAGAATTCGCACAATTTTTAATCTTTTGTTTCCAACCTTAGTGAAATACATTTTGATGATTCACAAAATTGTTAGAGTTTCTTACTAAGAAACTAATAACTATATACCTTGGTATTATCTAGTGCGGTTGGGTATGAAAATTAAAAAATATTGTTCAATTATAAGCTTTATTACATAAGGTTATTTTCCTTAATACACAGTACATATATTAGACAAAAAATTTTATTTCTGTAAAATCGTACAGCTAAAACGTTGGTATTCCACATACATTTCCACGCACTCTTCTTACATACTATCGAACTCGATAGCATTATACGTCCCACCAAGGTATTTCAGCCCAAGCATGTTTTCTCTGCTAGCTTCAACCATATCTTCGAACATCTTCCCATCCTTGTTGAAGGCGTCGATCATCCGCTTGGGTAGGAAGACGCAGAAAGTCTCATCGATGTCAGCTACAATGCGATCTCCGTATTTGGTTGCAACTTTGCGCAAGTCGGTCACTCGGTAGAGTTTTCCAATCTCCAAGATGGCGAGTTTCCGCGTCTCCAGGAAGGCTCGCTTGCCCGCTTAGTTGATCTTGGTTAGGTCCATGATGGTTGGTGTGAAGATGATGCTGGTGTGGTCGATATTTAGAAATCAGCTCACCGTGGTGTGTAGAGATACAAGTCGGCGTGCTGCTGCGATCGAACTGTTTTACTAAAATTGTGCGCTCAGTCTTATAAACATGAGCTATATAGATAAATAACCCCCACCCCCTCACATGATGATGTGGAAAAAGTATATACTAAAAAATATTTTACTTTAAAAATTTGTCAAACATTTTCATGTTTCTACAAGTCTCAATCTGCGTCGAACGAGATGGACCCGTTGGTTTTTACAGTACAGAGCTCTTTTGTTCAACCCCCAAAGACGTCTATTATCTTTAATAATGGCTGTTGTGGGAAGGGTCGACTTACCTACACTTTATCACAGCGCGATATTACTTTTAAATAATTTCACCAAACATTTTCATGTTTCTGCAAGTCTCAACCTGCGCTGCGTCACCTGTGAGCGACCCGCTGATACCTTCCAGTAATGAGCTCTTTTGTTCAACCCCAGACATCAGTTATCTTTCACAATAGTTGCACTAAGAAAATTTTACATTTAAAAATATCTCCACAACAATTGGTATATTTCAACAAGTCTCAATCTGCGTTGCCTGTGAGCGATCCCTTGGTATCTACCACTAATGAGCTCTTTTGTCAACCCCAGTTCACAATTTCTAATTGTTCATCCCTAAATGAGTCACACTGTAAGCAAGTATTAACACGCTAGGTACTCCGGCACGTAGGCAGGAATCAAACATAAATAATGTACCTTGAGCCATTGTAATAAGTTTGATTTCAACTTGCAGCTTTCACCAACCACCCTTCACACCACAATTTCTAATTGTTCATCCCTAAATGAGTCACACTGTAAGCAAGTATTAACACGCTAGGTACTCCGGCACGTAGGCAGGAATCAAACATAAATAATGTACCTTGAGCCATTGTAATAAGTTTGATTTCAACTTGCAGCTTTCACCAACTGTAGGATAAACGTATAACTGTAGGTTGTAGTTGATATAGTCAACCGAGCCAGTTTCCCGACTAAGTGCGAGTCCAACTCGCACACCGAGTGGCATGAGCTTTCACCTCCTCGATCTCGACTCGGTGTAACTCACAGGACGATAGGTTGGAGTGGTACTTCATTACGTCACGTCTCTACAGGTAAAATTCCAAAGATATTGAGTCAGCCATGTCTGCATTCCTACACCATTAGGCTCCAACCTACCTGACTGGCGGAGGGGGGGGGGGGGGGGGGGGGGGGACAGGGGCGGGGCGGGGTAGGGGGAAGGGGCGAAGCCTCGGTGCCAGTGGAACCACGCTGGTGGGGCGCAGCACCCTGACCTAGCACTGGCTTCGCTATCCACAGTTTGAAAAACACTGTCCTAATACATTTCCGCACCACCACTCATAAGTTGGGTGGGTTCGCTTGCGCAAGACTCACCGCTGCTTAATTCACCACCTACATCTCCACCAACGATATATCCAACGCGATACTCACCCACCTACGGCTCACCTACGTATACCCTGATGAATTATTCACCATCGCCACCTCTACCAGCGACATCTCCACCGCGATACTCATCTGCATACTATTCGCCTACACATCAACAGCAGCCGCCATCACCGCTGACATCGCACAAGCAAGATCCAACATCAAACGTGTGCACATTGCAATCTTCAGATTGGATCACTCAGCAGCATCAATCGCCAACGTTAGGCATTGTGCAGCAGACCCCAGAGCTAAACCAATATGAGCGAAGGATAATCTCCGCTATAGCCAATATCGTTACGCAAATTTTAGATGCGCAGCAAAATGTTATACAAATAGATTAAGAGTATAAGATTTCCACTTTGTACGTAAATTAAAAAATAAAATATGTCATGAAAAATTAAAATATTCTGACAACATCCAATACAATTTTTTCTCAGAGGTAATGGGCCATCATACATATCACCATTAACCAGCGCGACAGCAAGCTGATTTCTAACCTATATACCACGCCATCATCATCATCTTTAAAACAACCATCATAGACCTGACCAAGAAATAAATATTTGCTGACGAAACTTAGGTTGCCCCATTTATGTAAATAATGGGTTTAAGTGACTTTTCTAAAACATATATCATGTACACTTTAGTATTAAGATTTGTGAAAATAAATAAACATTTCTGCTAACTTTTGTTTCATTTATGGGTGTGGGTGGGTTGAAATAAATGTATTCACTGTTTAAATGTAAAAATATTTATTGAAAATTAATCATTTCAAGTTAAAGGCTCCATCGTCTGATGGCGCATACAAGTATGGCGAATAGCTCGGAATGTCGATCTCGTCCAATCCTTTTGCTTTGACTGTGGCGAAGTCAGCTCCCTTCATTATGTAGACGAAAGCGCAGCGGTCTAGCCTCGTGTGCTCCTCCCACGGTGTGTCTTCCGGTCGCCACTGGTTGAGTGTTCCTCCGCAGTAAAAGCACGCCACTTTGTCACCAAAACCAGTGTAGAAAAACCCAGCCTTAACCATTTCTTCAGGCTTCTGCCGGAGGGCGCGTGGCTAATCGTTGAATGTTTGAAGACGTGCCGACTCGGACGAATAGCGCTCGTGCCTCGGCCCCGAGGTGTGCACGTGGATAGTCGTTAGCGACATTGTAGCGGTGGGCGCAGGCGTGCAGCTCGGCGTAATGTTGGCGGCTGACTGTTCATCGTTGTCGACTGCGGTCACAGTGAGCGTGTCGGAATTTTTAAATGCACCAGCCAAACTTCCCCGCCGCCAAAGCCCGACGGCGACGGCGCCATGTCTGCATTCCTACACCATTAGGCTCCAACCTACCTGACTGACGATGCCTTAGTCATGCTGAGTATGAATACATTTCACAGAACAATTGTTAATGTTATATTTCTATTCAATGCGTAAGCGGAGTCAGTCGTTCCTACAGGTTGCTACAGGTTTAAACCTGCCTCCCGACAATAGAGGTGAATCAACTACCCCTTATCAGGTAGACAATACGCACCACTCTTAGTTTATCTACCTCTATTTACCTGCGCTCGGTCGGCAGGGGTACTGTGGAGGGGTGAAGGCTGGGGCGAAGGGTGTGGCAGGGGCGGGGCGGGGTAGGGGGCAGGGGCGAAGCCTCGGTGCATGTGGAACCATGCTGGTGGGGTGCAGCACCCTGGAGCTGAACCATGACTCCGAAGGCCTACGTACGCCTCAAATGGATGGGGCGCAGCACCCTGACCTAGCACCCTGGACCTGAACCCTGAATCTGGAACCCTGAATCCTGAATCCTAAGGCCTGAATCCTGAATCCGAAGGTCTGAACCCTGACTCCGAAGGCCTACGTACACACCAAATTGATGGGGCGCAGCACCCTGACCTGGCACCCTGGAGCTGAACCCTGACTCCGAAGCCCTACGTACACCCCAAATTAGGCCACGCCCCCCGATTCCCGGGACTTAGAAAATTTTGAAGTTTGAAAGTGGCGTCGTAGCGGCATAGCTCACCTACTGTGAAATGTTTCTAAATATAAATTTTAAAATGTTAATGATCCCTCACGGGACATAGATACCTAGTTTATCTCTGAAAATAAAAATTTGCGCATAAAATGGGTTAACGAAATTGCAAAATGTGCTTCGTTAAATTTCCTCGCCAAAACTATTTACCGCTACGCGCTCGGCATCATTTTATACAGGACGTTGCCTTTTTATTCAGTTGTTTATATACACGTTAGAAGAAACTTCGCACATAGAGGAAGTTCCTTCATGTGCGTTGGGGCAGCGGTTTCTTTTCGTTTCGTTTTTGTCCACAAACGTAATAACTATTGGAAACATTACTTGTATTACGATTTTCCTGATATTTGGTCAGAAAATTTACTCCTGCATGTTTTGTGAAAAAAAATTCTCACTAATTTAAGGAATGTACATTATGTACCAAGTTATGTACCTAGGCGCTTACTTAAGCGCTTAGATACTTAGGCTTACATAATATTTTCGTCATATAAAAATCAACGCCTCACTAAATATGAATAACTTGCAACGACAAGCTGCTCGTATATTCTAAAGGGATAAAGTACCAAATAATTTACTGTTCACTTAATGGCCTCATAAATTGTGCACAGCCTGAAATTTTAAGCAAAAAAATACGTACAAAATGGTCGAAATCGAAAAGCACATATTCACATACGAGGAGAACTCACGAAGTAAATAAGTGATTTATTTCTTAAATTCAGACCTTTTCTAGAATCTAAGCCTTTCCAAATTGGAACACTGTATATCTTCAGCTATCACGCCACAGGACACAGTGTGTCCAAATTACATTTGTAAAAATATCCCGAAAATGTAAACCGTCGCGATGGATCCTCTGATGAACGGCGACGATTCCTCCGATGTACACTACCGACGTAAAATCACGTTCACAAATTACAACACGCTCCAGAGGCCAATATTTCATTAACGAGTATCGCTGCGACCAAGATACGTTCGATAAAGAATCTAAAGACGCTTTTAAGGTTCCGTATAGGTACGAGACCCTATTACTAAGCCTAAGCGTCTGTCCGTCTGTCCTACCTTTAAAGGGATGTATTGGTTGATTGATGATGTTGGCTGTCGGTATTTTCACAGAATGTGTTTTATGGTGGATATACTAACAAACAAGAAAAAAACAAACAGTAAAAATTAAGGAGGGTCCGAGAGTACAAGAAATATAAAACCTACCTTATTGATGTAACGGTGTCCTCAGTTAGACTACAACAATGAAAAAAGAAGCAGAACATTATCATAGAAGTATACGATAAAGAGGTGATGCAGCATGTGCTCTGGCTTATAGTCGTACATATATTATTGCTATCGCGAAAATATGGGAATTATCCGAAAAACCGTGGCGATTGTATTTTTGCGAAAGATTTGCATACATGTAAATTCAACTTTACACGGGCTAACGTTAGGCATACTGCACGGTCACCACAAAACCTTTACCCGCTTTTATGAAAGTCTCGTCTTTGACGCCGGTCCCCGTACGGTCGGTCACTTACTGGCTGGATAAGGGAAAATTGACAGTTTGACATGTAGCAAAGTTATTTATTTACGAGGTACGAATAGATAGGTAACTATTAATTTCATAGGCACAAACCAAATCCTAAAGTTGTATTATGCAATATAGAATTATGCCCCTTCGACCTCAATGCCTTCGATATAACCGCAAATTTATATTTTCGTAATAACAACTTCATTAAATTGATACAAAGAGAGAAAATGTGATACGAGTATTAATTTTGTTAAATATATTTTATACTAACTTTGGTCGGCGGCTCCGCTCGCGTGTTCTTTTTTCGTCAGAATCCTTCGCGGGCGGGCGCACAACAACCCACCAAAGTTTCATAGTAATCGGATGAACGGTTTACGAATGCATATAAAAGGCGAACGACCGAACAAATATGCATTTATATACATAAAATCTCTTTGATTTATATATAGTACTAGCTTTTTCCCGCGGCTTCGCTCGCGTGAAATTCGTATTTAATTAGAAGTAAGCCCACTACCGTACCTTTATTTCGGCGCGCGGAACACTTCGGTTTGTATGGGAGCCACATCTTAGCGTAACCGGAACTGAATTTTATCTAGCCTATCATATGTCTCGTATAGGTAAACGTGCCTGTACGAAGTTTCATCGAATTCGGATGATCGGTTTAAGAGTTATGGTGGAACATACATACATACAGAAAATAATTCTAAAAATCGTCAATTTAGCTTTAGTATCATACATAGAGTCTACAAACTCAGTATTTCATAAAACAAAGTAACTTACTCCATGACCATCCCTTACAGATTTATTGATGGATTGATTGATTGATGGATGATGATTATTATATTATAGGGGGCTGTGATCTTGTAGCCATTCTAACTTTTTGTTAGAAGCCTGAATCCACATAATGCGGCACATATTGCTAGTTCAATCAAAATAGCTGCAATCTTTGCGTACGTAATAATGTAACCTACTCGTATAATCTAAAACGTCATTATCCGTCTTCAACGTGAAAACACACGTGATTGTATTGCTCAATCCATTATTACCAAATATATTATTATATTTGAGTTGAACCCCCGACGGGAGGGTTCTCGATATTCTAAAACATTCCGACGTCATGTTCTGTCTCGAGCAGCTGTTCCCAGGTCTACCTACTCTGCGAGCACGTTTCCGATTTCGTGTCTCTGGCTAATTACTACTCGCCTAACTTCTGGAGGTTCCGCTCGGGGGTAGACCCTCCCTACCCGCCCGCACGGTTCGCTCGGCGGAGAGCGGACGCCACATAATGCCCGTCCTTAGACGTGTGACGTGAATTTTTCATGGCTTTACAAACTCGCAGCGCCCTCCGCGACCTCTCTCTCCCGCAGTGCTTTATTTAAAGCTCGCAATCCGGACATTTTGTAAATATTTTGCATGTCGCGACGCGCCCGCTTCTGTGTGTGATGATTAATCAAACTCACAAGAACAATGCCGAGGGAATTTACCTTGTTGAAATGTCGTCGCTGGGAATATTTTTTGAACGGCTTTTGCTCGTTTTGGATAATTGGAGAAAGCTTTCAAAAGTTGAAGGGAAAAATTTATCATTGCAACTCAATAGGCGTTGAATAACTTTGTTGAGAGTGTAGGCATGACTCTCCCTCCTCCTATTCTTCTCCGACCCGATTGACTTCTATTGTTCGCTCCATTATTGTTTCATTTAAAATAACGGACTCCCTTCACCTTTTGTATTTCGGCCAATTGTTACTATAACCTCGTTAAGCCTTTACACTCTTCATAATAACTCTTCTTCCTCTATAGTCTTCTTTTCTTTCAGGACCAGCAATGAGCAAAAACCTTGTAGACATATTTCAACTAATTTTACTTGCTTACTGTTACAAATATACAACATCCCCGCATAATTTTTTTGGAGCGATTGGGAACATTTCTTCTATACTTACAAAACATGTGCAGTTGTTTCTACAATGAAATTCATTTCTTAATATATCGATGTTAATTGTAGAAACAACTATATATCATGCAGAACTTCCCACCGATTTCATTATACCGTAAATTGGGTACAATGTACATAATTGGTAAATCATCGCAGCAAGTGGGGTCACGTCAAGTCCAGCAGTTGTGGCGCAAATAGCACGGTTCAAACATGCCAACTTTACTGCTCCCTATCGCACAATTTGAATCTTATATGTTATGTAGGTATAGATAGGGAACCGTGCGTATAATACGTAACATTACACATGCACGTATGGAACGTGGCGCATAGTTGGATTTTAGGTATTCACTTTAAACGGCGGAAAAAATGCGTATTGAGCGTGAAAGAGACATCTGTACGTGAAAAAGGTCTGTATTTAGGGCTAGCCAATTAAAAATGATATGAGACGCGGACGATATGCTAGTTCAGGGAACGGGAAAGACGGTTTCGGGTATCGCAGTGCAGCAGTGCGCTACTGTACTGTACGTACATACCTACTCCTACGTTAGCGCAGCAATACAAGTCGAAAGTGTAGAAAGTGTCGCGGTTCGACAAAAATATATTTGTTGTTCAGCCCAGCTTTAACGTTCGCGAATCCATAGCTAATGATATATTTTTTTAACCTTCTATTAGTCTCGTAATATTTAAATCGCCCACACTCTGAACGTGCGAGTATGTAGGAGCTTGGGTCAGTTGAATTAGTCCGCGAACTACCCACAACAATAAGGTCAAAGCAAACACAGCAATAACATAATATGTAAATACGCAAAATTATACCGAGCAAGAGCAACTTCGCTAACACAGTGCCGTGGCAGTGCTGGAGTAACCTAAAGGCAAAGTAAGCGAAAAAAAACTATCAAATTAAATTGATTTGATCGTGACGATAACTGTATCCGAAGTACTGAATGTTATGATGAAAATAATAACAAATTGTGAATTATAATAAAATTAATGTAAGTCGTAGAATTTGCATGCTGATTAGATAAAACATTATAAGTAAATGTGATCTTTTATTGGGTCTGGTACCTACGGTAGTACTCATTTTTTAAACCCCGACGAAAAAAACGGAGGGGTGTTATAAGTTGGACGTGTGTGTGTGTGTGTCTGTCTGTGGGATCGTAGCTCCCAAACGGATGGACCGATTTGGATGCGGTTTTTTTTATCAGGAAGCTTGTTTAATCGGGATGGTTCTTAGCTATGTTTGTAATCAAGTAATAAAGTAATTAAGTAATAAAAAAATTAATTATCTTAAAAAGTGGATCGATTTTCATGCGGTCTTTTTAAAAAAGCTTGAAATAAAAGTTAAATTACAAATTTAAAAAACCCCCGACCCTTAAAAAACCAAAAATAATTTCTGTTTACTTACTTAAAGGAGTCGGGGGACCGCTAAGTAAATAAAATATAAAAACTCAGAGCTGCGCGGGAATTTACTTAGCGGTCTCCCGACTCCTTTAAGTAAGTAAACGGAAATTATTTTTGGCTTTTTAAGGGTCGGGGTTTTTAAGGGTCGGGGTTTTTTTTTGTCATAGTTAGGTTAGGTTCTATATGGCAGGGCTTTAAAATAATACATATTGTGTACCTTGGCCTGACTTAAAATCAACTTCCCTCTCACCAGCTTCCGGGCTCTGTGATGAGGTACTAGACTGTGTCAAGTCCAATTTTTCTTTTGTGTTGTTATATATTTTACACGTTTGTGTTTTAGACGAGAAAAATAAAAAAAAACATTTCATTTCATTTCTAAATAATTACTAAATAGACGTTATGAGCACACTATGAGGGAGGCCCCAAGATTTCTGCTGCCAAGGAGCCCATCATAGGGTTAAATCCGGCACTGCATATGGTCGAGTAATAGTTTTAGCTATTTGCCAGTTTGAGGAAATGGGTTAGCTACTCGAAGTAAGTATAGGTGGGATTAGGGAGAGGGCATTGATACCTTTATGAACGTACTAACTTGGGTTTGAATTGTCAGTATTTAGATGATATTTGAAGTTGGTTTAATTGTTTTGTAGACATTTAAAAATGTATGTAAGTGTGTAAGAAGGTCTCTGTCGTATTTTTTTAAGTTTGAAATTTTTATTATGTCTTTATTTTCACATTTTTACCAAGTATTTAAGTATATTAATTTTACATATTCTATATTAGACAAAAACTTATAAAAATACACAAAATTAATAAAAATCCAAAAAAAACGGTAAATATCCGCCGGCGGCCTCCAAGCACGCCGGCGGGTGCAGGCCGTGGCTACGGAGCTCTCCGGGACGAGACGCGAGGCAAGCTACGAGCGATAGGTGGTTGTACTAGACTCGTAGGCCCCAGGTAGGACTATGGGGGTGGTCCCCATGATAAATCGTAGGATGTAATTTTTTTAATATAAATGTACATTTAAAACCGTCATAAGCTATGTATGTATATATATCAACACCACAATTTTATTTTTACCCACACTCGAACCATTTCTGCGTCGTTTCTCAAGGTAAAATAGTAAGAAAATCATTGCTCCAATGTCGTGAATGCCATTCTGGTAACCCTTTTCCCTTAGCACGCACTATGCAGGGTTGTCCCGCATCTGTCCCACTCTCGTTTGGCCACACTGACCGGGATTGCATCACTTCACAATGGTTTTATCGCACAAGCGTAAAAAAATATTATAGATCGCTTATCTACCGAACGGCTAAAATGTGGAACGCACTCCCATCCCGTCTAGGGATGAAAACTTGGAGCCACACTTTTCCAACTCTAATAACGACCAAATCATATGAAACCAAAAATATATGAGCAGTAGAAACGGTAATTTAAAAATCCATTCTGCTCGTTCATTATTTTGAAGCACACTTTTTTCTTCCACTTGACGCGTGGCCCTGGGTAAGTGGAGACGGTTTCCGCGAAATTGATGCTAGCACCGGTCACAGTTCACGTCCCGTATGACGAATAGTCCACACCTAGCACGCGAGCCCTCGGGGACAACCCTTTTTCTCTATACTCACCTATAACTGCAGCTATGTGACGCGATAGGAGGATATAAATTAGTTTTCCTGTCGGCGAGTTCTGTTTGTAGTTGTCACTTGGAAAATGTTATGAAAGTAGGTTAATTTAGGCCTTAAGCGTTGTTTTCCATATTAAAACTACTCATTAAAAGCAAGTAACTAGTTTTGTATGAAAATACATGTTATAACTGAATATACTTGACTGAAAGGTATAATAATTTTATGGATAAATTTTTAAGAAGTAATTGTTTCTTATTTGAATTAGTAGATGTTTTTATGTTAGCAATTTATGATTATTCAAAGAGCGGCAGGGAAAAGCTGGTTGGTACTAATTTATTATTTGACTTTTTATTTATTTTCATTAAACATAATGACAACTCAAACTAAACTAGTTATCAAATGAATCTAAGGTAAAAGTACCTAGCACACTTGCGGCATTTCCCCGCTGGATGGCAAGGCTAACTCGTTGGATGAAGTAAGCCTTCGATTGCGGGACACCAGTTACATCGACTAGAAGCTTCCCGAGCTTCTTCAGGAAACTTCTGGCACCAGAACTCCACGGACCGAGCGTCTCTACCGCAAAAGCAACAAAGTGAAAACTAAAAAAAAAAGATTTATTATTTGCAAAATTTTTTTAGTTTTATATTACTACCCAGTTTAATGCACAAACTAAACTTTACAATAAATGGATGGTCCCTTCGGAAGCTTATTTAATGCCTTAAACCCAGCTAAAGGAAGAAATAGAAATAAAGAATTGGCTTATTTGACGAGAATTACGTCCAACAGCGTACACGCTTTTCGATTGTATTGTGTAGGTATAATTGGATTTGTATTTCCAATCACAATGACTTTGTGTATATGAGGAAAGGGCTCTTTCGTTTGTAGTAATTTATACGAATGGGTTTTCTTTATCATTGCAGAATCTTACAGGTCAGAACACATTTAGCTACTCGTATGTAAGTACATAGATGCGATGTTCGAACCAAATTCAATACGCAATGTGAGTTAAGACAAAGACCTCTAAAAGCAATTTAAACTTTAGTGCTGTAAAGTGTCGAACTTTATTATTCATTGTATGCCAATAAGATACTAGCTATGGTACAAGCGCTCTTCAAAACTCACTGAAAGTAAATACTAATTTTGGGCAAGCCACTGAAAATATTAGAGCCAGCACCATTTTACTCCAATAAATTGTTTACTGTATCTGATATAATTTAGGTGTACCACCACAGTCGTGACCTGAGCGGAGCCGGATACTGAAGCTAGTGTTAAATAAACAAAATGCAACATTTCATTATTTATCAATACACCAAATGTTATACATACATACATACCACACGCTGTATCCCGACAATCGGGGCGAGCAGAGTAATCGGTGTTGTGCTGCAAGTACTCTTGTAAATTACAACACAACACCGATGTACCACGTTTAGCTTTCACGTTTCGTGTGAACCGGTCCTGTAGCCTAGTCATAGTAAAATGAGTCTGTTTAAACTATGGCCTCGTGACCGCTGATGACGTCACAAGGGACTGTCGAATTCTTGATGAGGGATAGCGCAGGACTTACTCGATTCGAGACAACTATAATAGTTAGTTACAACATACGTTTAACTAATATTAATTTAAGGAAACGTCAATTTGATTCAAATTTATGTAGACAACCCTTACAAGTAAATTGAAGTGGTGTCTGTGTCATAAATGCGTCATTCATTCACTTCGGAACCGCAAAATTTACATAGTGTGTAGCTGGCGTGCTGACTTAAAGAACGTGTTCAGTCTGTACTCAACCCCAGTGATTGCGTCAGCAAAATCTAGTACTATTAACAATATTTTAAAATGATAATAATTTTATTTTCCGTATAAAAAAGGCACGCGGATGAAGCTACCAGCAAAAGGGGATTCCTTTAACGTCAGAAGTGCGGTTGTCTCGGAAGCGGTTTTAGGCAACACGAATAAGGCGGTTGAAAACATTCACTATCTTGTACCAGGATTTATAGGAAGTAATTACTGGCGAGGACGTTTGTCACGGCTGCTCCTTTTCAGCTGCGGTGGGTACCGCGCGCGGACCGCAAGCTTCTCCGTCTCTGGAGCAATTTGAGCTGGCTGCGCGGCGACCTAGCAGCGCTCTGAGGACTACGTAACGCTAAGTTACAGAAACGTATACTCAGGCATGCTGCTACATTTAAATTGTTTTGTTTGTTTTTTTTATTTTATTTTTCACTCTAACGAAACTATATATTAAAGAGAGATAGCAATGTACAATACTCTTCGTCCTCTAAATTCAGCTTAAAGCAATAAAGCATTAACTCATTCTTACCGGTACTACAATCATCATCATCATCATCATCATCAGCCTGTATCGGTCCACTGCTGGACATAGGCCTCTCCCAAGGCACGCCACCACACGCGGTCTTCCGCTCTTCTCATCCATCCACTCCCGGCTACCTTTTTTAGGTACTACAATAGCGATGTGATATTAATATTTTTTCTTATTCCACTGCAAGAAAGCTTAGTTTAGCCTATCTAAAAAATATAACACTGCAAATTAATAACACCAGAGAACAAAACAATAGAGTTTATTCTCTTATGGCTTCTTGCTGAGTTTCGAGGGCGATGACTATACGTTACTTACTACTCTTATAAAAATTTTGTGGTACCAAAATGATCTAGAACAAAATGTCTGTCTGTCTCACGACTAATAGCCCAGTGGATTTAAGGTTTGAAGTTACATTTCATAAATTTTTTTTCGCTCTCTAGTGTATATTTGAATTAGATAGATTCAAAGATATGTTCCAGAAATGTTCATAGTATTTTTTTTTATCAGTTTTTAGCTAATCTTTCTCAACAGAAGAATATAACAGGAACATTTTTATTTCGAAATTTGATTAGGTACTACCAACGCTGTAAAAATATTTAACATTTCCGATAAGAAAAATATTACTTTAGGACTTACGTCAAAATTTGATTTTTATAGCATAAATACAATAATTACCAACATTTGAAAATAAAAATCTTCCTAATTAAAACCTTCGTCTTCTGTTGAAGAGTAAATAAAAAATTTATAAAAAAAAAACACTGAAAATTTCTCTGAGATCTCTTTAAATCAAATTTATATAAATAGCGAAAATAGCGAACGAGAATGTTATGTTATTATTATAAATTAATGCAAGCTTATGTTTTAGAAATATATCATAGCTTTTCAAGGTTATAAGATATCTCTACAACTTACTATGCTAAACTTTTCTATAAGAATTTTAGTTCGGTAATAAGGCTGCCTTCTGCATTGTATAAATATGAATAAACAATCCACATTATGTAGGTACTTACGGGTACGCTACCCCGTGCACGTAACGATGCCAAAGTGCTTTCGGTGCAATCCAGAATGCAGCTCGTGGCTGACTCAACGAAATCGTGAAATCACATACTAAGATGTTTATATGTTGAACACTTGTTTTACAAGCAAATTATTTTCAGAACTTATTGCCGGATACATATTGTGGCCTAAAAAGAGAGACTAATCAATAATAATAGAGTTTTAATCTTAGTTAAAGTTTAAGTTTAATTAAATGAAATCGTTATAAATATGTATTTATTATAAATACAATGTTATACATGAGCTGTGTTATATAAGTGCAGAAAATGCAAAACATTGAGTTGATCTTCAGATTTTGCAGATCATCAAATGAATATTGTTTTAAATCAGGAACCATGAAAATGTTACCATACACTTTAACGTGATTAAAATAATGTAATTATTCATAAATCACGTAATTGTTCGCGGTCTGCTCTCTCAGTAAATCTTCAGCGGAAAATAATTACTCTTTCCTACTGAACAGAACCATTATCCGGGAATGTTATTAACACCACTAAAATCTTCCTGAAGAGGATAACGGTTGACAGCAAGTCATTCAAATAATAGAACGGCTATTGTTTCACATGTATATTTTATATGCTTTTTTGCTCTGTACTCTGAGCTTTTTTAGGTGTCCAACCGTACAGGACACTATTAATAAGCCTACGCCGTCCATCTGTCCTACCTTTAAAGAGTTGTATCCTTTGAACTGTAATATGCAGTCGATTAAAATTTTCACAGAATATGTTTTATTGTGGCGGATATCCTAACAAATAATAAAAAAACAAACAGTAAAAATTAAGGGGGTCCCAAAAGTCTCAATACGTGTTTTTTTAAGTTTTTTTGTTCCTTTTTGCTCTATCGTAAATAAAATAAAATAGTGCAAACCCTAAAGTGAAACAATAAATAATAAATCCGACTCGCACTTGGCCGGTTTTTAGGGTTCCGTACCTCAAAAGAGGAAAAATGGAACCCCTATAGGATAACTCTCGTGTCTGTCTGTCTGTCCGTATGTCACAGATTGTTTTTCTCCGAACCTACTGGACGAAAAATCAATTTGAAATTTTGAAATTAGAAAAACTTCATCTATTTATATGCCTGCTTATATTGCATAAGACCTCTCGTAACATGCGTGTCGTTCTATATATGTGAGAAGCTACACTTGAGTACTTGTCAAAAGCGTGACACACACATAATATCTGTTTATTTTTTTTATGGGAAGCACGACATAATATGGCGCGCGCCAGACAAACGCAGAGGTTGTTGTTCGACGGCGCGTATTATTTGTAATTACATATCATTTATACTAACTTCCCCCGTTCAACGAGTTGATGACACGTCTAGCCTTTTTTAATTCTCTGGTGAACAGTTTTCCGTGCCGTGCTCTCTGTGCCGCCACCGGGACCTCCCACTTGAGGCAAATTTTCAAGCGAAATAAGAAATGGGTGTGACCAGTGTCAGCGGCAGAGAGTTTATTGCAGTGGGAGCGGCTAAAGAGCCTTAATTAAAAGTAAAGCGGCCTTAACAACTTAATTTATGAAAAGTGCGAGAATACCTAACTGGCAGTGCGAAGAAGTGTCTTTGACAAGACTACGAAGAATATTTAGTATTTTGGAGAAACTGGAGAAATTCATTGTCACAGAGATAAGTCCATTTTTATCCAGACAGTGTTATCCAGACATAGGATAATAGTTTATCTATACCTAGGTATTTCACTAATTTTGTGGATCTATTTTGCTGAAAGTTTCGGGCCCAATCTACGGCCACTCGAGCACTCTGTCAGGCGATTACTGACTGTGAACTCCACAAACTGTTAAAATGCCCACAAACATTGTGAGTAAAGAAAATTTTAAAACTACTGACACAATTATGTTACATTCTAAAGAAAAACATATGTCTGAAGAATTTGGCGCAAGTAGCGGCGCGTGACGCTACCAAAGCGGGTCCAGTGCGGAATCTCCCGATCCAGGTTGAAGCCCTTCGAATCCGGAGTGAAATCTGGCGAAGCGGCGTGGGACTTTCCACATAGTGTTACCTATCCAGGGATTTCCGACAGGAGTGACTTACGATGTATGACGTCATAATCCTGGCTCTCCGGCACCGGCGCCGACGACGCAGCTGGAAGAAACGGGCCCCGTTAATCTGCCACTGCAGCGAGAGAGCGGTCAGTGTGACATCTTACGATATACTCTATAAATACACGTAGAATGGTGTTTTAAAAGGCGATTTATAGGTTTTATCTTTATGAGATTTATCTTCAACTCTTCACTATTATAAGTATTGATGAAAAACGTAATATCTTTCTGCCTGTACGTGTAAACTCGCAAGCGGATTATTAGATTTGCGTTGCAGTATGAAAGCAGAACAAATTGTGACAAGTTCGAGAGTAGTCTTACTGCCTTAAGAATGCTCAATAAACAATAAACAAATCACTAATGGAAACAAACACATCTCAGAATGGTTATGAAATGTAAAATAGCGCTGTCGTAAATGAGGGTTGAGCAGTAGCGTCAGAAGTTATGAAATTAGGAGGAAAATCTGAGTTGAAATCTGTATTTGATTTATGTAAATATATGAAATCTGATAATGTTGACTTTAACTAGATAAAAGCTGCGGTTATGAACAAAGGTTCTCCTTTCAGAATAAGATGTGGCTCGCCATGATCGCATTGGTACGTACGAGTACGAGATATCGTTCGCTAGTTCCATTCAACGTCGGCGACGCCTCGTGAGCTTTCACTTTGCAATTGTAATATCAGAGCAAGTGGAGCTCCCACGAAGCGGGTCAAGTAATCGTTCTAAAACACATTTTAAATTCCGCTATTGTTCGGTTGCGGCAACCTCCATTTGATTCACGCGAGGAATATTTATACAAAATCAGGCAAAATGCGGCTATAACCATTTCGTACTTACACTGTTGTATGTTACAAATTGCTGCTGGCTATAATATGGTGTGATTATTAACACTGACCTGGTGAATAAAACCACCAGGAATATTTCTTCTGTCAAAAGTTGAATCTAGATGATTTTTTATCATTCTGTAAAAAAGTTTACTACCTGACGCGTCCTAGCGTCCAGCTGGCTTTTGTTCGCCATCACCATTTATATGTATGGAATCTTATAGTTTACTTTCGACCAACATAACATGGAATTATTTAATTGTGTTTGTTGTTAGATAGATAATTAGTAATTGCTTCCTTCACGAGACCAATTATAAAATGCATATGATCAATAGGTGATAGAAAGCAGAAATAGCGAACAGTAAAATCCGAGTATTGGCTGTGCACGCAGCTCGTTTGCTATCACGTGCCGAGGTTTGCCAAGATGAATCCAATTATTGGATTACATCCGTCCTTGTCGGTGAAGTAGCAACCCATGTGACGCGGTGCATGAATACTCCCGGTACATCGCTCACTGCCGTCTTGATTCTTTCACTATTCACTAGAAATGGGAATTTAACATGGCGAGGCCTTCGTCGCGCCCAATAGGTGTTCTGTGGTCGCGCCACTACCCACGTACCCCCTCTCTATGTCTGATACCGCTCCGCCCGCTCCCCGCACGTCACCGTCGCGTCGGAGGCGCCGCGCCGCCTCCGCCGCGCCGCCGCCGGTCCTCACCTCACCACGGCACGGGTCGGTAGAGACTCTGATGGCTTTTATATCGTGTTACAAATTTTCACTATTTCACGAGGTAGGGGAGTGGAAGCCGATGCGACTTGAGACTCACTGAGTTTAAGACTCACTATTGACATCACTGAGTTTGGTCTGGACGAAATCGCACACGTTTCAGCAATTATCTTGGTTGGTTTGGCTGTTTTCTAATAAATTATTAATTTTAAAGGTAATTAACGTGGAGTGATTCTGAAGGCAAAGTTGGTAAAATGCTGAGTTGTTTCATTGTGCAATAATTAAAAACTATTCAATATTATTTAGTTTTGTCAACTTTGAATTTACTCGTGTTTGTGATAATTATAATTTTTTAGATTACAAAGTATTCACTGGTTATTTTGCTTCCAAAAGTACCTGGTAGTTCAGAACGTTCAGTGGTTGTCTGAGAAATCACGCTTAATTGATTGCGTAGCAGTATTTCTATCCACAATTATAATGTATACAAACCATTAGAATAAAACACAGACACCGATACTCATACAAGGAAAAAAAAATAAAACTAATTAGAAATTAACGCTAGATTATGCTAAGTCGAAAAACTTATGAAGTTAAAATTATTTATTATAGCTTATGACCAAATACTTTTAATTTAGTAATGCAATTAATCAAAGCATGCGTGCATATGTACGTATCCCATATTATTACAGTGTTGCCCTCTTCCGACCTGTACGAACCCCTCCTCGCACCCTCAAGTCGTTCAGATTTGTTCCGAGAGACTACACAGCTCAACTGCTGCAGAAAACCCAGACACTACAGTGAAATATGCGCGCTGTCTACATGAAATACGTAAATAATTTATACGCCATAAAATTCGACCTACCCGCTGGCAAACGGACAAAAACTACTTACCTATTCTCACAACCACACTCCGGTGCCAAACCGACAGAGGGCGTTACGTTCGTTGCTTTGTATGGTACAGGATTTTAAACCTGTATCAGTAAGTTTTTGCCCCTCTAGTGGCTTGTGTGAGGCGAAGAAAAATCTACAAACAACCTATACTATTATAATACAGTATTGTGTAATACATATACATATACATATCACACACGCTGAATCCCGACAGTCGGGGTAAGCAGAGTAATCGGTGTTGTGCTGCAAGAACTCTGGTAAATTACAGCACAACACCGAACACCACGTTTCGCAAAGTATTCGAACAAGATTCAATCGATCAAGCAGAAAGTAAGGCACGAAGACCCACCTACTGCATTGACTCGGTGGAAGTACCGTGCCAAGGTGAGAGGTGGCGAGCCTGTCGCCCTTTAGCACGGAATCTTGTCCTTATCCCTTAGTCGCCTTTTACGACATGCATGGGGAGAGACGCAGTGGGGCTATTCTTTTTAAGTACCATCCCCACACGGTACAGTACCGTCCCCACACGGTACGATTGTGTAATAAATGTAGGTAACTAAAGGTATCATAATATTCTGTAAATTTCAACACTATAGCCACCACTAAACAGTGTGTACGTACTCGTACCTATACATATCTCTCATGTCACTGGATCACTGGAAATCTGGAAACCGTCACATTTATTTGCAAAACACATCCTCAACCCGCACGGCCGCAAAGGAGTTCACGATAAGTAAGCATAACTTCTTGCGAGATAAAAAGTTCGGGAATTTTACGTTTTCGCTAGATTATGCTAAGTCGACACGAGGTGGCGCCGCGGTCGCAGCCGCCATTTACCACCCACTCCCGAATATGCGTCGTGGCCTCGGTCGTGGCACATTCGTGGCCACTTCGCTATTGTGTCGTAAAATAATGCAGGTTACGACCGAGTCTGAGATTGGGATTTTGTAGTTCCATTTTCGAAGTAATTTACGCGGGTTTCGAAATTCATAATTTAGTAAGTTTGCACGTTCTTGTTCGGTTACTTGTCACTTTGTAAGTCGAAGAAAATAACGAGACTTTAGTACGATTATTGAGCTCACCCAACTTGACGCTTTCAGCGAACACATGTGCATCGCTTGCAGCGCTGTACAGTGATACGTCACGATAGCGAAACGGCTAATACCAGCATTACCAGCGCACAACGCCAGCGCTCAACGACCCGTTGCGCTTTTCTATCAGGAAACTAGCTGTGCTTGTGATTTCACTAGTATTATCACTTCATCGAGTATCTCCGAATACCCTGTATGACTCAGTGATAGAAAAAAAAAATGAAAATTGCGGCGGCGGCGTTTAAAGCTGCTGTACGGTTGCGCGAGTGTGCGACTGTACAGCAGAGAGAGCGAGGTGTGAGCGAGAGGCGAATAGGAGAGCCGCCATTTTCAATCCCTTTCTTTAAATGACTGAGTTATAATTTTGTAAACTTGACTGTTAGTTTCCATCTGAAAATTTCCGGAACCATAATGGGTCATCTACAAACATGTTTAGTGTATGGGTTCTTCACGGTCTTTTTCCTCCACGACAGTCCTTCATTTGCATGCGGCCGTTGTCTCGGTGTTAAGGGTAGTAGAGTACTGCAGAGGGATAAGAAGCCCAGATCAAGTTTGATCGTTAGTCCGCGTGGTTGTGTTCAATTTAAGCATCAATCAAATTAGTTTAGGTAATCAAATACCCCGTTTGCAAATAGCCTTGAACGCAAGACAAACTTTGACTCTACCATACCAGCATACCTACTCCTGCTAGCACGAGTGTAGTTAAACTCTAGATCAAAATTTCAATTTCAATTTAGTTATTATAAATTTAAAAATAATGTACTTATTTAGTAAGTAAACATGATGTTATGTTTATTTAAAGATATCATGTATACTTTTAGTTAACTGGTACGTACCTAAGTACATTAAGTACCTACCTAAGTACATTAGAATTATATTCATGATCCATAAAAAAAAAATAAAAAAAATATATATTATTTTATTTTACATTCCCACGCCGTGTCTTTTGCACAACTAGCTACTTATCTTATATTTCACAAACTCTTCTACTACCAATGACATTCTACTTTCTGGACAGGCCCTCGTCATACATAGAAAGATAATCTCTCTCACAGATGCACACTAAAGCTTAGCGTGCTATGTAACGTGTGTGTGTAAAAGTTTAGCTTAGTGACTAAGCTAAACTTTTACACACACACGTAACATAGGCTAGATTATGACGTGCAGATGCAAACTCCGTGAACGGAAAAGGGATAGTGCGATTGGAGTTCTTCTGTATTGCCAATATGTAAAACAGCGTAAGTGCGCGAGCGCCTCATACAACACGTTATGTCGCCACTGCATGTTCTCAGTGACTGACTCTCGTATGCTCTCGTCTCGAACCGAGTAACGTATAGCTATCCTTTTCACGCTCATATTTTATGTATGCGAATGCATGATATTCTATCTCTCTCTTTTACGGACGGACGGATACAAAAACATGACCTGCCTGAGCGGCGCAGTGCGGCGGACTGAATGCTCGCGAAAGAGTGTGTGCTGAATGCTCACAAATAGCGCGCCTTAAGTCGGTGCGTTGCATGCCACTTCCCGATACTTTTTAATTCGTTGTCTACTACTATATTTCACAACGTATTCGTGTACGCGACTCTCGAAACATCCAATCCAATTCTTTTCTGTTCTGTTCTATATTATGCTATAAAAAATATAATAATTAATAACTAACATTATCCATTATCAGTATCACAGACAGGACTATTCTCGCGAACAGACCTGATATTGTGATAGTGGACCGGGAGGCAAGACGCGCAACGCTCGTCGATATCGCCGTGCCGCATGATGGTAACCTCGTCAGTAAGGAAGCAGAGAAGATGTTAAAGTATCTGGATCTGCAGCACGAGGTTACCAAAATGTGGCTCGTCGACTCGACGATCGTTGTGCCCATAGTCGTTTCGGCGCATGGGCTGATAGCGAAGAGCCTCGACGACCATCTTGAGAGGCTCTCGCTGAGTGGTTGGGTCAAGGGCCAGATCCAGAAGGCAGCCCTGCTTGACACTGCACGCATCGTCCGGAGGTTCCTCTCTTTGGGACCCGACCATCGGTAGCTTGGGCTCGCCCCGCCGCCGGCGCCGGTGGTGGAAACTCCATTTGTTTTTGTATTAATTTTAGATTTTAAGTTTGTAAATATTATGTAAAATTAATATAAAAAATGTGTAAATAAATGGATAAAATAACTAAGTTTTGTGTACAAAAAGTATAACTTTTTGTCTGAATAAAGAAATTATTGCTTTATTCAGACAAAAAGTATATACAAAACTTAGTTACAATTTTATTATCTGCGCTAGTCATAAGTCTTGCACTCAAGGCAATATATTTGTCGACTTAGTAACAGAACTATAGTCAATGATATTACATGTAGAATAGAATAGAATAGAATAGCGTTTATTTCCTCTTCACATCAGTAATAAAGTACATGGAGGAAAAACGCCGTGAAGAACCTGTACACTAAACATGTTTAAAATTATCATTGATAGATAACGATGTACGTACATTGCACACATTATAGGAAGGTGCAAGACATAGATCCCGTTTCCTGCAATGCGGCCTAATGCTGTGCGCCCGCCACCACCCTTACTGAACTACAAACGATCGCCTACTAATTTAGTATGGGGTTTCTTAGTATGGCGATTTATCACAATAACACTTTTTAATTTTGGATTTGAAACTGATTGAAAATACATTTCAATTTGAGTAATCTACAAACTATACATACTACAGTCTATATGTTTGATGGTGATTAGGTCAGCCAATTCGAAGTTCATCGGCATTTTTCCTATTACGTCTCTTAACCCGTCCTCTACGGAAGCATTAACCAAAACAATCCTTCTACTACACCAGGTGGCGGGCGCGATCGGCGCCGGCGCATTACTCTCGAAAAAAAATCATTTTGGAAGATTTTTCCATAAAACTTCATGAACTAACATATGGATTGTATTTACAGATAAATATTCTAGCTATAAATAGTATTTTTTTATATATATTGCATATTATTATTTTGTAAAGTTGTGTTATATGAAAATCGCGACCTGTCTCAGATTTTTTATTTTTATAAATTTATTAGACCGGAAATCGGTCACATAGTATTTTTATTATAAACACTAATAAATAACGGACCTAATCATACCTTTCTTGTGTATCAGCAGCCCCCGTGTCAACCACAATAAAATTTTGAATTCGCAAAAAATGTTGGCAAAAAAAACACTTTCACCAAGTTTCTAGGCGAAACCTAGGTCACAAAAATGGCTCATTTCTCGTAAATTTACGACATGCAAGCACTAAGCGGCACATATTATTCAACTAGAAGAACTAAGGAACATTTCTGTCACCTCACTTTTTCCAAAAAAACGATTTATTTTGAGAAACAAGCTTCTCAAAACAGGCAAAGTTTGTATGGCGCGAGACCTAGGTCACAAAAATGGCTTGTTGCTCGTAAATGTACGACATGTAAGCACTAAACGGCATATATTATTCAACTAGAAGAACTAATGAACATTTCTGTCACCTCACTTTCTCCAAAAAACCGATTTATTTTGAGAAACAAGCTTTGACAACAACAACAAACAGGAAAAAATTGTCAGTATGGAGTAGGACTTTTCTTCGACTTTTTACGTAAAATGCATCTCAACTCAGTACAAACAAATGTACTCAATAGGTCCGGAATATAATGAAAAAGAGGAAAAACATCACTTACCGGTCCATTCTTCTGTATTTGGTGAACAAACTCAACGAACATTCACTACACCGACCCACAACACAACACCCACAACAATGACGACAGATATGATATTTTTTTCCTACTCTGTCGGCTCGTTATAATCTTCGGTAATGATAGTGTTGGTAGATCAATTTTGTCAACTTTATAGTATGTCTCTTTGTAGTAATACTCCCATAGTAGATTGTGTAGGGAAAAATTATTTTTCGGCCCATGCAGCGGTTTGGAGCGGTGGCGGGTTAATATTGACCGCTCCATAGATGACGGTATAAATGCTCGGCGGGCAATATTGCCCGCTCCAGTGATGAAGGGAAAAGCATGAAATGAAATTTAAATTACAAATTTTGTATACCTACCATAACTATAAAACACCATATTAGTAATTCTCGACAGATTCAACAAGAGCCCGAATGATGCAACACACGAACTCCTAGAGACATTCCGACCGAACAATGCACATTATTGTGTACTCGTACAACTCGGCCAGAGCCCAACCAGGGTGTCAACCAAAACAGTCTGCTGAAGTTTTCTTTGACAAAATTGTATGCTTTGCGCCGTACTCCTCTATAAACTGTAATGTATACAGCAAATACATTTTACGAAAAAAAAACACAGAAAAAAATAACAAATTTATGGTTAAGCTGCTGTATTGTGTCTGATAAATGCCTACCTCCTTCCTATCGAAAAGAATTTAAATATTGACAAAACCCTTCAAAATGAAAATGTTTATCTTCTTGAAATGGCATAATAAAAAATTTTGGGACCGAAGTAAATGTTTTAAAATAGCAGTACTACACAGCCGTGATGCCAGGATGTCATTACATCTTGTTGCAGTCGGACTAGGTGCTACGTCGGTGTTTTTGAAGTATCGAGTACACTGAACGGGTCAGAAAACACAGAAAAAAATTTCATAGCCGCTTTGACCAATGTTCACCTAGGTTCTAGTGAGACTCAATTATTTTCAACTAGCATAGTTCAATATTATAATTAAAGTCACAGGCCTGTGCCAACCCTGAACGCGCACCTCGACTGTCCGTAGACTGGCCTGCTCCTGCTAATGCTGCGCCTAATTACTTTTTACAACTACCGCTGCAAATGGAATGGAAGACTGCAATCGAGTTTGGAATATGCTTACTGCGACATTCAGGAAAGGTGGAGAAAGCATACTTAGTTAATTAAAATTAAATGACTTAAAATTGAATGAAATGCAATCTGAAATAAATACAATTGACAATATTGACGGAATGGTATCTAGTTTTTATTCATTATTAAACAGTATTATTGAACAACACGTTCCTATTAAGATTTTAAAAGGCGGCTCTAAGTATCCACCTTGGTTTAGTTCCTCATTGATAAAAGTTACAAAAGAAAAATTTAAATTCCACAAAAGGTGGAAAAAATTCGGTCATCTAGAGGATTATAATACATTTGCACTATTAAGAACGCGACAAAAAAGGGTCCAAAAGGCTTGTTATGACAACTTTATCTCTAAAGCGGAGCGCCATATTAAATCAAATCGTAAAAATGTTTGGTCTTTTGTTAAATCTAAGCAAAATACAACAGGCATTCCTACCAATATGTTTCATGGCACACGGCACGCTTCAGGTGGACAAGAAATATCAGATATTTTTAACAACTATTTTCAGTCGGTCTTTGAACCGCCAGTTAATATACCTTCTCGACTTATTTCCAGTAACTGCAACAGCGTCAACCTTGGTAGTATATACATATCTGTCGAGAAGACTGAGCGCTATCTGAAGTATAAATCCTAATAAAGGTACTGGCCCGGACGGCCTACATCCACTATTTATCCAGCGTTGTGCTAAATCATTATCTCTCCCTGTTAGCATGTTATTTAAAAAGTCCCTTAATACTGGAGTTTCCCGAGTAAATGGAAGCGTACTTACATAACACCCGTTTTCAAAAAAGGCGATAAGCACGATATATCTAATTATCGACCTATCAGCAAACTATGCACTTTAGGTAAAACTTTTGAAAAAATTATCTTTGACGTTATTTTTTCAATCATAAAGCCACATCTAATAGAAAACCAACATGGTTTTGTCAGTAAGAAGTCAACTGAGACCAACCTCGCCGAATTTATCGATATAGCTCTTGGGGCAATGGATCACGGGTATCAGGTAGATGTCGTGTATACTGATTATTCGAAATGTTTCGACAAAATTCCACATAACCTATTATTACAAAAAATTGAATCAATTGGTATACACGGCGACCTACTTCGGTGACTGACTTCCTACCTACAGAATAGATGCAAAGCGGTCACAGTTAGCGGTTTTTGCTCCTCTTTCGTTCCTGTTACTTCTGGGGTCCCTCAGGGTTCCCACCTCGGACCTCTGATGTTTAACATCTTCATTAATGACGTAACAAATTTTGTCAAAAACTCAATTTTATTACTATACGCGGATGACAAAAAGATTATTGAGGTAATTAAATCACTACTTGATTGTAATGATTTGCAAAAAGATTTGAATAACTTGGTAACTTATTGTAAAGACAATTACCTCCATTTAAATGTTGACAAATGCGCTACCATTTCCTTCTCTCGTAAGCAAAATACTGTTCACTTCAATTATAATCTCTCTAATAGATTAATCAATAGAGTTACCGAAGTCACTTACCTAGGAGTTTTGCTTGACAGTAAATTACTTTTTAAATTACATATTGATACAATAACAGTGAAAGCATATAAACTACTCGGTTTTATATTTAGGACTTGTAATGTATTCAAAAATGTCTCTACTTTTATAACCCTATACTCCTCGTTTGTCAGACCTATTATGAATATGCCTCCATAGTATGGAACCCGCAGTATGCAGTCTATATAACTGAAATAGAAAAAATTCAAAAAGAGTTTTTGAAATATGTTGGCTATAGAACTTGTCGGGGAAGTGAGAGCGACGATAATACATTTGAAATAATGTCTCTCGAGAAAAGAAGGCAGATCAAGGATATTACTTTCACATACAAGTTGATCCATCATTACATAGATTCTCCTTATTTGTTAAGTAAGTTAAGTTTCCGTTGCCCTACTAAGGCAACGAGATGTCTTAACACTTTTCATATCGCCAAAGTGAGTACCAATTATAGTAAAAATTTGACTTATGACAACTTCTTCTCCTGTCTTGATATATTTCATGTATCACTCAGCCATCTCAAAAGGTCAGCGATCGGAACAGTAAATGATGAAACACGTGTTAAAGCGGACAGATGAGAATTGTATGAGGGTAGGTTGGGCTGGTTTCTTGTTGGGTACATATTAGGTATGTACTTCATATCAATGTATCTCCTATGGTTAGGTAGGTATTCATATTTTAGTGTGTTGGTATTAGTTAGTTTTTGATGTTTTCTTTCTCTTATGTTAATTTATTAATCATGTACGCACTTAATATAACTTTATGTAGAAAACTTTATTGGTCTCTGTGTAATTAATGTTAGTACTTAATCCTTTTTACGATGACTGTATGTTTTCCAAATAAAATAAAATAAAAAATAAAATAAAAATAAAAAAAATGACTAAACTTGTTTAGGAAAAGCTTTACAAAATCTCTAAAATGTGTCTTGAAGCAATATGTATAATCACTAACCGGTATTTAGTTTTATAGATACATCTATAAGCCTTCCAGTGGCGTGGCGTTCATAAAATCCGATTCCCAGTACGCACACTATTATATCTAACTTACACCTCCGGCTTCCCTCAGTAAAATTTTCACGCCTCGCCACTGAAGCCTTCATAATAATGTACGCAAGTAAAACACATGTAGACGAAATGCTGTCTGGCCGACTATTGATTTGATCTATTTTGGTGCCTATTCAATTTGCATGTTTCAATTAGTCTCCATAAAAATTATACAATCGTTTTATGTCAAAGAGAAATCCTTATGTTATATATCCGAAGCGCTCACAGACCAAGAATTATACGCACGTGAACTATATTCTCAAGGAAGAGCTAAAATTTTAAATTATTCATTTCCTGGGGAACATTTAACAATGATGGATGAATGAAAGGTCGGTCGAAACGGCTATATAAATAGTTTGTGTTCTCCGTCCAGTTCCGGCACGACCGAAGGGAAGCACTGACGTGGCACCAAGTTCACCCGGTGTTATTGTTGTAGGTGATGTAGCCAACCGTGTCAGTTTCCATAAAAAAAATCCCTCTCGCACGTACTGATTCCAATCAAACGACAACCGCAATATCATACTGATAAGTAGGTCAAAGCGAGAACGGTATCTTTGAAAACAAGTCATCCGAAAACGGAGTACGAAATTGTATTTCTAGAATAACCCCTGCCTGTTGTCCGAATTTATCTATAATCTTGTTTGCTGCAGCGCTGTACAAAGTTTTCTCAAATAAGTTTCACAAGCGAATGGCTTTGAAAGGTGCTTTGACTACTTATTACGATTAATGGAATATCTGTCTCGGGCAGGGCGGCGCGTTGCGGTGCCACTTTGAAATCCGAACTCCCGTCTATCTGTAACTTTCAAAGGAAAGATACGAAACAGCCGCGTAAAGGGCTCCCTTCTCTGAGACCCGTTCACGTGTTTTTATATCGCATTACTTTTAGGAATATCCATTCTCCAGCGATAAATAAATCTTATTACGTCTTTCTGTACATCGTTATTTCAATTCACACGAAAATGATGTCTGCTATTGACGTTGTATTGTCTAGCTTTGAGATTCACATTCGAGTATAGTGAAAGTTTAATTTAACAGACGTGTTAGTTTACCTAGACGTAAACACTTCGCCAGAAAAATAAACAAAGACCGGCGCCGCACTGTTAACACAGCAAAAACATTAACTAAAGAAGTTCTGCGTAGTTCTGAACACACAGACGACGCGGGGAGGCCGCGACCGGAGGCGAACCAGACGCAGATACTTAACTTTCTGCGAATTGTAAAAGTTTCAGTCCGTCGCTTCAGGAATAATATGTGGCAGAACGTAACTTGCCCGTTATAGTGTTTACGGTATTGCTGGTATCGCGTTGCTGTCGTGCCAGCGCGCGCTGTTGTCGGCGGAATATTATCGTGGCATAACTACATTGTAGATTGGCCGTATAACTTTCGCGTCATGTGCCATATGAGAAAACGACAACTTTTCTAATAAAATGTTGATTGTTTTGAAGTCGTCGAAGTTTTCGCAGCGTGCATGTAAACTTGGACTCGGGGGCGGTAGCGCGGGGGTGGCGGCGCAGCGGGGACGGCGGCGAGGGGGAGGCGCGGCGCGGTGGGGTACAGTGACGACGTATTGATATTCTGAGCGACGCAGATTTCGGTGAGCGTAGGGTCGGTTCTACGTGGGCGGTCGCGGTGGGAATTCAAATAAGTAACGCGAATGATAAAATTGTCACTTTAAATCATTCCGTTTATACGAGTACCTACATATTTTCACTGTAAGAACAATGTGGGATTCCATCTTCTAAGTGGTTAGCATTGTATGTATAATATTTCAGCGGGGAGGTTGAAATTAGAATTTATGCAAAATAAATATAAAAAAAAATCTTTTTTAAGGTGTCCGTACCCCGTACGGAAGCCTATTACTAAGCCTACGTCCTCTGTATGTCCGTCCGTTCGTCCGATGGCTGTATCTTTGAAACCGTAATAGCTAGCCGGTTGAAATTTTAAATAAAACATATTTTTTGTGGTGCGGAACTCTCGGTGCGCGAGTCCGACTCGCACTTGGCCGTTTTTTTTTCAAGTTGACGTCTTGAATCACCGGCCACTGAGGCTAACGACTACACATTAACGCGTCTGCCTTCTAAGTACCTATTTGTTATTATTCTGGAAGCGCATAAAACGCAACGTAACTGTGGCAACCGAGATGCGTCATCACCAACTAGCGCCGCGTTCGATTGGCCGTTGCCCGAATCGCCAATCCCGGACTCTCTCCGCTTCACTTCACTTCACTTCACTCTGCCTGCACGCACACCCTCGATTTTGGGCGCACGCGGTTTCTCTAATTCTTTTAAAAGCGCTTTATTGCATCCCTAGGCTCAGTGGTCGGTGTCCTGAATATTCCAATGAAATATTGTGTACTAGCTTTTGCCCGCGGCTTCGTTCGTGTGAAAATCGTATTTAAAAAGAAGAAAGTAAGTAGGTAAGTAAGTAAGAAAGAAGGCCGAGCTGCTTTCCTGTATTACCTTGATTTCGGCGCGCAGATCAATTCGGTATGTATGAGAGCCAAATCTGCCTATTTTATTTAGCCTATCCTGTGTCACGTATAGTTAAATGTGCTTGTACTAAGTTTCATCGAATTCGGATGATTGGTTTAAGAGTAATGGAGAAATATACATACAGAAAATATTTATAAAAATCGTCAATTTAGTTTTAGTATCATACATAGAGTCTACAAACGCAGTATCTCATAAAACAAAGTAACTTACTCCATGACCATCCCTTAGAGATTTATTATTATTATTGAAAGTTTATATAAATATATATTATGATAAATATTAAAATACTTGCGCGTTGTATTGATCTCATGTTACTCTTCCTTACGTTATTAACCCCCGACGAAAAACGGAGGGGTGTTATAAGTTTGACGTGTGTGTGTGTGTGTGTGTGTGTGTGTGTGTGTCTGTCTGTGGCATCGTAGCTCCCAAACGGATGGACCGATTTGGATGCGGTTTTTTTTATTAGGAAGCTTATTTAATCGGGATGGTTCTTAGCTATGTTTGTAATCAATTAATCAAGTAATTAAGTAATAAAAAAATTTATTATCTCAAAAAGTGGACCGATTTTCATGCGGTTCTTTTAAAAAGCTTGAAATAAAAGTTAAATTACAAATTTAAAAAACCCCCGACCCTTAAAAAGCAAAAAATAATTTCCGTTTACTTACTTAAAGGAGTCGGGGGACCGCTAAGTAAATAAAATATAAAACTCAGAGCTGCGCGGGAATTTACTTAGCGGTCTCCCGACTCCTTTAAGTAAGTAAACGGAAATTATTTTTTGCTTTTTAAGGGTCGGGTTTTTTTTTACAATTAAGTAGTATCGATGTGTTCGTGAATCAATTGGAGATTTTGATTCGAAAGCACCATCGTCTTGCCGCGGCGTTTGAGACAAAAGCAATAGTTTGATTGCTCTTTCAGAGAAATGTTGAACCAAGACATAAAGAACCAAGGAAGGACAGCTCCTTTACTAAGATGGAAAAAAACAAAAGTAAAATACACGAGAATGACATCGTCTGATCGTTCAGGGCAGATCTATAAGGAGCTGCTGTTGACTTATTTAATTTGACGATATTTGGTGAGTAAGAATTTTATTTCGGAGGCACGATCATGAGTAATTTTTTGAACCTTCGCCTTGTTCAAGTGTCGTGTTCAAGTACATAAATATTTGAAGGAGGAACGATGCATCGCCTCTAGCGGGCCATTTGGTACTTAAATTGCTATATAAACGGTCCTTTCAATATTCCGTAGCGATATTATATGTTGTTTGTTTAATGTCTTTGTTAAAATTTTCAGTTGATAAGCTGGTTTTGTTGCCTTAAATTATGTTATTTTTAAGTTTGCTGCTTTTTCTACCTATATGTGTAAACTTGTAATTGGTGTCTAGAGAGTATTTTGTATATATTTGTAATAGAACTGTAAGTCAACTCATGATCGAGCCTCTGGTTACTCTGGTTACGAGCCAAACAATACGAAACAATATTTATACGGATAAATATTGAATCCGACTCCTGTCGAGAATCACAAACCTTTCCTGACTTTATTCCGCTAAAGTTACGAATAATATTCATTTGCAGTCTGTTGTTGTACACCTCGTTGCTCGGGCTTGTGCTTACTAAATTCTCAACCGCTTCCTCTTCTACATCAAACGAAACCTACGGGGGCCAATTCCCGTGTTTTGACAGGCTTTTATTAACCGCGCGGACAAACTTTGCTCAAGGCTCGCCGGGGCCTCGGCCTGTAAACACTGAAAATGCGACTCTGTACATGTCCGGGGTCTGACCCAGATGCGGCGCGGCGAGGGGTGAAGTGAAAACTTTTTTAATAGTATTTGGAAAAGTGCCAGCCGAAGGAAGAAGAAAGGGAAGGCCAAAAATAGTGTCTGAGACGGCGATGTTTATAGAGGCTCGCTCTTCCTAGTTTATGACCCCGGGCGACGGAGCCCGTTTTTAAAACCTGACCCTGTTTTAAAATAAAATTAAAATTGGGTTGGGCTGTGAAATTTAACTTCATGGTTTCGGCGAATGAATAGCTCACATGTATGTATGTACATACATATGTACTTTAAATCTTAAGTAAATGAAATAACATTCGTAGTCAAGGTGAGACCGCACTCTCGTGGCGCTGCACTGCAGCGGAGCGGCGCGGCACGAAGACTCATATCATATTACTCTACTCTACCTATGTATGAAATTGTATGAAGTAAGCCGCACTGCACCGTGTGACAATAATATTAAACATTTTGTGCCGCGCCGTGCCGCGCCGCTAAAAGACAATTTTAATGTTTCTTAGAGAAATACAGAATAATAGAACAGTATTTGCTCATCCGTCAGTGCGAAGTACAAACATTTTGAATACCTACATCAATAATATCGACAAATATGTTACGACCAGAAATTAAAGGTACCACGCGGCGGTAATTATGTTTCATCATTTTGAAGAAATTTAATAGCGCTATAAGGTTCCAATTCAAAGTAGGTACTCGTATATATTAGCACGTCGTATAAGCCAAGATCTTTACAGAATGTACTTTGACAATGAGCACAAGTTACACGGAGGAAAAGACTTGTCCACTCATACGACGAACCAAGACTCAAGAGACGTAGATGTGAACTCGCACCGTATGGGAATCAATGGGGTACAAAATACGAGGAGGGGTTTAGTATGAGAGATCGAAATTGCAATGAACTGTAAAAATGCAACAACGAATAAGGCGTTTTTTTAGATTGTATTTACATTACTGCCTGTCGCAATAAAAAAAGACATTCGCCAACAGTTGTGAAAGTTTAAGTCGTCGTGCTCACGAAGAGCCCTGTGACATACCCTGGCATGACACCAGGTCTTGGAGAATTTTGTATTTTTCGAAATGAGTCTTACAGTCAGAGCGATATGATATGTCTATGATTTAATGTTGCTAACTTAATTATTTCTTTATTGATAGCGGGTAGGTTGAGATCGAGGTAAGTTTGTGGCAAAACACGAAGCGTTGATTATAATCCACTCATTACAGTAATTGTACAACTTGGATCAGTAGGAATCAGAAGATCTGGTTCTTTCTTGGAGTCTGAACGGCTCATTAAACATCTCTGATCCCGGGGGATTTACTGCTAAATTACTATGAAATCAAATATGCACGGCAAGACCACTGTTTCGGTTTGTTCTGGCATGTTTCCTGAGTTACAAACAGATTTTTGAAAATACTTAGATTTTTTTTTTAATAAATCAATTCCAGTAAATATTTGATTCCAGCAAACATTGTCAAAATCAGCCAGCCTCTGTATCTCAGTGGTGCGATCGGTCGACTGTCGTTCGTGATTATAAGCACTTTTGGGCGCGGTCGTCATACCTTAGATCGGTGACAGTTCGACCGTTGGAGTGTGACCGTGGTTCGGATTCCACGTAAAACTGTAGATCCATTTCCTTCTTACCTTACTGGTGGTATGGTTTAACCCGCCCGGGTTGGTAAGGTCGGTGGATCGGCTAAATGGATGGATGTAAATAGTTAGTGTTTTCCGTCCTGTTCAGTGTAGCTGGCACGACCAAAGGGGAGCACTGACACGCCACCTGGTTCATCAAGGTGTTATGGGCTGACATCACGGATGTTGCAGGCGATGTAGCCAACCGTGTACCTATACGTAAGTTCATCCAGGTTTGGCTTGGTGGATGTTGTCTATAAGTTAAAACGAGTTAGGTTTTTCTGCTAGTAAAGCATTATATGTATTTCGCACTAACGTATGAATCCCTTGCAGCGCTCCACAAGCTCGTCTCGTCTGCGCTCGGAGCAAGTGGCCGAGACGTCGCGTCGCTTATTTGCCCCGTATATTGTTACACAAAAACTATTTGTTCAGCTTCACAAACGTTTCAGCGGACTCCAGTCGTTGACATTGCTTACTATTAATTTCGGACAAAAGGAGCGTTTTGAAAAACAGATCAGGGTTATGATTTAATTCTTGGTAAATTGTTTAGGGAAAACAGTTTTTTTATTTATTAGAAAAAAACTAACACACACTTGCAGTTGAGGCGCCATGTCAGCTATAAAAATCTGAAAAATATTGCATTTCATTCTACTAAATGTATAGATATTTATTCGAATTTTCATTAAAAAAACATATATTAAATAGATAAAATGTATACATATATACTAGGGAGTAATAATGACGCCATTGGGTATCCGAGATAGGTAGATGGTGCCGGGCATTCTAGTGTTAAAAGTACCGAGCCGACCTCATAGCAATATTTCCCTATCCCAAGTCACTCCCGAAAGCTTACAAACAAAAGAACGTGCGCACCTCATTATGTTTGTCTAGTAATACGTACATCTGCGGTGGCTTTAATGAATTTAAAGTTGGAATTCGTCCTCCGGCAAGCCATTGTGTACTGACAGAGATTTGCGATTCAAATGCCTTGCGGTAATTGGTGGAGCTTGCCATTAAAATTGCCAAGTTAAAAGCGGAGGACCCTTTTACTGGGTGAAAACGGTACTTTGATTGCACCGCTTGCCTCTCGCAAGGCTTGGACGACTGTCTGGTCTGTGACACCGTAGTCCATTAAAATGGAATCACACAGAATGAAATAGCAATTTTAGATTAGGTTAGGAACGCTCGTACCTATTTCAGAGTTCGTTGAGCAGTTGTTCCGTACCGCTAAAGGCCAGGAGGACTGCTGGAAGAGAACTTTCGACCATACCGCTCAATTCCTATAAAAGACGCCGTGATGTTACAAAATTGTGAATAATGGCAAAACATCACAGAACAATGCTCGAAACCTAAATAGGTTAAGTATTTTTCGAGTAAATCACATAACACAAAACGAAATGGCGAGACTCCACTGCACAGCTCATATTATGAATTTTACGTGATAAGTTCACAAACAGACAGGCATTCCAAAAAAGTTCTTATGGCACGAAAACTATTTTGAAGATAATATCTTATACGAGTATGACTGATGATCTGGAGTCTCTCAGTCACAGACGATTTGTAGGTCACTCAGTCTGTTCTGCAGGTACTATCATGGACGCTGCTCGGAGGAACTTGCTTCCCTTATTCCTTGCCATCCAACCTATCTTCGCAGCACTCGCCGCAAAGAAACTGAGCACCCTTTTGTTGTTGACATTGGGCTTTTGGAGCACCCATCGGTTCTCAAAATCGTTTCTTTGTCGCACCGCTAGGGTTTGGAATTATCTCCCGGCGAGTGTGTTTCCCAAATCATTTAACCTGGGTGTCTTCAAACGTCGTATCAACGGACTAGACCACCGGGCTAGACAGCCTAGCAACATGCTAGCAACAGTCCGCAAATCTGCTGGCATGGCGCCTCACTGAGCGTGGTTTCGCGAGGAGAGGGGTTTGTGGCTCTGTCAACCGTACCATTGGTCCCTCGACACAGCCACCCATGTCGGTTTACATAAAAAAAAATACTTTTATTGAGAAAATAGCATTCTTGTAGGTAGACTAAGCACGGACGCGACGACGACACGAGACGGCGCCGCGCGAGAAGCACGGTGCGACCGCGCGTGATCGCTTCTATGCTATACACGCTATGCTTGCAAGAAATTGTTACGGAACCCTATTTGTGTGAACAACCTTCGCACTGAACAGGTTTTTATGAGATCTCATAACTCGTAATCACTCATGCGCCGTGTTCGTGACCGCACCCTACGCTCTGGTATAAGTCACATACTCATAGTTGCACTTGCGCACGATATGGAACATAATTTAGCTCATATCTGTCACTCGTGTCACATAAATTTCCACATTCGCCGCCTTTGATGTTTCACTTTATTAGACACCTAATGAGTCCAATTCACTATACCGAGGGTGCGCGAGTTAAGGTTAAACGAATTCGAATTGTAACGCCTTCATTCAATGCTCAAATCAGCTTGAACGCAGACCGTGGAGAGCAAAGTATTAGGTGTCAACCTCTGTTATAATAGTTCGAATTTGAACGATATGGTAATAGACATACGGTCTAAATTCCTTAACTATAGTGTGAATTTAATTCAAATACGTGCAAATACTAAGGTTGAGTTACGATTATCGAACGTTACGCCCCGTGCATGGATGTTGATGTTGAAAGTTTACTTCGAATATGTGAGGATTTATTCCATCGATGTTGAGTATAGGTAGAGTCAGATGCTGCACCGCATTATTTTGCCGGTGTGAAGTTAGTAACGCTGCCAACAGCTGTGCGACCCCTACCGTTCTCTAAAATTGTACAACGGCGACGCTTTTAGACTAATTTCACAGCGACAATGTAATGTCGAGCTTGGCAGTTATTTATAGTACTCGTAGCTTGTCACACGTTAATTCGTTCAAAAGCTTTAGTGAACTTCAAAATGTTGTGCAGTGGTTATAATAAAGCTTTCTGAAATTGTAGCTTACCTGCAACATATTTTGGGTCACTACAGTAAACCAGGTCGAGGAAGGTTTGAAATAATTCTAATAGTGCAAGTTCTACAAATATGTTGCCTTTCTAAAATAGCGCATTCGATGCAGTAATCGTAGAACGTCGTATTTAAACGACCGCAACTGTTCTAAATCAAATGTAGAAGCAATAACTTCCTACTTTTGTTAAGTGGGTAAAAAATAAGACACAATTGTTTCATGTTGACCATTGACGTTTAAGGTTTTTGGAATGTTTCAGTAATTAACATAAGTTTCTACATCAATGATAACATGCTTACAATATCGTGATACATGACCGTGGTTCGGATTCCACGTAAAACTGTAGGTTCCTTCCCTTCTTACCTTACTAGGTGGTAGAGTTTATCCCGGCCGGATTGGTACCACCGCACTGAACGAAACGTCGTCGGTCGAAACGGCTATGTAAATAGTTCGTGTCAGTGTAGCCGATATGAAATGAAGGGAAGCACTGACATGGCACGCAGTTCACCCGGTGTTATGGGCTGACATCACGGATGTTACAACATCCGTGATGGTATCCGGGTAGGTGATGTAGCCAACCGTGTCAGTTTCCATAAAAAAATTATCTATCTATACATCTATACATATAATAAAATCGTTAAATTAATAATCTCTCTTTGTCTGTACGCGCATCACGCAAAAACCACTGAACGGAATTTGACGAAACTTTGCATAGTGACAGTGTATATCCCGGATTAACATAATAAACAAAAAAATATAATAAAAATTAAAATTATTATAAAATTTTAATGACAAGTTGACAACGGAGAACTGTCATCTCGACGTGAGCTGGCCGGTGACAAAATGTTTGATAAATAAAAAAAAAAATTGAAGTCGAACTTATGTCGCTGTCATTGGTGCAATTTATATTTCTGTTGCCCGCGGCTTCGCTAGCGCGAAATTCGTATTAAAAAAAAAGTAAGTAACTAAAGGCGGAGCCGAAGGCGGATCTGCGCTCACGTAAACGATATTCTTTCTCGATGAAAGTAACTAAGGGCGAGGCGGAAGTCGGAGCTGAGTTCAGGAAGAAAAAAAGCATTCTTTCTTGAATGAAGTAAGTAACTATGGGCAGGCCGCAGGCCGAGCTGCGTTCAGGAAGAAGCTAAACCATCTTGAAGAAAGTAAGTAACTAAGGCGAGGCCGAAGGCCGAGCTACGTTCTGATAAATAATAAACCATCTCGGAGAAAGCGAGTAACTAGGGCGAGGCCGAAGGCCGAGCTGCGTTCAGGAAGAAGCTGAACCATCTTGAAGAAAGTAAATAACTAAGGCGAGGCCGAAGGCCGAGCTACATTCTGATAAATAATAAACCATATCGAAGAGAGCAATTAACTCAACGAGTAACTAGGGCGAGGCCGAAGGCCGAGTTGCGTTCAGGAAGAAGCTAAACCATATTGAAGAAAGTAAGTAACTAAGGCGAGGCCGAAGGCCGAGCTTCGTTCTGATAAATAATAAAGCATCTCGAAGAAAGGAAGTAACTAAGGGCGAGGCCGAGGGCCGAGCTGCGTTCAGGAAAAAGCTAAACCATCTTGAAGAAAGTGAGTAACTAAGGCGTGGCCGAAGGCCGAGCTACATTCTGATAAATAATAAAACATCTTGAAGAAAGCAAGTAAATAAGGGCGAGGCCGAAGGCCGAGCTGCATTCGGGAAGAAGCTAAACCATCTCGAAGAAAGCAAGTAACTAAGGGCTAGGCCGAAGGCCGAGCTGCGTTCAGGAAGAAGGTAAACCTTCTTGAAGAAAGTAAGTAACTAAGGCGAGGCCGAAGGCCGAGCTGCGTTCTGGATGAAGCTAAACCATCTCGAATAAAGTAGGTAACTAAGCGATATTAAGATTGAGTTAAATTAATTTAAATTTTATTATTAAGTCCACGCTTCTGACGGCAAATATACCGTGCATCCTAAAACCTTGCGGTTATTCCCGGCTGGATGGCAAGAGGCCCGATGGTATCACCTTAGTTCCATGGGCCAAGGGTAGGTCTTTGATGTGGGACGCCATTTGTGTTCTCACATTGGCTCCAAGTCACGTTCGGGCATCTTCAAGACCGGCCGGCGCGGCCGAGGCCTGGGCGGACAGCCTCAAACGCAATAAATATTCAAGATTTCGAATTTGTTGCGTTTGCGGTTGAAACCCTCTGTCCGTGGAGCAGTCATTGAAGCCAAAAGCTTCTTGAAGAGGCTTGGGTCTCTGCTGGTGGACGCAACTGGTGTCCCGCAATCAAGGGCCTACTTCATTCAAACGGTAAGCTTTGCCATCCAGCGGGGTAATGCCGCAAGTGTTCTAGGAACATTTGAAAACGCCCCTTTTATGATAGTTATTTTAATGTTTGTTAGGTAGGTTTTAATTATTTAGTTATTAATATAAATTTTTATATATTTTATTAAATAAATAGATGGAGTAAACGATATTATATGCTATCGAAGAAAGGAAGTCATTTAAGGCGAGGCCCGAAGGCAGAAGAGGGTTTTTGGTTTACCTGAACGCAGCTCGGCCTTCGGCCTCGCCCTTAGTTACTTACTTTCTTCGAGAAGGTTTATCGTCTTCCTGAACGCAGCTCGGCCTTCGGCCTCGCCCTTAGTTACTTACTTTCTTCGTGAAGGTTTATTGTCTTCCAGGATGCAGCTGGGCCTTCGGCCTCGCCGTTAGTTGCTTACTTTATTTGAGAAGATTTATCGTTTACCTGAACGCAGCTCGGCCTTCGGCCTCGCCCTTAGTTACTTAGATTCTTCTTTGAAATACGAATTTCACGCGAGCGAAGCCGCGGGCAACAGCTAGTAATAATATAAAATTTAAATTATTTGTGTTGCGACTATGAAATTGGTTTGTATATGATTGTGAAAATAGTCTGATATTTTTATTTTTGTTCTACTTTGTGCTAAATAAAATAGAAGATTTATTTTTTATTTTTTTAAACCACATTTTCAACACTAAAATATTTTATTTCTATTAAAATACTGGTAAGATTTAAAATTAAAACGTAGGGCGAATGCAATAGATAATTGATGCATGAGTAGTTCACTTAAGTCACTAACAATTTTATGTCGCATCCCCCGCATGCGACCGAATGTCCATGGGCGTCGCTAGACACCTAATGGGCGGCTCGCTCGGCGCCACTTTTGGTGAGTTTTCTGAACGAAAGCTTCTTTCTACACTTCTTACTAACTGACCGACAAGAATGCGAGTTAATATTTCATTGTCATCCAGTTATAGCTATTAAAGTTTCAAGTATCTGGCTCATCCTTTAATATAGCAAAAAAAAAAACACTGAAGAAAATGAGTTAATAAAAGCATGGAGCTTAATATAGTTCAATGCAGATGTCATCGACGTCGGCCATTTTACTGTCGTGGATTTGATCTCGTTGGATTTATTTATGTTTCGCATTTTCGTGGATATACATAAGTAATGTAAATTGTTCTCACAAATTAATATTTGCCTTCGCCGTAGCAGCGGGATTTATTCATTTTGCCGGTTCACAATTCACACATTTTTTTAAATTATAACTAAGACAATCGAGAAACCGGTGATGCATTAGTACTTAAGCTACAGTTGCTCTGTAGTAGGTATCACTTGCGCTTAAATCTTTAAAGTCCTCAACTGCTCTCGTTTTCAGCAGACGTCGCTTGCGCCGGATGATCGCCCGAGGGCTGTCTCCTGGCGACATGGAGACATCATCTCCTGAAGTTATGCAGAAATAATCCTAAAGTAGATTTGCTCTCGGCGCGTTGCTTTTAATTTCACGCGTCTGTGCGCCTGGCACACCGGATGCGCACGTCGCTTCCGAGACCCATCCGGCCCCGTGCACCCCTCGCGCGCCGCACCGCCGCCCGCCTAAACCTCGTCAACATTAGAGGGAATAATCAGAACCGTAAAATAGATTTAGTATTACTGTAGTAGATTCCAAGTTGGACTCGATGTAAACATCGCATCACACGAATGATTTAACGCTTCCTCTTGTCCAATGATAGGACCTATTGATATAATGGGTTGTATTTTCTTCGGTTTTAATAAATTTATCACCAATTAGTGATAGAGTCTAATTCTACTGCTAATCTAAAGGGTTTCTAGCGTTTCTAAGGAATTGTAAAAAAAATTAAATGAAAGCATAGGCTTCATTGAAGGTACGGTTACTTAGAGGGTTTAAATATTGTGTGCGTGGTGTAAATATAAACAGCGACACTCATACAGACAGGGTACACGTGGGTCGACAGCAGTAGCCGTATTAATCGTTCTATACAGTCACAGATCAGCATTCGTATGTAGTATGCACGCAGCGCTTGCTGAAAGCTCGGATAAGTTTGTACACTTCTCCCTGTCATGTCGTAACTAGGTGCCAAGAGTTAATGAACCGATTATTGTTCGCTGACTAAACAAGACCACTATGTGTTTACATCATGCATTATTTGGAATCGAGCTAAGAAATAAATTAGAAGGTGCTTAAGACGAAAGAAATGAATTCTAGAAATGAGGACGATCGCAAGATTGTTCCGTGTAGGTACATGGAAACTTGCTGAGATACACGACATTCCTGTATGCGAACTTGCTGAGACACAAATGGCTCTAATCAGACAATGGAATGTCGGGCGTGATAAACATCGCTGACGATGTCATACAAGCGTATAGCCGAAGTAATGACACCCTTTATCTGGGCTCCTATTTGTTTAAATCATGCACAGAATGGCGCTTAAAGATATTTAGGCTGCCACGCTGAAGAAATCCACGACGTGATGGGAAGAAGTAGTGTTTGCTTCGGAAACTAAATTACGTAAGAAACAAAAACATCGCCTAGTGTAACAAAAACATAACCTAGTCGTTTATCTTTATATGTACATATATATGTAATATGTTTCCTTTTGTGTCCTTTAATGCATTCGCGAAACCAGTAGCACAAAAAATCTACGGCATCAGTATTATAGAAAATCAGGGTTGTCACTTGACAATTCCAGGAGAGAGATTACCAGGTTTAGTTAAAGATGAGCGTGAAATTATTTTTTCCCATTCGCTAATTTTACATTAAATATAGGTATTTCTCAATAGAACAGATCATTGGTCAGTTATTAATAAATAACTCAACACTAAAACGGATCTCACTTCGCTACGTTAACTATGAACTTTTTAAAAATATTGAAAATTGTATGGTTTCAATTAATGGGACCCTGGTGTGCCGAGGCAAATATTTTTGTGAGAAAATTGGGAAAACTTTTACGGGAAATTTCCGAAGATAGCCGTGCCGGTTCTTACCTCACATAAAAAAATCGGCCTTGCCATTGTGAAGGGGAATTCGGCCAGTGTCATTGGGCACCTTCCCGAGAGCGACTGCGATGGACAAGATTTTTCATTTGCTTGCTGCCGGCGAGGTGCTCGTGGTGCGCCTTAGTATGGGTTTCCCGTAAAAGGGTTTTATTTATTTATTTATGTCCTTTATTTCACATTTTTAAATACATTTACATTAATTTTACATATATTATAACTATAAAAAGTAATAAAAATACACAAAATTAATACAAACAAATAAAAAAATTATTTATGTTATTATTATTTTATTTTTAATATTTCTTTGTAAGACTGTTTTGTTTTTAGATTTTAATGGTAGTTTCAGATTCTAATTTAATTTGTACTTTCGTCATTATGTAATAAAAAGTTTCATTGTATATACAAATAAATATACACTGATTTAAAACATAAACTAAATTACGCAGCCCTAATTAATAGACATGCCTAATTAATAGACAGAAGAGTTCTTCGAACTGCACGATTCTCTAAATCGTTCTTGTGCCGCACTGCAAAGGTGTGGAACGGGCTCCCAGGGAATATCTTCCCCTACTCCTACAATCCACGGATCTTCAAATCGCGGGTTAATAGCCTTTCTCCAGCAACATTAGTCCACCTCCAAGCCGGACTGGCACCCCCTCGAGGGTGAAATTGGCTGCGCCTGAGGTTGCGACCTCGGACAGAGCCACCCAGATCGGTAGCAATAAAAAAAAAATGAACTGCACATTTTTTGTGCACACCGAGAGCAAACGAGTAGAAGATTTTCAAAGAATATATTTATTAAGTTTACATACTCATATTATATATTATACTTAGGTTAGTGGATTGTTAGGCTAGGTGCCAGTTACTCTATAAGGTATTAACTACCTATAACTCCAGTTAATATACCCAGCCATAGCCGACTATCATTGGTCTCCCTCTACGGAGACCAAGCCATGCTGCATCGTCATAGCCCCACTGCGACGTTGCTATCGCTTACTCGCTCTCGCTTGCCTACCGATGACAGCAGCGAGAGAGAAACATGAAATCGCTCACCCTTCATCGGGCGACCGAAGAAATTTTCGTTTTCTCTCTCACTCCTGTCATCGGTAGGCAAGCGAGAGCGAGTAAGCGATAGCAACGTCGCAGTAGGGCTATGACGATGCAGCATGGCTTGACTCCGTAGAGGGAGACAATGATAGTCGGCTATGACCCAGCTAATCCAGCTATAGATACCAGGTACTCGAGCCGAGCGTCCTCGCCGCCGTGTCTGCTGCGACTGTTGTATAGTTTGAAGCCGAGATTTGATTCTAAGATTCAAATCTGAAACAAAAGCACTGAATAATCGGAAGATGAATCATTAATAAATAGTTCAATCCATATAGCTAATCGGGGAGGTAACACAATTAACCTTTGCATGTAATTCGTAATAAACTTCCATATTTCACCACAGCTCGCGATCATACCACGCGTCGTATAATTTTTCACTGCCACCATTGCGATTGCGTGAATGTTTATGATTGTTGTGCCGTGGTGAGCGGCCCAGTAAGTCGCGATAGCATAAGTGGGACAGTTCGACGTTGCCCGCACGCAACAAAACGTGCTGCCACAAACGAATGCACTCGTAGCACTGTTCCTAACACGTAGTCGGATTCTGATTGGATCAGTGTTTGGGACAAGCAAAAACTTTGTAATATGTGATATTTCATTTGTACGTAGGAACTGAGATAACTATATTCTATGCCTGATGAACAAATTACTTAAACTGGTGGCACCAATTCAATGATGACAAATTATTCATAAATAATCATCAGATAAGGCTGTAAAAAAATACTACTAATAAATTACGCTCCTAAAACCTACATCTTTTGTCACCACTTCCACGCCCAGAAGATAAAATCTGTCATTGTTAGATGGCCACACCCTGAAACGTGGCATGGGAAGGAAACCGGTCGACCTTGGTAGAGTAGAGAAGGCGCAAGCTTGAGTTTTGCTGACGTTGAAATCAACAAGGTTCTCGCGGCCCCAGGAGGCTACCTTAACTTTATCAGCCCTTGTAGGTACTTTTCGATATTGTAGATCCGAGGAATTTGCCCTTGCGATTTTCGAAGCGGTTGCCTCCAATGGCGTGATTCATAGATTTTTTCATCAAACGTGTTGTAACGAGTCTTGGAACACTTATATTCCGTTTGATTTATGCTATGCAGATATACGAGTGTATTTCCTATTTGTGTCGTTCCTTGAAATATGTCATAGTTATGGTGACGCTAAAATGCAGTTTTGGTTGCAACTGAAAACCGCCACTAGTTGTGTGCATTTTCGGTGTCTGTTTAGCTTCTTACTTTTTACTACTTCGTTCTTTACTACTTACTTTACTGTTTACCTTCAGTTCATAGTGCGCAACATGCAAGGGATTGAAATAAAACAAATACAAGGAACACGTGATTGAATAATATTATCACTTTAGAAGTAAAACAATTGCAATCTATTTAGACATTTATTATTTACTTATTTTTGGAGTAAACATATTAAACATATTAAGTATACATAACTTCTTTCTTCGTTATTTTGTTAAAATATTATAAATGCAATTATATTTACATATATGAAACCACTAGGCATTATTATTTCTTTTATTATATAATTTTGGATAATTATGTTATGTCTGGAAATCTTTTGGCATCTTTCTTATCCCCGTTAATAGCTAAATTCCCAATGATACCGACTGCGAGCTGTAGTCGCTGCGGTTGATAAACAAGAAAAATAGAAAATTACTTATTTTAAAACCGACCTCGGTCTTGGCAGACTGCCTAATGGTTTAATTTCGTAGAAAAATTCAAGTTTCCGTGTAGCCACAAATTTTATACCTATAGCCTGTTTAAAGACTTTTCGAATGTAAAATTATAGCCATATAGACATTTTAAATATTGACTTATAATTTTTTGGAAATAGTTTTTAGGGTTCCTTACGGAAGCCTATTGCTAAGCTTACGCAGTCTGTCTTTTAGATTTAAATGCGAAGAACAGCTAGTAGATCATTATTTACAAACTTTAATTTGTGTTTATTTGAAAATTGGATATAAATACGACTACTACTAAGTTAGTACTTATGTACTAACTTAGTATGTACTAACTACGTATGAATTCAAATACAAAAATTCTATATTTATTGATTACCAAATCATACACATTATACAGCCGAAAGTTTCAGTAGGTAGGAACATAGGTACAATTTTCTTATAATTAATTAAAACAAAAATATAGGTTTGTAGTGTTAGTACTTAATAATTATTATATTTACATATTATAATGGGCCGTATTTTTTCCTGGAGCCCTGCTTCCCAAGCTAGGATTCCCTGTGTTATGGGAAGCAGGGGCTGGGAATAATTAATTAGTTTCTTAATTTAAATGTTCCAGTGAAACATCGAATTTCCTACACAATAAAATAATTTCAATTATTTCTTCTTTCAAAGTAATCTCTTCAAGTACTAGGTAGACGAGTTAGAACAGACATGTGCCACCATCTAAGTGAAACCGCACCTCTTGAAACTGTTCCAACAATTTAATTTCGCCCATTCCTCCAGGGCAAATAGCCACTAAGCGTGCCAACAAATGAAACGACGAAGGAACCGGAGACTACACAGTACACACAGCATTCCTCCGCCTCCGCGCCGGCCTGACACCTCCGCCGGAAACAAAATCGGGAAAAACTTTCAATGGCCGTACAACGTGACGCGCCGACTCCCGGCTACTGAGTAAAATAGATGCGTGCTAGTGGAAGGTGTCAAATAACCGCGGGTCCTCTCGACTGAATAAAAAGTCAAAAATAATTTCCGTTTACTTATTACTTAAAGGTGGTCGGTGGACCGCTAAGTAAATTCTGAGTTTTTATATTTTATTTACTTATCGGTCCACGACTCCTTTAAGTAAGTAAACGGAAATTATTTTTGACTTTTTAAGGGTCGGGGGCTTTTTTAAATTTGTAATTGAACTTTATTTCAAGCTTTTTAAAAAAAACTGCATCCAAATCGGTCCATCCGTTTGGGAGCTACGATGCGACAGACCTCAGATCCTGATCTGAGCCACAGACAGACACACACATACACACACGTAAAACTTATAACACCTCTCCGTTTTTTGCGTCGGGGGTTAACAATGAGCATCGGAAAAGACTACAGCGGAGTGTGCTTAGAGATCTGTCAAAATGCGCTTGGGCTTGGAAAACTCGGGAGTAGAGTCTTCCCCTGCGCACTCTTTTTGAGTAGATTTTTTTATTGAAAGCGCCCCCTATGGCGTCGAACCACCCATAAGGTGTCTAACGACGCCCATGGACATTCGGTCGTATGTGGGGGTTGCAACCCCCACATGCATGCGAATGCCATGCCGGCCTGACGGGTGCCCATTCACGCCCCTCTTGAAGGAGCCGAGACTGTACTTGGGGGGAAAATATGTGCGCAGGGAGAGCGTTCCAGAATTAGGGCAGATATTTTTTAATTCTTTTTGGAAACTAGATTTCTTAGTGAAAACGTTATTCGACTTAAGAAAGAAAGAAAGAAAAACGTTTATTCAGCCAAAACTATAAAATAACAAAACAAGAATAAAAATAAAAATGTAAAAATCATTTTTTTAGCTGAAAGGGAGCAGACACAGCACGATGCAAAACCTAACAAGTAGGTAGTTGCGGCTGGTTTTAAGTCTGCCCCCTTACATTATTACGTAACAAACAATTTAGATTTCATCAAATTATAAACTGAAAATCAAATTTAACAACCAAAAACAAAATATAAACACAAAAATATTTAAAAACATTATGGTAGGTAACTCAAAGACACATTACATAAAAAAGAAAATAATAACGAATTAACAATTTTGAACAAAAAAAACGTCTAATAAGTTAATGATATATATATAAAACACAAGGAAACAAAAAACAAAACCCTTAAAAATATATAGCATTTATTATATGAACACAACAACGATGTAGCTATAGCAATCGCTGTTGTGTCATCAACAACAGTTTATATTTAATTTTGAAAGCGACATTTTTAAGACCTTTCAGTGGTGGTGGTATGTTGTTCCAACATTTAGTTGCTGCATAACGGAAAGATCCCTCAAATGCCGCCCCCTTGTGTTTGGATATTATAAGGAGTTTACCTACAGCTCGCGTACCAAACCTATGCCGTTCTCCGGCCCATGGCAGTTTATCGAACAGCAACTCTGGCGTACCTGTGTGAACAATGCGACTAACCTGCGCGGCGAGGTGAAGGGCACGCCTGTTCTCCATGTTGAGGATATTCAGCTTGTTCAGAATGGTTCAAACTTATTAGTTTTATAATTTTAGAACGCTCTTCCTGCCCACATATTTGCCCCCAAATACAGTCTCGGGTCCTACAAAATGGGTACCGTCAGGCCGCCATGGTATTTGCAACCCCCGAATGCGACCGAATGTCCATGGGAGTCGATAAGATAAGATAAGTATTTATTTTGCATAATACCTTAACCTATTTACATTTTGTATATAGACAGACACCTTATGGTTGGCTCAGTACCACATGCCGCGTTTTCTATAAAAAATTATCATAATTTTATTTTGTATTTTTTATTATTTGTGATAGTTACATCTAAATAAACATATTTATTCAAATCAAATTACATCAAATTAAAGCTAATTACAAAATAAAAATAAAATACTATAATTTGTTAATTGTTTTGTTGTTTGTTATATTAAACAATTTACAGCAACCAGTCAAATACACTTTTTTTTTGTCGAATGCTCACCTTTTTACGCGATAGTCCTGCCGGGCATTCACTGACGTAACGACGACGACGTTAGAAAGTTGAGTCACGCGCAGCTTCCGGTTCACTTTTATATTTGTATCGATGCCGAAAGATCCACAAAAGCCTCTTGTTTCGTCCGATTGAAACCTTCGGCGTGGCTGAAATCGACACATCGTATGAGACTACTCGCGCTTCATCGAAACACGTCCTAGTTGCATACCACGCAAGAACTATTTTAGTATGACTTATGTGTGAACACTATAAGAGCAATTATTACTAGACGTGTGTTTTAAGTGGAGTGGTTGGACTTAATTGCGTAACTAATAAGTCAGCCTAGTAATGCCTAGTGTTTTATGGTAACAGGTTCTAGATTAAGCATCCAACGGAGTACTAAACCTGAAATCAGCGTGTAAGCGTCCACTGCTGGACATAAACCTCTCAAATTTTCCCCCAGTCCTACCGGCCTTCAGCGGTACGGAACCACTGCTTTCCGGCGACGTACTTGATGTCGTCGTCCCACCTAGCGGGTGGTCTTCCCACACTCCGTTTTCCTGTCCACGGCCGCCAGTGTACCTGAAATATAAATTAATAATTATTACATGACGTCATTAATATTTACTTATATACGACTGACTTAAATGCACCATATTTATTTGACAGAAACAAAAGCAAAAAAAAAATTCCCATAGGAACGTTTGGTTGGGTAACACTAAGGCAAGATCAAGTTTAAACCTAGACTCTGGAACGAAGATGAATTACGTTATATATAGCTCACAACTTCAGTGCCGAGATTTTGTGAGGAAAACCTAAGTGAAGATAACTTTCACCTGAAAATACGTCTGTAAAACATTGTCGCGCTGATTAAATAGCTGAACGTCCTAAAAACACTCCACGAAACGAACGACTGTGCATGCGATAAGGTTTTAGAAGAGTACTTCAGATTTTAAGCCGGAATTACATTTATGAAAATCAGTCGCATGATAACCGTCGCGACGCTTTTTCTAACTATGTTCGTGCTACTTTCCTACTTTCGATGGTCACTTGCGACATTGCCTCCGTGCTTATGTATCCGCTTCCATGCGCTTTTACCGCAACCCAAATCATATGGTGTTTTAAATTACGGTGGTTAATGTACATTATTATAATTCATGCGGCTTTACTCACGATAATTTTGGAGCTGTGTTGCTCGACGTTTCTGGCCCATCATCATGGGATGGGGACTCTGCCGGCGCGACGGATGACAGCGAGAACTGTTCTCCGTCCAGCGATGATAACGAAGATTGTGGTGTACCTTCGTCGGACGAGACCACACCGCTAAAATCATCGCTAAGTCGCGTAAGCGGCACAAATTATAATAATCCTAAATTTTCAAACCATTAAACTCGACTTACATATGTGCGCTAACTCGCCTTGTTTTATTATTGTGCAATAATGAATATTTTTATCTTTATTTTGACGTTTCATTGATGAAATGTTGACATGAAAGTATTTGTCAGCACGTGTTCGCCGTTTGCGTTTTTTTTTTATGGAACACACGAAATGTGGCGCCGTTACACTTACGAGTAGGTGTCTAACGAACGTGTCTCAAAGGTCTCGAGTTCAGTTTCAGTTTAGAGAATATTTATTTCCCTAAAGAACATTACATTCACTTTTATGAGAAAATTTTACATTAGTTTTCTTTTGTTGCGGTTACAACATTGTACAAGAATTTGAACATGGAGTTTGACAGCAAACCGTGCTAGTTCGGAAACATTATCGTCGTCGTTGCATGTCTACAAATGTTTCCGAACATTCGAGAGGATATAATTTCACGATGACATTTTTATTATGTAATTTCGCATTCAGATTTGGCTGTAGGTACGTATACAATATTGAAGTTTCAACATTCGCGTGAAGGCAGAGCTCTGCCATTGCAAACAAGAGAAAACTATTAAGAGAAAACACAAAGAAAAGTTGATTAATCCGAGAAAAGTTGCCGGCAAATTAGCTTATTATGCGAGTACAAAGGCGAATGTAAGTTATTTACATCGGTCTATTTTCACTTTTAATTCCGTAAGCGCTCGAGCACCCGCCGCTGTTTTGCTTACTCTCATTCCTGCTTTTTTCCTCGGAAATGTGTACTTAACGAACTCGCTTTGTTCCGTCTTCATTTCATATTTCTTAGTTGATTGGATGAAGTGAGCGCAGCGTTGCGGCCAGCGCGCAGCGGCGGCGGAGCTACGGTCGAACGTCTCAACTCAACTACAGAGATCTACAGAGATTTACTACAATCTAAAACACTTATTGCATTTTGCATACCTTATTGCAGCATTCATTAAAAATGTAGAACACAGGGCCATTTTTTTTTATAATTTTAATTGGTCGGCCGGCTACACCTGTCAGAACTAGGTGTCATTCTACATATTAGACTTATCGCGGATGCGTCCCTATCTATTCTGCAGATCCATAGAACTCGTAAACTCTGGAACGCTCTTCCTGCCCACATATTTGCCTCCTAGTACAGTCTAGGATCCTTCAATAGTTAACGGGCACCTGTCGGAACGGACGGGATGGACGGAACGGATGGTCGGGAAGTTATGTGCGAGTGGAGCGAACGACGGAAGCAAAGCCCTTACAAAACCGATTATGTGAGTTGTGTGGTTCCGACACACGTTATGTTGAGTAAGGTTAGATTTCATCTAATCGTATAGACTACTTGCGCTGGACCGTGCAGATGGACAGTGGATTAAGTATAATTTTCATGTAATGTGATTTTAACTTCGTATTCCTCGTTTAAAGTTGTAAGATATGGAAATAATTAAAACCCCACCGTATAAGTCGCAGAGTATGTGCCTAGCTAAACTGATGAAGCTACGAACATATGTATTATATAATATTGTCAGGGTGAAATTATTTTTCCTCATTTTAAGCTTTAAGTAAATTGCTTAGGCGCATTATGCGAAATAGTTAATTTTAAAATTTTAAAAACCCCGATCCCTAAGAAATCAAAAATAATTTCCGTTTACTTACATAAAGGAGTCGGAGGACCGCTAAGTAAATACCCACGTAGCTCTGAGTTTTTATATTTTATTTACTTAGCGGTCCCCCGAATCCTTTAAGTACGTAAACGGAAATTATTTTTCACTTTTTAAGGGTCGGGGTTTTTTAAATTTGTAATTTAACTTTTATTTCAAGCTTTTTTTAAAACCTCATGCAAATTGGTAAAATCTTTAAGATAATTACTTTTTGATTACGTAATTACTTGACTACGAACATAGCTAAGAACCACCTCGATTCGACCAACTTTCTAATAAAAAAACCGCATCCAAATCTGTCCAAAAGTTTGAGAGCTACGATGCCATACACACACACATACACACACACGTTAAACTTATAACACCCTTTTTTTGCGTCGGGAGTTAAAAATAGAGTAATATACGTATGGAATTGCCTAAATATATAACATATTCTAAAGTTCGAAGCAACCTTAAACATTTAATTGATTATTAAATCTGTGAATGATAATTAACCTCACTAATCATGTGAGCGCCACGATTCTCGTATCGAATCCGTCTTCCCGCACCGTTGGCACAGGACGAGCGCGGGATCCAGTCAGACCCTCACTTATCACGCGGAATGTTCGCTTAAACAAAAACATAGTGGACATTATTCCCAAAACCTTGCCGCATAAATTGTACCTATACAGAGGAGATGCGCGCCGCGCCGGGCGCCTACCTGGCGACTGGCCGATGCGCCCGCCCTCGCGCCCCCGCTCCGCCCGCCCCAGCGAGCGCGCCCCCGCTCCGCCCGCCCCAGCGAGCGCGCCCCCGCTCCGCCCGCCCCAGCGAGCGCGCCCCCGCTCCGCCCGCCCCAGCGAGCGCGCGCCCGCCCGAGCGCGACGACGCGCAACGAGGACTAAATTTATGCCACCTACCCCGCACACAAATTAACCAATTCCATTTTGGTTAAATCACGGGAAAATATCGCTGTTGTTTTAACGACAAAATGTATTATCCCTATTATCAATTTAAAGATGTATTGACTTTTGTGTTTATCCCCGATGTGCGGGAACCGAATGTCATAATTTATGTCACGAAGATGAATGCATTGTATAGCTTATTTGCTAACATGTACGTGGCGTTAGGCGTACTATACATAATGTTTACGTTGAAGTGATCAGAGTCTTAGTTAAAGAAGTCGATCAATTTCGCAAGCCACAAGGTGGGCGGACAATGTAAAGGTTAGTCGAGAACTTTGGTAGGTACCACAGAACACCTATTAATATCATTATCTTTGGTAGGTACTTCCATTATCTTTGGTAGGTACCTTAATGAAGGTAGGTTGGTTAATCATTTTAAGACAACATAATTTGGAAAATACCTATCTATTTGTCTCAAATTTATTTCAATGAAACGACATTCCAACCTAAAAGTGAATTAAAAATTTACATAAAAAATTTAATTAATTAGAGCTCGATTACCTACAACTGTTTCGGTTCTTGTTAATTATTCTGCGCTAAAAAAGTATTATATATATGTATATTATAAATGACATTGACGATATTAAAAAATGAAAAGTATTAAAATATAATTAAAAGTTTATTAACTAAGAGGGAGAGTTAAAGCCGTATAGAGGTTCTCAATTAAATTGAAAAAACATTTTTATCATTGGTTTATTAAAAGTGAAGAGTGAACGTGAATTATTAATAAACTGTTCTTGCTTGTTCATTAAATTATAAATTCACTACGTAACTACGTACATTATTAGGCTACGTTTTAAAAAGTTAACTGGGCGAGTGTGAATCCGGTCTTCACAAAATTCTTATATTTCCTTATATTTATTATATCATGTTTGTATAGCCGGGGCAGTGTCTCTTATTATGTATAATAACAGAAAAATCACAAATAATAATATATAAAAACTTCCTTCGCAACACTGGAAGTCTTCGGTTAAGTCTACCTTCCTCATTGTGTATGAGTGTTTTTTGTTTGGGATTGGGATCTAACTCAGAAAGAGTGAAACGAAAGTTGCAACGCTCCTCATCGGCTTGGCAGCACGTACTTAGCGCTGCCCAGCCAATAAGGAGCGTTGGTGCACTGCCCACCCAGTGCCATCTAAGAGAGCCCTTTGAAGTCAAACCATTGAATAAATTTAAAGGAATATCGCATAGATGATGCTATTTAATAATTGGATTTTTATTACAAAGCGTAAGAAGCTTTGCTTCTGTCGGGTATCCCACGACACCTCAGCCTTCTCTTTTTATTTTAGTCAATATTGAATTGATATTGAATGTCAATATAATATAGGTAGTACTAAGAGCAAGCAACTTACTAAATTCGAAAAATGTATGAAATAAAAAAAATCTAACCCTAGAGTTGAAGGCGGTCGGTGATTTTTGCTTGCTTTAGCACCGCCTTCAACTCTAGGGTTCGATTTTTTTTTATTTCATACATTTTTGAAGGCGGTTTTTATATTTTGTTAAATAGTTTTTTATTTCACAGTTTTTTTTAGTAATTTTTTGCTATTAATGTACTCGGCTGAATTCGCCGCTTCTGCCTCGCTTTCCAATCCGCCCTTAACCAAATTAAAATGGGACCACACGGGTAGCACCAGCTTTCAAATAAAAAAATAATTTTCAAAATCGGTTCACCCAGTCGAAAGTTATGAGAGGACAAACATAAAAAAAAATACAGTCGAATTGAGAACCTCCTCCTTTTTTGAAGTCGGTTAAAAATACTTCATAACTCAAGTGATCATACATATATGTAGATATAGGGAAGCAGCACTATTTTATTTTATTATAAATATTCAATTAATGAAGTAAAATAAAGGAACATAATTGTATTTTTTATATTAGACATTGTAAGTTAGTGCTGATAGTGAGTTCACACAGTTAAAATATTAATTATGTATGTAGGACTAGAAATAAATACATTGCTGAATCTAGTCTACGTCTAAGCCTAACTTTTGCAATAGATTCAGCGTAGGCTGTGACCAGTCCTTGTTTTTTCTTCTGTTATCTTGATTGTAATGATTCAAGTGTGTTTGTTAGATTGTAATGCTGAAGTGAAAAATACATATTTCTTTCTTTCTGTCTTATAGTGTGAACGCACCCAGCACTGGAAGCGTTTGCGAGTACCTACATCTAAGAATTCGCACGCTACGGAGAAGGAACCAATAACTCGACGCGGTTACAGGAATCTTATTTCTCTCCCGACGGCCCTCATAACCGGAAATTCTCCCAAGCTCGAATATTAGAAACGCAATTCGCGTAACATAAAACCTTAGTCGATTGAATATTAGACGAAATACGATCGGCCTCGAGCCGCCTCCGCCAACGTCTCCAGAAGAAAAAGAAGAAACAAATGAAATATCCAGCACTAAAGCCGCTGTCTCTGAGCCCCGTCTAATATCTCAATTTTCTTATTTCGACAGAGGGGGATTCGAGCTGTAAATAACTTATAAAGCTCTATGAAAATTAAATGTTGCAACGCGACTGTCTCCCGGCATAAACGGTGCACGAGTCTACGAGTCTCCAAGTTCTCGAAACGTATATGTTTTCGTTCTCAATAGGAAGCAACGAGAGGAAACGAATTTTTTTGAGTTAAAGTGACGTAAAGAATCGAATACGAGTTCCACGGTCAGCTTCAACCGTTTTAGGTCTGCCGTGAAGACTCGTGACGCAGAATAAGGAGAGGTTGTCGAAGTTGCTGAGCTGCGAAGGGTTACTCGATGTAAACTGATTGAGCTCTCTGAGTAGAAGTTCACTTGACTGACCTGCGTCTGGAATTAATTAGAATTATTAATTAAGATGTATCTACACTTAAATAAATAGTTACCTGCAATAATTAAATTGTGATGGATTGTACCGCGTATTACAATGTAATGAATTCTTGTTCATTTGAGCTCCAGAATCACCCCTTAAAACATTCCTGAATCAACGTCTATTGCAACCAACGCATATTTATATTTCGAACGCATCATCGACAAAAAAATGCCGCACTACTTTCAAACTCCGAGCCCATTATTCAACATGCATTTAGCGTTTACCAAATATACGGAGATAAAATCTGAAGATTTTCAGTCGCCCGTGAAATCCCCGAGCCACTTCCCGTCAGCAGAGTGCGACGTTCAAGCGCTAGGCAGCGACGGCGCATGTTTAAATCCAGCCGTTACCCTCACAAACTGTAAATATATCTACTCAACAGAGATAGAACTTTTTTTATGTGTAACAGTTTTTATGCGTTGTATACCTACACCTAAATATTAACTTGTTACTATTTCTTATCTGTTGATTAGGTGATAGTAATCTGTTGAAAGATTATCCGTCCTGTAGCCTCACGTTAATGTATTTTCTGTAAAATATTGATCGATATCGGAAGGGTAGATCTAGACCAGAGCAGGCATGTATTTCAAAGGGGTTAAGTGCATCTAAATAAAATTAATGACCATGTTGGGAAAACATAAGTTTGGAACAGGCCTCAGAGAGGTATGACGAGGTCGTGGCACGTGGAGATCTGATGTTATGTACCCCTTACTTTACTACTAGGTGGCAGGCTCAAATTGTAGCCGACTGGGCTGGTTTTACCATACTGGATGTAAGATGGCCGCATAGCAGCGTCAGCCGTGTTCTCCTTTTAGTCGTTAAATAATGTTAATATCAATAATAATTTGCGTTTATTACTTACTTATAGGATCGATTCTGCAGATCTTTCCTTTACAGAACCGGTAAACTCTGGAACGCTCTCCCTGCCCATATATTTCCCCCAAGTACAGTCTCGGGTCCTTCAAGAGGGGCGTGAATGGGCACCTGTCAGGCCGGCATGGCATTCGCAACCCCTGCATACGACCGAATGTCCATGGGCGTCGCTAGACACCTTATGGTTGGCTCGGCGCCATATGTCGAGCTGTCAATAAAAAAAAAAACGAGTCGGGGACCGCTAAGTAAATTCCCGCGCAACTCTGAATTTTTATATTTTATTTACTTAGCGGTCCCCCGACTCCTAAGTAACGTAAGTAAACGCAAATTATTTTTATTTTTATTTTTAAATTTGTAATTTAACTGTTATTTCAAGCCCGCAATCCAAAGGAAAGTCTCAGGTATGGCACGTACATTCTAAGGGTCGAGCTCGGAGGTGATATTGGCTGGTCAGAGCATGTGCTTTGGTACCCTCTGACTCAGCCACACATACCGGACTACATCAAAAAAGTGTATAAAATATTTGTTGGGTAACAAAATATTTCAATATTTCTTAATAAATATCCTATCCAATTTACGACTACAGTGATGTTATCTGAAACAATTTCAAGACAAATTGCATTGCATCGTCAATAAAGCAGTATTGCCAATGATTGAATAATAAAAATATCGAAGCGTCATGCCTCGCCGCGCACTGAACGACTCACGTTAGTGTTGCCAGGCAGACGAGGTGAATTTTATTATCGCGCTAAACAAACGCTAAGCGGACTCGCCGGCGTCGATTATGCCGGCTGACCCCACACTCACGCCCGCCCATGTACAGAGCAACGCAAACATTACAACAAGTAATAAGATGTAATAAGTTACCCAAAGTACAGTCACGGTTCCTTCAAGAGGGGTATGAATGGGCAGTTGTTAGGCCGGCATGGCATTCGCAACCCCTGCATACGACGCGCTTGGCGCCATGACTCGCTTTCAATAAAAAAAATTGATAGACCTGTACACAGAACACATGTTTAGAAAAAAAAACCGGCGAAAATTAATGATGGACCCATTTTGTGCTTTTGTACCGCCTTCAACTCAATGGTCCGAATATGAATCAAAATATTATTTAACACTTTAAAGTTCTAGTTGTTTTTTTTAAATCGGTGCAATGTTTTTTTTAAGAAGTCGGTTAATAAACTATTTTTCGATTTTTTCCTTTACTTGTGCTGTGAGATTTTTCTTCTTGCCTTTTCATGATATAATGATATAATATAAGTTTTAATTTGATTTGAGTGAGTTTGCGAATATCAAAGTATGATATTAATAGCCGTATCTTTTTATTGCGTTGACTTTGAAACTTGAATTTTTTACACCTCCAAGGGACCGTAGGGTATGAAGTTATTACCTATACCCGTTCCTGAGAAAAAGGGTCGTCGTAGATGGATGGACGGACAAACAAGTGATCCTATAAATAAGGGATCCGTTTTTTTCCTTTTGTGATACGGAACCCTAAAAAGACTATAAGTATTTATTCATTAAACGCTAAACCTAAACTAAATATCAACATTGTGTTGATCATTGATATAATTATGTATGTATTGCTCTGTACTTAAACCTAATTTGTTGACCGTCCAGCTTCGTTCGCATTTTATTAACGACGGGCGGCAGCGCGGCGGCGTCCAGGGAGGCGTCGGCCGGCGCGGACGTCCCCATACCGCGCCGCGTGGCGACGCCGCTGACCAGCGCGCCGCGGCCGCGTCAGAACCCAACGTATTGACGACATATCGACTCACGTCCAAGCGGCAGTAGGCGGAGGGCGGCGGAAGCGCGGGCACGGGCGTGGAGGGGATTACACGTCCCGCCAATTGATTACGCCTAGGTTGATGGACGCATTTCTCACAGAATAGACGAAGCATTTTGGTCTATGAATTCGGAATGTTAGAACAAAATTTGGGCAAACTAGAACGTGTCAGTAATTAATTACAGTAGCAGTGTTTTGGAAAACTTATTCCCATCTTATTAGAAAAAATCGTTTTGGGAAGATTAAACTGGGAAGACGTCGCCGTCGGACAAAACGGGCATAAAAATAAACTCATACACAAATAAAAAGTTCACACTTCGCATTTAGAGATCACATCATTCTTATTTTTCGATTGTACGTTTAACCTCTTCCCGGGCTGAACAATCTTGAATAACCTCACTTACTCAGGTATAACTGAGACATTCTGAAGGTGACACGACCGCGAGCCACAACATAGTTATTATCCCGCATGGAATCCAACACACAACGATTTTGCATCAGCACGGCAGCGGAATTCGCATATAGCCAGCAGTTCTGCCACACGTGATTGATGACAAAACAAATATTTTATTTCCTCCTCGGATGTAGGTATTTGGTCCCCGAGCGACTCTCCAGGCGATGCGCCGCCCCATCCGCCGCTCCCGTGCGACCGCGCCCGCACTGCCTTCATAACCGTTGGAGTTTCGTTTTTTTTGCCGTTTTAATTTGACGAACGGAGGCACCGCGACGATTCGCAAATCCCTTATGAATTTTTGTTTGTGCTTTCGGCGCCGAACAATCGGCGCGCGATCTGACGGAGCGTCGCGCCTGTGCAAATACCGCCGCGCCGCTGCGCCGCCGCGCGCAATCTCCATGAGTAAACACCGCGTGTTACACAGCGGAGATGTTTGTGCCAAAATACAGAAACGACACCGTGTTATGGTTCTATCGGAACAATGGCAGCGGGCGAGGGAGGCGAGCTCAATACCGGAATACGACGTGCTGCGGCGAGAGCACTAGCCGTTTGGGGGTTGAGAACGCGCCACTGACTACTTAATAATGCCGTTATCCTATGTGCATAACGCGAATAGCATCTGTGTAATGGTAACGCTCTATCTAGTTGTGATCTCTACGTCTTTGCCAAGACATACCAATTATATTGCGATGTTGTAATTTCAATATGTATGTCAACAGGGTACCAGTCTCCTCTAGTCCAGTATAGCCAGCAATCCTGGGAAGTATCCGGTATGGCACCTACCTTCTCGGAGGTGATATTGGCTGGTCGGAGCATGCGTTTTGACCCCTCCTACTCAGCCACCCATACCGGATTACATAAAAAATACCAAGAAGTAGGTACCAAGAGGTCCGTCAGTAAGTCAGTGAGCGTGTATGCTTTCACTGCTGGGCATACGCCCCTCGTTCCTCTAGTCCTCCCGGCCTTTAGCGGTACGGAACCACTGCTTTTCGCCGACGTACTTGATGTCGGCTTCCCACCTGGCGGGTGGTCTTCCCACACTCCGTTTTCCTGTCCACGGCCGCCAGTGTAAGACACGGTTGCTCCAACGGTGGTCGTCTCTTCGAATGGCGTGTCCATCCCTCTGCCACTTGTGGTTAGCCACCCGGTGTCCAACATCGACTACTTTGGTGCGCCGCCGCGCCGCGCCGGCGGGGATTGCCTCATTCATTACGTACCATTTCACGTAGCGATATTCCCAGAATAGTTCGCTATTGCTCGTTGGGCAACTTTCAACCTTTGAACAACTTTGTCTATACGTACTCTTTTTTTTATGGAAACTGACACTGTTTGCTACATCACCTACAACATCCGTGATGTCAGCCCATAACACCGGGTGAACTTGGTGCCACGTCAGTGCTTCCCTTCGGTCGTGCCGGCTACACTGAACTGGACGGAAAACACGAACTATTTACATAGCCGTTTCGACCGACCTTTCATTCAGTGCGGTGGTACTAACCCGGGCGGGTCTACATATACTATATAAATATTGTCTGTACTATGTCTCCTAGACATAACGCAATGCAGCGGCACTGATATTGCATAGAACACGAATCGCGTGTAAGCATCGTGTATGGATGGATGAAGAAGCAGCCAGAAATGAATTCAAACAATTTACGAAGAAGTGCAGAAGTAAAAGAAGATCAGATTGACGAGGAAGGGCAAGTCAAGTCAAATTAAAGCTTAGAACGTATCATTCTTTTATAAACTTATATAAATAACTAGCTGTGCCCGCGGCTCCACCCGCTCTCATATTTGACTTCTCTGCTAACCTCATTTAGCGTGATAGTAAGTAGCCTATAGTCGATGGGAAGAATCAGCTAACCGTAGATTTTTTTTTTATTAAAATCGTTTCATTGGCTCTAGAGTTATAAGCGGACAGACAGACATACATACATACAGACAGACAACAAGACAGAAAGCAGACGTCGGATTTTATTAAAGGTAAGGATAAGGATATTCTAAATTAGCAAATAACATATAAAATACTACTAGGACTTTTCCACATTCAAAGCGATATACTTACTTCAAATCAATTTCGTTGTTATTACTATTTCTTTAAAATAATGCTTTAAATTATTCATTCTGGTGAATGATAGAAACATAATAGAACTTATGTACGTAAGATCACGCATTTAGTGAAGCGAAATAAAACTTAAAATGTTCTACATACATATTAACATCCTTTCCCGTAATTCAATTATCCTTTAAATGTCAGAGAGTGCAGTTAGTGTAGAACTTACACAATTCGGATAGCGGAAGAGAGATAAACACCTGGACTTGGCATTGACTTGTCGAACATGCCGAAGAAAAGTGCGCAAAGACGTAATTATAAATATGTCTAGGTACTTCTGTCTGCTTCAAATAGAGTGTATGTTGACCTAGCAAAGTAAAATGTATGAAGTTTTGTTTTTTTTTTATGGAAACTGACACGGTTGGCTACATCACCTACAACGTCCGTGATGTCAGCCCATAACACCGGGTGAACTTGGTGGTGCGTCAGTGCTTCCCTTCGGTCATGCCGGCTACACTGAACTGGACGGAAAACACAAACTATTTACATAGCTGTTTCGACCGACCTTTCATTCAGTGCGGTGGTACCAACCCGGGCGGGTTAAATCCTACCACCTAGTAATATAAGAAGGGAGTCATATCCCTTAGACGCCTTTTACGACATACACGGGGAGAGATGCATTGGGGCTATTCTTTTAAAGTACCGGCCCCACACGGTACGCAGTGTATGAGAATGACTTTTCTGTGTACAATAGTTTCCACAGGATAGCGGACTCAGCGCCTGTGCAGTGGCAGCTTTTTAGAGTGCGCGGGTTGCAAGCGACATGAAAACTTTCATCCTCGTCGCCGCAGATTAAAGGCCTTCCGCCGTGTTAATAATTGTGGTAGATAATTGGCCCCGCAGCGACGCGACGGCGCACCTTAATTTTTTTGTTTTTTTAACCAGACATGGTTTGTTACCTCAGTAGTTTAATTTACATTGTGTTCCTGTCGGAATTTAGTGACATGTCAGAGCAGTTTACGAGCTTAGAAGAAGAAGGAAAAGAAAGAGTTTTCAAGAAATACTTGATAAACTGGAATTATCTCTTAGATTATTAGCTCTCCCTTCAAGATTTTTCAACACAAATTTTATAAATAGCATTTTCTAAATAGTTTCATAAATAGTGCATTTTGTAGACCAGGTGACATTTCACAGGTAACATAAGTGAGTAGATAGATAGATAGATATAAAATGCTTTATTGCTCAACTAAACAATAAACAGTAACAAGTACACTAGAAAATTTACATAAGGTGCAAAGGCGGACTTATCCCTTACAGAGATTTCTTACAGCCAACCTTAGGATGTTTGAGATTCGATAAAATAGTGAAATGTAAGTAGGTAGTCGATAGTAGGTAATCGACTATTCACTCAGTGAGTATACACTATTCAAGAAAATACTTTGGGATCGCTCATAAACATATGAGTTAAAGAAACAAGTAGGCAGGTACCGTTCAAGTACATTTATGAGCCTAGGTTCAGTGGTCGGTGCTAGTGACCTTAGGTTTGCACCGACGCGAAATCTAGGCGTGTCTCTTGGCACGCCGGCGTGCGCCTATTTTCAGATGTGCTTAGCTTGTAAAATAAAATAGTGGTGCTACGAACACATTCAGGTTTAGCGTAAATCAAGAGAAAAACATGTACAACTTTTGGAGCGGAGCCAGAATCGGAGCCCGGAATATGAGCCGCCCTGATTGGAATATGAAAATCGATAGTTCAGAGAGCGGCCAAAGTAAGCGTACTGTCATGAAGGCTTGTTGAAATTTAACTCAAAATAACAACAATCTGTAGAATGCCAATATGGCAGTCTTTGTAATTAGTAATCTATTCAATTAGTTCCGCACCGAAATGCAAGAATCGAACCCTTATGGGTTTGTCTGTATGTACGCCAAAAGCACTAATCTTCTAAACGGTAAGTTCTATAAAGTAAAAGTAGGTACGCAGGTAGATTATAATCTAAAAATTATTAAATATATATAGAGCCCAATAGAGATTAAAGGAGCATTATAGAGAAAGTAAAGTTTAGAAATACGAGTTAAATGAATCATGTGATATATCTTTGAAAAGGGCTCGTTACAGGGAATGCAAATATTATTTATATTTACAATATAATTTAATTAATTAATTTTTATAATTGTAAAATACATAGTACAACAATCTAGCATTCCATCCTCACCGCTTATCTCCGAAACTACTGCGTCTAAAATAAACATTTGTAATATAGGGCCTCATAAAGTTTACAGGAAATCTAAACGAAAATCTTAAATCTTAAAGTTCTCACGGAAAACGGAATGCTACGAAACCCTCTCCACACGATTACGACTCGTTTTTTTTATGGAATCTAACGTGGTCGGCTACAGCCACCTTATCTGCACCCTTGATGTCACCTCATTCCTGTCTGTACCTACATGTGCCATCACTGGCGGCTGGTCCTAAAGTGCGCTCGTGCGCCGCACTACCATACCACGAGAAGTCTTCACTTCACTCAAAATAAATAATACCTTACAACATACTACATTAAAACCATAAAGATCGTACTCCAAATAAATACGAATGTGAAGTCGACCTTATTTTATAGATCACAACGCACGTTTTTGCGAGTAAACGCGCGCGCCGTGCGGAATATAAATCGCACGCGGGACTCCCATACTGAATGTATGGGGACCGGCAAAACACCGCTGGCGCGTGAGACAGAAGATACTTCATAGAAACAGTATGGGCCGAAAGGAGTTCTGCGTGCGGCGCACGAGCGCCAAACAAGGACGCTATATCGTGAATACCCGCGCGTGCGACACGTCGCATCGCGAGCGATTCGTTTTGCACGAGTCCGTCTTACAAACTCTTTGCCGTCTACCTAGAGTCAGCGCGCTGTCATGTGATACACACCCGTTAGCGCGCGAATATTTAAAATGGGATATGGTTAGGTTTTGTGCTTTCTGTCACGTGATACTGTGAATTAAGTGGTGACGATATTTGCCTAAGCGGTGGTTAAAGGTAAGGCTTTACAATCAGGTGATCCCGGGTTCAATTCCTACTTTTCAAATCCTTTTATTTTTATATATTTTTTTGAAGTATTTTTTGACTGATTTCTTTTTGAAAGCTGCAGTAGTGTTGTGGTCTATGGGGTGTATTCATAAAGGTACTAAAAATAAGTTAAAAAACTTGTTTGGATTTTTTTCTTGTTTTTTGCAACTCATTGAGTGTCTTGAGAATATTCATACTAGGTACGTAATAATAAAACGCAGGCGTTTAAATAAAAAATTCGGAAGTCCCTATTTTTTTATACGAATAACATGACGGGAATGTGTTGGGAAATTTGGTATTTAAGTAGGTAGGTACTTAGCGCACTACCGGTCACTGATGTCACCAGCCGCCACTGTGCCATATTATGTCATTGCTTGCGGTGCCTCATAGGAAGCCCTATGTATGAGGCACCGAAATTTAGGCGCGGTCTGATACAAAATAATTTACAAATTCAGACACCGAATTGATACCAATTACTTACAAAACTGAAGTATGGAGTTAACAATTGGTAACTTTCTTCGACTTTCTTGCGACAAATTGTATACGTTAACCCCGCCTTTATTAATTATTTCCTCGAAGGCCCAATCAGAAATAACACGTCGTAGGACATGAACGAGGAAAACTGATTTCAGGAGACCCGTTGTTTGTGAAATTAATACTCGGGGTTGTTCAAATACGGCGGTCTAACAATATACAAACAGCTAGGCGCCCGACGCCCGTAACGCGAGACGAGAAAAAACAAAACAAGAAGCGGTGACGCCGCGCGGGGGTGACGCGGCCGCCGGGGCTGCTGGTGAGGGGTGGTGGCGGGGAGGATGCCTGTGGACTGCAGACCGCGAGGTGCGTCGCTTTGAAATCGATGACTTTTATTCGTTTGTACCTATATTTATTCGTAGGTTTGTACGGTGGGAATTATTATATTTTGCATTCGAATTCATTCGTCGAAATCTTGTGAGCGTCATCGTGTTCAATTTTTAAAAACAAAACAAATAATCATTTTGCCGATACCTATCTATTTTTAATCAGCTGCTTGTCATCTGAGAAACGTTGGACAAAATTTTTATTAATTTACGTAAGTAGTAGGTATACTCACCGTCAATGGAAATTCTAACGAATTTTGTATCAATAGTACACTCGCATTATTATCGATTTTTCGATCTTTCCCTGTGCACGTTGGTACGCCACCGTTTAATTAAAGCGTTAACTCATTTTACAGTAGCCGATTTAGACCTATGCCGACAGAAGGAATAAATCATTAATCCATCGGTCAACCATGAAAAAATACTACATAACAAAAGTCTCTAATTACTAAGTAACAAATGTGTGCGGGTCGCGTTGTGTGTGGGTCTGAGACGTAGACGGAAAAAATAGTTGATCGAAGGTGTGAGACCAGTACGTCCTACTGTGTTTTTATCGGCGAGGAGCATTGGACGTCTGATGCCGTTCTTAGCTATCACACTAGCGGATAGTGGGCGTCACGTCGCACTTAACGCCTGAGACAGTTATTACACGTCGCCGAACATATGGACGTATTGTCGTACTTGAAGTCTGAGACCGTTCTAATACGCAAGCGGCTTATGGGTATCACGTCAAACTTGTAACCTGAGACAGTTCGTATACGCTATAGCGGCTTGTATGCGTCTGGTAACAATTGACATCTAAGACCATTCTTATACCCTAGGGGATTTTGGGTGTCACGTCGCTTCACACTTGGCACATAAGACCGCTTTTATACGCTAACGGTATAAGGGCGTCAAGTCACAAATTTCGCCTGAGAATTTTCTTATCATCCATGGTTCTTATACGCTATAGCGTCTATGGACGTCAGGTAACAATTGACACATAAAACCGTACTTACGATAGCGGTTTATGGGCGTCACGTCACACCTGACGCCTGAGACCTGACGTCGCATTAACGCGTGAAACAATTATTATATGGAACCAACATTCGTGGTATTACATCAGGAGGTATCACAACTTGACGGTTTAACCTCTTATTATGCTATGCGCGGCGTATGAGTGTCGTGTCACACGACGCGTGAGACCGTTATTATACGCCGTTCGGCGTGTGGGCGTCACGTTGCGCATGGGGCGTGAGACCGTCAGCGAATCGACAATAACTTAATGAATTACACCACGTCATAATGTAGGGATGGCCACATCAATCATCGTAGGGCAGAGTCCGGCGGAGGGCGGGCGCCGCCGTCACCGGCCGGCTCGGGGGCGGAGGCGGCGCGGCGGCGGTCGGTAGGGCGCTGGAGGCCTGGACGGGCGGTATTGTAGCCCGCTGACTTGCACATATTGTCAGGGCAGCGAGGCCTTCAAGACGCCATCCCTTTGGTGTCGCAAAATCGATGACGGTAATTTGATTGATCTACTTGTGCTGGAAAGGGCTTACGTTGTGGTAAGACCTATCGGAAATGTTAAAATAAATGTTGGCTTAGGTGCAACATGCCAAAGTTTAACACGAGCGTCTGTAAAGGTAGATTTTCAAGTGAGCCGTTTACTTGGAGTAAATATATTTGTCAAAGTTATAGCTCGAAGATCGAATCGGATATCTCAAACTATCAGATTTATCCACAGAGCATGAAATGCGCGCGCCCGCCCCTACTAGAGGCGCCGTGAGCGCGATTTCTCTACAACGGCGTTGAAGCCTGTGGGCGTGGCCTATGACTTACATATGTGTGTTGTGCGTGTGCATTTGTTTTGTGCGTGTGCCTAACTTGCTCCTCTTTGTTTGTAGTGTCGATACTAGCACACACACACACACATACGAAGCGCTAGCAGCTCAGCGTATGGTTATTGGGTTTCAAATATCATCGCTTAGGGCGCCTCTAGTAGGGGGCGCGGGCGGTAGGTATTTGATGCTCTGTGGATTTATCACACACATTCAATTTTCGAATTTACAACTTTTTTGTGTAATAAAATTTAATTTAACTAAACTTAACTTTTTGTAACAAAACCAGTCTTACTGCAAACCTTATCAACAAGGGTTTCACCGTGAAGTTATTAATTTGACATCACCCGGCTGCCACTTTACACAATTAAGTGGGCAATGATTTTCTCATTTGGCGTCCCTCCAGCTTACCGGGGCAGCGGGGCGACGCGGGTTGGGGCGGGGCGAGGAGCATAGGACAGGCACTGCACAAATTGATTAGCCTCCTGTAATTATCTATCATAACACGAGCCGCAGCCTGCGCCGCCCACGCCGCCTCCGCCCTCCGCCTCGCCGCCCGCGCCCAGCCGACGACGACGCGACGCCTCGCTGTAATTATGCAGGTAGCCTTACAAGGCTCTAATTCTAAAGGATGATTCACGTGCATCCTGCATTAAGGCAGTAGAGCGCCGCGAAGACAAGTTAATGTGTGTTAACTCTTCTCCCTATTGCCTGTGTTGCTGAATATCTTTAGATCACCGTTGCCTTCTAAATATAATAGTTCTGTAATCCTTACTCTTATAGTTATTATAGAATTTAGGCAGATGTTGATAAGGTGGTAAAATATTGTCTCTTTTTGTGCAATAAATACTATTTTCATTTCATTTCATTTCAAAAATCTCCAAAATTACAACCAAAATTTAAACAATAAAATTGTTGCGATGCGTCCCACCGCCACCGCCGCCGTTACAATTAGTAATAATAAAACAATACTTAGTGGCTCAACAATTTTTTTTATTACACTTCTTGGTACAATTGATGGTACAGCCTCAAATGCTTATTATTAGGCAACCAAATCAACACTGTACAGGGAATGACACAAGGCGTTAAGAGATTTTAAGACTATCTAAGCAATACTTTGGGACTAACGAAAGATGCATCGGTTAGGATAGTTCAACACGAAACATGCACACACAGGGCAATCATTTACGTTCAGCGTTTGCAACGTCCCAAATGTAGAGAGTAAATGGCCTTAATTAATTATACCTGTACACGCTGCAGGTGCGAATTGTAATTAAATTTAATTTAGTTACGCGCGGTTGTTTCAATTAATAACTCACATAGAACTGTAGAGTTACATGAATTGACACGCCGGCATTGGTAAGCTGAGGAACGACGTCAATGGAACTTAATTGGGCCCCAATGTCATTGTAAGTACTATGGTAAAAAAAAAACACATTTTTTTATATCTTTGTCCAGAAGAACTTAATAAAATAAATTACGTACTTAGCTACCTTATCGAATGCCCACATCGAATAATAATCTACTTCCCTATATACAAATTCAATTATATCTATCTGACATCTTGCCTGTTACCATAAATTCCATTTAGAATGAAGGACGTCTAGTCCTTATTGTGTGCTCTTGTGTGTACTTTACATTGGGTAGTTGGCGTGCCGACTTAGTGAAAATACAGTTTATTCTAGAACCCGAATTTCATGCCAAATAAAGTTACGTGCAAAGGGTAGTATAATACAATATAAGGTTCACGAAGTTTCACAGCGCTCTCTAGTTTATAATACTGAGTACACATTATGCTCCGAACAGACTGGAAGCAGGAGACTATTTACTATAAATAGTAGGCCGCAAAAGCACAATTAAACGAGGTAGAGGCTCCTCTGGAACCCAATTTACTGCAGGCTCTACCTTCGTTCGTGAGAGAAACATAAGCATACAAATAGCATAGGTCCATATGCCTGAATTAATTAGAAATAAATTAAAATAAAACACTGACGTGGCACCAAGTTCACCCGGTGTTATGAGCTGACATCACGGATGTAGTAGGTGATGTAGCGAACCGTGTCAGTTCCCATAAAAAAAAAAAAAAAATTTAAGTAACACACCAATACCGATATGACGTGAAAACTACTTTTTAAACATATTATACCTAACTTACTTATAAAACATATTTCATAATTAAGAAATTTTATTTCATTTTTAGCTGGGTGTAGTTGTTATGGTAAATCTAATCACTGCTTGAAATATTACTAACGCACAATCATAATTCAAAATGGGGCGATTATCCAAGTGTAACGATCCAACAACGTACAACAAAGCAGAATAATTTCATCGTGAATTTTAGTTTCCAACTAAAAACTATGAGTTTCTCTTTAGTTTGGCTAAAGCTATACTAAGTAAGTTTACATAACAGTTTACTGTATGAAGAATATTTACTCCCATTAAAATACAGACTAATATCGACCGATTTCATCGCACCTTCGGCTACAGTGTAGCTGCTGCCAGTCTGTTAACTCCTGTCAAATGTATGATAAATGTCACTTTAACCGACAAAATATAACTGATACAAAATATAAAAAATTAAGCTAGCTGAACCCTGCCAAACCCTGCAAAATTTCTTACCGGTTCTTCTTCGTTTCTTCCTGTAATCGGGTAGAACAAATTGTGACAAGTTCGAGTGCAGTTTTAATGCCATATGAATGATCAATAAACAATAAATCTTTCTATTGACATTTTCGCGAATCCTCATTGTAGTATTTGTGTTTGTCAATGATTTGTCCACGCGATATTAATACATTGTAATTAATCGTTAGACCGGAGGCGGAACTATAAGAAAACGTGCTTCCCGCTACTCTTGGGTTATCTTAACCCTTATTGATAGTTATCACAAAGCTAGCTCCGCTATCAATCGCACAGCTCTGGTAAGGAAAACACCATTATCTCGACATCCAAGCCATATCGAATCGGTTGTGTGTGATTCAGCTTGAGAAAACGATTTTACTTCAACGTAGTCCTAAAAATTAACAAATTAGCCCTCATTATTTACGTTATTATTCACACGAGCAGTCTAGTGAGGTCGGAAGTAAACTCAGTCGGAAAAAATTCGCTACGTTGGTTTGTGTTCATATGATTTTCTCTAAAAATGCTCAACCTATTTGCAAACCGTTTCAAGCAAAATGCTGTAGAATTTACTGAATTTTTAGTAACATTACGCCATCTCTTCTCGAAAATTGACTATATGCCGTAGGTAATTTAAATCCTAATCTAGCCATTTTGTTGTCTAACTGTAAAGCAAACGCTTCTCACTTCACACCCTTATTCATATGAGCTGAACAGTAGGGTCGCACAGAAGGGAACGTAGTCTCTCATGCTCAGAATAAACTAGCAATGTCAAAAAAAACAAAAGCAGGCGAGCGTAGCCGCGAAATAAGCGACAGCCATTAAGATAATGAGTATAGGCTGTGATCAACTCATAAATCATGGGATCTGTCAGTAGGGTCCGTGCAGTCGCGCCGGATGGGCACCACCGCACTAGTGAGGAGCCGGTGACCTGCTCTACTTAATGCATTTCGCTTAAATCAATTATGCGCGTATACGGGCCATTTCCTTCGATACATACGCATATACATACCCGTATAAGGTTTAGTACCTAGGCGACCTATCAAGATAAACTTGAAAAAAATTACATTAAGTAAGTATCTAAATACAAAATGTAATCCAAATCGTTAAGGAAATTATATACTATACAGGATGTTTGATGACTATAGGTCATACATAAAGCAAATCAGGTACCCTGAGCCTATTTGGAGCAAAAAAGTTAGATGACATTTTGATCTACGGTGAACTTTTTTTTCCATACAAAACTAAATAATTTTATTTAGTTTTGTATGGAAAAAAAATGTGGTGGAAAATATTGAAAAAGTCAAAAATTAAGGGGGTCCCCATACAAGGAACGTGTTTTTTTTTTCAACGTTTTTTTTTTGTTTGTGGTGCGGAAACCTAGTTGCGCGATTCCGACTCGCACTTGGCCAGTTTTTTGTCGTTATAAGACGCCATGTCGTAACCACGATACGAAAATATAACCTGGATACTACCTGGTTATTTAAAGAAAGGGATTGAAAATTGCAGCGTTTTACAGCTGTACGCACAGTCGGCATGTAAAAATTTTATTGCATAGTATATATTTTTTTTTGCAAATTTTTGTCTTGGAACAATTTGCTTTATTTTCTTTAGAATGCAATACTGTATGAGCGAGAGGTAAATAGGAGCGCCGCCATTTTCAATCCCTTACTTTAAATAACCAGATAGTATTTATAAATGACATGTTTTCGATGACAATGTCATAAGAACATGACATGTTTGCACATCATACTAGTTGCCACGACATGTATGTGCATAATTAGTTCAACAGCCTCCGAAACGCAATCATATGCAAATTATTCTGCTGTGACACGTTGGGTACATCGCCAACCGATCCTTCACTATTTGTCACTCTAAATACCTATTATATTTATATTTAATAATAAAGAAGGTGCAATTTAAATATAGAATGTAGCGGTAAAGAGGCGGTGTCGGTAGTGATCTAAATTATTACAATAGTCCCACAAGACCCAAAAGCAAGCTTAGCCAATCTGTTTCCGGAGGGCCATAGAGCTCCAATAATTAAGAGCTGAATACTTGCGAAAATCGCTCGGCCTCCTGAAGTCAGGGCGAACAAAATACTGGTAGTGACACCGCGGTCAAGCTTTCGACAGCACATCAAGCTTACCCAACCCGTTTCCCGGAAACGTAGCGCTTGTATTTTGGGGCTAAGAAAATTAATTATACCTACAGAAGTGTTTTAAAATTGTGGCAAAAGCAGAAACTCTATGAAAACTTATTACCTGGCACGTCTCGAAAAACATTGAATATGCACACTTTTTTAGTCACACATAGTTTGAAATTATTTTTATGTAACGAATTTATATGAGAAAAGAATCACTACATTAAGTTAACTTCTTTGATTTACGATCGGGGGCTGAAGACAGAACCATGGACAACCGGAGGCAGCTTGGTCTCCAACATTAAACGGATTGCTAGTCTGAATTTTCGACGCACTGAAGGCGAGTTGGACTACCTAGAGAATTTATTAAAAGAGAGGAAATTAAGCCATTTATCAATCTGTTTCAAGTTATTTAAATTTCAAGACGGAGATTGAAGTCAGGAAATTATGACAAAGTGTTAATGTACCTCTCTATAAAACCGTATATTGAATAATCATTTCTTTGTTGTAGCCAGGAGCCACTTATGAAGTACAATAAGCAGCGGCGACTCCTCTCAGTTGGCGAGGTTGGCGCCGCCAAACCGAATAAAATGAATGACACCATTAATACAGAAGTATCAGGCTAAAATAAATGTGAAAACATTTCGGAGTTATATTATTTAAGTCATATAATCCACGATTAATAAGATAAAACGTCAATCCCGTACCAGTTACATAATTTGAAATTTCGCGCGCGTCAAACGCGGGCGACGACGAATGACGACACATCAAGGCATTCATTGGCCGGTTGGCTACATTTTGAAGCGCCATCGTATTCCATACAAGGCGGAAGCGACCGATGTCCCCCCCGTCCCTCGCGGACCCGCTGATCAGCCTTTCGAGTTGGCGCAGCTGGGAGTGCATTTAGTGACGCGGTAGCGAGTAGAGCGAGCTAGCGAGCGAGCTAGGTGTGTGTGTGTTGCGTGTGTGGGTGTGTGCGCGCTGCGTCCACACGACGAGTATTCTTGTGCTGTGAAGTGCGATGCGATGCGACTAGCGAGCTAGGCTAGGTGTGTTGTATGCGCGTGTGTGTGCGCATTGGCTCGCGAGTTGATAGCTGCATAATTATATTCCGTTATGTAGGTATGGACTTTGTATGGATGAATCCTGTTCAGTGTTGTTAAATTTAAAGTGATTTATTGGTAATTATAATGGCAAACTCCTACCGAGCTATCTACGGAGCACTCAAGGACAAGAGAGACTCAGTAATTTGGCACTCTTACATATCTGTGGAAAAGGAGTTGCTAACAAAATTGAGGAAGAAAGAAGATTTTCACGATCGAGTCATCGAAAATTTCTTGTCTGTGGAACGAAGAGTGGACTTCAAGTACAAATAAAATGTAACAATTCAAGCTTGTATGCCTGTCTCGTCGTCGTCGTGCCAGAGGAGGGAGACGTCGCTGTTGTCGGCTGCAACTCGACAGCTTTGACATAACCGGTAGGTACCTACCTATCTACAGACAAATAAATCGTAAGTGAGCAAAATAAATCATTTAAACTAAATATTATAAACTATCTATATCGTAATCGTCTTTCAGTTTTTGAACTCATTGTGGTAGAAATAAATTAACGCGTAGGTACCTAAGTTATGAAATTATGAAAAAAAAAATCCTTAGCCAGAGCCAACCCCATATTCAGGACCAGGAGTCGCCGCTGACAATAAGGTAAAATTATATTATGTAAACAGCAAATATTATTGCCACCTAAAGATTAGTCCGGCAAGCGTCCCTGCTGTGTTAGCGTTCGCGGGCAAACGTCTTCCGTAAACATTGTTAGTTACGCCACTACCGCGACCGCCGCCGTAAGTCTTGTTCTTCCGCTTCATGTCGCGCCGACACATCTGGTCGAACCGGCTATATTCTTTTTTTGTTTTTGTTTTTGTGTATTAAGATTAAAGTATGAAGAGATATCTAGTATGTATAATTTATTACCATAATATTATGATTTTAAGAACGTTTGATGGATGTGTGTAAGTGTTAGTTTAAGAGCGCGGTACTATAGCATCAAAATGCCGCACCGCGCGGCACTGATTGATTATCGAAGCGTTCGCTTGTTTTATAGTATTTGTTCAAAGTTTGTTAAACCAATTTACATTACACGAATATCCAAATCTGTCAAAAGAAGTAAAATGTTATCTTACATGATCTGCAATTAGTATAAACTCAAAATAATGTTTTAGAAAGCTGCAGTTTCGAAACAAAGAGAGCATTTCGGAGTATTTAGGACCATTTAGTAGTACGTTTGTGATTTTTTTTTTTCACGTACTAATTAACATAAATAAAAAGACAAATCCGTCCCAACTTTTAAATATGGTCAAAATTCGTTGAACAAAAAACGAAACGAAAATGTGGCAAATTTTGCAAATTGTGCCTCACGCTGTAGTACCGCAGTCTTAAGGGTGTGTAGGTAGGTATGTGAATGAATGAATATAAGAGTGTTTGCATGAATGTGTGCACTGTGTATGTGTGTGTGTAGGAATGTGAATTTATATTTTTGAAGTCCCATCCCCACTTCCCAATCGCAAAACATTACAATCAAATTACATAAGTGGAGACTCGACGGGTTAAAGAAGGTAGGTTCTAGGAAGAAAGTTCTAGTGTCGCTCTACCTAACCAGGTAGAGCGACACTAGAACTTTTAAGTACTGCCGACTATATGACGACTATTTACACCCATTACCAGTACGGTGACATCTAGCATCATGTAAAATTACCAGATTTGATCCTTACGACCCTCATGGCTGATACTATCGAGTAGCGCTATATCAATCGCATCAATTTTGCTAGCGACCCTCTTTGCCATAAATCTCCTCAGATACCTTAAACGTGTAATTTCTTGTAACCGTTTCCAGGACCTTAAGGGTGGCTTTTTGCTGTCCTTATCGCTCTATATCTTCAAAATCATCAGGGATTTATTACATCCCCGAATTCGACTAAGACTGCGAACCCTAGCTTGCTCGCTGGACCCTCTTCATTAGCAGATTCCATACCCCAGTTACTATTGCCTGCGGCTGCGATCGCGTCAAAGAAATTTAACAAAATGCGGTAGTAAAAAACCTAGCTGATTAGTTAGATAATATTATATGAAACATACTAAGTATTTACTAGATTTTTATAGTTTTTTTTTTTTTAGTTTTCGCCGAAGTAATTGAGATTTAATTACAAAGATGAGTAAAATCTGTGTGACAAAATAAGCCCCGTTATCATAGACACACTCTCTGACTCACTTTGTGTTGACTGCGGTAAGCATTCAACAATATAAACATGCTATGCACTACGGGCATACAATTGAACTAGTGCCCCGAGCAAAAGTGAGAATAAAGCTAGCCGCGGCCAAACGCAAAATTGGGTCCTATTCCAACTGTGCTATGAGTATGCACCCTAGAAAATACTGTCAAGGCCGCACCTACTCTGCTGATGAGAATTTCGTTTCTCTCTATAGGATTGCAAAGAGCTTTACAGTTGAATTTAAGCCCCTCGCACAGCTACAAAGGTCTAACGTTGCGAGGAATCTCTACACCGATACAATATTGTGAGTGTTTTGTATTAGCTTTACCTTTTAGGCAATCAGGATGAAGCCGAAGGGACCTTCAATGACGGGCTTCATATAGTTGAACAAGTATTGCTCGCTTATAATATAAGTACTTCAAACGATTAAATCGTTCAATGACGCGCACCTCGGTATTAAGCCTCGTCCTAATTGGCTTACTCACTTATGTTCTAAACTGTAATTTCATGTGAACCAAGCCCGAGGCAAAAGTTATTGTGTCCATAAAATCCTAAACTTCATATATCATCCATTAATTCCATTCAATTCCATAATTACCTGCTAAGTTCCAATGAGTTCTTTGTTCTGAATAAATGTTTCAGTACTTTTTCTGTATAACACCAGACTGGAAAGGCGGCGGCCGTGTGTTTGAATTTCCAAATTAGATAATTTCGAAGCGCGGGTGACGCTGCAGCGAAATTTAACTTCATTCAAAAGTTGAGAGTTGGCAACAAAATTCAAAGACACGAAACAAACAGCCATTTGCACTCATTAGCTCGGCGTTTCGTCGCTGCTACGTCACGTAGCTAAACGAAGGCAATGCGAAACGATTTCATAACGTACCTTCACATTTCGTACACGAAAATTAGCGTATGGAACTCTGTCACGCGCTTGCTAGCACCGCTTTGTAGTTGCCAGTGGGGTGGTGCCGTGGAAGAAGAGTGTTAGTCTGACATAGTTCTTCATATCGCATTTCGTTTTTGTTGCATGTAGAAAGTTATCCGCTTACGCACAGCTGCGTATTATTGACATCCACCCACACATGAGTACAGGGTACAGTCGAGTGAAAAATCTGAGATACAACTGTAAACTTTGTCACACTCCGCTGAGCTGCGCTCTCATTCGCGAGTAATCGTGGTGTGAAAATGGTCTAAGCCTTTTGGAACAAGCTATTGCATAAATGAGGTAGGGAAGACATGATGGGAGGAGGATGTATATAATCCTATTACTTTAAGTGAGCTAAACTGGTGTATATATATATATACCTATATATATAATTGGTTTCTCGGAAACGATTTGGATGATATTTTGTATTTAGATAATGTTATTTTTTCAAGTTTATCTAGATAGATAGATACTATTTTTAACCGACTTCCAAAAAAGGAGGAGGTTCTAAATTCGTCTGTATGTTTTTTTTTTATTTTTTTTTTTATTTTTTTTTTTTTGTATGTTTGTTACGCGATTTCTCCGTCAATTGAGGGCTGATTTAGAAAATTCTTTTTTTGTTAGTTAGGTCATACTTCCGAAGTGGTCCCATTTAAATTTTATCGAAATTGGTTCAGTGGTTTTCGAAAAATCAGCATAATACTATGGTGTGTGGTTACCTTCAGCAAAACTTGTGATGTGGTCGTTTTCGGCAATTTTTAGTTTGATAAATTAGTATGGTGTGTGGTTACCTTCAGCAAAACTTTTGTGATGTGGACTTATTCAGCAATTTGCAGTCTGACACATATGGCGAATAATTCTGTACCACTTCAATCGATTTCGATTATTCGATTTCGATTATTCTTTTTTATGTAATATTACTAAAAAGAATGAAATAAAAACTGTTTTAAAAAATATTAAACCGATTTCCAAAAAAACAAAAAAAAAAGAACTAAAAAGTATTAAATACCTAATATTTTGAAATTTTCTCTGTCCTGTTGAAATACATGAATCGATATACTAGTGATACATATTCGGACCCTTGTTTCATAAATATTCTAAATTTGAAATTTTTTATCTTTTCCGACCGGCCAGGTGCGCTTAATTTATTATGGTACCTGACCGGTACCTACTGTACCGAGTACCATCGAGCTGGTCTGATGATGGAGACAGAAGGTGGCCATAGGAACTCCTAAACTACACATGATAAACCCATCGTATTTGGGCTCGTTGCATTTGTCTTCACGAGAAATTTACTTTAGACCTAAGAGATTCTCAATTCGACGGTATGTTTTCTTTTTTTGGATGTTTGTTACGCGATTACCCGGCAATTGTGGGCCGATTTTGAATTATATTTTTTTTTTATTTGAAAGGGGATAACGTGAGGTTTTTGAAGTGAAAACTTCTTTAGCGGCGCTTGGCGCTTTTTTAGGTGCGTAAAAAATGTATAACTCGCGACATCGCGTCAGCGTGTTAAGTTAGAGTGGCACGGGATCTGCCGGCACTCCCGGAGCGCAACTGTTAAGTAGGGTTCGGTAACACGTTTATGTCTGTCTATTCTACTAAGTTCTGCAAAATGAATGTAGGGTTCCGTAACAAATGCATGTCTGTCTGTTCTACTAAATTTAACATTTATTTCAAAATGAATGTAGGGTTCCGTAACAAATGCATGTATATCCGTTCTACTAAATTTTACAATTTTCAACCAAGGTCCTCCGACGGTTATTTTATAACAAAAGTAGGGTTCCGTAACAAATGTATGTCTGTCCGTTCTACTAAATTTCACAATTTTCAACCAAGGTCCTCCGACGGTTATTTTATAATAAAAGTAGGGTTCCGTAACACGTTTATGTCTGTCCATTCTACTAAGTTCTGCAACATCACCTACAACGTCCGTGATGTCAGCCCATAACACCGGGTAAACTAAGTGCCATGTCAGTGCTTCCCCCTTTGATCGTGCTGACTACACTGAACTGGTCGGAAAACACAAACTATTTACATAGCCGTTTCGACCGACGTTTAATTCAGTGCGGTGGTACCAACCCGGGCAGGTTAAACCCTACCACCAAGTAAGATTAGGAGGGAAGGGACCTACAGTTTTACGAGGAATCCGAACCTCGGTCAGCCTCCAACGGTCAGCGGTCACTCATCCAAGTACTGACCGCACCCAGCGTTGCTTAACATTCAATAGCGACAGTTGACTGTCTGCACCACTGAGCTATCGAAGCTGACGTGGTCATATTTTAATTGGGTCAAGATCGGATTGGAAAGCGAGGCGGAATCGCGAGGCCGAAGGCCGAGCGATTCCGCCGAGTACATTAAAACCAAAAAATTACTAAAAAAACTGTGAAATAAAAAAAAAGTTTTAAAAAACATAAAACCGACTTTCTAAAAAAAGTAAAACTAAAAAACTATTTAAAATAAAAATATAAAAACCGCCTTCAAAAATATATGAAATAAAAACCTAAAAAAAAAACGAACCCTAGAGTTGAAGGCGGTGCTAAAGCAAGCAAAAATGATGCATGAAAGAAAACATGAGTGGATGATAATATCCTTTGTGATTTGTGTAGCCTTTTTAGCACCGCCTTCAACTCTAGGGTTCGTTTTTTTTTTAGGTTTTTATTTCATATATTTTTGAAGGCGGTTTTTATATTTTTATTTTTAATATATTAGAAAATTCATGTAATGAAAAAATCTTTTTATAAAATTCAAATTGATCAAAATAGAGAAATATGTCATCGTTTCATTTCAAATTGATATAAATAATCTCTGAAAAATATAGCGAGCGTTGAAAAAAGACGAGAGCATAGAGAAGCTATCACTCAGTTTATCTTCCTTTATACGTCTATGGACGAGAGGAATCCTTGACCTTTAGAAACGATTATAAACTTCATTCATTAGCGATTGTTTCATCCGACATTCTCCAAAATGGACAAAAACTTAAAATGTTCAATGAATTTATTAATATTAAATTAAAACAATACCTTTATTTATGTTAGACAAACATAAATAAAGGATTGTCTCTCTCGTGGGATAGTGGGCGCGTCCACGTAGTATCAAAAGAGAAAATACTTGTAGGTACCGTTGTTTAGTGAAATTGTTCGATGTAGAAATCTGTTAGAAAATTCGAAGGTGCAAAACATTGCAGTAGTTTATACCAAACACTATGTATAGTACTATTGTGTAATGTGTATTATATGAAAGAAAGCACTGACATGGCACCTAGTTCACCCTGTGTTATAGGCTGACATCACGGATGTTGTAGTTGAGGAAGACAACCGTGTCAGTTTCCATAAAAAAAATTTTTTTAGTTTATTTCCATTTTTAACTTATTATGCCAGAAATAACTATTTTGCTTACTGCATCGTTCGCACTAATATAACAAATTTAATACGCCCTTGTCCGCGCGCTTTCATTTCTATGTTTACTTCCTTCAATTAAGGAGGAAAATTTCATGTATGACTTTTTTTTTGTTCACTATGAGATTAATATTTAGCTAACAATGTTAACTTGCAACTAATTTTTTATTTCAATTATGAAATGATGTAACGTATAATAATTAAAGTGGCCGCCCCCGCAAGGCTTTTGATCGAGCAGCGCGGGGCGGCGGCGGGCGTCCGCTTTGTAGTCGGAGGGTAATTCAAAAGAAATTGCGCTAATAATACGTTCACTGACATAATATGGTTTATAATGAGTATGATTTGATAGCTTTATTTTACACGAAGTGTACGTACAGTCCACGATAAACTTTATGTAACTTTAACTTTACGCCTTACTAACAAAATGAGCGCTTTGAGTTAGATCATATTATTAAGGAGAATACGGAATACGCCTGCTAAGCCATTTTGGGTGCACACAAAGGTTCGATGCTTACCGACCACTACCCAGTGGATTAATCAAATGAAATCAAATCAAAATATGTTTATTGCACTTTAAAACAATTTGCAAAAGGCACAGCTTAACGCCGTAGGCATTCTCCTCTAGGCAAACCTTTGTGTTATTATATTATCATAAACGAGCGTGGAGTGTGGAGTGGCGTGAGAGAAGGAGTGTAGATTAGTGGTCGATAATTAATACTGAACGCACGTCGTCATTTCAACGAACTTTTGACTTCAATTTCCGAACAACCGCTGCAATCACTCGTCGTCGTATCGAGTCGTAATTTACAAAGCGGCCAAATGCGAGTCGGTCTCACGCACCGATGGTTCCGTACCACCAAGTAATTGGCCGGATTACAATAAAATCATTTGTTTTGTGATAATAACTAAAAATTAATTATTTTCCAATAGTTTCCTTTACTTGTGCTGTGAGGCCTTGCTTCTTGCCAAATTTCATGATTTTAGGTCAACGGAAGTACCCTAAGATTTTGAATTGATTTGAGTGAGTTTGCAAGTATCTAAATATGTGCCATAAATTGTATATTTTGATTGCTTGAATTTTTTACACTTCCAAGGGACCGTAGAACTTAGTATTTGATATTAATTTCAACTTGATACCTCTAACGCCTCCGCAGAAACAAGGTGGTGACAGCCGAACAGACGGACAAACGAATGGACAATAAAGGATCCCATAATAAGGATTTAGTTTTTTTTTTCATTTTGAGGTACGAAACCCTATTAAAACAATAGTACTTCAGACGCTATCGTCGCCAACTCTCCCCGGCGGCACAGAACTCGGTTGTTCGATTTATGACACATAATTATCGTGCATTTGGCTCTTGAACCAATGGTTCGGTGTCGCCCAAAGAAATTAATACCTAGAAGGGGACTTGTTGACGAGGTGAAAGCAACAAGGGCGAAATTACAGTTATATTGTATATTGTACCTTTACTTACATACACCGCTACCACTGAACCTCTAGACGCAAAATAGCGTCTTTGTAATATTGAATCGATTGCGCCAACAATCTAAGGGTGTGCTTATGTGTGGCCTGTAGGCTCAGCTTTCAGTGTACATGTATATCTTCTTTCATGTGCAAATGAATTGCATGTCCATCTAGTTTTGGTTTACGCATATACCAAAAAGTTAAATTACAAATTTAAAAAACCCCGACCTTTAAAAAGTCTAAAATAATTTCCGTTTACTTACTTAAAGGAGTCAGGGAACCGCTAAGTAAATTACGCTGCTCTGAGTTTTTCTATATTTTATTTCCTTAGCGGTCGCCCGAATTCTTTAAGTAAGTAAACGGAAATTATTTTTGACTTTTTAAGGGTCGGGGTTTTTTAAATTTGTAATTTAAATTTTATTACAAGCTTTTAAAAAAAACCGTATGCAAATCGGTTGACTTTTTACTACTTGATTATTACAAACATAGCTAAGAACCATCCCGATTAAGCCAGCTTTCTAATAAAAATAACCGCATCTAAATCGGTCCATCCGTTTGGGAGCTATGATGCCACAGACAGACACTCCCTTATACACACATACGCACACACACGTTAAACTTATAACATCCCTCTTTTCTCGTCGGGGGTTAAAAACTGGTACATGGTAAAATGTATGGCATATATTATGGACGTTTCCGAGCATTTATTTCTATGGTGTCACGGCACGAGCGCGACACGTCACCGGAGCTGTTTCCTTTGTAACTAACACAATACTGTGCATACTCCGGAAATTGCGGTTGGGTGCTGTAAGCTGAAAGAAAATTGCAGTCTGCCAGCGGCTGCCTCGTTACCTGTACACCCCGTTCTGTTGATTTTAATTGTAGAGCCAACTGGCCAACACTTGATGCTGTGTACTTGGAAACGACGACTAGCGCTTTTGGAAGAGAGGGCCTTTAAATTGTAATTTGAACATTTCTTGTATTCATTGCAGCATCATTATTTTTTAAATTTTCTCATGCGGAATTGTGTAGGAACAATGTTGAAACCACTTGAGAATTTATTTTAATTAGTAGCACCAGCCAGAGAGACGCTGATAGATGAAGTTGACATATTCAAAATACTATCTATATTGTAGGCATGTGAATTGTGAAGGCAGGTTATTTTACTGTATTGTATTGTTTATTGATCATTCATATGGCAGTTAGACTGCACTCGAACTTGTCACAATTTGTTCTATCCGGTACTACCAAGGTATTTACATTACATACATTAAATATGGATCCGTCTTCCAGTGAGTGTGTTTCTAGTTCTACCACCTATAACCTGGAGATTATCCAAAGGCGGTCAATAAATTAGACGACGACTTTTTGCCCGCCTTATAGCTGGCATGGCGCCTCTCTGAGCGTGGTTTCGCGAGGAGTGGTGATATTGGCTGTGTCTGATCTTCCTTTTGAAGTTCTGGGCACAAACACTCATGCCGACTGTCTATAAAAAAATACATATTTAAATGAAGACACCTTAATAAATATTGTTAATACTAATTTCGATGGTTTAAAGCACATTTAAGCTAACTTTATATCGCATAATTATGATAAGTAAGTACATCACACATATTTTCAAGCCTGAAGGTAGTTTGGAAACAGTTTGAGCGTACGAGACGCTAGCGGGAGCCATAAATTTTCAGTCGAGAGCCGGGCGTCGACACGAGCTGACATGTCGCGACCGCGCTATGAGTTAAACTCCACGCCCATACATCATCTTTAGAACTTTGTACAAGCTGGAGAATTATTTAAACGTGCTGACACACTCTATTTTAAAGCTGGTACCTACAAACTTCACTTCGTACTGTGAAACAACTATATTGTTGCAAAGCTGTTCCCGAGGTTCGGCTCGAAATTGATAGAAGCGACGGGAGTATCGAACAAATCGAAGGCCTACTTTATCCAGCAGGTAAGAGCTAACGGTCAGCCTCGATAGCTAAGTGGTGCAGACAGTCGACTGTCGCTATTGATTGTTAAGCAACGCTGGGCCGGTCAGTACTTGGATTGGTGATCGCTCGACCGTTGGAGGCTGACCGTTGTTCGGATTCCACGTAAAACTGTCGGTCCCTTCCCTTCTTACTTACTAGGTGGTAGGGTTCAACCCGCCCGGGTTGGTACCACCGCACTGAATGAAACGTCGGTCGAAACGGCTATGTAAATAGTTTGTGTTTTCCATCCAGTTCAGTGTAGCCGGCACGACCGAAGGGAAGCACTGACATGGCACCTAGTTCACCCGTTCTTATGGGCTGACATCACGGATGTTGTAGGTTATGTAGCCAACCGTGGCAGTTTCCATAAAAAAAATCATAAAAAAAGAGCATCCACGAGGAAGCGCCATAACGATCTTGAAATATTTTGTCTGTACAATTTTAGTTAGCTGGTCTTTTAATTTTGTTTTATTGTATACATACAGTGATTATTGAGTATATATAGGGTAGTTTACATAGGTATATGCAAATTACATATATAAATGGAGTTATTTCATTGAACATGTAGAGTTTGCAGGTGGTTGCGCAGGTTGCTACGCAGTAGAATTAATATGCTAATATAGGAGCTCTCAGCATACATCGACGCGCGCCTCCGACCTCGCGGCCGCGCCTCTAAGAGGTATTATTAGACAAGGAGCCTTGCCAAGAATACTAGGTATAACATATTGTAATTTCAGGTAGATAGGGTTCATTATTGTCTCTCAAACGATGGATTTAATTACAAACGTTATTTAATTATTCACGTTAAGGGAGATATTGCTATTTGTAGGTATATTTCTTACTTACTTCTTGACGCTGAAAAGGAGGACTTCATCATCATCATCATCATCAGCCTGTATCGGTCCACTGCTGGACATAGGCCTCTCCCAAGGCACGCCACCACACGCGGTCTTCCGCTCTTCTCATCCATCCACTCCCGGCTACCTTAAGGAGGACTTAATGCAGAATATTATTCAACTTTCAACAAGAATTAAGTCAACCTTGTACATTACAACCCTAACGAAAAGTAAGCGTGTAAAGTTTACTCACCTCGATATTCTGAAAAAAATAAATATGTACATGAGCTTCGAACATCCAACCTCACGCATGAGGCCGGCGTTCTTACCACAACTCTACCTGTCATTCGTGTCCAAGACAATTGCATGTCCAACTATTACGTGAACCACATCCACACAATACTCTTAACCACCAACACAGTCAGTCAGCATGTAGTATCCATGACTGAACATACGCCTCTCCAATTTGGTGACAAAACTTACGCATTAATTACCTGTTTCAATGTTGTTTCCTATTACAGCCATTTCAGTACAGTGTGTTACGAGTCGGCGGCGGTCGTGGACAGGGAAACAGAGTGTGGGAAGACCCGCCAGGTGGGACGACGACATCAAGTACGTCGGCGAAAAGCAGTGGTTCCGTACCGCTGAAGGGTGAGAGGACTGGACAAAAATTCATATTCATCTTCAGATATTTATTTCGCCATAAAGAAACACACAACATTAACAATATTTCATTGAGACATTCATACTTAGTATGGTTTGAATTGAAGAGGCGTATCTCCAGCTGTGGACGCGTACACGCTGACTGACTGAATACAATTCATTCCCCTTGTGTGATATGATCAGGTCCCTATGTTGCCAACAGATACTTTAACGTCTTCAGTTATTTACAAAAGCGATATTTTTATAGCTGCCATATGTACTATTTTTAGGTTTCCGTATTCGGTTTGCCTATTACTATGCCTAAGCAATCTGTCTGTCTGTCCGTCCATCTGTCTTTTTTTTTATGGAAACTTATTTTTTTATGGCTAGATCACCTACAACATCCGTGATTTCAGCCCATAACACCGGGTGAACTAGGTGCCAAGTCAGTGCTTCCCTTCGATCGTGCCGGCTACACTGAACTGGACGGAAAACACAAACTATTTACATAGCCGTTTCGACCGACGACGTTTCATTCAGTGCGGTGTACCAACCCGGGCTGGTTGAATTCTACCACCGAGTAAGGAAGGAAGGAAAGGGACCTACAGTTTTACGTGGAATCCGAACCACGGTCAGCCTCCAACGATCGAGCGGTCACCCATCCAAGTACTGACCGCGCCCAGCGTTGCTTAACAATCAATAGCAATAGTCGACTGTCTGCACCATTGAACTATCGAGATTGACAAAACCTACCAAGTCCTACCTTTAAAGAGCTTTATCTTTTGAACCGTAATAGGTTGAAATTTTCACAGAATATGTACTATGGGCGGATATCCTAACAAAATGAAAAAAAAGTACAAAAATAAGCTTGGTCCCCATACAATAAACTTTTTTTTCAACTTTGTTTTTGTCTTTGCTCTAATGTAAAACCGGTAATACATACAAGCGTCAAACTTGGTGTGATTATAGTGCAAACTCTAAAGTATAACAACAAATAATAAAAGTCCGCCTATTACGTGGTGGTACGGAAACCTCGGTGCGCGAGTCCGACTCGCACTTGGCCGGTTTTGTTACTGCTTAATAGTATGTTTGTTTATGAAGGTAGTTACAAATTGTTGATTTTAATTTCAGATTAGTTATATTAAGAAGCATTAAATGTAGATAAAGGGTTCTGATAACAGTAATTTTTTGATATGTCGTGGTGGAATGCAATTACGGTGGGGAAGAAACCATAAAGTGAATGTTGTCACTGGATGTATAGTCAGAATGATAATGCAACTTGCATGTAATGTAATAGTGCTCTGCTCTGCAATAGTGTGGTATTTATTATTCATGGATTATCGATTTTAAAGTATTTATTCAGTTCATTCTACATTTATTTGACAGATTCAATACATTTCAATGACAAGAATACTAATGTATTTGTATGTAAATAGCAGCTTAATAACTGCTATAATTTATGTAGCTTTAAGGACATTTAATAAAATAAATTTAGTTACACATTTAAGGCCCACTTGCACCAACACGAATTTAACTATATAAACCAGTTTAACTCGTTAAGCTAGTACCCGTTGACTGTGGGAACTGCGTTTAAATCCATAACTCGCTACTTAACTCTAAATTCGTGTTGGTGCAATTGGGCCTTAAAACGTTAACATTTGAAAACACGGCAGTTTCGCCCTTGCAGTTAGACAGGCTCGATATATTTGGTCCAAACGAACAATATGAGGAAATCTGGGAATTGTCCACACTGGATTTTTATTAGCGTCGTCCTCAAAAGATTGAGTGACCTCCGCGGCGTATGCGGCGAGTAATGGCAGTAAGATGGGGACAATCCACTCCGAAGAACAATATTATTTTGTTTGTTTACGACTTGGCATTCCGTTTACGTTCTGCGGGTTCAAATGTCTTGGAGGTCGAGCGGTTTGTGACGGCGTCAGTGTTATCTCGAATTTGTTATCTACTTTTGTGAATAAGTCCTGTCGGCCGACTGAAAAATGTTCATCGCACACAGACGTTACGTTCGCCAATCCTGTGAATAAAAAAATCGTAATTAGATGAGCCTGGGCTCTGGCAATGCTAGAGTACCGTTGTGTATTTACAAAGTGGTCAGAATTTTTTTATCAGTACAGGATAGGTCTTCTTAGGAAATAATTTTGGCGCTACTTTACATCAGAGAATATTATATTATACGGGTGCTTTCATGATATTTTTCTTCGTTTTTTTTTTTTTATGGAACTTGACACGGTTGGCTACATCACCTACAACATCCGTGATGTCAGCCCATAACACAGGGTGAACTAGGTGCCATGTCAATGCTTCCCTTCATTTCATGTCGGCTACACTAAACTGGACGGAAAACACGAACTATTTACATAGCCGTTTCGACCGACGTTTCGTTCAGTGCGGTGGTACCAACCCGGCCGGGATAAACCCTACCACCTAGTAAGGTAAGAAGGGAAGGGACCTACTGTTTAACGTGGAATCCGAACCACGGTCAGCCTCCAACGGTCGAGCGGTCACCCATCCAATCACTGACCGCGCTCAGCGTTGCTTAAAAACAGTTGACTAACCAACCGCGCCACTGAGCTACCGAGGCTGACGAATTTTCTTATCCCTTAGTCGACTTTTACGACATGCGACGGGGAGAGATGCAGTGGGGCTATTCTTTTTAAGTACCGACCCCACACGGTACGGTTCGTTCTTTAATTACCTCAAAGGCAGGTTGGTCTCGAGATCTTGGTTAATATATTATAGCTTATAAATTATAATATAACAAGCCTGGCGTCGGAAATAATATACATAACCTAAACCAAGTCAATGTTGTAAATAAATAAAGGTACATAGTATCATTTTGTCTAGTTGACAGGTCGGCTTGCTTAACTGAATCAATTGAATCAGATGAATTTCAAAAATTTGTCCCGCGAAAGTGTATCCAATTACGTAAACTGACGTATTGAGTATGACAATTAGTAATACTTTCGTAGGACTAATTTGATACCCCAACCCCACCTCTACGAAAAATTTAATAATGAAACTATTTTCTAATGTTACAGATCATAAGTGTTGCGACCGAATCGATCGAATAGGATACACGGAAAAGCAAATGTCAAACGCACCACAACCGCCAAATTGATTAACAAAACCGCCGCCGGAGCAAACGGAGATAAACGAGCACAAAATGACGCTGTCACAATAGACAAAGATTATAATACGTCAGCATTTAAATGTCCACAAAATATTGTCCGCGAAATTATCTCTCAGTCCTGACGAATTATTTTCTGAGCGCAGTAAACAATCAGGAACAGACGACGGGAAGATTCGCAGAGCCCAGGCGCACAATGGATGGCGCCGCGTACATCAAAGCGAACTCAAAATGTACATTATTAATTAGCACAATCAAACAGACGTGACAAGATGATGAATTCTTTGTGCGCTCGTTCTGAGCCGGAGTAAAAGTAAAACATTCAGCAGGTGAGCCGCGCGAGCTTCCCCGCCCAGGCGGCGAAGCTGGCAGGCGGGCGGCGCGGCGGCGGCGCGGCGCGGGGGCAAGGCCGCGACACGCTACCGACTACGAGAACACATTGCGAGAACTGCACTAAACTAAAAGACTTTAGGGATAAAAGTTTTACTCGCAGCTTTTAGCTAATACGTACCTTCTGCGTGGATAACACATCGCTACCAGCGAGTAGAATTTAGTTTTGAGGAAGTAGAGGTGGAAAGCGAGTCACTTACGAATATGAACGTGGTGACTCATGATGACACGAATGTGAACTGTTTTTCTCTTGTAACGATTTATTTTGGAGTTAGACATTTTGTTTACTCTATCTATACATTTTCTATAATAGGAAGTAATGTAAGTTTGAAGACAGTGTTTTTTTTTTTCGTATGTGAATATTGTATTCAAAACAAAAGGGGTTTTCAGGTGGAGCGTAGGCTCAAAATGTATCTTCACACATATTGTTTATTGTTTATTGTATAATTTCATCCATAGGTAGGTAACCTACGCTTGTGTATGTCGAAAATATATTAGTAAATCATAATTTATGAATAATTTTACTAAATTGTTAACAATTTTAGTTAATTTTAAACATAACATTAACACGTCATACATAAGTAATTCATTTTCAGTGTCACTGCAAGCTCAGAAATGTCTGTATTATATAGCTGTGCCTGAATGATGTTTCAATTTAACGTTCGACAATTTCATCACTTCGGACGGCTGACTACTAAATGAAGGGAGTACTTAATTAACCCTCCGGAAGCTACACTTCCGGATCGTAATGAACTCGCTCGAATGTCCGAACAGGTGTCTGCCGCTCAGGAAATTCGTCAAACGTTTCTAACTCGTGAACCGATAGATCTATTGACCTGAAATGTTCAAACGTTTAGGTACGAGTAGTTACATATGTACAACTCACTTACTTATTGGTGCGGTGCCTCAGTAAAGTTTTCTTCAATAGAACGATGAATTGAAACATATAAAGCTGCACTACACCTGTGCGGTGTACTGTGGGTTTACTTAGTTTTTAGGGTTCCGTACCTCAAAAGAGGAAAAAATGGAACCGTTAGAGCAGCAGTTCCCAAGTTTTTCACTGAAATGGACCGCCGGCGCGGCGGCCCGTCGGGCGGTAGGTAGTTAGCGCGCGCAAGTACATAGAGTGCGTGAGGCCTGCTACTGGGTCTTAACAAACTTTTTGAACATCTGTCGCGTGGCCGACCAATCACATCGCGCCGCTGCAGTACACATACACAGTGCGTCACACACACCAATGCATTATTGATTGCAGTAGTTGTTATGTATGTATGATAGGTAGCGTTCATAGGATACGATGTTTGGTCGTGTTAAACTTAGAATAGAGCTACCGGCGAGTCATTTGGGTAAAGCGGAACGTATGAAGCGATCAGCGCTGGCTCAGCGCTGGCCCCAAGTTCGGTCATTACTCGAATGGCTACGGCCCGGCTTTGTAGACTGGTCCTTAGTGTTCTGGTGCCGGCGGCGTTAAACTGAGATTAGACATCCCTTAAATTCACCTCGCCGCCGCCGGCGCGGCGGCGGCGGCCGCGGGCTCTACTTCACGTAATCGGCAATTTACTTACAGCTCTGCCAGGCTTCATTCATCGCTGAAGTTGATCGCTTATGCACCTGCTTGAGTAGTAATTTAAGAGAGCACAGCACTAGGAAAATACGTGCTCAGGCAATATTACAAAATTGATAATAAATATATAGGTAGGAATATGATTAAGATGCGTTCAACATTTTTACAACTATTGCTTATATTGGTTCGGAATTATTTGTACTTTCGCCAATCTGTCCGTCACACACTTTTAGGTTCTAAAACATGAGAATTACGTAAACTGTTATTATGTAAACCTCATCAAAAATTAATATTGCAAATCCTTCCCCATCACGAAATACTTTATGGGCCGATGTGCATGTGAGGTAAGTACTTAAAATAAAAAAACAATTTAATAGCAATATTGGTATATATACAATTATTTTACGAGCATGTGTGAAGAACATTATGAGAGTGGAAGAGGCGGCAGAGGTGTGTCAGTATTCAGGATCATGGCACGTAGAGATCCGCCTACCCCACTGGGAAACAGACGTGACGCTATGTATCTATGTATGTACCTATGTATGTATTTTATTTATTTTCATTTTTTTACCTTTTGGTACGAAACCCTAACAATCGAGTGGACTCAAATTAGCAAGAAGCACAATCTAAATCACCAGAACTCAAAAGCGTTCCGCCAATATTTTCATTCTTCGTCCGTGTTTGAATTTTCCAACAGGATTGAGTGCGATTCGTCCACTGTCTGAGGCAACCGAGACGAGAGGGCGCGAAGCGGCGGCGCACGGCGAGAGACGCGACACGGCATCCGTCCTGCTCGATTAGGATGGATGGTAGCGATGTGCGGCTGGACCGGCCACGGCTGCGGCAGGTAGATGCCTCTTCTGAAGAAACTACACCGGTGTATTTTTAACTGAAACTAACTTGTTAAACAGCTTCGTTTGCATGAAACCCGTCGTGTGATTGCAATGTGGAGACATTTCACGGGCTTGCACGATTGACGCAGACTGCAATGTCTGGAGTTCTAACCACTGAACTAGTGAGGCTTTCAATGACCTCTAACAATGTATCAACTCTATTACAATCGATACCTACCGGACAATTTCCACTTCAGTGTATCACTTTCTTACACGCAATCATAAGAAAGTCGAAGGTGCAGTTTCTTCCATATAAAATTCTCCTTGGCCCAACACAAGTTTCTTCCGGTTTTATTTTTCATCGGCTCATGTGAGGGAACGTTATTTACGGATATCGTCTTCAGCAATCTCCCGTTCCCACCTCCACCTAAGTACATCCTTTTTCCTTCCCCCTTTACCTGGTGCAATACGATCGCTTGTAGATATTACTTAGCCGTTACAAGTTTCGAACAAGTTTGTCGAATAGCTTTGAAAAAGTATGGCTTCTAATCTCAGGACGTAGATTCATAATGATTTGTATTTTCCATGCGGTCAGTTGATATACTAAAGAAAGATAATATTTTGTCAGCCCAAACCAAATTATTAACGTTAAAAATTCAGGGCGAGATCTAAAGTCGAGCTGCGAGTAGGTAAACGATACGAGTATATTTGTAAAATTTCAAAAAAAACTCTTTATCGGTATTGCTTATACTTTTGTACAATTAAACTTTGTTTTTAATAATACTTTACCTTAACTTTTATTGTACTTGACTTTCAACTTCCAAAACAGATGGAAAAATAATAAGGGTACGGTTCCGTAGGAGACGAAACTGCCAAAGTGGAGTCGTTGTTTAGATCCAGATTGTTTAGCTCAACAACTATTTTAGCGAATTACAACTCTGTGCCAAGAGCTTAGCAAGAAAAGGACCCCTTAGACGCCCTGCAGTAAACTTTAGATGAGCTACTAATTTATTGATTGTCGTTTCGAGCACTCTTCTACAGCTTAAATTCGTTCAGTTTTTATTACCAGTATAGTTAAAAATGTACAAGGCGCCACGTTACTCTGTCGGTATGAAATTAGCTAGTACGTACAGCTAGTTTTAATTCAAAAGTATATTTATTGTTATCTTGATTCTATCTTACTCTTAATTTCCATTAGCTACTCGTTTTTTTCTATATTATGCATACCTACGGGATACCTACCTAAGGGATATGACTCCCTTCTTATATTACTAGGTGGTAGGGTTTATCCCGCCCGGATTGGTACCACCGCACTGAATGAAAGGTCGGTCGAAACGGCGATGTAAATAGTTTGTTTTTTCCGTCCAGTTCAGTGTAGCCGGCACGAACGAAGGGAAGCACTGACGTGGCACCAAGTTCACCCGGTGTTATGGGCTGACATCGCGGATGTTGTAGGTGATGTAGGCAACCGTGTCAGTTTCCATAAAAATAAAATGTCTCCCCTCTGTCAACTGAACCATTTTTGAGTATCGAGTTAGTTGACCTTAATCTATTTTTTTACATATTTAATATTTATTAATAAAAATTAGCGTTAATGCAGATATTTTGACTTATGTCGTCTTCAGTGAAAATTATAATATACAATATAATATAAAATGGTGTTGATATTTTTTTTACCTTAATCTAGTAATAGATTTATTATTGTGTTTAACCTTCTTTCATGCTTGACCAAAACCAAGAATTAATTTATAATATTCATTGCCTTTAACCTCACCAGCAGCGGGAGCACAAATGCGTCGATAAGCCTATATCGATCGATAAACATCTATTCGTCTTCTTCTATTCTACTTCGTTGAACGAAGCAAATAGATGTTTATCGATCGATATAGGCTTATCGACGCATTTGTGCTCCCGCTGCAGGAAATATATGTGTGCATAAACTCATGAAACTATATACAAAATAATCTTGCGATATTTCTAAATAAGATGTCTTCATGCGGATATTTTCCGAGACCTTTCACATACTATAAATGTCCCAGGGGCCTCATTTTAAAACGTTCAGCAGCTCGCCCCTTACAACTAACAGACACTTTAGAGCGGAAATCCCAAAATCACCTGCCTGGGCGCAAGGGCGTTAAAATAAATATTATTAATTTCTCATTTCGTACAAAATGTCCTCCACTATACAGAGGTACGGATAAAAGTTTTGCCGCCACCGCTGCCGCTAATATCTCCAGAGAGTAAGGTCCTACGTACTTTCTTCATAACCGCCTTATCTGCGCCTCGGCTCGCGGTTCACTTCGCAACGGTGAAGATTAGTTGGGCGACGGATCTGGCGAGTCGCCAAACCGATTTAGGAGGTAAATCGATTGGATATATTGTGGTAGAGTGGGTGCAAATTGTACATATGTGTGAAGATAAGAAGTTGGGTATCCTTGGAGTTGAACGACATCCAAATTTTAAAAATGTTATAATATTAGGTACTTACAGGTTAAGTATACTTGGGAACGTAAGTAATGCGAGGACTGAAGTCTGTGTCACTTTATTGTAAAAACTTCTAGAACTGGTTTTATTATTTAATATCAAAATATATTATGTTTAATTCCTCCTCTGTGATGACGACTTCTGAACGAATTTCCACATTCACTTAAAATCATACAACAAAGGTTAAAATTAGGAATTGCACAAATAGATTACTTCCTGCCAAATTTCCTTCCTTATTCGCCAGTGAAGCGTACCCCTGTGTGATGTTTCATATATTATGGGTAGGTATGTTAATATAACCATAAAACGCGTATTATCAAGAAATTGGATATTTAATATCCTGTGCGCAGAGAGCTTTGTCGCAGCGCATATTGTGTGACTTACTTTATTGAGTCAGTATTTGCTTATGATATTAATAGGTTGTACCTACTTTCATCCCTTTCGCTGTGAAGACGATGGATGAGGGTCTTTCCGAGGAGACTAAAACGGAAAGGATTTTGGGGATGGCCTTGCAGACATCCTCGGTTGAAGAACGCACTTTGGGGTCCTGCTGACTGAAATCCTAATAAATAAAGAGAATTTTCTACGGGCGACCGTCGTCCGTGTAACGTACGAGTACCTACGTCAATATATGAATATCCTTATAATTTGAGAACCACTTTATCAATTTACATGGTATTAACATAAAATCTAAAATCGACTTTTTGATCCTTAGTCCCCGCATTTCCAACGTCCTTGATTTTGACCAAGAGACCGGGACTCTAGCTTCTTCGATACCATTCCATATCGCCTTCTTATACACAACTTTTCTCTAAAATACATATTATATTGGCATATATTCTCTATAATGCATACATATGAACTATAACCAGGTGAAAAAATTATCGTTTTTGCCTACTTCATTGAGAGAAAGGCGTGACGACGGTTGTATTTATAAAATAGCGAATTTTATGTATATATTGTCGTAATGCTTTCCACTTAACTAGCACTCACTACACACTGACATCCAATGTTGACACGAAGCTCCTCAGAGCCGAGAGTTTTTCAAAATCTTTCACGAGTGTGGCTTCCCGACGTAAGTGCCTCCCCTCAATACAACCTGAGGTCTTCAAAGGTCGGATTAATAAACTTGCTCCGGAAACTCTCGCCCACATCAAAGCTTGCTATGCCACCCTGGAGGTAACATTTTGCGCTTCACCTAAGCTGGCGTCCTAATCATTTATTTGGGCTTTTATCGATTCATGTCATATCACACATTTCATGGTCTACATTTTTATTTTTGTAATTTAATTGAAATTTTATGAAAAAAAAAACGTATAAAATTTAGTTTGATGTTTGTGATTAATAAAGTTAAACTTTTTGTACTGTCTATGACTAACAGTATAGTTTATGTTAAACGATACATAAGTTATAGGTAGATAGTAAGTTCTAAGTATCTCCCAAATTATTTATTGCGCAGATAAGGCTTGCAGTTGAACAGTAGTAAAACAATTAAATATAGTACATTATTATCTACATAATATAATGTTAGTGATCTAGTAAGCACTTTTCTCGAGGAGGATCTAATCGATGTCGTTCAAGACGACGAGCGTGCCTTGCATTGCAATTGCAAGTGTGTGTATGCAAAAAACTCATTGGTGCATGTCGGCTGGATTCGAACCTCGGACATTGAGATCAAGAGTCCGAGTAAGACGCGACGCCAAAGCGCGCCGACCGGCTACCACCAAGGTCAACTTCGTAAATCTAAACTAAACTTCGTAAATTTGTGTACTTACAATAATTTTTTATTCAATTAATGTCTTTGATTATGGCTTGATCAAAATTATTAACAAAAAACCTTTTTTTTATGGAAACTGTCACGGTTGGCTACATCACCTAAAACACTCGTGATGTCAGCCCATAACACCGGGTGAACTAGGTGCCATCTCAGTGCTTCCCTTCGGTCGTCAATACAATAAAATGGTTTGCTAGCTCACCAGTCATTTAGTTTAGACAAGCTTTTCTCACAAATGGATTTAAAAAAATTAATTGTTGAATACACTCTCTCTTTCTCTCTCTACCTATGAACCTTGAATAAAACGAAGTCATAGAAATCTCTACTCAAGGACAGTGCGAGATCGGTCACCAAATACTTTGTTCTGAAGTGGTTCGCGGCCAAACAGTTCCTGGCTCGCAAATATTTACGCAAATAAGTCGGTGTGCGTCGCCGATATAAGAGAGGCGATGAAACTAGTAATATAAGGAAGAATAGAGATTTATTTTTTTTATGTTATTTAGGTATTTGTTTATTCTTTTGGACAACAAACAAATATACATAATAAATTAAAGGTAGTGTAAGAATAAAAATATACCAAAACCAGAGAAAAAAAAAACAAAGTTTCGGAAGAGCTTCAATAATTATGATCTGGCAGGACTCCCAATGATTATTTACACTTATCTACATTTATTTCAACTTCACGCGAGCGAAGCCACAAAATCTGGTCGAATCTACAGTCAGTTAGTCAGCGTGTAAGCGTCCACTGCTGGACATACGTCTCTCCGGTATTTCTCCAATCCTTCAGCCTTCAGCGGTACCACTGCTGTCCGCCGACGTACTTGATGTCGTCGTCCCACCTGGCCGGTGGTCTTCTCACACTCCATTTTCCTGTCCACGGCCACCAGTGTAGTTGCGGTCATACGGTCGTCGTCTCTTCGCCTGATGTTCCCAGCCCACTGCCACTTGAACTTAGCCACCCGTTGTCCAATATCCACTACTTTGGTGCGTCGGCGAATGTTGAACCTACGGCTGAACACATTATATAAGGTCTTTCAATAGTAGGTAACGATACGCTAATGGGTGTATGTGTATCAGATACTGATCACGTTCCCATACCAATTTTTTTACGATATAAAAAACCTACTCACTCCTCAAATTTAATACGTGAAGTGCGCGTATTTCACCTTAATAAATACGCTTTTTATATCGTAAAAAAATGGTATGGGAACGTGATCAGTATCTGATACACATACACCCCTTAGCGTATCTTTACCTACTAATGAAAGACCTTAATATTCACACGACATCTACCTGCGACCGCTGCGCTGTAACGAATCTCCTGAAAACGCCACGGTGTAAACACGTCTCTAGGGGCTGGAGGGTGTTGTGTACATTCCTTTATCGAGTTATCGCTGAAACTTCCGATTACTCCCGGGATGGCGTCTCCTGAAATAAAAATAAAAGAGAGTCGCCCGCTATTGTTCAGGAATACAAGTTGGGAGTTTGTTCTCACCCTAAGACTTAAAATACATAGATGGGGAATCACGTTTGTCGATGAGGTGAGAGAAAAGTGTGCACAGACCAAATTTAATTTATCTATTTATCAAATTTAATATATATATTAATATATCTCTGAAAGTTGTTAATTTAATTTATCTAAGTATCTCTCTGAAAGTTGTTTAGTCTGGCATCGCGCAAGGGGAAAGTACTGACATGTTGACTACCTAGTTACGAAGTCGTGATGGGCTGACATCGCGAGTGTAATAGGTGAGCTAGCAAACCATTGTATTGTATATATTTATTGCACTCGTTTTCTACCAGAATTTGTGAGTGGTGGAAAGAAATACCTATACATATTATGACATAGGTACAGTAATACAAAACAACGCATAATACAAAGCGTGATACAAAACCGTGACAGTATGCATAACCAGATATTTATTTACTTATTGTCATCCAAATCCTAATCCAAAATATTTATTTCTTAGAAAACATAAAAGAAACACAGTAACAGAGACAAAATTTATTACATAGTAATACGAAAGTTGCATATGTATTGGTACCATGTGATCGGAGTTAGGCACTAGACTTTCGTCTGTATTGCCTTACTCCGTTACATTTAGTTGTGGCAACGCTTACCTACTATCTGTCTATTAACCATTGCACGGATGATACGCGACATATTAACTATTATTATTGTTCAATTTATCCATTTATTTCCACATTTCTTTTTATACAAATTTTACATTTTTTTTTTTAATTAAAACCTAAAATTAATATAAAAACCAACGGAGTTTCCACCACCGGCGGCGGGGCGAGCCCAGGCTACCGATGGTATATAACACATTACATATACATATTACTCAAATCAACAATAAATATTAATAAATAAGAATATGAGTAGTATTTGTAAAACATATAAATATATAACAATAACTAATAAAAAAATTAAGCTAATCTTTGGCCCCTTTATTACTCTTGAATTTCACTGACGTATATAGCAAAGTAAGTTTTCACATTCATTATGTTGGCAACATTCACCGGCTACATTACATTCTACAACCGTGATGACAGCCCCTTACACCTGGTTCCTGTCGAAACTAGATACCATATCATATATCTTCTTTAGATAAATGCAAAGCCGAAAATGATGAGAAAAAAGACGTCCCGACCAGGAAAAAATAAGCCATATCATGTCCTTCGGCTGTGTCGGCCTCACTGCACTAGCCGAAAATCACGGACTATTTTTCATAGCACACCGTCCTTCAGTGCGTGAGGCGGCAGGTCGACTGTAGACAGAGGACACAGCAAGAGTGCACAAAGACGAGATCATAATATTCTGTCTATCTCTATCACACTGTTAACTCACTTGTCGTCTCTCTGATGTAAATTAAGTTCACGCCGATCAATTAATGTTGGTAACAAGTTAACAAGGTCTGCAAAGTGTGAGAATATCCGGATCCCGTTTCTGGGAATATGTGTCCATGTTCTCGTCGCTTGTGGCATTATTTGTTGAGTAGCGGCGACCGAGGAGCCTTACTCGGTTCCTCATTCGCTAGTTCTAGCTAGAGTAGGTCATAGCGCTCTCGATTTCGATGTAAATTAAATAGCGCTTCTGTTTTCAAGATTTTCCTATATTTCTACGGAGCCTGACATGGTTTAACCCGCCCGGGTTGGTACCACCACACTAAATAAAAAGTCGGTCGAAGCGACTATGTAAATAGTTCGTGTTTTCCGTCCAGTTCAGTGTAGCCGACATGACCAAAGGGGAGCGCTGACATGGCACCTCGTTCACCAAGTCGTTATGGGCTGACATCGCGGATGTACCTAGTAGGTGATGTAGCCAACCGTGTCATTTTCCATAAAGTATGTAAGTACATACTGACCATGTTTCTGTTTCATTTTCATTGTCGTAGCATTTTCATTCTGTGCGATGTGAATTCGATGGTGCAGAATGGATCGATGGCGGCGGGTGTTTGTGCGGTTTTGGCTTGGACTTATGATCTCAAGATCCGAGGTTCAAATCCGGTCGATACGCACCAATAAGCTTTTTCTGAGAGATAAATTTACGGGCATAATATGTATGTGCATACGTACGCCTGCTGATTCACGGTTCGAAACCGGTTAAAAACATTAGGGCCCTTCCCTTGCCCCTTACTAGGTGGTAGGCTGTCTCCTCCAGTCCCGTATAGCCAGCATCCCAAAGGTAAGTTTCCGGCATGGCACATTATCGAAAAAATTGTTTTTTACTATTGTTTGTTGGATCTACTTATCTACATATTCATTGACGCGCATTCTAATAATGTATTCTTGAATTTAGTTTCAGCGCAGTCGTTTGACAGCAAAGGTATCCACTATAAATGTTATGTAGTCAACCTGGTCGAAATAAATGTAGATTCGCGGAAGATAAAACGGGCGCTGTGTTTGGTGCGGAGGCGTCGAAGTGAGAGGGCGCGTGCAGAAAGGCGAGGTGTCTATAAAACGTGATCTGAAGCGACGACGCGACGTGACGCACCTACACCGACCCGCCTACAGCTGAGCACTCTCCGCCCCGTCCGACGAGACAGCCGTACTACATGCTTCCTATATTTGTACGGAGTCTGACATGCTGGTAGGGTTTAAACCGCCCGGGTTCGTACCGCAGAACTGAATGAAAGGTCGGTCGAAACGGTTCCATATGGGAAAGGGAATGAGACGGGATGAGACGCAATGGGACAGGACGCTACGCGGATCGCACTGCCTGCACGTTATAAGACAGGACGGGGTGTAACCAGAAACGGTGTGAAGAAATTATGCCTTCTAAGATGGTTGTGGTTGGGGCGAGGCATGGCTAGCCGACATACGGCGGATGGAACAGTACCATAAAAAACAGATGGAACAGAATGGGACGGAACAGGAAGGGATAGGTCAGAGTGAAAAGTAAGATCCCTTTCTGGGATCTTACTTTTCACTCTGTTGTGTTGTTGTTGTAACAGGACCTGGCGAGGCAGAAAAAGGCGGATGGAACAGGACGTGATGGGATATTGGGGGGAAGAGATGGGACACGGACGATATGGTGAAAATGTAGAGAACATTTTCTTAGGTTTTAAAACATGAATTCGAGAGTGATGGTCTCGCTATTGTGTCGCACATGCGGACAATTCCTCCGCCGAGACACAACATATTGTAGCCTTCCGGACTCGGCGGGGCGTGAACATGAGCTCGACTTGTATGTTGTTCACAGAAGGAATGTTTCCTAACTCGCATGTAAAGATTTAGGTTTGACTGCAAATATTATATTTAGTTAAATTTATTTGCTACGGGTTGTAATCTTTTTTTTTATGGAAACTGACACGTTTGGCTACATCACCACAACAACATCCGTTATGTCAGCCCATAACACCGGGTGAACTAGGTGCCATGTCAGTGCTTCCCTTCATTTCATGTCGGCTACACTGAACTGGACGGAAAATACGAACTATTTACATAGCCGTTTCGACCGACGACGTTTCATTCAGTGTGGTGGTATCAACCCGGGCGGGTTGAACCCTACCACTTAGTAAGGTAAGAAGGGAAGGGACCTACAGTTTAACGTGGACTCCGAACCACGGTCTGCCTCCAACGGTCGAGCGGTCACCCATCCATGTACGGACCGCCCTCAGCGTTGCTTAACCATCAATAGACAGTCGACTGTCTGCACCACTGAGCTATCGAGGCTGACAAAATCGTGACAATAATTTATGAAATCAATTTTCCCACCATTTTGTACTGTTTAATTATAATATAAAGCAAAATACAACAAAGGGGATATTTCATTACATAATATTGATAGTAAATAGGTTTCAATCCCAATACACAACACACTGAAGGCTCTAAGTACATCGTTACAAAGCAAACACGTATCCTCAAGGAATTCCTATTTGTGGTTTGATGCTACCCTAAATATAGCTATATTCTGTAATATTATACATGTATATCGCATTTTAGTACTTACATAAAACGGAACCCTTTCCGAATCACTTTGATGTTCGTCCGTCGTCGTCCGTCTGCCACACCCTCTGTTTTCTCAGAAACTATAAATATTAATATACTTAAGGTCTACGGTCCCTTTTTAGGTGTAAAAAAGCTTCAAGTTTCACATGGCACATATTTTGATACTCTCAAACTCACTCATTCATTCATCACAATTAACGATATAGGTACTCTTATGTCGTTGTACTGCAAAACTATTCATTTTGCTCAAAATGTCGTACATTTAGAGATAAAGTTAAATGTCTGAACAGCCAAAATTAAAAATTTTCGCGTGACTTTTTGCTCACAGCTCAGGTCACCAATGACGTAGCGTTGTGATTGATAGCTTAAAACCATCCTGAGAAGTGACAGAATGTAACAATTCATATTATTATGTAAATAAATAAAGTAGGAGTTATAAGGATATTATTAAGATATATTTTGTTGTTTTGGTTTAGAGTTGCACTATATCACTCCAAGTCTGACGCTTGTATGAAGAACGCAACTCGGCCTTCGGCCTCGCCCACAGTTAGTTTCTTTCATCGAGAAAGAATATCGTTTACGTGAACAAAGCTCCACCTTCGACCTCGCCTTCAGTTACTTACTTTCTTCGAGAAGGTTTATCGTTTACCTGAACCTAGCTCGGCCTTCGGTCTCGCTCTTGGTTACTTACTTTCTTATTTTGAAATACGAATTTCACGCGAGCGAATCCGCGGGCAACGGCTAGTCCGCCATAATAACAAATATTCTAGGAAAATTTCATCCGGCTTTTATCCAACCCTAAAATTATGATTCATTAAATTAATCAATTTGCTTGTGAAACAACATTCTACGCCTGTAATGAACTTTGGAACATTACTGACTTAGCTAAATGACATTCAATTTTCGAATTCTGTGAACCCTTCGTTCTGTTTCAGCTCACGGTAGCTTTATGGGGAGAAGTCGCTGAGTGCATGATTCATGGGTCTTCTGGGAAATTTGTTTTTTGTTGTTTACTTTTCCGATAATTAGAAGCAGCGGCTCACTCCCGCCGAATACTCTCGTGTGAGGCAGCCGGGAAGTATTATGAAATGTGTTTTACCTGAGGCGGAGGGCGGTTCTCGCTTCGCTGTCTGTTTCGTTGTGTTTTCGCAAGCTACTAAAAACTCAAGTAACTGTGAAGACTGTATTAACAGCTTAAAATATATACGAAGCATAAGACAATCTCATTGAAAAATTAAAATATCATATCATCAATAAATATAAAAATGTCATCAATATTAGTCAACGTTGTACAAAATAAAATATTGGCTTTGGTAGCGCAAAGGTTTCTCTACAATCCTGTGAGGTAGGTATATGAATTCTTTAAAAATCAACAAAACTCGTAAGTATAGACGGTGTTAATAGACACCCGGGCTTGGATGGATATTAAAGGAGTATCTCAACCTGTTCTGCATAGTTTTAACTGTATCTGTTTTGCCTTTATTCTTTTGAAGGCCAACGAGTAGACTTGATTCCAGAAAGGTATTGACGATCTTACGTAAACCTGTGGGTAACCAGACGCCAAATGTCATTATTGGCTCTAACCACTTTACCATATTCAACGCACAACACACTGCAGGCGATTTTATAGAAAGCAAAGACTCATGTTTAATGCCCACAGTGAGCCCCGAATTTGGCTCGGAAAAGATTGACCAACCATATTGTTGACCCACTCGCCGCAAATCCGCCTATGCCCGGCGTGTATGAGCTTGTTCACACAGAATATTGAACGGAGCGCACTCTACTGGAAGTTTCAAATGACTTGTCAGACAGTGTCGCTTTTGTCTCGCCTCCACTCCACCTCGATGTGCCCAAATTGGCAATTATTGTTTCAGACGTAAGCTGGCAAGGTCGTAATTTTAGCGCGCTTTTAGAAAATGATGTCGTAAGGTGGTTATTTGTTGTATACGTACTTACAAAATTTACTCAGGAAATGCATCTTGTTGACAACAAAGGAAATACTTACAAAATGCTTACAAGGAAATGCATCTTGTAAGTACGTATTGTTGTGTGAGCGAGAAAGTGTGTCAGTTCGGCTCCATAATCAAATCTCAGATCGACGCCTTCATCTGAAAAACGACTAACTCTAAAATGGGATAAAATTCTTGTTGTTGTAATCGTATCCGTGTCTGTCCATTTTCGCGATCCTAACAAAAATATCGATTCCCAAATGTCTAGTAAATATGCCAAAAAAACGCACACAACCATAATATTCTAAAGAATACATTTATTGCAATATTTATTTTAAGCTGTTATTTTCAACGTTCGCTGGTTATTGTAGATTAATACCCTTACCACACCCTACATATTTGTCTTAGCTCCATGACTGTCCACCTCCGTACATACGTAATCGCCTGCACAAATGGAGCGTCCGGTTCCCACCACGTTTACATCGCGCGTTCGTCCGCCGCGCCCCTCCTCCGCCCCGGGGTCCCCCGTGACCCGCTCCCCTCTGCGGTTATCTGCCTCTAATAAATAATTGGCGAACCTCCTTCCTGGTTCATGGCGCGGGATCACATTGAGTGAGGTGTCTTCTATAGATCCTTAGTTTTAACATGGAATCAAATGACGTATCTTACCCACACTATTTTGACATTGCGCGGTAGTCGCTGGAATTTGAATTTGACTGTAACGCGAAAATAGTAACGCGGGAGAAGTGCTATAATATAGCACTTCTCCCGCGTTATCCGACATATTATGTCGGAACGTATAATAGCTAGCATTATGTTTGAAATACCATATTAAAGGACAAGAACTTTGTGAGTAATGTACATACTTGTGTTAAATTAAAATATTATTTGTATTTAAAATGTGATGAGTCATCAAAATTTAAGTTTCGACATGAGAGATTATACGCGAAATAATAACGAAACGTTATTTCGGGAGAATGGCTATACATCTCGTAAAATTTACAAGCTACGAGCTTTTTTGAAATATCATACTATAGTAGAGGAAGGCGACAATTTTGTACTTGTGTAAAATTTTAGTATTATTTATTAGTTTAAGATGTGATGAGATGAGTCATGAAAGTTTCGATTTTTTTTTTCATTAATACAGTATTTGTTGCTATGTACCTATCTACTTCGCAAATATTCGTAATCACTGCTATAATATTCATCAATAAATTTTGTAAATTCGCACCGTATTACAGTTTACCTTTTGCTATCGCAGTACACTAACTCTAAATCTATCTTTCATTGTAACTCCACACATACTCCTCAACGCGCGCATTTCCACAGCATTTTATCCTGCTTTCATGCTTCGTCTGCCATGCTCAACTTTCACTTCCGTGCATAAATCTCTTGTTATAAAATCTAAAACTATTACATATAAAACTTTTGACATTTTATAAATGTGGTAATGAAAGCAATGACATCCACGGTGCACAGAGTACCAGTGTGTCCAGGTTCTAAGCTGCGGGCTCACATTATAAATTCGGAACAGTTGCGCGCATGTTCGCATGAAATGTTTTTATTGGAGCGCATTTTGTTAGAGTTGTCCCCGAGTAATGAATGAGAGTGACCCTTCCTGGTTTTAGACCTGCATACCTACTACTTCGCTAGCGGGCCAGACGGGGCGGTTAAGTGGCGGTCGACATTTTCCTTTAATGTTATTATGCGCAAGGAGTATAATGTGAATTATAGTAATTTTATTTATTTTATTTATTACGGTAAACTTACAGTGTAAATACTTATTATACAAACATACAATTTTATTATAACTTACAGGATTACAAGTTTACACATTTAGATTCAGATTTATAGAGAAAAAAAGGCGAAAATATAACACAGATAATGAAAACTGGACATTTCTTACACAAATTAATAGGTACTTAAAAACTAAAATAAATTAAAAACGTTAAATCGCATCGAACGCACGTCTAAATTTCGTGCAAAACAAATGCATGGTCAGAACTGCGACAAGGTTTAGAACATAAATTATGGGTTCATCTGGAAGACAAAGACGAAATAGGATTTGCTGAGAATGCGGCAGCAGTTCTGGTAAATGAGTAGAAAAAAGCAAATAAGAATAATAAATATTTCCGATTAAACTTTATGGGTCAAAAACGAGTCGGAGAGATAAAAAAAACCGGCCAAATGCGAGTCGGACTTGCGGCCTGAGAGTTCCGTACCACCACGTATGTAGCCGGTGATTATTACTTGTCGTTTTACTTTAGTTAGTGTATGCACCAAGTTTGACGCTTGGATTACAGCTTTTTAACGGGCGTTTGGTACGGGGGCTTAACTAAGAAAAAGTTAAACGTCACAAAAATACGAACGGAAGTTGCAACGCTCCTCATAGGCTGCTCAGCGCCATCTGTAAGAGTCTTTTAAAGTCGACCCATTATTTAAATTGAAATGAATAGGCATAGATTATATGTCCCGATCGAAATTAAATTAATGATTTGAAATACAAAACCTAAGAAGCTTCGCTTCTGTCGGGTATCCCAGGACATCTCACCCTTTTATAATTTTTGTTTTTTGGTTTATTTTGTTAAGATATCCGCCATAAATAAATAACACATAATCTGTGAAAATTTTAACCTGCTTCCTATTACGGTTCATAGCCGGTTCATGGCCTTTAAAGTTAGGATGGACGGACGGATGGACGAACGGACAGACGGCGCGGCGTAAGCTTAACAATAGGCTTCCGTAACCATACGATATGGAACCCTAAAATATACCCTTTCTATTTTAAGTTTTCATATATTTTTATTTATGTGATTGTTCTGTGTGGTGGCGTGATTTGGGAGAGGCCTATGTCCAGCAGTGGGCCGATGCAGGCTGATGATGATGATGATGATTGTTAACCTTAAAGTTCAGTGATTCCTACGACGGTGACTCAAAGGAACTGCAGGAACTGAGGGAGCTGCTATCTGTGGAAAAGAAGTTGAACATTGGACTGCGAAGGGAGATCGCGGAGAAGAATGCGATCATACGCGAGCAGTCTAGGAAGCTTACCGAACAGGCGGCGGCGGCACCCAGCGGTAGGACTACGAGCAACACTCCGCCCAGCTCCACAACACACCCCAGCGCACAATCACCCTCTCGCCCCCTCCATTGATTTTATAGGGGGAGTCAGATGTACCGTCAGCGATGTTTTAAAGGTAACATGAAATTAGTCTTCAATTATGTCCTAAGATGGCGCCAGGAGTATCGAATTTGAATTAAATAATTATTATATTTTTAAATCTGCTAATTATAGAACGATGCTAAGTGGGAACAGCATAGTTAAATTTAAAGATTATTTTATATTAAGTAGAAATTTCAAAATAGTGTATTTTAAGGTTTTCATAATTTTTCCAATAAATATTTTCATGTTTTGTCAGTCCGTGAGCTTGGCGGATAAAATGTATAATTTCGCCGCTTCTACATCATAGATGTCAGACCAAAGTTAAGTTGTCCTATTTGTCTATAGATGGCATGCCTATTTCTTATTATATTTTTAGTTGCCAAATAGCCACCAACCAAACCTGCGTGCAATTCAAATACGCGCGTGCGGTTAGGATAAAGTGGAGATACCTTCTTTAAAATTATATTTTTTTACCTCACCACCTTTGAAAACGGAAACAAACACGATGGATTAAATATAATAATAATAATAAAAATCGTTAGCCATTTATAAGAAAATCGACCTCATCGAAATAATTTGTATGACAGCTACCCTTATTTTTTTTAATTAAAAAAAACTAAAAAAGGTACCCCTAGATAATCGTTTCAAACTACTAAATATGAATTTTCAACGAAATCGGTTGAGCGGTTGAGGCGCAACGTTGCTGGACACATTGCCATAGACAAATTTGTATGACGGCTACCCTTATTTTTTCGAATTTTGAAAAAGTAAAAAAATTTACCCCTAGATTATCATTTCAAACTACTAAATACGAATTTTGAACGAAATCGGTTGAGCAGTTTAGGCACAAGGTCGCTGGACGGACACACACACACACACACACACACATACATGTTTCTCAAAACCACTTTTTTGGGATCGTTGACAGATATATAGCCCAAATCTGTACTGTGTCGGGCCGGTACTTTAAAAGAATAGCCCCACTGCATCTCTCCCCGTGTATGTCGTAAAAGGCGACTAAGGGATATGACCCCCTTATATTACTAGGTGGTAGGGTTTAACCCGCCCGGGTTGGTACCACCGCACTGAATGAAAGGTCGGTCCAAACGGCTATGTAAATAGTTTGTGTTTTCCGTCCAGTTCAGTGTAGTCGGCACGACCGAAGGGAAGCACTGACGTGGCACCAAGTTCACCCGGTGTTATGGGCTGACATCACGGATGTTGTAGGTGATGTAGCCAACCGTGTCAGTTTCAATAAAAAAAATAAAAAAATTAGTCGCATTCTCAACTTCGACATTTTGGACGATCACAATACTTCCTTTCTCCTTACAGTCGCTCGAAAGTAAAAAGCCACCTCCATAGTTTTTAGCCGTTGCGGCAATTTATCGATCGACGCGCGACGTTCGCTTGTTTTGGAACACGCAAATGTTTGCGTGGAGCGTGCAGGCAAGCGATACGGGTTACTGCGCGTGGAAAAAGGATGACACAATATCGATGCGATCTCTTGAGACGGTCGGTTCTGTATTCACGCGATACGCACACTACCATAATCGCGGTGTCTCGTTTGAGTAATAGTTGAAGTATGAACAACATGTCTTTGAGTATGAAGTACGGAGTCCAGGCACCGAATTAAAAAAAGTTGAGTCCAGGGCTATTTTTTCCATCTACGATGCTGCTGGTGGTGTTATACCAAAGAGATTAAAAGAGGGTGGGTTTAATGTATTAATTGTCGACGCAGCCGGACCGGGATTGATCGCTGCGTCCGCGGCGTGCGCGCAACGGGTGGGCCGCGGCGTGACCCCGCGGCCCCAGCCAACAGAAAAATACAAATCCTTCATATGAGGCCACACGATCCACCCGTGAGCCTTCTGCTATATCTCGAAAATTAGACGGTAAAAGTCGCAAATTTTTATTTTCCTTACAAATTACCGCATTTTATAAACTTTGTGATGAAAATCTCAAGTTAATGAAAATTACGGATATAATGAGTTTGGCTTGGCCCGAACGGAAAAGTACGCTAGGCCCACCGGTGGGTCGTATGGCGTTCAACGTGTTAATTGTGGGCTGATTTTGAAAATTCTTTTTTTGTTTGGTAGGTCATACTTCAGAGGTGCTCCCATTGAAATTTTATTGAAATTGATTGAGCGGTTTATGAAAAAGCAACAAAATACTATTGGTGTGTGGTTACCTTCAGCAAAACTTTTGTGATGTGGACTTTTTCAGCAATTTGCAGTTTGACACATGGCGAATAATTCTGTACCACTTCAACCGGTTTCGATTATTCGATTTCGATTATTGTTTTTTATGTAATATTGTTTTAAAAATATAAAACCGACTTAAAAAAAAATAAACTAGAACTAAAAAGTATTAAATAGGTACCTAATATTTTGAAATTTTCTCTGTCATTGTATTGAAATACATGAATCGATATTGTCATTCATATTCGGACCCTTGTTTCATGAATATTCTAAATTTGAAATCTTTTCCGACCGGCCAGATGCGCTTAATATATTATAATACGAGTACGAGTACCATCGAGCTGGTCTGATGATGGAGACGGAAGGTGGCCATAGGAACTCCTAAACTACACATGATAAACCCATCGTGTTTGGGCTCGTTGAATTTGTCTTCACGAGCAATTTACTTTAGACCTAGGAGATTCTCAATTTGACGGTATGTTTTCTTTTTTTGGATGTTTGTTACGCGATTACTCCGTCAATTATTGTGGGCCGATTTTGAAAATTCTTTTTTTTTGTTTGAAAGGGGATAACCATGACGTGGTTCCATTTTAATTTGGTCGAGATCAGATTGGAAAGCGAGGCGGAATCGCGAGGCCGAAGGTCGAGCGATTCCGCCGAGTACATTAATAGCAAAAAATTCCAAAAAAAACTGTGAAATAAAAAACTATTTAAAAAAATATATAAAAACCTCCTTCAAAAATGTATGAAATAAAAAAAATCGAACCCTAGAGTTGAAGGCGGTGCTAAAGCAAGCAAAAATGATACATGAAAGAAAACATGCGTGGATGATATCCTTTGTGATTTGTGTAGCCTTCTTTAGCACCGCCTTCAACTCTAGGGTTAGATTTTTTTAATTTCATAAATTTTTTAAGGCAGTTTTCATATTTTTTTTTTACATACAATGCTGACATTATTAGAATGAAGAGTGACGAGTATTTGTTTAACTGTTCAACTAAATAAATACGTTCTATCCACAGAGCACGGAATACCGCGCGCGCGCGCCCGGGTGTATTCCGTGCTCTGTGGATCTATCTATTAAAAGCGCACAAACAGGAAATTACAATCATAATAATATTTTGTTCCGTATACCAAATTATTTTCAAAACATTTTTTTATTTTATTTAATTTGATAAGAAGTGTTAGTTTAATTGTATATTGTCATAATTTTATTATTCAAATATAATTAAAAATTTTGGAATTTACATAAATAATGTTCTTTATAAATATAAATGAAAGCGCCATCTTTTGTCTAGTAGCAGTAATTCTACAGCCTAGTGACAATTAAAGGTACCTAGATACATGTTGTATTTCAACTAGATAGCGCCCTTAGTATAGAAGTATTAACAAACATTAACGCCACCTGTTTGTTTTACGACAACATCAAGAAAAATTATTAACGCCCCCTGTTGGTTTTACGATTTACAACGTTACCAAATTTTTTATATGGAGTGGTCTATCTGTCCCGACAGGGTTATAAAATCAATGGCCCCCTCCATGCTTGGTCGGCGACTATCGCCGAGTCATCCCTCCACCAGGATTCCCCAGCCCGACCGGATGCAACACAGGCTACCACACCCACAGCACTGCCCGCGACCCCCCTCGGTTCCCCGTCAGCTTCGCCTTCTGGGTCGTCTGCGGCAACAAAGGCGCCAAAAAAGAAAAAGAAGGGAACGAAGAAGAATATTGTGTCTTCCGAGGAGATCAAGCGGGCTAACTCGAACGCATCAAAGGCAGACGGGCAGAAAAAAACAGGGAAGAAGGTACACGACATCTCAGCAAAAACCGCAGCCTCTAAGGTATCGAAGAAAACGAAGAAAAATGAGGACAGACCTGCACGTACAACTCGGGTTAGCAGCACAGCTACCCCCGCATGCCACACCCGCATCGGTGCTACGACTCCGCCAGCCTCGCGCCAGAGTCGAGTGCTCAGCCTTAGCGACGAGCACGGACGTGGCATGGCGCAGCACTACAGGGAGGCGTGCAAGTCATCTGCCAGCGTCACTGCTCTGTGCAAGCCGGCCGCGCCAATCACTGAGGTGATCAAAGACTTCCCTCGCAAGGTCGCCGACATGCACGAGAGCGACATCGTCATACTGATGACGGGAGCTGCGGCGGCAAATGTAGACCCGGCGATATATGTAAAATGTGTGAAGTATGTGTCGGAGGTGTGCGTAGCTAAAAAACTACATCTTTTTGTAAGCTCACTACGGTACGCACCACTCGCTATACATAATTCACATATCATGGACGTGACAGCCACTAATGATACCGCATATAGGATAAATAAAATTCTCTTCAACTTCACAGAGTCTGTCCCCAACACAATTTACATTGATTTAAATTGTCTACCAAGACCATGCTATTCCATGAAGGGTTTAATAAACAGCGCAGGTCTGAACATGCTTGTAAATCAAATTCATAAATGTAACTATAGTGTCAAGACATCGAATTTGAAGTTCCTCTCCCTAAATATAAGTGAGACAGAGGAAAAAAACAACTCTTTTTTATGCCAAAGCCCCATAACAACAGTATTGTACAATTAAAAAATTTTAGTTATTCACAAAAATTTGCACACAGTACTGTAAAAATTAATAAAAGTAAAACTTGTAATAAGCATAATAAAAATCCAAATAATAAGTTAACAATTGGGCATCAAAATGTTCAAGGCCTACGAGGAAAAGGCCAGTTGTTAGAGTTATTTTTAAAAGACAACAATGTTGATATATTTTGTGTTTCAGAATCTTGGACAGACTCTTGTGAATTACTTACCCAACAAGTGCCACATTATACAGTATTAAGTAGCTATCATAGGAAAAATTTTATTAGAGGCGGGACACTAATTTTTGTCCGAAACAGCTTGAGAGCAAAGAATAGACCAGATATTGTTAAGATGTCAGTTGAGAAAGAATTCGAAGTTAGCTGTATTGAGATGGAATCTTTTATGATACTTTCTGTGTATAGGTCGCCATCAATGAGTCTATTGTCGTTTTCGAATAAATTAGAAGAAGTCTTGTATAAAATTAGTAGTAATAACAACAAATCAATAATAATATGCGGTGACTTCAATGTTCGGTTTCCTTTAAATAAACAAGAAAAACACGAATTATCAGACTTAATGGATAGTTTTTTACTTAAACAAACTATATACGAATATACTAGAGTAACTGATGCATGCGCATCATGCATAGATAATATTTTCACTGATGCAGAAACCCTACAATCTAATGTACTTCACGGTGTCCACTCTGATCATTATGCTCAATTAATCTCAATTAAATGGGAATCTAAATGTATTAATAAATCTGTAAATAAATTAAGCAGAATAGTAAATAGTGACACCATAAATACATTAAATACAGATCTAGCTGTAGAATTCGGAAATTATGAAAATACAATGGACTTCAAATGCTTTTTCAATACTTTTGTTAGATATTTAAATATGCACATGCCCATGAAATCTAGACGTGTAAGTAAAAGAAACCAATTCGCACAGTGGGCCACACCCAGCATTATACGAGCCAAAGAAAAAATTTTTTTTTATATGATTTGTTAAAACAAAATAAAAATTCGACTCTTAGAGCATATGTATCATTATACAGTAAAATTTTTAAACAAGTTACAATAAAAGCGAAACAGTTGTTTTTAAAAGAGAAATTGTTAAAATCTGACAACAAAATAAAAATGGCCTGGACTATAATCAAAGACGAAACAGGCAAGTCTCCTAAAAATAATTATACCAATATAGAATTAAAAATAGGAGACGACATTATAAATGATAGCTCAAGTGTTGCAAATTACTTTAATAAATATTTTTCTACTATTGCTCAGGAAACAACGAAAAACATCAAAGCTAGTTCTGAAGCTGCATCACAATATCTAGTAAGTTATACTTCACGAAATATTAAAACAATCACTTTCAAACCAGTCTCACATTGTGAAATAAAAAAAATCATTAGAGATCTTAAATCCAAAAATTCCCAAGACCTGTGGAATATTTCACCTAAACTAATGAAGTCATTAAGTTATAGTATTATAAATCCATTAATTACCGTTATAAATCAATGTTTTGAAGAGGGTACATTCCCTGATTTACTTAAAATAGCTAGGTTAGTACCGTTGTTTAAAAAAGGATGTCATAATACTATTGGAAACTATCGTCCTGTGTCTTTGCTTCCTGTTTTTAGTAAAGTATTTGAAAAGGCTATAGAAAAAAGGCTAATTAATTTTTTTAATGAAAATAACATACTAAACTATAAATAATTTGGATTCCGCAAGGGCAGGTCAACGGGAGATGCCATTGCATCAATGATAAAAGCTGTAATTGAATCATTAGATAATTCTAATCACACATCCGGCATCTTCTGTGACCTGTCTAAGGCGTTTGACTGTGTTAGTCATGATATAATCTTAATGAAATTGGAACATCATTTTTAAGTAACAGAAAGCAGGTTTGTGATGTTAATGGCAATAACTCAGAAGTAGAATCGATTTCTATGGGGGTTCCTCAAGGCTCCATACTGGGACCATTACTCTTTTTAATTTATGTTAATGATATATCTACTTGCATTAAAGATGATATTGAGCTAATAATGTTTGCCGACGATATATCAGTAGTTTTGAAAAACAAAAACGTTACTGAATTACGTGAGTCCTTTATAGATGTAATACAATCATTAAAGATGTGGTTTGACTCTAATAACATTTTGCTCAATGTAAATAAAACAAATGTTATGCACTTTGCACTTGGAACTCACAGACGTATTGTTAACCAAGAAATTGCCAAAACTGCAGAAGAACTCACATTGAACATATCCAAAGAAATAACCTTTTTAGGTGTAATATTTGACCGCACCTTAACTTGGAAACCTCACATAGATGCGCTTGCTGGTAAGCTAAGTGCAGCTTGTTATGCCATTAAAAAAATCAAAGAACTATGTGGTATGCAAGCTGCTAAAACTGTCTATTATGCTTACTTCGATAGTCTTATGTCTTACGGACTATTATTTTGGGGAAATGCAGCGGAATCTAGCAGAATATTTGTTCTTCAAAAAAGAGCATTGCGTTGTGTACTCAGTATGAAAGCCAGGGACTCTTGTAGAAATGTATTTCATAAAGTAGGAATCATGACATTACCCAGTGTTTATATTTATCAAAATATTTGCTATGCTAGGAAGTATATGCAGAACGCTACTCTTCATTCCGATATTCACCAGCATGACACTAGGAGTAAAAATAATATTCAAATTACGAAGCACAGATCATCTAAAATGTCTAAAAGTTTTGTTTGTAATAGTATTAGATTATATAATAAAATACCCGAAGAGGTAAAAAATCTTAATGATCCTTTGTTTAAGAAACACTTAAAATCTACCCTTGCAAAGAAAGCCTACTACAGTGTAAAGGAGGCCTTAGCTGATAAAATCATATCTTGAGTTTCTGACTGCATAATTAGTTAATACTTAGGCACCATTTGTACCTCAATATTTATATTAACCAATATTGACAACTTGATACCTACTTCAAGTATGATAATATTTTATTATATATAAACATATATATATATTAATATTTTTTGGTTTTTGACAATTGTATTTTTTTACAAACAATATTAACTCTTGACTAGGTACCTTTAGTACCTCAACTTTATTGACCCATTGACAACTTGATACTTCAAGTATCTTAAATATTCATATATTTTTATTTTTTATTTTTGACAATACAATTATACTGCATTGTAGTTTAATATACTAACATGATATGTTGATACAAATTACGTATCAAAGTTTGACAAAGGCTCTTTACACCTGATTCACTTAATTAATAAGTCTTTGTAGTCAAAACTCTCAGAAAAATTGTTAATCTTGCTCTCAAGCTGTGTTTTAGATAGACTATGGGCGGTGTTATTATGTGGCTAGTCACTAAATTCTTGTAAAAATATTTTTAAAAAATACCCTGCGAAGTTTCTTGTCGGTTCTTCTTCGTGGGTGTAATCGAACCGGATAGAACAAATTGTGACAAGTTCGAGAGCAGTCTAACTGCCATATGAATGATCAATAAACAATACAATACAATACAACAATTATAATATTTAATAAAAGTGAAAAACGGTTGATTTTGTTTTTTTTTATCAAAATGTTAAGTAAAACTATAACCGAAAATATTGATTTCGATTTTTTTATCATCGAAACATTTTCATTTTGCGTTTTTGCTGTCAAAATCACAACACAGAATTGTTTTTTTCTGATAAAGTTCGTTCAATCGTTCAAAGCAATTGTGAAAATCCGACGCTAAAATGTTCTTTAATTTGTTTTATTTAGATGATTTTTTTATAACCTAGAACTCACATAAACACATGAAAAACTTAAATTCCCTTTTTTTACATGCTGTAAGAGGCAGCCCTAATAAACACATGCATCAACTGAAGATATTAGAAAAGAAGAATAAAAGAATAAAGAAATATCACCTGAAACCAAAATGTGGAAATTTTCTAAATCGAATTAAGTATAATGAAATTAGATAGGTACTAATTAATACTTATTACAAGTAGTTAATAGAACGAAACATAATCTGTTTAAACTCAGAGATCCTCTTAAGTGTAAGTAACACTGAAAAAATGTGAAGTCAGACTCAGCTGAAGGCGAGTGCACACACAATTCTCCAGAGTATCGCGTATCGCATTCCCCGCGTCTCGCTCTTTCTCCAGCAAAGTTGGACTAATTCAATTTCATGTTCCATTAAAAATTACAGTACGCGTCCGACCCGCCTTCAGTAGCTGCAAACTTTATTAAACACCAAATAATTACACAATTCATTTAATTATAATTTTGAGCTCATTTATACCAATTAGAGCCCTTCTCGACTTGATATCCGGAGCAGAATGTTGGGAATCTCATTAACAACAATAATACTGCCGAGTTTATTCGGGCAAATTCTACTTAGCGGTTATATTTTTAAAAATATTTATGTAGGTATATTTCGATTAGAACTACGTTGTAGTGGCAGAATTTTATAATTACAGATTTTTTATTTTCAAAAGAATCCACAAAAACTGTTGCCTAAATAATATCAAAGCCGTCCTGAATTTTAACTACCTACCTAAGCTTCAAATTCATGCAAAATTAGTTCGGCTCAATTTCGTCTCTTCTCCGCCCGTGATTCTGCCTCAACCCTTCTAAGTAATTTAATTTTCATTCTTAATTTTACCTTAGTGGGGCTCACGAAAATAAACTCCAGCAACTTTCTCGATGGCCGCCCATGGTGCGTCCCGGGAGGACGCTGGTGATAATTAGCTGTTAACGCAGTGAAAGCGTTGCCTAGTGGACGGTGCCCGATCCGAGAGTTATCCCTCATTACACATTCATCACTCCCATACAAGTTTTAAATAAAGGAAGTCCCCGCGCCGGTCGCGGCCTACACTTCCATTTTTAATTTTCAGATTCTGCCTTGCTTTGCTTCGAAGGTGGCAGCGGCGGATTTTAACGGTCCCTTCTAGATGAGCGATAATAGATTTTAAAGCATGCGCATTTGGGCTCATTTTAGCATTTACCAAGATTTGAGACAGTCGTATGTCATCTTTCAGGCGCACCAACTTCGCGCGGTTAAAGCTAGAGAAATAATGTTTTTACGATCCGTCTGAAGTCCATTACGAAGCATTCGAAATTTGACTTTGTTTTCAAGGAATAAGCTCGGTAGTAGTTCGGCAGAGATTTTGGAGTTGCGCCTACGTCGTTTCCGTTCCGGGATTGCATGGCCGGTGGCATGAATAAATTATCTAACACTTTCACGCTCGGGCCCGGGTCTCGAGACGGAGCGGGACGGAAGAGTGAGACTTCTCGAAAATGGAAATTAAGAAAGTGTTTTTCAGTGTGAACAGCTACCGGCCGGTACCGGTGACCGTAGTCACTGTGAAGGATTAACATGCTTTTATTATGGCGACTTCTGTCGGGCGCGTTCAGATTTTTATGAAGAACCGTTTGATGTAGCGTTTGTCGACGATAATTTAATGACTGCCACTCAGGAGCATTTTTCTCTTTGCAATGCTGACATTTTAATGAACATCGTTGAGAACTTTTTTCTTTCGGTTACAGCAACCAGGTGCGCTTAAAGCTGAATTAATAAAGTTGCGACATTGTATATGTCACTGGCAATCTGTATAATCCGGTATTCTATAGAATACCTAGGCATTCTATAGAATACCGGATAATGGCTTAAAACGCTTAGGCAATGTATGAAATATCATTTATTTCATACTTGCCTAGGCAATCTATAGAATGCCTAATGACCAGCCGGCAAAGTGTTTTTAAATTTGGTTTAACCTGACCTAACCTGAATACGACACTCGAAAGACAAGGCGGCTCCTTTCGTGATCACTTGGCTCGAAACGAAACATAACAAAAACGACATGCGCCGCCTCAACATTAGGTTAGGGTTAAGTAATTTATAGAAGATGCGTCGCTAGCGACGCATCTTCTATGAATTAACCCTGGTCTTTTTTTTTTAAACCATCAAAACTAAATTAACTAAAGTAATCTAAATTAACGTAAATTTAACACATTTCCGATTCCTGTTTAGGAAATGAGGCCTTTTATTTATGTCATTTTATACTTTACCTGCTCTTCTCATGGCATTCTTTAAAATGGCAAGGCAATCTATAGATTGCCTAGGCATAGTGTCACAGATTACTTAATAGTTACTTCGTATAGTGTGTAATGATTAACAGCAGATAAAATATTTTATACATTGACTAGACGGACCCGGTATTGTATAGAATGACTAGGTATTCTATACAATGACTGAATTATTCATTCCGTTTTGTTCAGCTACAAGGATAAATTAATTCATGTTCAACATAATTTTATCAAGATCAATATGTAATCTTTGCACGTAATTTCCATTCGGACTCGTGTTTTGTAATTCCAAACGTAATGTCTCTACTTGCTCGCCGCTTTATCAACCTTAAGGGAAAGGCCGGCATTCCATTTTTAATTTTAATTCCCATGTTACACGCTGGGCGGCGCGGCGCGGCGGCGGCCTGAATAAATTATTTGAGGACATAGAGAGGATAGAGGGAGACGGGGGCGGTGGTTGTAGAATAGATATAGCTGGCGCCCAACTTTTAATAAACTTTCATATTATATGTGTGATAGTGATAGCACTTAGTTTATGAGTACAATGTTGCGTTTCTGATAATGCTTGTACCTACTCATACATAAACTCATTTCTTAAAATAAACTAAGAGGAGTCCTCTAATAAGAATAATAACGCCAAGCCGGCCGCCACGTCGCGTCGTTGCGCCGTCTTCCATTGGCGTAGAGACAATTTTATGAATCTAAATGTATCACGATCCTGATACACATACTTATGACGCCCTATCCACACTCATCATATTTTTTTCGTGCACGACCACTCTATGAGATAGGTCTAAATAAGTCAAGTTATTAAAATTTTCAGATTCCAGAGGGTTATGTGGTCGGTGTGATTCCCACCTACAATGTTACGTGGACGCTGGTATTATTTTGGTTTTAATAATTTGGAAAACTATGGAACGATAACCATACAATTATTTATTATAATATTATATTATTTTGCAGCCCAATTGGTAATGTTTTTTTAACTTCTTAGAAATCAAATAAAATTGAATAAATTTGTCACATCTCGCGTCTTCTGGTAAATGTTAGTAACTCGTACATTTTGAGCCATACATTTATTTACATTACGGACTCAGTAGGATAAGTACGTACCCGGCAGTATGTAATGAAGATCGAGCTTTAGAAAGAGACAATCCGGCTGTAGAGCGCCATCTCTGTCGCATAGAGACGTGCGGTTCGTGCGGCAGAGACGGCGCTCTACAACCGGATTGTCCCTTTCTAATGCTCGGTGTTCATTACTTACTGCCCGGTACTGTACGCCACTTTGGGATCAACAGATCCCAGAGCAAATCATAATATGTGGGTCATACGAAACCGCATTTAGCTCAATTGCATTATCATTTATGATAATTACGAACCTGCGATACTAGGGAGGGCGTTAGCTTGTCATAATTAAACGCAACCCATTTACAAACCCAATTCCACGATCAACCACAGGATCAAACGTGAAACATGTATGAGTTGTGTTACACTTTTGGCGGTACAGATTACGAATTTATTGCAGTATCCAATTTGTTCTAGTCAGCCATTACGACTAATGCAGGTACATGTGGTATTTAAAAAACTACCACATTCTGTTTTTAGTCTTTATCAAAGTCCTCGATGGATTCGTGAGTGGCGCAGTAATTTTAGAAAAATACTGTTTTCCAGAACGACTGCGTTCTAGCGAGCGCTTTAAAAGCGCAAAGTGCGCGCTGTGGGAGTCCGAAACCTACTTACTCACAAAACGGTCCCATTGGCCGCTCTAGCTACCAGGACCTAGTTCCCCGTCCGCTTTCTCTAAGTACGTTACGACGGCATATGCATTCAAAATAAGAACGTCCGTTGCAATGAGCTAGCAGCGAACAAGATTGTCGGTTGCCTTCAAGAGCGCATTATGTCGTATAATAGAATTTGCAATGAGCACTCTTGTCAATATCCTCTTTCGCTTTTCAGTGTTGAAAACGTACCTAGACTAATACTTCACTTTTTTAATGCCACTATTTCAGTGCGTAGGTAGACTGTCAAAATTTATTCTATAATCACAAACAATGTTTCTAACTATACACATTAACTAGGCTCGTGGGAAGTACTAATATAATATTATAACTTTTATAAAGTTTGCCTTCAGGAAACAGGTGTTGGATCGTGTGTCGCTGGCCGGATTAGACCATTAAAGTGCAGCCGTCCGTAGCGGACTTCACACGAAAAAAAAACTGGAAAACATGGCGAGAATTTCCCAAAAGGAAAACGTTGTAAACAGACAACTCGGTGACCGCTAATCCGGGGCGAGCAGGGATTCCTTACAAACCTGTGATAAGGGTCTCGGAGGGCCACCCCAATGGCTCGCCTCCTCTGCCGTCCCTGCTGAGCCGCACCGGCGTCACTCCGTCGTCGCTCCCGGAGCCCTGGTCTGGTGACAAATGCTTCACTATTGTGCTCTCACAATTGATGTTTTGTGAAATGTCACACTCGCGCTGTAATTGGAGGCGTACCTTCGATTCGGGCGGGTCGCGGAGGCAACTTCACAGGTCGCCGGCGGGTTCGACACGCTCTTTACTTCTACACAACGCCGGATTTCATCTCAAATGTTCTCTTTACAAAGCTTTGCAAGGGACGTAGGTACATACCTACTAGCTACTACCTATATATATATATATATATATAACTTTATCCTTCCGCATTTTCCGGAGTCGTCGGCGATACACCATTTGTACTCGCCGGTCTGCCACCCGTCCTCGCTCGAGTGCCTCCCAAGATAGAAGACGGGCCCACCGATCAATCTTGAGTTATATTATATATTATTATCTATTGATCATCACTGTCAGGTGGTAAAATTCCAGTTAGAAATTTCGTAATTATTTTTGTAGTTTCAATTGCAGCCTGTTGTTGGAGTATTTCTAATTTTATACCAGCGTCTAAAGTTTTTATATGTTTCTCTGCAGTTTTATTTATTATTCCAGTAGTGCCAATAACTATTGGGACAATTTCGACTCTTGTATTCCACAATCTTTGGACCTCAATTTTTAATGCGTAGTATTTAGTAAGTTTTTCATTTTCCTTCCTAGTGAGGTTATAATCGGACGGTACTGTGATATCGATAAGGTAAGTTCTGTTTTTATTTTTGTCTACATATATGAGGTCTGGTCGATTGTTAGGTAACGCATAATCTGTGGTGACAGCAATCTCCCATATTAGTTTAAATTCTTCATTTTCCACCACATGAGGTTCATTTAACGGGCATTTCCACCAAAATTTAGTTGTTTCAAACTTGTGTTTCTTGAGTAAATTCCAGTAAACGTATTTGACTAGTTGATTATGTCTTTTTAGGTATAGTGGCTGTACTAATATTTTGCATCCTGAGATAATATGCCTGACTGTTTCATCTTTTTCATGACATAATCGGCATCGTCCGTCTGTATCAAGTTTTAAAATATCTCGTTCAAACTGTTTTGTTCTAACCGATTGTTCTTGTATTACAAAGATTTTAGATTCCATTTGGGGAGATGTAGGTTGTTTTTTTTGCCACAAAAAAGATTTTTCAATATCTGTATTTGGGTTCATTAGTACCTCTCTCACAATTTGACCATGTAATGGCTTTTCTTTCCAATTTTCTTTGGATCGTTCAGTCTGTTTTTTGTGGATTAAGATTTCATCTTCCGTGGGTAGTTCGATATTAAGTTTTTGTCTAAATTTTTTACCTTGTGAAATTATGTTATATAGGCCTTTTTCCTTATCATGATCAACAATTACTTTTAGGACGTTGTCATTTTTGTCATCTAAATATTTTTCCATTTTAATAGTTAATTTGATATATAGATTTTCTATGTTTAATAGGCCTCTTCCTCCTTCATTGACTTGTAAATATAGTCTTTCTGTATTTGATTTTTGTTGATGCATGTTATATATGTTTAGGAGTTTACTGGTTTTTCTGTCAATTTTTTTTAAAGTCATCCATAGTATAATTTATTACATTGAAAGTATATATAAGAACCGGTGTTGCGTATGTATTTATGGCCTTTATAATATTTCTAGAGTTCAATGTTGATTGAATGATTTTTCTTACTCTTCTTATGTATTCATTTTTCTTCTCTTCTATTATTTGTCTGTGGTTGATTTCCCCATTTTCATCAATGCCAAGATATTTATATTTTTTGTTATTTAAGGCTTCAAATTTGTTTCCATCAAGCAGTATATGGTCTTCACCTTCAGTATTTATTCTTTTACTACCTTTTATTTCTAATACAGTGGGTGGCCAAATTATTAGACTCACCACACTTAATGTCATAGTTATCAATACAAATTTGCTCTTGGGAAAAAAAATTCCACCTCCTAAACCTTTGAACCTAAACTATTGCAACTAGGTATTTTTTATTACTGATATATTTGGCATACACCTACGTTACCATTTTCAACCTATGAACATCGACTTAACTTAGAGACAAAGTAGAAAATCGAAATTTTTTAATTCTATACATAAATTATTTAAATGATATGAAAATAAATAATCGGTATTTATAAATTTGTCTCCAAGTTAAGCCGACTTTCATTGGATTAAGGTGTAAATGTAGGTTTATGGCAAATATATCAATAATAAAAAATACCTAGTTGCAATAGTTTAGGTTCAAAGGTTTTACATTTTTCTAAGCCAAATTCCATTCCAATTTGTTTGGAGTATATTTCTACGGTATCAATTAGATTTGATAGCTGATATTTATTTGCAGCGTATAGTTTTATATCATCCATGTAAAAGAGGTGATTAATTATTTGGCCACTTCTTAAAATATATCCGGTTTTTTCATATTCACTCAGTAATTTTGATAGTGGGTTAAGACATAGACAAAAAAGTAAAGGGGACAGAGAATCTCCTTGAAATATTCCTTATATATATATATATAATTTTATTCTTCCGGATTTTTTCGGAGTCGTCGGCGATTGTACTCGCCGGTCTGCCACCCGTCCTCGCTCGAGTGCCTCCCAAGATAGAAGACGGGCCCACCGATCAGTCTTGAGTTACATAATATTATTGTCTTCACTGTCCGGAGGTAGATTTCCACTCAGAAATTTGGTCATTATTTTTGTGGTTTCAATTGCAGCCTGTTGTTGGAGTATTTCTAATTTTATACCAGCGTCTAAATTTTTTATGTGTTTCTCTGTTGATTTATTTATAATTCCTGTAGTGCCTATAACTATTGGGACGATTTCGACTCTTGTATTCCACAATCTTTGGACCTCAATTTTTAGTGCGTAGTATTTAGTAAGTTTTTCATTTTCCTTCCTAGTGAGGTTATAGTCGGATGGCACTGTGACATCGATAAGGTAAGTTCTGTTTTTATTTTTGTCTACATATATGAGGTCTGGTCGGTTGTTAGGTAACGCATAATCAGTGGTGACAGCAATTTCCCATATTAGTTTAAATTCTTCATTTTCCACCACATGTGGTTCATTTAACGGGCATTTCCACCAAAATTTTGTTGTTTCGGACTTGTGTTTCTTGAGTAAATTCCAATAAACGTATTTGACTAATTGATTATGTCTCTTTAGATATAGTGGCTGTACATATACAGGGTGTCCCAGAAACCGACGATAATCCTTTAACAGGAGATAGGGCTGCTAATTACCTCTCAGAATATCTAATTTTAGGTTTAGTAAAAATGGCTTAGTTTTTGAGATATTGTCATTTTTGTAAAAATCCAAAATTTTCTCCCTCAGCTCATTTTTTTAAATGCCACAAGTACCAATGTAAGATTTTCTTAAATCTAGTTTTTGTCAAATATTCCTGAAAAGTACGGCTTTCACACGGTATAATTTTTTTTTTTATGTTTAATCCTGTTTAGCTGAAAAACGACTTAAGAGCCACATGTTAAAAAATGTTCAGCCTCATCCTTTGAGTTTGGCCCTTCGCGGTAAAAAAAAAAATTACTACACTAAAGTGGCATTATACAAAAAAAATACGCCCATCTAATGTAGTTTTTAAAATGGTATATCACTTACCGCTTTGCCCAATAATTTATGAGATATTGTTATTTAACTGCAAAAAGACCTCGGAATTTGATAACTGTTCTACCAACTACGAATTGGAATAAAATAAACATTTGAAGTAATTGGTCTTTATTAACCTGTTAAAGTAGATGTTCAAATTGTTTACAACCTGCACAAATGCTAGCTCGACATCTTCTCACAAATGCCCGGTTGATGCGTCGAGCAAGTACTCGATGCAAGTGCAGATACGTCCACCTCCGATCCATCGTGGGGATATGCTTGGTCTAAAAAATTACGCACTTCTCTAGCGTAATGGGTTGGGCAGCCATCATTTTGCAACCACCTCCGTATGGCCAATAGGTACATATTCTAAAAGGCTCTGAAGCTCCTGTTTCAGAAACTCAAGATAATTCGCCCGTTTAAAGTCTCTACTATTCAACGGACGTCTTCTTGCCTCCTAGCCACTTGCATCTCCACAGATAGACCGGACGTCTAGATCACCGGATTTAAATCCGTTAGATCTTTATTATTGGGGCTATTTAAAAGAAAAAGTTTACGGGAAACCCGTGGAAAACTTGATAGAGCTCAAAGAAAGAATTACAGGAATTTTTTTTTATGTAAACTGACATGGTTGGCTACATCACCTACAACATCCGTGATGTCAGCCCATAACACCGGGTGAACTTGGTGCCTCGTCAGTGCTTCCCTTCGGTCGTGCCGACTATAGTCAACTGGACGGAAAACACAAACTATTTACATAGCATAGGTGGACGTATCTGCACTTGCATCGAGTACATGCTCGACGCATCAACCGGGCATCGGTCTAGGACTATTCCGCACCACCGATACGTCGCCAGACAAGCCGCCTTGGGCGAGTCACCGCGGAGCCAGTTCCCCGCCTTGACGATTCACTTCGAACATATTCGACCCCGGGTACTATTTGTCACAGGGTCCAAGCCGCCACCGCCGACCCGAAGCGAGCCAACTCGCCGCGAAAAGTTCATAAATCAAACAATTGTGTAAATTGTTGGTTATTTCTCGGAGAGGGGCCGAAGTAGGTACCTGGATTGTGTGTGAGGGTTTTAGAAAAAAAATCGGATGTACCCTATTATGTGGTGTACGTACACATTTAGATAACGTTTGCTGTTGATATTCGTCTTACGAGATAATTGAGGATGCGAGGGAGGATGCAATGTTCACCGCAGTTTTGTGTTAGAACCTTTAAATATATATTTATGGTCTAAGTACGCGTCATTTGTTGTCATTGTAGATACTAGTAGATAGGTATGATATGGTTATTAACAATATGGTTCTTCTTCGGGAGATAATAATATGATCACAGGGATTGACTACATTTCCAAGTACTTAGTACTTATATAGGTACTAAACTGTTTATTTAGGATGGGTTTTAAGTATATTCTCGTAAGAAAGGACCATCCGTTTGGCCTGAAACATCGAGCCACATAGGAAAAGTACCGTGAATAAAGTGGTAGAATTTTGAACCAAATTTATTTAATATGTAACTGGTGAAGTTTTTACGAGTATTCGATTATTGTATTATTTTATTGGTATTAACGACACGACGATTTATTGTAGTCCTATACACTCGCGGCGCGCTTAGGCTTTTGTATCTTTAGTAATTTTAGTATCTATTAGTAGTATCGAGAGCTTTGGTTTAATACTTAGATATTTATAGTCTTATAGTACATATTTTTTTTAGTTAGCAAACATTTAGTGTATGTACTATTCAAAGAATTATTTTAAAGAGTTGACTGCTCTTAAAATGTGGTAGCAAAGTCGTGTGTCCTGTCAACTTCTCCGTTCAAACCAACATCGCAAGTCACAAATAAGTATTATTATTTATTGTTTATTTATCATCTCTTGATAGTACGCTGCGCTCAGATTTGTCATACATAATGTACATTGTAACATTCCGCCAATTCGATTATCACAGCGCGAAGAAGAACTGACAAGAAACTTCACTGGAATTTTTTTTCACTGGAAATTATAGTAACTTCTAAACTACACATGATAAGCCCATCGTGTTTGGGCTCGTTGGATTTGTCTTCGCAAGTACTCTAGTCATATGTTATTTCCAGGGTCCTGATGATGGAGCCGGAAGGAAGCCATAGGAACTCCTAAACTAGACATGATAAATCCACCATATTTGGGCTCGTTGGATAAAGGAATATATCCAGGCTGGGCCATGGCACTTAAATAATTTCACACAAAAACACTTAAATAAATCATCTACAGCTGAGGAATCAACATTAAATTCCATTAAGTAAGTCCGTAAAGTAACAAATAAAATTACCCATACTACCGCTCACAAGAGAATCATTATTTACAGCATAAACATGAATACTTACCGCTCTGCCTAATTAAATTATCTGCATCTGGTTTAATAGTGAAATCGTTAATTTTGATAAGATATCAGTTCAATAACAATTAATTTTCTCTAAATTGTTGTTAAACAATTCGCATCGCTAAAAAGTAATTCGCTACGACGGCGGCGCGGCGGCGCGGGGGAGCGGCGCCGACGACGACGACATCGACGTCAACATTCGTAGTAGGCTAACGGAGGAAGTTAGTAAAGAGAAGTTGCAGCATCCCATCTAATTTCTAGTAAAACAGTCAGTGCGGGGAGTAGCGGGAGGCACAACTTTTTTCCACTAATCACACTAAAACTATCTGGTTCTCTAGAGAGCACGTTTAGTGTGATGCTATAAAAATATATGGTCTTTTGTAAGATCTACTGCGTCCAATGTAAACTTTAAAACGTACATACATACATATCACACACGCTGAATCCCGACAATCGGGGTAAGCAGAGTAATCGGTGTTGGGCTGCAAGAACTCTGGTTAATTACAGCACAACACCGACCACCACGTTTCGCAAAATATTCGAACAAGATTCAATCGATCAAGCAGCAAATAAGGCACGAAGACCCTTACCTGCTGCAAGACTCGGTGGAAGTACCGTGCCAAGGTGAGAGGTGGCAAGCCTGTCGCCCTTTAGCACGGCATCTTGTCCTTATCTCTTAGTCGCCTTTTACGACATGCACGGGGAGAGATGCAGTGGGGCTATTCTTTTAAAGTACCGGCCCCACACGGTACGATGGTGAAACCACCCAGTTGGTGAAAACACGTACCCTGTCTACTTAGACTAACTCCTCTACTATTTTTTTCCGTGGTATAGTCGAACAGCACAGCCACACATGTTAAGGCCGGCTCCAGATGGGCCGGTATTGTTTTTAGAACGTACAATGCAACCATTGCTCAAAAGCGTCAACCCCTAGCCCCTATCCAAAAATACTGTTTTTACTCGTTATTTCTTTATTTCAAAAACTTCATTCTAACAATTCGGTCCGATTTACGTATGGTGAAGCAGCAGGTGTAGGTTAGGTAAAGTTTTCATTAAAAACTCATTTATGCACGTCGGCCGTATTGGAACTTGCGAAACCGCGCCGACCAGCTACCGCTATATAAATAGTTTAGGAGTCAATTTATAGCAAAACAATTAAGCTAACATCACAGAACAGCGATCGACGACCGTCATCCCTCAGCCGGTAGCCCGCGTCACCCCTAGACCGGGTGACACGGTTTCTTGCTATGTGGCTAAAATGTGCCCCCTGAATATTTTTTATATAATATGAAAGAGAGCTCTCATGTAATTATGCATATTTTCTTTAAAAAAAATTATTATATTATAAGTTAATAAATCTAAATAAATAATCTAAATTAGTAAATCGTCGTCGTTTCTGGAATGTTTTTGAAGCAATATGGTATTTCTATGGTGCATTTTCATAGTGACTGGAAGAAGTAGATATTATTTTTTTTTTTAGTTGGACCATAAATACTTCTGACCTGTGGCTACACTCAATAATTGGTGGTGCTACGGATAGACGTCCGGTCGGAAAGTGAAGCACACCCGGGCGCGGTTGTAACTTAGACGGGTTATTTTATTAGGTGGAGTGGAAAACTGTCGCTTACCTTATCTTAGTGGGTGGTAGGGTTGGTAATTATTGGTAGCACCGCTACGTGTCGATTGCGAAGCGGCTATGAAAATATTTCGTATTTTTATATATTTTATTAAATATTTCATAACCAAAGGGAAGCACTGACATGACACCTAGTTCACTAAGGTACTATGGATGGGCTACTACATCAAGAGTGTAGTAGGTGATGTAATGTAGCCAACCTTGTCAGATTCCATAAAAACATTTTAATTTGTTCTGTTCTGTTTTGTTCCGTATACATATGTATCTTATGTTTAAATATGTAATCATTTATGTGCTGGCACTTTGGCCGGGCGGATTGAACCGGTTCAGGCAGATCACGGCAGACTTTTGGGAAACTTTTCTTACATATTGTGAAATTCATTTAGCACTATAAGGAATAACCTTTATCAGTTAGGAATTACCAAGTTGAATGTACATATAAAATAACCAATCTAAATCCGTTCAGTTGTTCTCGAGTTAGATAGATATTAGAAATACTCTATTGCTCCTAAAAACATTTTACAGAAACAAACAAGCACCATACTCGTATTGTATAATTGATATGAGGCGTAAATATACTTTGTGTTTTCCGTCCAGTTCAGTGTAGCCGTCACGACCAGTGGAAGGCCGAGCTGAGTTCACGTAAATGAAATATGTATACCTACTCTCTCAAAGAAAGTAACCCCAATCACATCATATAGGTATCATTATTGGCTGAAACATGGACGGACGGACGGAGAGACAGATACCTGAACGATTTTCTCATTTTTAGTGTTCCGTACCTCAAACGAGGAAATAAACGGAACCCTTATAGGATCACTTTGTTGTCCGTCTGTCTGTCTGTCTGTCAAGACCTTTTTTCTCAGGAACGGGTAGAGAGGTATCAAGGTGAAATTAACATCAAATAATATAAGGTCTACGTTTCCTCGGAGGTGTAAAAAATTTAAGCTAGTTTAGTCAACGCAATCCCTAGATACGGCCATTGAAGTCACATATTTTGCTACTGGCAAATCAAATCAAAACATATAGAGTACTTCCCGTTGACTAAGCTAGCATAATGAAATTTGGCAAAAAGCAAGTTCTCACAGCACAAGTAAAGGATAAATCCTAAAATAGAAAATTTGGAGTTGTCATATAAAAAAAAATTTTTTTTTATATTTCAACTACAAGAGTGCCTAACAGTCAAACCATTGCTGTATATATGTAGTTTTTATTTAGAAAGGCGTTTCGTGATTTTCCAAAACACAATAATTTTTGTATACATACATAATACAAATATATTGTGAGATGGTACGGAACCCTCGGTGCTCGAGTCTAACTCGCACTTGGCGGCTTTTTTATTAACTGGCACACTTTTTCATTTACGAAAATTTCACGGCACACCACATTTATATTCATAAAGAAAGCATATAAAATTTAGAAACTAAAGACGAAGAAATTGGCGACTTCGTACTTACGTAATGTAGCGTACTTACTTACGTATTAAAAGTATTTATCAGTGAAAACTCTCATTTTAACTGAGGATGTCAAAATGCCCTTCGAACTCCCTTCTCTGCGAACTCTCATTTAATTTCTTGAGGTGTTCAAACAAATCAGTCAGAAAATGTCATTGTGGAAAATCTATCTATATAGATAGACGAAAAATTATGCTTGCTCTTTTCTTCCGCGGTTTTCATACACAGTTTGAATGAGTTACTTAGAATTCGCGGCACACCTGCATGTCACTCGCGGCACACCAGTATGCCCCGGCACACCGGTTGAAACCCCCTGCTTTAGGTATCGAACTAAATTCATTGATAGGAGCATTATGCAACGAAATATCGTTACATTGTTGAAAAAAAATTATATAGATTATACAGCTTAGTTACATATTGATACAAGTATTTTAGTGACTACAAAGACTTATACTTATTTATATACGACTAAGTGTGTGTAAAGAGCCTTTTTCAAACTTTAATACCTACGTAATTTGTATCAACTTAATATGTTCGTACATTAAACATAATACAATGTACTCGTAGTATAATTTTCAAAAAATAAAATATATAAAATATTAAGATACCTACTATAATTTTACATGGAATGCGAACCATGGAGCAACTCATGTTCAAGAAATTCACTTATCAAACTCGGAAAGAAAAATAAAGTGGTTCACGCCAATGGGCACTGAACGCGCGACCTTCCGGTTAATAAGCAAGGCCGTTACCACTTATCCACGAGCTACTCATAATAACATTGCAACCCGAACCTCATAAATTAAACTTGGGCTCATGCAAAAAATAAAGCCCCTGTTGTGCGTGCGACTCGCTGGATACAGCTCGCACCCCAGGGGGTGTCGCGCTCAGTAGTACTGGGGTCCAGTTGACTTGCTTTAAGATGTCCTCGCGTCGAGTTGTACTTCGCGGTGAAGAGTCCCCAAAGTAAATTGGGCCAAATTTGAAAGGACCGCATGGCGACTCGGCGGGAGTCAGTCGGCGGGGTCGAAACGACCGCGGGGAAAGGGCCCATTCCGACCGGGCATTTGTGAGAAGATGTCGAGCTAGCATTTGTGCAGGTGGTAAACAATTTGAACATCTACTTTAACAGGTTAATAAAGACCAATTTACTTCAAGTGTTTATTTTATTCCAATTCGTACTTGGAAGAACAGTTATCAAATTCCGAGGTCCTTTTGCAGTTAAATAACAATATCTCATAAATTATTGGGCAAAGCGGTAAGTGATATACCATTTTAAAAACTACATTAGATGGGCGTATTTTTGTTGCATAATGCCACTTTAGTATAGTATACTCATTATAGGGGGAGTATAGTGAACCCAAATACCTCGTTGTTGCATTAGTATTATTAGAATTCGTACCTATTTCCTGGCATTCAGATTGGCTGAGGAACTCCATGATATTTTCAGTTGTGCAGGGTGCATTTTCAATATCATGTATGATTTGTTCTGGTAACATTTTGTAGATAATAATTTTTCTAGCTTGGTTGGATAAAGTATGGCCATTGTGTTTGGAGGTTTTAGGGTTATTTGGGTTTCTTTCTTGGAACAAATATTGTAATTTTTTTAAATATCCCCTTCCAGTTTCTCTTGCTTTAAAATAACAAAAAAGCAATTCCATCATTTCTTCGTTTGACCATTTTCTTCTAGAATCATCAATATTTTTTTGTAGCCCATTATTTCTGTCATGCATTATTGTCGAAATACAAGGGTCGAAATTATTTCCAGCTTTGTTTTTTATTTCATTTAAGAGTTCTTTTTACGTTCTTTTTACGTTACAGCAACCAGGTGCGCTTAAAGCTGAATTAATAAAGTTGCGACATTGTATATGTCACTGGCAATCTGTATAATCCGGTATTCTATAGAATACCTAGGCATTCTATAGAATACCGGATAATGGCTTAAAACGCTTAGGCAATGTATGAAATATCATTTATTTCATACTTGCCTAGGCAATCTATAGAATGCCTAATGACCAGCCGGCAAAGTGTTTTTAAATTTGGTTTAACCTGACCTAACCTGAATACGACACTCGAAAGACAAGGCGGCTCCTTTCGTGATCACTTGGCTCGAAACGAAACATAACAAAAACGACATGCGCCGCCTCAACATTAGGTTAGGGTTAAGTAATTTATAGAAGATGCGTCGCTAGCGACGCATCTTCTATGAATTAACCCTGGTCTTTTTTTTTTAAACCATCAAAACTAAATTAACTAAAGTAATCTAAATTAACGTAAATTTAACACATTTCCGATTCCTGTTTAGGAAATGAGGCCTTTTATTTATGTCATTTTATACTTTACCTGCTCTTCTCATGGCATTCTTTAAAATGGCAAGGCAATCTATAGATTGCCTAGGCATAGTGTCACAGATTACTTAATAGTTACTTCGTATAGTGTGTAATGATTAACAGCAGATAAAATATTTTATACATTGACTAGACGGACCCGGTATTGTATAGAATGACTAGGTATTCTATACAATGACTGAATTATTCATTCCGTTTTGTTCAGCTACAAGGATAAATTAATTCATGTTCAACATAATTTTATCAAGATCAATATGTAATCTTTGCACGTAATTTCCATTCGGACTCGTGTTTTGTAATTCCAAACGTAATGTCTCTACTTGCTCGCCGCTTTATCAACCTTAAGGGAAAGGCCGGCATTCCATTTTTAATTTTAATTCCCATGTTACACGCTGGGCGGCGCGGCGCGGCGGCGGCCTGAATAAATTATTTGAGGACATAGAGAGGATAGAGGGAGACGGGGGCGGTGGTTGTAGAATAGATATAGCTGGCGCCCAACTTTTAATAAACTTTCATATTATATGTGTGATAGTGATAGCACTTAGTTTATGAGTACAATGTTGCGTTTCTGATAATGCTTGTACCTACTCATACATAAACTCATTTCTTAAAATAAACTAAGAGGAGTCCTCTAATAAGAATAATAACGCCAAGCCGGCCGCCACGTCGCGTCGTTGCGCCGTCTTCCATTGGCGTAGAGACAATTTTATGAATCTAAATGTATCACGATCCTGATACACATACTTATGACGCCCTATCCACACTCATCATATTTTTTTCGTGCACGACCACTCTATGAGATAGGTCTAAATAAGTCAAGTTATTAAAATTTTCAGATTCCAGAGGGTTATGTGGTCGGTGTGATTCCCACCTACAATGTTACGTGGACGCTGGTATTATTTTGGTTTTAATAATTTGGAAAACTATGGAACGATAACCATACAATTATTTATTATAATATTATATTATTTTGCAGCCCAATTGGTAATGTTTTTTTAACTTCTTAGAAATCAAATAAAATTGAATAAATTTGTCACATCTCGCGTCTTCTGGTAAATGTTAGTAACTCGTACATTTTGAGCCATACATTTATTTACATTACGGACTCAGTAGGATAAGTACGTACCCGGCAGTATGTAATGAAGATCGAGCTTTAGAAAGAGACAATCCGGCTGTAGAGCGCCATCTCTGTCGCATAGAGACGTGCGGTTCGTGCGGCAGAGACGGCGCTCTACAACCGGATTGTCCCTTTCTAATGCTCGGTGTTCATTACTTACTGCCCGGTACTGTACGCCACTTTGGGATCAACAGATCCCAGAGCAAATCATAATATGTGGGTCATACGAAACCGCATTTAGCTCAATTGCATTATCATTTATGATAATTACGAACCTGCGATACTAGGGAGGGCGTTAGCTTGTCATAATTAAACGCAACCCATTTACAAACCCAATTCCACGATCAACCACAGGATCAAACGTGAAACATGTATGAGTTGTGTTACACTTTTGGCGGTACAGATTACGAATTTATTGCAGTATCCAATTTGTTCTAGTCAGCCATTACGACTAATGCAGGTACATGTGGTATTTAAAAAACTACCACATTCTGTTTTTAGTCTTTATCAAAGTCCTCGATGGATTCGTGAGTGGCGCAGTAATTTTAGAAAAATACTGTTTTCCAGAACGACTGCGTTCTAGCGAGCGCTTTAAAAGCGCAAAGTGCGCGCTGTGGGAGTCCGAAACCTACTTACTCACAAAACGGTCCCATTGGCCGCTCTAGCTACCAGGACCTAGTTCCCCGTCCGCTTTCTCTAAGTACGTTACGACGGCATATGCATTCAAAATAAGAACGTCCGTTGCAATGAGCTAGCAGCGAACAAGATTGTCGGTTGCCTTCAAGAGCGCATTATGTCGTATAATAGAATTTGCAATGAGCACTCTTGTCAATATCCTCTTTCGCTTTTCAGTGTTGAAAACGTACCTAGACTAATACTTCACTTTTTTAATGCCACTATTTCAGTGCGTAGGTAGACTGTCAAAATTTATTCTATAATCACAAACAATGTTTCTAACTATACACATTAACTAGGCTCGTGGGAAGTACTAATATAATATTATAACTTTTATAAAGTTTGCCTTCAGGAAACAGGTGTTGGATCGTGTGTCGCTGGCCGGATTAGACCATTAAAGTGCAGCCGTCCGTAGCGGACTTCACACGAAAAAAAAACTGGAAAACATGGCGAGAATTTCCCAAAAGGAAAACGTTGTAAACAGACAACTCGGTGACCGCTAATCCGGGGCGAGCAGGGATTCCTTACAAACCTGTGATAAGGGTCTCGGAGGGCCACCCCAATGGCTCGCCTCCTCTGCCGTCCCTGCTGAGCCGCACCGGCGTCACTCCGTCGTCGCTCCCGGAGCCCTGGTCTGGTGACAAATGCTTCACTATTGTGCTCTCACAATTGATGTTTTGTGAAATGTCACACTCGCGCTGTAATTGGAGGCGTACCTTCGATTCGGGCGGGTCGCGGAGGCAACTTCACAGGTCGCCGGCGGGTTCGACACGCTCTTTACTTCTACACAACGCCGGATTTCATCTCAAATGTTCTCTTTACAAAGCTTTGCAAGGGACGTAGGTACATACCTACTAGCTACTACCTATATATATATATATATATAACATTATCCTTCCGCATTTTCCGGAGTCGTCGGCGATACACCATTTGTACTCGCCGGTCTGCCACCCGTCCTCGCTCGAGTGCCTCCCAAGATAGAAGACGGGCCCACCGATCAATCTTGAGTTATATTATATATTATTATCTATTGATCATCACTGTCAGGTGGTAAAATTCCAGTTAGAAATTTCGTAATTATTTTTGTAGTTTCAATTGCAGCCTGTTGTTGGAGTATTTCTAATTTTATACCAGCGTCTAAAGTTTTTATATGTTTCTCTGCAGTTTTATTTATTATTCCAGTAGTGCCAATAACTATTGGGACAATTTCGACTCTTGTATTCCACAATCTTTGGACCTCAATTTTTAATGCGTAGTATTTAGTAAGTTTTTCATTTTCCTTCCTAGTGAGGTTATAATCGGACGGTACTGTGATATCGATAAGGTAAGTTCTGTTTTTATTTTTGTCTACATATATGAGGTCTGGTCGATTGTTAGGTAACGCATAATCTGTGGTGACAGCAATCTCCCATATTAGTTTAAATTCTTCATTTTCCACCACATGAGGTTCATTTAACGGGCATTTCCACCAAAATTTAGTTGTTTCAAACTTGTGTTTCTTGAGTAAATTCCAGTAAACGTATTTGACTAGTTGATTATGTCTTTTTAGGTATAGTGGCTGTACTAATATTTTGCATCCTGAGATAATATGCCTGACTGTTTCATCTTTTTCATGACATAATCGGCATCGTCCGTCTGTATCAAGTTTTAAAATATCTCGTTCAAACTGTTTTGTTCTAACCGATTGTTCTTGTATTACAAAGATTTTAGATTCCATTTGGGGAGATGTAGGTTGTTTTTTTTGCCACAAAAAAGATTTTTCAATATCTGTATTTGGGTTCATTAGTACCTCTCTCACAATTTGACCATGTAATGGCTTTTCTTTCCAATTTTCTTTGGATCGTTCAGTCTGTTTTTTGTGGATTAAGATTTCATCTTCCGTGGGTAGTTCGATATTAAGTTTTTGTCTAAATTTTTTACCTTGTGAAATTATGTTATATAGGCCTTTTTCCTTATCATGATCAACAATTACTTTTAGGACGTTGTCATTTTTGTCATCTAAATATTTTTCCATTTTAATAGTTAATTTGATATATAGATTTTCTATGTTTAATAGGCCTCTTCCTCCTTCATTGACTTGTAAATATAGTCTTTCTGTATTTGATTTTTGTTGATGCATGTTATATATGTTTAGGAGTTTACTGGTTTTTCTGTCAATTTTTTTTAAAGTCATCCATAGTATAATTTATTACATTGAAAGTATATATAAGAACCGGTGTTGCGTATGTATTTATGGCCTTTATAATATTTCTAGAGTTCAATGTTGATTGAATGATTTTTCTTACTCTTCTTATGTATTCATTTTTCTTCTCTTCTATTATTTGTCTGTGGTTGATTTCCCCATTTTCATCAATGCCAAGATATTTATATTTTTTGTTATTTAAGGCTTCAAATTTGTTTCCATCAAGCAGTATATGGTCTTCACCTTCAGTATTTATTCTTTTACTACCTTTTATTTCTAATACAGTGGGTGGCCAAATTATTAGACTCACCACACTTAATGTCATAGTTATCAATACAAATTTGCTCTTGGGAAAAAAAATTCCACCTCCTAAACCTTTGAACCTAAACTATTGCAACTAGGTATTTTTTATTACTGATATATTTGGCATACACCTACGTTACCATTTTCAACCTATGAACATCGACTTAACTTAGAGACAAAGTAGAAAATCGAAATTTTTTAATTCTATACATAAATTATTTAAATGATATGAAAATAAATAATCGGTATTTATAAATTTGTCTCCAAGTTAAGCCGACTTTCATTGGATTAAGGTGTAAATGTAGGTTTATGGCAAATATATCAATAATAAAAAATACCTAGTTGCAATAGTTTAGGTTCAAAGGTTTTACATTTTTCTAAGCCAAATTCCATTCCAATTTGTTTGGAGTATATTTCTACGGTATCAATTAGATTTGATAGCTGATATTTATTTGCAGCGTATAGTTTTATATCATCCATGTAAAAGAGGTGATTAATTATTTGGCCACTTCTTAAAATATATCCGGTTTTTTCATATTCACTCAGTAATTTTGATAGTGGGTTAAGACATAGACAAAAAAGTAAAGGGGACAGAGAATCTCCTTGAAATATTCCTTATATATATATATATAATTTTATTCTTCCGGATTTTTTCGGAGTCGTCGGCGATTGTACTCGCCGGTCTGCCACCCGTCCTCGCTCGAGTGCCTCCCAAGATAGAAGACGGGCCCACCGATCAGTCTTGAGTTACATAATATTATTGTCTTCACTGTCCGGAGGTAGATTTCCACTCAGAAATTTGGTCATTATTTTTGTGGTTTCAATTGCAGCCTGTTGTTGGAGTATTTCTAATTTTATACCAGCGTCTAAATTTTTTATGTGTTTCTCTGTTGATTTATTTATAATTCCTGTAGTGCCTATAACTATTGGGACGATTTCGACTCTTGTATTCCACAATCTTTGGACCTCAATTTTTAGTGCGTAGTATTTAGTAAGTTTTTCATTTTCCTTCCTAGTGAGGTTATAGTCGGATGGCACTGTGACATCGATAAGGTAAGTTCTGTTTTTATTTTTGTCTACATATATGAGGTCTGGTCGGTTGTTAGGTAACGCATAATCAGTGGTGACAGCAATTTCCCATATTAGTTTAAATTCTTCATTTTCCACCACATGTGGTTCATTTAACGGGCATTTCCACCAAAATTTTGTTGTTTCGGACTTGTGTTTCTTGAGTAAATTCCAATAAACGTATTTGACTAATTGATTATGTCTCTTTAGATATAGTGGCTGTACATATACAGGGTGTCCCAGAAACCGACGATAATCCTTTAACAGGAGATAGGGCTGCTAATTACCTCTCAGAATATCTAATTTTAGGTTTAGTAAAAATGGCTTAGTTTTTGAGATATTGTCATTTTTGTAAAAATCCAAAATTTTCTCCCTCAGCTCATTTTTTTAAATGCCACAAGTACCAATGTAAGATTTTCTTAAATCTAGTTTTTGTCAAATATTCCTGAAAAGTACGGCTTTCACACGGTATAATTTTTTTTTTTATGTTTAATCCTGTTTAGCTGAAAAACGACTTAAGAGCCACATGTTAAAAAATGTTCAGCCTCATCCTTTGAGTTTGGCCCTTCGCGGTAAAAAAAAAAATTACTACACTAAAGTGGCATTATACAAAAAAAATACGCCCATCTAATGTAGTTTTTAAAATGGTATATCACTTACCGCTTTGCCCAATAATTTATGAGATATTGTTATTTAACTGCAAAAAGACCTCGGAATTTGATAACTGTTCTACCAACTACGAATTGGAATAAAATAAACATTTGAAGTAATTGGTCTTTATTAACCTGTTAAAGTAGATGTTCAAATTGTTTACAACCTGCACAAATGCTAGCTCGACATCTTCTCACAAATGCCCGGTTGATGCGTCGAGCAAGTACTCGATGCAAGTGCAGATACGTCCACCTCCGATCCATCGTGGGGATATGCTTGGTCTAAAAAATTACGCACTTCTCTAGCGTAATGGGTTGGGCAGCCATCATTTTGCAACCACCTCCGTATGGCCAATAGGTACATATTCTAAAAGGCTCTGAAGCTCCTGTTTCAGAAACTCAAGATAATTCGCCCGTTTAAAGTCTCTACTATTCAACGGACGTCTTCTTGCCTCCTAGCCACTTGCATCTCCACAGATAGACCGGACGTCTAGATCACCGGATTTAAATCCGTTAGATCTTTATTATTGGGGCTATTTAAAAGAAAAAGTTTACGGGAAACCCGTGGAAAACTTGATAGAGCTCAAAGAAAGAATTACAGGAATTTTTTTTTATGTAAACTGACATGGTTGGCTACATCACCTACAACATCCGTGATGTCAGCCCATAACACCGGGTGAACTTGGTGCCTCGTCAGTGCTTCCCTTCGGTCGTGCCGACTATAGTCAACTGGACGGAAAACACAAACTATTTACATAGCATAGGTGGACGTATCTGCACTTGCATCGAGTACATGCTCGACGCATCAACCGGGCATCGGTCTAGGACTATTCCGCACCACCGATACGTCGCCAGACAAGCCGCCTTGGGCGAGTCACCGCGGAGCCAGTTCCCCGCCTTGACGATTCACTTCGAACATATTCGACCCCGGGTACTATTTGTCACAGGGTCCAAGCCGCCACCGCCGACCCGAAGCGAGCCAACTCGCCGCGAAAAGTTCATAAATCAAACAATTGTGTAAATTGTTGGTTATTTCTCGGAGAGGGGCCGAAGTAGGTACCTGGATTGTGTGTGAGGGTTTTAGAAAAAAAATCGGATGTACCCTATTATGTGGTGTACGTACACATTTAGATAACGTTTGCTGTTGATATTCGTCTTACGAGATAATTGAGGATGCGAGGGAGGATGCAATGTTCACCGCAGTTTTGTGTTAGAACCTTTAAATATATATTTATGGTCTAAGTACGCGTCATTTGTTGTCATTGTAGATACTAGTAGATAGGTATGATATGGTTATTAACAATATGGTTCTTCTTCGGGAGATAATAATATGATCACAGGGATTGACTACATTTCCAAGTACTTAGTACTTATATAGGTACTAAACTGTTTATTTAGGATGGGTTTTAAGTATATTCTCGTAAGAAAGGACCATCCGTTTGGCCTGAAACATCGAGCCACATAGGAAAAGTACCGTGAATAAAGTGGTAGAATTTTGAACCAAATTTATTTAATATGTAACTGGTGAAGTTTTTACGAGTATTCGATTATTGTATTATTTTATTGGTATTAACGACACGACGATTTATTGTAGTCCTATACACTCGCGGCGCGCTTAGGCTTTTGTATCTTTAGTAATTTTAGTATCTATTAGTAGTATCGAGAGCTTTGGTTTAATACTTAGATATTTATAGTCTTATAGTACATATTTTTTTTAGTTAGCAAACATTTAGTGTATGTACTATTCAAAGAATTATTTTAAAGAGTTGACTGCTCTTAAAATGTGGTAGCAAAGTCGTGTGTCCTGTCAACTTCTCCGTTCAAACCAACATCGCAAGTCACAAATAAGTATTATTATTTATTGTTTATTTATCATCTCTTGATAGTACGCTGCGCTCAGATTTGTCATACATAATGTACATTGTAACATTCCGCCAATTCGATTATCACAGCGCGAAGAAGAACTGACAAGAAACTTCACTGGAATTTTTTTTCACTGGAAATTATAGTAACTTCTAAACTACACATGATAAGCCCATCGTGTTTGGGCTCGTTGGATTTGTCTTCGCAAGTACTCTAGTCATATGTTATTTCCAGGGTCCTGATGATGGAGCCGGAAGGAAGCCATAGGAACTCCTAAACTAGACATGATAAATCCACCATATTTGGGCTCGTTGGATAAAGGAATATATCCAGGCTGGGCCATGGCACTTAAATAATTTCACACAAAAACACTTAAATAAATCATCTACAGCTGAGGAATCAACATTAAATTCCATTAAGTAAGTCCGTAAAGTAACAAATAAAATTACCCATACTACCGCTCACAAGAGAATCATTATTTACAGCATAAACATGAATACTTACCGCTCTGCCTAATTAAATTATCTGCATCTGGTTTAATAGTGAAATCGTTAATTTTGATAAGATATCAGTTCAATAACAATTAATTTTCTCTAAATTGTTGTTAAACAATTCGCATCGCTAAAAAGTAATTCGCTACGACGGCGGCGCGGCGGCGCGGGGGAGCGGCGCCGACGACGACGACATCGACGTCAACATTCGTAGTAGGCTAACGGAGGAAGTTAGTAAAGAGAAGTTGCAGCATCCCATCTAATTTCTAGTAAAACAGTCAGTGCGGGGAGTAGCGGGAGGCACAACTTTTTTCCACTAATCACACTAAAACTATCTGGTTCTCTAGAGAGCACGTTTAGTGTGATGCTATAAAAATATATGGTCTTTTGTAAGATCTACTGCGTCCAATGTAAACTTTAAAACGTACATACATACATATCACACACGCTGAATCCCGACAATCGGGGTAAGCAGAGTAATCGGTGTTGGGCTGCAAGAACTCTGGTTAATTACAGCACAACACCGACCACCACGTTTCGCAAAATATTCGAACAAGATTCAATCGATCAAGCAGCAAATAAGGCACGAAGACCCTTACCTGCTGCAAGACTCGGTGGAAGTACCGTGCCAAGGTGAGAGGTGGCAAGCCTGTCGCCCTTTAGCACGGCATCTTGTCCTTATCTCTTAGTCGCCTTTTACGACATGCACGGGGAGAGATGCAGTGGGGCTATTCTTTTAAAGTACCGGCCCCACACGGTACGATGGTGAAACCACCCAGTTGGTGAAAACACGTACCCTGTCTACTTAGACTAACTCCTCTACTATTTTTTTCCGTGGTATAGTCGAACAGCACAGCCACACATGTTAAGGCCGGCTCCAGATGGGCCGGTATTGTTTTTAGAACGTACAATGCAACCATTGCTCAAAAGCGTCAACCCCTAGCCCCTATCCAAAAATACTGTTTTTACTCGTTATTTCTTTATTTCAAAAACTTCATTCTAACAATTCGGTCCGATTTACGTATGGTGAAGCAGCAGGTGTAGGTTAGGTAAAGTTTTCATTAAAAACTCATTTATGCACGTCGGCCGTATTGGAACTTGCGAAACCGCGCCGACCAGCTACCGCTATATAAATAGTTTAGGAGTCAATTTATAGCAAAACAATTAAGCTAACATCACAGAACAGCGATCGACGACCGTCATCCCTCAGCCGGTAGCCCGCGTCACCCCTAGACCGGGTGACACGGTTTCTTGCTATGTGGCTAAAATGTGCCCCCTGAATATTTTTTATATAATATGAAAGAGAGCTCTCATGTAATTATGCATATTTTCTTTAAAAAAAATTATTATATTATAAGTTAATAAATCTAAATAAATAATCTAAATTAGTAAATCGTCGTCGTTTCTGGAATGTTTTTGAAGCAATATGGTATTTCTATGGTGCATTTTCATAGTGACTGGAAGAAGTAGATATTATTTTTTTTTTTAGTTGGACCATAAATACTTCTGACCTGTGGCTACACTCAATAATTGGTGGTGCTACGGATAGACGTCCGGTCGGAAAGTGAAGCACACCCGGGCGCGGTTGTAACTTAGACGGGTTATTTTATTAGGTGGAGTGGAAAACTGTCGCTTACCTTATCTTAGTGGGTGGTAGGGTTGGTAATTATTGGTAGCACCGCTACGTGTCGATTGCGAAGCGGCTATGAAAATATTTCGTATTTTTATATATTTTATTAAATATTTCATAACCAAAGGGAAGCACTGACATGACACCTAGTTCACTAAGGTACTATGGATGGGCTACTACATCAAGAGTGTAGTAGGTGATGTAATGTAGCCAACCTTGTCAGATTCCATAAAAACATTTTAATTTGTTCTGTTCTGTTTTGTTCCGTATACATATGTATCTTATGTTTAAATATGTAATCATTTATGTGCTGGCACTTTGGCCGGGCGGATTGAACCGGTTCAGGCAGATCACGGCAGACTTTTGGGAAACTTTTCTTACATATTGTGAAATTCATTTAGCACTATAAGGAATAACCTTTATCAGTTAGGAATTACCAAGTTGAATGTACATATAAAATAACCAATCTAAATCCGTTCAGTTGTTCTCGAGTTAGATAGATATTAGAAATACTCTATTGCTCCTAAAAACATTTTACAGAAACAAACAAGCACCATACTCGTATTGTATAATTGATATGAGGCGTAAATATACTTTGTGTTTTCCGTCCAGTTCAGTGTAGCCGTCACGACCAGTGGAAGGCCGAGCTGAGTTCACGTAAATGAAATATGTATACCTACTCTCTCAAAGAAAGTAACCCCAATCACATCATATAGGTATCATTATTGGCTGAAACATGGACGGACGGACGGAGAGACAGATACCTGAACGATTTTCTCATTTTTAGTGTTCCGTACCTCAAACGAGGAAATAAACGGAACCCTTATAGGATCACTTTGTTGTCCGTCTGTCTGTCTGTCTGTCAAGACCTTTTTTCTCAGGAACGGGTAGAGAGGTATCAAGGTGAAATTAACATCAAATAATATAAGGTCTACGTTTCCTCGGAGGTGTAAAAAATTTAAGCTAGTTTAGTCAACGCAATCCCTAGATACGGCCATTGAAGTCACATATTTTGCTACTGGCAAATCAAATCAAAACATATAGAGTACTTCCCGTTGACTAAGCTAGCATAATGAAATTTGGCAAAAAGCAAGTTCTCACAGCACAAGTAAAGGATAAATCCTAAAATAGAAAATTTGGAGTTGTCATATAAAAAAAATTTTTTTTTTATATTTCAACTACAAGAGTGCCTAACAGTCAAACCATTGCTGTATATATGTAGTTTTTATTTAGAAAGGCGTTTCGTGATTTTCCAAAACACAATAATTTTTGTATACATACATAATACAAATATATTGTGAGATGGTACGGAACCCTCGGTGCTCGAGTCTAACTCGCACTTGGCGGCTTTTTTATTAACTGGCACACTTTTTCATTTACGAAAATTTCACGGCACACCACATTTATATTCATAAAGAAAGCATATAAAATTTAGAAACTAAAGACGAAGAAATTGGCGACTTCGTACTTACGTAATGTAGCGTACTTACTTACGTATTAAAAGTATTTATCAGTGAAAACTCTCATTTTAACTGAGGATGTCAAAATGCCCTTCGAACTCCCTTCTCTGCGAACTCTCATTTAATTTCTTGAGGTGTTCAAACAAATCAGTCAGAAAATGTCATTGTGGAAAATCTATCTATATAGATAGACGAAAAATTATGCTTGCTCTTTTCTTCCGCGGTTTTCATACACAGTTTGAATGAGTTACTTAGAATTCGCGGCACACCTGCATGTCACTCGCGGCACACCAGTATGCCCCGGCACACCGGTTGAAACCCCCTGCTTTAGGTATCGAACTAAATTCATTGATAGGAGCATTATGCAACGAAATATCGTTACATTGTTGAAAAAAAATTATATAGATTATACAGCTTAGTTACATATTGATACAAGTATTTTAGTGACTACAAAGACTTATACTTATTTATATACGACTAAGTGTGTGTAAAGAGCCTTTTTCAAACTTTAATACCTACGTAATTTGTATCAACTTAATATGTTCGTACATTAAACATAATACAATGTACTCGTAGTATAATTTTCAAAAAATAAAATATATAAAATATTAAGATACCTACTATAATTTTACATGGAATGCGAACCATGGAGCAACTCATGTTCAAGAAATTCACTTATCAAACTCGGAAAGAAAAATAAAGTGGTTCACGCCAATGGGCACTGAACGCGCGACCTTCCGGTTAATAAGCAAGGCCGTTACCACTTATCCACGAGCTACTCATAATAACATTGCAACCCGAACCTCATAAATTAAACTTGGGCTCATGCAAAAAATAAAGCCCCTGTTGTGCGTGCGACTCGCTGGATACAGCTCGCACCCCAGGGGGTGTCGCGCTCAGTAGTACTGGGGTCCAGTTGACTTGCTTTAAGATGTCCTCGCGTCGAGTTGTACTTCGCGGTGAAGAGTCCCCAAAGTAAATTGGGCCAAATTTGAAAGGACCGCATGGCGACTCGGCGGGAGTCAGTCGGCGGGGTCGAAACGACCGCGGGGAAAGGGCCCATTCCGACCGGGCATTTGTGAGAAGATGTCGAGCTAGCATTTGTGCAGGTGGTAAACAATTTGAACATCTACTTTAACAGGTTAATAAAGACCAATTTACTTCAAGTGTTTATTTTATTCCAATTCGTACTTGGAAGAACAGTTATCAAATTCCGAGGTCCTTTTGCAGTTAAATAACAATATCTCATAAATTATTGGGCAAAGCGGTAAGTGATATACCATTTTAAAAACTACATTAGATGGGCGTATTTTTGTTGCATAATGCCACTTTAGTATAGTATACTCATTATAGGGGGAGTATAGTGAACCCAAATACCTCGTTGTTGCATTAGTATTATTAGAATTCGTACCTATTTCCTGGCATTCAGATTGGCTGAGGAACTCCATGATATTTTCAGTTGTGCAGGGTGCATTTTCAATATCATGTATGATTTGTTCTGGTAACATTTTGTAGATAATAATTTTTCTAGCTTGGTTGGATAAAGTATGGCCATTGTGTTTGGAGGTTTTAGGGTTATTTGGGTTTCTTTCTTGGAACAAATATTGTAATTTTTTTAAATATCCCCTTCCAGTTTCTCTTGCTTTAAAATAACAAAAAAGCAATTCCATCATTTCTTCGTTTGACCATTTTCTTCTAGAATCATCAATATTTTTTTGTAGCCCATTATTTCTGTCATGCATTATTGTCGAAATACAAGGGTCGAAATTATTTCCAGCTTTGTTTTTTATTTCATTTAAGAGTTCTTTTGATATCATTTCGTTAGCTATAATTCTTCTCGCTTGAGTCGATAACGTTGTCCCAGTGAATATATATATATGTATATATATATATATATATCATTGATTTTATAGGGGGAGTCAGATGTACCGTCAGCGATGTTTTAAAGGTAACATGAAATTAGTCTTCAATTATGTCCTAAGATGGCGCCAGGAGTATCGAATTTGAATTAAATAATTATTATATTTTTAAATCTGCTAATTATAGAACGATGCTAAGTGGGAACAGCATAGTTAAATTTAAAGATTATTTTATATTAAGTAGAAATTTCAAAATAGTGTATTTTAAGGTTTTCATAATTTTTCCAATAAATATTTTCATGTTTTGTCAGTCCGTGAGCTTGGCGGATAAAATGTATAATTTCGCCGCTTCTGCATCATAGATGTCAGACCAAAGTTAAGTTGTCCTATTTGTCTATAGATGGCATGCCTATTTCTTATTATATTTTTAGTTGCCAAATACCAAGAGGGTGAGTTTAATGTCTTTGCCAAATACCCACCAACCAAACCTGCGTGCAATTCAAATACGCGCGTGCGGTTAGGATAAAGTGGAGATACCTTCTTTAAAATTATATTTTTTTACCTCACCACCTTTGAAAACGGAAACAAACACGATGGATTAAATATAATAATAATAATAAAAATCGTTAGCCATTTATAAGAAAATCGACCTCAACGAAATAATTTGTATGACAGCTACCCTTATTTTTTTTAATTAAAAAAAACTAAAAAAGGTACCCCTAGATTATCATTTCAAACTACTAAATACGAATTTTGAACGAAATCGGTTGAGCAGTTTAGGCACAAGGTCGCTGGACGGACACACACACACACACACACACACACATACATGTTTCTCAAAACCACTTTTTTGGGATCGTTGACAGATATATAGCCCAAATCTGTACTGTGTGGGGCCGGTACTTTAAAAGAATAGCCCCACTGCATCTCTCCCCGTGTATGTCGTAAAAGGCGACTAAGGGATATGACCCCCTTCTTATATTACTAGGTGGTAGGGTTTAACCCGCCCGGGTTGGTACCACCGCACTGAATGAAAGGTCGGTCCAAACGGCTATGTAAATAGTTTGTGTTTTCCGTCCAGTTCAGTGTAGTCGGCACGACCGAAGGGAAGCACTGACGTGGCACCAAGTTCACCCGGTGTTATGGGCTGACATCACGGATGTTGTAGGTGATGTAGCCAACCGTGTCAGTTTCAATAAAAAAAAAAAAAATCAGTCGCATTCTCAACTTCGACATTTTGGACGATCACAATACTTCCTTTCTCCTTACAGTCGCTCGAAAGTAAAAAGCCACCTCCATAGTTTTTAGCCGTTGCGGTAATTTATCGATCGACGCGCGACGTTCGCTTGTTTTGGAACACGCAAATGTTTGCGTGGAGCGTGCAGGCAAGCGATACGGGTTACTGCGCGTGGAAAAAGGATGACACAATATCGATGCGATCTCTTGAGACGGTCGGTTCTGTATTCACGCGATACGCACACTACCATAATCGCGGTGTCTCGTTTTAGTAATAGTTGAAGTATGAACAAAATGTCTTTGAGTATGAAGTAGGGAGTCCAGGCACCGAATTAAAAAAAGTTGAGTCCAGGGCTATTTTTTCCATCTACGATGCTGCTGGTGGTGTTATACCAAAGAGATTAAAAGAGGGTGGGTTTAATGTATTTGTGATAAGCTTTACAGAATATATAAGTCAATGATATTTTATATAAAATTGTAAAATTGTAGATTTTACCGACGACGACACGACAACGAATAAAATAAAAAAATAGTAAATCTGATTTAAATGCAAAATTGATAATAAACCATCGCTTCTCTTATATTCTCTATCTTTTTCGGGAGGAAGGAAGGGATTCCTTCCTCGCCCATCTCTCACTCACCTCTCTCCCGGTCTTCTCTCCTCGATCCCGCCTTCCTCCCCTCCTTCCCCTCACCCTTCACGGACCCCCTCTTTGCCACCTTCCCTTTCGCCCATTCCCTCCCTCTCTCCCTACTTCCCTTCCTCCCCTCATGTCGCCCCTCCTTCCCATCACCCTCGCATTCCATTCCTCCCCTACTACCCCTCATCCTGTCCGCAACCCCCTCTTACCCCGCCCCTTCCCCCTTTCAACCTCTCACTCCCTCGATATCCATTCCTCCTCGTTCCCTCTACTACCTCCCTCCCCCACACCTACCCTCATTCACTAACCCTTCCTCCCTCCATACCTCTCCTCCTCTTCTTCTTTTTTTTATGGAAACTGACATGGTTGGATACATCACCTACAACATCCGTGATGTCGGACATGTCGTGCCGGCTATACTGAACTGGACGAAAAAAAACGAAAAAACTATTTACATCAAATCTCTTTGATTTACATAGCCGTTTCGACATACGTTTTATTCAGTGCGGTGGTACCAACCCTAGTAAGGTAAGAAGGGAAGGGTGCTACAGTTTTACGTGGAATCCGAACCACGGTCAGCCTCAAATGGTCGAGCGGTCACCCATCCAAGTGTTGACCGCGCCCAGGGTTGCCTGCACCACTGAGCTACCCAGGCTGACAAACGTACCTCCCACCCACTCCCCCTTCTTTTCTCTCCCCCTTCCTCTTCCTGACCATTATTCATTATTTCTTACCAAAAGCAGTAACTATTGAGTAATCTGTGCCAAAAGCCTAGATAATAAATTTTCATATCCTTACCTAGAGAAATCATGGATTCCCCATACAAAAACTTTCACCCCTATTTCACCCCTTATTTTTAGGTTTCCGTATCCCTGTACGGAAGCCTATTACTAAGCCTCCGCAGTCTGTCTGTCCGTCCGTCCGTTTGTCTATCCGAGGGCTGTATCTCTTGAACCGTAATAGGAAGCCCGTTGAAATTTTCACAGAATATGTGTTACTATAGCGGATATAACAACAAATAAGCGGAGCTAGGTACAACCCAAGTACAACCAAAGAGTTTGTAAATTCTTTGGACCGGAGTAAAACCGCAAACAGGAAATTACAATCTTACACGTTCAACGCCACATGAAAAATCCAGTATTTCCGTTTGGGCCACGGGGCTCACCGCTCACCGGTGAGCCTTTCCTTACTGAACCATTCAGGGCATGGGGGTCACCGGTGAGCCGCGTGAGAGGGCCTACGTAAACGCTTCCTACAAGCCACAGAGCGCAGCTACAAAGCCAATATGGAAGTGAGCCGCATGGCCTTGTAGTCGAAGCGGACGGCGTGGTTTTCAAATCCAATAGAAACTTGTAGTTTTTTATTAAGTTAATTGTAACGATGCTAGGGCTGCTCTTAACGATAAGGTAGAAAATAATATTTGTATTAATAGAATTAATAAAACCAGAAAATAATAAGAAAATATTCGTCAAAATAAAAATGAACATAAAATTTTCTTCATTGCCAAATAAGAAGACATTATTTATTACGAAAATAATTTATGAAATTGAACAAAACAAAATATTTATGAAATTGAACAATCACAACATTATCACACTTCTTCAAAGGGTTTAACCATAAACAATAAAGAATTATCCGTGAGTCATGTTAAAACAAGGCAAACAAAGGAATGGTTTAGTTGGGCTGCTTTGGCAATAAGTGGATACTTTTTTCGACTTGGTTTTAGCCTGTTTGCTACCCATTATTGGTACGTTCTTTGCATAACATTGGTGACATGTTCTTCTCACTTTTCTGGCCAATCCCTCTTTCCTTTCCAGAGTGTGTTTCATTCTCTTCCGTCTTTCTATATGCATTTCATAGTCGCTATCCTCACTCTCCGACAAAAGAATTCGACAGCATCTTCTTTTCGTTGGTTGAACTACGTCTTCATAGAATCTATTCCGAAACTACGGTTCAGAAGATCTATCTCGATGTTTTCTAACTGCGTTAGCGCTTCTTGTGTTAACTCGAAATCTTCAAAATAATCATTTTTGGCGAGAAAAGCGTAAAACATCCTCAATTGTCGACGCAGCCGGACCGGGATTGATCGCTGCGTCCGCGGCGCGCGCGCAACGGGTGGGCCGCGGCGTGACCCCGCGGCCCCAGCCAACAGAAAAATACAAATCCTTCATAGGAGGCCACACGATCCACCCGTGAGCCTTCTGCTATATCTCGAAAATTAGACGGTAAAAGTAGCAAATTTTTATTTTCCTTACAAATTACCGCATTTTATAAACTTTGTGATGAAAATCTCAAGTTGATGAAAATTACGGATATAATGAGTTTGGCTTGGCCCGAACCGAAAAGTACGCTAGGCCCACCGGTGGGTCGTATGGCGTTCAACGTGTTAATTGTGGGCTGATTTTGAAAATTCTTTTTTTGTTTGGTAGGTCATACTTCAGAGGTGCTCCCATTGAAATTTTATTGAAATTGATTGAGCGGTTTATGAAAAAGCAACAAAATACTATTGGTGTGTGGTTACCTTCAGCAAAACTTTTGTGATGTGGGCTTTTTCAGCAATTTGCAGTTTGACACATGGCGAATAATTCTGTACCACTTCAACCGATTTCGATTATTCGATTTCGATTATTGTTTTTTATGTAATATTGTTTTAAAAATATAAAACCGACTTAAAAAAAATAAACTAGAACTAAAAAGTATTAAATAGGTAGAATAGGTACCTAATATTTTGAAATTTTCTCTGTCATTGTATTGAAATACATGAATCGATATTGTCATTCATATTCGGACCCTTGTTTCATGAATATTCTAAATTTGAAATCTTTTCCGACCGGCCAGATGCGTTTAATATATTATAATACGAGTACGAGTACCATCGAGCTGGTCTGATGATGGAGACGGAAGGTGGCCATAGGAACTCCTAAACTACACATGATAAACCCATCGTGTTTGGGCTCGTTGAATTTGTCATCACGAGCAATTTACTTTAGACCTAGGAGATTCTCAATTCGACGGTATGTTTTCTTTTTTTGGATGTTTGTTACGCGATTACTCCGTCAATTATTGTGGGCCGATTTTGAAAATTCTTTTTTTTTGTTTGAAAGGGGATAACCATGACGTGGTTCCATTTTAATTTGGTCGAGATCAGACTGGAAAGCGAGGCGGAATCGCGAGGCCGAAGGTCGAGCGATTCCGCCGAGTACATTAATAGCAAAAAATTCCAAAAAAAACTGTGAAATAAAAAACTATTTAAAAAAATATATAAAAACCGCCTTCAAAAATGTATGAAATAAAAAAAATCGAACCCTAGAGTTGAAGGCGGTGCTAAAGCAAGCAAAAATGATACATGAAAGAAAACATGCGTGGATGATATCCTTTGTGATTTGTGTAGCCTTCTTTAGCACCGCCTTCAACTCTAGGGTTCGATTTTTTTAATTTCATAAATTTTTTAAGGCAGTTTTCATATTTTTTTTTACATACAATGCTGACATTATTAGAATGAAGAGTGACGAGTATTTGTTTAACTGTTCAACTAAATAAATACGTTCTATCCACAGAGCACGGAATACCGCGCGCGCGCGCGCGGGGGTATTCCGTGCTCTGTGTGGATCTATCTATTAAAAGCGCACAAACAGGAAATTACAATCATAATAATATTTTGTTCCGTATACCAAATAATTTTCAAAACATTTTTTTATTTTATTTAATTTGATTATGACAATTAAACTAACACTTCTTGTGTTAGTTTAATTGTAAATTGTCATAATTTTATTATTCAAATATAATTAAAAATTTTGGAATTTACATAAATAATGTTCTTTATAAATATAAATGAAAGCGCCATCTTTTGTCTAGTAGCAGTAATTCTACAGCCTAGTGACAATTAAAGGTACCTAGATACATGTTGTATTTCAACTAGATAGCGCCCTTAGTATAGAAGTATTAACAAACATTAACGCCACCTGTTTGTTTTACGACAACATCAAGAAAAATTATTAACGCCCTCTGTTGGTTTTACGATTTACAACGTTACCAAATTTGTTATATGGAGTGGTCTATCTGTCCCGACAGGGTTATAAAATCAATGATATATATATATATATATATATATATATATATATAAACATTTAGAGCTGATTTGAATCTTTCGGATCCTACTGAAGATGAAAATATAATACTTAAATACCAAATACTTATCAATAAAGAAAAGTGGAAGATGAAGCCCATTCACGGTCAGATATTTAACCAAATCCTGGCGCATACTAATACTGACTATCAGAAATCATTTACATGGCTTAAAAAAAATCCAACGACCCCCAAATTAGAATCTCAGATTATTGCAATACAAGACCAGGCAATTATCACAAAACAGTTTGAAAGAGATGTACTCAAACGAGAGGTCGACGGTAAATGTCGCTTGTGCAGTGAACGTGACGAAACCGTAATGCACATTATATCAGGTTGTAAAATTTTGGTACAACCTCTGTATGTTAAAAGGCACAACAATCTCGTAAAATATGTGTATTGGTGCCTGAGAAAGAAACATCAATTTCAAACAACCAAATTTTGGTGGCAATGTCCCTTAAATGAACCACATGTAATTGAAAACGAGTCTAGCAAAATTATCTGGGAACTACCAGTAACTACCGACCTTGCAATACCGAACAATAGACCAGATTTGATATATATAGATACATTGAAAAATAAAACCTATCTCATTGATGTAACCGTGCCCTCAGATTACAACATTATTAAAAAGGAAGCAGAAAAATTATCAAAATACTATGCCCTCAAAATTGAAGTGGAAAGACTGTGGAGCACAACGTGCAAAATTATTCCTATTGTTATTGGTACCACCGGAATTATTTCAAAAACTGCACAAAAATATATAGATATTTTAAAGGCCGATATAAAGATGGAAATTTTACAGAAGCAGGCCGCTATACATAGCACAAAAATTATGTCGAAATTTATGAGTGGATATTTGGAAGAACTAAATCAAACAGAAAATCAATAGACCAGAGCTCCAAAATACTTATGTATAACATCTTAATGTACACCTTGTTCTTTTTCCTGGGAGGACCCTGGGCGGGAACAAGTCGGACTGTTGGCACTAAGATGCCGGAAACTCCAAAAATTGGATGAAGAAAGTTATATATAGAACCGTGGCTTACAACAGGTGTGGTCACTTTAATCCCAAAAAATCCGAATACAAATGATCCAAAAAATTGGAGGCCGATCGCATGCTTACCAACCACTTACAAATTATTTACATATATCCTATATGTAGAAATATACAAACATTGTAATGCCAATGATATAATGACTCCTTACCAAAGAGGTTGTAAATGGGGCGCGAGAGGTTGCAAAGACCATTTAATTGTCAATAAATCTATCTTAGAAGATACAAACACATACAAGAAAAACCTAAACATGGCGTGGATAGATTACAAAAAAGCATATGATTCGGTACCACATGAATGGATTATTCTCATCCTCAAAATATATAAATGCCCTAACGTAATTACAAATTGTATATCAAAAGTTATGAAAACATGGCAAGTGATTATGAATACAATAAGCACTGATTCAAGAATTACAACAAAGCCAATAATTATAAAACGAGGAATATTTCAAGGAGATTCTCTGTCCCCTTTACTATTTTGTCTATGTCTTAATCCATTATCAAAATTACTGAGTGAATATGAAAAAACCGGATATATTTTAAGAAGTGGCCAAATAATTAATCACCTCCTCTACATGGATGATATAAAACTATACGCTGCAAATAAATATCAGCTATCAAATCTAATAGATACCGTAGAAATATACTCCAAACAAATTGGAATGGAATTTGGCTTAGAAAAATGTAAAGTACTAGAAATAAAAGGTAGTAAAAGAATAAACGCTGAAGGTGAAGACCATATACTGCTTGATGGAAACAAATTCGAAGCCTTAAATAACAAAAAATACAAATATCTTGGCATTGATGAAAATGGGGAAATCAACCACAAACAAATAATAGAAGAAAAGAAAAATGAATACATAAGAAGAGTAAGAAAAATCATTCAATCTACATTAAACTCAAGAAATATTATAAAGGCCATAAATACACACGCAACACCGGTTCTTATATATACTTTCAATGTAATAAATTATACTATGGATGACTTTAAAAAAATTTACAGAAAAACAAGGAAACTCCTAAACATATATAACATGCACCAACAAAAATCTAACACAGAAAGACTATATCTACCAGTCAATGAAGGAGGAAGAGGCCTACTAAACATAGAAAATCTATATATAAAATTAACTATTAAAATGGAAAAATATCTAGATGACAAAAATGACAATGTCCTAAAAGTAATTGTTGATCATGATAAGGAAAAAGGCCTATATAGCATAATATCACAAGGTAAAAAATTTAGACAAAAACTTAATATCGAACAACCCACGGAAGATGAAATCTTAATCCACAAAAAACAGACTGAACAATCCAAAGAAAATTGGAAAGAAAAGCCACTACATGGTCAAAATGTGAGAGAGGTACTAATGCACCCAAATACGGATACTGAAAAATCTTTCTCTTGGCAAAAAAAAACAACCTACTACTCCCCAAATGGAATCTAAATTTTTTGTAATACAAGAACAATCGGTCAGAACAAAACAGTTTGAACGTGATATTTTAAAACTTGATACAGATGGACGATGCCGATTATGTCACGAAAAGGATGAAACAGTCAGGCATATCATCTCAGGATGTAAAATATTAGTACAGCCACTATATCTAAAGAGACATAATCAACTAGTCAAATACGTTTATTGGAATTTACTCAAGAAACACAAGTCCGAAACAACAAAATTTTGGTGGAAATGCCCGTTAAATGAACCACATGTGGTGGAAAATGAAGAATTTAAACTAATATGGGAAATTGCTGTCACCACTGATTATGCGTTACCTAACAACCGACCAGACCTCATATATGTAGACAAAAATAAAAACAGAACTTACCTTATCGATGTCACAGTGCCATCCGACTATAACCTCACTAGGAAGGAAAATGAAAAACTTACTAAATACTACGCACTAAAAATTTAGGTCCAAAGATTGTGGAATACAAGAGTCGAAATCGTCCCAATAGTTATAGGCACTACAGGAATTATAAATAAATCAACAGAGAAACACATAAAAAATTTAGACGCTGGTATAAAATTAGAAATACTCCAACAACAGGCTGCAATTGAAACCACAAAAATAATGACCAAATTTCTGAGTGGAAATCTACCTCCTGACAGTGAAGACAATAATATTATGTAACTCAAGACTGATCGGTGGGCCCGTCTTCTATCTTGGGAGGCACTCGAGCGAGGACGGGTGGCAGACCGGCGAGTAAAATCGCCGACGACTCCGAAAAAATCCGGAAGAATAAAATTTATATATATTTATATATATTTTTATTTATCTCCATTTATATTTTGCCTCTGCCTCAATCCCTTATCTTCAATGCTGAACAAATACAATAGGACCGGATACAAACTAAAAAATGGGCAAACATTTAATCACTTAATGTATATGGATGATATTAAATTGTATGCAAAAAACAAATACGAGATGGCGACACTGATTGATACAGTTGAAATATTTACAAGAAATATTGGAATGGAGTTTGGGCTAGATAAATGCAACGTATTAGAATTGAAATGCGGAAAGAGAACAAACATCGCTGGAGAGGAACACATACTGTTAAACGGAAATAAATTCTTACCCTTGGAAGGTGGAAAGAAATACAAATATTTGGGAATTTGTGAAAATGGAGAAATTGACCACAATCAAGTCAAAGAAGACAAAACAAATTTATATTTTAAAAGGACAAGAACAATTCTAAAATCTAAACTTAACGCTAGAAATATTATTAAAGCAATTAACAGCTATGCTGCTCCAGTTTTATTATACACCTTTAATGTTATCAATTACAACGTCAGTGAGCTGAAGAAAATTGATGTTAAAACAAGAAAGCTTTTCAATATTTACCAAGCACACCAACAAAAGTCTGACGTGCAACGATTATATCTACCAGTTCACGAGGGAGGACGGGGACTACTCAATATGGAAGATTTGTATAAACGTATTACTATTAAATTTGAAATGTACATAAAAATAGGATGTGACTGCATTATGGAGACCATAAAGTCACATGACAATAGAAAGACCATTCATAGCATACAAAAAGAAGGTGAAACATTTAGAGCTGACTTGAATCTCTCGGATCCTACTGAAGATGAAAATATAATACTTAAATACCAAATACTCATTAATAAAGAAAAGTGGAAGATGAAGCCCATTCACGGTCAGATATTTAACCAAATCCTGGCGCATACTAATACTGACTATCAGAAATCATTTACATGGCTTAAAAAAAATCCAACGACCCCCAAATTAGAATCCCAGATATTTGCAATACAAGACCAGGCAATTATCACAAAACAGTTTGAAAGAGATGTACTCAAACGAGAGGTCGACGGTAAATGTCGCTTGTGCAGTGAACGTGACGAAACCGTAATGCACATTATATCAGGTTGTAAAATTTTGGTACAACCTCTGTATGTTAAAAGGCACAATAATCTCGTAAAATATGTGTATTGGTGCCTGAGAAAGAAACATCAATTTCAAACAACCAAATTTTGGTGGCAATGTCCCTTAAATGAACCACATGTAATTGAAAACGAGTCTAGCAAAATTATCTGGGAACTACCAGTAACTACTGACCTTGCAATACCGAACAATAGACCAGATTTGATATATATAGATACATTGAAAAATAAAACCTATCTCATTGATGTAACCGTGCCCTCAGATTACAACATTATGAAAAAGGAAGCAGAAAAATTATCAAAATATTATGCCCTCAAAATTGAAGTGGAAAGACTGTGGAGCACAACGTGCAAAATTATTCCTATTGTTATTGGTACCACCGGAATTATTTCAAAAACTGCACAAAAATATATAGATATTTTGAGGGCCGATATAAAGATGGAAATTTTACAGAAGCAGGCGGCTATACATAGCACAAAAATTATGTCGAAATTTATGAGTGGATATTTGGAAGAATTAAATGAAACAGAAGATCAATAGACCAGAGCTCCAAAATACTTACGTATAACATCTTATTGTACACCTTGTTCTTTTTCCTGGGAGGACCCTGGGCGGGAACAAGTCGGACTATTGGCACTAAGATGCCGGAAACTCCAAAAATTGGATGAAGAATATTATATATATGTATATATATACCTCCGTATTCTCACTACCTAACAATAAACCGGACATAATATATGCAGATAAAATCAACAATAAAACATATGTACCTATTAAACCAATTAGGCATACAGAAATAATGTACCTATACACTATAACACTGATTTCCTATAAAGGTTCTCCTAAATGCTATATGAAGGATTTACTATCTAGCTTCCATAACAAAATAAATGTTAACATTTGTTTATATCTCTACTTTCACTCTATTTGTCACATTTTTATATGTTAAGAGTATAAACTTAGAAGAGAACTTGTAACATATTTTTTTTTCGAAGAATTTCTCTTCCTCTAACGTGAAACGTTGCAATGTCAATGGTAACAAAGTACTGAAGTTACAATCTGTCATTTAACGTATCCTAACGCGCTCGTAATAAAGTGTTCAGCATTTTCCTCTCAGTGTTCTATTTTTATTTCCCTACTGTGACAAGAAGGCGCAGAGACGTATCCCGGTACGTGTTTATTGCGAAAAAAAAGTCATGAGAATATGCAATATTCAACGTTCTCGTAGCTATGTATCTGTAGCTAACTCTCCGCACTAGCGCACCGAGGTTTTCGCACTACAAAAAAAAAACATTGAAAAAAAAACAATTTTCTTGTATGGGAACCGCACTTAATTTTGTACTTTTTCTATTTTTTATTATTTTTTCTTATATCCGCCATAATAACACATATTCTGTGTAAATTTCAACCGGCTACCTATTACGGTTCCAAAGATACAGCAGTAGGATAGACAGACAGACAGACGGCGTAGGCTTAGTAATAATGGTAATAATAGGCTTCCGGACGGGATACGGAAATGTAATAAAAACACAAATAAAAGACAACGTTTATTTTGTTCATCTGTAATAGCAAGGCTGTCTGTCTATAGCGAAAGGCAGTCGGCGCGGTCTTGACTTGGACCCTTTATCTAAGAGTCCGAGGTTCGATTCTGGCCGATGTGCACCGTGGAGTTTATTTTTACGGAAAAATTGCGGAAAACTTGCATACCTTCACCTGCTGCTTCACCGTTCAGAACCGGTGTAAAACTGTAAATCCCTTGCCCATTACTATAGATGGTAGGCCAACTGGGCTGTTACCACCGAACTGGATGTAAGATGGCCACATAGCAGCCTCGGCTGTGTAATCTAGTCCAATATACCCAGCAATACAAAGTATAGTTTCCGATATGGCACCTACCTTCTCGGAGGTTATATTGGCTGGTCGGAGCATTGATTGGGTCCCTCGGGATCACACGCATACATCCGGTAAACCACAAAAAAATAAAAATGAAATAAAGGGTCAACTCTGCTGAACCAAATCACATATTATGTACAGAATTGAATCAGGTGTATCTTGGGATGGTTTTTCTCAGAATTTTGTAAATAAGTCGGCCATATAACATCAATACGGGCATACGATCAATACTTTCATAGCATATTTTATATTCTAGCTACACCATTACGTAGATTGTAGACTGTAACCTATCTGGCAAGGATACCTAACTACTAAACATAATTCAGAAATCTTAACATTCAGGAACATTCACTCAAATCCGACAGTTTCGCGAGCAGAACTGCGCACAGAAGCTAGAAGACTGCTAAGCCGCGTCTCCTGCGCATGTTTTTTCGAAACATTACACAAGAAACATTACACAAAAACATTTGTTTTCATACAAATGTGTATGGCCACGCCCCTATGTTTCGATGTTTCTGTGTAGGTAATGTTTCGAAAAAAACATTCGCAGGAGATGCGGCTTTACGAGTTGCTCCGATAAATAAAAACGCCTCGGCCGTGAGTCTCTCGAACCAATAAAAGAGAGGGCCGTGTCCAGAATGTTTGCTGCTACCAATCTAAACGTATTTTGTAACGCAGTGGCACAAGTCTTTACATCAATGTAGAAGGCACACGCCCAAGTCGCGGAGTACCAAGTTCAAGTATAGGTCACATATGTACATTCGTTGTCTCGTTTAAACATATCAAATTGTCATCTAACCGACTTGCTCTACCCCCGTTCTCAGAACGGAAAATTTACGTTTTTAATTTAAACTATTTAAATTTAACTGAATGAAGTGCTCGATCACTTACGCTGTTTAAATATTTGCAATATGTACTACTACATATTATGTAGAAGTACTCCTATCACACTTTCCCTTTTACGGTCACGGTGTTTGTGTTTGCACGTCTACTTACGTGAGTGTGTAAAATTTTAGCTTAAATAGTGTGCATCTGTGACAAAATGGTGACAAAAGACCATATTTTGTTATTTTTACAGGGCTTTGCAATGTCGTTGAGTATTTGTATTTATTGTTTACTGTACACCATTTTACTATAAAATAAGGAATCGAAATCGGCTTTAATGCAGATCTGCATTATATTCAAACAAACCTTTGGGATGTGGTAAAGGATGTCTAAGTAGGCGCACGGACAGTGTGATAGAATAGTAACAAATTCCATTTATAAATAGGTATGAATAGACATATATACATGATTATAATATATTATGTATACATAGAACTATGCACTATGTAGTAGACGACAGTGTTTGAAATAATGCTGGCATTTGAAACAAGTCAAATATCCTAGCGTTTAGTAATATTTGCAGCCTACTCGTGTGTGATGTGTACCTACTGTCTGTCTACATCGCACTGCGGTGTGCCGCTCCGCAGCCGTGCCCACAACGTTTGATTTATCGTATCCAGTTAGCTCGTACGAGGAGATTTAAAGCAAATTTGAATTAATTGTATTTATTCTCTTTCGTGCTTTGTTTCCGTGGCTGCTCGCCAATATTGAACTCCTAGGGCCGGCGCCGGCGGCGGCCGTGAGCCATTTATGTAAATTTCCGAATTTGCTGATTTCTGTATAAGATTTCTTCCTGAATTTTATTCCCTTTCAGCGGATTTATTTCACAGCGAACTCGAACAAGGTTTTATTAATTTTTGAGTGCATATTTTCGCAAGTTGTACGTTTTACATCTATTGCTGTACGAAAATGTTTATTTTGATAATAGTAAATCCTTGCCAGAAAATTATTCCTAATGCATTTAAATTCATCAACAGCTGTATAAGTATTGGCAGGTAGCGTGCAGTGCAGACAGATAAATAAATTACTGCTTATTGAAATGCGAGCTGTAATAGGAGCGGTCCACCGAGACTTACCGTTTTTCGACATTTACCTCATTGAGTCCGTTAATTTATTTGCAATCCACTTTGCGTGGAGAGCTGAATGAGAGAAAAAGAAGAACGAGTGAGGGAGATAGAGAGAGAGAGCGAAAGCGTTTTTTTTTTCAGCCGAATAAAATAAAATATAAGTAACGTCCGCGCATCATAATATGAGAGGTGTGACGAGTAACGACCACGGAAAAAGAAACCGGCCAAGTGAGAGTCGGACCCGCGCACCGAGGTTTCCGTACCATCACGTAGAGTTTGCATTATCATCAAATTTGACGCTTCTTACGATAGAGTATAAACAAAAAACTATCGGTATAACACAAAAGACCCGTTTCTTTCACAAAAGGTTTTCTTTTATCAACAAGTTTTAATTTTTTTTTATTATTTGTTGTTATATTCGCCATAATAATCAGCTAGCGTTTACGGTTCAACAGATACAGCCCTCGGACAGACAGACGGACGGCGGCGGCGCGTGGGCTTAGTAATAGGCTTCCGTACTGGTACGGAAACCTAAAAAGAGTATTTGCCCAACGTTACTAGCTATAACGGATACGGTGTAGTGGCGAGTTAAAGGAGGGGCGCGGTACAACATTTAAAGTTGGCAGCGGGCCAAGTGTGTTCAGCGGATCCCGCCGCGCTGTCATCTGAGGATCGCCCCGGGGCCCGGAGGCGGCGCGGGGGGCGGCCGCTTAGCTTAGGAGACCAATCATTCTCGCTTCAGCAGATATAAATGCGACGGAAATTTGGCGGGTGTAAGCGTTTGAAGATGTTTTTGTGTTACTTTGGATTGCAGTCCACCTTGGCGCTGAACGAGACTGAATTGTAGAAGAGGTTGGATGCTTATGTCATTCAACAATAACTTGAAACAAATTAGACATTTATTAAGAAAAGTACCCACTACCACTGCATTTAGTTATGTCACTACATTCATTATGTCTTAGCTGTGTTAATTATTGGCAAACCTATAAATATACAGAATGTGCGGCACTTCGACCGACAAATTTTTTTTGTAAGTAAGTGGGGTCATTTGTAATTTTGGCCAAATAATGAATGATTTGTATAACATGTGGTATACCGTTGGAAAGGGCGTAAACTAGCAAACTTCAAAAGAAAACGAAGCTCTCAAATTGCTGTCAGTTTTTGTTTAAATGAATTAAGAAATTAAGATTCTGTCATATTTTTACTCGTCCTCGGGATTTTGGGAGATCATAAGTCCTTTTCATGGTTTTAACTTTACCAAATGATGTTTTTTCTAGAACAAGGATACATCTTACAATCCAATAAATTGTATTACGTGCTGAAACAATTATAAATAAAAAAGTTACAAGGATTTAAACTGGCATGTTGGTAATTTTCAAAAATAAAGAAAACATATTGTATCTCGATACCACGTGACACCTGGTACACACCTGACACAAAAGGTATCATGAATCAAAACCTTGCAAATGACCCCAACTACATAAAAAAAAATTGTCGGTCGATGTGCCGAATATCGTGTATATTGGCTGTATCCGATGGTCCACGAACTCTTTCTCACAGACACATCGTGACAGTCATTACAACAATAAATTTAATGTGTGTATTTGCGAAGAAATCCCACGAGCTAGGCATGCCCCGTGCGCGGAGAGATCCCGTCGAGGCAGAAGAGGTCTGCTCTTTCGACACCAACTAAATTGTTGCCCCGCTTTCAGAAGGGTGCGGCAGTAGTGGCAGGCTGTAGCACCGGGGAAAGGGAAGGAGGGCTTAAATTCAGAACCATGAATAATGTATACCGCTCTAGAGATTTAAAAATTGCATTGTCTGTGGAACAAAAAGTGGAAGAGGTGCCGAGATGAGAACGGGTAGAGTCTATTAGTACATCGAAGCTTGCTCACTGCCGATTAAAGAAGCATCTCCTTACCCAATGGATATATTTTTAATTCTTGCTCTTTGCGCCAAATAAATGGTAATAAATTCGGAAACGTATTTTATTTTCTGAAATGTTTTTGTACTTAAAGATTTTGAGCATGTATACGTTTTACGCTTACTAAATGTTTAACATTAGGGGGGTAGCGTTGTTCGCGTCCGTGACACCTAATGGTCCTTAAGTCACATGTGCCTACTGGGTGGTGCCAAATGAACAATAAAATACTTGTGGTAGACAGGTCTTCCACCGTGTCGTCCGGGTGGGTACCACAAGGTGTTGGTGTAAACACTCCTGATGCAGCTTGCTGCACTTGGAGGTCAGCCGACACCTAGCCGGTCAGGTGGACTTGCGTAGAGGATCGACGGGTCGGATTCGTGGATGCTGTCCTCACTTACTTTTCTGAGCACACAGCTACTGTCCGGGAGTCGCGGAGGTCAGGGAGACCCAGAGAAACAGGGTACCGCAGCCTGCCCACCGAGACTAGCTTAGCCCTAGTCGCGTCAGTAGGGGGCCCGAACCTCGCGACTAACCATCGCGAGGAGGCTGCCCCGGGCCAACCGGCGAATAGTCTGCTGATGGTCTCAGCGGTCCGTGTGGTACACGGGGGGGTTACCGCTGATAACCTGAGGCAGGGGTCTGGGGGCCCTTCCGTGCTCCGCGACTGTCGTACAGTCAAGCTCACGTGATTGTGCGACGGCATAACTGCACATCCGATCTGTTCTTTCCTCTACGCCACTTAATTACAACCCTCATAAAACATCATGGCACGGAAAACAAAAATAATACGTTCCACTGCGGGTTGTAACAATCCCCCAAAATTTTTCCGCGTTGACCTCGCCAACATTCGAGGTCTCCGCACAAACATGGTTGCCGTCTCCCATCACCTGGAGTCGGCAAAACCCCACTTACTGTTCTTGACGGAGACTCAAATCTGCCAGCCTGCGGACTCCGCCGACCTCAACATTCCTGGGTACACTCTATTCCAACGTTTTATACCCAAGAGCGGTGTCTGCTTGTATGGTCGATCTGACGTCTCCGTCAAGAGACTTTGCCATGTTGAAGACTCCCGCTTCCCCGTGATCTGGGTCCGTGTGAATCTACCTCATGTGGTTAGAATTTATGCGGGCCTATATCGCTCACCTAACCTGGGTGTCAACGAATCGACCTCATTCTTTGAGCACCTTAGCAGTGTGACGGACAAGTTGCTTGGTGAGCTTCCATCGGCCGAAATCGTGATGGTGGGCGACTTCAATGTCAAACACAAGGAATGGCTTGGGTCCCCCGTCACCGATCACTCCGGCCGGGAAGCTTACAACTTGGCCATAGCTCACGGATTGACACAGTTGGTTTCAGGTTATACGCGTATACCTGACAATCCTGCGCATAAGCCCAGCTTGTTGGACCTTGTGCTGACTTCTGAACCTGCAGGATACAGAGTTAGTGTTAGGGCTCCTCTTGGGAGCTCTGATCACTGTCTCGTGTCCTGTAATGTGCCGACTGTGTACTACGCGCAATCACGCGAGCCTAGTACACGCACAGTCTGGCACTACAAGTCGGCGCAATGGGAGGAATTCCGATCTTTCCTTGGAACTTTCCCTTGGAGGGAGGTATGCTTTGCCTCAGCGGACCCATCAAAGTGCGCCGTGTCTATTGCCGAGCTGATACAACAGGGTATGGAATATTTTGTTCCGTCTTCTGTTGTGCCGGTGGGCGGTAGACACAAGCCCTGGTTCAACCGCCAATGCCGCCTTGCGGTAGAGGCCAAGAATCAGGCCTTCAGGCAATGGCTGTGCGCCCGTACTGCTGAGGCAAGACGCACACTTAATGCCTCCTCCAGGTCTTGCAAGCGAACGCTCAATGTGGCCAAGTACAAGCACGACCATAAAATTGGCGAGAGGTTAGTCCGCTGTCCAACCGGCAGCCGAGCATTCTGGTCTCTCGCCAACTCTATTGGTCGAAACTTTTGTCGCTCTGCTACACCACCGCTGGAACGTCCGGATGGATCACTCGCTATCCTCGCGAAGGAGAAGGCGAACATTTTTGCTCGCCTTTTCGCGTCCAACTCAAATCTGGATGACCAGGGTGCAACCCCTCCCTCGATACCACACTGTGGGATTTCGATGTTGGAGCCAAGGATGCACCCTAGACAGGTCTACAAGTGCTTGAAGACGTTGGACACTTCGAAGAGTAGTGGTCCTGATGGCATTCCAGCCATAGTGCTCAAGATTTGAGCCCCTGAGTTGACACCAATCATCTCCCGCCTTTTCCGTCTCTCCTTCGCCCGTGGGATTGTACCCTCTTGCTGGAAAAGAGCCTCGGTCCAGCCGGTTCCAAAGAAGGGAGACTCCGCGAACCCCTCCAACTATCGGCCCATTGCGATAACTTCACTATTATGTAAAGTTATGGAGCGCCTTATTAACACCCAGCTCCTAACGTACTTAGAAGCAAATAAACTCCTGGATGACAAGCAGTACGGATTCCGGAAAGCGCGGTCAACGGGAGATCTTCTAACGTACGTTACGCATATATGGGCCGAAAGATTGGACAATTTTGGGGAGTCGCTGGCAGTCGCCCTGGATATTTCCAAGGCTTTCGACCGCGTTTGGCACCGAGGCCTTCTAGGCAAGCTTCCGTCCTTCGGCATTCCACCCAAACTCTGCACCTGGATCGCCAGTTTTTGGCGGGTCGTTCCATTTTCGTTACCATCGATGGCTCGAAATCGGACGACTTTCCAATTAACGCTGGTGTTCCGCAGGGCTCTGTTCTGTCGCCTACGCTTTTCTTAATCTTTATAAACGATCTACTGTCCTTGGGCATGATACACAGCTATGCAGACGACAGCACGGAGCACGAGGGCTATGTTAAGGACTGGAAGAGTAGAGATTCGCGGCACAGGGAGGCTCAACGTTCAGTTGTTGATAAGGTCGATAACGTTCTCGGAAAAGTAGCTATATGGGGCCAGGAGAACCTTGTCGCCTTCAACGTTAGCAAGACTCAGTGCTGCGCATTATCTGCTAAGGTCGATCCCTTTCCTTTCCAAGCAAGTTTCCAAGGCAGCGTCGTACCTGTCTCGGAACACCTGGACCTCCTGGGCACCACTATTTCCAAAGACGTGGGTTTCCGGCAACTAATCGAGTCTAAGGCCAAAACTGCATCCAGAAAATTGGGAATACTTTTCCGCAATCGGCGGTTCTTCTCACCGGCTCAACTATTCCTGTTGTACAAAACACAGATTAGGCCGGTGATGGAGTACTGCAGTCACATCTGGGAGGGTAGTCCCCATTATCTGCTAGCATCCTTGGACTCGATACAGCGCCGAGCCATCCGTCTTGTTGGTGACCCGAAACTTACAGATGATCTGGAGTCCCTGAGTCACAGACGATTTGTGGGTTCGCTTAGTCTGTTTTACAGATACTATCACGGACGCTGCTCTGCGGAACTAGCATCCCTTATTCCCTGCCACCCGTCCTATCTCCGCATGACTCGTCGCAGAGAGACTCAGCACCCTTTTGTTGTTGACATTGGGTTTCTGAGAACCCATCGGTTCTCTAAATCGTTTCTCTGTCGCACCGCTAGAGTGTGGAACTGTCTTCCGGCGAGTGTATTTCCTGAATCCTTTAACCTGGGTGTCTTCAAGCGTCGTATTGCAAGCGGGCTAGACAGCCTAGCAACAGTCCGCAAATCTGCTGGCATGGCACCTAACTGAGCGTGGTTTCGCGAGTAGAGGTGATTTTGGCTCTGTCGACTGCACCATTGGTCCCTCGGCACAGCCACCCATGCTGGTTCACATAAAAAAAAATAAAAAAAAAAATCATAATCCATAGTAGCAAACTGTTATGTATGCAAATACAGCCGTCTCGTATTGAGGTGAGTTTTTGTAAATACCTAATGGCTGTACTGATAAAGCATATATATGATTATAATAATCGAACACTTTATATTATATTAATATTTTTTATTATGTATAAAGAATTAATATAAATATTGTAAGATGAAAATGTGAAAATAAAAACACTTTGATTATTATTATCATATACTTTACATATATAGGAGTATAGTAGTTCATATATAGTTAAAGAGGAAGGCAGCGAACACAATATGTTTTACTTAAATAAATAAATTGTTACATACATTTTATGGATTATACTCTGTCAACACTTTATTCTTTAAAAACATTTAGGAAAATGTATACTTTATTGTGACACCTTTTCTTCAACTCGACTAGTGATTTCGTTTGTTTTATAAATTGACAGATTTAACAAAAAAAATACGGGAAAACTGGAAGGTTGAAATAGAGGTCAAAAAGAAAACTCACGACTCGCTTCATTTCTGTAGCCGGGATGTCGCCGCGGGCGCGAGGCGGGGCGGGCGGCGGAGGGCGCGGCGGGGTGTAGGTGATAACAGAATGAGCCTTCACTCATCGCGGGCCGTCCTCAGATAACGAGCTCAAAAGTCAGTAGTATCGTTGTGAAAAATACTGCTGAAAATACAGAGGAAATACCTACTCGGTAATTTCAGTCACCGTGGTTCGGAATTCATAATGGCATTTTTAGAGTTTGGCGCTGGTTGCTTGATAGGTGTAACGGGGTGAGCACTTGGACCGGTAATCTTCCGAGATTTGTGGTGGAGGTGTTTCTTGGATTTGTGATAATCTTTGAAAGCTACGTTAGTCTCCTCTGCAAGTAATTATTCCATGTTCAACGATTTCTTACTGGGAAATAAACTTTATCCCTAAACCTAAAATGTGTCCAGTTCGTTTGCTATCTAGGTCACATGCTAACCTGCCAATTTTGAAAAGGGTGCGCTGACATTTCCAGTTATCGAATAGGCACAGCGGTTGTATCTTCTTACACGCGACCGAAATTGCGGGCTACACTTTTTACCTTATTTCATAGTTCTGAGGCGACGCGCTCGACCTCAATACTTCTTCGCTCCGCTTCGCTCGCGAAATAAAGCGTCAACCACCCACCGCTAGATGGCGCCATAGCCGAAATAGCGCTACAGTATGGCGTCCGTAAATCGCGTTAACATATTTCATATTTCAACGCGAGATACGACACAATAAATAGAGCGACCGAAGCACAAAAGTTCGTCCAACACAATAGGTTGTGCAGCTACACCGTGGGTGTGGAACCAGCAGCGGACGCACACTCTTCGCCGTCGCCCACGTGCGAGTACACATGCGCCTCGAATGTTCTTTCTCTCTCCGTGCCCTCTTATCTCGAAAGGTGGCCTCTCGTCTCTCGCATCGCATATTTGCTCGAGCCCGAGACCGCCGCCGCCGCGCCGCCAGCCCCGCGGCCGGCCCCGGCGGCGACGGCGAAGCGGCCGAGCGCAGCGAGAGGAAATTGAGGAATCGACCACGAAAACCGTCTCTCTGTAATAACGTTGACTGAAACGTCGTTAGACCAGACCGGACCCTCGCGCCACACTGCACCCACACCGCACCTTAGAAAGAATACAGTTCTCTTCTAGTCATGCTTCTAGTATTGACGTCAGGCTTTTCTGAAGAAAAATAAAAGGAATAACAGTCTTGCAATTTTATAAAATAGAATAGAATAGAAACTCAATGTTGCACACAATTTAAAGAATAACAGTACACGACAAGAAATATGAAATACAGGAGTGCGCAAAGGAGGAATTATCAATTGGGTGAAAAATTCGATTTTGGCGGCTTGTTCGTGTTTTGGTTTTTGGAGCCTACACCAATTTATTATTAACTTTGTATTTTATCCGTGAACGCTCTTCCCCAATACAGAACCCTTCACTGTGCGTGGTCCGACATGCACTTAGCCGATTTTTTAAATTTGTAATTTAACCTTTATTTTATAAATATACGAGTACCTTCATGTAACATACATACATACATAACTCACGCTTTTGTATCCCGACAATCAGTGTAAGCAGAGTAATCGGTGTTGTGCTATAAGTTCATACATACATACACATAAATAACGTCACGCCTGCCTGCCTCCCAGTGGGGCAGGCAAAGACAACGGACCCAACCCACGCAAACAACCCAACCCCAACGCGCCACGATCCTGACACACTTTTGCCGTCTCTTCCACTCTCATAATGTTCTTCATACATGCTCGTCGGTTACGGGTACTACGCACCTGACCCTTTTCGAGCACATGCCCGATCTGGTCCAGGTACGTGCGTCTAGGGCGACCCTTCCCGACTCTTCCACTAACATTCGCTCCATAGATTTCTTTCATTAGTCTCCTATCATCCATTCTACAGACACATATACTCCTCCTATTCCACACATACTCCTCTCAACGCGCGCATTTCGACATCATTTATCCTGCTCTCATGATTCGCCTGCCATACCCACCACCCACTCCCATAAAAAAAAAAAAAAAAAAGTACTCTGGTAAATTAAAGCACAACACCGACCACCACGTTTAGCACAGTATACGGACAAGATAACTATCAAGCAGCAAGTGAGGCACGAAGACCCACCTGCTGCATGACAAGGTGGAAGGACCGCGCCAAGGTGAGAGGTGGCTAGCTTTTCGCCCTTTAGCGCGGCATCTTGTCCTTATTCCTTAGTCGCCTTTTACGACATGCACGGGGAGATATGCAGTGGGGCTATTCTTTTTAAGTACCGGCCCCACACGGTAACAAACATACATACCTATTTATAAAATACAAACAGTATAAACATACATACATAAACAAATAGTGTACAAAATAAAATATTACATTTTATTTATTACATAAATATAGCGTCACGCCTGTTTCGCAGTGGGGTAGGCAGAGACAACGGCTCTCCACGTGCTACGAACCTGACACACCTCTGCCGCCTCTTCCACTCTCATAATGTTCTTCATACATGCTCGTCGGTTACGTGTAGGTACTATAATGCATTTGACCATTTATGATAATATGTATTACATATTTTTAGGGTTCCTTATCCGTCGTACGGGACCCTATTACTAAGCCTACACCGTCTGTCTGTCTGTCTGTCTGTCCGTCTGTCCGAGGGCTGTATCTTTTGAACCGTAATAGGTAGCCCGTTGAAATTTTCACGATATATTATGTGATATTATGGCCGATATAACAACAAATAATAAAAATAAGAAAAAGTTAATAATTCCCGGGGTCCCAATACAAGAAACTAAAAAGTTTATGCGCGCCATCTACCGAAAAGAGTATCAAGTAAGCATTTTAACTAATACATAGTTGACGTGGTGGCGCTGACCGTGACATGGCGATACGGAACCCTCGGTGCGCGAGTTCGACTCGCACTTGGCCGGTTTTTGTAAATGTCCATATACTTGATTTTAGTTATAGAGCCACAAAAGTAATCTCAAACCAAAGGTTAGCTGGTAGATTAAATGAGATAATCTAATTTATAAAAACAGTTTATCCAATCCATGTATTTGTAATTTCTGTCTACATTGGAGGCGAGCGAAAACCCTACATGTACATAACAACAACTCGGCGTTAATAATTAAAGTGAGACCCAGCCAGATACATTAAGCCGTTACGCTTCCCTGGCGAGATATTTCCCGTCTATTGTATCCTGTTGCTACATCACAGCTGATTTTGTCGTTGATAAGGTATAGCTGACTTAGCGAGAAAGCTGACAATGTAAATTAGGGGGAGTGGATAGGAGTACTGCTGTTCGGTTTTTAATGAGTGTTTATTAATGCATGCTAACGTCATGTATGTGTGTACGTATAGTCGACAGGGACAATCAAAGAATTTAATCACACGTAGGAATATAATTATATTAGACAGGAATTGCATCCCTACACGGTTAACTTACTTAGGTACCGCTCACTAACCTCCCCAAGCATAGTCTCGGGTCCTCGAAGAGGGGCGTAAAGACACCTGTCAGGATAGTATGGCATTCGCAACCCCTGCACATGACCGATTGTCTATGGGCGTCGCGGCGCCACATGTTGGACTTGCTTTATAATAAAAATAAACAGTATAAACTTTACTGTGAAGCCCGTGAGGTAATCACGACAAACGACCGATGACCAAGCGACCAAACAGGTAGGCAGCAATATTTTACACTTACAATTTTTGATAAAGAATGATAAACACTTTTGGTTGTAAATATGTCAGACTTATTTCACCATTCAATTTCTTCCATATCACGATGTCAAAGAATGTTCGTCTAATATTGACTTCCCTGGAGGAACTAAATGTTTCCATTCGATAGACTCATTGGTTTCTCTGAAAACATGAAAAATCTGAGCTTCGAACTAGTTATGTGCCCCTCGCACGAGCCACTACGCCATCCTCCACTTTTACTCTACGAAATCCTCACTATTACTCTTACTTTAGAGCATAACTGCCTGTACTCCCCTGTATTAGGCTCTTCAATTAACAGAATAAATAATGACGTTTTCGAACTAATTGCCCGCCACCGAGCTCGCGCGCGGTTCATCCAACTCATTAGTTTTAATGATGCAGTCGCCATTTTGTTTACAGCTGACCGTCGTCCCATCACACGTCCGCTGACGGGCAGAGGGCATTTGTTTCCGAAAGTCCGGGAGTGAGCTTCTATAGTTACGTTCAAAGTGATTAAGTATACTGATACAATTTATTATGTATTCGCGCCATTTTGTTTGCAGCTAAATTAGTGGCTCACGGCCGCTTACATTTTTCAGAAAGTCCTGCTGATGATCCTACTGAGTTTCTACATTTGATATCGGTGACACATGCCACACCGTCGTGGCCAGGATGGCCGACCTATCGACCCAAAGTCCACTTCATAGGCGGAGCAGCAGCCTCCTCCACGACTGCCATGGTGCCCTCTGCTAAGTCATCTTGGCTGGTTATCCATTTTACACGCAGCTGAAGCTACGAGACATAATCGCTTTCCACCTCCGCACAACGCGCACTGGGCAGGGCTTGCATCCAAACACATCAAACTTACCGCGGATGCGTACCAATCGATTATGTAGATCTTTTCTCTAACTGGTAAATTCTGGATCGCTTTCCCTGCCCACATATTTCCCCCAAATACAGTCTCGGGTCCTTTAAGAGGGGTGTGAATAGGTATCTATTTCAGACCGGCATGGCATTTGCAACCCTCACATGCGACCGAGTGTCCATGGGCTTTAGACACCTTATGGGTGGCTCGGCGCCACACGAGCACACAGCGGCTCATACGGGAACGATGCGGCGGACAAACCGGAAAATGGGGGCTCCAGTAGGCGTAGAGAAGGCCCAGAACCGTGTGTACCCTACTAATCAGCCAATTTAAAATTTGAGAATCTTTGGGCCATCATCAGGGACTGCAGACAAGCGAAAGACGCTATTAATAACGGGACTTCCGACTCAGGAAACGGCTCCTAAAGTTACATAGAGGTCAACTTCGAATAGCGGTGGGACTCCTAACAGGACACTCCCCACTCAACAGACACTTGTTTATTATAGGTGTCACCGACAGCCTCTATACAGAGGTTGCATGGCAGAGGACGAAACAGCAGCCCACGTGCTCCATACGGGCACTGGTGGTGGGGAACGAATGGCTGCAGTTTCTAGAAAACGTGGGACCGAGACATGTGTGCTTCACTTCACGTAAGTAAGAGCTCGGGTGGCTGCAGTTGCACTACCTAAGCGTCAACGTACAACGGACCGTTTTGAGGTCTCAGTGCGGAGAATGGACTACTAACACAAGAAGCTGGGCAGCAAACAAACAAACAAACAAAGGGAGGGACTAGAATCAATGCAACACAGGCGAACAATTGGTTCCCTTAGCCTGGTTTATAGGTACTACCATTGCCGATGTTCCAAAGAATTGTCTTCTCTCATCCCTCCTGCCCCGATCCGTATCCGTCACACCCGCCGAACTCGCTCGGAGCATCCGTATGTTGTTGACAAACAACTTCTGATAACGCATCGCTTTTCAAAATCGTTCCTATGTCGTACGGCGAAACGGAACGGTCTTCCAGCGAGTATATTCCTCACCACCTATAAACCTGTGAATCTTCAAAAGACGTATGAATAAAATAGACAACGACCTCTTTGTCCGCTTTGCAGCTGGCAGCATGGCGCCTCTCTGAGCGTGGTTTCGCGAGGAGTTATGTTATTGGCTTAATCTTCCTTTGAACTTTTGGGCACAGCCACCCGTGTCGGTCGTCCATAAAAAAAACGAACAAACCTGACATTGTTGCCCAGTGAAATCTGGTTGCCTCTCCAGGCAGAAACTATAAACATTCCACTTTTCAAGAAGATCGCTCGAACGGTTTCATAGCTGCAGGCTGTGACAGACAGACAGATAGATGGACGGACGGACCGACGGACACCTGATCGATTTTATAAGGGTCCCGGCCAGTGTCACTAGCTACGGAACCCTAAAAAGTACTAAATAAACACCTATTTGAAAGCACATACTTATCCCGTTCCTTTTAATTGTTCTTTTCTGTATTAAATGAATTCTAGCTGTCTAGCTTCTGTTCTTTGTAAATTAATTCTAGCAAAAACCGCAGGTTAATTAGGCAGCCAATGAACATCGCAATGTTGTACCAATGTTAAAACTTTCCATTCTTATTTACGTATAATAGGCTCCAGTCCGCTAATTACCATTTTAAATAAGAATTTTTTCAGTATAAGCTCACCAAACACCGAGGGTGCCGAAGGCAAGGGACGTGGACCCAGCCGCCTCCGCGCCGCGCCGCCGCGACGGCGGCGCCGCGTGTCGTCGGGACGCTTGGAGGTAAAATAATGATAACAGCACTTGGCCTACCTATGCGTACACCAGTGGCGGCTTTGACCAATAAATTTTAGTGAGGCGACTAAAAATCCACCTACATAGCTTAGACCTGAAGTTTGAGTACCAACACGATGGATCTAGCACCAGTGGTTCTCGAGTTATGACCAAAACAAAAGTTCTTGTGACAGATGGATAAATCTCATCGAGACCTGAAGTTTGAGTACCAACACGATGGGTATAGCACCAGTGGTTCTCGAGTTATGACCAAAACAAAAGTTCATGTGACAGATGGATAGATCTCACCGAGACCTGAAGTTTGAGTACCAACACGATGGGTCTAGCACCAGTGGTTCTCGAGTTATGACCAAAACAAAAGTTCATGTGACAGATGGATAAATCTCATCGAGACCTGAAGTTTTAGTACCAACACGATGGGTATAGCAACAGTGGTTCTCGAGTTATGACCAAAACAAAAGTTCTTGTGACAGATGGATAGATCTCACCGAGACCTGAAGTTTGAGTACCAACACGATGGGTCTAGCACCAGTGGTTCTCGAGTTATGACCAAAACAAAAGTTCATGTGACAGATGGATAGATCTCACCGAGACCTGAAGTCTCGACCTCTAACCTCGAGTCTAATTAATTATCCGTGTTTTCGCAAAAACCCTAGAATTTTCGCGAAAATTCGATTTATCAAATCATCCTACGACATATATAATAAAGGAGCGCAGCGACGTAATTGTATTACGTCGATAGATTCGATATATTCCTATGATAGAATTTTGCACATAATTTGAAAAGGTGCCAGGAGAGCAGCCGAGAGAGGCCGTGGGAGCTGTGTGCGCGGGAAGAAATATTATGGGACATGATAGGTTATTTACAGAGACTCTTACGTATCTACCGATTGCACCCTGGTACTTCAACATCAATCGGACCACAAAATCGTTACCTTTTTGGTAGGGTTGGCCGTGGTGGGGAGCTGTGCGCGGGAAAAAATATTGTATGACATGTTATGTTATTTACTGAGACTCTTATCTGCCGATTGTGCCCTGGTACTTCATGAGCTTTATGAGCGCTCGCCGCTCGTCTAGGCGAGCGCAGCGACGACGTAGGTAATCGTTCTTATTGCAGCAGGATTTATTAGCGCCTCAATTGCTAGGTATAATGCGCGGGGCGGATCTCGGCGTGTCGCCGCCGCAGCGGTTCGTCAGTGTTCTCCCTCGCACCCGCACCGTACGTGTATAGTGTATGCGCGTGGCGGGTCGCCCGACAGCGACGACACGCCGAGATCCGTCCCGCGCATTATACATGCCACGAATTCAAATTTCATGCAATGTTTTTTCCCGCGCGTGCGGCTCCTTGTCATAGCTGTGTCCCTGGTACTTTTTCAAATTAGGCGCTGTGCTGTATGACATGTTATTTTATTTACTGAGACTCTTATCTACCGATTGTATCCTGGTACTTCAAGGGAACACAGAGCGTTCGCCGCCCGTCTAGGCGAGCGCAGCGACGACGTAATCGTTCATTCATGCAGCAGGATTTATCAGCGCCTCAATTGCTAGGTAAATGCAACGAATTCAAGGTCAAACTTTTGTCTCTACGAGGTGAAGCGATATGAGCCGGATGTGTCCGGCGTCTCACCAACTGTGAACAATGTCATGCAATGATTTTTCCCGCGCGTGCGGCTCCTTGTCATGGCTGTGTCCCTGGTACTTTTTCAAATTATGCGCTGTGCTGTATGGTGCTGTCGTCGGCATTTGCGCCAACACACGCGCGTGGACAAGTACATGTGTATTGTATGCATTAACACATCTTTGGCGCAGAGCTGAAGTATTTCGTTCGTCACCTCGGACCCCTCTCGCACCACCTCCCCGCGCCGCACCGCCGGCTCGCCTACGCGCCGCCGCGCCCCGCCGTGCACCGTTCGCTTCTGGTCTATAATGTTCTCTGATCAGTTTGGATGGACTTTTTTAAAATATTCTTTCATGGTATTTTGAATTTTTTTTTTCTTTACCTTCAAGATAATTAAGTGAGGCGGTGCTTCACTTGCTTCACCTGGATAACCGCCACTGGCGTACACATTTGTTTATTTTCGTGGCAAACTTTAATTTTATACGAAAACTGTTTAAATTAGAGTAAGAAATTATGAGCTTACTTGCCAAAAATGATTGGTAATCGCGTGGATCGGAAACCTTCAGCGCTGGCAGAGAGGTATGAATTTCGGCACAAGGAATTTTCATTGTTTTGTTATGGACCATGGACAATTTGGCCTCCTTTGTCCGCTACTTTGAATGTTCAAATGTGTTTATAACCTACGACACTCGCATAATTTTAAGACTAAAATCAAAATCATTAAAATCCACCCAGCCGTTTGGTTTTGGCTGTGAAAAATAATTAGACACAAACATAGATACATACACACATAAGCGTGAAAAACATAATAATAACCTCTTTTTGATTTGCTCACTCGGCTAAAACTGTTGAATTTCTGAATAACTTCCCCTTAACAAAAATGTATCTGAAATAATAATTTGATGTCTCTCTAAATATTATACGAGTATCTACATACATTTTATATTGGGAAACGCTCCGACCACAGAATGGTCTGTTTGACGCTTATGAAAAACCACAACAATGAATTCGTATCGTAGCTATTCCAAAAACCCTCACAACGCTATAATATAGCCTGATTTTAAAATTGATATTATGAAGTAAGTGATCAACTGGGTACTGCCAGATGTTAGAATTAAAACCACACTTCGTCGTTAAATAGATACTCGTAAATAGTTTCCCTTGCTCCATACTAGGTGGGAAGTTAAAATTGTAGCCAACTGGGTTGGTACCACCGTATTGGATATGAGATGACCGCATAGCAGCCTCTGCTGTGTTCTCCACTAGTCCTGTATAGCCAGCAATCCAAGCGGAAGTCTCCGGTATGACATCTACATTCTCGTAGATGATATTGGCTGGTTGAAACATGTTCTTTGGCCACTCTAACGCAGCCACCCATACCGGATTACATAAAAACTAACAAATACTTAGGTTTATTTTAAGTCTCCAGTGATTACTTGCAATCTGATTAAATAAACAACTCAATTTCTACGCGATTTCACAAGATTAGACGAGTAATCTGGCATCTAAACAGTGTAAGGGTAAGCGTTACAAATTGTGAATCGGTTAGAACTTTTCCGCAGGCCGATTCGAACCTGGCTCCAGGGCACAATTATTGGCATCATCACATCAATTGGCGCCAATCTCGTTTACACCGACCAGCTTACGCTCTCATGTCTCTCCGCCGACCAGGGGAGAACATTAAACCACCCTGTGATTACTTGCAACACACGTTTTGTTTGCAGTGGCAGCTTAATTGATTGGACAGCTGCGAATTGCTGAACTCTGCGAACCGCTAAGCTGTGCCAAATAGTGCGGAGTGACCAAGGGAGTGTCTGACACACCGCCCGACACATAATATGTTAAATCGATCGATCCTATACCAAATTTAAAATTTGGTATATGATCGAGTAAAGAGAGAATATAACAGAAGTTAGGATATTAAATTTGTCCCACGAAACGTTACTAATTTTTCGTACTCTGTAAATCACTTTTGTATGTAACAGCTAGCAGTTTCGTGGGACAAATGCGTTCATTACTTTGTGAGACCGTGCTTCTTTAAATTTTTTCCTCGATTAGCCTACTCGAAACTCACGTTTGCGCCACGAGACGTGTTCTTTACGACCGAAGGGAAGCACTGACGTGGCGCCTAGTTCACCAAGGTTTTATGGGCTGACATCACGGATGTTTTTTTTATGGAAACTGATACGGTTGGCTACATCACCTACAACATCCGTGATGTCAGTCCATAACACCGGGTGAACTTGGTGCTACGTCAGTGCTTCCCTTCGGTCGTGCCGGCTACACTGAACTGGACGGAAAACACAAACTATTCACATAGCCGTTTCGACCGACCTTTCATTCAGTGCGGTGGTACCAACCCGGGCGGGTTAAAACCCTACCACCTAGTAATATAAGAAGGGAGTCATACTAATTTCTATTCTGTGCCTTAGTCGCCTTTTACGACATACACGGGGAGAGTTGCAGTGGGGCTATTCTTTTAAAGTTCCGACCCCACACGGTACAATGTTGTAGGTGATATAGCCAAGCATGTCAGTTACCATAAAAAAAAAAAGGATTTTGGAGTAGACATACAACAATTGTATGTCTCGAATTATTCATAATTTCGAAGATTCGGAGAGGTTCTTGCTGCGTTCTTTACTGCGGAGCGTTCGTCCGAACCTGTCGATTACTGGCGTTGTAGAGTCGATCGGATAACTATAAGAGAAAACTGGAAGAACCGTTTTCACTGAGTCGTGCTCTAGAGATAGGTTAAACTAGATTAGTCCTATGAATACGTTGATAGACATAAGTTACTGATCGTTAATAGGTTAATTAATGATATTATTATTATTAATGTATTTACTTAGGTTAAAGGATATACATATAGACTAGGATAACATGGTAGACAGGTACCGGATAATATTGACGGCGTTCACGTCGTATCCGGCGAACCATGTATAGTAAACCGAGATTTCATTCTGTGATTAAAATCTGCCACAAACATAGTGAGCAATCGGAATGTATGTACCTAATAAATAATCCAAACAATATAGTGAATCGGCCAGGTAACATAATTAACCCATGCATGCGGCTCGAAGCATCACAGGCAACTTCGAACTTAGCGCACCAAATGGACGTGTTATAAACTCATATAAATTAATCACGATCTAATTTAAAAGCGAGAAAAGTTAAAAGTCCCTCACCCGACGCGAAACTTTTTCCAAGAAATAAAAAGATTAACCCGCTTTACGACGTTCCCTGCAAGTAAAGGATGAGGCATATCGACGGGTAAAGACGTTTAAATTTGCAAATAAAAGTCGAAGCATACAAACGTTCCCAATTCAATTTTTAAACGGATTCCGTTCGAAAGTACAATCGAATAAAGATTCCACTCTTCAATAATATTTCTGATCATCTAAATTCCACTGAAATAAGTTATAGGACAGTCGGTGTTAAATCACCTATGAAAGCATTATGATGTTTTCCAACAAACATTTTAAAAATCGATATTTGATACACACCATGTTTAATACTGTTGAGTAGTTGTTTGAAACTTCCATAGAGGAACTCACTCTTTATATTCAATCAAACTCTGCAAAGAACGTAGAAGTTTCAGTGATCTCAGCCATGCTTTACTTCTCAGCCGAAGCACGGCTCGTTGGATATTCACGACGCGTGTCCTGTTCGCCTCGCCACCTGCGCAGGTTCTACTGACAGCGAAACCTTGCAACTTACAAGCGAGGCACCGCTCGGGGCATCCGTCTCCTTGTCAAATAAATTCTTCTATTAGCAAAACGTCCTGGTTGAATTTGTTTTTCACCAGTATTACTTCTCAGTTCTCTACCACGAGCGACAAGAGGACAATTTGCTGTAAAGCAGCGCAATAGTACAATTTTAAATCCAAGCTGGGGAGAGAGCCTCAGCAGTTAATCGGTACAATACTACCGGTACAATACGTGTTATTTTGGTGGATATAACAACAAATAATAAAATATAGAAAAGGTAAAAAATTAAGGGACACCCCATACAAGAAACGTGTTTTTTCCAAATTTTTTTTTTTGTGATGCGGAAGCCTAGGTGTTCGACTCGCACTTGGCCGGTTTTTATAGGTACACTGGCACGGTAGCTTTCCCCAAGAGTCCATCGGACAATCAGACATATCCAATAGCACGCACTCCTCAGGAAACCGCTGATCTTGGCATTCAATGTTAAAATGAAGAGGAGTTCCGCAGCTAGACGTATGTAACTAATTTAAACTATGCGCTAAGTCACGGGGAACCCTGTTCGCTCCGGAGAAAATTGTGAACGAATTGAGATTTAAGTCAATACAGTAGCCGATAGAGGTTGCTATATTGTAGTAGAGTAACGGCTAGCTAGAGTACGCCGCCATAGAAAATACGTGAGGAGAACCTAGATTTTTAAGGTTCCGTAGCCAACGACACTGAAAGGGACACTTACGTATAAAATGAGTCAGGTGTCTGTCCGTCATCCGACCGTCTATGTCTTCTGTCACAGTCTGTACCTCCTAAACGGGTCGAGCACTCAAAATCCCAATTCCGTGCGGTCGAGCTATCTCCTTGAAACTTGGAAGGTCCACAAAATCTAACAACAAATATAAAAAATAGAAAAAGTAAAAAATGTAGTGGGGTGCCATACAAATATCTGAATTTTCAGAAGAGCGCCATCTGTCGAATTATTCAAACATTTAAAGTATGAACTTTCACGTGCATATTGTATACGTGCGAGTGCCACTCTAAAGTGAAATAACAAATACTGAAAACCGACCATTTACGTGGTGGTACGGAACCCTCAGGGCGCGAGTCCGACCCGCACTTGGCCGGTTTTTTAACATTAAGTATAATTTTACTTATTTATAGCTAAGTTGTGTTTTAAGATACGACTTTAAAATTATCACTTATTGTGACAACCTCAAACCAAATCAACAATGCATATTGTTTGAATATAAATTCACGATAAACATTAATATAATTTTTTAGTTTGATTGGACCTCTAGTTAGACGAAATTAAATGTCAAAATATTGCTTTAAATTACGAAAAAAATGTGTACCATTCGCTCGGCACGCAATATTTCCACTAAAAGCAAAGAATCTAAATGTTTAAACTAATTTCATCATAGAGATTCTTAAAAACACCTAAAAATCTGCAAAATAAGAAACAGACGTAAGACAAGTTGGCGAGAAAGTTTCGCTCTAAGCGTCGCGTTGCGTCTAAAGGTGCGCGTCGAGAGCACGCGCTCTGCAAAGTTTTGCGTGTTATGTATGAAGCAATCAAATTTCTCTACTATAACTAAGCTGAACACAACCGGCACTGGCGAGCTCCGTCCGACAACGCTAATACCACCCACTTCTAACTTGTTTGCCTCTGTGTATGGAGAATACTTCTTACGCCTATTGACGAATGATAGAATCGAAGAAAATATTTTCATTAATGCCATGATTTAATCTTGTATTGTTCCGTGAGTACAGCGCTCTCTACGTTTTTAGTACTACGTTTTACTCTGTGGTTTTACATTAGATATAATATTAGGGTAAGACGGCCGCCGCACGCTGTTCTGTGATTGATTTCGTAGTCAACTGAACGCGACAGTTGGCATTTATTTGCTAAACGACTAAGTATTCTTTGTCCTACTAAGTCCTACTACTTTTATTTGTCCTACTATGTCCATAATATTACGAAACCCGATGTATGTAATAATTAAAAATACAGTACTTACTTATTGTATTCTCATTCATTCACATATTAATACATGAATAATGGTGTGCGCACACCATTCATCCGGCGTAAATATCGTTCATTAAACCATATGTAGATACATTCGAAAAATTCAAACCCATGACAACGCCATCTATCATTCGTCACCATCATAGACGTATCTATGGTCACCATAATTTGACAAGCATTTTATTATCTGGCGACGACTAATAAAAGTCGAAATATCATGTAAAATATTACGTGTTTTTTTTTTATTTATTATGTACAAATTCACATTTATACAAAGACAGAAAAAAGTGGCTCCAGAAACAGCCATCACTGAAGCAAACGAGTTCTTTTCAAGGAGGCCAGGTGTTGGCACGGTTCCCACTAGGTGATTAGACGACCTGAAAGAAACTACTCGGTCGTCGTAAATCTTTACAGAAGTATCACCGCACTAAATGTCTTAGAAAACCTTCAAGTAGGTTAAACATCCAACCACAAGGAAAGAACACTTACCACCAAAAACGAGAATGAGATCCAAATACAGAGCTGGAGATTTCGTCTTTATAAATGTAGGTACTCGTCGTAGTGTGAGACGTCTTGGTTTAGCATAGGAAACTCTAGATAAGTTAACTATTCGTCATGGAAAATCTCAAATTACGATATAGTGTAATCTTCAAAAAAGACCACAACCAAAGGGAAGAAGTTCTGTTTACTAAAAATAATCTCCATAAGTCCTTAGCTCCTACCCAAGATACGCGAGTGGTATATTAGAAAAGTTTGCGGGACAAAGAGGCACTAAGCGCGCGGGGTCAAGTAGCACCGTGTGATTGCAGAGTGCTGGCAGTTCGTGTGTGGGGCGCGACGGCGCGGCGCGCGGCGCGGCGCCAGCGTAGACGCAAAGTCTACTTTAAAGCAACGCACGTGCAACGCGAATAATACTAGGCAGTTCAACGTGAGAACTCACGTTAATACAGAGGTAACGGGAGCCAATACACTCAAATTCTAGCCAAATCATCCGTAGTCAGCTAAGCTGGCAGAGTACTTTATCATTATAGGTACATGTTTGGTATGGAACTTTGAAAAAAAACTTGGTGACCACATGGCCAATGTACATTCAATGTTCAATCCATGTGAAAGTATTATCTGTTCTATTTGTTTGTATATTCATCAACTCGTTATTATAAAGGTGTCCCCGGACAGGTGTGGTTCCTTTAAGGAGGCTATTCTACGCTTTGTAACAAACATAATTAGTAAAAGAAGTAGGGTTCTAGGTACGCCTGTTGCGGAGATATACAATTTTGAAGTTATTAATGTAGTGTAATGTTGTAATGCTCTAATCGGGCACGCGCGGAGCGCGGGCCAGCGGGCAGCGGGAATACGGATGGACGCGCGCGACGCGAGTGAACGCAAACACATAGCGCGCCCCGCTCGCGTACCGGCCGCGCCCTGCCGCGCCGCCGCCGACTACTCCGCTCGCGTACCGCGCGCCGCTAAAGGCGCCCACACATTGTAGTACGCATTTAGTTTGTTAGGAAATCCTAAAATTTTAATGAAAGCACATATTTAAAAAAATTCTTTCACCAGTGTTTTTGTTACAAGACGTAGAATAGGCTCCATAAAGGAACCACACCTGTCCGGGGACAGGGGACTTGTCTTGCTTTCACACTCGAATCATGCAAGAACACTAATTATCTCAAGTCGCGTTTTTTCTGCCGTACCAAATACTACAACTACAAGATTGCTTCGCCAATCACAATCTCAGTTGAGTTTTCTCAAAGGATGATTTTTAAATCCGCGCTCTGGTACCGGGTGCGCCTGTTTACGGTACTGGAATCTCACACTCTATTTATTCCCTATACACACTGGCCTTTACACACGCTGGCCCCTGCAGTCCTGCACACCCTGGCCGCTACACACACTCGCCAATTCACTGGTTAATATTAAGCCGAGGAACTAGTTCACAACGTTTATATTTATATCTTTGGCTGCAACGAAGCTGTAGTTTTATTAGTGAACTACGCGTTGTTTTTCGTTCTCTTGTTTATGCTTACATCTGTCTCATTACATTTGTTTGGAAAAACGCAAGCTTACGTACCTATATGTCTGGCTTCGATGTTGTTATAATTCTGCGTGTGATTGTGATTTTATGATAAACGTCCTTTCAAGTATTGTGAGTACAGACGCATAGTCAAAAGTACCTAGTGAAAGTTCCAGTTCTTTGTAAGATGTGAAATACGTTCCTATGTGAATTACAAGTTTTTTTTTATGGAAACTGACACGGTTGGCTACATCACCTACAACATCCGTGATATCAGCCCATAACACCGGGTGAACGTAGTGCCATGTCAGTGCTTCCCTTCGATCGTGCCGGCTACACTGAACTGGACAGAAAACACAAACTATTTGCATAGCCGTTTCGACCGACGTTTCATTCATTGCGGTGGTATCAACCCGGGCGGGTTGAACCCTACTACCGAGTAAGGTAGGAAGGGAAGGGACCTACAGTTTTACGTGGAATCCGAACCACGGTCAGCCTCCGACGATCGAGCAGTCACCCATCCAAGTACTGACCGCGCCCAGCGTTGCTTAGCAATCAATAGCAATAGTCAACTTTCTGCACCACTGAGCTATCGAGGCAAGTTCAGACCGCCTTCAACAACTTGCAAGAAATAATCCATATTTGACTAAAAATATTGGCATTTTCAACGTTGTTTTAACTACGGTAAGTGAAAATTGTAAGCAAACTGGCTAAGAAATGGTTACGAAATTAGCTACTCCGAATGCAAGTCAACACGTTTACTGCGCTCTATTCACAATGTAAATGAATAAATCTCCAACTGAATTCAATAGCTCGGTGCGAGCCATCGAGGGCGCGCGCTCGGGGCGCGGGCGTTAGCTCCTCTCCTCCAAGGTGCGAGCATACCCATTTCTATCTATTGACGTCCCATCTGTCACCCATTTCGGGAAATCGTATTGAGAATTCAAACAAATTTAATTTAAGTACCTACCTCTTAATTTTCATATTGTCGTCATCGGCAAAAAATTCTTCCATTGTAAAATTAATATATTTTTATTACAATTTCTCCAATTTCTGTTATGAAATATGTCAAGAATCCGATAAGAAACTTAAATGTTTTTCTTTGAGTTCTTATTTATTGTGAAATATTTATCAAATGGCACTGACAATTTTCTAAATTCGTTAACTTTGTACAAGTAATAAAATTTCGTCAGCTCGGTCCAATGGCGAGCTATATTTCTATTACACTAACAAGGGAGCAGCGCACAGAAGAATATCTTTATAATAAATTGTAGCATGGGGATATTCACATACTCTTATAGCGTCATACTTTTCTGTGCTTGGAATCGGAAGTGCTGTGCCGTGCTAATGTCCTCTTCTTACTTCGATCTTCCAAAAATGGGAGGTATCGAAGGTACTAGTTGAAGTCTCATACAGTTATATAGCTTGATAATATAGCTTGAAATTAGAAAAATATAGCTTGATACGCGTGACAGATGTCAGAGTGGCTCCAATAATGCTAATTAAAAATGATTATCTATTTCTTCTGTTTAATTTCATTAACCATTCAGTCGTATTATCACATTAGCTACATTTGCAAAACACAGAGTCAATAAATAGACACAATATTTTCGATTTGGCCAATATTGTGGTAAGTTAATGAGCACTATTCGAGGACATCTTTCACACGGATTATTTACGAAATATGGTTAGGTAGATAATCAATCTGATAAACTGAATTGCAAACTAGTTATACATTTCTAAGACATAGTAAATTTCTAATGCATACTCACAGTAACGCTACTGGCATGAATGACATGACGTTCAATTTTTATTTTTTTTTTGTGGTGTAAGTACAAGCCAAAAATTCCAAATAAAAAATACACTGAAAAGTGACACGGTATGGCTTCAAACAGGGCTATCAGGTAATCACATGCTTATATTTTTCTTCTTTCCGTCGTTCCAAGTTAGTCTCCAACTCAAATATGTACCTATCTATTTCGCGAGCAATAACACAATAGGCGCAGCACGCACACGCCCTCACACGGCGCTGTTGACATATGAAAATGATACGTAATCCCTATTTGAACAGTCGCTAGCTGAAGCGCAAGCGCGTTCGAGGACGATTGAAAAATATCGGGAACACATGAGCTCCATCAGCGGCGTATCTAAAGCAAGGCAACAGTGGCTCGTGCTAGGGGCTCATGCTCCGATTTGAGGGGGCGCGAAATCACAAGTCAGTCAAGACTTGTGTCTTGAATAATTTGTGCCTTGACTTAACGAATTTGGTTTGTAAACACAGCCCAATGGTTAGTTATTAAATTCACACCCTCGTAAACTGCGCTGGTGGTCGTGTTAAGCCGTATTTATTATAAATCATAATAAACGTAGAAGGGTCGATCTCTTTGAAGCTCTACTTCAATATGAAGAAGGCTTTTTCCCACCAAACAATTCACACCCAACTTTCTTCATCCACAGTTTTATTTTCGCTGTGAATAAAAGTTCCACCTTCCCATTCCGGCTATAAGAGGTAAGTTTCTGTAATAAGTCCAATAATTCGTATGAACGAGGTCGAGACAAACCCGCGCGCCCAGAAACCACTATCACGATAGAAATAAAATGTAACGGTTACAGGCGCGGCGGGGGTCAGTTCCACGGACGACTCATATCATAAATTTAAATAGGGGTCTGGCAAAGTGGGTCACATCAGAGTAAACGTGTTCCTTCTTTCATCGCACATTGAGGTAGTGTTTATTGGATCTTGTAGAAATATAACAATGAATACCTATTACATGACCTTAATCCGTTTATGAGAAATTAATTCCTTATTTTTTTTCCGAACAATTGTTTTTATAGAAGATATGCCGATTTATCTGATCGTTACTGTTGTGCTAATAAAAACTTGCAAGATAAGAGTTTACAAGATAAGAGTTTTGAAAGTGTTGAAGTCATGTTTGTTACGAGATTTTTCTTCACAAAAACATCTCAGTCGTATACTTTAGTGCATACTAGACTAGAACAGCTTAGGAATGTACTCGTATATGTCTGCTCGGACTGTTCAGTCAGAGAGAATCCTCCTTTAAATCGAGATTAGTAAGAGTTTTACGTACACACATAAACCCCACTTTATGACGAACACAATTAGTTGAGAGCGAAGATGCGACGACGCGACGCACCGCGCCACCAGACTCATTTGATGTTGAGCTTTCTGGAAACATGTCAACAGTCGACCTTCATAAGTCATCTGCGTGAACGGCGGCGTAAGAGTTGACTGAATACAATAAATTCAGAATGACAACCGTTGTGATGAATTCAGCTAACATGGTAGTTAGTGGCTTATATTTTATGGCTTAAGTTTTATTTATTGATGACTATCATTTGCCCGCGGCTTCGCTTCGCGTGACTTTTTGCTCACAGCACAGGCCGCCGATGGCGTAGAGTTATGACATGATTTATAGCCTAAACCCATCTTGAGAAGTTATAGAATGTAACAGTGAAAACCGTATGTAAATCGATGAAGTATTTCTCGAGTCATAATGATATTCATATATTGACGTACGTTACACGGTCGGTCGCCGGTCGCGTAGAAACTTTGCTTTATTTATTAGGACTAAATTGTCAACAATTTTAACGACACACAGACAGACAGACGGAGGCGTCAAACTTATAACACCCCTTCGACTTTCGACAACGACAGCTTGACGTTAACAGAACTTCGTTGAGGTAGCAAACCTTGACACTAATAGGTACAAGGAAAATGAACTTTCTTGGCTTGTGCTTCTTTTCTTTCTTTTGAACCCCTCTCTATGTATCCTCGCGAAAAATGCCTTCCGCATTCCGCGTCTACTTGAAGCTCTTCCGAAATTCCTCGAGCGGACGAATGGAGCGCCAGGCTCAAGGATATGCCATCTCTTCCTAGTCCCAAAAAGGTGCCAACAAAATAAAACAAATCTTGAAATGCAAAACGTATTCTCTTCCTTAGGGTACTTGAATCATAGTGTGGTTTACTTCATGCAATATCTTAATATAAATAATTTCCTAAATTTAATGTCGTTACAACATCCTGTATAGGGGATTTGAACTATTAGTGGGTTTTTTTTTATGGAAACTGACACGGTTGGCTACATCACCTACAGCATCCATGATGTCAGCCCATAACACCGGGTGAACTTGGTGCCACATCAGTGCTTCCCTTTGGTCGTGCCGGCTACACTGAACTGGACGGAAAACACAAACTATTTATATAGCCATTTCGACCGACCTTTCATTCAGTGCGGTGGTACCAGCCCGGACGGGTTAAACCCTACCACCTAGTAATATAAGAAGGGAGTCCATTTCCCTTAGTCGCCTTTTACGGCATACACGGGGAGAGATGCAGTGGGGCTATTCTTTTAAAGTACCGGCCCCACACGGTACGGGTTCATAAGTTCGCAGGTACATACATCGAGACTTGATTTGTTTATGTCGATATTAAATTATTTAAATTTAATAATTGAATAAGCAACGTATGTTTGCTTTCTGAATATTCTTTTTTTTTTATGGAATCTCACACGGTTGGCTACATCACCTACAACATCCGTGACGTCAGCCCATAACACCGGGCGAACTAGGTGCCGTCTCAGTGCTTCCCTTCATTTAATTTTTTTTTCATTTCCTTTCATGGCTTTTTTAGATTCCTGTTACATTTCAGAAGTTAATAAATGTTTTAATGTGGTAGGTATATTTTATTGGAGTATTTCCTATTATGTTTACACGTTGTCCAACATGAGTGAATATTTATTTGTGATAGCTGGCTGTAATATCTTCTTGTTTTATTTGTTTTCTAAGCAACTCATAATAATATGTAAATATAAATATAAAAATAAATATAATAAATAAATAAAAAAATTACTCTTTAAAATCCAGAGTGCCATATACAGAGCAACCGAGGTTTCTCTCCCTTGGGCCCGATCAGTAGCCTCGGTTCACCCGGCCGCCGCGCCGCCCCGCGCCGCCGGCCCCTCCGCGCCGCGCCGCGAGTGTGGTGGTGGAAACACCATTTTGTATTTTTAAAACACTGGCTATGTAAAAAAAACGATAAAATAAAGTGTGGAATTAAACGAATAAAATAATAATAATAAATAATCTTTATTCGGGCCAAAAAAAAACACCATACATACATTATAAGATAAAAATATTTTTTTAGTTTTATTTATGTAGCCACGGCCTGCACCCGCCCCGGCCGTATTACCGTTTTTTAAATATTTATTCTGTTTTTATTAATTTTGTATATATGTATTTGTTTTATAATTATATTTAATTAATATAAATATGTACATAGATTAAAAACGCGTGAAATAAAATACATAAAGTATAGTTATAATATAATACTTAATACAGACATTTTGTATTAATGATTTCTATATCTTATGTTTATTCTATTATAAGTGATTTACCTAGCCTAGCACCACGAGCCTGTTTACATGCAGGCATCTCATATTTTGTGCGTTTGTGTTTTTTTTTTTTGCATGACACCTTCCTTCTTGGTGGTATTATTGGCTGGTCGGAGCATCCACCCTGACCCGTCTGACTCCGGATTAGATGCTTATAAAAATCTAAATAGGCAAAGGTCGCCTTCATTAGAGACCCTTTATCAGGCCAGAAACTAATGAATCGAGCTAACCTAGGCGTCCCCTTGACGACCACACTAGTAACAGCGCTTGGGTCAACGTTCCGTTGAGAATAACGATAGACCGAACCGCAACTCATGGAAAATTAAGGACCGTGAAACTACACACCGGAGTTAACTTCTGCTGTATTAGGTGTATTTGAACACGCGACATTGATTAAGTTAGAATAAATGCCACTCATATTATTATATACTCCTATAATGGTCAAATTCGTAATACCCGTAACCGACGAGCATCATGAGAGTGGAAGAGACATGAGAGGTGTGTCAGGACCGTGGCACATGTGTGTGATTTTTTTTTAAGTGAAAACTTCTTTAGCGGCGGCGCTTGGCACTTTTTTAGGTGGGTAAAAAATGTTAATCACGCGTCAGATCTCGAAAAGCGACAGATTTATTTTTATTATTTAAAATGTAACCTTAAGTCATTGCATTAAGGGTTAAGTTACGAGTGGCTCGGGATCAATTCTGTTCGTCTCTCAGTGACAGTAAAGCCGAAAGCGAATCAAGGGAATCCGATATTCGTTTGGTCGTTTATGTGATTTCGTGGCTCAATGGTAAGAGTGTAGGATTTGTATTTTTTTACCATGGGTTCAATCCCTCAAATGTTTTTTTGTTTTTTTTTTTGTCTTTTGTTTTCTTTTTTAAGCAATGTTACGGTGTTTAAATTTTTTTAGTGTGTTTAGTTTTTTTTATAACCACCTAAGAATTATTTTCGGAAATACAAAAAGTTTCACTTCTGCCGGCACTCCCGGAGTGCAACTGGGGCTTTTTTAAATCTATTTACGTATCATGCGTTTACAGAAGTATTGTATTATCGGCAATGATTTGCACGAAAATATGACACTGGAATGAATTAGTTATTTTGAAAACTCCAGCATTTCTCCTTAACTTTAATAGGTACATAACCTATTAAAATTTTCGAACTAGAATGATTACAAAACGCGGAAGTCTAATAACCAAGTTGAATATACTCGTAACAATATGAACTTTATGTTCATGAGTAAATTGTGCCGCAAGTTTAATTAATTAGGCACGAAAATTGTAAAATGTAAATCCAGCTCCTTCAGTTTCATATTTAGGAAATGCCAAGGAAATGTAATGTTATTTCAGTAAATTCCTTGCCAAATTGAAAAATACATCATTAATGAAGTTGAATCTGTTCAAATGTTCTGAAATGACGAACCGCGTTTCTTTGAAGGTTAAAGTAAATTATATTAACTGAGGTCTACGCGAATGAAGATAAAACAATAAAATAATAATAGATAATAAATAAGAAACGAAAATAATACAAATAATTATATGGAATGATTTTATTCATCAACCGTCATTTGACGTCTGCAGTAATCATTGTCAGTGCAGGCGTAGGCCGTCTATATGGAATTACTTTACTCATCAACCGTCGTTGGGCGTCTGCAGTAATCATTGTCAGTGCAGGCGTAGGCCCTGTATATAGAATTATTACTCATCAATGTCATCAACCGTCGTTGGGCGTCTGCAGTAATCACTGTCAGTGCAGGCGGAGCTCCTCTATATGGAATGATTTTATTCATCAACCGTCATTTGACGTCTGCAGTAATCATTGTCAGTGCAGGCGTAGGCCGTCTATATGGAATTACTTTACTCATCAACCGTCGTTGGGCGTCTGCAGTAATCACTGTCAGTGCAGGCGTAGGCCCTCTATATAGAATTATATTACTGATCAACCGTCGTTGGGCGTCTACAGTAATCATTGTCAGTGCAGGCGTAGGCCCTCTATATAGAATTATATTACTCATCAACCGTCGTTGGGCGTCTACAGTAATCATTGTCAGTGCAGGCGTAGGCCCTCTATATAGAATAATATTACTCATCAACCGTCGTTGGGCGTCTACAGTAATCACTGTCAGTGCAGGCGGAGCTCCTCTATATGGAATGATTTTATTCATCAACCGTCATTTGACGTCTGCAGTAATCATTGTCAGTGCAGGCGTAGGCCGTCTATATGGAATTACTTTACTCATCAACCGTCGTTGGGCGTCTGCAGTAATCACTGTCAGTGCAGGCGTAGGCCCTCTATATAGAATTATATTACTCATCAACCGTCGTTGGGCGTCTAAAGTAATCATTGTCAGTGCAGGCGTAGGCCCTCTATATGGAATTACTTTACTCATCAACCGTCATTTGGCGTCTGCAGTAATCATTGTCAGTGCAGGCGTAGGCCCTCTATATGGATTTACTTTACTCATCAACCGTCATTTGGCGTCTGCAGTAATCATTGTTAGTGCAGGCGTAGGGCCTCTATATGGAATTTCTTTACTCATCAACCGTCGTTTGGTGTATGCAGTCGTCACCGTCAGTGCAGACGCACCGCGCAGGCCCTTCTGACGCCAAACCGCGATCACTTCACCAGACTTAACCAGTGAATTATTATCGGCTGGTGTCAATCCGGCGTGATGTATCGGACGGCTTCGCGCGTCACCACTCATCAATCACAACGGGCAAGGTCGGATGCTCGGAGGAGAACTGTGAAAAATCGCAGGTAAATCGCGCGAGACGACTGCGCGGTTTTATTACGATTGATCGATGACAGGAAGGGAATGCGGTTACGCTATTTAATGTTAGGTAACACGGCTGTCGTTGGTGTGATGCAAAGTTGTCTTGAGTCCGCAATAGTTTCCTTAAGAAGTATAAATACGTGGGCTGTTCCGAAAATTGTTAGCCACAGAATAAATACAATTTTTTTTTTCCTGAAACTAATTTGATTTGACGGCTAATTTAAATACAAATCTCCTTGATGAAAATTATTAGCCACCTACGTGTAGTTCTTTTTTTAAATATTTTTAACGGTTATCCGTCACTCATATTTTATTGGCAACAATGGACGTCTCGCGAGAAGCTTTTCGTGTTATGATTTTCTATGCTTATAAACTAGGGTTAACCTTCAAGGAATCTCACGAAAATTTGCAAGCTGCTTTTGGGGAGTCTGCTCTTGCGTTAGCAACAGTTACTTATTGGTTTCGTGAATTTAAACGTGGTCGAGAGAACCTAAACGATGACCCCAGACCCGGCCGACCATCAACTGCAGTCACTCATTAAAACGTCATCAGGGTAGAGTGGCTATTGCGGGAGAATAGACACATTACACATCGGGAGATTCAGGCAGAACTGAAGATTGGTACTGCGAAGTTTGTCTGCCTCAAGCTTTCGGGGAGTTGAATAGCGAGCGCCCAAGGAGCGGCGTCCGTGGCATTCTTTTTCACCAAGATAACGCGCCCGCTCACACACCGGTAAAAACATGGACTATTTGACAACTTCGGGGGTAAAAAGGTTATCCCATCCTCCGTACAGCCCAGATTTAGCTCCATGCGATTTTTTTTTATTTCCCACGGTAAAAAAAATGCTTCGCGGGCGAAAATTTACCACTGCAGACGAGGCCGTCGAAGAATTTCGGCTGTTATTTTTCGACCTCCCGCAAGATACGTTTTTTAAATGTTTTGAAACCTAGTTCACCCGAATGCATAAGTGCATAGGGATTGGAGGGAAATATTTTGAAAAGCTGTAAATAAATTTTTTTCATATTCTAACTATTTTTCATTTCACTAACAATTTTCGGAACAGCCTATGTATGATTTCATAATTTTGAATCAAATATTTTTATTCATATTGGTATGAATATTGGTTTCAGATTCTTATATATATTTTATATAAAATACATATATTCTTATTTTCCATTTCAGACTTCAATAAGTCGTCGTCAGAAAATAAAGAATTAAATTAAATATATTTACATGTGGAATGATAGATGGCGTTGTCATGGGATTGATTTTTTTGGAATGTATCTATATTACGATATGTACTATATTTAGGCCGGCTGAATGATGTGCGCCGAAGTTCCACATGTATGATGATTTCCAGGTTCTATTTCTCTATTCAGATCTTGAGCGGTGGTTAAGACGAAACGGAAGTTAACTTTCTCCATATAAAATCGTATTTCGGCTTTTATGTTTTTACCCCCCTAAACCTTATCCGATTTTTACAATTCTTTTTTGTTTTGTACAGTCGAATCTAGGTTCCAGTCTTTTTGTTTTTTGAATATCTAAAGTGATGACGATGACTCAATAAAGCTTAATGAACTTCATGACATCAAGAAATAAAAAAAATCTAATATTTTCGGTCGAAATACAAATTTTTAGCTCAGCTGTCGTAGGTATATTTCATCTAAACAAAAAAAAAATACAGGAACATAGATTGGAGTGCCCTTAAGACAAGAAAAAATTAAATGGAATAAGGTTTAGGGGGCTAGAAAACATAAATGCCGAAAGACGATTTGTATGGAGAAGGTTAACTTCCGTCTCTTCTTAATAATAATTATAGTATACTTGTATTGGCGCAAATTTGTAGCCGACATGAAATGAAGGGAAGCACGGACATGGCACCTAGTTCACCCGGTGTTATGGGCTGACATCACGGATGTTGTAGGTGAGCCAACCGTGTCAGTTTCCATAATAAAAAATGAAAAATAATTAATACTGATATGTGGCGGCCAACAACCGAGCGTTGGCATCCACGCTCCCCGCGCTTTACGCCGTCATCATTCAAAAAGATCAGTACGTCTGGCCGACAGACGTTGGCTTACTATTAAATCAGTAATCAATACAGGCAGTAGCGCGCAGCCCGACAGAGCACACAGCTCTTTGTATTACAATTGAATGTTCAAGTAAGAATGAACTTCCAGCACCCGGTTACTACACAATAGTAGAGAAAGAACTTTTCCCAAAAATCGGCCCTGTATGTATCTGGGAGGAAAAATCGGCCCTTTATGTATCTTTGTGTATCTGTATCGGGGGGAAGGCCGAGTCGATACAACTTTTCTTCAATTTCAAACTATCGTCACCGCATCCTCCCATCGTCAGACGAAGACGTTTTCACGCAAACGTCTACGCCACGATCTCCGACTGTGCGTACACCGCCCATTTTTAGCATCATCAAAACATCATATTTTCGTTACGTCCTATTTATTTGGCGACGCTAAAATGAATTCTATATGTATATATTTAATATAAATAGCTTTTACTTACTTACTGTTTCGAGCGTAGAATCGCGCAAAATAACATCTGACGGTTCTTCCGAAGCGAATAATCAAGGGTTCGAAATTTTTTTGTGTACTAGTCCTACGATAAAAATGAATCGATTCGATGCTTCGATATATAATGTAGCCGGACGCGGCAGCGTGGGCGCGGGGCGGGGGCGACGCGGCGGGGTAAAGCCTGAAGAGAGGCAACGCGTGACTCCGCTCAAATTGGGCTTATTTCGAAATCTGACGGCAGATTAGGGCGAGGGCCTTCACCGGAAATAAGGAGTAAAATTAAATCCCGTCTGCCTCTCCCTCGGCATCAATTTGAGTAAAAATGTAATCTCTTGCGAGTTCATGTTGTGACTCTACTAAACTAGGCTCGACAGTACATTCAATGTATCTTAACCGATTATTATAAGATCTTTTTGAACTGGGTAACTTTGAGCATTTCAATTAGTTAATATTCGCTTTAAAGAATCTTTATTAATCTCAAAGAACGTTATAACATTCGCTTATAGATATACATAGGTAAATTTATGCGGTTACATATACAGTATTAGTATAAAAATAGAAAGTTTAAACTATTAGTAAAATAAAATTATTGTAGGTACAATATACAATGTTAGATAACCTTATAAATATTCCGAAGACAGACGGACAGACAGACAGACACATAGAACTGAAGACAAGTAGGTAAATAATTCTAAAATATTGACAAGTTCTAATTATTCAAGAAGTATGTTTTGGCAGCCGTTCACTGGAAAGACTTTCAAAATATTTTTAGGGCAACTTGCCGTAGTAACATCAGGTCTTTCGCCTGAGAGATTCATGTACACTAGTTGCTAGACCACCGCCCGCTGCCTTTCCTTGAATAATACTAATAAACCGAGAAACGCAGCTCTACCAATAGGTATTTGGGTGAATACCGCGTTTTAAAATTTTCTGTACTAAACTAAATACTGAGCTTGTTCTAGTTTGAAAAACGCTTGTGCATTTATACATACCTGTACATACGCGCTCTTCAATGTCGGGTGTCAAGTGTGTACAGGCGGCTAATACGAGTATATAATTAAAAGCGACGGGTGGGCGAGTGGTTTGGGCATCGGCTTCTCATGCGAGAGGTCCGATGTTCGAATCCGGTCGGCGTGTACCAATGAGTCTCTGACGAAAAAAATTACGTGCACGCTCACTAGCCTCGTACAGAGCAGTGTCAAAGTACACTTCTAGACATTTTACATTTCTAAACATGGTCCTGACTTGTAAAGCAATTTTATTTTTAGCATCACAGAGATTTTAAAAATGTTAGGCAGCTTTAATTGAAAACATTTTCTTGCCTAATTCTAAAATATAATTAACTGGTAATTTCATTAGATTGTATACTACTTACAATACGCTTCTAAATTAGGATTTTACCAAGCAACATTGTCAGTAAAGAAAAGCACCGCAGGATATCGTGTAATAACACGTTATAACATCCTGAATGTGTGTAATGAGAGTGTTGTGTGAAGGTTTTTTTTTTCAGTTAAGTTTTTATGTTATTCCACACCCATTTCGGCGGAGCACATCACGGCGGCGTTCTCTCGCTTAGAAGAATGAAGGTGCTAATTGGTACACCGCGTTGTGAGTATACGGTATACCTTCATTCTGAAATAATTAATTAATAAGTCCAAATGGGTTTATTTAAATACTTAATGCTTTATTTTACAATGTTCTGCCTTAAATCGAAACGTCAGCTAAACCCTCATTTAAAATATCACGTTACCGAGTAGCCTATACTATATTGAGCTCAAAAGTAACTAAGAAACGACCAACTTAAACTACTAGTATGAGAATAAATACAAACAGTAGATATTCGGACTCCCGAAGTGCAACGCCGATGGCGTTATTTAGAAGATTGCTATGGATAACTAGGGAAGAATTTGCGCAATTTTGAATTATGCCACCTCATAAAACAAGAAGGAAAAGGGAGCCAGCTCACGCTCAGCTAATGTGCTGCAGCTCCCTACAATGTTCTACATGAGTAGCGATATTTTCCTGTTACCATAGGTGTACAATAACATTATACTATCACAGAAAACCATAAAGACGCAATCCACACCTGCGATCTCGCGAAGACGCATTACACTCAGGTACGACCGCGAATCAGTTCCGTAAAAACAGCAATTTTTCACGGAGAATAGGTAACAAAAACACCTCCCAATTACAAAGAGTCGTCAATCAGCGCGCCTCCGGTTTTTGCGCAACGCTCTGAGAAAATCATGACAAATGAAACGGCGACGCTCCGCCGCCGCCCGCCGTGCCGGCACCGCCGCGGCGCCGCGCCGCTGCTGCCGCCGAGTCCCCTCTGCCGTCGCGGCGCGGTGTGTCGCTCCGCGCTCGCCTTCAAAAAACGCTCGCGCGTCAGCAGAAAAGTCTGTCCACCCTCATCCAGCCGTTAGCGAGTCCGTCCATCCTAATCCTGAACTCGGTTGATGAACTCCTTTATATGTTATGCATTTACGTGTGTGCCTTCTAGTGTTCATTCTTTCGTATCGTCACAGAAGCAAAGATGAGAAAACTCCACAATCAGTGAAGGGCAGGTGACGGTTGGAGTAACAGTGCCCTACACTGGCGGCCGTGAACGGAAAAAGTAGTGTGGTAAGATCACCCCCCAGGTGGGACGACGACATCAAGTACTTCGGTGGAAAGCTATGCCTCCGTATTGATGAAGGCCGAGAGGACTGGAGGAAAATTGGAGAGGCATATTTCCAGCAGTGGATGCATAAACGCTAATTGACTGAATGATACATTAGTACAATTGATACATACATCAGTAGATACGTAACGGTAGATTTACACTTAGTTACAGACGTCACGCATATAGAGCGGGTGGGTGTTTATTTTCGGAGCCAGCATGCTACCTCAAAACGTAGCATTCCCTCGCAACATCGGCACTGAGCTTGTGTAAATGCTGGAGTCGGTCGATCGGTGAAGTTTCTGATTTGCGCACGACTGACTACAAAAAATTTAAACAAAGACGGCTAAACTAGTCTTTTACTTGTTCTTTAGGATTCCGTAGCCAGGGAACACCGGCAGGGACTCTTATAAAATCGGTATGGGGTCAGTCATTCCGTCCGTTACACGCTCTGTCCTAGGTGATTACTCCGAAAGGTAAAGTTTAATAAATCCACAAAAATAATAATAAAGAAGTTCATAGCATTCCAGTGAACTAAGCCGCAACGGTGGTGCCGCGCTGTGCGCACTCGCTATGCGCGCAAGAAAATTTCTACGGAACCCTCTGTGTTGGAACTTTTTTCGTTCAGAAATATGAAACATACACTGAAACATCGGTTAGTGACTTACTCAATATAAACCTGCCATAAGGCATGCCAAAGTGTCTTTTAGTATTGGGTCTTTTGTCGTTGTAGACTCTAACATGAATATGTAAAGCAGTGCCCTTTCAGTGTTGACTCTAGGTCTCGTCCTAGACGCTGACTGAGTATGTAAAGCGTTAGTACCTTTTACTGTTATGTCCACAGGTATCTGACTGAAGAACTTTATTTCGATATCTGTGGCTAGCTCTATCGTCTCCTGTGAGGCTCCGAATCAGCACGTAAAGCATGCCTCAGCGCAATACATTTTTGAAATCTCAGTACAGTCGGTTTCCGTTACAGTAAGATTAAATTTTCGTATTATAGGCACACATCAGCACAGAACAGGTTATTTTCTATTAGCACATTCTTCTCCCCATAAATGCAAACGAAGTGGGAACTATGTAACATTACTTCGTCGCCATTAGGCAGGGTCCCCTTCGTTTCTGCCGTCCGTACGAGGCACTACCTCGATGTCTCCAAATTACCCGCTGTTACTGTTACGAGGATGTGAATATTTTGATGCGCCGTCGTTTGTGCTTTATGAACACAATTTGTTTCTCTTGTGATTGTAGTTTGTGTGAATATTTTAGCTGTGCGCTGTTCAACCGCTTGTTTTGTGTACCGTGCGCTGTTCTCCTGTTCTATCTTTGTCGTAGACGCTTTTGTGTTATCTTTGCGGTGAGGGAGTGTGTTGAGAAATGTCGTTGCGGTTTTCGGTTAATGCAAAGGATTATTCTTCCAGTAAATTCTTGACTTACAACTGCGAACGTGAAACCGTTCCGTGAAAATTATTGAGTGTGATTAATGTTATGTTTACATTGCGGGGCAAGAAATCGCGTCGCGCCCTCCTGGCGGCCCGCTCTGGTGGAAGACAGGCGCCGATCGCTGTTCTGTGAACTATACATGTATGTATTTGTATTGCTCCACTGGTAATTGCATGGAGTTAGAAAGAAAACCTCGTCGCACGAGGTGGTCCAGGTGGACCATGGCACGTCATAACTCCATGGCTGAGTACGATGGATGAATGGCAACCTCTCTCGTTGAAGTGGTATTATACTGTCGCATGGTGATCAACCAGTTTAGTGACATTATGAGAAAACACTCCTGTTCCGTACCGTTTTCAATGGCGATAAGGAGCCTAATCAGGTTCCGTCGTTCATCTCTCTCATATGGGTATGGCATTTTTTTTATGGAAGCTGACACGGTTGGCCACGTCATCTGCAACATCCGTGATGTCAGCCCATAACACCAGGTGAAATAGGTGCCATGTCAGTGCTTCCCTTTGGTCGTGCCGGCTACACTGAACTGGACGGAAAAGACATACTATTTACATAGCCGTTTCGACCGCCGTTTCATTCAGTGGGGTGGTACCAACCCGGGCGGATTGAACCCTACCACCTAGTAAGGGAAGAAGGGAAGGGACCTACAGTTTTAGGTGGAATCCGAACCACGGTCAGCCTCCAACGGTCGAGAGGTCACCCATCCAAGTACTGACCGCGCCCAGCGTTGCTTAACAATCAATAGCAACAGTCGACTGTCTGTATCAATGAGCATCGAAGCTGACAAAGGTAAGAAGGGAAGAGACCTACAGTTTTACGTGGAATCCGAACCACGGTCAAACCAAAATGCCATTAGCGTGCCTTTCCTTCTTGAATACTTTGAAGATCTTAATAACGCGAGACTTTCTTGGTTTTCTTTAGATTTATATCAACCAAAAACGTACCGTACAAAACACATTAGGTACTCTACTCCACACTCACTCTCACAGAATAAAATATTCAACCGATTCCTTCGAATTCCAATAAATTCTTCGGCAATGTATTCATTTCGTGGAGCGATAATAATCAGACTGCCATAAATTCAATTCGCGAGGGGAACGAAAAATCAAAACACTCCGAGATTTACAGATGAACCCGGTCCGTCTCCGCGTCAAGTGTTCGCGAACAAAAGGTCGAGGGGGCGCGGGCGGTCGCCCCCGGTGGGTCGGGTGCTTCGGGGGGCCAGACAGACGCCTCACCCTTTAGAATAATGAATACGAGCACCCAGGAGTACAAGGAATGTTACTTTGCAGGGCGCTCGAGACGTGTTGCGGTCACGTTTAACGCAACATCAAGCCAGCCTGCGCACATTAGTACGGGCCTAACTGTGTTGTTTACAGCAGCCGGCTCGATACACCCATACCTCGATGTGGGCAAGGGTTCATAAATATCTGAACCGTGTGTGGCACGAGTGACCTCGTCTTAATACTGTCGACAACTCGACGCTGTAAGTTCTTCAAGACCGGTGGATCCCCAGTACACATTAGGTGGTGGTCATGTGCACTTCCATGCATATACATAGCTGGTGAAAACAAAAGCTGTCGGCTAGTACAAAAACGCTGCGGCCCTGGGCATAGGCTGTTGTTGGACTCCAGTGGCAGTGATGGTTTCTTCCCCGGCTCTCGACTTCGGTCGGGGGTTCCTTCGGGTCGACGGGTGGTGGATCGGATCGGCTGGGGAAAGGCTTCAGTCTGTGTTTCCCATGGGATTTATTTCGGAAGAACTGCACAGCTATAGGGCCTCGATCTGGCATACATGATCACTGTACTCGCAAGAGTGCAGGGGCAGACGTCTGGATTTTATAGCCGCAAGGCTGGTATTTCTGGACGTCTATAAACAAAACATAAGAGATTATAAATGATAGTATATCCTTTGTCCACAAATCGAGAATCCTTAGAACGATAACATTGACAATTATATACTCGGGTTTTCTTCTTTATTTTTATGTATTTAATTAATGGAATAGATAAAATAAATTTTCGTAAAGTATATGCCCTGTGACTACACCACCGTCACTGTGTACAAATCACTTGTAAGCAGACCTACCTACAGATGAGATAATAAATGTATTTTGCTTCAACAAACGTCTCGAAAGTCTCAATGCGAGTCATTAGTTATTTGTTCGATATCGCGATGTGTCTTCGTCGACTTTTAAACTTTCAAACCACGCAGTCTGGCTCAAAAGGCTTTCGAGGTCTCCTCCCTCGGAGCCTCCCCCGCCCACCGAAGGCTCCTACGCCGCCGGGGCGCGGCGCGGCGGAACCTGCTCGCGGTCGTGTCGCGAACTCTTCTCGTTTATCATCCTGACAAAACAGCTGCGCTAAATTTTATTTAATCATTCACACTAATCACGTGTTAGCATTTATATGGCGAGTGCGTAAATCACGTAACAATGAAGCTTCTTTTTTATTTTGGGGTTAGCATAATATTTGGTATTTTTTTTTATCATAATGCGCGTCAGAAAATTTTACAATTACCTATCAACTTATAGCTTGTAAATAGTATGCTGTGTGTGAGTTATATCTAATAAAATACAATAAATGTTCATTTAGTTTATTTATTTATATAGTTAGAAAATGTTTGCTTTAGATTGATAGGTTGTTTATGAAGTGTACCTAAATTGGTATATACTCGTACTTGCGCAGGAAATTATAATAAATAACAAAATTTCTAAAAAGGTTTTTCACAATTTATCATCGAAAAACTAAACAGAATCGGTCACTTTCGTTAACAATATTTTGTTCTGTGTATATACGCTCAAATAAAATTTCTTCAAAGTAAAATCAGTGACATTCGCGTATCCAATCCATACGGCCTAGATACGGTGACGCTATTCGCCTCAAAGCTAAGAAAAAACCGTTGCCTTAAGGCTGCATACAAGCAAAATTACCGCTGTTTTCATTTTAGGCACCAGACAAAATTGTCATCCAGCGGGGTAGTGCCGCAAGTGTTCTGGGAACTTTTCAAAACGCCTCTATTTAATAGGTACCTATTTTAATGTTTGTAAGCAATAGGTATTATTTGTATTACTTTTTAAATTACCTAAAACTAAAATGGTATACCTATGTAAAACTTCATCTATCAGGGCAGCTTATTGAAAACACGATTTGATTAACTTCGCTCGACAAAAGAAAACATTATGAAAATGCCCCTGAATGTACTTGTACTGTGTAAAGCGGTCAAGTGCGAGTCGAACTTCCGCGAAGAGGATTCTGTACCATTCCGTTTTCCTTGAGAACTTACGAGACTTAAGACTTTCGTTTAGGTTTTCATAAACTAAGAGAGGCCGTTTTATAGCAAAACAAAATTTTCAAAAATGTTGACTCAGTAGATTCTGAGATAAGAAGAGGCTTGCTCGATTTTAGTATATTTTCTTTAAAATCTTTAACTATAAATTTTAACATTATAAAAAAGTGTATTTGTATTTCTTATAACGAGTCATTTCATTGGATAGGTCACATGATGCATTAAAAAAAATTAACTTTCTAATTTGCCCCCCAAAATTTAAATTCATTAATTTGCGCTATACGTCCGTGATTGCATCATCAAACTCTACATACGAATAAGTACCACAACTTTTTTCGTATAGTAGATTCGGAGGAAATAAGCTGTGACAGACGAACAAACAGACAGACAAACAGACAGACCTATATATTCCATTTTTTCCTCTTTTGGCGTACGGAACCATAAAAACGTAGTGGACGTAATGTGATTATAGTAAGGTTTTGAAAAAATATATTTTATTCGTTGATTATATTTCTAGGTCGATATTTTTTAGGGTTCCGTATCCGGTACGGGATCCTATTACTAAGCCTACGCCGTCTCTCTGTCTGTCTGTCTGTCCGTCCGTCCGTCTGTCCGAGGGCTGTATCTCTTGAACCGTAATAGGTAACCCGTTGAAATTTTCACAGAATAACAAGAAATAATAAAAACTTGAAAAAATAAAAAATTCACGGGGGTTCCCATAGAAGAAACCAAAAAGTGTGTATGCGCGCGCGCCATCTACCGAATAGATTATGAACGCATTTTAACTAATCATGACATTTAACTAATATGAAGCTGTTAGCTGTTGTTATGAAATATAACACCCCATAGATGGCGTGAGTGGCGCTAGCCATGACATGGCGATACGGAACCCTCGGTGCGCGAGTTTACCGCACTTGGCCGGTTTTATGTTTTGTTTTCGCTTACGCTACAAACTTCCGTGTCATCCTACTCCAAACCGAAAAACCGGCATGTCACTATCTTTCTTGCACCCGTGGAATTTGCAGCATGCTCGCTTACCTCGTATGGGGCCTTAACATTGTTCTGTCTCAAACGCGAGGTCGATTTCGTCCTCGGCCAATCGCAATTCAATAAGAATAAGCTTACGTTGTTCGGTACCGAGTTGCGAGGAACTGAAATGCTCCGAAGACGGCGTAGATACTTATCTCAGTCAACCACATACATTTGCAACGTAAATTCATTTTGACAGCCTTTCAGCTTCTTGTCTAAACGAGTTAGCTTAGTAACCTACTTCAATCGTCTATTTTTGCATGCAAAGCCTGGAAATAGTGGTACAAGCGGCAAATATTTAACAAGTAGTATATTATGTAACATAATTTATCGGATAATATCCATAGGTACCTACAACAATACTTGTAGCACAACACCGATTACTCTGCTTACCCCGATTGTCGGGATACGGCGTGTGGTGTGTATGTATGTAATATGTATGTACAATCATATTTCCGTAATTCTTAATTTTATTATAATAACGGACGTACTTTCAAGCTATTAAATTGAGAAACGTGATGCACGTTCAGCTACACCAACGAACTCGTGATATCACCCCATTTCACCATATACCTGTAGGAACTAAATACCATGTCGGTGCGACAACGTAATTATGTACAGTGTTATGTCATGGAATGCAATAGTGAAAGACGGAATTCCGAAACGTCCAAAACAAATTTAAACTCTGCGAACGCTCTAATTTGCTTCCAACACAATGCAATAATGTCCATTCCATATTTTAAAATAAGTATGAATCAATTCCTGATTCGCCGCAAATTAAAACAAATACTAACGAGTTTGCTTTGTTGAACATATTTTATGTTAAATACACCTTGTTTGCTGTATTTTCAAAATTATTAACATGCAAAGCAAATGAAAGCATAAGTCATGTTGTATATAAATTATGCTAGGGTGCTTGACGCAAACATTAATAGGACTTCATTTATAACGATATTGTATCTGAAATGTGAACCTTCTTGTGAAATAAATAAGAGTTAATTTCCATTGTAGGGCCCAACGAAAACAGGCCCTTGCTACCGTTACATTGCTCCACAGTATATTTATTGGAGAATGGCCACATAGCGTCCGAATCGACTATTCTGGACGACACTAATGGCCAATACCAAGAGAATATTGCGAGGGAAAACGTAAACAAACTACGTATATGCTCACGTTACGTCATTGGAGGCTGTGTTGTACTGACGGGGTAAATTTATGTCAATATCACCATGTTCAAACTTCAAAAGTTTTATGAAGATATCTGATATACTTTTCTCGGCCGACTTGAAATCATAGAAATTGTTATTAGTCAGAGTTCACGGGCATTTTTTTAACCTTGAACATACTGATGGGTATTAGTGGTGGGGCCACAATCATTGAAAATTGGTGTATATACCACGCGCAAAACAATAAAAATAACGGAGTACCTAAAAACTATCTAAGAAAGATGTAAAAAACTAGTAGTAAAATGTGTTTTTTTTTTCGCAACTTGAGGCATTACCCCCCAGAATAGCAAGGCTTTTGTTACACCTTTGGATAAAGGTGCAACAAAGGTTTCGGTTGCGGAACCGTCTTGTTGAACTCTATTTTAGATTATTATTATAAAACCCAACGTAAGCAGGTCTATAACGTGTAAATTAGATGTACATGCAATGTATACTAATGGAATATTGCATATCTCGAGTTGGCTATGGTTTTATTTTGACCCAAGTGCCTGATTAGGGAACCAAATCTATGCGAATTTTGTTTACAGTCTCATCTCATACATATATTACATTTGTTCGAAGAGGCGTCGTGTATATCATGATAATAATTAAGTCGTATAAAATAGATAAATTAAACAATTATGTTTGCGTCTGTGCCGACTATTATAGGATAAATGAACAATTGAGTTCAATAACAACTTCAACAATACAGACGCACATCGACCGCTGAGTTAACTCAAATCGACCAGAGAAGCAGTTATCGCATTAGCTCAAGACCTGTTGTCAAACATTTTGTCCTCAAGTCTTGACGGCCAGCAATCTGATTACATCTGACCTATTTACAGTCCACGAGAGTTCAGGGATGGGGAGGGGACTCGTACCGTAGAGGGAGAGGGACTCCAGGGGGCGACTACGCTTACAACGCGATGAAAGAGGTCAACTTGTGACTATTTTGCATTGCAAAACTTTGCAATTTATTTGAGTGTAGAAATCAGTCTTATAGACGCAATTAGCTGAAGCTCTATGCAATGTGGGTGTGAGTTCATACTGCAACGACTTCTTTACATTTAAAAATTAAAATTATTTATTTAAAAAATAATAATATATAATAGAATAGAACAGAATAATTTAATAGTATCTATTTCCTCTTTTAATGTTTATTATTTTATATACAGATAAAAAACACATAGTACAACAAATAACGAACATAAACGAGAACAAGAAGTAAGTGTGAAGAATGCTGCATTGCATAACGACGAGATTGTTTTTTTTTTATGGAAACTGACACGATGGGTGGGTTGACAGTGAGTGTGAGGTTTATAATATATTTTCATGCATGTTTCTCTCCTGTGTTGCGGTGTCGTGGATCTGACCTGACCGTTATCGTCTAGTCGGAAGGCAGCCATTTGCCTCCGACGGACGTTCTTAAGAGGTTTTCTTTATGGAAACAGACACGGTTGGCTACATTACCTACAACATCCGTGATGTCAGCCCATAACACCGGATGAACTTGGTGCCATGTCAGTGTTTCCCTTCATTTCATGCCGGCTACACTGAACTGGACGGAAAACACTATATTGTGTACAATAACGTATTTGAATTTGAGTATACTGAACAAGGAGGAAAAGGGCTCAGCTTGCTTGTGTGCTGCAGCTCCCTCCGAAATGTTTTTTTTTAATTTAGACCATAAATTTGACCTTATACATGTAAATTTGCACTAAAAGGTAACAAAAAAGTTTGATATCACGATGTTTTGCATATATTTTTGAATTTTGGAAAAAGTCTCTTTGAAGTGCCCATAGGTTAATTGACAACCTACACTTCTAAAATGACGGCAACCCCTTAGCTCATTTGTGTTTCAGTGGCTGTGCACTCGCATCGATAGCCACAGCCGCTCCGCCTCCACCGCCGCGCAGACTCAGTTCATTGGCTACCTACTGCCCCGTGTGTTCTGCGCTTGCTAGAAAGCGTTCCGCGGATCTTGCCCCTAAGTGTGAGCAATTTCAGTCTCTATTACCGGAGGCATAATGTTTAGCACGAAACGAGGGATGTTTTTACGTGGAGCGGATTCTACCCGATGAAAGAATGCCAACTTTCGGTATTAGAGGAATTGCATTTAGGACATTTCGCCAAATTTTCATTGAATTTTTATTGAGCAGCTTGCGCTCGTGTTGAAAATATACCTATCAAACTCAGACCGAAAAAGAAAGCTGTGGAAGCCGACGCGTTTGAACTATATTAATTTACTTTTGACGTCTCAGATTTTGGGAATGCAAAAAATATTCCCCCTTCAGCCAGACGGGGTGTTGTGGATGAGAAGAGCCGAATACTTATGCCTGTACTCGAACAAATGCTTCAATCTATCTCGAAATGGGGCTGCGCTCGAGTTCAATGCTTCCAAGACACAAGTTTGCGCATTCAGTGCGAAGAGAGCAGCGTGGATTGGTTGACCACGAGTTGTCCCGTGATTTTGAACCACTTCAACTCCGTAGGAATATCGGCACCCTAATATGTGTTCTATCGCTTATTCCATTGTTCCATTGGGACTGTTCGGAGGGGCTGTATCACGCGATCCCGCCGTCCCCTTTTCACCTCCGCACAACGTACACTAGACATGGATTGCATCTCTATACGCTTGACTTATCTCGGATGCGTACAAATCGGTTCTTCAGATATTTCCACCTCAGAACTAATAATCTCTGAAACGCTCTCCCCGCCCACATATTTTCCCCCAAATACAGTATCGAGTCCTTCAAGAGCGACATGAACAGGCACGTGTCAGGCCGTCATGGTATTCGCAACCCCCACATGCGACCGAATGTCCATGGACGTCGTTAGATAACTTATGGATGTTCGGCGCCACATACGAGTCGCTATTTCTATAAAAAAGTAAAAAAAAAACAATTGCGCTACAGTTCAGGCGCTAGCAACTCGCTAGCGAAATTCTATCTCAGAATTCTATATGAGTTTCGCAGAACGTACGAAGCTCAAGCGCGAGATCACTTACAGCAGCTTTGAGTGGAACCAGCGGATGCAGACGTTCATACATTTTCCTTCGCAGTTACTCGTAGCTCTGCCAATATGGTAAATAGCCGTGTGAAGATCGATCTCAACTCCTCTAGAATACTGTTGTTTTTTTTTTATGGAAACTGTCACGGTTGGCTATATCACCTACAACATCCGTGATGTCAGCCCATAACACCGGGTGAAATTGGTGCCACGTCAGTGCTCCCCTTGTAATTTTTTTAAACAAAATGTTAGTCATTAATTAACCAAGAAGTTCGTGTAGATCTAAGAAGAGGTGATATCTTAGAAAGCTAATAGAAATCGAATACTTGAGCAGCTATGAAAATAGATTGAATTTTCAGCCCAGTGTAGCCGATACGTCCAAAGGGAAACAATGACATGGTACCTAGTTCTCCGAGATGCAATGGGTTGACATCATGGGTGTTATTATGTAATGGATACCGGGTATAATAAATTGTGACAAGTTCGAGTGCAGTCATAATGTCTAAAGAATGCCCAATAAACAATATACAATAAACAATGTAAGCAACCACGTCGAGTTCTGTAGTGAAGAGCGATCGGTAATGCAGACTGTCATCCGTGAGACATTTTCGCGTACAGGGAAAAAGGGTAACACAATTTACCATCCGAATAAAAAAAAATACCGAGGACACGTCAGCAAGGAGCCCATTAAACTTCCCGAAGGACCCCCCAGTTAGGCTCCGAAGGAATTCCGTATAATTTTCTTTTTAAGATACGATGAGCGAAGGATACAACGGGTTTGACAAAAATCAACATCCTTGCCCACGTACACATGACTCCATACTCTACGCGAAAGACTTAAAGCTCAAATTCAAGGAAGACGATTCAACTGATGGATACTCCCTGAGTAGAGCAGTGGATGAAGAGGTGAATTTACGCAAGCTAATCGCGGACGTCGCATTATGTAAATTTGTAGGAAGAATAAACATCACATTTCCATTAAAGTTTTTTACTCCTTGTTCACTGGAAATGAGCAAAAACGTGGAACATAAACTCTAGAAATTTCCCAATTTGTTACGGTTAGGATCAGAGCGCGCCGGTGCGTGGCGGGCGGTGGCGCAGCGGCCGCGTCGCGCCCCCGCCGCCGTCGTCGTAGTTGTCTCGTCGCCGTCGCTTCAGCGAGGTAATTATATTGAAGACAGTTTTAATTTTACCGTTAAAAAAAATTACAATACTCGCGTATTGAGCCCGAACGCGCGTGTTTTATCACTGCGACATTAAGGCCGTGACAAACGCCAACGACCTTGAGCATTCGGGAATTTCAAATTCCAAATTATTTTAGTTTAGGTATGTACCACTTTTTATAAACCTCTAAATAGACTATCGATGAAAAATAAAATAAAATTAGGTACTTACGTAATCAAAGATAGGTAAATAGGTGCATTTGGGTACGTATGTATGGTTAATTTCGTGTAGACGTTTTTTGTTTTTAAACGGTTTTATTTTTATTTTTTTTAGCTTGACTTCGTTTATTTGTTTCTATCTTTGTTTCAAATCTTGCGACAACTTTTTCAACTACTTCTACTGAACCGATTTTTATGAAACTTTGCACGCACGTTGAGTTCTCGTGACAATACAATATTATGATAATTTCAACTTGGTAACGAGGGTCTGATGATGGAGTCAGGAGGTGTACAGTGGAACTCTTCAACCGTTACTAGTAACCCCCTCGAGTTTGGGCTCATTTGGTTTGTTTGGACGAGTGGCCCATACTTCTACCAATACACTTGGTGACGAGGGTCTGATGATGGAGTCAGGAGGTGTACAGTGGAACTCTTCAACCGTTACTAGTAACCCCCTCGAGTTTGGGATCATTTGGTTGGTTTGGACGAGTGTCCCATACTTCTACCAATACACTTGGTGACGAGGGTCTGATGATGGAGTCAGGAGGTGCACAGTGGAACTCTTCAACCGTTACTAGTAACCCCCTCGAGTTTGGGCTCATATGGTTGGTTTGGACGAGTGTCCCATACTTCTACCAATACACTTGGTGAAGAGGGTCTGATGACGGAGTCAGGAGGTGTACAGTGGAACTCTTCAACCGTTACTAGTAACCCCCTCGAGTTTGGGCTCATTTGGTTGGTTTGGACGAGTGTCCCATACTTCTACCAATACACTTGGTGACGAGGGTCTGATGATGGAGTCAGGAGGTGTACAGTGGAACTCTTCAACCGTTACTAGTAACCCCCTCGAGTTTGGGCTCATATGGTTGGTTTGGACGAGTGTCCCATACTTCTACCAATACACTTGGTGAAGAGGGTCTGATGATGGAGTCAGGACGTGTACAGTGGAACTCTTCAACCGTTACTAGTAACCCCCTCGAGTTTGGGCTCATTTGGTTGGTTTGGACGAGTGTCCCATACTTCTACCAATACACTTGGTGACGAGGGTCTGATGATGGAGTCAGGAGGTGTACAGTGGAACTCTTCAACCGTTACTAGTAACCCCCTCGAGTTTGGGCTCATTTGGTTTGTTTGGATGAGTGTCCCATACAGAAGTATGGGACCAATATACTTGGTGACGAGGGTCTGATGATGGAGCCAGGAGGTGCACAGTGGAACTCTTCAACTGTTACTAGTAACCCCCTCGAGTTTGGGCTCATTTGGTTGGTTTGGACGAGCGTCCCATACTTCTCCCAATACACTTGGTGACGAGGGTCTGATGATGGAGTCAGGAGGTGTACAGTGGAACTCTTCAACCGTTACTAGTAACCCCCTCGAGTTTGGGCTCATATGGTTGGTTTGGACGAGTGTCCCATACTTCTACCAATACACTTGGTGAAGAGGGTCTGATGATGGAGTCAGGAGGTGTACAGTGGAACTCTTCAACCGTTACTAGTAACCCCCTCGAGTTTGGGCTCATTTGGTTGGTTTGGACGAGTGTCCCATACTTCTACCAATACACTTGGTGACGAGGGTCTGATGATGGAGTCAGGAGGTGTACAGTGGAACTCTTCAACCGTTACTAGTAACCCCCTCGAGTTTGGGCTCATTTGGTTGGTTTGGACGAGTGTCCCATACTTCTACCAATACACTTGGTGACGAGGGTCTGATGATGGAGTCAGGAGGTGTACAGTGGAACTCTTCAACCGTTACTAGTAACCCCCTCGAGTTTGGGCTCATATGGTTGGTTTGGACGAGTGTCCCATACTTCTACCAATACACTTGGTGAAGAGGGTCTGATGATGGAGTCAGGACGTGTACAGTGGAACTCTTCAACCGTTACTAGTAACCCCCTCGAGTTTGGGCTCATTTGGTTGGTTTGGACGAGTGTCCCATACTTCTACCAATACACTTGGTGACGAGGGTCTGATGATGGAGTCAGGAGGTGTACAGTGGAACTCTTCAACCGTTACTAGTAACCCCCTCGAGTTTGGGCTCATTTGGTTTGTTTGGATGAGTGTCCCATACAGAAGTATGGGACCAATATACTTGGTGACGAGGGTCTGATGATGGAGCCAGGAGGTGCACAGTGGAACTCTTCAACTGTTACTAGTAACCCCCTCGAGTTTGGGCTCATTTGGTTGGTTTGGACGAGCGTCCCATACTTCTCCCAATACACTTGGTGACGAGGGTCTGATGATGGAGTCAGGAGGTGTACAGTGGAACTCTTCAACCGTTACTAGTAACCCCCTCGAGTTTGGGCTCTTTTGGTTGGTTTGGACGAGTGTCCCATACTTCTATCAATAAACTTGGTGACGAGGGTCTGATGATGGAGTCAGGAGGTGTACAGTGGAACTCTTGAACCGTTACTAGTAACCCCCTCGAGTTTGGGCTCATTTGGTTTGTTGGACGAGTGTCCCATACTTCTACCAATACACTTGGTGACGAGGATCTGATGATGGAGTCAGGAGGTGCACAGTGGAACTCTTCAACCGTTACTAGTAACCCCCTCGAGTTTGGGCTCATTTGGTTGGTTTGGATGAGTGTCCCATACTTCTACCAATACACTTGGTGACGAGGGTCTGATGATGGAGTCAAAAGGTGTACAGTGGAACTCTTCAACCGTTACTAGTAATCCCCTCGAGTTTGGGCTCATTTCGTTTGTTTGGACGAGTGTCCCATACTTCTACCAATACACTTGGTGGCGAAGGTCTAATGATGGATTCAGGAGGTGGACAGTGGAACTCTTCAACTGTTACTAGTAACCCCCTCGAATTTGGGCTCATTTGGTCGGTTTGGACGAGTGTCCCATACTTCTACCAATACAATTGGTGACGAGGATCTGATTATGGAGGCAGGAGGTGGACTGTTGAACTTAAATAAAACAAAAATAATGATAAGGATATTTGTTTGAATCCACCCAAGTTAAGGTTTCTGTATTGTCCCGTGAACTGTGTGGTGTTAGGGTGGCTAAAAATGATACGTCGTTAGCGATACACCACCCAAGTCAACGTTTGAAACGTGCCAAGGACTGTGTGGCATTAGGGTGGATAAAAATTATACTTCGTTAGCGTTTCAACCTTCAAGGCTGGGCACACCTTGTTGTATGAGAGCCTTGCCCCTCTACATGAACCTCTGGGGGGGTCGATTGTTATTGGTCCAATACTCGTGGGAACAACATGAAAGAAAAAAAATATATAAAAAAAATCAAACTAAAAACGAGTAAATAAAAAAATAGTTAAAAAAACTTTTAAGTTAAACGGTTTTATTAATAAAAAATAGCTGTACAAAAAACTAGAAAAAAAATCAGCTATACAAAAACTAGAAAATAATAAGGGCACAAACCTGGGCCTTCTTAAGATTTTACGTCTGGGTAAGAAATCGTGCAATACTAGCGTGCTGTCTTCTCATGTCCGATGCCAAAGGGCACTTTGTGTCGCTGCGTCAGCGGAATAAGTAGGTAATAAATTAAGACTTTTAACAGACTAATATAAAAACGTGGGGCGTATAATATACGTAATAAATAACATGCGCCCCACGTTTTTATATTAGTCTGTTAAAAGTCTCAATTTATTACCTACTTATTCCGCTGACGCAGCGACACAAAGTGCCCTTTGGCATCCGACATGAGAAGACAGCACGCTAGTATTGCACGATTTCTTACCCAGACGTAAAATCTTAAGAAGGCCCAGGTTTGTGCCCTTATTATTTTCTAGTTTTTGTATAGCTGATTTTTTTTCTAGTTTTTTGTACAGCTATTTTTTATTAATAAAACCGTTTAACTTAAAAGTTTTTTTAACTATTTTTTTATTTTTATCTCCTGTCGTGGTTACAATAATACAATTTCAACAAGCCTGCAGTGTTCTCAGTGATATGTGATCTTTGCATCACTGATATTGTCAAATTGTAATAATACACACATTCTCAGATTTTTTTAAATTCATGCAGTTTTGTAGTTAATTTTTTATAGTAATATTACTCATTATTTCAAAAACCAACAATCCACATTGTTGGTAAGGAACCAAATTTTATGTTGGTATTTTTAAATTTTCTCAATGTAGCCAATTGGTCAGTTTTGGACTTTCTTTGCCGCACTTTTTGCGTATTTGGCGTTTATCGTACCGTGTGGGGCCGGTACTTTAAAAGAATAGCCCCACTGCTTCTCTCCCCGTGTATGTCGTAAAAGGCGACTAAGGGATATAACTCCCTTCTTATATTACTAGGTGGTAGGGTTTAGCCCGCCCGGGTTGGTACCACCGCACTGAATGAAAGGTCGGTCGAAACGGCTATGTAAATAGTTTGTGTTTTCCGTCCAGTTCAGTGTAGCCGGCACGACCGAAGGGAAGCACTGACGTGGCACCAAGTTCACCCGGTGTTATGGGTTGACATCACGGATGTTGTAGGTGATGTAGCCAACCGTGTCAGTTTCCATAAAAAAAAAATCACGGCCATAACATCAGACAGCAACCAGTACGCAGTGCAAAAAATCTTACTTTACAAATTAATTTCTGGATTGTAATAGTTCTTCATTTATGTGATTACCAATTAATTGATGTAGAGGAAACCTAATAGTAAGATACGCAATTGAGAGTTCGCGAAGTGTGTAGGAGGCAGCAGGGGCGTCTCGCCTGCCCAAGATCAACTAAGTACCTACTCCGGACGCTACCGATCAATATCGTTTCATTTGGGTGCGAACCAGTTTGCTTAACCTTGACTCGAGTTCACCTGATCGAGAGAGTTAGTAACTTATCAAGTTTTGTTTACTGTTTCTTCATTGTTTACTCTTTGTTATAGGTACTTATTCATATACGCGTGGATTTTAGAAAATTATTACAGGCCTGACCTAAAATAATATTTTATACTTAGTGTACACAGAGCAAGGAACAAGCGGCTGAAAGTAGACCGCCGATAGCTGTTCTGTGGGCTTCTGTGTTTACTTTATCGTTTTGTCAGCCTCGATAGCTCAGTGGTGCAGACAGTCAACTGTCGCTATTGAATGTTAAGCAACGCTGGGTGCGGACAGTACTTGGATGGGTGACCGCTGACCGTTGGAGGCTGACCGAGGTTCGGATTCCTCGTAAAACTGTAGGTCCCTTCCCTCCTAATGTTACTTGGTGGTAGGGTTTAACCCGCCCGGGTTGATACCACCGCACTGAATGAAACGTCGGTCAAACGGCTATGTAAATAGTTTGTGTTTTCCGACCAGTTCAGTGTAGCCGGCACGATCAAAGTGGGAAGCACTGACATGGCACCTAGTTCACCCGGTGTTATGGGCTGACATCACGGACGTTATAGGTGATGTAGCCAAGCGTGTCAGTTTCCATAAAAAAAAATCGTGGTACGCTATTTAATAGCGCTGAAAGCCTAAGAAGATATGCCTAAGTATAGGATATTGTTTTTTCGGACTTCTCCTAGTGCAGAAATTGTGATAAATGGTTTTATATTTTCCCTCTATTTTAAAATATGAGGTAGGTACCTGCAAATACTAGATTTTCATATTCTTGCCTTCTTGTCCACATATTTCCCCCATGTACAGACCCGGGTCCTTCAAGAGAGGCATGAATAGGCACCTGTCAGGTCGGCATTGCATTCGCAACCCCCGCTTCCGACCGAATGTCCATAGGCGTCATTCATTAGACACATTATGGGTGTCACATGTTGCGCGCTTACTATAAAAATAAATATTTTCAACGCAGAAAAGTGATATCTCTCTGCACTTGTAACAAGTTATCCAACATGATTTCAAGTTACATAAAATCCTCCCAACATAGAAAGCTTAAAGTAAAGGGGAACGCTTGTAGATAATATAGCACTCGGCTGTTCGAGAGCCTTCCTTCAGCGGAGTGGAGCGACACAGGTGCTAGAGGCCTCTACACCACTAACTTTGACCAAGTAGAGCAACCTATAGCCCGTGCAAAGTTAAATGGAAATATAACATTGTTTTCTGAAGTTGAAATTACCATAATAAGATGTTCCATGATTGAGCGCTGCCCGAGCTGAGCGTTCGAAATTTTGTCATCATTAATTTAAACTTTGCCGCCCTTATTATAGAGCAAGTATTTTTTCCCTGAAAGCTCCCGGTGATCGCCAGAGCTACACAAATGGCGGTTTTCAACGACGACGATGAAAAGATATGACTAGCATTTTAGTGATAGATGCGGAATTTTAAGTTAGACTTAAGAGGGCCCTTATACCTAAAAATGTTGCCCGCCCATCTATCGGTAGAGAGCGATACATTCCCTTACAAAACGCTGTATGCTAGGAGGGCGCTGACGATGCATTTGCGCAATTGTGACGAACACGAAATAAATAAGAAGAAATATCTAGTTTTGTTCCGAACGGTGAAGCAGCAGGTCTAGGTGTGCACGTAAATGTTTCCGTCAGAAAAAACTCATTGGTACATGCCGACCGGATTCGAACCTCGGACCTCTCGCAAGAGAGGCCGCCACCAAGACCACTCAGCCACCCGCCGCGCCGCTTAAAAAGTCCATAAAAAGTCATCCACACAATGCCTGCCTTATTAGATATCACATAAATGTTTTAATGCATGATGAGATTAAGTTTCTGTGCATTTAAATAAAACTGGAAAATATTTCTATTTCAATATTTTATTTTTACATAACAAAAAACATCATCTCCATTTTTGCCAAAAACAAACATCACATCTCTATCTTGGAAAAAACAAAATGTCTCATGTCCATTTTGGCACAATAATTGTACGAAAAATATCACATCAAAAATAAAATATCATCTATTTTCAAAAATTTCAAGTTTATGATATTTGGACACACTATACAAACTTTATTTTAGGACAGTCATCATCAATCACCAATAACTTCGTGTTTCTGAATAAAATCCACATGGTATTTTACACATAAGAATGAGACATGACTCTTCTAGTTTCATATAACCGCTTTCTTCAGCGCTCATCTAACCAATTTAATTGGGAATAAAGAAAAACAATTATTAGATGGAGACAAGACAACTGACAAGACATCAACTTACTAACGTAATAAGGTACAAGCGTTCCCTTGCTTCCGCCCGCACGCATACCCAGCGTTGTCGAGCCGGTCAATGTTAAGGCCGTGACAAACGCCAACGACCTTGAGCATTCGGGAATTCTACATAATGTACCATGCGACTGCTAATTTCGCTTCGCACGTTCAAGTCACATTTAGCGTAGTTTGTCGCTATCAGCCTAAAGAGTTAATGGTTCGGGGTTCGAATCCCACTTTCGTATGTTTTTTTTTTTTTGCTTTTTTATTATTTTAATTATTAAAATGATTGTGGCTTATGTAACTGATGCGTGATTCTAATTTTTTATTTTTTATTATTTTACCTAAATAACATTTTATTGTAATTTCTTCCAAATTATTTTAGTTCATGTACTTACCACTTTTTATAAACCTCTAAATAGACTATCGATGAAAACTAAAATAAAAATAGGTAGGTAGGTAATAGGTAGATAGGCATTTAGGTATGTATGGCAAATATCATAGCAACATAGGTACCGGCATTCGGGAATTCTACATAATGTACCATGCGACTGCTAATTTCGCTTCGCACGTTCAAGTCACATTTAGCGTAGTTTGTCGCTATCAGCCTAAAGAGTTGATGGTTCGGGGTTCGAATCCCACTTTCGTATGTTTTTTTTTTTGCTTTTTTATTATTTTAATTATTAAAATGATTGTGGCTTATGTAACTGATGCGTGATTCTAATTTTTTATTTTTTATTATTTTACCTAAATAACATTTTATTGTAATTTCTTCCAAATTATTTTAGTTCATGTACTTACCACTTTTTATAAACCTCTAAATAGACTATCGATGAAAACTAAAATAAAAATAGGTAGGTAGGTAATAGGTAGATAGGCATTTAGGTATGTATGGCAAATATCATAGCAACATAGGTAGGTACCGGCCGGCGCGCGCGGCGCGCGCGGCGGCAGCATGGCACGGTGCGGTGGGGTGCGGTGCGGTGCGGTAACTCAGTAGCAGCGTGCGGTGCGGAGGCGGCATGGCACGGCGGCGGCGGCGGCGGAGGCGGCGGCGGCGGCGGCGCGGTGGAGGCGCGGGAGGCGCAGACAGCGTTATACCACAGTACCTATTAGTTATTCTGTGGTTATACCAACGAAAGCCATGCGTATAACGCCCCGTCAAGTTACGTACCGGAGCGTATACTGATAGATACCACAGAAGAGAGATATTACTGATACGGTCGTACTGTATACTGGTACGGAAAATGACACGGTGGCAACATCACCTACAATACAACATCCGAGATGTCAGCTCGTAACAACTGGTGAAGTAGGTGCTATGTCAGTGCTTTTCTTCGGTCGTACCGGCTTCACTGAACTGGACGGAAAAAAGAAGGGAGTCATATCCCGAAATAGTTTGTATTTTCCGTCCAGTTTAGTGTAGCCGGCACGACCAAAGGGAAGCACTGACATGGCACCTAAGTTCACCCGGTGTTATGGGCTGACATCACGGATGTTATAGGTGATATAGCAAACTGTGTCAGTTTACATAAAAAAATCCCTCAGTCGCCTTTTCCGACATGCACGGGGAGAGATGCAGTGGGGCTATTATTTTAAATTACCATCCCACACGGTACAAATATACCAAACCTACCTATCTTTTTTCCATTCGATCCAAACACAGAAGACAGAAATGACGACCGACACGCGGGCGCAGCAGGGCAGGAGCGAGCAAGCGAGCCCGGAACTAAAATTGTATCTAGTATTGAAGTGCCTGCTAAATTGACGAAGGCAAAATTTTTACCCTTCCGACTGAAGAATTACGTCAATAATTTCATGTAGGCGTTTTTTGTTTTTTATTTTTATCTCCTTTCGTGGATAAAATAATAAAACAAATTGAATAGAGTTTTCTCAGAGCTTTGTGACCTTTGAATCGGTGGTATTGTAAAATTGTAATAATACACACATACTCAGATTTTCAAAAATTCATGCTTTTTTTATATATTTTTAATTTTATGTTTATTACTTACTTTTACTCATTATTAAAAAAACCAGCAATGCACTTTGTTGGTAAGGAACCAAAATATAGGTTGGTATTTTTTTAATTTTCTGAATGTGTGTCAATTGGTCAGTTTTGGACCTTCTTTGTCGCACTTTTTGCATGTTTTGCGTATTTGGCGTTTGTCACCGCCTTAAAGATGAAACAATTAAAATCAGTCAGACTGAACAAATCGACCAAAATATGCTATGTTTTGGACGAATTGTCCTTGTAATACGAACATCAAGTTATAATACGAAAGCGACCATAATTATCATTGGAAATATTGAAATTATAAATGGGTGCAAATATATTTCTAACTCTTTTACACGTCCATTTAACAATATTTCATAAGCAGTAAATATCGTAGTGATACAAACTTTAAAATGCTAAAATCCCACTAGAAAATTAATCATACAACTCAGTCGGTATCGAATCGATGGAAAATGGAAATCGACATTAACGAGATGTCCATAAAATAACCCACTCGAGCACACAGAGTAGGGAGTTCACATTATTATTATTACACAGAAAGCAATCGAACAAAGCACTGTTGTAGCTCCATTCCAAGTTTAAACTCCCTTAACAAGTGCTATTGACCCATTCGGATTGATATCACCGCACTCGCATTGAGTTAACGGTCGGTCGAAACGAAAACAATGAAAAATTGTCCAGTTCAGCTTGTTTAGTGCGGAATACACGGTCTATGGACAGATTGATATAATACCCAATTTCAAAAGGACAACCGTGTAATGGGATGACATCATTAGTACGACGAAATATTGTATCACGATGTACCATATGGGGCCGGTACTCAAAAAGAATAGCCCCACTGCATCACTCCCCGTCGCATGTCGTAAAAGTCGACTAAGGGATAAGGAAATTTGTCAGCCTCGGCAGCTCAGTGGTGCGGTCAGTCGACTGTTGTTAAGCAACGCTGAGCGCGGTCAGTACTTGGATGGGTGACCGCCCGACCGTTGGAGGCTGACCGTGGTTCGGAGTCCACGTTAAACTGTAGGTCCCTTCCCTTCTTACCTTACTAGGTGGTAGGGTTTATCCCGGCCGGGTTGATACCACCGCACTGAGCGAAACGTCGGTCGAAACGGCTATGTAAATAGTTCCGTCCAGTTCAGTGTAGCCGGCCAGAAATTGAAGGGAAGCACTGACATGGCACCTAGTTCACCCGGTGTTATGGGCTGACATCACGGATGTTGTAGGTGATGTAGCCAATCGTGTCAGTTTCCATAAACAAAAAAAAACAAAAAACGAGAACGCCAAAAGTTCCTATTTTCTATCAGGTTTTCTTTAATTGCAGGAATTTTTCCAGTTCAACCTGTTTAGTGCGGAAGACACGGTCTATGGACAGATTGATATAACACCCAATTTCAAAAGGAAAACCGTAGAATGGGCTGACATCATTAGAACGACGAAATATTGTATCACGAGAACGCCAAAAGTTCCTATTTCCTATCAGGTTTTCTTTCATGGCAGGAAAATTGTCTAGTTCAACCCACCGAGCATACAGACTGTATGCTCCGAGAGAGATGCTCCGAGCATACAGTCTGTATCCTCCTTGGTTCAACCTGTTCAGTACGGAAGACACGGTCTATGGACAGATTGATATAACACCCAATTTCAAAAGTAAAACCGTGTAATGGGCTGACATCATTAGAACGACGAAATAGTTTACCACTTGAACGCCAAAAGTTCCTATTTCCTATCAGGTATTTTTCATGGCAGGTTCTACACTGGCGGCCGTAGTCAGGAAAACGTAGTGTGAGAAAACAACCCGCTAAGTGGGATGACCACAGTACTCAAGAATGGTCACAATCCGATTAATGTTTCGTAGTCATCCATATGTTTATTTAAATAGTTCGTGTTTTCTGTCCAGTTCAGTGTAGCCGTCATGAAATGAAGGGAAGCACTGACATGGCACCTAATTCAACCGGTATTATGGGCTGACATCACGAAAATATTTTGAACAACAGATATCAGTACTCTAAAACGCGTAACACCTATTTAACCTTTTCTAATATTCTTTTAGAGCTATTTGGGCGATGTATTAGGTACTGGTTAAATATATGGATTTCCGTGGACAGAGATGACACAAAATGTTTTTGCACATCGGTTACTACTTCGTTATTATCATGAAAGTAAAATTTTCTTTTCTAATTTTCTTTTCGTCCAATACTGATCTAAAATACCTAAATTTCTACGTATGCAAATTCCTAGGATGACACAAACTAATATAATATTAGGTTGGGCAAATGGTTCGGAAACTATATGCGTAAAATAAACAACTTTAATATTTTTGAAACCAAAAATCCTAGCGCTACAGGTCTAACCGTGTCTGTTTCCATAAAGAAAACCTCTTAAGAACGTCCGTCGGAGGCAAATGGCTGCCTTCCGACTAGACGATAACGTTCAGGTCAGATCCACGACACCGCAACACAGGAGAGAAACATGCATGAAAATATATGATAAACCTCACACTGACGGGACGGCGACGACGATGATATGATAACGTATGCTGTGACAGCGACGCGACGAGCGGAAGCTAATTTTCTCCATGCAAAATTGTCTTTCGGCATTTATATTTTTACCCCCCTAAACCTTATCCTTATTAAATATATTATTGGATATAAAATCTTTTTTCATTAGATACATGCAAATATATAAAACAAAAATCAGGATATAAAGTTATTTTATTTACTGAGTGTGAGACAAGCGGTCGAGTGCGATGGATGTACTCATCCAGGAGCCATCGTTGACTATGAGAAGGCGTTCGACTTTGTTGAAAAAAAAGGCTGTCGAAAACTCCCTATTGAGGTATAGAATCGACCACCGCTACCTCGAGGTCCTTCGGAACCTGCATGAATCCTGTGAGGCTCCACGAAAGTACCCAACCAATCCTCCTTGGCTAAGGCAGGGGGATGTGATCTCACTCATGTTCTTCACAAACTCATTGGAAGATGTGTTCATGACGCTTAAGTGGGATAATATGGGTATAAACGTGAATGGAGATTTCCTCAGCCACCTTCGCTCCGCCGATGACATTGTTCTTCTGTCAAATTCCCGAGATCAGCTTCAGACCATGCTGGAAGACCCTTTATACAGCATCGATGAAGGTGAGTCTAAAGATGAACCGGAACAAAACCAAGGCTGACTGACGCATTGCTAAAGTGCCACCGCAGTCGAAGTTTTCCATTAAGAAACCGCGTTACTATACTTGGAACTGAGCTCTGGATGGTTTGATACAGTCATTAGGATTGCCGTACATTATACTATGAGTAATGTTATTAATTCACCTATCCTTGGTAGTGGACTCGGCGCATGCGCTGGCTCGCCTCGCTCGCCTACATTCGAAACTGATTAATGGCTGTGGCCTGAATTCGACTTTATAGCTGCGGATAGATCGACCCGTAAAATATGCTCTAAAATAATTTAGTGAGCGAAATCTGACACTTGAAAGGCTAGGTAATTGCCTTGCGCCTCGTCCGTGGAGTCTGCGTCGGCCATAACTAAGTACTGGTGTAGAGCTTTGTTCATCGGAGCATGTGTGGCAATGAAAATGATATGAGTCAAATTACTGGTCCCGTCTCTATTTATAACACTTTTTTTTATACATAGGGTGCCTCTTTTTTAGCTGCATATTATATTTACATACACCACAATACATACATTTTCATACATTTACATAACCAAAAAACATTAATCGGGTGTGTGTGGCTGAGTCAGTCAGAGGGTCCAAAGCGCATGCGCCGAGCCAATATCACCTACGCGAAGGTAGGTGCCATATCGGACACATCCCTTTGGTTTCTGGCTATACTGAATTAGAGAAGGACACAGTCGAGGCTGCTATGCGGCCATCTGACACCAGTACTCACTGGTGGTACTAACCGTCAGCATATAGCATTCGTCTTCGATAAATTTTACAAAAAATTTAACAACAGAGCCAAATTCACCTCTCTACGTGAGCTACAACGGAGATGCCATGCCAACAAACTGTCGTTGCTACACTGTCTAGCCTATTGATACGACGCTTGAAGATTCATGTTTGCAGTATGTACTTAATTTTTGGCGAGGTAAAGGAGTAATGCAAAACGGGATGGAAAAAGAACTTTTTTTTGCCATCCTATGTCAGCGATAATCGGACTGGTTCGACCCCACTAACTTCTCGCAAACGAGGCATAAGACCTTTTCTCTTGCCAACCCTTTATGTACCTACCCGAAGGCACACTAGACATGATGTTGTTTAACTCAAAATTTTAATGGCTGTTGGTTGGACACGTCAGCCTACTAGACAAGTAGACAACGACCGTTTGAGAAACACTGGCGGGACAGAGAAATGGAGTGTGGGAAGACCACCCGACAGGTGGGACGATGTCATTAAGTACGTCGGGGGCAATCCTTGGTTCCGCGCCGCTGAAGGCCGGGAGGACTGTAGGTCCCTTCCCTTCTTACCTTACTAGGTGGTAGGGTTTATTCCGGCCGGGCTGGTACCACAGCACTGAGTGAAACGTCGGTCGAAACGGCTATGTAAATAGTCCGTCCAGTTCAGTGTAGCCGACATGAAATGAAGGGAAGCACTGACATGGCACCTAGTTCACCCGGTGTTATGGGCTGACATCACGGATGTTGTAGGTGATGTAGCCAACCGTGTCAGTTTCCATAAAAAAAACAAAGGCTGGAGAAACATTGAAGAGGCGTAATGTCCAGCAGTGGAAGCATAAAGTATCTCGGACCGTAGGACTAGGCGATAGGCTAGGCATATTGCATGACTGAGAGCTTGAAACGGGCAAAGCATAAAAGAGCTTTTGAAGAGGAAGAGGGAGAGGGGCACCCCGGTCCGCTGCATCTCTCCCCGTGTATGTCGTAAATGGCGACTAAGGGATATGACTCCCTTCTTATATTACTAGGTGGTAGGGTTTAACCCGCCCGGGTTGATACCACTTCACTGAATGAAAGGTCGGTCGAAACGGCTATGTAAATAGTTTGTGTTTTCCGTCCAGTTCAGTGTAGCCGGCACGACCGAAGGGAAGCACTGACGTGGCACCAAGTTGATCCGGTGTTATGGGCTGACATCACGCATGTTGTAGGTGACGTAGCCAACCGTGTCAGTTTTCATAAAAAAAACAACAGTCGTCACTGCCTGATGGGGCATCATATCTAAATCTTGTCCTGCCACTTCGCCATGAGCCGGGGTGTCTACATGCAAATAGAATATTTTCAACCCTATACGCTGGAACTTACCGCGGATGCTTAGGTATAAATCGGTTCTGCAGATCTTTCCTCCACAGAACTGGTGAACTCTGGAACGCTCTCCCTGCCCACATTTTTCCTCCAAGTATAGTCTCGGGCTCTTCAAGAGAGAGGCGTGAATAGGCACCTGTTAGGCCGGCATGGCATTCGCAAACTCCGCGTACCTACTGTCGAATGTCCATGGGCGAAGTTATACCTATACCTTATGTGCGCGACGTGGATGATCACATCACCCCCTACACTTCGTGTTGCCCGCTCATTACACGATGTTCCTGTCAGCCAGATTCCATGGCTACGATTCTTCCTTGTATTCTTGCCCGACTGCACTGAAGTGGAAGGACGACGTGTACTAAAGAGGGTGATTTCTTACCGACAAAACACACGACCTCAAGACAACGCGTCTCCCTCACTACTCCCTCCTCTCTCCGGGTGTGAAGGACGAAGGAGGGAAGGGGAACGGAAAGGAGGTAGGAAGTAACGGCCTCCGAACAATTACACTAAGTGCATTCCACAGTTCAAAGTGGCTGAATCTCGGCAAGTTAACTGGAAATAGCAGTCGTCATACTTACTGTGCTTTTATCTTTGTAGAGATTGTGTTTTTCTTCCTCTGTACACTAAATGGTTTTTCAATAGCCGCTTTAAAACAGCAGTACCTAGGTACATTTAAATAAAGTAATCCCACCAAAAACATAAATATAAAAGATGCCAAGTCTCGCACGCAACCTTTCCATCGAAAAAGTTTTAAGATCCCATGCAGAGCCAAGTCTTTTCATATCATTGAACCCCGAATTCAACAATGTTGCCATAAATTTATATTGTCTACTTAATAATCGTATAAAACGTATATAATAATCAATATTTAGTTACTCCTCTTATATTTAACATTTTCATTACTATATAAAAACACCTTGACTTGGCAATCGGACAGCACATAAAGATCGCTTCGTAAAGATTCCTTTTCAGTTTACAACAAACTGGTATTAGGTTCGTTCATATTATTGTTATAATATTTTAGCTGTCCGTTTGCCAAGTCAAGGTGTTTTTTTATATAGAAATGAAGATGTTAAATATAAGAGGAGTAACTAAATATTGATTATTATTAAGTAGAAAATATAAATTTATGGCAACATTGTTGAATTCGGGGTTCAATGATATGAAAAGATTTGGCTCTGCATGGGATCTTACAACTTTTTACGGTGGAAAGGTTGCGTGCGAGACTTGGCATCTTTTATATTTATGTTTTTGGTGGGATCTCATTTCTTTTTGTAGGTAGTCTTCCTTTTTTTCTTTTCTGGTATTAGTTCTTGCACATCAGCTACATATTTTCGATAAACATTCTCGAAGACAGTAAGTCACTTTGCTATAAACGTGGTGGTCGGTGTTGTGCTGTAATTTACCAGAATACTTGTAGCACAACACCGATTACTCTGCTTACTCCGATTGTCGGGATACGGCGTGTGGTGTGTATGTGTATGTGTACTTATGCAACTGACAAAATTATTTGTCATAGATTTTGTATGGAAAGGTAAGTTTACCCAACAAAAAAAAGGGGGCCTCAATTTAATGATGTTTCAGTTTTTCCTTTCGTTGTGGGATAAACATTATCTGAATCCAAAATTTCAAGTTTGTAGGTCTGCTGGAAGTATCTTAGATTTTTGATGACGGGTGAATTTTCATAGACTTTGTATGGAGGAAAAGTAAGTTTACCCAATAAAAAAAAGGGGGGCCTCAATTTAAGGATGTTTCAGTTTTTCCTTTAGTTGTGAGATAAACATTATCTGAATCCAAAATTTCAAGTTTGTAGTTCTGCTGGAAGTACCTTAGATTTTTGATGACGGGTGAATTTTCATAGACTTTGTATGGAGGAAAAGTAAATTTACCCAATAAAAAAAGGGGGCCTCAATTTAAGGATGTTTCAGTTTTTCCTTTCTTTGTGAGACAAACATTATCTGAATCCAAAATTTCAAGTTTGTAGGTATGCTAGAAGTACCTTAGATTTTTGATGATCGGTGAGTGAGTGAGTCACTAAAATAAAAACCGGAAAACTTTGACTGGCGATATCTCGCAAACTATAATAGGTACAAACTTATAATTTGGGCGTATAGCTAGGTTTGGTAAGTACTCTTGGTAACTAAAACTTCAGGTGTTTATCTCTATCCACAACAAACATACAGGGAGGCCAAAAGTACCCTGAGTTGCTTCGAGAAAAGGATGGTACGGCCGTGTTTGTACGACTTGACGGGGCACTGCCGTGCCCCCAGATAAAAAACCGGGCCGAGTTAAACTCGCGCACCGAGGGTTCCGTATCGCCAGGTCATAATCAGTGCCTCTCACGCCATCTATGGCGTGTTTTATGAAATGCCTCATACTGTATTCGGTAGATGGCGCGCATACACTATTTAGTTTCTTGTATGGGGACCCCGTTAACTTTTTACTTTTTCTTATTTTTATTATTATTTGTCGTTATATCGGCCATAATAACACATTTATTCTGTGAAAATTTCAATGGGCTACCTAATACGGTTCAAGAGATACAGCCCTCGAACAGACAGACAGACAGGCAGACAGACGGCGTAGGCTTAGTAATAGGGTCCCGTACGACGGATACGAAACCCAAAAAATATACGTAATAATCAGTTACCTGGATAAGTAGAAGAAGCATAAACATAAAATATTATTTAGGTAACTCTATGAAAAGAAGTTATGTATGAACGGTTAAACCCGCCCGGATGGTACCACCGCACAGAATGAAGGTCAATCGGAACAGCTCTATGAAAATAAAAGTTACTTAAGTGTAGTAGCCGGCACGACCAATGGGAAGCACCGACATGGCACCTAATTCGGCAACGTGTGATTGGGTGCTCAGATCGCGCATGGACACAGCTGAAATTCCGGATTATAAGTGATTGTTGTTGGGGGTACATTGTGCAAATTGTGTAGGTACAATTACCTTTATTTAGGTACCTACACTAATAGGTACCTTTTGCATTACTTATCACTAGATACCTATATTAAATGACAGACAGACTGACAAACAGACAGACAGAGAGAGAGAGACAAACCAACAGACAGACGGACGGAAGGACGGACGGACAGACACATATTTTATAAGAGTCCCTGCCACAGCGTCGCTGGCTTCGGAACCCTAAAAATGCTTTTGTTTTAGACATTGATATTATATTATAAATCATTTAGATTGATTATAAGTTAGTCTAACAAATAAAGGTTTAGGCTTATAATAATTTTACTATGGTTATATATAGCAGTAATATATAAGTCAATGGGTTATAGGGAAAACAAATTCTACGGCAGTGATATCTAGTGGCGAATCGATGAACAATTTCGGTATTTTAGTACCTTTAAAACGGACATCTAGCGACGAAATTGGGAAGTAGCAACATTCTAACCATCGAGATTAGGAACGCAGTTTCTATCGTCGCCCACATAGACAGACAGATGTCGCAGCTGTCGTTATGTCTATGATGCTAAATTAGCGATGTGTCTAATCAAAAATATTAAAAAGCCAATCGTCCATAAATGAAACTCAGTCCCATCATTATTTCTTAGTACCATATGAAACAAAGCCATTCCAGGCTACTAAAAGCGAGGCTAGGCGGGCCCAGGGCACATTTCGTTAAGCGACAGCAATGCAATGCATCTGCAAATTTATACGATGAGTTTGGTAAGCCGTACCATCTTACTTTTGACATGGTTGGAAAGAGCATGAATCTACTTACAATAATGATTTATCAAAATTATACATTAAGTAGGTGTATCAGGACTTCTATATTAAATGCGACCGAAACGTCAGATAAGATAGATTTTCGCCAGTAGCCAGCGTGAAATAGTATTGTTGTTGTGATTACAAAAAGATATAATTTTGATCGCCATTTCATTGCCTAAATGGGTCGTTCCGCCATTTCGTTCAAATTTGCATGTTTTGGCGGAATTTTTATTTTTTTATTTTCTGAAATATATTTATGTATATATGTGTTCCTGTACTTATTAGATGTAGTAACATAAGAGAGGCATCTATGTACAACTTTTAGTTTTGGAGAAAATTGATGGAAGGTAATGAAGGTGTGGATGGTAATGAAAAACACCTGGATGGTAATTTATGCGGTTGGATGGTAATGAAGCATGCTAGTATGTCTTAGTGAAATTTGCTTGATTATATTATTATTATTATGATAATGATAAAGATATCATTATTTAGCTGATGGTAGTAATAATGTTAACGATTATCAAAAGTTCGACACTATTAACATCAAAATTTTAGCTAAGTAATTTATAATTCATAGTGTAAAAAGTTTTAACTGAAATAACAAATCCCCTTTCCACCTTCGTACCACGCGCACTGGGCAGGGATTGCATCCCTACACGCTGGACTTACCGCGGATGCGTACCAATCGATTCTGCAGATCATTCCTCTACAGAACCGGTAAACTCTGGAACGCTCTCCCTGCCCATATATTTCCCCCCAAGTACAGTCTCGGGTCCTTCAAGAGGGTTGTGAATGGGCACCTGTCAGGCCGGCATGGCATTCGCAACCTCCGCATACGACCGAATGTCCATGGGCGTCGTTAGACACCTTATGGGTGGCTCGGCGCCATATGTCGGGCTTTAAATAAAGCAAAATATTTCGTGTTTTCCGTCGAGTTCAGTGTAGCCGACACGATGAAAGGAAAGTACTATCAGGGCACCTAGTTCACCAAGGTGTTATGGGCTGACATCACGGATGTTGTAGGCGATGTAAACATGTCAGTGTTCACAAAAAAAATTGTGTGCACGTAGTAAGTAGTACATAAATAATAAAAATCCAATAAAACTGGACTTTTAATTCTATTTGGCACGTAAAACAACTATACTCTTACATATCACTGAATTGAACCGGCTACACTTAACTGGTCAAAAACATGAACAATTTTCATAGCATTTCGACCGAACTTCAGTCAGTGCGTTGGTGCCGACCCGGTCGGGTTAAACCCCGTACTCCAGTATACGTTATGTAGATACTTTACGTGCCAAATAGAATTAAAAGTCCAGTTTTATTGGATTTTTATTATTTATGTACTACTTACTACGTGCACACAATTTTTTTTGTGAACACTGACATGTTTACATCGCCTACAACATCCGCGATGTCAGCCCATAACACCTTGGTGAACTAGGTGCCCTGATAGTAATTTCCTTTCATCGTGTCGGCTACACTGAACTCGACGGAAAACACGAAATATTTTGCTTTATATAAAGCCCGACATATGGCGCCAAGCCATCCATAAGGTGTCCAACGATGACCATGGACATTCGGACGTTTACATAGCCGTTTGGACCAACGTTTCATTCAGTGCTGCGGTGGTACCAACACGGGCGGGATATAACCTACCACCCAGTTAGGTAGGAGGGAAGGAAAATCAAGTAAACATTTCATTACCATCCGAACCCCTTCATTACCGTCCGGCAAACATTTTGAGGGTAAAGGAGGGTAATGAAAAGGAGGGTAATGAAATTTTGATGTATTTCTTCAATTGCTCCCTTATTACTGATATTACAAATTTATTATATTAATTAACGAGTATTCTGACTAAAATCTGATGCATTAGGATTTAAATGAAATTTTTATATCGTGTACTTATGTTAAAAAAAGCCGGAAGGTAATGATGCCTGGACGGTGACAAAGTAGTTGATGAGCACGAAGATCGTGAGTATTTTCTTTCCCAGCGACGCTCGTCCTCTCCTGTCTAGATCCAGGGACACAATGAGGAGCGTTCGACGTGCGGAGCGTAGAGCGAAGGCTAAAGTCGGGTCACACACTGTCTAATTTGTAATACCAGTTCCGCGGAAGGTAATGACGTTTTTCCACGGACAAAAATGAAATATGAATTCTTTTTATGATATAATGGCTCTAAAAATAAATGAATCCCAAAGAAACATGCGTTATTAGTTACACTATAGGTGGGTTTATTAATATACTCATTTTACTTGAAGAAACTAAAAAAAATAATTATACTAAATACTGATCCTTCGTTTGGAAGAGGATAGGAATGAGAATTTTGAAGGTTTTTATTTTTTTTTATTTAATTGAATGGACAAATGTCTGATTCGTTGAATACTACTTTTTCCTTTCATCTAAACCTATATATTTCAATAAAATCATTTTAAAAAACATACATTTTCACACGCTTTTACTGCGCGGGAATGCAATTTGAACGAAATGGCGGAACGATCCAAATCATGAATTAAAATTGTAATAAATTTAAAATGAAAAATATATAACAAAAATTTAAATTTTAGAAATAAAAATGAGTGAATTTACAGTGATAAAATTTTTTTGGAAGGGATAAAATGCGAAAATACATCAGTGGTCACCGAGCAGGATGCGCCGCGTCGCACCCCATGCAAATTTTATGACATGGATTGACGTGCGCACTCCCAGTGTGTAGGCTTTATTCTGAAAAAAAAACTGTTTTAAAATAATTGCACCGATTTCAAAAAACAACTAGAACTTAATCTAGTGAGTTATGTTTTATTCAAATTTAATGCTAACAAACAATTAATTAATAAACACAACTTACAAATAAAAGATTTCCTGTATAGGGGCCAAACACAATGTCCCTAGGACGGACGCAGCATTCCCCCTTTGAATGGCGATAGAAACACGCTGACGGAAAAATGCTGTAGCTCGCCGGTCACCTAAACATTCTATTAATTGTTTTCCAATTTTGCGGGCGAACTTACACGCGTCATTGCTCCATGGGCCAAGCGTCTCCACGGCAAAGGCGAGGAACTCAAATCTTATGTAGTATTTAATAATATATTTATTCATATTCGGACCCTTGAGATGAAGGCGGTACAAACAATAGCACCAAAGGGGTCCATCTTTAACACCTTTTAAGTTCAAATTGTTTTTTAAGGCGGTTCAGTGTTTTTTAAAACTGTATTTTATTTCACTATTTTTAGTTCAATGTATAACAAGTTCTGAGTAGAATTGGGCGTTAAACCGACGACGTGTTTTTCCAGTGATTGGTACACACATAGCAGTCCATATCTTGAAAACTACTTAAGCGATTTTGATGAAACTTGCACTATTTTTTTTATGTAATCCGGTATGGGTGGCCGATTCGGAGGGGCCAAAGCGCATGCTCCGACCAGCCAATATCACCTCCGAAAAGGTAGGTGCCATACCGGAGACTTCCCTGGATTTCTACTACTAATATAAAACTATTTCCTAAGTTGGAATAATACTTAATCCAATAAAAAAATGGCAAAAGTTACAATTATGGCAATTTTATTTCTAGTTTCCTAGAAATTCGTAGACAAACATACATACATACAAACATACATACACTTGTGAAATTTGGTACACCTATTTAGAAGCATAGACTAACATAATACGAATATTGTGCCATTCCAACGATATTATACCTACGCGTCGAATTATTGATAACCTCCTTTTTTTAAGAAGTCGGTTAATAAATAACAAATTATAATGACAAGTTACGTTAAGTCGTGATTTTATTATATTTTATTCTTTAAAATAATTGCTATCACATTCACTCGCTGTGTTCCTGATCTCATAGTAAATAACTTACAGATAACAGAGTTACTTAGAATAAATAAGTCGTGTTTCATCAGGGTTATAGGAGTTTCTATTCAAATAAATTGATTCGGTACATCGCTTTGCCATAGACAATTTGTTCGTTCATTTCTTTGCCATATTTTTTTCCTCCATTCCATTCATTCATTCATTCGTTTTTCTTTTCTTGATTGTGGTGGTTGCCTCGATCGCGCGGTTCGTCCTCATCTCATTTATTTCTTGTCGGTCGCTGAATTAGAGTGAAGTCGGTAAGTGCTGAAATTATGTTGATTTCCACAATATTGTGGTCTTTATTCTCAACAGTGACATTCATTACTAGCTGCCTGCGATTTAGCGGCTGCCGGCCGGCATAGAATACAACGTGGTCTAACCGTAGGCTCTAGCGTTCTAAGACTTTCAGACAATATTTTCTTGATTTTCATACATCACGCGCCTCTTCATGCAATACTACGCCCTGGGTATAGATTATGGTCACGGTATCCTCAAGGTCAACGCAAAATCTTCGCGTTTGAATTGAAACGTAGAATGGAAATTTTTCGTACTTTGTTTTTGCTTGCACTTTTTACATATTTGCAAGAATTACACGCCTTTAGTACCTACCTACATCGAGCTAAAACACGTAACATGAGAAATCTAATTTACATAACCTAAATAAATGTATCTGCCATAACCATCGATGACCATAACTATGACCCGTGAACAGTTGCGTTGTAAATACTTCTTGCACGTGTAAGAATACCGAATAATTAGGGGCTGAACAAACTACGTTCTCTTTATTAGTTTTATTAAAAGCGCGACATGTGGCATCGTTTCACCTACGAGTAGGTCTCTAACGATGCCCATGGACATTCTGTGATGCATTGGGATTGCGAATGCCATGCCATGCTGGCCTGAAAGGAGCCTTTTCACGCCCCTTTTGAAAAAAACTAAGGCTGTAATCTCGTGTAATTGGGAGGAAATAGCGTTCCACATTTTCCCGGTTCGGTAGGTCGATTGTATACAGGTGCATCCCCTACCCAGTACGCTTAGTAGGTCTTTTCCACAACATTCTTTTTGCATGTGAAAACATCGCATATGGCGCATTAAAAGAATTTTTTGAAAAATTCATGTTGATTTCTCGCTCCCCGCGTCGCGCTTCAAACATAATTTTAACCTTTTTCCTCCCTCCCAATTAATATGCCTTGATCAGTTTTATGTTCTACAATTTTAGGCACTGCTCACTACACCAGTCACATGCAAGAATCTCTTTACAAATATTTATTTATTAGGTACATATTATAGTGTATGTGTAAAACCTATTGAAAGGGTGAAACATATTTTGGTTTTAATCGAAAGGGATGCAGCAACAAAAAATATATTATATGAATGTCTGCATTGCTGCTGAGAGCCAATTTTCTACTGCATGAACATTAAAAAATGTATTCTAAATTCAAAAGTGAATGATCTTTGTCCATTTCTTTGTCGATGTCGTCGTGAAGCATCTGTCGATGATGGAAAGGCAAAAGGGCCCAAGTGCCAAAAATAATATTTTCAATTTAAAACTAATGAAACTGTTACTTTTCCCACTTAGGTTCTTCTGCCTTTCTCCTTGTATTCATAATGTTGTTAAAGAACAATTTGCACATAACAATGGGGAAGCACCGCACTGCACCGCACCGCAAGTGGCACTGGACTAGTGGCGTACCTAGATAATGGCATGTTGAGTCGTTGCTCGTCCTAGATTCTCACCGCGTGCTTCGTCACGATAAACCATTCCCTTTGAAACTTCTCTCATCTGTGTTGTGTTGGAGGTCAGATGTTTAAAGCTTCCTTTCACTTTGTGAGTACCTACTTAGGTACCTACTTAAGTTTAGTTAGTGGTAAACCTTAGTGTGCTAGATGTAAACATTGATTGAGAAGAACCTTATCATAGGTACTAGTAACACTAACACATACTACATGGCATTCTACAAGCGGCATGTGACTGCTGTGACAACATTCTGATGTATTTAAATTATTTTTATGCATTTTTGCAATTAATAAATACACTTAGCGCTGATTGTAGGTACTGTCCAATGCTAGTGACTTATGAAGTACCTACATTTTTTTTAGTTAATTAAATTTTTAAGGGTTACAGTACATCATCTACCTCAATGTTTTTAGATTTTTGCATGTATTTAAGTAAAAATTACAATAATATTGTCACTTTTATATTCTTCTTGTAGCTTCTGAAATATTAATTCCTTGGAAAATTAAGTAAAACTGAGTTAATATTTTGTTAAAGATTTTATATATCGGAAAATGTCTGCAAGAGATAGAATCTGTGAGGGAAAAAATGTACATACTGTAGGAGATTCTTTTACCGAAGTACCAAAGGGAAACAATTTTGTTCACACATTTTTACCAATTAAAGGTCAAGGTTGTAGCAGAATGGAAAACGGTAGGAAACGACCTTTGGAGGTGGACGAGGACCTGGAGAATAGTCCTAAGAGGAGGTTCAATGGTCCTGTGTTAACTAGTTCCATGAGGTATGATCGGTTTATCTAGATAGGTACAGGTGATATGGTATATATATCTCGGGGCCTGCGGTGCGATACCTTCTCACAGCGCATGTATGTTATATGTATGTACATTCTATTTGCTGGTTTTTATGTAATGCTTATGTGTGCGTACTATGTTGTGGAGAAGGAGATTTTAGGTTGGTAATAGTAGGTATGTTGCGTATATATGTTCTAGTTTTCTGTGGAGTACAGTTTAACTGACACAACGGAACGGAGTCACTGGTGTGGCATGTCCATTTGCTAACGTTTTCAAGATAGTTCCTAAATATAAAAATGTTCCTAACATCTTCAACAGACAAATCATTAAACTCTCAAGACCATTCTACAGACAGAAAGCGTTAAACTCTCAAGACCATGGATATCAATTGTCACTGCGACGGCGATGATATTACAAGCTTGGATCTGAACAAGCCCGAGCACCTAATGCCTATGATGAGACCGTTCGCCATGAGGTGTTTTTGTTCTTTTTATTAGAATTTATATTATTTCAGTAGTTCTTTTGTAGATAGTACCATAGTACTCTATTGTATACTGTAGATAAATTCAGCAGAGTCAGCCTCGGTAGCTCACTGGTGCGATCGGTCGACTGTAGGTCGTGATCATAAGCACACCAGGGTGCAGTCCAGTCAGTACTTGAATGGGTGACCGCTCGACCATTGAAGGGTGACCGTGGTTCGGATTTCACGTAATACTGTAGTTCCCTTCCCTTATTACCAAACTAGGTGTTAGGGTTTAACCCGCCCGGGTTCGTATCACCGCACTGAATGAAAGGTTGAAACGGCTATGTAAATAGTTCAACCATGTCAGTTTAAAAAAAAACATACCCAAGTAGGTACATACTTAACACTTTCCCTGCTGTAGCGTTACAACTTATGTGCCGTGCTGTTTTTCCATATACGCAGAGTACCAGCTTGTGTGCCAACGCTGCTACTAATTTTCTGTCACCCCAATTCGTTTCTATATTTATACAAATGCTTACCTTATATTATAGTGTAGGGCAAGTTAAATTTGTTATTGGTGGTTTCTGAGTACTTTTCGTTTAACATTTTGACATAAACGCAGAGACAGACTGAGTCTGCCACTAAACAACTTTATTTCCTAATAATAATTGTGGAATAAAAGTTCTTCACTTTTAAGTACAGATAAACTATGAGCCTCTTCGATCGTGTAAGTATGCACCAATAAGTGGTGAGCTTATCCTATAATATAAATTATTCTGTCTGCCATACTTGCATTAACACTAATCGCAAGTGTAGGTATCTATTCTTGATGTAATAATCTTTTTTATCTCTCTCTTTTGTATCTAAAAAGCTTACTGGTGAAATCGGTAGCGCATTTTATAATGTACATCCACTTAAGATCCTTCATTATATCTATCAGATCCGTGATATGATAACTTTGATGGTAAGTATGTTCATAATGTACATGTCAGACAACATGTCGGATGATATTTTACCGAACTATATAAATGACAGATAGGGAAGTGTGTTCACTATCACTGCACTGTGGAGTGTCTTGTTGGCAACTTTAATCATTAGATCTTAAAGCTTCATGATTGCCTGGTACTTGTGAACACTGAACAGTATAGTTGTTGCTTTAGATAGTGTCAGACATATAGTTGGTGTAACTGTTGGTGTTAAATCAGAGTCAGTTGCTTTTATTAGCCTTTGTCAGTAGATTTCTGTTCTGTTTTGTTCTGTAAATGTTTTTTCAGATGTAAACCTTAGCTACACCTTGTTTAAATGAATAGTAGGCATCATTATGTTGCTTTCACGGGGGCTATTTCGTCAGGTGTTATCACTTTTAATACCTACTGCTCCCCATCTATGTTCTGCTTCATATTGAAATTATAAAAAAATAGTTAATTGTACAATATGGCGTAACCATATTTTGGTTTTAATATTTTCTCAGGGTTACAAACTTGAAAGAAACACTATTTAAAATGCAAATTTCGGGAATATTGACTGATTATTTCTACAATGGTGCCGGAACTCTATTGGTTGGACTTTGGAGAAACACTCTTCTTAACCTGTACAATGTGGCTTCGACCGACGACAATACAATGTTAAAAAATTCTTTGTGGTTGGTCCGCTCAGCTACTATGAATTCCCCACCTTAAAAATATTTCTTGCGATGTTTACCTACCTTGAACTTTACCTAATGGTTGTGGGAAACGTCCATTCTTCCAGCTAACTAACGTACGAATACCTATTTACTTAATTAATTATTTTAATTTTCTTCTAAAGAGCATGCAAACAATGGTCTTGGGAGAAGTGGGGCTTATTTAATTTTAATTAGCTTGATATAGCATTTATATTTTTAATTCTGAGTCAGCGACAATTTGCTTTCTGTCAGACATGAGTAGGTACCTACTGTTAAATTTAAACATTTGAAAAGATAATTTAACAAATATGAGCTTCTCATGCAAGGTAGAGCTGCAATCTTTTTATTTTTATGAATATTTTTTGCGCCACTCTGATGGATGGCGGAAAACATTATTACAGCATTTAAATTCTTAGTAACACATGAAATATTCAATTAGCAGCTGCTCCCAAGCGCCTCGCCGTTTGAGTATGAAATTAAGTAAAATAATACTACAACAGTTTCCATAATAATGTCAGAAGCTCAGCAACAATGAAAAGATGGAGGATGAAAAAAAACATCATATTTTAATCTGCTTTCAGCTTCACCAAAATGCCTCTGCAAATCACTAAGCCGGCGCCGCAGTGGAAGACTACTGCCGTCGTCAATGGGGAGTTCAAGGATATCTCCCTCTCTGACTACAAGGGCAAATATGTTGTGCTCTTCTTCTACCCGCTGGACTTGTGAGTACTACCTTACCTCTCTTCTGTAATTAATATTATGCACTGTCCGCACGTCTCAGACATATCGGTTGACTGGAACAAATCTCTTTAATTGTTTATTGTTGTTGTTTATTGAGCATTCTTATGGCAGTAAGACTGTACTCGAACTTGTCACAATTTGTTGTATCTGGTTCGATTAAATCTATGAAAAAAAAAAACTGGCTTGAAACTTCGCAAGGTATTTAGATGCCGTTTATTCCACATTTTAGAAACAATAGTAAACTTTTTACGTAATAGATACATACTGTGTGGGGTCGGTACTTAATAAGAATAGTCCCACTGCATCTCTCCCCGTGCATGTCGTAAAAGGCGACTAAGGGATAAGCGGCCTTCAGATACCCCGGTCGACTTGTGGCTTTCATGGAAGACAGGCTGGCTGGGGTAGCTGGAGACTGCGGGGTTTTGCACGAAGGTCCCCAACCAATCGGGATTAGTTTGCAGGCCTAGAGCCAACCCCAAACCAAAACAACAACAACAACAACAACAAACGTCATAGATACAAGTTTTTTTTTCTGTTTTTGCCTACTGTTAGTAATAATATTTGTATTCATGTTTTTAAACCAAATCAGTTTTTTCATGGCGATGGGCCAGAAAATTCACAGACATTTTCTTGGCACATTACTTATAATAGGTAGTTTTCTACAAACACTTTCTTAGGATTTGAAGCAAAGTTGCGTAACAAAATTGACACTAAACTTGCACCTGACTTATTGAATCAGCTGCACACATAAATAAATAAATAAATAAATAAACCTTTATGATTAATTAAACGGCAAATTATAGTGATGCATCGTCACCTTGTTGAGTAACTATAAAACAACTTGTCATTGAGGCATGATGCAAGGCAAAAAGGAAACATGAAATATCACAAGCCTAGATCACATTTCATCACTCTAGCTAGTGCAGACGTCTGAGTCATTTTACGAGTTTGCAGTTTTACACAACTCATCGATATCAATCCCTTTAATTAATATGAACAGGTGTGGAGTACTTTCAAATTAAATATGAAATGATAACGGTAGTGTTAAAATTATCACACTGGTTTACACAGTTTTACCTACGTAAGTTGTACAGTTTTGCGAAATCTGCCACTTGCATAAGTTTTGGTTAGATTCGTACTGAAATACAGACACAGTAGTTAAGTCCCACTTGCAAGAATATGAAAGATCTGAATTAAAATTGCGTTCAAGTAAAAATTATTACCAAATGTCAAATAATATACTCTATCGAGTGTGTTTATATATTTGAACATTAATAAATTTGTCTGTTTTCATGTTTCCGATATGCTAACCATGTTTTATCACTTGCGGTTGTAAGGTCAAACATGATAGGAATTTTATTAAGTTTTCTGGGTTATCGTGTCTGAACTTATCCGAATCATTCTAACTAATTGGAACGATGTTCTTCATCAACTTTGGTAATAAAGATATCAACTCAGTAAGTTAGTCCAAATTTGGCTTTTTTATATTGAGAGACAGAGGTAGGGCTGAGATTATGTAAAACCTTGATTAGATATTATTGTATTTTAGATTTTTCTTTCTAGAGAACCCCCATGGGTGGCTGTGGCCAATAGTCAGTCACGTGTAGACACAGCCAATCCTCTACCACCATCCAGATATAAATTAAATGCAATCAGTACTATAATCATCTGCTTGGTTAAGTTGTTGGACCATGTTGAACATAGCAGATTGCATTATCAAAAGACCTTGTACTATTAAATCGATGTGAAGGTCTTCACGGGTCGCTCACTGTCAACTGTGCAGGAACGTGATTTATCGATTGTATTCATTTGATTGGCTTTTAACGGTTCTTCTGGCATTAGAAATGTCAACTCTTCACCCTATACATTTATTCTATCAATCAACCAGCTGTAATCGGTGAATTAGTAATATAATATAAACAGGTATACTTTGGCTGTTTCATATGAGAGACGGAGGTGGGGCTGAGTTCTGTACGTAGTTCGGTCCGTTCGGAATGATAGAACATATTCAATATCGTAATTCATACTCTTTGTACTCGGAATTAGAGTTCCAATAGTAGTGATAGAGAAATTATTTTCAACTTAGAAGAATTATACTAAACAGTCATAGTCATTGCTCCATTCACTCCAATGATATTTTAGGAAAGATAGGTTATCTATATGACATTCAGTACTCACACATGGCACGTCCTTGAAGAGTTGAGAGGAAGAACTGTAAAGTGATGCGCCGACTCGAATAGTCTTATTCCAATTATTAGAATTAGTGCAGAATCTCATTCATTACACACAACGGCATTTTCGAGGTGTTAGCGGCTCGTGGTTAGCGGTCCGAACGCGTGCGTAATTAGTGGGCGACAAACTTCAGACAGGACTGTGGTCTTGTATTTAATGTGCCGCTTGGGAGCTCAGGTAACCTATCTACCTCCTTTTAACTAATAATATCATTGGTTCACTCAATATTTGTGCAATGAATGTGGAGATCCATTGTTTCTGCTTACCCCATTGAGAAGCTGGTGCGACGTTATGTATTTATGTATTAATGTTTGTTCCGCAGTACGTTCGTGTGCCCGACGGAGATCATCGCATTCTCGGACCGCGCGGACGACTTCCGCAAGATCGGCTGCGAGTTGATCGCCGCCTCCACCGACTCCCACTTCTCCCATCTCGCCTGGGTCAACACTCCACGCAAGCAAGGTGCCTATCTGGTTGAAGCGAAGCTTTTTAAAGTACATTTGGGAGGGGCACCTATACTCCAATCAATGAAGCATTTCCACTCGACGTAATTCCTCTGTCGCTGAATCTTTGCAGTGTGATAAAGTAGGGTTTAAAATACACGTTTGACAAATTATCTAGGATTTTTGATGTTTGGAAGTTAGGTATTTATACCTAAAGATGAAAATCGCTTATAACTGCTGGTGAAAAATTGCTCCGTCCGAAGTTCCTTCGGTATATGATATTATATATTAATAAGAGTATATATATAACATTATCTATGAAAATTTCGATTTCGAATAGGCAGAAATTTGAAAATACCTATTTTGTATCACAACTTCTTCAGAAAAATTGCTCTGTCAATTTTTATTTTATTATATGTCTTAATTTATTTATATATATCGCTTTAGACAAGTATCTAGGAAATTTTCCTTATCGATCACACCTTTACAGATTTTCGGCAATAATTCGCTGTGAAAAATTGCTCCGTCCAAAATTCTTTCGGAATATGATATTATATATTAATAAGAGTATATATATAACATTATCTAGGAAAATTTCGATTTCGAACAGGCAGAAATTTGAAAATACCTATAAAAATTACTCTGTCAATTTTTATTTTTTTTTCATCTCCTAATTTCTTTAAATATATCGCTTTTCACAATTATCTAGGAAATTTTCCTTATCGATCACACCTTTACATATTTTTGGCAATAACCCAAGCACTGTGAAAAATTGCTTCGTCTGTTTTTATTAACTTATTAGACACAGAACATCAAAATATAATATAATTGTATATATCCAATAAAATTTCTCCATTAAACATGAACTTTCGAGTAGTTTCGAGTATCGCAATATAATAAAACAACGTTTAAAAAGCGCGCGCTCGCACTACACTGAACTCGGGGTGCGGGAGGGCTGCGGGGAGTGGGGAAGAATAAGCCCGCCCGCCCGCGCGCCAGCAGCTCATCGTCCCGCACCGCGACCGACGAGACGACACGCGAGCGTCGTCGATGCTCGCGGCTCGCTATTCCGCCCGCCACCTCTGTCGTCCCACTACAACGCCGCTCCGCCGCGCCGTCCTGCCGCCTATGGAACGAAAATGTAGGGCCTATACAATATTAGGAACTTTTAAAATTAAACTTTCGTTCTGTAATTTAATTTGTATGACAGTATGTCGAAACAACTTATTAAACATATTTCATGCACGTACAGTCTGTATGTAAATAAAGTGTATACATTTTTGTAAAAAAACGATTTAAAAAATTAAAAACCGCCTTCAAAAATGTATGAAATTTAAAAAAATCGAACCCTAGAGTTGAAGGCGGTCGGTTATTTTTGCTTGCTTTAGCACCGCCTTCAACTCTAGGGTTCGATTTTTTTTATTTCATAAATTTTTGAAGGCGGTTTTTATATTTTTTTTAATAGTTTTTTATTTCAGTTTTTTTAGTAATTTTTTGCTATTAATGTACTCGGCGGAATCGCTCGGCCTTTGGCTTCGCGAATCCGCCTCGCTTTCCAATCCGATCTTGATGAAATTGAAATGGGACCACACGGAAAGCACCAGCTTTCAAATAAAAAAAGAATCATCAAAATCGGTTCACTTGGGGACGGAGTCGCGTGTGTCCGCCTGTAAGTATCTACAGGTCGCACTCAGACGACGCGGGGACAGCTCGATTGTTCGAGCACTTGAGTAGAGCGGCAGATGAAGTGCATGTAGTTTCCCTATATATATATATATCCGCGGATATGGTTCTGCTTGGGGATTTTAATGCCCATCACGAGGAGTGGCTGGGCTCCGGGAGAACTGACTTCGAGGGGAGAGCCGCCTACGACTTCGCCCTGACGCATGACCTGCCTCAACTGATAGACCAACCTACCAAAGTGCCAGACATGGACGGTCATGCACCCTCTCTGCTGGATCTTCTGCTGACGACGAACCCTGCTGGATACAAAGTCACAGTGAGCACTCCTCTTGGCTTCTCTGACCACTGTTTAGTGGGGTCCACGGTGCCATTTTTGCCTCCTTAGTCTCGTACTGGAGGAATGCGTCCAATTTGGCACTACGTGTCAGCGGATTGGGACGGGATGCGAGAATACATCACATCCTACCCATGGAGAGAGCTATGCTTCAGTTCGGATGATCTACACCTCGGATGATCTACACCTTGGCTACGGCATTGGCGCATTCCGGCAGAATGCGCCAATGCCGTAGCCGAGGCGGTTCTGGGGGGAATGGAGATGTTCATTCCCAGCGCCCTCGTGCGCCTCGGTGGTAAAAGCCAGGCCTGGTACAGCCGCGACTGTGGTGAAGCTGTCGCAGCTAATGGCGCAGCTTATCGTGCATGGTCGTGCGCTCGTGCCAGACGCGATCCTAATGTATCCGAACTGAAGAAAGAATACAACCGCCTCTCCAGATCCTGCAAGAGGGCTATCGCCAGGGCCAAATTCGAGCATATCGGCAGAGTTGGTGATAGGCTGAACCAGCACCCAACTGGGAGCCGTGAGTTTTGGTCTCTCGCCAAATCTGTCGTATCGATTTTCTACCGCTCCTCCCTTCCACCTCTACAGTGTCCTGGGGGCTCACTTGCCCACTCCGCAAATGTAAATGCTCTCTTTGCGTAGAACTCCACCCTGGACGATGGGGTGCCATCCCCCCATCCATAACTAGGTGTGAGAACTCCATGCCGGAAGTACAGTTCCGACAACGAACTGTGCGGGCGGAGCTTATCTTCCTAGACACCAGGAAGGCGAGTGGGCCGGATATGATTCCTGCATTGGTGCTGAAACGGTGTGAATTGGTCTCGATATTGCCAAGGCATTCGAATGGGTTTGGCACAAATCGCTTCTGGGCTAGCTTCCGTCGTACGGACTTCCTTCTGGCCTCTGCGACTGGGTCGCCGACTTCCTACATGGGCTCTTCGGACGCCCTGTCAGTGAATGCCGGCGTACCGCAGGGATCTGTGTTGTCTTGTCACCAACACTGTTTCTTCTGCATATCAATGACATGCTGCCACTCGGCAACATAAATTGTTATGCGGATGACAGTACAGCACATGGATCCTATACCAGCGACCCTTCAGTCAGACGGGATGTTGTGGATGAAGAGGCGTAGACTTGTGTCTGATCTCAAACAAACGCTTCGGTCTATTTCCGAATGGGGCCGCTGTACGCAACAGTCGTTCTCACCCCGTGGTGTTAGTGGGTGGACTGTAGTTGGGTGGGGGTGCGACTGTGCACATGCAATATCACGCCGTCACCGCAGCGGTACTCATATTCTTGGTTTGATAGTTTCATAAGGGGTGAAATAGGGTAAATAAGAGACGATTGGGACTTTTACAAGTTTCCCCGAGGCTGGTTTACGCGGCGGCGACGGGTGTTGTCTACTGTTATCTATCAGTCAGTTCAGATCTTATTTTGCGCTTCGTGATAGGATTAGTTTGGCGTAGCGTCTGGATCCGTCTGGCTGACTTCGGAAATTCGCTTAGGTGTCGGGCTCCGTCTGGATGGCGTCGGGGAACGCAGGGCAGTATCGGGCTCCGTCGGGATGGCGTCGGGGGACGTAGGGCAGTGTCGGGCTCCTTCCGAGCTGCGTCGGGATTAGTCGGACTGGCTTCGAGGCTCGCTTAGATGTCAGACCGCGTCTGGATGGCGTCGGGGGAACGCAGGGGCAGTGTCGGACTCCTTCTGAGCCGCGTCGGGATTCGTCGGGCTGGTTTCGGAGCTCGCTTAGATGTCGGACTGCGTCTGGATGGCGTCGGGGGAACGCAGGGCAGTGTCGGACTCCTTCTGAGCAGCGTCGGGATTCGTCAGACTGGTTTCAGAGCTCGCTTAGATGTCGGACTGCGTCTGGGTGGCGTCGGGGGAACGCAGGGCATTGTCGGACTCCTTCTGAGCAGCGTCGGGATTCGTCGGACTAGCTTTGAGGCTTACTTGGATGTCGGGCTCCGTCTGTATTGTGTCGGGGAACCCCAGGGCAGTGTCGGGCTCTTTCTTAGCAGCGTCGGGATTCGTCGGACTAGCTTCCGAGCTCACTTAGATGTCGGACTCCGTCTGAATGGCGTCTCGGGAACGCAGGGCAATGTTGGACTCCTTCTGAGCAGCTTCGGGATTCGTCGGACTAGCTTCCGAGCTCACGTAGATGTCGGACTGCGTCTGGATGGCGTCGGGGGAACACAGGGAAATGTTGGACTCCTTCTGAGCAGCGTCGGGATTCGTCGGACTAGCTTCGAGGTGTAGCACAAAGTGTGTGGTGGTGTGGTACCTCCTACCTGGATGTTGATGTCTCCGCCCGCAGCCGCACCTGCGATAGCTCGGTCCTTCAGGTGGTGGTCGTCGATCGGCACGGAAACGTCCCGGTGTCCGAGGATCTGCTGGGCCCAGCTACGCACACACTTCGGAAACTACACTCACTATACTTATGCCGTATTAGGTCGCAACAAGCCCTGAGAGCCCGCGCCGCGCTCGATCAGGGTGGATTTTATCTTTTCCAGAGCAAAATGTTTGAACAAAACCGCCCGCTCCCGCTTGTATTTTCGGACGTGTCAGATCACAACAGTCCGTCGCCTAGGCAACCGGACTCTTCTCCTTTCCGCCAGGAGGCGCTGTGTGCTTCTTGCATGAAGACCGCTGCAGGTAGAGTCTTGAGGCGAAGAGAATGGAGGAAAGTTTATTTTTTATTTTTTTTTATTGAAAGCGCGACATATGGCGCCGAGCCACCCATAAGGTGTCTAACGACGCCCATGGACATTCGGTCGTATGCGGGGGTTGCGAATGCCATGCCGGCCTGACAGGTGCCCATTCACGCCCCTCTTGAAGGACCCGAGACTGTACTTGGGGGGAAATATATGAGCAGGGAGAGCATTCCAGAGTTTACCGGTTCTGTAGAGGAATGATCTGCAAAATCGATTAGTACGCATCCGCGGTAAGTCCAGCGTATAGGGATGCAATCCCTGCCCAGTTCATGTGGTGCGGAGATGGAAAGGGGACGGCGGGATTGCGTTAAACAGCTCTTCCGAGTACTCCCCATGGAATAAGCGATAGAACACACTTAGGGAGCCGACATCCCTACGGTGTTGCAGTGGTTTTAGATCGCGGGACACTGCGGGGTCACCCACTAGTCGCACGGCTCGACGCTGGATCGAGTCCAGAGGCGCAAGCTGGTATTTGGCAGAGCCATCCCATAGGTGCGAGCAGTACTCCAAGCAGGACCTGATCAGCGATTTATACAAAAACAGCCTTTGGCCGGCGTGAAGTACCGTCGCACCTTATTGAGTACGCCCAGCTTTTTAGAAGCCAGCTTGGCCTTCCCCTCGATATGGCGACGAAAGTTCAAGTCGTGCGACAGTTCGACTCCGAGGACCCCGAGGTGTTCGCTTAATTTAAGCGACGTGCCTTGGAATGAAGGAGCCGGTGTGAACGCCGCTCTCTTCGCACTTAAGGCGCAAACTTGTGTCTTGGAAGCGTTGAACTCGACCAAATTGCTACGGCCCCATTCGGAAATAGAGCCGAGTGTGTGTTCGAGCTCAGACACAAGTCTTCGCCTCTTCTCATCCACAATATCCCGACTGGCTGAAGGGTGACTGGTGTAGGATCCGTGTGCCGTACTGTCATCCGCATAACAATGTATGTTGCCCAGAGACAGCATATCATTGATATGCAGAAGAAACAGCGTGGGTGACAACACAGATCCTTGTGGTACGCCGGCGTTCACTGACATGGCGTCCGACGAGCAACCGTCCACTAGGACCTGAATGCTACGCCCATGTAGGAAGTCGGCGACCCAGTCACAGAGGCCAGAAGGAAGTCCGTAAGCCGGCAATTTGCCCAAGAGCGACTTGTGCCAAAGCCGATCAAATGCCTTGGCAATATCAAGGCCAATTGCCAAGTATTTTTAATTTCATTTTTCATTTATTCATTTCCATCTTAGGTACCATCGGTACACTTGAGTTCGTCACATTTTAGTTTACCAAATTTACAATTGAAACTGTCTGGGTCTAGCCATGGTAAAGTACTAATAATTAGCAATAATATAGGTACATAACTAAAAATTATAAGAATACAGAGAAAAAAAACTGTTTTGTGCATGAAAGGCAATTAAAACTAGAGCTAAATTAAAATACTTCGCATCAATAGAATTGTCAAAGGTTAAAAATTCAATTGTGTCAATATAAAAAAATATAAAATTAAAATAAAATTAAAATAAATTAAAATTCAAAATTAAAATAGGTAGCATCAATTCACCGTGACCTTCAAGCGATTCCCCCCAAAGGTGAGTGACGTACGCTAGGAGATCACCAGCAGATCGTTTTGGCCGGAAGCCGTATTGCCGATCGCTGATGAGGTCATTCGTCTCCAGGTACTTCATGAGCTGCGTATTGATAATGCGCTCCATCACCTTACAGAAAAGGGAGGTAATCGCTATAGGTCGGTAGTTTGACGGGTTTGAGCGGTCACCCTTTTTAGGGACCGCTTGCAAAAACGCAGATTTCCAGGCCGCCGGCACACGGCAATTGGAGTAGGAGAGACGGAATAGGCGCGTCAGCACTGGGGCCAGCTCGGGAGCACACCTTTTTAACACCAATGCAGGAATCCTATCCGGCCCACTCGCCTTCCTGACGTCTAGGGAGAGAAGTTCCGCCCGTACAGTCCGTTGTCGAAACTGCACTTCCGACATGGAGTTCTCACACCTAGGTATGGATGGGGGAGTGGCACCCCCATCGTCCAGGTTGGAGTTCCCCGCAAAGAGAGATACCAGTAAGTCGGCTTTCTTCTTTGCGGAGTGGGCAAGTGAGCCTCCAGGACACTGCAGAGGTGGAAGAGAGGAGCGGCAGAAATTTGACTCGACATATTTAGCGAGAGACCAGAACTCACGGCTCCCAGTTGGGTGCTGGTTCAGTCTATCGCCGATTCTGCCGATGTGGTCAAATTTGGCCCTGGCAACCTTTTTGCAGGATCTGGAGAGGCGGTTGTATTCCTTCTTCAGTTAGGATGCGTTCGGATCACGTCCGGCACGAGCGCGCGACCATGCCCGATAAGCTGCGCATTTAGCTGCGACAGCATCAGCACAGTCGCGGCTGTACCATGGTTGGCTTTTACCACCGAGGTAGACAGAGGCGCTGCGAATAAACATTTCCATTGCCCCCAGAACCACCTCGGCAACGGTATTAGCGCATTGCGACGGATCGCCCGAACTGAAGCAGATCTCTCTCCAAGGGTAGGATGCGAAGTGTTCTCGCATCCCATCCCAATCTGCTGACGCGTAGTGCCAAATTCGACGCGTTCCTCCAGTACGGGACTGAGGAGGCGAAGATGGCACCGTGAACCACACTAAACAATGATCAGAGGAACCCAGCGGGGCTCTCACTGCGACCTTATATCCAGTGGGGTTCGTTGTCAGCAGAAGATCCAGCAGAGAGGGTTCATGACCGTCTATATCTGGCAGCCTGGTGGGCTGGTCTACCAGTTGAGACAGGTCATGCGTCAGGGCGAAGTCGTAGGCGGCTCTCCCCGCAAAGTCAGTTCTCCTGGAGCCTAGCCATGCGTCGTGATGGGCATTGAAGTCTCCAAGAAGAACCAAATCCGCGGTAGGGATCCGCTCTTGGACTTTGTCTGCCGCTCCACTCAGGTACTCAAATAACCGAGCTGTCTCTGCATCACCAGAGTGCGACCTGTACAGACAGGCGTACACCCGCGAGACCGTTCCCAGATCCTCGTGGACCCAAAGTACTGATAGCTCGGAGTCCTCAAGGCAGCGCAGGCGACGACAGCAAATATCTGCCCTGACAAACAAGCAAACCCCGGCTCGCGACCGGAAGGCTTCTTCCAGGGTGTAGCCGGGGTAGTGCAGGTCGATATATTTGTGATTCCGTCAGGAAAAGCAAGGCCGGCTTCTTCGTCTCCAGGTGGTGATGGACGGCATTCAAATTGGTATGCAACCCCCGCACGTTGGTCGAGTCAACGCTAAATAGTGGTGTAAGGGTGTGCACCGCTGATTGAACCTTTTTTTCCTTTTTTTTCGCTGCCATGATTTTTGTAAGAGGGAGGGAAAGAGCATGAAAGGGTGGCTGTGGTGATTCACGGGCAAAGCGTGGACCCTAGCTTCATCGCTTACTACTTAGGTTAGTGTTGCGCCGACACGGAAGACGGAAAGGCCCCTGGTCCCCCCCGGAAGTGGCCGCCGGAACCCCTACTCCGGTCACCAACCGGCACGACGGACCACTCCGGGATTATGCGCCGGTTGACCGGGGCAGCCTCTCGCGTTGGTTAGACGCGATTGGGCTCCTGTACTACCCGGCGGGCGGCCAGCGGAATAACCGTTTAACCGGGTCTCCCTGTCAACCGTGTCGATGCGTCACCTCTGAACAGCGAATCCGCGTCGATATCACTGGCCTACTCCTCACCACAGCCAACCCCACCAGCTACTGGGTCCCCGGGAAGTACACCGGAACACAGCGAACTGTTATGCCGGTGTAATTGTTTCTCCCGGGGTGTGGTGGCGAACCCAGCCGATCCGAAGATCTCCCACACGCTGATTGCTGTTCATTTGGCACCACCCAGGAGGCACGTGTGACTTTTATATCGGATTTCTATTATTAATAATTTGAATTTTAATAGGATTCATTTATTATGTTTCATATTATTTTATTTTCTAAATAGAAAAATTTTAAAATGTGTGAATGTTAGTTTGTGACTTGTATATGTTATACAAATAAATATTCTATTCTATTCTATTCTATCTTCAATGGTTACGTTAGGCGGCGCGGCGTAGGCACCTGCTTGGACGACGACGTCGAACTACACTCTGACGATATGTCGCGATCACTACGTAGTAGGTACATTGAACCACATCGAAAACAGCAATTTACTTTACTTCGCGGTCGTGAACTGACACATTCGTCGCGGTAGTGAACTGAACTGAACTTATTTATTATTAGGCGTTCTGTTTCATAGAACGTAGACATGTTTGATTTTATTTTTAGAAAAAGAACTCTTATTTCCAATGAAATAAGACTCACTATAGGTCCCCAAAGGCAAACCAACCACATAAATTGATTCCATTTTTGCAATATACCGTTTGTTTTTATTATAAATGCCAAAAAGAATCACATAAATTGGTTCCACTTTGCGATATACAGTTTGTTTTTATTATATAATGCCAAAAAGAACCAGATATCTTGGCTCTGTTTTGATAAATACTTTTAGCGTACTTCATTAAAAACAAAAAAGTCCATCTCGCTTGTATCTTTTACGCAAAAAAAAAAAATCTGACCAGTTAGCTAGTACCAAGTAGCATAATTCTTTTCTGCTGTTGCGATATACCTCAATTGGGCGGATGCTTCTTAGACGAATGTGTAGAAACCTATTAGTATCATACCAAGTAGCCTGCCTGGGTCTTTTCTGCAAAAAATAGAGGGTTGATTAGCTCTCGATTGGTATATTTAACTCATTTTTAACCAATTTGTGGGTTGGTGCCTTTTGGCATTTATATGGTCAATTTTCTGAAGAAGTTGTGATACAAAATAGGTATTTTCAAATTTCTGCCTATTCGAAATCGAAATTTTCCTAGATAATGTTGTATGTATACTCTTATTAATATATAATATCATATTCCGAAGGAATTTCGGACGGAGCAATTTTTCACAGCGAATTATTGCCGAAAATCTGTAAAGGTGTGATCGATATGGAAAATTTCCTAGATAATTGTCAAAAGCGATATATTTAAATAAATTAAGACATATAAAAAAATTCAAATTGACAGAGCAATTTTTCTAAAGAAGTTGTTATACAAAATAGATATTTTCAAATTTCTGCCTATTCGAAATCGAAATTTTCCTAGATAATGTTAATATATACTCTTATTAATATATAATATCATATACCGAAGGAATTTCGGACGGAGCAATTTTTCATCAGCAGTTATAAGCGATTTTCATTTTTAGGCATTCATTCATTTTAATACCTAACTTCCAAACATCAAAAATCCTAGATAATTTGTCAAACGTATATTTTAAACCCTACTCTATCACACTGCAAAGTTTCAGCGACAGAGGAATTAGTCCGAAGAGCCCATACAAGGAATTTCCTCGTTTCCTGGACTACTAACTCAGAAATAGTGAAACGTCACGAAAGTACGAACGGAAGTTGCAACGCTCCGCGATGAGAATCTTTTAAAGTTTAACCACTGTATAAGTCGAAGGGAATCTGGGAAGGAGAGGAAGGATCTGCGCGCAGGGTTTAAGAATTCGGAAAGAGCCAATCACAACACACAGAAGCTTCAGACTTCCAAGCTGACTTTGCTTTGCTGTAAAGTTCGTACTTGCGCGGTTTTTACTCTATGAAAAGGAAATGCCACGGGTTCAAAACATTTTGTAAACTACCTACATTACAAGTTTGCCTCTACTAAGTTGATGGCGCTGACTCTCGTGAATGCATGATTAAAGTTTTATTCGTTTTGACAGCTGAATCTAGGCTCCCTATATTCTACATAAAATTAGCTATGATGCTCACACAGCTCCGTATTTTTGTTTGGTGTTGTGTTTCGGGATGCGGGTTTCGTCTGCAAGCAACTAACCGAACAAACACGGGGAAAGGATCAGCACGGGAAACCGATAAGTGGGCCACCTTTTGAACCAGTCACTCTGGCAATGTTATTTTGCATCAAAACAAGTTAGCTTGCCTCTAGCTGAGGCACTGGAAATTATTGACATTACACACTTGTTTCCTCTTATTGTTGCATTCAATAGGTATCAATGAGTGGTATGTGAGTTATTTGTTTGTGCTTTTAAATCTCTAAATGCTTCTTTCTTCTTAATGGTAACGTGACCAATGCTTGTGCGTCACGTTAACGTAGGTACTGCCTTCACGAATATTATCAATTTTATTATATTATATTCACTTGTATATTTTTGTAGATATCGCCTAACCTTAAGTATGTATTACTTGTGAAATACTTCGCTGGTTACATACCTAATTAGCATAGGTTTACCTTCTTTATAACTACTACTTGCAGGTAATTGTTTGTATTTCCTAAATCTCATCTCTCCCCGTGTATGTCGTAAAAGGCGACTAAGGGATATGACCCCTTCTTATATTACTTGGTGGTAGGGTTTAACCCTCCCGGGCTGGTACCACCGCACTGAATGAAAGGTTGGTCGAAACGGCTATGTAAATAGTTGGTGTTTTCCGTCCAGTTCAGTGTAGCCGACACGACCGAAGGGAAGCACTGACGTGACACCAAGTTCACCCGGTGTTATGGGCTGACATCACGGATGCTGTAGGTAGATGATGTAGCCAACCGTGTCAGTTTCCATAAAATAAAAAAAATAAAATAATAATCCCTCATTAACAGCTATTCTGAATATTCCTCTTGTGTCTTCTTGCAGGAGGCCTCGGCTCCATGAACATCCCGATTCTCGCGGACAAGTCGCAGAAGATCTCGCGCGACTACGGCGTGCTCAACGAGGACTCGGGCGTTCCTTTCCGCGGTCTCTTCATCATCGACGACAAGCAGAACCTGCGTCAGGTCACCGTGAATGATCTGCCTGTCGGACGGTAAGACGGTGTCATCTCTGCTGTACCTACCCAAAATAATGTGTCAAGCCAATGCGCTCGGCACGAAGAAAAGGGAAGGTTCCACTCAGTGGATCCCATGTTCTGACAGAAAGATAACGAACCATGTTAGGTTGCATAGACAAGATTTTTTAGGGGATGCAAATTCTGGGGTCCAACAATTATTGTTGGACCAGTTTAACGGCACAGTGACGTTAATGTCAAAATCACGGCACGCTAGCAGTGACACAAAAAACCGGCTAAGTATGAGTCGGACTCACACACCGAGTGCTCGTTCAAAATGAGGGGCTTGCGCGGTGGCGACAGCGGGCGCGAAATATCAAACATATGAAACTGCCGCTTGTGGCCAGTTTGAAGAGCCTGTGGCGGGCGCGACAAGCGACCGGACTGCGCGGGCGCGGTAGCGGACCGCACGCGACAACATCAAACGTTCCTATCCGCTCGTTGCGGCCTCACTAACAGGCCTAGTGCGCGAGCGGCGGGTGGAACAAACGAGTTTGGTCTTGTCGCCCGGTGTGTGCGCGGACAAAATATGTTAAAAATTCGCTAGAACAACTCGCGACGCACTGTGGCCGCTTAGTCGCGCCCGCGCCCGCACTCTCTTCCGTCCCCGCCATCGCTCATTCACTATGGCCGGGCCCCGAGGGTTCCGTTCCGTACCACCGGTGGCCGGTTTTTATTATTTGTTGTTTTACTGTAGAGTTTTCACTATAACCACACCAAGTTTGACGGTTGTATGTATTACTGTTTTTACGTTTGATAGAGCAAATGCAAGAAATCATTGAAAAACATGTTTCTTCTATGTATCTCGTAATTTTTTTTACATTTTTGCTTTTTTTATTTATTTGTTAGGATACCATAACACAATATTCTGTGAAAATTTCAACCAGCTACCTACTACGGTTCAAAACATACAGACAAACTGACAGCGTAGGCACAGTGGCGGTGCTAGACCAAATGTAGACGTCGGCGACATCAGCTTTGCGAGGCCTCTTTCATTTCCCAGTGAGAAAGAAAACGATCAATAGAATGACACTGATGTATGAGTGTATGAGTTTTATTGCTAATCAAATGTTGACAAAAATTAAATGAACAATCGCAAATTAAAATAAATAACCCAAAGTTTGCGACCATACGTAGATGATAATTTTTGGGATCGCGCGATCCCAAAGGGAATCAGCTAACTAGGGCAAACGATTTTTTTCGAGACTCCCTCAGGCGCGAGGCCGTCGGCACGTCGCCGACGCCTAGCACCTCCACTGCGTAGGCAATACGATATGGAACCTTAAAAATTTATGAAATATCATATAGAGCCAAGTGTGAAAGCTGTTCATGTGATTACATAAAGTTTTGTCTCCACTGCTGCCGTGATGTGGCCGTGATGTCACTGCCGCCGTGTTGTTCGTCCGTCTAGTCATCTAGCAACCATTTTTTTTATGTAATTCAGTATGGGTGGCTGAGTTAGAAGAGCCAGATCACATGCTCCGACGAGCCAATATCACCTCCGAGAAGGTACCGAGGAGACTTCTCTCTAGATTGCTGTTTTGGATTGACATTGATCGGGTCATCATATACTTTTTTGTATGGACCTCCACATGGTCGGTACACCAGTACAGTCAGCCCACTAGTCAGAGCTAGGGGCCATGTCAATGTTTCCCGACAGGTCGGCTCCCGTGGTGGACACGTAATGCTGGGATTGTGTGCACTTCACTAAATTAATAGCAGGCTGCAACTCACACATAAACACATAATACGCAATTTGATCAATAGGGATCTCCTTCGTACACTAAGTACTTAGTATATAATTCTCAATTGTTTTGATAAGATTAGAGCTAACCAGAATAAAGCAGTTGTTATCTGAAATAACCTACATTTGACATGTCTGTATCTCTATCAGTCACGTCTAAGCCTAAACGTACGTGAAAACCACACGTAGATGATTCCTGTATGATAAGAAATTTGCAATATTTGCGTGCAATGATTCACATGTATGTACATTGATAACTTGCGTGTTGCGATGCGATAATAGTCCAGCTGTTCACACACTATTTTTCTATAGTAAACGATTTTGATATGTTTAATATTACATTAGGATTCTATTTAAAACCTTTGATATTGTTTTCTAACCACTTTTGGTCTCACTAATAAAATGTGACTTTAATAATTGGTCTTTCGTTATAAGATTTCTAACCATTACCGGCGTACCTGCAAAAGTAGACCTTAAAGACACATTAAAATTCATGTCATTGTCGAGATAATTGAAACAGATGATCGAGGCATGTCAAACAAACTGACCTCATGTTCGTGTCATCATTGTGACTGTCTTCTGGGGATTTTTTTATACCTACCTTCGTCATCTTTATGCCATAGGAATGTGACTAGCAGATTTTTAGATTAGCGGCCGATTTCACCACCTTGGGCAAAAATGTAGCTGCGAGTTAACTCATTAAAAATATATATGAGAAATATCACTTAACTGACATATAACTGTTGAGCGTGGTTTCGCGAGGAATGGTGTTATTGGCTGTGTCTGATCTTCCATTGAAGTATTGGGCACAGACACCCTCGCCGGCTGTCTATAATTTTTTTTATAAATTATTGAGGTCGTGAAAACGGCTTTAAGTGAAATCAAGTAAAAATTTGTTTATTTCATGCTTTTCCATCACTGCCTCCTGAGCTAGATACCACTGTCTCACAGGAGCAGAATCTGTTGTAAACATAAAATATATGTTCAGCCGTTTTGTACTCAAATAAAGCTATAAGTGACTCGGCGTGTGTTTCCGCTTGCAGGTCTGTGGACGAGACTCTCCGCCTAGTGCAGGCGTTCCAATACACTGACAAGCACGGCGAAGTGTGCCCAGCCAACTGGAGACCCGGCGCAAAGACCATCAAGCCTGACACCCAGGCCGCGCAGGAGTACTTCGTCTACTCCAACTAGACATGCTTACATATCTCTCTGCATATTATTTATTCCAGGCTCAAATGCCTCCGTTGTGGGGGAGTTTCAGAAGGGAAACATCCGCTTGTAGATAGATAGATGGAACACCTAACTTATCTATAACTCTTAAATTTTACAAAACCAATTTCAATACTTTAGAAAAGTTTGTATAATGAAGATGATGTTAAAGTAATTTCAAGATACTGGTTTCACAATGTCCATCCTGTAAAATCGCACTTTTTTATAAACTTTTATTCAACTTGTCACATTGGAGGATTTATTGTAAGTTCAGAGTGTTTCAGTCTGATTTGATAAAAAAGTAAGTTTGGTGTGAACTGTACCAACTACGTAGTTGGTACCCAGTTTCATGGTCATGCGTACTCTCTCGTTACCAATGCGCCAATGCAAGGCAAGTAGCATGACCTCGAAGCCATACACCTACACCTATTTGGTAAAAGGAAGGTTTATCAGCAGCGGTGCTATAATATAGAATAAAAGGAAACAACGGATGCATTTTAGTTTGTAGCGTTTTCTACTTTAATGTTTTTACTGCCTTAGGGTTACAATGGGCTTTGAAATGTGTCTCGTTAGTGTTTTAGTGTTAAGGTTGACGTGGAGGAGTTTGGTTTAATCTCAGCGCAGTATTTGTCAACTAAACGCTTTTTTCGTCATATTTCGAAGCTCTTGAAATTTTTTGTTTCTGTTGATTTTGGCTCTGGCTAATTGTTTATTTTGTTTTGAACTCTTTCTTGGTACCAAATAAGAAGCTGTAGTGCTTACCGTCAGGAACGTTCAGTATTTAAAGAGATCCTAAAGATATATTTTAAGTAGTTACATGTAACCAACCGCCCTCTCTGGAGGGGATTGTGATTTTATTGCAGTGTCAATAAATGACAAAGGCTCGTAAAACCAATGTGATAGCTTTTCAAATAACAACGTACAAGCCCAGTTAGAAAATTTTGATTGTGTACAAACGTGGTTCAAACACGGCATTTTGATTAAACTTCTAATATTTATTCTGGTGTGTTATTTATGCAATTCTCCATTACAATGTTAGAATTTTTTATTAAAAAAATGTTAACCCTCTGCATGCCACAGCGGCCCAATGGCCGTAAAATGATCACTATTGTTCGGGAGGCGGAAATAATAGCGATTTCAATTAACGTTTCTTATTCAATCGAGTGAGAGTGGTGGTTGTACAGTAAAACCTTTTTACCTTTCCCATATAACGGACTGTACACATATTCAGAGGAAAAAAGAAAAAAAAATTTACCACTCTGTTTATACCTACCTACGTCATTTCTGGCAGGATGGTACCTTCTTTTATAGGCTTACGTTATTTCAAACGTATTATTTGAACTTGCCTACACATTGATATGTGATTTGTATGGGGGGAATTGTTAATTTTAGGGTGGAAAAATATGTCCATGTTTAATTTTTTGTGTACTTCTAAATAAGTGAATACTCGCTTGTTTTACATCATTTTGTGGGTAACTTATTGGCTATTAGTGCGAATAGAATTTATTGATCCAACTTCATTATTTTATGAAAGATTTGAGTTGGGAAGCCAAAGGGTCAAATATTATGTCTTACCATGCTAACATATACATTTCGAATTGCATGTATCCTAACGAATAAATTGGTTTGCTTTAGAGTCGAGAACATGGAGGTGCAACTCCATGGTCGACGAGAAGTACTAAATAAATTCACGTGGTTTCTTTGGGTTTCGCTGACGTTTTTGACGCGAAACGAAGCGGCGATTATAAACTTCAGAAATAAGCGCCATCTCTGGACACGTACTGCAAAATATTGAGAAAGCATGCAAATGCGTATAGAAGTATGGGCACACACAGCACATGCAAAAGCTGTTCACAGCATGGTTTTCTACTTGCCCTCTTGTGATCGTTGTTTCAACGTCGGCCAGTAGATGGCACAATGTGATATTTCTTCAATAGTTCAGTTTTATAAAACGAGATGGCGAAACTGAAAGCACAAGCATATTTTTTAGAAAGTATACAATATTTTTTTCAGGAAAAAAATATTATGTACTATACACACCATTTTAATAGGTACATTTACACAACTTTCCCCTTCACAGTAATTTAGTAGGGTCGTCGGGGTTTGTTAGTGTATTTTCAGCGTGAAGTTTGAAGTTTCTATTGTAAACTCTTTGCTGCTGCAGTGTAACCAACTTTTGACGTGAATTTGATGAAACGTATTTGGGCTCGGGTAATGGGGTGCGACTAAAAAAAATACGACTTTTTTTGTATTTTGCCGCGCTTAGTAGGTACTCAGCAACCACTACGTACAACAATTCTAAATATGTCGGATAAAAGATCCATCTGACGACTTCAAATACGTAATATCTACATTTTTATTTTGTCATTCCATCCCTTCTGGCCCAAATCAGCCCTTTAAGTTGGCATGTTTTGAAAAATGCGAAACACGCAAACTTCAAACACCTCTCGCGCTTTAGTTGTTAACGCTGAATAATCGAGACAACTCTTAACGAACAGACAAAGGTTTTAACTTTATTCGATACTTCAAACAAAACCTTGTGTTGACTACCAAAGTTGAAAATTTTTCTTACGAATTTTTTTTTCAAACTGCGCAAACATCAAATTCACGAACTAAGTTTGACGGCTGCATGTGTACTCGATTTTTTGTGTTCGTAAACATGGTCAACAAAACAACTTTACCATTCAATATTGCACAAAACAAAATGCACTTCGAAAATCGCCATGGAGTCAACATTGAAATAGAAACATGTGGAAATGATCATCTACGGTAATAATGAATGAATCAATAACGATAATGAATGAACTCCAACTTCTTCGACGAAAGCAAACAGGCCATTGTTTAATTGTGTAAGTCACATTAACGGACACAAATAACGCAATACCATGGATATGAGTTTAGCGCAATGTCTTAGGATCAAAAGGCTGTTCTTCGAACGGACTTGACGCCCGTACTACTCATATGTCGGTGTAATTATGACAATAGGACGATGTTTTGTTGCCGGAAGTATGGTACGAGTCTCCATTTTTTTGGTACCTCCACTTTGGGTTAAAAAAAAACATAAATCGAGCATAATTTTAGGAAAACAATCTTTTGACTTATTTCGACTAAACTCAAGACGAAAACACCTATTTTTGTTTTCTTGTCTTCCATAAAATGAAAAGTAAATACTGAGTGAAGAATTTATTTTCGTTTGATGGTATTAATTATTTTTATCTTACGTTTATCTTTGCGAGTAGTTATCTTTGCATGTACGTCTACGTCAGTAGATGTACGTCTCACAAAGTTAGCTGGAAATAAACAGTAAAAAGAAAAACCACCTTGCCTTGCGCCGCATGTACCGGATACACAATACTGAATACAACTTTTTTTGTTTTTTTTTTTCAATTATTTTATTGAACACCTGTTTATACAAAGAATATAATAATTAAATATCAGAAAGATCTTAACTAATATAGTGAATACAACTTATATTCACTATGTTATCTCTGTAAAATTTTTGTGGGGTAATAAAGTATGTCTATCTATCTACCTACATAGATCCCCCTTGAAATATCTTGAAATTTAGATAAATTCTTCTAAATCTTGGTGCATAAATCGTTTTGCTGCAGGTGGTAAAACTACGTATTACAATAACTTCCCTCCGGTGAAGGACGATTAGGTAGGTTCTGTGAGGAACTTTTGTGTACCTACAATTTTATTTCTAGCCAGTCAGCGTGTATGCATCCACTGCTGAACATACGCCTCTCCAATTGTCCTCAAGTCCTCGGAATCACTGCTTTCCGCCGATATAATGTCGTCTTCCTGACTGGCGGGTGGTCTCCCCGCTCCTTTTCCCTGTGCACACCGCAACTGGACTCATTTTGTCTAGCTCTACTCAGGAGCAATTATTACAAGGATCTGAAGATGTCTGAAGATAACTAACGGAACTCCTCAAGGGTTGATAACTACACCGCGATTGGGCTAACTTTGCTAACCTCCACGAGAATTTTACACATAAAAAATTCCACTGATGATGGAGTCTATGCTACGAATGGGTGATCATTGATCAGACCTTCTCGATGGTGAAGAATGGGTGACACACAGCGATTAGGCTAAATTGTGTTCATAATATTTTCTTGTTTCTTCTCTCAATACTATTGTCACATTACAGCATAGAGAAACCCCCTTTGGCCATTTACGAACCAAGTTCTTTTTCAATACCCCAAAATTGTAGCGGACCGTCTAAATGTCTTTATTGCACCTACCTGCGATCCTATATTGGACATTCTTTCTGTCTTATTTATTACACCGCAACCAAAATATTGTGGTTCTACAAAGCAACGCTCGCCGTGTGCCACCGCCTTTATTTGCTTTGTGACAAGCCGATACTGAGTTGGTCGCGGGTTTCAAAGGGAATTTATTAGAGACTGATTTGTTACAGTAATGTTAACTTACTAAGGGTACCAGCAGAAAATTGCATTATACTATTCTAAACTGAGCTTACAAGTTTTGTTTTACAACTTTTTATTTTGGGAAATCTTGGTTTTTTTTTTATTTTTTTTTTTATTGAAACTGACACGGTTGGCTACATCACCTACAACATCCGTGATGTCAGCCCATACCACCGGATGAACTTGGTGCCACGTCAGCGCTTCCCTTCGGTCGTGCCGGCTACACTGAACTGGACGGAAAACACAAACTATTTACATAGCCGTTTCGACCGACCTTTCATTCAGTGCGGTGGTACCAACCCGGGTGGGTTAAACCCTACCACCTAGTAATATAAGAAGGGAGTCATATCCCTTAGTCGCCTTTTACGACATGCACGGGGAGAGATGCAGTGGGGCTATTCTTTTAAAGTACCGGCCCCACACGGTACAATTGGTTTTTTTTTTCACTTATTAAAATAGGGTCGAAGAAATTTGGGTATAATAATTAAGTAAATTAAATAATAATGGTTCATTTAGATAATATTTTATTGTAAGCAAGTAATTATTGTCAGTCTTGAAAACAGTTGAACGAAATGGACGGTTACCTATTGCTGAAACAGTCCATGAAATAATCTTCAGAATGCTTTGCTGTCATGTCACATTATTATTACACATTCCTACTAACTCGAGCAGCAATTGCGCATAATCTCTGTATGATTATTTGAAAATGGAATGAAGTAGGATGGACCAATGAGTGCGCGCGCGTCGGTCTCGCTCGGCGGACCGCGTGGTATGGCTGCGTACGCGCACGGACACACTTCTGCACACGTGGAACATGGTCCGAACTAATAAAGTACACAAGTTTCGTTACTCTGTCCCTCGTATTTTGTATTAATAGAAATAGACTTAATTCTATAATAATTGTGGGTTTACATGTTTAATGATCTTTGTTCTATACCTACTGGGATAATTGAAGTCACTAGTGCAGTTTTACATCAATATTGGGTAACATACAAACTCCTATTCTAGGAATTTTCGCCAATGTTTCTACATTATTAGCCATTAGGGGTTAAATGATTATACGCCAGGCCTAGTCAATTCTAAATCGTAAATGACTCTACTCCTCTATTATTTTCCTCGGATTGCAAAGATTGTTAACTTTATTGCAAATTGTATTATTTTAGTATTTTATAGCCAGGAGTTTGCTTATTTGGCGCGACGGCGGCGGAGGCGGAGGCGGCGCGGCGGCGGAGGCGGTGGCGTCGTTGAAATCTTTTCAACAAAAATCTTTTCGTCAAGATTCTTAGCCCTTAGTTAGAGCAACAGGAATCCATTTTGAGTTTCAGTTTATTTATTTATATTTATAAATCTAATTACTAATACTTACTTGGACACGTCGAACATTATTTTTTGTTCGCCCATTTTATCTAGCACGGCAAGAAAGAACGGACAAGAAAATTCGTCTGCATGCAATTTTTTTTTTTCTCATAATTTGAGTACACAAATATTATAAAACATTGCTTCATACTTGACACTGAATTACCTATATGTGAAATGGATGCTGCATAGAGATTATTACACTTTAAAATGATGACTAACCATACTGAATATGCAAATTATGTGTCGTGCGTGATGTTATATGCAATATTGTTAAAGTTGTTTGTTCTTTATGGTGAAATAAATATTTGAAATTGAATGTTTTAAGAGCAATAAGAAAAAAATAGATTTGTATGAAAGTAAAGATTTGTTTAAATATTTTTTGGATTGATTTATGTAATTAATGTACACACATATAATTACTATTTGACTGCATCCGTTATAAAAATATTATATCGGAAAGGCGTTAGGTGCATTTAACTTTGCGGTTGAGCGAGCGCACACCGCCCCGGCGCGCGGCGGAGGCGGCCGCTCGCCTGAACAGAGTTGAACGGACCTTTCGTCCTTAGCAAGGCCGGGCCGCTTCCGTCTGGGGTGGATACTTGGATAGTGGCGAGGCGATATAAATAATGTATACATAGAATGCAGTAAATAATATATGTAAATGTGATGTAAATGTAGTGATGGCGATTATGTAGGTATTATATCTATCTGTATTTTGTATTTAATTTAATATTAATCTCACCACTAATTCTCTCAGAAATATAAACCATCTAAACTCCTTATTTACTCGTTTGAGGAATATTTATGGGAATGAATGTTTTTTTTTATGGAAAGCGCGACATTGGCGCGAGTCAGACTAATGCAGCGGTGTAGCCCGACGGCTCCCACGGGCATTCGGATATTTACTGGGGCTGCGAATACCATGTCGGCCGGCTAGGTGCAATGTTTATATGTATTGATTGAGATAATATTTATCTATGAGCACATTTATGAAATGTTGTGCCTGTCTGTCTGCTTAAAACTCTAGAATGGATAAAGCGATTTACATACCATTTCACCCGTGCAATATGGCATATCTCCTAATCTTTAACTTCTATGACAATGGTACATAGATTTGGAATTACTTGCTAGCTTTTGCTTGCGGTTCCGCTAGCGTGAAATTTTGAGACACACAGATGCCGTTTGTCTTGTAATAATAGTATAGATTATTTAAATACAGATATTTTAAACCTGCACGTCGATCAAGGGCGATTTTCTTCGTCCATATGGCACCACCGTACGAAAGAATTATATGATCGATTTTATTGCCCAAATCGCAACCTTTTTCCATACAATCTTTTTCCATATAATCTTTTTCCATAGGTACAATTTTTTTCCATACAACCTTTTCCAAAAAAATTTTTTCCGATCGGGTGTGGTCCGGGCCATCCTAGAATTCATAGAACATGCGAAAGCAACTCGTAATCGACGTGCTGGGTGTCGTCACGTGTCGTCGTCCAAGCTGGACAGAGATTCAATAGAACACTAATCTGCCGGTATAACGACACACTGAGAAATTGTTATTATTATATCTTTATTGTCACGTTTTCCTATTTCATTTACATATTTATATTAATTCTATACAATTTAAAAAATACATACAAAATTAATACAGAAAAAAAATAAGAAAACGGTAAAGTTCCGCCGACGGCGGGAGACAAGCCCCAAGCGCGCCGGCGGGTGCAGGTCGTGGCTACGGAGCTCTCCGGGATGACGCCAGACTAGCTTGGAGCGATAGGTGGTGGTACTGGACACGTAGGCCACCATCATCCCCATCTCGGAGAGCTCCGTATTCATTTACTGCGAAGCGACGACACGCAGCACTTTAAATTGATGAACCATCATCGAGCGCGCGCCGCGAGGGTGTTGCACTGCAAATTAAATTGTTATTATTATTATCTACGTTACAGCTAAACACATAAGACTTCCTATTGCACTCGTCGTAGTTTGATAAGATAGATTCGTTTTCAATCACGATGATAAAAATTTCTAACTAGGAAGACCATTTCCAATCGTTCATTAGACATCGATTTGGTTAGGTAAGTAACGGGGCAAGTGTCGTCGCGCGCGGGGCGAGCGGTTTTTTGGTAGTGGAAAATCAAAATGATATTCAGTGATAGATAACTATCTTGGCTCTAAAGTGAACAGAATCACAACTCAAGTCACAGGTCACCGAACACACGAACGCTACTTCCGACTCAATCGCAGCGTCCTGTCGACTGCCTAATCGAATGGAACGAAACTATTAAATAAGCTATACGTAGTAAAATCTATCAATAAACAGCGCGCTAATTAGCAAAACATTATGAATGTATTTGAGTATGTATATTAACGTATGTGTATGATTGATGTTTTTGGCTAATACAGCATTGTCGAATGTGGGCTTATTTGGATTTTCTTGCTCCATATTATGTTACACCAAATAAATCTACGTATTACCATGAAAATATGTGTAGATTTCTATATTTAAATACATGCACCAAAAAAATGTTACAATGATGAAAAAGGCTATAATAATATGGCTATAATTATATCATAGTTTATAGGTGGTATATTATTTGCTGTATCATAGGTATAAGTAATTCAACAATACAATCGGGCTAGAATGGATAGCTTGCCAATTACTAATTACAAACAGGGATAATTCCTTTGTGCAAATAAACCCGGGCAACACTCTTACGATCTTACGATGACTTTCATCGTACCAATGAACTAATAATCTGTTTATTAAATTTATTTTTGTAAATATACACATTTTCCAAGAAAATGTATATATTTATGTGTTCAATTTCATTAATCTTCAATTATTATTGTAAATATATATGTAGGTAATTTTTTTTATTACATTAGCCGAGTGGGCACTTTATAAAATAATTTGAATTGCAATTAAATAATAATTGTATTTACAAAATCAAAGTAATAAGTAGGACCATATTTATAGCTGTTTAATATAGCAAACTCTTCATTAAAAATTCTTGCTGAACGGTTCCGTGCAGGATACGATTGAAGAGGGAGGTAGTTAAATATTGAAATCACGTATTACTTACTCAATTTGCTGTGATGATGATGCAATCATATTTTAAATTATTTATCACTAAACATTAAACGTGTTGATTTATTTAAATTAAGTAGCTGAGTATTTCAAAAGGTTTAATTGATTAGCTCGATAATATTAAATTTAAATAATTGTAATAGTTAACTATTACGGAAAAAAGTCAACTAGATATTATAACAGTACTTCCAACGAGTCATGCAGCAGGTGGGTCTTAGTGGCTTACTTGCTGCTTCATCGATTGAATCTTGTTCGAATACTTTGCGAAACGTGGTGGTCGGTGTTGTGCTGTAATTTACCAGAGTTCTTGCAGCACAACACCGATTACTCTGTTTATCCCGATTGTAGGGATTCAGCGTGTGTGATATGTATGTATGTATGCAACAGTACCTACGGGCAGAGGGATTGCATATAAATTTTTTGTTAGTTTTTTTTAAATACACTTTAGAAAACATATTAAATTTGCTTACTACCGACTTCAGTCTAGAAGTAGGTATTTAAAGAATTTTATCTTCCTCATATTATTCGTAAAATGCTAATGAAATTTTTCTTTTTCTCATTTCAAAGAATAACTTATGCTCAACCGTTTCCACATTAGTATGTAGGCCCCACTCGGCCTGCATGTCGGAGCGTACGCCGTACTGCCCACCACTCGGCCAGAGCGTAGTTAAGTGGGTGCAAAGAAAGGCTCTTTCCTTTTAGACAGTTTCACGTGACGGCGAAATATTTCTATAATATGTCCATGGTCTTTGACCTAAGACAATCTCAAAAGCTTCTTGACATAGTGTTCATTATAGTTATAGTGTAGCATTATATAGCAATAGTACAGAATATATAATTTTCTTAATTTAATGGCAACTGTCACGGTTTTACTACATCCGTGATGTCAGCCCATAACATATTGGTGAACTAGGTGCTGTGTCAGTGCTTCCCTTCAGTCGTGCCGGTTACACTGAACTGGACAGAAAACAGGAACTACTAGGTCGGGTCATAATTTCTGTCACAAATACATTATTAAATAAATTTTACGACTTTTTATGTTAGTTTGAAATATATATATGAAAAGAAAGGCAGATTAAAGTAGATTAAAATTTTATTAAAATTATTCGAAAAACCCTCCCAGATTTTGAATACAGACTCTCAATCTGCCTGGCCAGTTGTTGATCGCAGCACGCACGACGTTCGTGTCTATATCAGCAGCTGCTTTAATCCGGGATGCTTTGAGAGACTCCAAATTCTGGTGAGGATTAGCGCAGAGTTTCTCCTCCAAATGTTGCCATATTTTGTAATCCAATGGTTTCAAATCTGGGCTGGAGGAGGGCCATTCTTGGTGCCTGATGAAGTCGATTTCATGGGCGGTCGGCCAATTTTGCGTGCTTGCTGCCCTATGAGCTGGCGCAGAATTTTGTTGGTGTACCCAGTGTCTGTTTTTGGACATTTTGTGAGAAAGAGGTTCCACAATGTTTGTAAACACCGTATTTTGGTAGATAACGACACTGATTTTTACACTTTTCTCACAGAAAAACACCTCAGTTAGGCCTGAATATGAGACTTCAAGCCAAACCATGAATAATGAAGAATGATGTCCACGCTGAACTCTCGAGATAGGCATGCCCACTTCTTCACTGTTATGGGCATAAACTTTATCATTTTCTATGTCGTAACTTTGTTCAAGGTAAAAAAAAAATTGTCTGAAAAAACGATTTCGCGGTACTTTTTTCTCGCGTACCGCCTTGACAAAGTCCGAGATCTCACTATCCTTATTTTTTTCAGACGCTCATTTAAAACATGTCATATTTTCTTTCGATAAGCTCATAGTCCCAGGTGTTCATATAATACTCTTTTAACCGTGGTTCTGCTTAACCGCATCTACAGAGCTAAAAATTGTTGCTTGCGCACAGCATTTCGATGGATTCGCGCCCTCACTGCCTTTATGACCGCCGGTGTCTTAACCGTACGAAGCCGGCCACTCCTCTTGGGATGTTTGAAGCTCGAATCTTCACCGAATCGTTTGATTATAGGTTAAACAAACCTCAGTGTTATTTTAAATTTTTTTTAGAAGTTTAAAAATCTCAGTTGGCGCGTAACCGCAGCGGTGCAACGCAATAACTGCGATTGTGTCTTCCTTTTGCGTCCACTCCATGTTTTAAAATGGAGTAATATAATTTTATTTTTTATTTTTAAAGACGCATAATGTTCCTTATTCAAAATCAATCAAAACATTTCTGGCCAGTATTCGAAATTTGAAAATAATAAGGTTGTGACAGAACTTATGACCCGACTGCGTATTTACATAGCCGTTTCAACCGACCTTTCATTCAGTGCATACATATGCAGCAGAGACAGGCAACAGCAAACACGGCCGTACCATCCTTTTCTCGAAGAAATTCAGGGTACTTTTGACCTCCCTGTATCTTTGGTAAAAGCGTGAAATTTCAGTTACCAAGAGCAGTTACCAAACTTAGCTATACCCCAAATCACGTTTTTAGGTGACATGCCAGCAGATTATCTGTAGTAGCTACCGATTTTTTATTTTTTTAGGGGCCAAGGCGCATGCTCCGACCAGCCAATATCACCTCCGAGAAGGTAGGTGCCATACCGGAGACTTACCTGGGTATACTGGACTAGAGGAGAACACAACCGAGGCTGCTATGCGGCCATCTTACGTCCAGTACGGTGATACCAATCCAGTCGGCTACAATTTGAGCCTACCACCTAGTAAGGGGCAAGGGAAGGGACCTACAGTTTTACACCGGTTCCGAACGGTGAAGCAGCAGGTGTAGGTATGCACGTAATTTTTTTCGTCAGAAAAAACTCATTGGTAAACGCCGACCGGATTCGAACCTCGGACCTCTCGCATTAAAAGCCGATTCCCAAACCACTCCGCCACACGCCGCTTGCCGAATGGCCCTCTTACAATAATTCCCGCTCCGACTCTGGCAGTGGGCGCCAGGTCGCTCGTCGCGTCTGTCTCCTGGCCGCGGGCTACGCTTCACATTAGACGAGGCTCACGCGAGCCTGCGAGCCTCCGGTGGAGCAATTCGGACCGAGCTTCACAAAAAATAGATTCATCATGTGAATTTGACAATGCTCCGTTAGCTGTGAGATTCGCAGCGGGACGCCTGCCCTGGGGCGTGCGGTATAGTCGGCGCTGGAGTCTAAGTTCAGAATGCCCACCTGCCGGTCGTGCATTCTCTAGAGTGCCACAAGTGAAGGCGTCGAAGGTTTCAATCCCATGGTGTACGAGTACATGGATGGTTTTATAGAGCTTTCAAAAACCGAATCATAATTATTGTCAAAGAACGTTACAAATATTAGCCTATAGAAATGGGTACATTATAATAATAAAATAGCTTTTGCCCGCGACTTTGCTTCGCGTGTTTAGGGTTTTACTTTTTGCTCACAGCTCAGGCCGCCGATGACGTAGCGTTATGATTAATAGCCTAAAATCATCTTGAGAAGTGACAGAATGTAACAGTGAACTGTATGTAAATTGATAGAGTGGTTCTCTAGTTATAAGGCTATTCATATATTGACGTACGTTACACAACCTTCTGCCGCGCCGGTCGCCCGTAGACGCTTTATTTATTAGGATATTTAATCTTATAATTATTCTAAAAACAGATGGACAGACCAACAGACAGGCAGACAAGACACACAGAACTGAAAACAAATGACTCGGCAAACGCCTCGTGCAACCGTAGAGTTGCAGCAGACTATACCATGGTCCGAGCAGGCTATCATTGGCTACCGACTATGAATATCATATCTGCTATTATCCGTCGGCATTTTTCACGCCGTCAATCGATCGGTACATGCAAACAATGGCCCAGTGAAGTAATTGTTCCGTGCACAAATGTTGACGGCCCCTGCCTATAACAAATAGGTTATTTACGGTATTTTGGAGTAGCGGGGAGACTTAATCGAGTATTCAAGATAGTTAATTGAAACTTAAAATTTGCGATGATGCGGATAATAATTGACGACGACATAATATACGAAATGTAAAACTTTAACGGGATTAATAATCATTAATCATTCCTGCACAGCATTCAACAATAAATGTTTATCTAGTGCTAATTGTGGATTTGTTCAAGACACGAGTTATAACGCTTACAGAAGTTACTAGGGACGTTTTGAGAAAGTTTGAATAAAATAATTTTCCGAAGATATGTAGAATACAATTTTTGTGCCTATCTTATTTGCATAAACATTTTGACTCTATCTATGAGTAAATGATAGTCCGATAATTATCTGACGATTGACAGTACTAAATGTATATTTTTTATTTCTCAAAAAAAAAATCTCTATTGCAATAATGTAGGAAAATTACTACCAACCTATCAAAATATTGCCCAAATATCAAAGACATTGAGTATTTGATATTAGGACTAAATGTTGGTAGGAAAACTATTAACTTACAAAATTTATCAGAGGCTAATTACCCCACAAAAAGACAAATTTTATTAAACAAAATCTTTCAGAATACATTGTAATGAAGTTTGTGCTTGCAATTTTTTGTGGTTTTTCAGTTCCGAGGGATCAGTCCCGTTAGCCCGGCGTTACACAACATCAAGCAACAGCCGAGTGGGTCAGGTTGAGACCTGCAAGTTACCGAATCGAGGCTACGCTCCCGTTCCGTCCATTCGCGACTAGTAACGGTTCTTAATTCGCCGCAGCCACGCGCTGCGAGTCATCTTTTGGTGCCGATCGGAGGTTTCGGTGCTCGTGTAGGTCGCGGGCATAAGACGTTTTTCAATGTCTCGAAACGTCCTGCCTGTCTGTCTCAGTATTAAAATAATCAACGATGTCTCTTCAATTAGTTTTATAATTCGGTATCTTATATCTGATCGCATCAACACGTTTGACTGTAAGTTTTTTGTTTGTTTAATTCTTCTTGAATGCTGCTGAAGAGCAGCATGCAAGAAGAAAGCGAAAGAGGTTACGTATATTTTTTTGGTCTGCTACTTACTGACTGTATTAATGTCAACTGTCTATCTTTTAGGGAAATTTTAAAAATATATACGTAAGTAGAGGGTACGAAAATTTAATTTCACGATAAGTCTGTTCTTCTACGAAGATAAAAATAATAATAATATTACATACGGTAACAATTTCCATTCATTCACAAAGTTCTACAGCACAACATAAAATCATTTTGGATCCTTATCTTCGCCATGGCGTTACTGGCACAGTGACACCAATTCCGCGCGGTACACGGGTGTGGTATTTGGTTCCTATCACTAGTCACTAGGTAACTATGTACTCAACCTGCCAACACACGCTAATCATTCAATGCAAAAATACCTATTCTACTCTATGTATGAGTAAATATAGATTTGATTAAAAGAAATACCAATACTGGAAAGACACCAGAAAATTTTCTAGGTGGTCGAACCACTCCATGTTAGCATTAGATTAGGTTATTATACCTAGTTAGCGTGCAAGAAATTATTAACGAATATTGTAGTAAAAAAAAAATTGGTTGTCTGTAAAGTCGGTTTACGGACGATAGTTTTACGTGATAACGTCATACAACCCTTGTTTCATGAATATTCTAAATTTGAAATATTTTCCGACCGGCCAGATATTATGGTACGAGTAACCTCGTTTTAATTTCTGCGGCCCTGGTGCTTTTATAAGCCGACGCTTGGGCCGATTGTGCCTCTCTATCGCTTGTTACGCGCTCTCGCTTGCACACACAGGCTCAGATGGAACGTGACGTGATATTCGTGCGTGCAGCCGGTGTTCATCAATTTATAAGACGTTATCACGTCAAAAAATTACACTTAGCTAGCAAGTTTTTTTTATTCGGGAGAGGGGGGGGGGGAGGGGGGCGTTAACTCCACCAATATTTAGAATCCTTCAGAAGGTTTTAGAAGGTCCTTCGGGATGGACATAGGCCATGCGAGCGAAACCGCGGGCAAAATCTAGTACTTAATAAAAATCTTAACACCGACTGACTGACTGACAGACAACGCACGCACAGCCTATTACCGGTTATTCTAGAAGCGTGAAATTTTGCATTAGAGTTTGTATGGGAAGTGCGTAATTTTTGAAGTTAGAAATATGGAAATTGGTGTTAATATTCATAAATAAAATTCAGATGTACTTATTTATAAGCATTTTTGGAAATTCATTCCCTAAGGGGGTAAAATAAGGGATGAAAGTTTGTATGGGTGGTGCGTGCAGGAGAGAGGGAGGGACAGAATATATTGCGTCGACTCAAATTAAGCATAAACTATAATGCCGCAGCAAAGCCGAAGGCAAAAAGCTAGTGCTAAATAAATTTCACATCACTGTTCCCGTTTCCTTATTTCCTTTCCAGTTCAGAAAATCCCGCAATGTACGTCCTGTATTATCATAAATTATGGAAAGTAATAAAAAATAGAAGGATCATGTGGAAAGTATTCATTCCCCCATTGGTGTAGCAGCGGTAGAATGCTGTAAGTAAGCTAACTACACTTGCGGCACAATTAGTGTTGATGTGGGCCTGATCTGTATTGTGAATATGTTAATGACAATATGCCCGCATGACATTTCACGGCACGCCGACACTTTCCGTGTAGAATAGAGTTTGAAACGCACTTAGAAAAGTAGACTTTTCCGAAATAGTATACATGTACGTAAGGTACAATTATTAGAAGCCTGGTACCGACTTTGGTGCCGACTGTGGTGCTGAGCGGTAAAGTATTGTAGCTATTACGAGAGGCAATTGAGTCGACACCCGATAGAGATGTCAGCAGCGGGAGCACAAATGCGTCGATAAGCCTATATCGATCGATAAACATCTATTCGTCTTCTTCTATTCTACTTCGTCGAACGAAACAAATAGATGTTTATCGATCGATATAGGCTTATCGACGCATTTGTGCTCCCGCCGCAGCTCCCTAAGTGACGTGTTCTATATGCGATAGAGAGCTGCTAACTTTATCCGGCATCTCAGTAGCACCGTTCGGATACGACGTTAAACTGTGGTAGGGTTCAATGCGCCCGGGTTGGTACCACCGCATTTAATGAAACGAGGGTCGAAACGGCTATGTAAATAGTTTGTGTTTTCCGTCCAGTTCAGTGTAGCCGGCACGATCGAAGCACTGACATGGCACCTAGTTCACCCGGTGTTATGGGCTAACATCACGGATGTTGTACGTGATGTAGCCAACCGTGTCAGTTTCCATAAAAAAAAACCGCCAGGGCATGAAATAGTCTACCGGTGAGCAGTGGCGGCTGGTGACTTCAGTGACCGGTAGTGCGCTAAGTACCTACCTACTTAAATACCAAATTACCCAACACATTCCCCTCATGTAATTTTAAGATCGGGACTTCCGATTTTTTTAAATGCCTGCGTTTAATAATTATGTACGTACCTAGTATGAATATTCTCAAGACACTCAATGAGTTGCAAAAAACAAGAAAAGAAATCCAAACAACTTTTTTAACAAATTTTAGTACCTTTATGAACACATCCATAGACCACAACACTACGGAAGCTTACAAAAGAAAACAGTAGTAATGCCCCAAAAATACTTAAAAAAAATATTAAAAAAAAATTTAAGCATTTGAAAAGTAGGAATTGAACCCGGGATCACCTGATTGTAAAGCCTTACCTTTAACCAACGCTTAGGCAAATATCGGCACCACTTAATTCACAGTATCACACAGAAAACACAAAACCTAACCATATCCCAATTTAAATATTCGCGCGCTAACGGGTATGTGACATCACATGACAGCGCGCTGACTCTAGCTAGAAAGACGGACTCGTGCAAAACGAATCGCTCGCGACGCGACGCGTCGCACGCGCGGCTATTCACGATATAGCGTCCTTGTTTGGCGCTCGTGCGCCGCACGCAGAATCCTACGAATCATACGAACTCCATTTCGGCCCATACTGTTTCTATGAAGTATCTTTTGTCTCACGCGCCAGCGATGTTTTGCCGATCTCCATACATTCAGCATGGGAGACCCGCGTGCGCTCTCCGATTCCGCACGGGGCGCGCGTTTACTCGCAAAAAAGTGTCTTGTGATCTATAAAATAAGGTCGAATTCACATTCGTATTTATTTGGAGTACGATCTTTATGGTTTTAATGTAGGTATATTGTAATATATTATTTATTTTGAGTGAAGTGAAGACTTCTCGTGGTATGGTAGTGCGGCGCACGAGCGCACTTTAGGACCAGCCGCCAGTGCCGGTGAGTATGTTTTCCGATACCTTCAACCTGGTATTCAAAAACAAGCTAAATAGCGCTTCATAAATACTCCGCAAATCTGTCGGTATGGTATGTGGCATCACGAGGTGAGATAATTTGGCCGTTTTCGAGCATCTTTGGTCCTCGGCATAGCTACCCTAATAAAAAGCCGGTTTATCAGCCCTTCTAGTTTTACTCGACCGCCCTCCTTAGCCGTAACGCATACTGGATACCTACAAGACCCGTATTATCCGTACTTTTAGCTCTTAGGACAAGACCCGCTTATCTGTTCATAAAATATTGTCACAAAAGCCCTTCAGGTAATAAAACAAGTCATAAAGCTAATAAAACCTCAGTCAATGTCTATGAGATGTGCCGCCTCCTCGCGATGAAGGCATACCTAACTGTCCACCCCACTTGTGTTTCGTTTTGTGTTGACGCACTGTGTTGTCTGGCAGGGTCCTACGCACAACAAAGTCGGTACTGATAGATACGCAACGCGATTCACGTTTGCCCACACCATTGATCGTCGTCTAGTTAGGTAGAGTGTGGCAATGTTATCTTGATGCTGCGGTACATTCTTCGGGTTGTGAGTCGAATTAAGCTCTACTCACACGTACCAACCACACCACAACGACAAAACAGCACAATGCAGCAGTAGCCGGTTTGTGTCGTCGGCCTGCCCTTCGGTGTGTCGCAGGTTGTCGATAGTGTGATGATGACGCGTTTCCATTGTTTTTTTTTTTATGAAAACTGACAGTTGTCTACATCACCTACAACATCCGCGATGTCAGCCCATAACACCGGGTGAACTAGGTGCCATGTCAGTGCTTCCCTTCATTTCATTTCGGCTACACAAAACTGGACGGAAAACACGAACTATTTACATAGCCGTTTCGACCGACGACGTTTTTTTCAGTGCGGTGGTACCAACCCGGCCGGGATAAACCCCACCATCCAGTAAGGTAAGAAGGGAAGGGACCTACAGTTTAACGTGGAATCCGAACCACGGTCAGCAGGTCATAGTAATTTGATGCTCTCCACACACTGCGACTTCTTTGTCTTGTAAGTGGTTGGAATGTGCTACGTGTCAGTCAGGCACGTACGACACCATAAACACTCACTACACCGTAGGTGGGTGCTGTTCTTGGCTCGTGGTCGGCCTGTCGTCGTAGGTGTGTCGCAGGTTGTCGCACGTGTGAGTAATATGACGCGTTCCATAGTCATTAGTACTTCTCTCCGCACACTGCGACTTTTTTGACGTTTCGGTGTAGTTACTATGTGGCACGTGTGAACGAAGCCTCATATCTGCAGAATGTAGAAGTGTTTAGTGGGGAAGCTAACTACAGTATTTGACAATATTTCGCACATCTACTTACTCGTACTTAAAAATTGTAGGGATTACTAGATACTCTAAGAAGTTGTATTTCTCTGATGTAGCATAAATTGTACACAGGCTATGTGATACATTTTAATAGATCTATTTATTTCTCCATAACATACATAACATGAATACATAAATAGATCTATTGAAATATATCACGATTTTTTTATGGAAACTGGCACGGTTGGCTACATCACCTACAGCATCCGTGATGTCAGCTCATAACACCGGGTGAACTAGGTGCCATGTCAGCGCTTCCCTTCGGTCATGCCGGCTTCACTGAACTGGACGGAAAACACAAACTATTTACATAGCCGTTTCAACCGACGTTTCATTCAGTGCGGTGGTACCAACCCGGACGGGTTGAACCTTACGACCTAGTAAGGTAAGAAGGGAAGGGACCTACAGTTTTACGTGGAAACCGAACCACGGTCAGCCTCCAACGGTCGAGCGGTCACCCATCCAAGTACTGACCGGCCCAGCGTTGCTTAACCATCAATAGCGACAGTCGACAGTCTGCACCACTGAGCTATCGAGGCTGACGATTTTGTCCTGCCCCAACGACGAGTATCCCACAACACACGTACACAGCACAGTCAATAGGCGCTATATTTTGTGAATTTTATGGTAAACATTTGCAATGCCAAAAGAGCCTGCAGACTTAGATAATAAATAAAATACACATTAATGTAAACACATCAATATGATCCTACCTATAGTAAAATAAATGAAGAGACATTATGATCTAGGCACTGCGCAGGCCGGGTTGTGTGTGTGAGGGGGTGTGTGTGTGTGTGTTGTGTGCGTGTAGAGATAGCTCCACTCCGCCTGGCGGGGCGGCGCGCGGCGGCGGCGGGCGCGTCGGCGGAGGCTTGACGTGTTCAGAAGCTTTCAACTTTAGGAGAAATGCACCGCTTTACTATTTATTTGTGGATTTTTATCTCGGCGTTTTTTTTTTCAATTTGACTCCTTCAAACTGTTTTAACTGTAAAATTTTAATGTAAATGTATTTATAATATTGAGCTAAACATTAATATTAATTGGAGAAAGCTTAGTAGCTAAAACATGACTGGTTCGTAATTTCGTAAATTTATTCATTATTTCTCATGTTTTCGTAAATAAGCTACCTACCCAACAATATTATAATAGCCACAAATTATCACGTTATCATCACGTTTTCAGAAAATTTGTTTTATTTTATTTTATTTTATGCTTTACCGACCCGATGTTGACCGATTTTACTGCTGATTTTATTGCTCAAATTATACATAATTAAAATATAAATACCCAACATTGCACGAACATAATTCATTAAACTTTTCTAGCGGAAGCTCATCGCGTACTACAAGGAGCGCGGCGGCGGCGGCCGCGGGTAGGCGTATGCCTGTTGTGTGCGCTCTTCACCTGACAGGCGCAGCGGCCCGCAGTTGAGAGCGACTGTCGGTAGAGATAGTAGTGGAAGAAATTTGGGTGGGAAGTGAGTGGGGTGAGCGGCGCGGGCGCGCGCGCAGTCGCTGTCTCGAGCCCCCGGCGACCACCGGCGCCGGCTCCGCTCCGCCGACCCGCTCGCACGCGGCTCTACTGACCTACATCCTCCCACCACTCTCTACCTGTCTGCACCGCGCCGCCGCGCCGCGACCAGTGCCGCAGCCGCCGCGCCGCCGCCCGCCCCACACTCACCGTCAGGGGCGCGCGCTCCTGAAACCGCACTGAAACAATCCTGCTAGTGCACGCAATGGAGTTGAAAGTGACTAAATAGTGGCCGCGTACCGTGCAGTGACTCCCGGATAACCGTCCGAGTGTTTTCCGGATTCTGACGTGAAAAATAAAAAAAACCGATCGCAGTGTACGTGCAGTTGAGATAATTCGCATGGAGCACTAAAAATAATCGAAAATTCAATCGAAACACACTATTCAAGTTTGCCCCATTTACGCGCACGAATGACACACATCGCACTGAGGTCGATAGTCGCCCGCTAAATGCAAATGGGATCCGGTGCGATGCTCAAAAACTCTATGTATAATTCAGCCGCGTTCGATTCACGTTCGCTTGCGCCGCGCGCGCATCGCGCTAGTTCCGCCTCCCGGCTCCTCGGCGCTCGGTAGCTAACCGCCTGCCGGATCTGTCGCTCGATGCAGTAAATGGCGCAAAAGTGTCTCATGTGTTTTGAAGACGGAAGAGTTGTAATTGGCATGTAATACTGAAGTGCTCGGATGTGTTGGGAGCCCGCTGCTGATGCTCCAAGTGTGTAGTGACCTGGATCCGGCGCCTGCGTCGCGCCGCGCCGCGCCGGCCGAGTTTGAACACTCGGCCCGCATTCTAGCATGTCTATTTTCCGTGTTAACTCTCTGTCCCCTTATAGTTTATCTGTTTTGTAAATAGACTTATGTATCGGTAAACCTCTATTCCGATTTATATTTACCTACACATTATTATGCCAATGACATCTTTCTTTCCTTGAGTTTTAAAATTTTCTATTGTTTTTAGTTTTATCCACTAACTTGCCGCTTCAATACTAACTGCATGCCCATAATATTCTTACGTCGACTGAAACGTCTCCTAAGGTAATATTTAGTATTTTCTTTCTTAATTTAGTAGGATGAGGGTTAAAAAAGTTGTTTTAAATTAAATAAATAAATATTAAAAACAGTCATTATAATTATTTACGCACTCAAAAAAATTGGCCAAAAACCGCGGCCACCTCGCGCCTCCACCGCGCCGCCGCGCCGCACTGTGTGCAGGTTGATAAATAAAACAGGTTTTCACCGTTTTAACGGAAATAATCGACTATGTATGTCATCTCCAAATTACTAGCCGAATAAGTAATCGAACATTATTCATTATCATTATAGAATGTCGTATATTGGTTTGCTCTATCCACAATCTTTCTCACCTTTTTCAACAAAAACGAATAAACATATAACAATAATAATAGAAATCAGATTATAAATATGCAAATTAATTTAGTACAAAGTCATGTTTACAACAACATAAAGATTCAATTATAGAGGTAACAGATGGGGATAATGATATTGAGATATTCACAATAATAGTAGGTAGTTAAATATGTTGTTTGGCATAACCTTCTATTCCTTACTCTAGATATTTTCAACCTGACTTTTAACCCCCTCCGTATATTCTTCTTCTTGTTTGAAAACTTTTCAAGGGACCAAATAAATAAAAGTGTTAAAAGTTCGCGCCCGCACACACATACGCACGCGCGCGCGAGCAATGAGCTCACACACACTCACCTGAGTCCGGACTGATCCCGACTCAATATCATTTTGGACTCCTGTCTCAGGTAAGCATTTCTTCTCAGTATCTAAGAAAAATCAATTTCACCAATTGTATAATAGTAACACTATCTGGTTCGTATTTCGGTAATGTTTCATTAACACAGTTCACATTTCTGAGGTATCGTAACTGGCACCTATCGCAGGTGCCTATCACAATTTTTTTTTATATGTGACACTGTGCAAATGTTAATACTTTTTACTTAAATATTATACTATATTGCTCATTCCTTCCATTCAATTCAATGTTAATAATGAAATATGAATGAAATGGTCAAAAAATTCATTTAATTTATAAAATATTTTAAAATGAGAAAGTATTTGGAGCCATACATAAGCCTTTTAATGTGCTGGCAACAATGGCGGTGCATTTGCTGCTAACATCGGTCGGTAAAATGACCGCTCCTCTATTCCGGCTGCTGCAGTGGTCGTGAAAGTGGATGCAAAAAATTATACAATTCTTATAATCATTCAAAACACTTGCTTAGTCATTTCTTAGACGTCACCAGCGACCCAAATACTCGTATCCTTCATCATATGAGTTGATGATATGAGTCGTCCATTTTCGGCCCTAAAGATTTGTCCAAAGAAAACGTACCCATACAACTGTTCTGAGACAATGTGCAGACTTAGCTAAAGAAGCATTTTATTTGAAACCTATAAGATATGCATCATTTTATTGATTCGTGGACTCACGGTAGCCGTAGGTAAATTGACTGACTAGTAGGGTTCAGCGTTATAGACTTCTGAGTTATAGCTGAGATTAGATGTAAAGCTCGACCGTAACGTGAGCGGAGCCTCGGGCGCAGCTAGTGCATTCATATATAAACACTTATCTATCGCGGCCAAATGCCTCCGTAGCGTAACTGTAACCGAATATAATTAAAAACAGACGTCGATTTAGCGTGCTTTATTTTCTTTTTTAACCGACTTAAAAACCGGCGAGAAGTGGCAGCTTCATTCCATACATATTTAGCTTTGATTAATTAGGTATTAATAATAGATAGCTAATTGAGGTCATTAGTAAGAGATTGATAACAGTGAAATGTCAATGTCCTGTCAGCCTCGGTAGCTCAGTGGTGCGGTCGGTCGACTGTTGTTAAGCAACCCTGAGCGCGGTCAGTACTTGGATGGGTGACCGCTCGACCGTTGGAGGCTGACCGTGGTTCGGATTCCACGTTAAACTGTAGGTCCCTTCCCTTCTTACCTTACTAGGTGGTAGAGTTTATCCCGCCCGGGTTGATACCACCGCACTGAACGAAACGTCGGTCGATGGCGACGGCTTTGTAAATAGTTGGTGTTTTCAGTCCAGTTCAGTGTAGCCGACATGAAATGAATGGAAGCACTGACATGGCACCTAGTTCAGGCGGTATTATGAGCTGACATCACGGATGTTGTAGGTGATTGAGCCAACCAGATTCCATAAAAAAAAAGTATCACATGCTCAACCCCCTGGTGTTCGGTGATGTACTGATGCTACAGACCCCAATCAAACTGATGTAAATAAGTTTCTTCGTAGCTTCATAACCGTCCATGGTTGTAAGCAAGGTATTGTGACTCATAAAAATACCTGCACCACCGTAGTAGTCAAATGGCTCGTCTAGTGGCTCGTTTTGCACAATACTATTAGCAAATGACTTAGCGGTTAGCCATAACAAATGATTAATGAATTAGGACGAAACTATTTGGAAGGAATCATTATGTTAATCTTCCACACAAAATGCTGGTTAGTCTTCGTTAACGTTAAACTGCTTTAGTAAGAATATATAGAGCAAAGGAAATGCTGTTGGCGTGGCACCCAGTTCCGACACGAACACGGTCGAGGTAAGATTGTCGGTGTAGCAGGTGATGTAGACAGCCTTATCAGGTTCCATGAAATAAACAAATCGGCGTGTAAACGTTGTTCACATGCCGACAGAGGGTTCCGTAGCCATTCCCTCCTTCTAAGAAAGGCGAGTGCGTGCGCAGTTGCTTCGTGAGAACTAAACGCGAGACTTCTCTTCATTACTAGGGATCTAACGAGCAAAATGTTTATATGATTTGCTTATGTGGCAGACGATATTAACAGTGATAATTTGTATAATAGGAAACATAGGACCGCTTCAAATTTCTTAGAAAAAAGGAAGTACTATATGATTTGCTCAATTCTGTTCTTAGGCTGATGTTCAAAATCATTTTTAAAGACATCCAGTGCTCTGACTTTTGTAGTAATAAGTTTTTTTATTATTTAAAAAAGTAAATATGATTTGCTTACTTGACAAACCTGAATTTGTTCGATTAAAGACAATATGAAGGAGCACAGAAAAATGGTCTGACAGCAGGTTGCCTCTGCGTTGTCAATTGACAGCGCTTCAAAAAAGTAAGAAAAAGGTGTGCTATATCATTTGCTTATTCCTGCCTCTTGGACTGATGTTTTTTCTTATTAAAACGAAGAAAACTGTTGAGGCAAACATCAAGGCCTCTGATATTCCAACTACCTCTTGAACTGATGTTTAGATTTCTTATAAATCAGCCCCAGAGACAGACATGAGCAAACAATGTTGTACCCTATTTTTTACAAATTTGAAGCGTCGTCGTAGGTCCGTATTTGGCTGGACCAAATATATTCGTATTGATCTAAACTCTCGTCTAAACTTTAATCCCTGTCGATATGAAACATGAACAAATCGTACCTATACTGACATGCTCACCAGCTCCCTAGCTAACATAAGAATATTTTTTTCTCTATAACTGTTAAATTTCAAAAAATTGGTATCATGTCGTAAAGACAAAATGCAAAGATTGCTGAGTACAACTTTGATTGATTTGAATTTGAATGATTAAATATTTTAAATAAATAGTAGTTAGTAATCTAAGCTTCTAAACCTTTTTATAGTTTGTACTGGTCTACGTGTTAAAATATTTTTATTTTCTACTTAATTTTTGGGGCTACTATTAAATAAAGTAGAGGATCCCTGACATTACTTCATCACAATCACAACAATCTAGAAATTCAAAGTTTCAAGAAGATAGCTCAATGCGTTTAGGATCTACGAGTACATGCTGTGACAGACGAACGGACGGACGGACCGACAGACGCCTGACCGAGTTTATAAGGGTACCTGGCTACGGAACCCCAAAAAATACGCTTCCTTGTCAACAAGCAAGAATTCTTTAAAGATTTACAAAAAATATTCGCCAAAGTTGGTTCTTTTCCGCATATTACGTACTATGTGACTTATTTAAATGTAATTCATTCACATTTATTAACATTGAGTATCGTGAAAACTTGACATTTCTTTGCTCTAAAATAGTTGGGTAATTTTTTATTTCGTCAATTAAGAGAAGAAAATTAGAAGGGTTTTACAATCTCCCATAAACTTCACCATAATATGAGTGTCAAATATGTTATTACTACCGTCTCATAAACCTAAGTTTTATTCCATGAGAATCATAGACAACTCATCAATTAATCTTTCAAGAAAATTAAACTAATTAAACATGGCCAATTATTGTTATTATAAACAAAGTTTATCCTTTAGGTAGAATGACAAGAGTTTGTGAATAGAATTGTTATATAATAAACATTTAATTAATATGTAGCACATATACAATTTGTGGTAAAAATTATTTCTTTTATGGAACAGATTTATGTGATGGATAACGCATGCCATACTTAGTTTATGGAATAATAATAAAATTCGCCCTAAATATCTCTGAACGTACTCAGTAGTCTAAAAATATACAGGGAGATAAAATATAATGAATAATTTCGTCGGCAAAAGTGTATAAGGTATAAATGACAAATTATCAAAATAAATACACGTTTTGAATGATTTAACAAAGTTAAAACAGAAATAATTCCGAAATAATGTATGCATTCATAATTCATTATATTGCGATCATTAGCGTTAGTTGGATAAAGCATCATCAGAACAACCTCTCAAAATACAAAAAGCAATGTTAAGTGCATCGCTGCTGCATCCGTGTGATTCAGCTTAGATCCGGGTTCTAGACTCTAGTAAGAACTTTCACTAGGATCTTCTTACCTCCGCACTTGCCGGCCGTCGCCGGAGATGCAGAGAGAGAGAGGGGAGGGGCGAGGGGGAGGAGGGGGTTGCGAGTCACGCTCGGGTCCGCTTCGGTCACCGAGGACAACGCTAATAGATTATATGAAATATTTCGCATTAAATACAGTACATCGAATGTTTATACTCGCCCCTGCGACTGAGAAGAGCATTTAGAAACCGATACATTAAATGTGTTAAATTGTTGTGTACGCAGTTGACTGAAAGAAGTTACTAATTTAGATTTAAACATAGCTCAAATGTGTGTAACATAACTATGATATAGGTGGTTAAACCCAATGTTTTCATTTAATAACTGCTCTAAGACCTTATGGCAAAAATCTAATCGATACGCCGGTGTACGTACGATGCCATAAATTCTTAGTTTACACACCATGTTTGGATATGCTGTAGTATATGACTATTATTAAAATTAATGCAATAATGAAAACATTCTTTCCAAATAAATAAGTTTGTATGAGGCGGTGCGTGACACGCCGCAGTTGGGTTTCTTAGCGCGTTGAAGTCTTTTGCGGCGCACGAACACTCGGGGCAAACAATTAATTTATTGGAAACTGTTATGGCTACCAAAATATTATAACCAAGCTATCAAACTTCCGGATATTCAACAATTCTTTGTATATTTTCAGGGATCTAGATATTATATGCAAAGCTATAGGTCATGAAGTATTAATATAGTACGTACGAAGAGTATTTCATTTCTTGCTTTCGGATAGTCGTAGAGCAAAGCTGATGTTGCTTTCGGTGAAGAATAATTCACTCATTGCTTACAATTCAATGAGCAATTCACGTATAATGTTATCACATAATGAGATATAAGAAATTAATATTAGCGTATTGAACATAAGAGAGCTGTTGTATTCTCCAACCAACACCAACAATATACCATTCATCCACATGATACACTAATAAATAAGATGCAGTTGAAAAGTTACTCTGCCCTAGGCCAGATTCAACCACAAACTTTCCCGAATTACACAAGCATTTTGACACAAAGCCTACGAATTGTTAACCCTCGCCTCGCAGCCTTTGCGTGACTCCATATGCTACCAAAAAAAACCTCTCTCTCGCGTGTGAACCATTTCTCCTCGGGGAAGAAAGCAAGAAAAAAACACGACAGATGTTCGCGAGCAACCTACTTTCCGAACCCTTCAATCAGTCAATATTTAAATGTATTTATCGGAACAGGTAAAATTTTTGATAAATATCCATGAAAAAAAGGTTAACAAAAAACCACGTACTGCACGCTGCATGTGGGTGTTAAGAACTTCGAACAATAGAATAATGCTTTATGTCACAACAGCTGTGATGAATGAGTTTCCACCCTAGCGCTTTGAGATAAGAGTCCTCTTTCTTTTTTTTTATGTTTGGCGTTTCAACCTTTACCTGATGTATATTTTGATCGAAGGGTTGATTAATATAGATCCGGAACAATGTATTTGGGTCAAGGCTGGGTTAACCCTTTCGCTACCTCCTTGTTAGAAGCATCCTGCTGGGATGTCGTTAATATCAGGTTGCGCCTCTATGGGAACTCATATCCGGCTTGTATTCCTCTTATTGACTATTACATACTTGTTCAATACCCCGCACGCATGTGCGTAGTCGTACATATTAAATGTATGTAATATAACTCGATTCAATAAACATGATGCTCGCTCATACCATATTACATTTAGTTCCAACGATGCCGCAAGGACTACATTTTATGCTAGATCACTCAGAAACTCCGAAATAACTGTAGGCCGCCTGACTTGCCTAAACTAACTTCACCAAAGACACCGCACGTCCAACGGCTTGCCCATAGTTTATAGCTTTAAAATTAATGTTCCAAAACCGATTACTCCACCGCCGGACCGGAGAGCGAGACGGAGCGACGGGGCGGGAAACCGCAGGAGTGACAAGGACAGACGATGGAGGCAACGTCCTGATTTGTCAATAAACTTGACCCACATTTCATTGAGAGCGAGCCTCGGGTCCAGTGGCCTGCGCCGGAATTTCAACTTTTTTAGGTTCCGTTAGCACCGATCCTTACTATCTCTTTCTCCATCCTAGCTTTATGAATATTCTGAGATTTCAATGGCCGTTTGAACACGTCGTGTATTAGTTCAAGCTAGATGTTATTTTATTGAATTAGTATTTGATTTTTCACATAAAAATGTCTTCAGAATACTTCACAGAGTGTACATCCAAGTGTATAATATAAACAAAATGTTTTATTATATTATGATATGAATCATTGCGACTAGAATCAATAGTCCCGCGTTCTCTTAATACGAGTAGTGACTAAACGTCAAATACTCTGACCTCATAAGTGGAGCACATAAATCTCAATAACATATTTCAAGTGGTTTTCAAAGTAGAATAAAGGGCAGAATTACTTTACGACAGATATCACACACGCTGAATCCCGACAATCGGGGTAAGCAGAGTAATCGGTGTTGTGCTGCATGTGCTGCAACTCCGGTAAATTACAGCACAACACCGACCACCACGTTTCGCAAAGTATTCGAACAAGATTCAATCGATCAAGCAGCAAGTAAGGCACAAAGACCCACCCACCTGCTGCATGACTCGGTGGAAGTACCGTGCCAAGGTGAGAGGTGGCGAGCCTGTCGCCCTTTAGCACGGCATCTTGTTCTTATCCCTTAGTCGCCTTTTACGACATGCACGGGGAGAGATGCAGTGGGGTTATTCTTTTTAAGTACCGGCCCCACACGGTACAGTACCGGCCCCACACGGTTAGTACGACAGAATAAAAACTAATCAAATTATTCAATGTAAAAACTAGGTAATTAAAAAGCGGCCAAGTGCGTGTCGGGCGGGCCACGTGCAGTGTAGGGTTCCGTAGTTGCGGAACCCTATTAAAATAAATTATTTGATTATTTGTATAATTTTGTAGGGGAAATAGTTCTTCAACAGTGAAATGATGGCTGTCGTTCGTACACTTTATAAGTTGGTCGACTATTACTCGTCAACCTGTACAGCCTACTTAGCTGTGATAGTTTTCCTTTTAATTTCGATATATATACTACTGCTGTGAATTTTTTTACATATCTAATAACAACCGTTTAGCTGGCAGGGGGTGGGGACACTTGACTCTAACAAAAATTAGCACTTAAAAGCTTAATAATTCGCAAACGGATCCCTAAATCGAAAAATGTTTTTCACAAACCCGCAATATTTTCCAAAGACCTATCCAACGACACCACACACGATGGGGTAGACGTGAAAAAAAAATCATCCCCACTTTACGTGTAGGGGAGGTACCCTAAACAAAAATTATTTCAAAATTTTTATTTTACCACTTTGTCGGCGTTATTAATATGTATACCATACCAACTTACAACTTTCTAGTACTAAGGGTCTTTGAGCTAAACCGCAGACAGACAGACGGACAGACAGACGGACGGACATGGCGAAGCAATAAGGGTTCCTTGTTGACTACGGAACCTTTACCGGACTACGGAGGCTTTAGTCCAAACTGTTTATTACTTTTAATTCTTTTAAGCCAAACTAATGGTTATATAAATTGTCAAATAATACTTTAAATTATCAATAACAGTTTTATTTTATTTATTTAGCCTACTTATTAGGCCTACCTACTTACACGACAAACAGACCGAAAGGTAAATAGATTTTGTGTGGCTTCTCATTTCCGCGTTTGCTCAGTCCTTTGGAGAAATATATAGAGCCTTATAATTATCCTGAGGTATATATACATACATACCACACACGCTGTATCCCGACAATCAGGGTGAGCAGAGTAATCAGTGTTGTGCTGCAAGAACTCTGGAAAATTGCAGCACAACATCGACCGCCACGTTTAGCAAAGTATTCTGACAAAATAACTATCAAGCAGCATGTAAGGCACAAAGACCCACCTGCTGCACGACTCAGTGGAAGGGCCGTGCCAAGGTGAGATGTGGCAAGCCTGTCGCCCTTTAGCACGGCATCTCGTCCTAAATCCCGAGGTATGTCAGATTATATTCGAGAAAACAGTATAAAATAGTTTCAGACATTTTAGAGATTCGGGTTTTTTATAATAGAGAATAGCTGATATACCTAGGTATCTACTCAAAACCTAGCAGCCGCGAGCGAGTTCCTACTTCTCCGCCCGGTTGATCCTACGCAAAAGGTAACGGTTCAAACTCATAAACAAGCTGGGTACTCAAGCAAGGGTCCTACCTACCTTGAGTCGCGTGAGTACGCGCCCACAACGAAGCTTATCCAACTGGATAGCCGACAGTAATGTCCACTTTGATGTAAATAAGACAAACTTGAACTTTTGTTTTGTATAGGTTGAAGTTGTAATAATCTTGTAATATTTGTATACAGAAGTCATTTGTGTCTAAAAATGTATCAGTCAGTCAGTCAGTCAGCGTGTAAGTGTCCACTGCTGGACATACGCCTCTCCAATTTTGCTCCAGTCCTCCCGGACTTGAGCGATACGGAACCACTGCTTTCCGCCGACGTACCTACTTGATGTCATATTCCCATCTGGCGGGTTTTCTGTCCACGGCCGCCAGTGTAGGAAAAATGTATCATTACTTAATGATTTGCTTTATCTAACTTCTTGAGTAAATGACTTATTGATGTATTACATTTTTATAAGTTCTATGTGTAATAAGTAACTATATATTATTATATCTTGTGTGATATTTTCCCTATTCATTTGTCTTGTTTTAATATAACCGCCTGCAAACGCACTAGTGGTTCCTGACACCTCGCCTGCGGAGCGGCCTCCAACCTAACTGTAGTCTCAAAAATAATTGTCCGTCCAAAATACTTGGCGCGGCCACTAGGCCAAGGAGGCTCAAAGTGTTTTCGAATATAAACATAATAAAATACAAACGTGGAACCTTATCACACTGACAGCTTGCGGTGCTTTCACACATATCTAACATAATGGAAAAGCGGAACATGTAGATAATGCGAGCCTTTGACAAGGTTCTAAAATGGTATCTGCTCTTCCAGATTTGACTGATTCATTCCAACCACGCGCGTTTAACTCGTAAACACGACGATCAAAATAAGATCTAGATAGTGTAACGACTCTATCTTGAAAATACTTAGAATTTCTCCGTTATTGGCAACACTTTTGATCATAGTGAACGAACATGAATGGCGGTAGAAACCATTTTATTAATTAACTTCATTCACTTTTTTAGGCGTGAATAATTTAATTGGATAATTTCATAAAATTGGAGTTGAATCGCTTCCGTTTAGACTATACTTTAAAATTTTGCAGATTCTTCATTCTGATAGTACCAATAATTTTTTAAAGTTTCTTATGGACTAAATGTCTTATTTTTTAAACGTTTTACCTCGAAATTGGTCCATTATCTTTGCTACCCTTCCAGACAGGAATTATATGCCAAGAGGTGCATCTGTACAGTTTTGGTATATTCACTAAATTATATAAACTTACAACTATTTTGCCCTTTACTTTCCGAGACGACATCATGAAAAAAATCTGAAACTCTGAATAAGCGGCGCACTCCCTGAGGTTTCAGAACCTTATTCCGATCACTACAAAGACAATTCCAGCACAATCGCTGCTTCTCCCTATCTTTGATTATGCGAATGTATGTTACCTGGACGTTACTGAGGAACTCCTGGACAAGCTGAGCGTCTGCAAAACATGTGTGTACGATTCGTCTTCGGACTCGTCCCCCCTTCGGTCAAGTCATGACAATATTCTAGCTATCTTGTCTCAAAAAACTGGTTTTTATACGAAGTTGACATTTATTGTTCACGCAGCTCGACTGTGGAATTCACTACTACATTTTAACCGATATTGCAAATCGCTTCCCTTATTCAAGAAATCACCTTTTGAATCATCAAACTTTTGAAATTTTGAAAAATCTCAAAAAGTTACAAACCGATTTTGGTAATTTAAAGTTACGTATAGGAGAACGATCACCAGGTTTATTTGCGCTTTTCGTATCTACTATATCTACATGTATGATATACTAAATTGTATTATAGTAATGTAATTTCCAATTGAGTTTAATCGGAGGTGGTACCCGTCGACGTCGGTCTTCAATCATTTTAGCTATAAATTCATATTTTAAATTTGCTAAAATTCAGGTTTAAAGTTCATAAATCTAGTCTCAAGTGGGGAAACTAGAATATGAAGTCGGTCGTAAAAATAATGAGCAAGTAATACAGGCATAGAACAAAACATCTGTCCAAGCCTCTGATTTACGATCTATTAATTTCGATAACTATATTTTAGTTTTTGTTTAAGTACAAAGTATAGTACAGCCTTTTCACATATAATCAACGTTTTTTTTCAAAAGAGCCCAGTTTTTTCAGTTTTCAAGCTCATTCACTTCTTATCACTAGTAACGGACGTACATAATATGCGGCAGAAACATTGTGTAATTGGTTGACATCATGAACGAGCAGGTCACCAACCAACCATGCTATATTATCAACACAAAATCAATTGTGACAAATGATAGAACATATCGACCTTCGATATAGAGTTTCTTAACGCGTTGAAGTCTATACATCGGACGAACGAATAGCGAAGACTGAATACTTACCGAAGACAAATGTATGCCAGAGTCTCTGTTAGAGTGCGCGTGGGCGTTCTCAGAGAAAGAGTCCATCCGACAAGCATTGAGGTTAGCCGACCGCGCCGGTGCGGCGGTGGTACTACCGTGGCGGTGCGGCGGAGCGCGGTCTCAAAAAGTGAAAACGTCCGTTATATTGAGCACTATCATTTGTTGCCTACCGCAAGCGCGGGCCCGGTGGAAGTGTAGCGCATTGCCGATACCTATCGCGGACGCTCGAGCGAAACGAGAAGATATCTAGTTAGCTTTACATAGTACATACACCGTCCTCGGGTTACTTACTCCCTTATTGTAACTGCATACTCCTTATAGAACACTGGCCAACTTTTGTACAATGATTTTTATAAAGTGAAAATGTTCAAATATCTAAATTAAATCGTCATTATGAACACTAATTATAGTCTATTATTGTACGCATCAGAATATAACGGCATGATCGATGGGAAGCACTGACATGGCACCGACATAGCTTATCCAGGTGCGATGCACTGACAATGCTGACATCGGAGATGTATGAGGTGTTGTAGTTGTTGTAAATAAAATACTCATCTGTGCTGTGGTTGGTTTCAAGAATACTAAGCGGAAAACATTTAGCATAAAGTACAAAATATTAGCAGATTAGGTGCCTCATTTTGTATGTAATAATTATAGTCATAGACACAGAGGTAAACGGCACACATTCATATCTAAAATACATATAATAAACGTACAATTCGGATTAAAAAAACAACAACATATCAATCTTAGCTATCGGTAAAAATGCCTCAAGACGCTTCTGTAAACTTGAGCGATTTCAAATAAATCCACTCGAGTGTGTGAACTTTCTTAATATTATAATAAGTCCATATTGATTGAGGCGCCTACTTATTTATAGAAGTTTTAACATTTTGTATAACTATATTTAGTGCAGGTACCTACTGGTTGGTACATGTTTCGAAATTTTCACATAATGTTGTTTAGCGGTCTATCAAAATTCATTCATATCAATCCATCAACTATATTTTATTTAAATTGCACATGCTAGCCGGATATTTATGCTAGTTTCAAATGCAATAAATATTAGGAACTAAGTTATTGATATGATAACCCATAAATTATTATTTTTTATTTTAGTTTTTCTTGACTGAAGGCTTTTGTTATCGAATATGTGTACAACTTTATTCTAATCAGTCTGTACAATTTTATTGTTCAAGTCAGAACTCTCAGCAAAATTGTTGTAGGAAAAATGTGGAGAGTCAATAAAATAATTGAAATAATGTTAGGTAGCTAAAAAAAATCTTCGAATTTTTTTGCCTCCTATGTTTCGTGGCGATAATCAAACCGGATAGAACAAACAAGTTATACTGCCTTAAGAACGCTCGATAAACAATAATAAAAAAAGGGTGTGTATACTAATGTCAGGCTCGGTGGTTTGACTGTCGTTTGTGATCATAAGCACACCTGGGCGCGGTCAGAACTTGAATGGGTGACCGTTCGACCGTTGCAGACTGACTGTGGTTCGGATTCCACATAAAACTGAAGCTCCCCTTCCCTTCTTACCTTATTAGGTGGTAGGGCTTTACACCACCGGGTTGGTACCACCGCACTGAATGAAAGGTCGGTCGAAACGGCCATCCGTCCAGTTCAGTGTAGCCGGCGCGACTAAAGGGAAACACTGACATGGCGTCTAGTTACCAAGGTGCTGTGCGCTGACATCACAGATGTAATGTACCAACCGTGTAAATTTTCATAAAAAATATTAAATTATGGAAATGGAAATGGACAAGAAAAAAATACACGTACAACTCGGGATTCGAACTCGTGCCCACCTATGCGGCACTATGAAGAATACTACTACTTAACCGCAAGGGCTACCGTGACCTATATAAAACTGAACCAATTATCATTTTTCTATGGAGCAACACCGCACAATACCTACCTGCATTCGAAAAATCTAACGGAAACGCTAAACGCTGCCGAAACGCTAAACGTTGCCGTGTTTTGTTTTTCTAATTTTACTCCCCATTTTCATAGCGCGCCCAAAGACGTATATAACTTCAAAAGGCACAACGGCAACTTATATATACGTACCTGCATATTTCACGTTCTAATTTTATTACTTATTTGAATTATATTTACTTTCAGACCGTAACGACTAACATTATGTCTGTCTGTGCGAGTGTGTGCGTGATCATACTGCGCATAGCATACGAGCGAGCTCTGATAATCTCAAAATGTAAACTGTTATTTAGCACCGTTTTTGCACGAATTCAGCACAATTCATATGAATTTTATTTAAATTAATTAGCAACTTTATGTTTAATACATCAAAATTTCTTAACAAGGTTAATGTTTAGCACTTTGTATTAGAGCAAATTAATCACTCATATACCGCGTTAACTCAAATAACTTCTTCTATTTGTTTCGCGAACAATTTGCTTTGTAGTAAGCAAGTCCGTACCGGTCCACTGCTGGATATAAGCCTCTCCCAAGGCACGCCACCATAAGCGGTCTTCGGCTCTTCTCTGTCCAGCCGGGGGCGTCCCACCCAACGTTTACTTGTACATATGTGGCCTCCATTCGAGCACCCGTCTACCCCAGCGGTTGTCGGCTCTACGAAAGTTATGCCCAGTTCACTGCCACTTCAGCTTGATAATTTTCTTAGCAATGTCAACTATCTTAGTTCTTCGTCGTATAACTTCATTACTGATTTTATCGATCAAAGAAATGCCGAGCATTGATCTTTCCATAGATCTCTGAGCGCCTGTAATTGTTGGACCAGGCCCGCCGTCAGGGTCCACGTTTCAGCTCCGTACGTCATTACTGGCAGAACGCACTGATTAAAGACCTTCGTCTTTAATGACTGTGAGTTGGGGGACAAGAAGATGTGATGAGTTTCAAAAAATGCCGCCCAGCGTAACTGAATCCTTCTGTCGTCCTCCTTGCGAAAGTTGTGCTTGCCTAACTGGATGGTTTGTGCAAGAAGTGCGTAAAGTGTAACATCACTGGTACATACATCTACAAACATTAAGATAAATTTGGAAGAAAATGTTGCTAGCTTTAAGCCCGCTCAATAACAACAATAATACACTATATTCCACTTAATGTGTGGCAAGGGCGGGCTCATTGCCTTAGACAGTTTCCTCCAGTCAAGAATATCAATTTAACAAGTAACAACTTGGTAAATCTGATAAATTATTTATTTTCATAAAATATAAAAAAGTAATACTAATAACTAAATAATTATAACCTACCTAACAAACATTAAAATAACTATCAAAAAGGGGCGTTTTCAAATGTACCTAGAACACTTGCGGCATTACCCCGCGGCCCTTGATTGCGGGACGCCAGTTTCGTCTAACAGCAGAGGCACAAGCCTCTTCAAGAAGCTTTTGGCTTCACTGCTCCACGAACCGAGGGTTAATTAATATTCATTCATAATAATATTTCCTACTTAAATCCTATTAAATAAAGAGGAGAATTTGTAAAGACCTATTCGCCTATCCGCTGTCACGATTCTATGTTCGCTTATAAGTGGAAACTACTCAATAAATCTACATCTCAAGTGTTTGTTCTCTGACATATTCATTCAGGCACATCTCTAAGGAAGCTTGTATATTTCGGTAAGCGAAGCCGCAGGAATAGCTGGTCAAATAGCTACTAAAATGGCTTCTCATGCGGGAGGTCCGAGGTTCGAATCCGGTCGGCGTGTACCAATGAGTTTTTTCTGACGAAAAAATTTACGTGCATACCTACACCCGCTGCTTCACCGTTCGGAACCGGTGTAAAACTGTAGGTCCCTTCCCTTGCCCCTTACTAGGTGATAGGCTCAAATTGTAGCCGACTGGGTTGTTACCACCGTACTGGATGTAAGATGGCCCCAAGCAACCTCGGTTGTGTTCTCCTCTAGTCCAGTATAGCCAGCAATCCAGGGAAGTCTCCGGTATGGCACCTACCTTCTCGGAGGTGATATTGGCTGGTTAGAGCATGTGCTTTGGCCCCTCCGACTCAGCTACCCATACCGGATTACATAAAAAAAAAATATATATATACACGAAAGTTCAAAAGTTTTGTCGTTTCGGATCGACGAACCAATATTCTCTTTTGAAATCATGTTTAACCCATAAATTAAGCGTTATTGTTTTGCCTAGGTAGTGCGAGGGCTAGGTCACGATGCCCGTTAAAAGCCAGCCAATTTCGTGCATATCAGTGACACTTTTTATGGTTCCGTAGCAAAATTGTTTAAACCCTATGTAGACTATTTATTTAAGAACCAGTTTAGTTTAGCCGACACGTCTAAAGGGAAGTACTGACATAAGTTTGCTATACGGGCAGGAACAAGATGTAGGTAATAGGCGGACGAGCATCACTGCGATTTTTCCAACCAACATGAGTTCCATAGAAATGTAATTAAATTATTATCTGAATAAAGCAATAATTTAATTTATATATTTATTTATTTAATGCGCACACTATGCTTCGCTTTATTTAGGATTTCGTAAATATTTTTGGTTAGACTTCACATACATATAACATCATTTCCTTACCAACTTTGCAGAAAGGAGCCCTTATAATGTGTTAGGTATTTGTTCGTCCGTCCATCTGTCTTGTCACCCGGTGTACTCATATTAACTCACGACTGTCTCTTTTATTATTTATTTTACTTTACTAATACGTTTGCAAACAGAAACTGAATTACTAAAAAACCCTCAGTTTGTAGACTCCGTTCACACTTGACCTGTTATTCGAAATTTAGATTTCTTCATACATTTCATATATATTTCGTCCCAAGTAGAGCTTGGGGTTTTCAAAATAGGCGTAAAAAGGCTCCTGTTAGGCCGGCATGGCATTCGCAATCCCCGTGCATCACAAAATCGGGCATCGCTGGACACATACTCGTAGGTGTAATAAAGCCACATGTCACGCTTTTCATAAAAATTTATAAAATAAATACATTGTTCACTTCATACTACTCGTAAATTTAAACATTCTAAGGCTGACTGGAAGAAATAACCGCAAGGATATATTTTCTATAAAATAGTTACGGAATCCTCGACATGTGGCAACGTTCGTACTTGTTGAATTTTTTTCTCGAGCTGATTGATGGGGGCCAGGCAAGTGGGCCGAGCTAGGTGATCGAATGTTTATCTTCGTCCCGTTAGTCCAAGCTGAGCCGCGATTAACGCTATTGTTGGCTGCTTTAGATAAGTCCTTGAGATGAGCCGAAGATTGAGTTGACTTGCAAAAATGGTATGAGCTCTGATTGCTTTCGGGTATTGATGGATTTCGAGTTGGAACAATTTGCATTTTCGCATGTCACGAGAATGTTTACTGATTCATAAATCATAATACTCAATTTTTTTTTCGGTTTTCACTTAATCGGTTTTCAATTAACTACACTTTAAGTCAATGGTCTTCGTCTAGAAATTTACGTTACAGTTTTCAGCCGAGTTTATTTTAATTCCTTTAACATTTGTTCGACGAATGGTCGAAGGATAATATTATTTTTTACTAACGTGGGCAGGTACAAGGTATTTTTTTTTTGACCTACTTCAAAATGAAGACAAATTATTCTCAATTTTAACAGTATATATTTTTCAGTATAGTTTCTTCGACCTGGCCGTTGTGGGAGAACCCCTGGCTGGAATGAGCTACAAGTTTCAAGTTGATAAGGAGATGTTAAATAATTTGTTAAAATTAAAATTAGTAACATAATTTATTAGTTTAACTATAATTTTCGCTAATCCTTTCATCTCCTATAGATAACACCCATGCACGGATATCTGCGGGTCTATATTGTAAGATATCGACTCATTGTTAATAATGTTATATAGAACGACCGTAATGAAAGAGCTCGTACATCAATGTCAAAATAATTTCTCTATCACATCACCCACCGGCCACCGGCCACCGCACGTGGAACTAAATCAAGTCTGCTCAATTTCCTTGTTGATTATAAGACTTATGGCATCGCTTCTGGTACATTATAGCATTTCGGATAACCATTTTGTGGCTTGATTGTTTTTTTTTTATGGAATCTTTCACGGTTGGCTACATCACCTACAGCATCCGTGATGTCAACCCATAACACCGGGTGAACTAGGTGCCATGTCAGTGCTTCCCTTCATTTCGCGCCGGCTACACAGACTGGATGGAAAACACGAACTATTTACCTACATAGCCGTTTCGACCGACACGCGACGTTTCGCTCAGTGCGGTGGTACAACCCGGCCGGGATAAACCCTACCACCTAGTAAGGTAAGAAGGGAAGGGACTTATAGTTTAAAGTGGAATCCGAATCACGGCCAGTCCACCGAGAAACAGTCCAATTACGTGGTGCTCGTGGTACGGAAAGCTCGGTGCGCGAGTCCGACTCGCATGCACTTGGGCGTTTTTTTAATATTATCATTCTTTATGGTATCGGCCATAATAAATAACACAAATTGTGTGAAAATTTTAACTTGTTACGTATTACATTTCAAAAGATACAACCCTCGTACATACAAATAGACAGACAGACGGCGGCGGAGACTTTGAACATTTCCGTGCGGATACGAAATCTTAATCCTCCTTTCCTTCCTTACCTATAATAAAATCCAACGTCTGCTTTCTGTCTGTCTGTCTGTCTGTCCGCTTATAACTCGAGAAAAACTGAACCGATTTTAATAAAAAAAAAATCTACGGATAGCTTGATTCTTCCCATCAACTATAGGCTACTTACTATCACGCTAAATGGCTTATGAGGTTAGCAGTGAAGTGAAATATGAGAGCGGGCGGAGCCGCGGGCACAGCTAGTAAATATATAATAGAATAAAATTTATATGTACCTATAGTAGTACTAGCTGTGTCCGCGAATTCGTCCGCGTGGACGCCATCTGTCGGGTTCAATTGTATTTTCAAACTATCCAGGGTCCCACTCAAATATACAAACAAAATTTCATCCAAATCGGTCCAGCCATTCGCGGAGTTAGGTGACAAACACACGTACAGAAGAATTATATATATAAGGATTATGTCTGATCTGGTAATGCCGTGTAATTCGCTGGTTTTCAAGTCAAATAGAAAAAAAATACATTATAAATTATGTTTGTTCTTTGCATTACGTACAAAAACAGCTCATTCATATGAAACACATTATCGCATCTTAATCGTATGATCCATACAACATTCTGTGTAGGATCTCGCAAACTGGCTGAATCTAGCCGGCGCGGTGTCCGGCCCGGCCGCAGTACCCGACCGTGGACGGGTACGAAAAGAAAGTGCGCACACGGACCTCGTCTCGTCACACACACACGGACTTCTTCACGACACACACGTCACGTCTGTACCCATCACATACATGCAGTCTGTCTGCTGCTGCAAATGTCACATGCGCATAAAATTCCGTACCTAGTAATAAATGACAAAAAGGCATTGTAAGTTTAACTTTTTTAACTTTTCACTAAAATTATATCAAGTTATTTACATTATACACTAGCTTTTGCCCGCGGCTTTGCTCGCGTAAAATTCGTATTTAAAAAGAAGCCCGTAAGCCCGCTACCCTACCTTTATTTCGGCGGGCGGAACAATTCGGTTTGTATGAGAGCCACATCTTAGCGTAACCGGTACTGAATGTTATTTAGCCTATCCTGTGTCCCGTATAATCAAATGTGCTTGTCCTCATCACCATTCATCGAATTCAGATGATCGGTTTAAGAGTTATGGCGGAACATACATACATACATACCTACATACAGAAAAGATTTCTAAAAATAGTCAATTTAGTTTTAGTATCATTCATATAATCTACAAACTCAGTATCTCATAAAACAAAGTAACTTACTCCATCACCATCCCTTACAGATTTATTAATGTATTGATTGATGATGATTGATTGATGACTGATGATATTGATTGATTGATTGATGATTGATTATATTGATTGATTGATACCCTTTGATCTACAATATTCGTTATTATCATTTTTAGGGTTCCGTAGCCAGCGATGCCGATGCTACGGAACCCTAAAATTAACATATTACGTTCGTTTATAAGACGAAAACCACTCAATCAATTCGCATCTGTTTTTCACGGACGTTTTCTGGCATATCCAAGCATGGATATAGGATAGGACATTTGCCACTGCGAAGCTATGGTGCAAGAACAGCTATTATTATTATAAAAAATATAGGTAATTCACTCCGAACTGAAAACTACAGTTCCAGATAAACTCGGTCCAGTAATTTTTCTTCAACTAGGTACTTATCTTATACATAATACTTATCACCGCCATAACTCACCCCCCTGTAACACTGTGCTGTGTATAATATTCCGTAGGTAGGGCGTCGTGTCGGTGGTAGCGAGTTGAATGCATCGATCGAATGCATCAAAATAAATTCAGTTATTAGCACGTGTTTCGGAACTTGCACGTCCTTGCGCAACTAGCACACCAGTGCGATTCTGTTTCTTCACTTATAATTAAAACATACTTGTATTATTTAATGACTTGATCATCGATCGCTTTATCGAGAATATTATTATTCTGAAAATTGTGTATCAATGAACCAATTAGGTTTTTGATAAAAAGATACTACGAGTACTAGAGTCAAGTTACCTACAAAATACCGTCATACCTACATACCTACCATTCATTTATATGTAACCACCAATTTCATAAAACCTATTTCAGCCAATTGCCTAGATCAGAATGTCCGATATCTACATCTGAAATGTTACCTATGTTAAGTGGGGGGTACTAGGCAAAACATCACATCATTATTATCCTAACTATAGCCATATTTCAATAGATATAACTATAATGTATATGCTTATAGTTAGGTAAAGATTCAAGGTATAATGTGTTATAGATTATTGTAATATAATCTTGTAAACTCTCTAAAAAATTGGTGGTAAAAACGTTCGAAAATGCATTTGCTAGATTTGTTACAAATACGTCCATACAAAAAACGCTCGCGCACGGCAATGGCCCAAAATTTAGAATGTTCAAAGATAGTTCAGTGAAAAACCATTAGGGAAATAGCAAAGGCATTTTTCTAAAGTGAACTTTAGGAGAATAATATAAAAGTAAATAAAAAAGATTTATTGACCTGCACGTCATAATGTTAAGTTATGTATGACCTTTCTGCGACCTTTAGTTACTTCTCACAAGGTACATCTTTCAATCATTAGCAACTTTATTTAAACAATCATAATAATTACATTTTCAGATCACACATAATGCGCTTGTACTCAGTTTCGACTGCACACAAATGGCAATACGAATGAAAGTAGCGTGTTTACAGCAACAGTTCACTGCATGTGTGTGTTGCAGTCACACACGACCACGTGTGCGGGTGTATGAGTGAGCGTACGCGCACGTTATATGGGTCAGTGTACCGCCCAGCGCTCCGCCGCGCCGCCCGCCGCCTCCGCCGGCCGTCGCGTCGTCGTCGCCCCGCCCCGCGCAGCCCCCCATCGTCGCCCCCCTCCGCCGCCGGCGGAGCAGCGTAGGCGGGCGGGGGGCGGGACCTCGAGCGCGTTGATGTCTTTTCTAACGACGAACCGCGAACTTTTCCAAACATTGAAAAACTACAAACTGAGTGCGTGTTACTGAGTTTTTTGGTCCAGAGTACCTTCAGGTTTATTTTAACTAACTAAAATATGATAATTAATATACTCGTATGATTCAGGTTCAGATATTTATTTCGTCATAAAGAACACACAACATTAACAATATTTCATTGAGACATATTCACATTCAGTATGATTGTCAACTTTTCTTTATGTCACTCACGACCCGTTCGACCGTGCAATCTATAAGGAAGAATTTAACTAGAAACAATATACATATATAGAGCCAGATCTTTTTTTTTTATATAACTTATATTATGCTTTAATTACGTTAATTTATGAATTTATACATAATTAAAGAAACTTTTGTTGCGAAAAAAAGATCAGACAACCCATGATTAATATATTTTTAACAATTTATTTCCCGCTTGAAATACTAGAAAATTATTTTCTATTTTTCGATGCTAATGCTTGTGATTTCTTTACTTTGGACAATTTATTTGATTATCCTTCGTTCATAAATGGAAAGATCGATTTAATAAATGAATCGGCTTTTACTGAAACAACACACATCCACAAACATCAACTTTACAGGACGGACAAAAAACTGTCTGGTACAAAATTTTCCTAAGATGAGTGTTGTCTTCTCAATACACACTAGTCATAGATAATAAAATACACATTTACTGTGTATTTTGTATTTATTTGAAGCTGGCAAGAGAGACCTATTAATTTTTTTTTAACGTGGATGTGTGTCGTTACTAAAAAAAATAGGATGTGTGCCATTTCTAAAAAAAATGGTTTGGATATGTGCTGTTTTTAAAATTTCTGTCATACATTATAAAATATATTTTTTTAAATTAAACACCTTTATGATACTATAATGTTTTACTGACATATTATTCAAGAGACACTTTACTTACATTAAACAATAACTTTTTTATGGCAAATATTGTGATACAGGCATGGTAGAATATCAATAGAAATAAACTAAATAAACATAATGAAATATTTTAAAGATCTTTTATGTAATCCGATATGGGTGGCTGAGTGGCACATGCTCCAACCAGCCAATTTCACCTCCTAGAAGGTAGGCCAGAGACTTCCCTTTAGATTGCTGGCTATACTTGGACTAGAGGAGAACACAGCCGAGGCTGCTATGCGCCCATCTTACATCCAGTACGGTGGTATCAACCCAGTCGGCTCCAATTACAGCCTACCACCTAGGAAGTGGCAAGGGAAGGGACAGGTGACAGGGAAGCAGCAGGTGTAGGTAGGTATGCACGTAATTTTTTTCGTCAGAAAAAACTCATTGGTACACGCCGAGCGGATTCGAACCTCGGACCTCTCGCATGAGAAGCCGAAGCCCGCCCGCTCGGCCACCCGCCTTCATTTTCCAGGCTCCATTTTCGTCAATAATAAAAGGCGGAATGTCAGTCTTGCCAAGTGATTTTTTTGAGAAACAACACAAAAGTGGAGGTGTGTTCTTTTTAAAAAATAGACAAATTTTGACTGCTTACAGTAAATTCACCAATGCTCGGATTTGTGTGGTTTCTGCACAGAACATGCGTCTTCGTTAAAAAAACAAGATGGCATAATTAAGTCTATTTCGAAAAAAATGGCGTGTCAGAAACAACCAATTCAAATGCCTGTCAGCCTGCCGTGCCTTAAAAACGTACATAACCCTAAACCATTTCGCGCAAATCTTTACTTACATCAATGCTAACATAGATATTACTGCGACCGCAACGCATGTAACTAATGTAACACAGATAAGGTTCGTCCCAAAGAAATAAACACCCAGAAACGACATTGCCCATATAATTTAATTTTTTATTTTTATGGAAACTGACACGGTTGGCTACATCACCTACAACATGCGTGATGTCAGCCCATAACACCGGGTGAACTTGGTGCCACGTCAGTGCTTACCTTCGGTCGAGCCGGCTACACTGAACTGGACGGAAAACACAAACTATTTACATAGCCGTTTCGACCGACCTTTCATTCAGTGCGGTGGTATCAACCCGGGCGGGTTAAACCCTACCACCTAGTAATATAATAAGGGAGTCATATCCCTTAGTCGCCTTTTACGACATACACGGGGAGAGATGCAGTGGGGCTATTCTTTTAAAGTACCGGCCCCACACGGTACAGTACTCTTTTTCAGTACTCTTTCTTACTCCGGGCACTCGTCCTTGCTCGCTCACTCACCACGCGCCTTTCATTCCCATGTTCGCGCGGAACATTAGATCCTTTTTACACTAAATTAATCAATTAGTTTGTATGAAAACTGTAACTGTGTAAGGGAATTCAGGAAAAAAGTTATTTGACTTTTTTGTTACTATTGATCCCAATAATCATTTCCTAAATTTAATGTACTGGCCGTTACAAAACCCTGTATATTATGATGTAAACAAATGAAGCACTTATACATATAAATACATATAATAATACAATTTATGAAATTGGCGTTTCTCTACATTGAATTTATTTCCATAAAAATTAATTGAGTGCAGGCCAAGTGACAGAATGCATTCAGATAATTTTTGGAACTGTTGTCTTTTTATCTGTTCGTTTGGCTAAGCATAACCTAAGAACTATACTGAACCAATTTGTTTGTAAAAAAAATTAAAAACCCTGGCAGGCCATAATTTTGGATAACTTCTAGAATATATAGCATCACGCATAATGAGCTGAGCAGTACGGTCGGAAGAGAGAACATTTACCACTTCGGACTGCATTCATATTGGGATTTACTCAACTTAGCCTTTCTATAGGGTTTCGAGAAGTACGACGTGTAATGTTTTGCACTTATTGACATGTTTTGTAACATCGCGCCATCTCATAAAGAATCCGAGCGGTATGATCGACAGTAATATAAATTTGAGAAAATTAAGTGCATATTTTTCTTTAACATTTAAAACATAATCTAGCTCTTTCATTATCTGTTAGACATAGTGCTGTCACGTCACGCCATTATCTGTTAGACATAGTGCTGTCACGTCACGCCATTATCTGTTAGACATAGTGCTGTCACGTCACGCCATTATCTGTTAGACATAGTGCTGTCACGTCACGCCATTATCTGTTAGACATAGTGCTGTCACGTCACGCCATTATTCATTTCAGCTGAGCAGTAGGTATGGTCGGACGGAAGTTAACGCAGTCTCTCACTCTCAGAACAAACCGGAATTATCAAACGAGAAAACCACGCGAGCGGAGCTATTCAGCTATTACATATCGTCCCTCCCATACCAAAACGACGAATGTGCAATTTTGGCGAAAATGACCTTTTGATATAGTTTCATTAATTTTTATCAAATCTTTGCAATGCCAAAAGTCACAAATCTCTAAATTATCAGGTACTCAGAGATATTTCGTTGTGAAATAATAACGAATGTGACTTTTTTGGATTTTAGTGTGGCAAACACACTAATGTTTACTATTCGTGAAATAATTCTAATATAATTTAGAAGTTCTTGAATTTTAGCCATGCGATAGTCACGAATTTGTAACATTGGTTAATTTAGCACTAAAAATATAAGCCAAATGTCTCAGAATGACCTTTTTGCACATTCGTCGTTTTGGCATGGGAGGGACGATACTGTTTGTAATTTCGTCTTTGTGAGTGCACTCTTCTTTCACCTCTGCGACAACATATTACATGACGACATATTGATGACGCTTCTATTAGTTGTAGTTTTCCGATTCCTTCACAATACACTGTTCGCGGATATCCTAGCGGCCCGTTTCCGCTGAGCGCGGAGCTCTCCCGCCCCCCCCCTCCCCCCCCCCCCCCCCGGCCCCCCTTCTTCCTCCAGGCCGCGCGCCGCGCGCAGATCACGCTACTACACGCGTTGCCTACTTACTTACTGCCTTACTTCCGCCAACGTGCAAGGACAAAAGTGCGCGTTTAAAATGCCTACATCCAGTTATTGGGTGATAATTACATCCCAACGGACATCTTTAATTACAAAGTTATTTATCATAATTACTGGGTAAAAATGTATAGGTAGGTATGTACCTACATTTTGTTCAATACTCGGTTCAATCCAACGAAGCATAGGTGAGCAAAAAAATATATATTTTATGTCGTTAAAAGTAGTAATACTTCATTGATCTAAAAACATGTTACCTAAACAAGCACAGCCAGATAGGTAGAAAATACTTAAGTGCTCCAAATTATTTTTTCAAAAAAATCATATAACTACAACATTAAAATTTTCGGATTTTTTTCCTTTACTCGTGCTGTAAGACTTTGCTTCTTACCAAATTTCATGAGTTTGAGTTAACGGGAAATACCGTATAGGTTTTTATTTGATTTGAGTGAGTTTGCGAGTATTAAATCTGACATAAATAGCCGTATCTTTTGATTGCGTTAATTTAGAAGCTTTCATTTTCTACATCTCGAAGGGATTGCAGAACTTAGTACTTCATATTAATTTCAATTTGATATCTTGATCCGTTCCTGAAAAAAAGGGTCTTGTCATACAAAACAAACAATAAATTTTTTATTGTCACATAACTACAAGTTTACAATTTTTGGATTTTCTCCTTTACTTGTGCTGTGAGACCTTGCTTCTTACCAAATTTCATTATTCTAAGTTAACGGGAAGTACTCTATAGGTTTTTATTTGATTTGCCAGTAGCAAAATATGTGAAATAAATGGCCGTATCTTGTGATTACGTTGCCTTAGCAGCTTAAATTTTTTACACCCCCGAGTAAACGTAGACCCTAGTATTTGGTATTAATTTCAACTTGATAGGTCAACCCATTCCTGAGAAAAACGGTCTTGACAGCGGGTGACAGACCGACAGACAGACAGACAGACGGACACGAATTGATCCTATAAGGGTTCCGTTTTTTCATCTTTTCTCTTTTTCCTCGTCAGGACTCTTTTTAGGGTTCCGTACCTTAAGTACGGAACCTTAAAAAGAGTCCTGGCTGGACTTCTAGAAAATCCATTATCATAGAACCTGGTGGTTTCTTAGTACTATTTACTCGCTTAAAGTATTAGGTAGCTAAATAAAAAACACTGTTGACACTTTCCAATTTCGCCAAAGCGTTCTAGAAAATTAGCGTAGTCTCGCGAAAACTATCGTCTGCTTACAGTATATACACCGCGCGTACACCGCGCGCGTTGGCGCCGCATCGTCACTGCTTGTTGTACATATGTACATAGATACATAACGTCAAACCAGTCTCCCAGTGGGGTAGGCAGAGGCAACGGATCTCCAAGCGCCACGATTCTAAAACCTCTGCCGCTTCTTTCACTCATAAATGTTCATTATACATGCTCGTCGGGTACCGGTACTACGCACTTGACCCTTTTTGAGCACTACTGTTTGTTGTTTCTTCCTAAAATACACTACCTTATGTAATGTTTCGTAAAATTTCGAATTTTCAAAATTGAGAGCAGGAATATATAATTATACATGGAGGCTCTAATTATAATATAATATATCTATGTTATAGTACATGTTAATTAGTACTCACAAACAAAAATAAACTGTGTGCTATGTACAAAAATAACCTGTGTTATTTAATGCCGATTCTTACAAATAGCTTCTCTTGTTAGTAATTCGTCATAATTTATTTTATTTATCTTCATGTACAGATAAGTATGATAAATTTTCATAACCCATATCACTTTATTTACTCGCATAATTTGGCTGATACGAATAATATAAATTTTGAACAAACCAAATAAACTGACTTTCTAGTCTTAAATAAACCTCTTCAAATAATTTTTAGGTGCTTATTTCACGTGTTGCAATATAAAAAAAAACCGGCCAGGTGCGAGTCGAACTTCCGCACCGAGGGTTCCGTATCGCCATGTCATGGTCAGCGCCACTCACGCCATCTATGACGTGTTTATGAAATGCTTCATATTAGTTCAAATTCATGATTAGTTCAAATGCTTCATACTCTTTTCGGTAGATGGCGCGCATACACTTTTTAGTTTCTTCTATAAGAACCCGCATGAATTTTTTACTTTTTCTTATTTATTTTTTTATTATTTTGTTGTTATATCGGCAATAATAACACATATTCTGTGAAAATTTCAACGGGCTACCTATTACGGTTCAATAGATACAGCCCTCGGACAGACAGATATACAGACAGGCGGCTAAGCTTAGTAATAGGGTCCCGTACCGGATACGGAACCCTATAAATAAAATAAAAACAATAAGTACCGTACCGTACTGGCGTGATACGGAGCGGGATATCCCAGCGGTCACGTGGCCTGCGGTAGAGGGAGAGGGAGCGGAGCGCGGCGAAGGGAGGAGGGAGTGTAGAGATAGGTAACTGTACAGGATGAACTGCCTTGACTCGGGCAACGAACCGCGCCGCCGCCGCCGAGCCTACCGCCCTGTCTACAGGTCGCTTCCAATTTGGAATTTCGAATGTAACGCTAATGTAGAATGCACAGGTGGAAACTGTATATGTATGAGTCGATATGCTTATGGATCGGGATAGCACCAAATTAAATGGACATTTGTATGGATGGAAGCCTTATTTGAAACGAGCTTTCGTTGCATAGTACATACATACATAGACAGATACATAATTTAATTATTGTACCTATATAATTCATTTTATATACGTATATTTCATTAGGAAAATCTAAAATAAAATTAAAATAAAGACATCTTCGAAAAAAATCATTTTAAATTGTGTATTTATAGTTGCATTATGAAAGTAAATAAATCCTATTTGTATACAAAAATGTGTTCAGTATCGAACTTCAAGGAATAGGAAAGTCGTAAGTTTTGCCATCTACTGATACTCTCTACTAAACAAGTAAACATTATATAAAGCTCGCTGTACAGTGGTCAAGGGCGCCTCCGCCTCCGCCTCCGTGGTGTCAGCTCCGCGGCGGCGCGGGGCGGTGCGGCCGGGCCGGGGCCAGTGGGGCTCCTAGTATGGAGCAGCGGTAATAACTCTATAACTTTTGATGCAAATGGAATTTTTGAATAATTTTTTTTTACTTCGTAGATTCCATTTTTCCAACGATATGTGTAAATGTTAAAAAATATAATTCAGTGAAAGTAGTTTTAATTTTAGACAAACATTTAAATTCAAAGAAAACTTAGTGCTATATAATAATACATTGTCATCATATGATTGTAGTATACATTATGTACATTTATAAATATGTAGTATTTATTTTTAATCTAAAAGTAGCATTTTCAGACCACCACTTAACTCTATTGGGCATCTTGTCATATGTCACTAAAAGCATGTGAAGTACATCTTCGTTCGTCGCTATTCTGTTTTACTTTCTTGTATTATATAGTCTGAAATGTTTGTAGTCCTTATTACGTGCCTCTTGGGCTACTTCGGACAAAAGTCCGAAGAAAAGACTCAAAAGAAACGCGGGCGCTCGTTTGCGAGTACGACACTGTCACACTCGGGGTCGCAGGTGGTCGCAGCTATTAACCTATATTTTAAATACTAGATACCTGTGTGTACCTATTTAATGTAGTTTATCGTGTTATCGGTAAAATTCGATAACATTTGAAACTCTAGTTGAAAGTGGAAATAGTGAAAAAAAATCTCTTAATGGAAAATAAAACAAAATTACCATAATCATTATAGGAACGCATGTTTTTTTTACTTTTCATTAAATAAAGGATCGGGTCGTTAGTTTCCTGCTTGAATTTTTCATACTTAAGCAATAACAAATAAGTAGTGGCCATACAACTTTTGAAAAAATAAATTCAATTATTTCGATAAAGTTTATGTATATTTTGTAAAGCAATTAATCGTAGGAAACTATAAGGATATTTGGTTAAAAATTATTTTAATATATGAATCAACTAATAATAAAGCAAATTCAATTAGATATGACGAATAGTAGAACAATTGCGAAAAAGCTTTTTTACCGCTTTGGCCCCACTGTGGGGCGTCTCAGTAGGTAGGGCTCTGTTTACTTTGTACTTTTATAAAATATATTTAAACATAAAGAGGGGGAAGGAGAAGAGCGAGGGGCGGGAGGGGGAGGGAGGGGAAGCGAGAGAGTTAGGAAGAGAGCCACATGTGAATTTTTCAGTGAACTGTGTGATTATGTAAATTAATTAAGCTCTGAACGAAATGGACCAGAAATAAAATTTAAATACACTTTATAGCACCAATTATAAATAGATTGACGAAAAGGCGAACTAATGCCCGCCTGCTGCACTGGATAATGCAATACTGAAACTAACTAACTGAGAATTAAGCACACATGTGTCAACCAGCGATATATAAGTAAATGATGACAATACCAAGAATATGGTAATTTATGGTAATTTTTAATATAAACAATCCTGCATGGAATTTTAACTATCAGCGGTGTTCAACAACTATAGTTTTATATACTTTATAAAATGATTAATCAATACCATAATGATCAATAAATAGAAGTATAAAATGTAATCTACATAAATATAAGGTTAAATCACAAATGAGTTTGTCGACACTAGGCCACGTGCCTCCCGGGGTCTTTATCCTCTCGCTCGCGCATGCGTTCCCCGCTCCCCGCCCCGCGCGGCAAGGACCAAGGTGAAGGCTGCTCGCACCGGCATCTCTCACTTCGATTTATAGATTTGATGCGTGCGACTTCAAACTCTACAATGTGAAAGAGGAGAAGAAATAAAAAGAATACAGTTCCGTTCAGTTAGTATAGATAACGGGAAAAAGAAGATAAATAAATCGTTATAGTTCGTACTGAAATTAATTTCCATACATAAACTGTTTGTAACTCATGTATTCATGTATAGTTTTTTTAATTAACCAATATAATGTACAAAAAACACAATACATAGGGCACACTAAAAGTTTCCGGAATTGGCCACTTACATAAACAATATTTAAAAAGTAATTACAACATTTGAAAATGGAACTCTTTGGCTGTAGAATGCAGTTTGTTTCATCTGACTGTCAATTGTTTTTCCATTGTGGCGCCATTTTAAAAATTGCGTGTCTACATTAACATAAATTTAACCCGGGAAAATTTTCGTGGTATGATTTTCTACGATTTTAAGTGTAATTTTACAGCTCATCAGAGCCTCGCTCGGCTTCAATCTGCTTTTGGCGATGAAGCACCATGCAAGACGACTATTTATTGCTGGTTTGCAGAATTCAAGCGCGGTCGTGTCAATCTCAGTGACGAATCTCGCGATGGTCGCCCGTTCACCGCTGTGAACAACAAAAACATCGATGCTGTGCGCCGTATGATCGAAACAGACAGGCATGTGACCTACCATGAGATTCGGGCATCCTTAGACATAGGCATGAGTCAAATACAATCAATCCTACACAAACATTTGGGTGTGAGAAAGCTGTGCTCGCGGTGGATCCCACACAATTTGACCGAGGCTCAAAAAACGCACCGCGTCACTTGGTGCAATGCCATGCTTACCAGATTCAACAAAGGCGCCTCAAATTTGGTGTGGGACATAGTAACAGGTGACGGCACCTTGTGACTTTTTTCTGTTCCCAAAAATTAAGAACCAATTACGCGGTCAACGATTTTCATCACCAGAAGAGGCTGTCGAAGAATATGAAAAACACGTTTCTGAGGTCACCACGGAGGAGTGGCACAAAAGTTTTCAAAATTGGTTTAATCGTATGAAAAAGTGCATTTACGCAAAGGGAGAATATTTTGAGAAACAATAAATTCATTTTTGACCTTTAATAGTATTTTATTCATATTAATTCCGGAAACTTTCAGTGTGCCCCACGTATATTTCGACCCTTTATATAGTATAAATTAAATAAAAAGCCACAAAATTGGTAACAAAAATATAATTACATAACCAGTAACCAGTAAGTACATAAGGAATTCTATTATATTTACCGCATCAGATTTAAATGAAACCGAGGTGTCCTCACCTCACGTTACGCCACGGCATCTATGCTATGTACGCGACTATTAACGCAACGGTAAATAGACAGCAAGTAAGAATTGGTCGTTTTTTTTTCTCTATTCAATAATGCTGATTTTCTTTTGCAATATTAATATACATATTTCCCTCCCAAGTATAGTCTCGGATCCTTCAAGAGTGGCGTGAAAAGGTACCTGTGAGGCCGGCATGGCATTCGCCCGCGTACGACCGAATGTAAATGGGCGTCGTCAGACACCTTATGGGTGGCTCGGCGCCACATGTCTCGCTTTTAATATATGCATATATATATATATATATTGGAGTATTTATCCCTTGTAAATGTGTTCCATTATATAACTAAGATAATACTCGTATCGTTCAAATGGTCCTCAAATGCACAACTATAAAAATATGTTAGGCACCGCTCTTTACCCCTGGTTACAGCACACATACGTGAACACATACATTTCACCACGAAAAAAGCGAGCAAATTCAAGTCACCCAATACAAAAAATACTTAGGTATATACGAAATTTCGTTTTCCTTCAAATTCAAGATTCCATAAAAAACAATGAAAATATATCTCACACGTATAAAAAAGTTGTTTATTTGAAAATGAGTGTTTAGAAATTGTGAGTTATCCCACAGCGGTAAAGTGCGCCTTCAAAACCGATTATATGTACAGACAGAGAGGGGAATGACCCATATCGACTGCTCGGGAAGGGCACATTGGCCTTTATTTTATCGACTTTTTACCATTTCGAGTTTTAATCAGGGCATCTTTTCAAGATTTTGCTTGCAAACCAGGAGCAAACCTTACGTCTTTTTTTATGAAACCGGAGAGCCCATAACGTCAGCGCATTACTACTTTTTCCTGACGAAGCTAGGTGCCATGTCCGTTCTTCCCTTTGGTCAATTTATTACACTTTATCGCACAAGTGTGTATTTTGCATTGTTATAGTGTACACGTTTCTTAAAGTTGGTTTCCTTCGCCGGAGTGGCGGCTAGTTTATGCACGTGGATCTTTCGAAAATTCATTGTAAAATAATTAAGGCCCACTGCATCTCTCCCCATGCAAGGCGACTAAGAGATAAAGACAAGATGGTGCCGCGTTAAAGGGCTACAGCATAGATCTCACCTTAGCATGGTCCTTCCACAGTCATGCACTAGAAATGTCTATTGAAATAGTTATCCTAATATTTTAAACGTGTTGGTCGGTGTTGAGCTGTAATTCACCAGAGTTCTACAGCACAACAACCATTACTCTTATACAGCGTGATGACATTATGCATGTTAACATGCATGTAATAATTTGGAATTTCGATCCTAAAACATACAATATATTAAACTATATTTACATTTATTACAATTTTAATCAACGTTCAAATCTTTAAAGAGCTGCCTGCACGTCACATTCACATCCCACTTGCATTCTGCATTCTTAATACTCTGACTACATCTGAACTTCCTGCCCAGGCTTCTGAACAGTACCTAATTATAGATTTAACATATTAAGCATAGAATACAAATGTTTAATATCGTTTTATTTATTATTTTTCTTAGAGATTTTATGGCATCACAAGCACTTGTCATATTTTTACAAACATTGTCTATTTGCTGTTTCAAGTAGTTGAGGTAGTTAAGCTATCTATCTTTGGTATTCAAATATTGTGCAAAGCTAGGAAGTGATCGGGACTGTGGATTGATGTAAACGAAGCTTGGGAAACTCACGACATCGATCCATCCAAAGAGATGGGCTCACTCAATAGGTAGGCAGTAGATCTTTATTATCGACTATACTATATCCACTATATCTTCCGGGCTATTGTGAATATTAAGGCATTATCATGTACGTACATGTTTCAGTGTGTTGGTAGATTGTGAAGCTGTTACATATTTATTTACCTGAATTTACTAAATTTGCTAAATTGTAATATTTTCTTTGTGTAATTATTTTTTTATGATGAGCTTTGAACATATAATTTTTTTCACCGCAAGTTGGTTAGCTTATTCGAAAGGAACTTGCGTGAAAAGGACTCCTACCAGCATCCATACCGCAATAAAAATAAAGCCAAGTTTAGAGTCAGGTAGCGTCCCATGCTCATTGTTTCCGTAACATGGATCATTTATGCAAATTGCTCCGGCGACCTTGAATGCAAAGGGTTCGAAAATATGCGGCAGAGTAACTGCATTGTCTTTGAATTGTTTTATTTATTTACTAGCTAGCGTCGTCTGTGCTAGCGTAACGAATATTTGTTACAAACATTTTGTATTGTGTGTTTGTTTTGCATAAATCTGAATAAATTTACTGATTGTGTACATTTAATTTCACCCACATTTTGTTTTTATTTACCATTTCGGGATATTGATTTTTTTTTCTCACAAAATTATTGACGTCACCCGTCCTGCTTTCCATTCATAAAGTTTGTCTGAATGTAAGATGTCCAGGCCACGTTGGCCAATCGGAACTTCAATAAATAATTAGAACTATTGAGAGTCTAAAAAAATACTTTAAAACACATCGGTCAGAACTCAAGGCATGCACGAGTACCTACTTCAAAGTAGTTCAACATAGTTCGCAGCTACGCTCGCGAGTATCGACTGAGTATATACGTGGGGCACACTAAAAGTTTCCGGAATTAATAAGAATAAAATACTATTAAAGGTAAAAAATGAATTTATTGTTTCTCAAAATATTCTCCCTTTGCGTAAATGCACTTTTTCATACGATTAAACCAATTTTGAAAACTTTTGTGCCACTCCTCCGTGGTGACCTCAGAAACGTGTTTTTCATATTCTTCGACAGCCTCTTCTGGTGATGAAAATCGTTGACCGCGTAATTGGTTCTTAATTTTTGGGAACAGAAAAAAGTCACAAGGTGCCGTCACCTGTTACTATGTCCCACACCAAATTTGAAGCGCCTTTGTTGAATCTGGTAAGCATGGCATTGCACCAAGTGACGCGGTGCGTTTTTGAGCCTCGGTCAAATTGTGTGGGATCCACCGCGAGCACAGCTTTCTCACACCCAAATGTTTGTGTAGGATTGATTGTATTTGACTCATGCCTCTGTCTAAGGATGCCCGAATCTCATGGTAGGTCACATGCCTGTCTGTTTCTATCATACGGCGCACAGCATCGTTGTTTTTGTTGTTCACAGCGGTGAACGGGCGACCATTGCGAGATTCGTCACTGAGATTGACACGACCGCGCTTGAATTCTGCAAACCAGCAATAAATAGTCGTCTTGCATGGTGCTTCATCGCCAAAAGCAGATTGAAGCCGAGCGAGGCTCTGATGAGCTGTCAAATTACACTTAAAATCGTAGAAAATCATACTACGAAAATTTTCCCGGGTTAAATTTATGTTAATTAAACGCAATTTTTAAAATGGCGCCACAATGGAAAAACAATTGACAGTCAGATGAAACAAACTGCATTCTACAGCCAAAGAGTTCCATTTTCAAATGTTGTAATTACTTTTTAAATATTATTTATGTAAGCGGCCAATTCCGGAAACTTTTAGTGTGCCCTATGTATAGGTACTCGTGTAGATGTACAAGTGCACGTATGTAAATGCAACTGGACGACCTGAATGCTGGTGGGTTGGGTGCATGTTGGAAGGTACCCAAACGAGTGCCGCTCCGTCGCCGCCTCCGCCGCCGCCTCGGCCGCTCCCCGCCGCGCCCGGTCCGTGTCATCCCTCCCAAAACCCGTTGTAAGGACATAACGGTACGGGCACTTCGACATCAAAGTAGGCGAACGACCAATAACGCTTTTAAGAAGTCCCTTCCTTTACGGTACACACTTACCTGCGGTGGATTGAGACGTCCGAAGCTCTTTGTTTTTGACGTAAAAGTCGAACATATTTTGGGCAATAAAAAGTGTAAGTACAGACAATGCTTTGGCGGCGACGACGAAAACATTGTCGGGAAACATCTACACGGCCGACACGTCCGTCGTGCTACTTCAACAGCATCAATGCATTGTAAAGTAGGCGTTGGTGTTTGCTATCATAGCGCTAATTACCTAAGAAGGAAATGTTCTTACTAGTTTACGCACGCCGCCGCGGCTTTAAAAGTGAACAGCCCGTCGTTCGAGGCGATAATAAAGATAAGTCATCGCCGCCGCCGCGCCGGTTCCCAGGCCTTCACCTACCTGCCTACTGATACTTTAATTTGCTCTACTAGCGCCCGCAGGCGCATGCGCAGCCGGAGCAATAATGCACCGCTGCCATTCACGGAGCATAATGACCGGCTCGGTGAAAAGGCAAGTTCGTTATAAAAATCGTATCAAAATTTTTTATTTTAGGTCGGCGTCGCGACGGCCGACGAAAAATGTTTTCAGATAAAGCGCGCGCACATCGAGAGTGAAAGAGATGGAGTGAAAAAAAACAGGGACGAGTAACGGTAAATTCGACACACGGAAGTGTGTCAATGGCGAAAACGGCGTAAGTCGCGCGGGCGGGCGGCGGCGGCGGCGGCGCGGCGGGCGGGGGAGGTCCGTCCGGAGGCACAGTACCGTAAGGTCGTCGGAGTCGCGACCGGCGGCGAGCTAATGTCGACCTTGACCTAGGGGAGCAAGACTCGGAAAGCGACAGTGCTCGCTCGGCCGCCGCGGCCGCCCGCGCCGGAGGCTCGCGACTGGCGACTCGCGCGCGCGCGCGGTGCGACAAAGCGGCGGGGACGAGGGCAGCGCGGGAGGCGGTAGTGGTTCGACAGATGTTAGCTTGTGCTACGCCGCGACGACGCGGCGTGTAGTTTTCGATTTTCATGGTAATGATTCAGTTAGTCTTTCTTTACTATTGTGTCGGTAGCGGAGCGGACATGGTGCACCGTTGAGCTGGTTGAGCTCCACACTCGGCGCGCTCAGAGTGACTAGCAGCACCGCGCACTACATATTAGCAAGAGCGCAGTGCATTCGTCCACAAGACGAATTGGCAGAGAAAGTAAATCTGACATCCCGAGGCGCTTCTCAGCGCGTAGTCAACGTTGTTAGAAGGGCAAAGAGGAACTAACTACTGCTGCATTTATTGTGTCCGTAGTTGAACAATTCGATAGAGCTAATTCTTATAGAATTACTAACTCACTTGCTTTATGCAACTTCTTATCAGGTTTTTGCCCTTGTGTACAAATGTCTGCCTCCGTAGCGTCGTCGCACCGTGCGCCGAACTGACCAAGATAATACTCCCGCCCGCCATGTCGTCACTCACGTACCGCACCGGCGCGGCGCGGCGGCGACGCGACTGCGGCGAACGTTTTATTGTGTTAGGTTTTTGTTTGAAATATAAATTTAAGGATTGCACAACCGCAACGCGGCGGTCGCCTTGCACCGCAATCGGTCACCGATCCCGAGCTGCAATCCTTTATAGAATTGACTAAAAACCTTAACAAAACTCTCCAGTGAAGTCTGAAGGCCAAAATCTCGAAATCAACGCAATATTGGTCGATAGCTGTACATTTTTTGCTCCGGTTCGCTGGTTTCGCTCCGTGCTGTGCATAATGTTGTGTCGGCAATGTGCGCGCGGGCTGCGTGTCACGCTTTGCTTCGTTTGTAGGAAATGATTGAAAAAGTCGGCGGCGTTCTCGTGCGCGGCTTGCCGGGTAGTGCGGGCGAGTTACGAGTTCATATCCACCTGTCCGCACGTGTTGATGCGGGGATATGTAATCTCCAAATTGTCAAAATTGTAAAGGTACTAAAGAGTATTTTTTTACGGTTACGCTCACTGCCCGAATGATTTCCTTAGCTATGTGTTCTGTTGAAATTTGTTCAGGACGCCCGTATTCTGAGTGGAATATATTCAATTTAATTATACTTTATTCTTACATGGCTTATCAATTAATATGTAATAAAATAGCCACCATATCCTTCCTACTTTATTTTTAAACGACAAGTGAGAATTACATCACCGCGTTACTTGTACCGCATTATAGCGTACCTACGCATAGTTATTTGCAATAAGTTCGAACAATGCGTGCTCCGCAAACACGGCGCTTGAGGCATTTCACGCAGACATTGATGCCTAGTGAAGCGAGAAGAAATTGGTCTGTTCGGCCTACAGCCCACCCCTTTGCCGCCGCGGCGTGCCGATGTGAAGTAAGCTACGACCTCGATACGCGGCGATGACTTAGCTAACTGAGTAATAATGAGCCCCCGACGCGTCGCGCCGGCCGACTCGCGTTAACGAGCGAAAATAGAGCTGAAGTCCGATATCGATAGCCCGCGTAGGATACTTGTTTTATCAAGCTTTTTCAAGTACAAAATGAACATTAATCTACTTTTTCATTTCCTGTGCTGTGCCCGTGATTAAAAGTCGGGTTACAAATAATAAAGCGAGCATTGTATTATTACAGGTAGCGAGGCAGGGTGGCGGCCTCCAAGTATGGGCCGAGCGGCATCTCCCTGGCAATCCTGACGGGACTGGTGGGCCGCGCTCGCGCGCCAACCGCGCGCCCTCCCGACATGAAGTACTGCGCCGCGCCTGGCGCAGCCGCCGCCGCCATGGGCACGCCGGGCGCGGGCGGCTCGCGCGCGCACGCCGACCCCGACCTGCTGCTGAGCGCGTGCTGGCAGCCCGCCGCCGACCACCTCCTGGACACCAAGCTCCTGGTCGACCACAACAAGCTCCTCGAGCCGCCCGCCTCTCCCCCGCACAAGCACACCGCCGACTTGCTCGACTCGCTGCTCGGATCCGCCGCCGCCGACGGCAACCTCGCCGAGCTCAAGCCGCTGCCGCCCTTCACCGGCTACACGGGCCACCTCTCCATCAACGGCATCTCCGGCCATCACTACCACGCCATCGCGCAGCGCCTTCCCGAGGAGAACAACAACTATCCCACCCAGAGCGGCTACGGCAACGAGCAGAACGTTGTGTCCAGTTCCACGTGCGCCGTCGCCGACCGAGAGAGCGCCGAGGACTCGAAGGTGTTTCCGCTCGACGCCGACTCCGACAAGCTTTTCTCCGCCTCGTCTGAAAGTTCCGACTCCAAGGTGTTTGCCGGAGTGTCGGCAGACTCGTGCGTCGACGCGCACGCAGACTCGCCGGGCGTAAAGGCGATGTTCGGCGGCGGCGACTGCGCGCAGCCCAAAACCGAGATATACCATCCATCCATGGAAGACATCGCCGAGATCATTGGCTCGGCGATCGCCGACACGACGGTGCCCTCGCAGGTCGAAGATCTCGACCAAAACAACTCTCGCGACAGCTGGATGGACCTCGACGCGTGGATTGAGGGTGCGTGCAGTCAGCATAGTGAGAAGCTCGTCTCTCCAGATATGTCCGAGTTCGTTCTACCGCACTCGCCGCAGCAATTGCATCAGGACTTCATCAGTAAACTCGACTTTCCGTGCAAATCGGGTCACGAATTCGCTAGCAAAAGCCAGGAATTCCTACATAAGAATCTCGGCAGCGCCGGTTCTACGCTTCAGACGCTGTTGACGCACGGGTACATGCCGCTTCTGCAGAACCGACTGCAGAACGGACCACCCGTGAAGCAGGAGGCGCCGAGCTCCACCAGCTACGGCATGGACATCATATCGACGTCGAGTCCGCCCGGCAACGTCGTCTCCACGACGGACAGCCTGCTAATGAACGGTCGCTACATGCAGCACCCGTACGCGATTGGCCTCAAGCCGGACGGCTTGTGCAGTCCGGACCACATGCTCGGCAACTACCCGCACACGACCACGCACACGCCAATCTCCAAAAACAAGCGGAATCGCTCCAAGCAAAAGTCGCAACAGAGCATGCAGGTGACGAATAGCATCGCGTTTCAGAATGCGGCCGAGCTGAGCGGACTGCTGAGCAAGGAGAAGCCGGTGCACAGATGTAACATATGCAATAGAGGGTTTTTAAATAAATCAAATATTAAGGTTCACTTACGAACGCACACCGGCGAGAAGCCGTTCCGCTGTGAGGTATGTGCGAAGGCGTTCCGGCAGAAGGCTCACCTCATCAAGCACCAACAGATCCACAAGAGGATCGGGCGGGACTAGCGGCGCGCGGCCGCTGGGCGCAGTCGCCGCCGGACCCTCCCCACCTCCTTGCTTTCATTTCCGGTGGTCGTATGTCCAAGTTACCTGATGATCTCCGTCGACGCAGCGTCTATTGCACGGTGTGAGGTAGTACAGTACATTTCGCTCGCGCAATGTACGGAAGCATACGACCTCTGTTGAAATTATATTTGCCTCGAGTCGTCCGCGAAAGTATTGAAAAGAGATTTTTGAGTTCTGTGCTCACGTTAAATTGGGAAAGGGGTAGCTCAGCATCACGGAACTGTAGCCATCTAATGTCGTCATCTCTGACTGGTGTCGATATCTTCTTAAATCTTGATTCGGCTGGCTATACCTAGGCTGTTAGAGATTTCACAACGGAATATGGCACAATAGTCTTAGTTCAAGCGTTTGTTATTATCAAACACTTTACGATGACTGAATATCGAACGCTGAATATCGTAGACTGCGCACATAGGGCGTAAGATGTCTAATGTCACCACGTGCTATAGGAAGGTACCTCAATTGTCGAACGATCACGATCACGATCGCCCCTAACATGTGAATCTCATCTGGATGCAACGCTCTGTGCTTATTTAGATTAATATTCTATTCGATTATGTATATTTATTGTATAGATTAAAAGCGTAAGTGGAAATTTATATTTTACTTTTAACTCCTTCATCTCCTCCTATGGACAAGTGCAATGTTATTTAGTTTTAAGGCATCTCGCTTATCCGTTAAGTTGTTTATATTTTGTATTTCAACTACTTCTGTATTGAAAATTATCACATCTTGCATGAGAATAGATACTTAGGTAGGTATTTCCCTTTATGTAGATATGATTATTCTACACCTTCGAACGGTACACCACTTTTATATTCTTCCAATTTGTTGCGGCCCTAAATGTTACATTATGCAAAATGACTGCATATTTGACTCGTATATGAGGAGTAACTGATCAAACAGTATTTTGTGTCGTGATCCTAGTTTCGAGAAATTAGCAAAAAACATGTGGCTTGAAAACTAAAAATCATAGAAAGATGATTTTTTTTGCTGATATATTTATTTTGGCGAGTAGATTATGATATAAAATAAAAAATATACACTTCCATTTCATAAATCGGTGTTTTTTAAATTATAATTTCAAACATATTACACTTTGATGCGATCTTTAATCCATTCCATAAGAGCAGGATACCCAAACGTAGGTGATCATGCCGCGATCTTAACCTCAAAACTTAGGAACAAAATACGATTTGACACGGTCGCCAACATTCAATATTTTTTTAATAATACTAAATATTGTTTGATGTGAATTCTGTAAAAACACACATAAAGGAGCTATTGAGCTCTACCAAAATAAATTTTTATCGATTTTTTTTTAATAAATGCACAAAAGACTGTTTGATCTGTTGCTCCTCATATGGTTCAGTTCACGTATTGGTGTAGAGATGTCGTTGTGTTCCTCCATCACCATTCCATACCGAAATATTGCCCCCAAGGCAAGCTAATGAAGTCGCCGCTTCCTTTTAATTATGAATTTCATGTTCTGAAAATGCATCGATTTCATCACTTTGCGGACATTCGGGTCCTAATCCACTTCAAGTAAAATGTGCGTAGAGTAACGAAGTTAACGTAATTTTTCAAATCGCATTAAAATGCGAGCGAACAATTTCTTCATACACTTCAAAATATGAGTTATACCCTCCAATTCCGCCGCGAAAACCTATTCAGACGATTCATTTTACAGTATGCACTAAATCTACTCTACGATTACTGCTTTAATTGATCCGCATGTAAATGAGTATTTAATTATGTTTACCATAAATAACACTACAGTTTCATCACAAAATATTAGCAGGAGTGGAGCGCTGCTGGAGTCACGCGATCAACGGAAAAACGATCCACAACTCGTCCGGGAAACGAGAAATATTATTATCCTGACGTGCACCAATGCTATTAAAACAATTTGTTAATCTAGCGAATTTTAAAATATTGCGTCCTAGAAATATTGTTTAACATATTATCATATAATAATAAGAGATATTAAAACGGACACTCACAAAATGGCTAAGAACATTAAGAAATCCGCAGAAAACCGAATTTTAAAAATTGCAATATTCAAAATTTGTTCATTTGATAAATAACCAATCGCAACGTAACGTATGTTGTATGCATAATATTTTTTTTCTGAACAAGTTCATGTATTGCACACATATGTATGCTTTTAAAAATGATATTATTATGATAGGTAACTCGAAGCTGAGGCAAGTTTCTACAAGTGCATTTACTTACCCACCTTATTGTTGTTATTCCTTTGTATTGCCTAATAATATATAATATATCACCTTAACAAATAGAATTCTAGAGTATTATTTCACTATGATTAAAGTTGAGTAGATTTTCTTTGAAAATACTTTACAAAAGATTTTTGGAAATATTTCATCAAAATAAAATTCACGTATTTCTTTATACAACGTTAATTGAAACAATCTTAAGACAGCTTACAATAAATAATGTACTTAGTGCCTACATTTATGGTCTTCCTAATGACAATGTATATTGCATACAGACAAGTTGATGTGTAATGTTGTTGTGACAAGGCGCAGGTGAAAAACGATAATAAAAGTACCTTTTATTTTTTAGTTAGCTCGTAAGTATTTATTTTTAAATAACGTAGGCTATTTTTGTAAAATGTTTTACATTCATAGTTAAGCGAACTGTCCACTACTTACATCTCCTACGACATTGACAAATATTCTATATTAAGAAATCTGATGTTAATTGTATGTAAAATGTCAATATTTCGTAAATTTGTAATTAGTGTAAAATAAATGCGATTTTTGTTAATGAAAGTTACTTTTGTATTTTTATTTTTATATTTCTGTCTTTATTACAATCTGTGGCCTCTTAGCAACATTAATAGAGTCTGTTCCACCTAGCTTTAGCAATTGCTGCTATTATCCAAGTTAGAAAACTAGGTCAAGTGTGGAGAATATCAAAAGAATAGTAAGTTTCGCAGCACTCAAGGTCTCCCATGGAGACGCTGAGACCTTGTTACGTGTTCTTGTCGTGGTTCCGAAGAAAGTCGGATGTGAAAATGTGTATAATACACTTACAAAAACTGCACATGGCTTTTTGCAGTCTGCTCTAAGTCAACAAGTGCTCGGAAACACACACACGGAGACAAGTCGTGTAGTTAAACGAGAAAACTCACGCACACTCACACACACTATCGACATGCGGGCACACACACATCAACACAGAAATGTGGCACACACACACTCGTAGTGGCAGCAACACTAATTCAAAGAAATCAATGGAATACAATTTTTTATTCACAATTATCTAAGTATGATAAGCAAGAATTCATTCACATACATCGAAACTCAAACTCTTGACATGAACGTTGAGTGTTCAGACCAAAACAGTAGGCTTTTGAATATAATATATTTTTTAATGTTTGACTTATGGAATTTGAGCCTATAGACCGTATAGTTTTTTTTTTTTTAATACTATTATTGACCACAGACTTGAACAATCATCACTTATTTAAAATTGCATACTCTAATCAAGAAGTAACTAGCCCACCAGCTCTGTCGGAAAATTAAGTTTAATTTGTCAGTCTCAGTCAGCGTGTATGCGTCCACTGTTGAACATAAATGTCTCCCAAATTTTGTTCCAGTCCTCGCGGCCTTTAATTAATTTATAATGTTGAAAAAAATATAGTTCCATTAATATTTTGCTAAAGAGCTGTTTGCACACTGTACACACGTTCAATACTCGTACATACAAGAACACACACACACGCAGACCGTCAGTACGTACGTAGTCAAAGAGAAATTCTTTCTCCAACCCACTTACATATCTCAGCGTGATTTCTCCGGCGGGGCGGGGCGGCGGCGGGGCGGCGCAGTGGCCGCCGACTAGTGGTCGCCGAGCGCGATCCGGTTCAGTGGCAGGCGTCACCAACAACTCGCCACCTGATTGTCGGTCGGCGATTCTGTTAATTAGTATTTTATTGTGGTAAGTGTAGTAAGATGAACATGCGTTTGGATGAAAAATTCATTACAATAATAATGCATAGTAATAGTTGTAGGAACGTACTTTTTATCAGACTGATTAAGCTTAGATTAGTTAGTGGTATAAGCTTAGTTACATCAACACTTTGTCATTTCGTTTATAAAGATACGAAGTCCGCAGGGTCAGTTAGTGCATTAATAAAACATAATTATACTGCTAAATCATAAAATTTATTTGGATGGAAAGAATTGTATCCAAAGAACTTAAATGTACGGAAAAAAGTTTGCTAATTAATGTAAGTAAATATTAAACACTCGTAAATAATACTTTTACATGAAATAAAAAACTTTAGTTAATATAAGTAAAATTAACCCAAAAATTTACTCAGGGCTTCATTACATTGGCAAAATTAAATAAAATACTAATACAACGTATTCTACCATCTAAATGAACTTGAATAAATGCTTCCTTGTACAACAAATCATTACAAAGTTGATAAGAATGTATCAATACAATCCGAAGAAAATGATAAAACGCAGGGCGGGCGCAAGCGTTGAAGTCTTTTGTATGGCGCACTGGGCGGGCGTCCTAGCCACAGCTCATTTCGTGTTTACACTTTTCAGAGGACATGTTTAGTTGGATTTGCCATAGAATAGATGAGCATGCAGTTAAATCTAATAAACATATGTGTTAAATTTACACATAATCCTTATATATATACCTATAATAAAATCCAACGTCTACTTTCTGTCTGAGTGTATGTATGTCTGTCTGTCCGCTTATAACTCGAGAACCACTGAACCGATTTAAAAAAAAAATCTACGGATAGCTTGATTCTTCCCATCAACTATAGGCTACTTACTATCACGCTACATGGCTTATGAGGTTAGCAGAGAAGTCAAATATGAGAGCGGGCGGAGCCGCGGGCACAGCTAGTACGTCCATAAGAATGATAATATATGCACGTAAGATAAAAGTAATATAATATTAATTGGATATATTTTAACACAAAAATCATGAGATTTTCAAATAATTTTAGATTGATTATAAACCCATTTTCAATTTAAACCTAAATTTTGTTATCAAATGAAATAAATGTTTACATATTTTGCAAAACAAACGATAGATCATGTATGATTAGATAGAACATCACAGAGCTAAGAAGTTATTGTTTATTTTTACAATCTTATTTCTTAAAAAGAAAATCCGCGAAGAGTTCTTGACGATGTTTTTCAACCATGCAATTAATTATGTATCTGTAAAAGGTTCACTCGCCACAAAACATTCACAATTGATGTCAAACTGAATGCCAAAATCGTTGCCATTTAAGGAACTCGACCCATAACCTTGACCATAACCGACCTCAAACTGATTGTACTTCCGTTTGAACGCGGCTCTATAGGAAGACGCGCGTGGGACAAAGACGACCGCGTCCGTTCCGGTGTAAGCGAACGAGACAGCACTAGCGTGGAAAGTGTGCCATTGGCCCACTTGTCTCCGAGCGGCACTCACTTCTTGGGCACTCGCGTGTGGTAGTGAGGGCGTGCGTGTGTTGGTGTGCGACGTAGCGAGGCTTGGTGGTGTGGGTACAGGGCGCGATCGGAATGTTGGAAGACTGTGGAGTAGGAGACTGTAGGTAGGACGGGATCCTTTGTACTTCCGCGCAGCAATTGGAACACTAATGAGAGAATCCGTGTGAGCAGCATCTGCAAACAAAGGTAGGAGTATTAAAAACATTGTCGGAAATGTTGGTTCTTTTTCTTTCTGTTAATATTGACAAAAATAAATGTTTAATTAATTAAATACTCGTATTTTTTTGACGTTAACGATGTTTATAGCCAAGCACAGAATGAATAGAAATTGCTTCTAGTATAATGTATGTCATTCATTATACTATGGTCATAGTGCAAAGAACATAATGTAAATAAAAATTAATTTGAACTGATTTTATATATTTATTAGAATAGAAATGGAAGAGACATTAAAATTCTTTATTGCACCAAATCGATACCAGAAGAAAACATCAGTTATTATAGCGGATGTTAACTGAGAGACAGCAGCAGCAGCAGCTAAAATAGATAAAATTACTAATTACATACTTCTATATTTTGGAACGAATAAAGGTACAAGCTTAACTATAAATTGGCAGCTACTAAGCCCAAAATCTATAGAATTTAGTATTTGTTCATGTTTCGCTTGCCAAACGGCAAATTTCGTTCAAGCTTGGGTGTGATTAGACCGCCGCCGCAATTGACAATATCCGGAACCTTGAACTTCGCCTATGAACGACTGACATTCGCCGCTAAGCGGTGTCTCGTGACGACACGCCTCCGCCGCCGCCGCTAGCCGAGTCGAGAGCGAAGCGCGGTACAGTTAGCCGCTACGAGCCGTGTGGAAATAGCGCGCAACTTTTACTTTTACCGCCCGCCCTCGCCCCCGCCTCACCGCCGCCGCCGTACCGCGCGCCGCGTGCAAGGCTGCGCTGCTAGCCTAGAACTTGGCACTATGTGTTCTAGGAAGACACATAGGAAAATGGACGAGATTATTTACTAGACTTCACTATTAAATTAAACAATTAAATAAATGGAGGCAATTTTTGACATGATAACGTCACGTCTTATAAATTGATGAACACCGGCTGCACGCACGAAAAATTGTCACGTTCCATCTGAGCCTGTTTGTGCAAGCGAGAGCGTGTAACAAGCGATAGAGAGGCACAATCGGCCCAAGCGTCGGTTTGTACACATTTATCTCTCGGATTCTAAAGTACCAGGGCAGCAGAAATTATGACGTTATCACGTAAAACTATCGTCCGTAAACCGACTTTACAGACAACCAATTTTTTTAACTTTACTTTTTAAACGAGTCGAAACATATCACATTTATTGAAAATGGCAACACAGACGCACACCTTGTTAGAATACAGTCAAATATGTTCTTCGTCCTATGACGAGAATGATAAGTTATTTGTAAGACATTAATTTCTAAACAATCCTATCGTAAAAGAAAAATTATATTCTTGCACTTCAATAGGTTTGATAGTTGTAAAATTTCTAACCCTTAACCGGACGCAAATTTGGATATTTCCGAAGTGCTGGTCACATGTTCAAGCCTCAAAACTAATTATCTCTGAAATGTAAAGATACATATTTTAACAATTCAAATATAGGTATATATCTAGCGAAGACTAGATCGGTAGAATATGAAATGACGATTAGGTTGTCTCATCGAAGGCAACTTATGCTAACAGGCGGCAGTAGACCGGCTCTGATTTAAATCAAGATTATCTCTTCTCAATTAATCTTTCTAACTGACGCTTCACTTAACTGGGTCGTAACGAGCGATGATTTGATTTGATTCTACAGGTGAAGAACGGAAGTATTGAACAGATAACATTTTTGAAGAATTAGTAATGGTATTTAGGTATGCCAAGCTTTGCACTGACAACGCCAATAGCTGGAAAATATTATGTGTTTACCAGAAGTTCTTCGTTTTAATATGGAACATTTTATTTGATGTTCGTGATAAGTCTCTGAAAGACTTGCTTAGAGATATATTTTGTGTTAAATTTTTTTTGGCTTACCGGTTGGTAGGTAAAAAACTACCAATTACCTACACAAGTATATTATCTTAGAATAATAACTAATTTATTTTATTTAGAAATATAAATTAAATATATTACTGAAAATAAACAATACTACTATCCACCTCACTGTAGTATTTTATTTAATCAAGCATATTATGTAATCAAGTGTATCGATTACAGCTGATTGTGAGAAAAACCAATATTATCATTAGTAGTTAAAGGGGTTGCTTATATTATACATTCTGTCAAAGAAGTGCTGGGAATTGATCATTTAATACTAATTCTAAATTCAATTCAAATAATTATTTTTGTCGCTAAGTTGGCACAACTGTTTTCTATATTGGCGTGGAGTTTGAGCACCATTTGTCATTTAGTTAGAACTGATGTCGATTCCGGAAAATGCGTTAAAAAATGTTTTGATGATTGGATTATTCGTTGGCCGTAGTGTATTATTTCGGAAGAGGCTTACTTTGAAGACGATTGCATAAATTTGGAAGAATAATTAAAATTTTGTGTATTATTGACCTTTTCCCGGTACTTTCTTGACAGAGTAGTATTATTGTTTCTCCCAAATTGCACCGACCTATACAGAAGCCAACAATAATTTATTATCTGCACATAGTTACGAGCATAGCGAACAAGTCTGTGTTAGGACCGGTCGGAGCACGCTGCCCGCCCCAGCGCAGCGCATCGCCGCGCCAGCCACATCTTCTGAATATTCACGAGATGCGAGGCGCACCTACAGTTTGAGGAGCGCTGATCAATTTCGAGCTGCCCAGCTTTAAGCAGGTGTTCTAATTGCATTTCATTCTTTCTCTCTCTCTCTCGCTTTCTCCCTCTCTCTCTCTCTCTCTCTCTGTCTCTCTCTCTCTCTATTTCTTTCTTGCAGATCTCTTCCTATATCTTTTCCTAGAGGGATTTATTTCAGTTCGTTGTTCGGCTGATATAATTCTGCTTTTTTATACCATGACAATGACGACTGGAAGGAAGCGAAAGCAATCATATAACGAGTAACAAAGGACACGCGATTATGTATTGGTACTGCTGAGAGAAAATGGGTTGGACTGGATATGGACATGTGACTGCAAGAGTGGAAGGCGCACTATTCAGGCAACTAGCACTTAAGAAGAATAAGAATAAGAAATACTTATTTTTCATTCAAATAAGTACAAAACCAAGACTAGATAACCATAGCTATGAAGAGAAGAGAAAAAAAAGACTGGTTAGGAATGTTTTGATGGTGCGAATTCCATTTAACCTTTTTCATTCATTTTCTATTATATACTACTTTATTAGAAATAAAATACCTAAAAATAGCTAAAATAACTTTAAAAATAAATCTAACTATAAATAAAAATAATCGTCCATAGGGACCATAAGCATGGCCCCCATGACTGAGGCAGCGTTCCCCCTCTGGATCACCAGGCTGATCCGCTCCTTGAAGTGCGCCCGGGCACGGCGGCGCGGCGCGGCGGTCATTCAAATTCTTTTCATTCATTTTATCCTATTTCACCTTTCTCGTACTCTACTATCATTTAATTACCTAAGTTTGGCATAGTATTCCTCCCGGATTGCTACTCGTACCAGAGCACAAGGACATGGCGCTGATATTAAAGTGTAGGTTCCTTCCCTTACCTTACTAGGTGGCTTTAACCCGCCCGAATTGGTAGAGTACGCGGCACGTAACTTGGTCGCTGTGCGAGCGGGACAGCGATATACCAACGATCGCATGCGTATAACGTTATCCCTCTCGCACAGAGGCCAAGTTACGTGCCGCGCGCTCTACGACAGCACTAAATGAAAGGTCATTCGAAGCAGCTATGTTAATATTTCGTGTTTTCCGCCCAGTTTAGTGAAGCCGGCCAAAGTGAAGCACGGACATGGCACCTACCTAGTTCATCAAGGTGTTATGGGCTAAGATCACAGGTTTAGTAGGTGATGTAGGAATGGGGAATCCAGCAGATGATAACACCATCCAACCAGTCAGGTTACATAAAAAAGTTTAAGTTGAGTCAATCACGTACAACGCGCAGACGGGTTTACCGTACCGGGTGTACCGTGTGGGGCCGGCACTTTATAAGAATAGCCCCACTGCATCTCTCCGCGTGCATGTCGTAAAAGGCGACTAAGGGATAAGGACACGATGCCATGCTAAAGGGCGACTGGCTAGTCACCTCTCACCTTGTCACGGTCCTTCCAACGAGTCATGCAGCAGGTGGTTCTTCATGTCTTACTTGCTGTTTGATGTAGTTATCTTGTCCGAATAATTTGCTAAACGCGGTGGTCGATGTTGCGCTGTAATTTACATGTGTACTTCCAGCGCAACGTCGATTACTCTGCTTACCCCGATTGTTGGGATATAGCGTGTGATATGTATGTGAAACGGGTTTCAAGAAAATATAAATATAAAAATATAATTCAAGATTTCGAATTTTTTGCGTTTGCGGTTGAAACCCTCGGTCCGTGGAGCAGTGAAGCCAAAAGCTTCTTGAAGAGGCTTGGGCCTCTGCTGGTGGACGCAACTGGCGTTCCGCAATCAGGGGTCTACTTCATTCAAAGAGTAAGCCTTGCCATCCAGCGGGGTAATGCAGCAAGTGTTCTAGGATTATTTGAAAACGCCCCTTTTGATAGTTATTTTAATGTTTGTTAGGTAGGTTTTTAATTCTTTAGTATTAGTATTACTTTTTTATATTTTATGAAAATAAATATTTTGTCAGCCACTGCCAAAAAAGAAAAGAGTAAATTAATTGAAATGTTCAAAATCGTTACCTATGGTGCGTAAGTTGGTGTCTCTTACTTAGGTAAATAAACTCTACGTGCTTACAATGTGTGCGGTGGTGCCCGCCCGTGCGTCTGTGGCTAGCGCTGCTGCTGAATGCAAAGCGCACACACCCAACCGCGCCGGTTTATGTGTTCAGATCACGTTGGTATTGGTGAACCGGCTCGTGCGCACGCGCGCCGCAATGCACTCGTCTCTACGTCAAAGCTGTAGCGCGCATGTGTGAGTGGAAAGCGCGAGTGTGCGCACGAGTTCGCGAAGTGTGCCTGTGTTAGTGGCGAGCTAGTCACAAACATGGACCCTGTAGCAGTTTGTAGGTCAACAAACAAGGTCAGCGCATTTCTCTTAGCGGCGTCGCTGTCTATACTTCCACCTCTCTATACTTGTGTTGGTTTTTGCCTCGCGTATTGTCTGCATCGCTAATAGGACGGTAATAGTTAAACGCTTGTCTTTTTGCGCGTATATACTTTTCTCCAGCGACAAGTTTGTGTAGTTCTTACGTCTTTGTTCGGCGGCGATAAACTTTCTGTGAGCGTTTCCTGTGACTGTTACAGTGTCTAGGCTTTGGTTTGTGTGAATTACCTACTTGAAGCTTGCGCCTTTGACTTAGGGAGAGGTAATTTTATTGCCGAACCACGAGTATTTATTATGATTTCTAGTGAGGCTCTTACTATTGGAAGTAGGCAGAGTTTAACATAAATAGAAACGGTTATTATCACACTTAAAGTTATAGTAGGTAAACTTTGTTAATATGTCCGCCTAAGTAATGGGTTTATTGTTTCTTAATGTTTAGTACTATGCTATTATAGTACTAGTTTATCGTTAGGTAATATAAATACATTAAATTTAGATATATATTCTTTATTGAACACAAATTTAAAAAAATTAGTTGCAACAGGCGAGTTTAATGCCGCGAGGCATTCTATTCTAATTAACCTTTGGGATGTGGGAGAAGTACATGCAGGCGAACAAGAATAGTTAATTTCAAAATTCTGTTAAGGTATTCAATAATTTTCATTTGGACAATATTTGTTTATATTTAAAAACAAATATGCAATTATAACCTAAAATTGCGAATTGTAATTACAAAATAAAATAAGTCTCCGTCAAACACGCACAACGGAGGCTGCGTTTCCTTAAAAGCTATCCACATACGCACCAATAGTACCTAAGCTTTCCAAGCTACTTGACAAAATAGTGTAGGTACATGCAAATGTGAAGCAACCAATAAATATACATCTACTAACTAGCTACACAGCTATAGCGTAGGCTCCCAAATAAAAAAATAATGAATTCGTCGTCGGTGGGTTAGAACTCATTACAATACTAAGTAACGCTTAGGCGATATCTCTGACTCTAGGCGATGATTCACTTTGACATTAATATCCAGGTCACAAGCTTAATAAGTGCTGCCTACAGCCGATTGAATTTTTTTTATTTTATCTATACCTATACGTACAGTTCGTCTGAACACACATTGAATGCTACTTGACATACACAAACGAACCAAATCAATGAAGAGCCACTTTTAAGATAATTTTCTCTAACAGTAGAACACTAGACACTTATGTGGATTACCTACTGAAGAAGTTCGAAGTCATGTCAGGTGTAGATAAACAAACGTAATCAGTTAAGGGGCCGATTTCATCACCTTCGGATAAAATATAGCTGTCGGTTAACTGCTGTCACGTGTATTAGAAAATAATGCCACTTTAACCGACATATAATTGTTTGACGGGACTGAACCGGAAGTGGTAAAATCGGCCATAAGTCCCTATTAAACAGAGACTTTGGACCCAATAACCGCTTATTATACTACAACTGTATTGTAATACTTAGATAATTTACATCAATTAAATTAAATACGAAATGATTTTATTACAATTTCCCAGTCGAAGTATCGATAGCATTCGGGTTTCGTAGACCCTCTACGCGCCGCGCCTCGTTTTATGATATCTCTCAAATGCTCCATTTTCAATGTTACAAAAACATTGAAATTAATATTTATGTTGTTTTCCCTACTATGTTGCATTATAACACTTTATTTGTAATATTGTTTTATATTATAATAGACTGTCGTTCGACATCAAAACAATTTTTTAAATTAATATTATTTGAAAATATTATTTGACAGCGATAAGTATGCGTTAGTTGACCATAATTTTATATAAGAGTCTGACTATTGTTTTTCCAACTAACAAACTTTGACAATTGGATACACTTGGTATCTTCAGATGTGTTATATGACTTAGAATAGAATAGAATAGAATATAAATGCTTTATTGCACACAAAAAAACACTTATTACATTTCTTTGTAATAAACGTATACTAATTGATTTGAATTGAATAAATTGATTTGAATAAATATATATAAGTATCAAAATTGACGATGTCACTATACATCAGATACATATAGGTAATGTAAATTGATCAGATTCTTAAATTCTCGTTTATGTTTTAAATATTAATGTTCTTGTCAGCGGTAGTATGGGTTCATTATTTGTAAGTTAGTTTAATATAATACTTATAAGGTTATAGGAAAATATTTTCACTTGCGAAGCTTGTTTGTCAGTTCTTCTTCGCATTGAATTGAAACTGGGGGAATTTTCGACATGTCCAAACGTAGGTTACCTACCTATTGATAACATTTTACAATAAATTATAAACAATATAGGTAGTGAAGTGTGTTATTCATTACAAATAATTATAAACAAATTATTTTTTTTTAATTTTATTCATTTAATTTTAACTAATAATAATAATATAATTAAATATTGCTTGTACATATATGAAAATTCACTGTAAGTATCAAGTAATTATAAACTTGAATGTATCTAATTAAAAAAAAAAACAAAGTCACATTCTATGATAATATCTAAATAGTACCTATCTCTCACTTGTGGAGAAATCAATATATATTTAAAAAAAAGGTTATGGGGAATATCCATAAATGAATAGGTAATGTGCAATTGAATTGTTAAGATTAAATCAAATTTGCGCTTTGACATTTTCTAAAAGCGAAACAGCGCAGCAAATCAATGCTACTGTTCGGACCTTGTCAACTTGTTTTTTTTTTAAATATATAAAAACCGGAGCCTTGTCATCTCACCTTCCTCGTAGGTGGCTCCTACCTCCGCCCACCGCGTAGTTTGTGTCAAAACAATGCGCGCGGTGTCCACAATGGAATATAATAGAAATAATGGAACACACGGCCGACTGCGCGACGAACCTTATTGCACAATTGAGAGCTTTCAAAAGGAGTCGACGTGTCGCAAGGAGGCTGAATTTGAACGTGCTTTGGGTATTGAGGATGAATACTTGCAGAGTTGCCAAAAAACAATTATTTTGATTTTTATAATAGTGAAATAAAATATTTGCATCCAGTTCAGTGTAGCCGACTTGAAATAAAGGGAAACACTGACATGGCACCTAGTTCACCCGGTGTTATGGGCTGACATCACGGATGTTGTAGGTGATGTAGCAAACCGTGTCAGTTTCGATAAAAAACAAAATTGGAAAATCCCTACCTACATATTTTAAATACAAAATCTAACTTGTGCATGCATATGCGTGGACCGGCTCAACTGACATAGATGTGGCTTCCACCAATGCAATCTAACATATATTTGAATGTTTTCGAAGGCAATATACATACATACATACCACACACGCTGTATTCCGACAATCAGGGTAAGCAGAGTAATCAGTGTTGTGTTGCAAGAACTCTGGAACACAACATCGACCACCACGTTTAGCGAAGTATTCAGACAAGCAAGATAACTATCAAGCAGCAAGTAAGGCACAAAAACCCACCTGCTGCACGACTCGGTGGAAGGACCGTGCCAAGTTAAGAGGTGGCAAACCTACCGCCCTTTAGCACGGCATCTCGTCCTTATCTCTTAGTCGCCTTTTACGACATGCACGTGGAGAGACGCAGTGGGGCTATTCTTTTATATACGTAACGGCAATATACATAACATTAAATAGATATTGTCAGCACAATCTATCCGCAGCAGGTCACGAAATGTTCCCAAAATACAAGCGACAACATAAGTAAGTGAACCGCGTCGCCGTAGGGCGTGTGTTCACATAGCTCGACCACGTGACACTATGTGACCCCGATCCTTGTGCTCCGCTCCGCTCCGAAGCCTTCGAGACCCCCGCGCGTGCCCGCCCCCACTACATTATGTATGCACGTACCGCCTAAATTGAGACAAGTTCGGGCCCGAACCTACCTAAACTACTGCACAACGCGCCTTTTGATGAGAGACAAATATATTTCATTGAACATAATTAAATCAGAGTGAGTGTAATACGAATGAAAGGTGACAAAAAGAGAAAGGTGTTATTTTTTTTTCTTGCCAACATTGCTTGCGGTATAAACTAATTTATGGGGGGTTATATTTGCAGCGGCACTGCGCTTGAATAAATAAGATAGATAGATAGAAAATTCTTTATTGCTCCAATAACATTCAACAGTAATAGTACCATAGTTGGAAAAACGCAAAGCTAGTGTGTGGCACTGCACAGTGCACATCTGGCCCTAAATAACATAGTCTGTTGTTTCGACGAGTATCATTCTTATTTGTTTTATTCTTACCAATTTACTGACAGAAAAACGTAACTCTTAAAAAATCCACTTTAAAAGGATAACCCGCGTATGTGCGGGACCGGCACTGGGTATGCAATTTTCAATCCAGTTTCAGGTCCGCACATACGCGGAGTGGGTTTTTTAGCATTTTCCGAATAAATGAAAAACAATATTAATACTAGAGCACAAGTGATCGATCACCCTAGAAGGTAAATGATAATCGCATAATTAGGCCGTCAGCGAACCTGTTAAGTGCTAAGAAAACGGTCGCTATTAACAGATCTTAAAACAAAATAGGACTACGAACTTTAAAATATAACTACTTTCTAAATTGACGGCTGCTATAAAGTGCGTCCGATCCGGTTACTCAGAAAGTGCAATTCACTCAAATTCCATAAGCCACTTGGCCCGGCTCGCCATTATAATTAAATTCCGTTGATGGTTATAAAAAATAAAGTGTGTAAGTAATTTATCAATCGCGACGCCAAAAAGTCCCCTGACCTTTACATGAGCTTCTCCACCCCCTGCCGCCCCCCGCCCGCGCCCCCGGCTGCACCGGAGCTGTGTCCGCGTTTCGTCGCGTCCCAGATTCGCGGTCTACATTCCCAAATTTTATCCGGCTTGTGGTGGGCCAACGTGTTTTGAGCACCACCCCTAAAAGCAAGCGAATATGCACTCTAACTTCACGTACGTAAGGTCGAAAATGTAAAATCTAGTAATTTTCGAAGAAGGCTTCTTCAAAGGCAAAGTTCTTGGAAAATGACTGCTATCTCGTAGGCAATAAGAACGAAAATAGAAGATACATGGCGCACTATGCTAAGGCGGCGCGTATGTCAGTGTAGAGTGAGCAGTCACGCACGACGCGGGCCGAGAGTGTGTCAGAAGGGAGTTCCGCTAAATCATGGTGGCCTGTAAAGATAGACGTATGCCACTTTTAATAAGAAAATAATTATAGGTCTACGCATAATAATAGATTTAATGTAGGTGAAGTTGATGGGATGAGCAGTTATTTGTGCAAAAATTCATGTTGTGGTTATTTCCCTGTTTACAATATGTACGGTAAGAGTATTATATTGTATTAAAATTAAAATAAGTAGATACATAAATATATATCAAAGCACACTACGAAATTCCTAAAAAAATTATATTTTATCGATTCTGCAAAGCTTAAAAAATATTGTGATTTTCCTTATGAGTGCATCCTGTTTCAATAATAAGACAACATTATATCGATGCAGTATTTTCCTGCTTTCACTTCTGAGTATTTCATCATTTTTAGACTCGTAATGAATAATTTACAGAGAACTATAATAGTACTGTGTGGGGTCGGTACTTAATAAGGATAATCGCATTGCATCTCTCCCCTTATCTCGTAAAAGGCGACTAAGGGATAAGGACAAGATGCCGTGCTTAAGGGCGACAGGCTAGCCACCTCTCACCTTGGCGCGGTCTTTCCACCTAGTCATTCAGCAGGTGGGCCTTCGTGCCTTACTTGCTGCCTGATATTATCTTGGCCGAATACTTTGCTAAACGTGGTGGTCGGTGTTGTGTTGTGTTGTGTTTACCAAAGTACTTGCAGCACAACACCGATTACTCTGCTTACCCCGATTGTCGGGATACAGCGTGTGGTGTGTAACTATAATTAAATAAGTAGGTACCTATTATTTTAGTCAGAGATCCAGTGTAATGTTACATTAAATTTTATGTTATTTATTTTGATGTAAGTACGAAAATCGTAAGTTTTCAAAATACTTGCGATAGTATACAATCTAAGCACGATCAAATCTCAAGTTTAACCCTAACAAGTCATACCATCTGCACAAAAAGAGTAAGACAGAAGGCTTGAGCGGTAACTTCGCAAATATAATTAATAGAAGAGCTTCAGCTGTTTCAGTACATCGCACGCGCATGTTGCTCTACAAGCACCAATTTGTACTTTACGTTACTTACTTATTTTATTTTTAATTCTCATCAATCTTCCCTCCCACTCTATCTCTACTATCTCTAGTACTCTACTACTCTCTACTATGAGATGTATCTAGTCCGAAGATGACAATGTCGTCGTGCTCTGATTTGCTCGAAGCGAATCACTATTTACTCTCATTTTCCTAAACCGTAACGAAGTTGCTTGTAAGGTAAGTAGGGCGAAATTAGGAAGTGAGCAAAGTAACGCTGCTTCTAACAAGCTGCCTCCGTTCGCCTGTGTTTGATGCCGTATTGGTGGTCGCCGATAGATTGTTCTTTGTTAGGATTCCGTTGGACATTTCCGTTCTTAATTTTCTCTTCGACTAAAAAGAAGAAACTTTACCATTTTGTGGCAAACGCCTCTGTCCGCGCTAATGCATTTTTTGCCTGTATTTAACAATAATTTATGTTGGACACTTAAAGATAATAATGCTGAAGAGATTATTTTTCCTAATCGTATTTTTCACACACAACCCTTGTTGACACAACTATTGGACGCTGAAACTTTCTAAAGATATTTTCAATTCACCTACATCTACTTAACACTAAAATCTAAGATAATTCATACATGAGCAAGTATTTGTGTGAAACTTTGTCGATCAGGCATTTAGGGTTTCGTTATAATTTTTTTTCGTATGAACGAAGAAGTTATACGAACCCCTCGGCGAGCGACTATACTTTGCGCTTGACTGATTTTTGTGTAAACATATTTTGACGCAACGGTATGCTGTAGGTAGACTGTAGTCAAATTGAAAAGTGTATATTTATACACTTGTTTAGAACTTTGACACTCACTAACTTGATACAATTCACGCGACTAGCTAGTGCGCATGCGCCAACACTGTACTTGTGGCTTTACCTTACCATACCAACAGTTGTGTGGAAACTTTTAGGGGTAACTATTTGACATTTTTATTTGGCACAATTTTAATTTATACCTAGGTACATGCTTCGTAAGTGTGCAATTAAAAATATTGCAGGGTTGATGAAACTAGCAAGCAAAATACTGACTTCATTAAATTGTAGTAAAGTATTTGTTTTACAAAGTATAAGTAGTTTATGATTCAGTGTGCCTGCCTGCATATCTAGTTGACATTAATAGTATTAATTCGTCGACCAAATGAATGGGACGATAACATACCATAAAAAATGGGGTGGATCAAATTTTATTCAACTGCACAACACGTAACGCCAATTGTTAAAACAATAGAACAAACTAGTTTCTCCGAAGCGTTCGAAATAGTCCAGAACCCCTGCAGTCCATTGTAATATCTAATAGGATTTTACCAAAATATTTACCTTTCAAGCGCTACCGATTCTACCTGCCCGCATTGTTATTACTTATTACCTACTCGTCGTAGGTATAAGACGAGACAAATAAAATGTTCGTCACAGGTCGGTGCATTTTGAGTGATTTACTGCAGCAAGTTGTGCTGGAACAATAATGTTTTATCAAATAGAATTACACAATGCATAAGTGCATTTTTACCTTGGAACTTCAATGAGATTGCTACCTGTTTTAAGGCGGTGACAAACGCCAAATACGCAAAACATGCAAAAAGTGCGACAAAGAAGGTCCAAAACTGACCAATTGACACACATTCAGAAAATTAAAAAAATACCAACCTATATTTTGGTTCCTTACCAACAAAGTGCATTGCTGGTTTTTTTAATAATGAGTAAAAGTAAGTAATAAACATAAAATTAAAAATATATAAAAAAAGCATGAATTTTTGAAAATCTGAGTATGTGTGTATTATTACAATTTTACAATACCACCGATTCAAAGGTCACAAAGCTCTGAGAAAACTCTATTCAATTTGTTTTATTATTTTATCCACGAAAGGAGATAAAAATAAAAAACAAAAAACGCCTACATGAAATTATTGACGTAATTCTTCAGTCGGAAGGGTAAAATTTTTGCCTTCGTCAATTTAGCAGGCACTTCAATACTAGATACAATTTTAGTTCCGGGCTCGCTTGCTCGCTCCTGCCCTGCTGCGCCCGCGTGTCGGTCGTCATTTCTGTCTTCTGTGTTTGGATCGAATGGAAAAAAGATAGGTAGGTTAGGTATATTTGTACCGTGTGGGATGGTAATTTAAAATAATAGCCCCACTGCATCTCTCCCCGTGCATGTCGGAAAAGGCGACTGAGGGATTTTTTTATGTAAACTGACACAGTTTGCTATATCACCTATAACATCCGTGATGTCAGCCCATAACACCGGGTGAACTTAGGTGCCATGTCAGTGTTTCCCTTTGGTCGTGCCGGCTACACTAAACTGGACGGAAAATACAAACTATTTCGGGATATGACTCCCTTCTTTTTTTCCGTCCAGTTCAGTGAAGCCGGTACGACCGAAGAAAAGCACTGACATAGCACCTACTTCACCAGTTGTTACGAGCTGACATCTCGGATGTTGTATTGTAGGTGATGTTGCCACCGTGTCATTTTCCGTACCAGTATACAGTACGACCGTATCAGTAATATCTCTCTTCTGTGGTATCTATCAGTATACGCTCCGGTACGTAACTTGACGGGGCGTTATACGCATGGCTTTCGTTGGTATAACCACAGAATAACTAATAGGTACTGTGGTATAACGCTGTCTGCGCCTCCCGCGCCTCCACCGCGCCGCCGCCGCCGCCGCCTCCGCCGCCGCCGCCGCCGTGCCGCCTCCGCACCGCACGCTGCTACTGAGTTACCGCACCGCACCGCACCCCACCGCACCGTGCCATGCTGCCGCCGCGCGCGCCGCGCGCGCCGGCCGGTACCTATGTTGCTATGATAATATTTGCCATACATACCTAAATGCCTATCTACCTATTACCTACCTACCTATTTTTATTTTAGTTTTCATCGATAGTCTATTTAGAGGTTTATAAAAAGTGGTAAGTACATGAACTAAAATAATTTGGAAGAAATTACAATAAAATGTTATTTAGGTAAAATAATAAAAAATAAAAAATTTGAATCACGCATCAGTTACATAAGCCACAATCATTTTAATAATTAAAATAATAAAAAAGCAAAAAAAAAAAACATACGAAAGTGGGATTCGAACCCCGAACCATCAACTCTTTAGGCTGATAGCGACAAACTACGCTAAATGTGACTTGAACGTGCGAAGCGAAATTAGCAGTCGCATGGTACATTATGTAGAATTCCCGAATGCCGGTACCTATGTTGCTATGATATTTGCCATACATACCTAAATGCCTATCTACCTATTACCTACCTACCTATTTTTATTTTAGTTTTCATCGATAGTCTATTTAGAGGTTTATAAAAAGTGGTAAGTACATGAACTAAAATAATTTGGAAGAAATTACAATAAAATGTTATTTAGGTAAAATAATAAAAAATAAAAAATTAGAATCACGCATCAGTTACATAAGCCACAATCATTTTAATAATTAAAATAATAAAAAAGCAAAAAAAAAAAAACATACGAAAGTGGGATTCGAACCCCGAACCATCAACTCTTTAGGCTGATAGCGACAAACTACGCTAAATGTGACTTGAACGTGCGAAGCGAAATTAGCAGTCGCATGGTACATTATGTAGAATTCCCGAATGCTCAAGGTCGTTGGCGTTTGTCACGGCACGGCCTTAATTTTGGGATACTCCGTTGAACACGGAAAGGCACAAAACTTGTATTTTTTTTACCGACTGTGTTAAAAGATGTTTCGTTGTACCAGAGCAAACGTGTACCTATCTACGACCCAGCGGCGACTCCTGGTCCTGAATATTGGGTTGGCTCTGGCTAAGGATTTTTTTTTTCATAATTTCAAAACTTAGGTACCTACGCGTTAATTTATTTCTACCACAATGAGTTCAAAAACTGAAAGACGATTACGATATAAATAGTTTATAATATTTAGTTTAAATGATTTATTTTGCTCACTTACGATTTATTTGTCTGTAGATAGGTACCTACTGGTTGTGTCAAAGCTGTCGAGTTGCAGTGCAGCCGACAACAGCGACGTCTCCTCTGGCACGACGACGACGAGACAGGCATACAAGCTTGAATTGTTACATTTTATTTGTACATGAAGTCCACTCTTCGTTCCACAGACAAGAAATTTTCGATGACTCGATCGTGAAAATCTTCTTTCTTCCTCAATTTTGTTAGCAACTCCTTTTCCACAGATATGTAAGAGTGCCAAATTACTGAGTCTCTCTTGTCCTTGAGTGCTCCGTAGATAGCTCGGTAGGAGTTTGCCATTATAATTACCAATAAATCACTTTAAATTTAACAACACTGCACAGGATTCATCCATACAAAGTCCATACCTACATAACGGAATATATGCAGCTATCAACTCGCGAGCCAATGCGCACACACACACGCACACAACACACCTAGCCTAGCTCGCTAGTCGCATCGCATCGCACTTCGCACAGCACAAGAAATACTCGTCGTGTGGACGCAGCGCGCACACACCCGCACACGCAACACACACACCTAGCTCGCTCGCTAGCTCGCTCTACTCGCTACCGCGTCACTAAATGCACTCCCCGCTGCGCCAACTCGAAAGGCTGATCAGCGGGTCCGCGCGGGACGGGGGGGACATCGGTCGCTTCCGTCTTGTATGGAATACGATGGCGCTTCAAAATGTAGCCAACCGGCCAATGAATGCCTTGATGTGTCGTCATTCGTCGTCGCCCGCGTTTGACGCGCGCGAAATTTCAAATTATGTAACGGGTACGGGATTGACGTTTTATCTTATTAATCGTGGATTATATGACATAAATAATATAACTCCGAAATTTTTTCACATTTATTTTAGCCTGATACTTCTGTATTAATGGTGTCATTCATTTTATTTGGTTTGGCGGCGCCAACCTCGCCAACTGAGAGGAGTCGCCGCTGACTACGACCTCATAACGTGATGGGCAAAGAATAATTTCAAGTTTTTTCCCCATCGGACTAGGTTGCTCGGCCTTCCACAGAAACTCCGAAATTTTTATTTTTTAATTTAAATCATAATAACTTTGGAACAGGATTGGAGGTAGGTGTCATACCATAGTAATTATTTTTTTAAATATCATATCTGTATATATTACCTATGGTTAATGGCCGGCCAAAAATTATTAGTTCAAATTAAATTTATTAAAAATGTATGACACTTCCTTTATGCCTTTATCAGATGGTACAGAGCCACAGAAGCGCTGCAGCCTGGAGGTATTTACAAAAGCAAACTGTAAACAAGTGCTGTGCTGTAATAAATATTGTTTCATTCAAACGAACGATTTTTCTTATAATCGCGCCATCTATGGCATCATTAGTGAAACTATAATTAGACTTTCTGCCATCTGCCGGAGAGCGTGTGTACTAGAAGCATTGGTCCGCGCGCTACCATGGTAACAAGTTGTGGCATCCATGTGTTGTGGCATCTAATTACTAGATGTCGCTTGAAAATGGTCGCCACTTATTACAACTAGATGGCGGTATTTATTTTAGACTACAATAAAACCATTGGTCATGAATATTATTTTTGATGACAAAATGTATTTTTATTTTATACAAATTTTACCCGCAATTTTAAACTATGAGCTATGTAGATAAAATATATGAGTTGGTAAGGAGTCCTACCTACGAGAACCTACCTAGTTGCCTACCATTTTTAACCGACTTCAAAAAAGGAGGAGGTTCTATGTTCGGCTGTATGTATTTTTTTTTAAGTATGTTCAGCAATATCTTCCCCAATTGTGAACCGATTTCGATGATTCTTTTTGTGTTCGGTTCAGTCTAGCTCCAAGGTGGTCCCATTTTTTTTTGGTTAAGATCGGATTGGAAAGCGAGGCAGAATTCCGCCGAGTACATTAATAGCATAAAAAGCAAATAAAAATTACTAAAAAAACTGTGAAATAAAAAACTATTTAAAAAAATATAAAAACCGCATTCAAAAAAGTATGAAATAAAAAAATAAAAATCGAACCCTAGAGTTGGAGGCGGTGGTGCTAAAGCAAGCAAAAATAACCGACCGCCTTCAACTCTAGGGTTCGATTTTTTTTTTTTTATTTCATACATTTTTGAAGGCGGTTTTTATATTTTTTTTACGTTTAGAAAACTGAAATTACCTGTTACCTACCACTGCCTAGTCCACTGGCATGCCACTGCCACACACTAGTACCACTGCCTACAAAATAAGTCGTAGGTATTTATTAACCTATTTTACCTGAGTAGGAACTAGATACATGAGTTGGCTTTCAGGCAACACATATAACTGATGAAAACTGTAAACAAATAAAATTAAATGTTTATTATTTGTAACACAAATTGCACATTCATAAGACTATTGCTGCTTGCTACCCGACCCGGTATGAAGAAGCGCGGGAGGGAGAGCTCTGGAGTGAACTTAGAAGCTTGTGTTGACCTCCAGGGAAGTGGTTTGACAATCCGAGGAGTGCGGTTTGAGTATGGATGCAAGTGCGCAAGTGCGAAAGTCTGGCGACAAGAAAGCTTATATTCAGCAATTGAGTATAAACAATGAGCTGCATCAAGGCAGAAATTTAATTGGAAAATGTAAGGGACATAACAAAAAAAAAATGATGAACCATACTGAATATGCATTTATGTCTCAATGAAATATTGTTATTGTTGTGTGTTATTTATGGCGAAATAAATGGCGGAATCTGAATCTGATTTAGTTTTTTTTTTTTGAGTCGCCATTTTTAGGGTTTTAATATGAATAAGTATGATTAGAAGTTTCAACTGCTTTAGTGACATCAATAATTTTAATTTAGGTACCAATGTATATTGTATACCCAGTATGGTATATGAACTCTTCATAATGTAATGTGTTCGTTCATTATTGTAGGTACCTGCCTACCCGACTAGCATCGGAAGCCGCCTTCCGCTGCCCAGCCAGCAAACATGTCGGATCACGGACTATCAAAATGTTTACAAAAAATACAAACAATAACACCGCACACATTCACAGTGGAGTTAGGTATTTTCGTTCGTGGATTAATAAAAGCTAGTGAGGTTTTCGCGTAAATGTGCTAAATATGTGCGATAATTAACAATAAAAGTACGTACGGAGGAGTAGGTATTACATCCGTTGGTAGAAACATTATGGTTATATTTTTATGGTCAGATTGACGCGTGATTTCTAAAAAAAAGTCCCTGTTTTCTGTCTAGTGTAGCCGGACGAGGACGGCGAGATACAATAAAATGAGGTAGTTTACTATTAAAAATAAGTCCCTATTTATACGTTTTTTACCGACTTCATTTGCTTAGTAAAGTTGTGCGTGGTCACAAAAGTACCTAATACATGGCGTGGTTGTATATTGACTTATATGTGGTTACTAGCTTTTTCCCGCGACTTCACTCGCGCGAAATTCGTATTTATAAAGAAGAAAGTAAGTAAGCCCCCTACGAGATCGGATATGAGAGCAACATTAGGGTATCATCATCATCATCAGCCTGAATCGGTCCACTGCTGACATAGGCCTCTCCCAAGGCACGCCACCACACGCGGTCTTCCGCTCTTCTTATTTAGCCTATCCTGTGTCACGCATAGTTAAATGTGCTTGTACTAAGTTTCATCGAATTCCGATGATCGGTTTAAGAGGTATGGAGGATACATACAGAAAAGATTTCTAAAAATAGTCAATTTAGTTTTAATATCATACATAGAGATCACAAACTCAGTATCTCATAAAACAAAGTAACTTACTCCATGACCAAAACTGTATTGATTGATTGATTGATTGATTGATGATACCATAAATTGACTGTAGAAGGAATATAAAAAACCTTTTGGCTGGCCGTGGTTTCGTGAGGAGAGGTTTTATTGTCTGTGTGATCACCCGATGGATCCTTGGGAACAGGAATCCGTTAAAGTTCTTAATATGTAAAATAAATAAATAAAACGCAACCGAACACGAAAAAACTTAATTGGGTTTTGAGCTTTGAAAGTGACTAATTTTAGGGCTCTGCCTTCGCTCGTTAACGTGTCACATGATCCGTTCCAAGTTGGAGTTTCAAACTTCCCTCGAGGTCAAATGTCAAGGCAAGGGCACTTACGATAATTTGTGACCTTGCACTGTTCGTACGTTTCATTGCTGAATCTTTCTTTTGCTTTCTTCCTGGGTAAACAGCGATCACGTGAATAAAAGCTTCAGTTATAAAGGAGACAGAGGGTACCTACCTGGCAAAAGTAAAAAAACTCCAAAAACAAGTCGATTCAGATTTATATTCTATAATTTATTGGGAGTATTACCAGTCAATGTATTCATGGCGTTAAAATTTAGATTGTTTTTTTTTTATGGTAACCCTACACGGTGGGCTACATCACCTACAACATCCGTGATGTCAGCCCATAACACTGGATGAACTTGGTGCCACGTCAGTGCTTGCCTTCGGTCTTGTCGGCTACACTGAACAGCAGGTCTATTCTTGTAAATTCTGACAGCGGAATCAGCGCTGATGTGGCGCTGAGAGCCGCTTTGGTAAGTGGACGAACACAAACTATTTACATAGCCGTTTCGACCTACCTTTCATTCAGTGCGGTGGTACCAACCCGGGCAGGTTAAACCCTATCACCTAGTTATAAATCATATTTTCATTAGATCATATTTTCTTAGAACCCGAAAGGGTACCTGGCCATAAAAATGGAACCATAATGATTCAACCAGCGGACGTTGCACTTCTTCTTTCGTACATTTATTGTTAATTATCGCACATATAACATATATAAGTCAATGACATGTACATAACAACTTGTTTAAGAAAACTACTTCTAGAGTTATGAGCTCATTGGAAATTTTCGCTTCGTCCTTAAAAAATTGTTATAGAACAAAACAATTTTCAGTTCATACAATAAACATAACGGGAAATTCGCAAAAACGCCTTGGTCAATAAACAAAACATCGCTTCAGCAGCTTTCAATAAAATAAATCTGTAAATAATTTGTACCTAGCACTTTCTAAGTATAGCAATAATAGTAAATATATAAAAATGTAGGTACGGAGATTAGATTCATTGGTCAACTCAGCCCCCGGGCCCAGTGACCACTTTGAAACTCTAATGCATATTATTAAATTACAGCGCTCTCAAGGCAATTTGTCGAATGTTGTCCACGGCACGAACGAAGGCTCTCCTTGGAAGACGAAAGGCATGGGGTCGTTGTCATAGAAACCGCCCCGTCAACACACTCAACGCTTGAATGTAACACATACCTGGAAGGGATGTCATACTTACTTGTTGAGGTCCGGTGTACGTGGCTGAGTCGGAACGGATATACCAAAGCACATCCTCCGACCAGCCAATGTCACCTCGACGGTGCCATACTGAAGACTTCGCTTTGGTTTGCTGAGGAGACCACAGCCAAGGTCATGCCTGAACATTCAATGTTAGATAAAATAAAAGTACACTTTATTTCTAAATACTATATATAAAAGTACTTTTTAGGTTTCCGTATCCCGTACGGAAGCCTATTACTAAGCCTACGCTACGCCGTCTGTCTGTCTGTCCGTCCGTCTGTCCGAGGGCTGTTTCTCTTGAACCGTAATAGTTAGCCCGTTAAAATTTTCACAGAATATGTGTTATTTATTATATGGCGGAAATAACAAAAAATAATAAAAAAAAAAAATAAAAAGTAAAAAATTAAGGGGGGTTACCATACAAGAACGTGTTTTTTTAATGTTTTTTTTTGTGGTGCGGAAACCTCGGTGCGCGAGTCCGACTTTCTTTGTACACTTTTATTTTATCTACTCGTATATCTCTCTCTTGCACCCTTGTTTACTTACGTATCGTCTGTCTACTACTGTCTACATTAGTATGTAGTGCGTGCCGATCAAATGTTGTTAACAATATAAATGTGTACAATGTATGATTATACCGTTTCTGTAAGTATATTTGTTTCGGTGGCGTATACAATGCGCAGGTGTATCAAAGTGGAGGCGGCGCGTATAACCGTATCACACTAACGTTTACTACCCGCTGAGTCTTGAGAAAGGAACGCAGAAAATAAATGAGTGTGAATAGGTTCTACCGATGTATCTTCACTGTAGTTACGGCCGACATTATTGTACTTCTTCACAGTTGATACGATCGAAACGACCTTGGATCTTGATGGCTGAAAGATATGCGCAGTTAGATGATGTATTACAAACTAGCTGTGCCCGCGGCTCCGCCCGCTCTCATATTTGACTTCTCTGCTAACCTCATAAGCCATTTAGCGTGACAGTAAGTAGCCTATAGTTGATGGGAAGAATCAAGCTATCCGTAGATATTTTTTTTATTAAAATCGTTTCAGTGGTTCTCGAGTTATAAGCGGACAGACAGACATACATACACTCAGACAGAAGACAGAAAGCAGACGTTGGATTTTATTATAGGTAAGGAAGGATTACAAATAATGGAATGGGTATAAAGTATGAGCACGTTGGTATTGATCATAGTATGAAACCAGGACTGCGACCGTTTTCTTTCACCCTTTCATTCCATCGAGATTTTACTGTTGTACTAATTTAATAATTTTTTTATGGAAACTTGACACGGTTGACTACATCACATCCGTGATGTCAGCCCGTAACACCTTGGTGAACTAGGTACCATGACAGTGCTTCCCTTCGGTCTTCCCGGCTACACGGAACTAGACGGAAAACACGAACTACTCGTATTTACATAGCCGTTTCTACTGACCTTTCACTCAGTGAGGTGGTAAAAACCCGGGCGGGTTAAACCCTAACTCCTAATATGCTAAGAAGGGAGGAGACCTACAGTTTTACGTGGAATTCGAACCACGGTCAGCCTCCAACGGTCGAGCGGTCACCCAATCAAGTACTGGTATGCTTATGATCACGACCGACAGTCGACCGACTGCACCACTGAGCTACCGAGGCTGACAAAATGAAGTAATAATGTACTTTTTAATACAGAGTGCCTCGCCCGGGCGCCGCCGCGCCGGGCGCCAAGCCTCCTACTTACTTACCTCAATAAAAGGCATGATCAGTTTTTATTCCCTTTTTCCAAAATTACTACAAAATAATTTCACGACACGGGACGATATTATATAAGTATTCTTCATCCCGCGTTCATTTTGAAACGTTTATGAGGTCGCAGTATATATTTTCATATCTGGAAAGAATTCAAGTGGCGGGTCCCCAGGTAAAGCAAGTGAGGCGCCGCCTCACGCCGCCATTATCTTGCAGGTAAAGAAAAAAAATCAACATGGATCTTTATTTATTGCTAGACTTTGGGCATGTCTTGTCCTCGAAATGAAAACTGCAATACAACATTAATAAAATGATATTATGTAGGTGGTGCCTCACTAAAATTTATTGGCCAGAACCGCCACTTCAAGAGAAAATGTGCATAGGCAATCACCAATCGAAGTTACTCCTATCGCCCTACCGAAAATCACAATGTTTGATTATAATACCACAGTGGAGAGGAACGCTGTGATAGACAACACAAATTTGTAGGTAAATGTTTATAAAATGTCACCAACATTCACCATTCAGGTCGGCAAATATCTGAACAAATAATTTCTCCGCACTGCGCAGAAAAAGGGACCAGTCTGCGAAGTGAAGATAATATTTACATACATTTGGAAAGTTCCTGCAGTGACAGAAGAGGAAAACTAGAGAATTTGGTGCAGATATTTTAAGCATTAGTTTATTGCTAAATGCCTACTTAGCAATAAATTGAAAGCTCTTTCTGTTAAAGAACCTATTTGTATTCATAACGAATCTCAGTGATTATGAATAAAGGTCGTTGTTTTGTTCGTTGCTAATCTCTCTGAAAAGAAAGATTAGCGTTTCTACATTTGAAGGTCACTCGCAAGAAAGGAATACCAGTGCACAGTGGTATCTCGTAAGAGAGACCACTGTGCACGAATTCCCTGTGTGTACCGACGGTCGTATCCGGTATCTGGTGAAGGAAAATACTGTGATAAAGTCAGTAGGTACACTAGCAATGCTTCATTTCATTTTACTTTTGATATGAACGTACATATGTTCATGTTGACGAAATTAAACTACACTCTGCAATAACCTACACCTTCTGAAAATTAAATACGTACGTCAAACGAAATAAAAAAATGTGGTCATTTAACTTTAACACCCAAATACTTATTCCAACCAAGCGACACTCGTTAGGTGTCCTAAAGCTTCACTAGACAATTTTATTCGGTATTTTGCTCCGAAGATTCCGGTTAAATGAGGTTAGTAGGTTCAGCAGCTTAGGCAAAGACTAAAGTTCGGAAGCACCGAAGACTGAGCCCTCGTTAATGACCTCGGCTCACGAAGCCGAAGTTAGGCGCTCGATAGTATTGAAGCCGCCCCTTCTTTATTCTTCTTATACATTTTAGCCTAAGACTTCCGAATGGCTCGACCAAAGAATGAATAGTATAGAAATGTTACAATCATTAATTGCCATTAAGTACTTACATACATTAAGTATTACATACATGAAATGAAGGGAACCACTGACATGGCACCTAGTTTACCCGGTGTTATGGGCTGACATCACGGATGTTGTAGGTGATGTAGCCAACCGTGTCAGTTTCCATAAAAAAAACATACTTCTTAGCTAACATAATGAATCTAATCTCATAATAACATACAATTTACTTCAGATATCTCGTGTTGATATGTTTATGAAATACATTAATGTTGGCAAAGTGTGACCGAGATAGACAAACAATTTTGCTTTCGTGCACACCACTTAACACTTATTTTCACTGCTAATACCACAGAAAAAAAGTACTCTAATACCAAGGATAATACGAGTTGTTGGTTCTTGAAGCCCGCCCCGCCCCTCCGGGCTTTGAATATCTTTCAACTATCTATTCGCTGGCGTGGCTACACAAGTCTGTTAGTTTAGGACTTGAAGAGTAAGCCTAAAAATTTACATTTATGAATAGTATAAGAAAATATCGTCGCTGCCCAATGTTCGTGTAGGCACTTTCGCGACGGCAACACCAATCGCGCTCTCTTCACACGAGAATATCGAAGCAGAGACTTTCATTGATGAAATGTTGATACGAAAAAACTAAATGTCTATGGAGGATTCGATATAAAACTGTAGGCCCCTTCCCTTACCATACAGGTGATAGGGCTTAACACGACCAGATTTGTACCACCGCACTGAGTGAAAGGTCGTTCGAAGCTGCTATGTAAATAGTTTGTGTTTTCCGTTTCCGTGTAGCCGGAACCACCAAAGGGATACACTGATATGACACCTAATTCACTAAGGCATTATAGGCTGACATCACGGGTGGTCGTAGGTGATGTAGCCAACCATGCCATTTTCCATAAAACAAAAATTAAATTAGTACAAAACCAAAATCTCGGTGGTCACTTAAATGGTTTTGATTTTATGTCGGTACGGTACACAATTTTTATGTGAATGTAATATCGGCTCTGAATACTTATTTTGCTAAAGTTTCCTCTACCGAAGTTTGGTTAGTAACTTTGCTGAAATGTATTTGGGCCTAATAAGGTGAACCAAACAAAGGCCCGGCAAATTAGGACCACGAAAGTCCATAAAATGTGAACTTAGTTCCTAGAATGCGATTTTTCCGACTATGTTGGCGAATCAACAAAATGTGAGTTGATTATATGAAATGTAGCAAAAATAATGGAAACAAGCGTAAGGTAAGTATTTCAAGGTTCACACCGTTCACATGCTTCATACATACTCCACGCCACTCCGCGTACCACGGTCTGGGCACACATCTGACGCCTCTTCCATTGTCGTTATGTTTTTCATACATACTACCCATGTCGTCGCGTCGCCGCGTGCGTCGGTCAGACGAAGTAAGTAGTAACTATTAAGTAAATATAAAGTACCGTGTGGGGCCGATACTTTAAAAGAATAGCCCCACTGCATCTCTCCCCGGGTATGTCGTAAAAGACGACTAAGGGATATGACTCCCTTATTATATTACTAGATGGGGTTTAACCCGCCCGGTTTGGTACCACCGAGGGTACCACCGCACCGCACTGAATGAAAGGTCGGTCGAAACGGCTATCTAAATAAGTAGTTTGTGTTTTCCGTCCAGTTCAATGTAGCCGGCACGACCGAAGGGAAGCACTGACGTGGCACCAAGTTCACCCGGTGTTATGGGCTGACATCACGGATGTTGTAGGTGATCTAGCCAACCGTGTCAGTTTCAATAAAAAAAAACTGGCACGTCTCTGTGCTCCTATAAGCTTTTCGAGACAATAGTTTCGCCTTCAACTCTATGAACGAAGTGCGAAATGTTTATAATTTAATTTGACTGTCAGTTAGTCAGCGTTTAAAGTGATTATATTATGTCCACTGCTGGACATACACTTCTGGATATTTATTTAATAAATTTAATTTAATTAATAAATATCCATTATTTCGATTACTTAGGTACTATTTTTATTAAAACAAATTTAAAGAACCACTTCATACTCTAGCGTTGACGGCAGCTCTCGCTATGTATCTACGCAAGTGCAATTTTTTTATGAAAACTGTCATTGTCGGCTAAATAGCCCACTACACCGTATCTAATCATTCAAAACATATTTTTCGAAGTGCTCTTTAAGTAAGCATAAGTATTAGGCATTTTATAAACCACTTGTCGGTTATGAAAATATGTTGCCCCTCTGTTTCCACATGAACGCCGCGCCACGTGTGTTGATGAATGCCGGCGGGCGGCGGAGGCGGCGGGCGGCGGCGGCGCGGCGGCGGGAGGCAGTCACACGAACTGATATTGTTATTAAACATAACAGGTGTCACTTCCGTTAGGCGGGTGTTTGCGTTGTGGAAGTTGTGGGAGATGAATGTGAGATTATGCACCCCAAGTGTACAAGTACAGTGAGTGCTAAAAGCGGAAATACATGAATGTGGCCTCGTCATACTTAGCAACCCTTCTAGCGCAACACGGTAATGCGCAAAGATGCATTATTGTTGCACTGTTTTTTTAAAGTTAAGATACCAACTTATATGTAGGGATGTTTTATGGAAGAAACCTGAAATGGTTACTTGCCTTATCCATATCCGTTCATATCGGAACAGGTAGGTGCCATGCCAGTACTTACCTTTGTTACCTTTGATTCAGCATGGTGGCGGCGGCGAGTGCGACTATTGGGCGCACACCGTTCCATTCCAACAAAACTATTTAATAATCCTTTTTGTTTTTAGGTAAGTTTGTGTTTGTTTTAGTTTTGTTTAAATATTTTCATAGTACCTATGTGATATTTTGTGTACAAATTGATAATAAATGAATTACGCTTTTTTATCCTATTGCCTAGGAGGTACTGAAATATATTTTCCTTTATTCCGTTACAAGCACCTTACTTAAATCCGTGTGCAGCCGGTACTTAACAGGAATAGCTCCATTGCATCTCTCCCATGCACGTAATAAAAAGCGACTAAGGGATAAGGACAAGAAGCCGTGCATAAGGGGGACAGGGTAGTCACCTCTCACCTCGGCGCGGTCCATCCACCCCTAGTCATGCAGCAGATGGGTCTTCGTGCCTTACTTGCTGATCATGCCTGTCTTGTCCGAATACTTTGCTGGACGTGGCGGTCAGTGTTGTGCTATAATTTACAAGAGTACTTGCAGCACAACACCGAATAATCTGCTCACCCGATTGTCGCGATACAGCGTGTGGTATGTACTTACATCCACTACTACAACTACTACTATACAAACTACGAGTGTGTAACATATAAATAGTGCTATTAGGTATCGGCACAGCCTTTTATATTCCCTCCTGCCTGACCTACTTTTCCAAGTTAGGTAGCCGACCCGCCGCCGCCTACCGCCGCACAATATTTTCACTTTCACAGGAAATCGCGGCATCCTTGTGCTAACAGTTATGTCGGGTTGGCTCCATACACCGAATACAATCGAAGTTGTTTGCCGAAATTTGATTGACGAGTATGGAAAAGCTAGGGCGAAGTTTTTAGAAAAGAAAAATGTGTGTGCTTTTATTCGTCTGAAGTTATTTATTCGATGAAAATTAAGTTGCGAAGAAAAATGTTCGCGGTGACGCTTGACTTACTTACTTCTACTAGTTTTTATTTAACTTCCTTCATATTTGTGTTACATAGTTCCACGATCCTACTGGTAGTTAAAATATAGACACAGAATTTTCTGCATTTTATTAGTATACAGGGTGTTCGGCACATCGACCGGAAATGTTTTTTTGTATGTAAGTGGGGTCATTTGCAACGTTATGACCTATGATACCTTTTGTCAGATGCCACGTGGTATCGAGATAGGTACGATTTTTTTTCTTTATTTTTGAAAAATACCAAAATCCCAGCTTTAAACCCTTGTAACATTTTTGTTTATGATTTTATGAGCACGAAATAAAATTTATTGTTACGATGTATCCTTGTTCTAGAAAAAATATTATTTGATGAATTTAATACCATGAAAAGGTCTTATGACCTCCCAAAGTTCCGAGAACGAGTAAAAATATGACAGAATCTTAATTTCTTAATTCATTAAAAAAAACTGACACCAATTGATAGCTTCATTTTCTTTTAAAAAGTTTCCCACTTTACGCCCTTTCCAACGGTATACAACATGTCATACAAATAATTCACTATGTGGCCAAAATTAGGCACAGAGACAGAACAACAAAATTAGGGATAATTTGCAAGAGTGCCCGCGCGACCGGTACATGTTCTAAATTTGAAAATGCTCACGAAAACACTCTCAATACGGGAAGCGACCACCGATTAGTGCCCGTGTTGTCGTTCTGTTCTGTCTCTGTGCCTAATTTTGACCACATAGTGAATTATTTGTATGACATGTGGTATACCGTTGGAAAGGGCATAAACTAGCGAACTTTTTAAAAGAAAATAAAGCACTCAATTGCTGTTAGTTTTTTTTTTTAATGAATTAAGAAATTAAGATTCTGTCACATTTTTACTCATTCTCGGGTCTTTGTGAGGTCATAAAACCTTTTCGTTAAACCTTCATTAAATAATATTTTTTCTAGAACAAGAATACATCGTAAAATTCAATAAATTTTATTTCGTGCTGATACAATCATAAACAAAAAAGTTACAAGGGTTTATAGCTGAGATTTTGGTAATTTTCAAAACTTAAGAAAAAAAATCGTATCTCGATACCACGTGACATCTGACAAAAGGTATCATGGGTCAAAACATTGTAAATGACCTCACTTACCCATAAAAAAAATTTGTCGGTCGATATGCCGAACAGCCTGTATAGTATACTGAATGTTATGAATGTTTTATGATATCATTAAATAATTAAGACAGCAAACGTTCTCTACATCCATAACTAAAGATGTACACACTGAAAAAGTGTATAATATATAGGTACATTGAACTTCGCAAACTTTGCGCAGGACTCTTACGGGCGGGCGGGAAGGGGGTGGATGGACAGACAAGCAAGACTTATAAAGTTTCATATTTGAAGTCGTATAAATTGGAGAAAATGAAATGAAGGAGTGAAGAAGTATGCCTGAAATCAAAATCAACGAGACTTGTAGTAACCGGATGAAGTCATTTGATACTTTTTGGGTTTGATCAGAGTAATAAACTCATTTTGAAATAATATTTTTCGAAATATTCTTCGCTTAAATTTGCACTTGCGAAATGTCTGCTGTAGGCGTTTGCTTCATCGACGATTTACGTAGGTACGAGACAATTTCCATTTTCGCTGAATATATGTTGGCGGTGACAATGGTAGGGAATGTCGCAAGTGAGTGATTGTTGCTTTTCCAAAAACTGTGCATCATCCTGGCCGGTAATGTACTCTGAAGTCCACTACATGAATATAAATAGGTACCTTTGTATGCATGCACATACATTTTAATACGCTCTGCTGCAAAACAGAAGGCGAATTTATTGCAGGGAAGTTTGTTCCAGCCAATAGAACACAAAGATCTAGATCGTATTTCGAATTAACCTAGAGCCGATCGGAATAAAACTTTACGTAGGTATACATACCTATTGTTATGACTGTTATTTACTTATTAATATAAAACAAACCAGTGTATGGTCCATTACACTTCATCAAACCATTCACAGCAGATCCATTAGCGTTGAAGATTTAATTTGTTCAATTTGTTTGATAGACTTACCAAGTGGAATAGCAAACACAAGAGAAACGAGAAGTCTGGCTGAAGTTACAGCGAGGGCAAAAGGACAAAGAAAACTTGAGTTTATATTAATAATAATAGCTTTGAAATGTATTGTTAGAGTTACTCTATTATTGAATTTCATAGGAATGAAAAAGTTTATTTAATCGAATTGAACTCTCAGAATTATATTCGAGGATAATTTTTAACCTTTGACATAAATAAGCGGATTAAAAATTATGATAAAACAAAGAAACTAAATACCTTTCATAATTATAATTGTTATTGGTTTACAATCGTAATTTTAATACTTTCATAGTTTGTTGAACATTTAATTATCTAAACATTTACAAGCAATTAAATTAAAATTATTAAATAAACTAAAACTACCTATCAAATATAATTTACCTACAAATATAACTAATTAAAAAACTATAACTAAATACTTTCATAGTGTAGCATTTTCCTGATTGAATAAGATTTAATCGGATGATTTTTAGTCCACTAATTTGTTGTGTGTTTTTGTTCCACTGAAATGTATCAACATTTTGAACTTTAGATAACCATATTGACCTTTCGTTGTTTTGTCAGAAGGTAGAGAAGCTAAGCTATAGAATTTAAGCTATCCATCGGTAGAGATAACTCAAAAAAGTTCGTAGGGTCAACCAAGAGTGTAATCAAACAAGTGAAGATAAAGATGAAAGGAGTTATTTCAGGGGATTTTAAAATACAGTGGTTAATAAAAATTATTAAAGATTTGACGCCTTCATTCAGGGGTATTTACATTTCTTGGAGTTCTTTACATATTTTCTCATGGCAAAATTCGGTCACAAATGTCAAATAGGTCATTAACCTAAAACATACTTAATGATGTTTCAATCAACCATTTTAGAATCAAGTATTCTCATGCGTGCAACACGTGTAGCTCAATATCAAGGTTTTCCGCTAAACTGAAACTACCTATTCCAGTATGTACATATCTAAACATAATTGAGAATCAAAACCTTGAACTTGCTTGCTTTTACACATTGCTTGATACTTATCAAATCTGCGCGTCAAATTATGTACATCAACATCACACAACACTTGAGCAAACAGTAGGTACTCATATTTGTGTCGATATTCAGGCCTCTTCTCTCTTTAGAAGCTAATACGAGTATCTCGCTGTTTGAACGTTAAATTAATGAAATATTGGTTCCGCAAGATTCCCGAATAAAGCAAATATGCCTGATTCTCATACGGTGAGATTCTGAAGTTCCATTTCTAAATGGTTGTCGTTTGGATGGATATACTAATGTAATTTTCATTGCTTCATGTTATGATATGACTTATTATGATGAAGCACCTACATAAATAGTAACTTTATTGTATGAGTTTGGTGTGTGTTTGTCCTACTCCTTCGTAATCCAGGCATCTTTTAACCACCGGTTACCTCAGACTATAGTCGGCTTAAAAGCGGAACTGGACTGGCGCCTCCTCGGGAGTGAAATTGGCTGTGCCGGAGTCTCATACTTACTCAAGCCCAGTCACCCACTCTGGTTGCAATTTAAAAAAAAGTCTGGGTAGATACCTAAACATCACTCGCGAGCGTCACGCACGCGTGTCTCGTTCCGCCAAATCTCTATTCACTGTCGCGCCAAAAATTATTAAAATTTATATTGGTTACACGTCAACAATTAATGTATTTGAAGAAGATGTAGGTAGTCTTGTCTTCTAATAAACTATTTAGTTATTGCACACTCCGGTACAAAGGAAGCAAGTGAAGCCCGCATCTGACAGTATTTGCTGGTTGGAAAATTTTAGGCGCTTTCGGGCATGGAGATTTGTAGGTTATTTTTATTATACAGATTATGTTCATATTCCTCGTCATGTAAACATTAACTCAACGGCAACGAGACACGTATTTGATATAGTTTAGCATTGTTCAATGACTTTCCATGGAAATAGTCATTTATTATTACTTACGAAAAATATTCTAAATAGTCTAAATAACCTGTGAAAATAACCAATCTGAAAATAATCCAACCACTGAAAATATAAACATAACCTGCAGTCAAAGCAAACATCTTTTGCTTGTCACCTATATGTATGACGTGTTCGAAACTTGTTGTGAGTATTATAATTATAATAATTTAAATTCGGAACACAGGTTACGAAGAACGCATACGTGTTGAACTTCCCAGAACGTCTTTATGGTAGACTAGCTGTGCCCGCGGCTCCGCCCGCTCTCATATTTCACTTCACTGCTAACCTCATAAGCTATTTAGCGTGATAGTAAGTAGCCTATAGTTGATGGGAAGAATCAAGCTATCCGTAAAATTTTGTTTTATTATAATCGATTCAGTGGTTCTCGAGTTATAAGCGGACAGACAGACACTCAGACAGAAAGCAGACGTTGGATTTTATTATAGGTAAGGAAGGAAGGATAAGGAAGGATAAGGATGCTATGAACTACTTAAGTTGTAACTAGGTACATAAGTCGAGAAAGTTTAAGATCTGTGATGCAAAGATAGACCGATGGATGGTCAATTTCGGCATTGTATCAAGAAAGAAAAAAAATGCGGCCTAGTGCGAGTCGGACTCGCGCACCGAGGGTTCCGTACCACCACGTAATTTGGCGGTTTTTTTATTTGTTGTTTTACTTTAGAGTTTTCAGTATAATCACACCAAAATTAAACTTGATAACTCTACCCGTTCCTGAAGCAAAGGGTCTTGCTTGGCTTGACCACGAGTCAAGAAGCTTCTTGACTCGTGTGCTTGACAGACAAAACAATAACAAAATTGTATGTGATATAACTACAAATTTAATATTTTCGGATTTTTTCCTTTACTTGTGTGCTGTATGACCTTGGTTTTGACGTGAATTTGATGAAACGTCTTTATCCTGGTGCCGGAGCTTTTTGACAAAAAGTTGCGTCACGAAAATTAATGTACTTTTGGCGACTTAGATCTCGAAAACTATGCGTATAAGAGTTACGGAAAGGTGAGGCATATCGTACTAAAGGTAGTTCTTCCGACTTGCAAAGACGATTACACGAGGGTCGTACATCAAGCTCTTCTATAAATATGGCCCTAAGAAAAAAGACTTCGAAAATCAATAAATGCATAGAACTCCTGAACTACTGGTCAGATCGACTTGCGATTTGTTTCTTTTCGTAGAAAAAATTGTTTTGTTTTTTTTTCCAAATTCGTTCAGACGTTTCAGAATAAAAAAGGAAAAAGTGTTTGAAAGGGCATATCTCGGAAACTACTGATCCACAACTACTCATCCGCTGGAGAAAATGATAACCTCGACGAGATTAAAAAAAAAATTAATTACTATTTTTTTTAATTTTTTTTTTTATTTATTTTTTTACATAACATTGCATTGTCTTCAGAACTGAACCAACACTAAAATTTTAACTTCGTAGGATAAGAGGAAGTGGTTCTAATTTGGCTTCCAAGAATTGACCCATACATACTAACAAACCAACATACAGGGCAAGTAAAATAAAAGCTTGTAAAATATTTTTAACCTACATTTAATTGCTCTAATTATACTACTGATCCACGACTACTCATCCGCTAGAGGAAATGATAGGCCTCGATAAGAAAACAAAATGTTTTTCGAATACTACTGCTCTCATACTACTCGTGTGGTGGGACAAGCAAGGATAGGTATCGATGAGATCTTCATCAAATTCACGAATCTGCGGCCGTGTCACAGCCCACTCGCTTTTTTTTGCCATATTCTAGGCCAACGGGAAGTAGCCTAAGTATAGGTATTTATGTGTTTGCGAGTGACATAAATGACCGTATCTTTTGATTGCGTTAACTTAGAAGCTTTAGCTTTTTTCAACCTCCAAGGGACTAGACTAGACCTCAGTATGTGATATTAATTTCAACTTGATACCTCCTCCTCCTGATAAAAAGGGAGGTGACAGATGGACAGACAGACGGACGGACACCAAAATGGGCCTATAAGGGTTCCGTTTTTCCTTTTGAGGTACGGAATGCTAAAAAAAGACTTCTTATCTGACTAAAACTTGTGTTAAAAGATACTAATAGCACCTAAATATTATTGTCAGCATATAACATTTCACTCTCTCATTGCCGGTTCAGTTCATCAGTTATATACAATTTCCATGCGCTTTATTCCTTGTGTTAAATAAAACAAATGCTTTATTTTTATTATTTTATTGTGTGATTATCACCTTCAGCGTTACATTAAATTTCCCCTTACAGACAGCAATTCTTCTACAAGTCTAATCTAACGAAGCAGGCCTACAGGTGTTACGAGTACTTTAGTAATGTTCGCTCCATACACGGCCCATATAGGCGACACCAACCAGTTGTATAAACATTATATACTGTGAAATTAAACCCTAAGGTTCAATATAAATAAACCTAACTTTATTCGAGCTCATCGTATTGCTTAATGTCACGTAGTTATCACCAGACCAACTGTTATTGTATCCAACAGCTACAACATTAACAATAGATTATTTTACAAATCAAATTTAGGAAGGAGATTCTGTACAAATCTTATTATAGTTCTGCAAACTTGATCAACACACAAGTTGAAAAAATATGTGATGGGGTTTGAAAACATTCTTATAAGTATCCTGCTTGCTTGGATTGTCCTTGCAGAAGCCACAGGTGATGTTCTTTTTGCATAGCTACGAGTATATTAAACAATAAGTTTACTGGAACTATTTGTCACAGAGGAGGTAAACAATAAGTAAATATAGTAAGAAATAACAGCAAATATTCACACGTGGTGTGGAGCTTGGGCGACTGTCAAACAACTTACATTATATGCATCTATTATAATAATCTAGTATAGTCGTTATCTTTCAACCTAAACATTATTTACAATTTATGTACACAAATAAAACTACGAATCTTTTCTTATAATCATTTTCAGTTGAGTTAGCTACGATTACACACAGTATTTATTAAATTATGGAATGACTATGTACAAAACAAAACAAAAATTAATTTACACATTTTACTAAAACTTAACATTCATTCTTTTCTTTATTAAAATTTCCGTAAAAACGACACCATGCGAAGGGACTAACAATGGTTTCATTAAGAACGAATGATAAGAGACTATTTGAGACAAAGTAGTCCTTAAAATATGTAAGTGTACAGCCAACATTTCATACTCATTCAAATAACTTAACTGTTACAGCGCATTTTCAACAACTTGTTTTATTTTAATTAACACGCGATAAACGTTATGAATTGTATTAATAAAACATTTACAAAATCAACTACATAGAACTGTACAGGGATGGTACTAATTGCAAAAGTTAGACCATTATAGTACTACCGATCGAACTTTCTTTGCCATTTTCTAAAAACTCGGAATAACCCGACTCATCACTGCAAGCGCTCATGTTGTCACCGCTACTTTTGAAAACGTCATTCTCACCACTCGACCCTAAGAGCTCGTAATCTGTTAAGTTGTCGATCAATGTATCGAATTGGTTATTGTAGTTGGCCAAAACATCTTGAACGTTCTTGAGAGGAGGATAAGTCGACCGTCTTTTGAACGAATTTTTCTCACCGATGGGCACGTGGTTGACTTCCTCGCTGGTCCTTCGCTCACCGTCGGAACAGGAGTCGTAGCAACTCGCCAGATCGACGGCTGACTCCGACGAAGTGGTCAAGTGCGAGTTTCTTTCGTCCTCGACCTCATTTCCAGAGCGAAAGTCAGAAATCGAGGAAGTGAAGCGCCGCTGATAATTTCTCTCGAAACTTTGAACCCTTTCTAAGACTGATACTCGTTCCGACCCTACGTCGGCCTCGTTCAGTTTCGAAAGACTGAAGTCTTCCTGCGGTAGCTGAGCAGGCAGCGACATCGGTTCGGTATCCGAGGAGGTGGCCGTGCTCGCAGTTTCACAACCTGAAGAGACGGACCCATCGTCGCTATCGGTGATGAAGTTATTCTGACCTAACATTTCCAACACCTTGTTATCTCGGAAAAGATAAGGCGAGGTTGAGTCTCCCAATTCATTCACCTCGTCGATACTTCCTAAGGGGTAACGCGACGATTCGATTTTCTTTGGATACTCTGATCGGTCATCACTTCGACTAGTATCGACAATGACGTCCTTAATGTCTATAGATTTGTTTTCTGCGGACTTTAATCGATTCGCTAATAGATCCAGGATCTCATCAGAAAACGAGTTGTCTGTGATCTTATCGAGATCTACGCTACGATACGACTCTCTAGTCGGTGGTTCTTGTAGAGAATGTTTCCTCGGTGATTTAACTTTCTCCGCCGTCCTCCACCTCCAAGTATTCGACAAGAATGTCTGATTAAGATTTTCTTCGGTGTTTTCGCACTTCGCCTTGCAACTGGCATTATTTTGAAGTTCAGCTTCCTCTTCGTCCTCCTCGGAGCACATCTCCTCGATCGCTCCAAGTTTCGGAGCCGACTTAGACCTCTCCAGAGGCGGTCTATAGTTGTTGGCTCCGATACTCAGTAGAATCTTTCGTCGCGGCATGCTCGGGTTGTCGTAAACGCTGTTGGCTAAGCTGAGTCTTGCGTTCTGTTTCGATATTTTGTCCTTCTTGAACTCGGCAAGCGCTTGCTTAAGTTTCAGTTGAAGCTCTTCGGTGATTTTCTTAGCGACGGGTTCCTTCAAGCACAGAACAGCGTGACACCTCAACTCGTGCTTCAGTTTTCTACCCTCGTGTCGGTAAACCCAACAGAATATCTTGGGATAGTGCGGTGGACTAGCGCAGTAGGTGATGCGGTGGGACCAGTACTCGGTGAGACCGTGCTCTTTGGTGGAGCCCTTCAAACCCGAATTGGTGATGGACAGCTTCATGACTACGTCAGGCTTGGTAGATTGGTTGTAGTTCCTCCATAAAGTGGCCAGAGGCTTCTCGATGCAGTTTTCACCTGGAAAAACAGAGAAAAATATTTCAATGATTTGGAAAGTAGAAATGGTATAACATCGGATCGGAAGTGAAAATGTAGGTATAATTGTATGATCATAAAAACGCAATTTCACAAGACTATGCGTAGTTTTTAGCAAGCGACGTGTTTTGACTTCGACCGCAAGGTCAACTTTTGTTTTTCTCTCAGTTAACAATGCCCGGTGACGAGATCCTTAGAGTCGAGGTTATTCAGCTTTTACAAAACAAACAAGTTAATTAACATAACCTAAGTAACGTTTCAAATTCTACTCGAACGCTTCGTTCGGGTTGGCTGCACAAAATACGTTGAAATCGTGTAACGACGCACATAATTTAAATGCGTCCAGTGGAACCGAAACCCCTCAAAAAGGGTAAAAAGCCGCGGCCGTGAAGCGTACCTGTACGTATACATAGTATATATATATATATATAGCTTTATGTCTCGTCTCGATTCACTGAGCCACATCCGATGGTAACCGTAGATAAAAAGAAATCTTTTTACGAGTACATCAAGCGTCTTATCTAAATTAAAATTTGAAATCGAGAACGTTCTACTTGAGGGAGAAATTTTCATGAATATAGATGAAAAATTGACTCTTTCTCCGCAGTACATTGTTTCTCTGATAGCTTCAAATTCTAAAGTTCTGACAACAGAACAGCGATCCGGCGGCCGTCCTCCCCCAGCCGGGCGACGCGATTTCTTCCCTTGTGGTTCTAACCATCGCTCAATAAATCCAATGGTACAATTTGACAACATACACTCATGTTCGCCATCATGTGTAATATTAGTAATATAAGTGCTATTGTTACGTGCTCGACAATGCTAAAGGTGCAGTTAAATTACGCGTGATAGAGCGAGCCGCTCGAGGCTCGGCACGAGGTACGCCGTTTAACCGTTGTACCGTGTGGGGCCGCCGGTACTTTAAAAGAATAGCCCCACGGCATGTCTCCCCGTGTATATCGTAAAAGGCGACTAAGGGATATGACTCCCTTCTTATATTACTAGGTGGGTTGGTACCACCGCACTGAATGAAAGGTCGGTCGAAACGGCTATGTAAATAGTTTGTGTTTTCCGTCCAGTTCAGTGTAGCCGGCACGACCGAAGGGAAGCACTGACGTGGCTCCAAGTTCATCCGGTGTTATGGGCTGACATCACGGATGTTGTTAGTGATGTAGCCAGCCGTGTCAGTTTCCATAAAAAAAAATTTTAAAAAACCAGCCTGGCTCGGAACAACTCGGCCCGGCTCGGCAAAGTTCGCACGATCACGCGCCGTGTGAGCGAATAGGCGAGAATGCGCGCGGCTCGTTGTGGGCTCGCGCGCGCTCGCACACACGCTCATGCGTCGTTTAACTGCACCTTAAAACGACATCGCACAGGCGCGGCGCGGCAGGATAAGTCAAGTGCTGCGGAGTTTGCAAGTTCAATTAGATAAACACATTCTTGACCCTTCTTTCTTGTCCTGCATATTAAAACTTGGGCAATTGGTCGACATTGTGTTGTAGCAAATGATAAATTTTTCTTGTACGTTCTCGTAGTTCATTGGTTTCAAATATTGTATCCTCCATTTGAAACAGTAGCATCTAGCAACACCTACGTAAATTATCGTAAATTAGAACCTAAAAAGCACGTTAAGTGCGAACGTTGTCCACTAGAATGCAATTTTCTCAATTTGTAACCGTATAAGATATAAACTTTAAAATCGTTTTCATGCGGTAAGGACAAAATTCATGGTACCTATCATACTTTTTTTTTATGTAATCCGGTATGGGTGTCTGAGTCAGAGGTGCCAAAGCACATGCTCTGACTAGCCAATATCACCTCCGAGAAGGTAGGTGCCATACCAGAGACTTCCCTGGATTGCTGGCTATACTGGACTAGAGGAGAACACAACCGAGGCTGCTATGCGGCCATCTTACATCCAGTACGGTGGTACCAACCCAGTCGGCTACAATTTGAGCCTACCACCTAGTAAGGGGCAAGGGAAGGGACCTACAGTTTTACAACGGTTCCGAACGGTGAAGTAGCAGGTGTAGGGTTGCACGTAAATTTTTTCGACAGAAAAAACTCATTGGTACACGCCGACCGGATTCGAACCTCGGACCTCCCGCATGAGAAGCCGATACCCAAACCACTCGGCCACCCGCCGCTGTTTAAAGAAAAATGTATTTATGTATTTTATTTTACGTCCCGAAGTAATGGCACCGGACAGCGCGTGTGACGCGCAGACGGACACCGGAAGGACGGACGGACGGATCAGAAGTAGCATAAGCAAGGATAAATAAATAATAACGGAGTGAACGCAAAACAACAATGTTAAAACAAGTCGGTACTTATAAATGTTGAATATCTAAGTAATAACGTCGATGCTCTCTTCATAAAGGTTTGGAAGATTTAAAAAAAAGAGTACTGTAAATCCTTCTCTAATTGGATAAGTTGATACCCATTGGACATTTCTTGTGGCAACTGAACAACTTTCCTACAACAAACACTATAGGTGCACCTAAAGAGCCGATACTACATTATTTCTCGTTTGAACTTCGTACACCTGTGAATACAGAGCTCTATCGCTCATTGTTATATTCCACATTAGTCATCAAAATGGTTGAATATACAGTCGTACTAATATTATCTTAACTCTTATAAGGAGTAGAAGAGATAACGTTCCTTCTACGGTGCTCTGTCTGATGAACGCGACTGGAATATCTATACTTAATGACCCTGATGATGTTGCAGACGATGTTAACTATACTTTTAGAATCCTGTTTGACAAATACTTACTTCCATAAAAACGCTTCGAGACCCTGCTCTTGTCAAATCTGCTATCTGCAATTTCAATACAGCCGATTTTTGTTTGCCTTAACGTATTTCAATGAGAGTGTACGCCATGATTTATATACTTCTCATTCGAATTTAAATATTATAAACTTAAATCGAAGCAATGGATTTGATACTATTCGACCTAGACACGAAACTATTTACATCCATAAATTGAATCCTACCATCGGTAAAAACGTGAAATCAATCAATACTAATAATAAATCTGTAAGGGATTGTCATGGAGTAAGTGCTTTGTTTTGTGAGACACTGAGTTATTAGACAATATGTATGGTACTAAAACGAAATTGACGATTTTTAGAATTTTTTTCTGTATGTATGTATGTATATTATGTTCCTGCATAACTCTTGAACCGATCATCCGAATTCGATTAAACTTAGTGCACGCACATTTAGCTATACGAGACATAGGATAAGCTAAATAAAATTCAGTTCCGGTTACGCCAAGATGTCTCTCATACAAACCGAATTATTATTCCGTGCGCCGAAATAAAGGTACGGCGGTAGCGGGCTTACTCACTTTCTTCTTTTTAAATATGAATTTCACGCGAGCGAAGCCGCGGGCAAAAGCTAGTATTTCATAGGACCCTTGTCTTGATTTGCCGCGAGTAGGTAAACTATTAAGTGTGACAAAGTTGAATATGTATATTTTGCGCTGGTTTATAGATCGGTAGATTTATAGGCCAGGAAACGAATGTTCTAGCCGGAAAGCTACAAAGCAGAAAGTTTGACTTCGGAACCTTGTTCTAACTAGTTAGGAGGTAAACATACTAAAAGTCCCCACCACTGGGGGGTGCGCCCTAGGGGGGGGGGAGCACAAAGAAGGTCCCATTTTTCAGTTTTTCGCTTATATCTCGAAAACGGTGCATCATAGGAAAAACTATTCAATTACGGAATAAGAGGTAATAAAATTCTCTACAACTTTGATATATGCACTTTTTACCAATTTTCAATTGGTTGTCGAGATATAAGGTCCGAAAAAAGGCCGATTTTATTTGCAAATAAAAGCAATGTATGACAAAAACAGATTTTTGCTTTTATTTGCAAATAAAATCGGCCTCTTTTCGGACCTTATATCTCGACAACGATTAAGAATTGGTAAAAAGTGTATATATCAAAGTTGTAGAGAATTTTATCACCTCTTATTCCGTAATTGAACATAATTGAACATAACGTAATTGTTTTTCCTATGATGCACCGTTTTCGAGATATATGCGAAAAACCGAAAAATGGGACCTTCTTTGTGCCCCCCCTAGGGCGCACCCCCCAGTGGTGGGGACTTTTAGTATGTTTACCTCCTAACTAGTCAGAACAAAGTTCCGAAGTGAAACTTTCTGCTTTCGAGCTTTCTGGATAGACCCCTTATTTGAGCACTCATTTACTACACTATTATAACCCCCGGCGGGATGTGAGAGCGCTTACGTGACCGACCAACCAGCGTGGAATGCGATCACAATGAATTCATTGGATTGGAGCCTTGGAGGGATACAACATACAACCTAATGTCGGATCGTTGGTAAAGTGGCCTTCCGTGTTTTTATTCTATTCGATGTAAACGACTATGGAGAAAATGATGAGGATTCTACTTTAACTGAAAATTAACTACCAAGAACTATTTTTTATTTATTAGATAAGTATATATAAGTACATGCAAACCGGAAATTACGAAAAAAAATCTTACGCAACCAGAATTTAAAAAATTTACTAAAACTAATACAACAGGAGAAAATTATTATAAAAATAATGTTGAAAAGAAATTACTGATTGCCTGAATTGTCCTTATGATCAATGCCGTGCCACATTGGGTGAGTGACAACGAGTTTTTTCTGAAGGAAGTATTTGCGTACATACCTACACCTTCACCGTTCGGTGACCGAACCGGTGTAAAACTGTATTAGATCCTTTCCCTTGCCCCTTGCTAGGTGGTAGGCTTATATTGTGGCTGACCGGGTTGCTATCACCTTACTGGATGTAAAATGGCTGCATAACAGCCTCGGCTGTGTTCTCCTCTGGTCTAGCATAACCTACCTTCTCGGAGGTGATATTGTGTGGTCGGAGCATGGAGCAAGAAGCCACTCTGACTCAGCCACCTATACCGGATTACGAGTACCTAAATATAAAAAAAAAGTAAAAACGCTATGACGGAAAAAAGAACGTTGCCCTCCGTTTGTCCTCACGAGTAATTTACCCAAGCGCCCGCCACCGCCGCGCCGCCGCCGCCGCCGCCCCGTACAAAGTGCCACTCATCCTCACCCCACACGCAAAATGTATGAAGATGAAAAGATAAATGTATATCATTCATTACATTTCGGAAGATAATGGATCAATAGGTATGCTCTCAGCCCGCTGCTGGTGAGAGCGTGCTGGTATTATTATAAGCTAAAATCATTCCCGATGACATGAAAATCACAATTTTGTCATGAATTTAAGAGTCTAAAGAGAACATAAAATTCGATAGACGAACAGAGAACATCGTGTGCGTATACCATTTAGATACAGATAGATAAGTGCCTACTTATATTGGGTTTTATTAATATTTATTTTGTTTAGCTATAGAAAAAGGATTCATGCTAAACTATGACTCCAATAAAGGTATTACAAGCACACTGTGTTGAGTCCTTGACAAAGACAGAAAACAAAAATTGTTAAATTTCATGTAGTATATTCCCTATTCTATGTAGTCGCAGGTAATTTACATACGTGACTACGTGACTGAGCATCTCTGTAAATACGCTAATCAAGTTATTTAATAAACTTTCCACAGAGTTGTAGGTACCTGCCAAAGTTGCGGGACAAGGTGTAAGTACATATTTATCGGTAATTCGTTCTAAACTGGGTCATATTAGAGTTTATTTCCTCTACTGTTTCCGTTTCTCTAGGTAGAGCCAAGAGCTGTGGGAAACGATATCTGTTTGCACAATTATTGTGGGTGCGTCATACTGTTTATGGTTAAACGCTATTATTTTTGTAAAATACTTGCGGTAGTAATGAGTGACTTATCCCATGTATTGTCGCATGTAACATTGTATAAGCGTGTTGTTTAATATTGTAATTAATTAGGTAGTCATGTGTATTAATTACATTTCGAAACGTCATGAAACCAAATACCTAATTGCCGATTCAATACGATTCTGTAGTAGGTAGGTAGGGATAAACTTGATCGAGCCAGCAACTTTGTAAGTAAACAATAATTAGGTATATAAACTACTCTTGGATCAGATATTATTGGTGTTATGGGCTGACATCACAGATGTTGTAGGTGATGTAGCCAACCGTGTCAGTTTCCATAAAAAAAAAAAGATAAAAGTCCGCCAAATCGATTAGCATACATAATATGCGAAAACAAATTTAATTAAAAGTTTTAACTATTAGAATCTTCTACAAGCCCGACTACTCAGACCAAATAAAAACTTTTCATTTGGTCTGATTCCAGATTCTAGACAACGAATTAATGATTTGTAGCAAACAAATTCAAAGTTTGATAGTATGGCAACTAGCGTCCGCCATTTTGTAATTTTTTTTTTATTATTATTGTCTTCACTGGCGGCTGGTCCTAAAGTGCGCTCGTGCGCCGCACTACCATACCACGAGAAGTCTTCACTTCACTCAAAATAAATACTATCTTACAACATACCTACATTAAAACCATAATGATCGTACTCCAAATAAATACGAATGTGAATTCGACCTTATTTTATAGTTCACAAGGCACTTTTTTGCGTTTAAACGCGTGCCCCGTGCTGAATGGAGTAACGCACGCGGGTTCCCATACTGAATGTATGGGGATCGGCAAAACACCGCTGGCGCGTGAGACAAACGATACTTCATAGAAGTAGTATAGGCCGAAATGGAGTTCTGCGTGCGGCGCACGACCGCCAAACAAGGACGCTATATCGTGAATCACGCGCGTGCGACACGTCGCGAGCGATTCGTTTTGCACGAGTCCGTCTGCCTAGGTACTAGAGTCAGCGCGCTGTCATGTGATGTCACATAGCCGTTAGCGCGCGAATATTTAAAATGGGAAATGGTTAGGTTTCGTGCTTTCTGTCACGTGATACTGGAATTAAGTGGTGCCGATATTTGCCTATGCGTTGGTTAAAGGTAAGGCTTTACAATCAGGTGATCCCGGGTTCAATGCCTACTTTTCAAATGCTTTTATTTTTATATATTTTTTTGAAGTATTTTTGGGTCATTACTACTGTTTTCTTTTTTTGAAAGCTGCAGCTAGTGTTGTGGTCTATGGCTGTGATCATAAAGGTACTAAAAATGAGTTAAAAAACTTGTTTGGATTTTTTTTTCTTGTTTTTTGCAACTCATTGATTGTCTTGAGAATATTCATACTAGGTACGTACATAATAAAACGCAGGCGTTTAAAAAATTCGTAAGTCCCGATCTTAAAATAACATGACGGGAATGTGTTGGGAAATTTGGTATGTAAGTACCTAGGTAGGTACTTAGCGCACTGCCGCCGGTCACTGAAGTCACCAGCCGCCACTGATTGTCTTTGCCCATGTTCATCGCGGAACTAAGACAAATCGAAGGACACCTCATTCAACCGTTTTGGAATTTTATTACTAAATAAAGAGACACAGGCACTCGCTCAATCCCATTCATAGATATACCTACATTGTGTAACACATTACCGTCCTTTGCTTTCGGAGTCGGGTAAAAAGAAAATTTCTTCGAAAATATTAAACTTAACGTTGACTATATATAGTATTGTAATGATGTATAATAAACAACGTGCACTTATGTATTTATATGTTGAAGTATTAAATAGTTCAACATATAAATACATTAATTATACACGACTGTCCTGTAAACAACTCGTAGTTTTGTCTTGATAATAAATTAATGTAGGTTTAGTTTCCCATACGAAATGTTGAACTATACATAACGACTGTAGAAATGTTATAATACTATATTATAACTATGTATACTAGCCTTTCCGCTCTATATGCAATAAATAAATAATGTTTTGTTTACCCATAAATCTTTTCGACTTTTCAGGCAGGTTGATATACGACTCTTATCTATAAACGAGTTAATTATAAACATCCAAGTTCTCGGCCACGTAACGAGATAAGATCGGGGCGGGCGACGGCGCGGGCGGCGGCGTGGCGGCGGCGGCGGCGCGGCCGCAGCAGCGGTAAGCCGCGCGCGGCCGTGGCAGTGGGCCCTCCGTCTCGTGGCTCGCGTGTGACTCCAGCTTCTTGGTACATCTCCCCCACTTGTCTATAAGATGCCATGCCAGATAAGGACTAAGAATGTAAAAGGCTACAAGGGCATTGTCGTGGCATTGTCATCAAGTAGTCTCCACTCCACAAAGGCGAAGACACAAATATTATATCGCAGTTATGAAAATGTATTTTTTCAACAAAGCAGGTATTCGATTTATCTATCTAATACCTTTGGTGGTCGGTGTTGCGCTGTAATTTACAAGAGTACTTGCAGCACAACCCCGATTGTCGTGATACAGCGTATGGTATGTATGTATGTACATAGATCGATAATATATAGATAGATGTACGTACATAGAAATACTTTACTGCTCCAAATACATTTTACAGAAAGAAGCACCTTCACACATTATTAACCGAGATAGCAACCTTGTGCTTCAGTGGAGGTTCAGTTTCATGTACGAAAATCTAAGGAATAATCTGGCCCGAAAGCTCAATACGGATGCTGAAACTCTTTTTTAGGGTTCTGTATCCGCGCGGAAGCCTATTACTAAGTCTACACCGTCTGTCTGTCTTTCTGTCTGCCCTACTGCTGTATCTGTTGAACCGTAAGAGGTAGCCGGTTGTTTTACAGAATAATTATGGCGGATATGCCAACAAATAATAATAAAAAAATACTTAAAAAATGACCTGATGATCTTGTAAAGCTGTCACTTGATCCTTTTACTGGAAATGTAATGTGGCGTCGCCGTCTGTATCGCCACATTGGCGAAATGGACAGACAAATTGAGATGCGATGTATCTATTGTCAAATTATTCCAACAAAATTGGGGACCACCGACCGCTAGTATGAATACGAGTCTGCAACACTAATAGAGCTTTTTTAGAACTTTGCATAAGAATAGTACCTACCAAAAATGGAATTCTGATCACGGATTCTGATGAGTAAAACACACAGAGAATCAAATGCGCGCGCCCGCGCGGTAGGTATTTGATGCTCTGTGGTAAAACATCACACTGCTACATCACTATCGCACACTATCGCACCGTCTCGCCGCCGCCGCCGCCGGCGCGGTCGGTGGGGAGGCGGCGCGGAGACGGGCAGCGGCCTGTATGTTGGCCGTCGATCTGAATTATATATAACAACGACTTTGCTTTCGTTCGCGATTACCTATTGATTGAGACGTACGTAACGAGCCGCTTGAATGAATTCATCGACGCCGGATTTGTTAAATTCCTTCTAAATTAACGATGTAGAAAAGATGTCAGAGAATTCTAGAAGCATCACGGAAAATTATACAGTTATAGATAATTAATATTACCCATCTAATTAAAAATGGTTGATATACATTTTGCACGGACTGTTCCTACTTCTGTCTGGCCTGGCAGAGTGAGAACATAGGATTAAAACTGTTTAAAAAAAAATTGGTTGTGTGTAAAGTCGGTTTACGGACGTTAGTTTTACGTGATGACGTGGAATAATCGTAGTACATAGAGCAAAGATCAGTACCTAATTCTATTTCCAGTAGAAAGATTAATCATCTTGAGACTGGCCATCAATAAACTTCTGTTGTCTGATCTTGACAGTTTTACTTCTTAAGACGTTTCCATGGTAACTTTGACTATACCGATTGTGCCTCTCTATCGCTGCACACAGGCTCAGATGGAACGTGACACTTTTTCGTATGTGCAGCCGGTGTTCATCAATTTATAAGACGTGACGTCATCACGTCAAAAACATTGAACCGACTTCAAAAAAACACTATTTAGAACTGAAAAACTGAAGAATGGTGAGCACCGGATAAACTAAATCGTACACAGAACAATGGCACTTCTATCCCTTTGCATTCTTGACTCGACGACGGCGGCGGCGGAGGAGGCGGCGGCGTGACAGACAATGTCAAATAAAAATATTAATTCTATCAAGTATTCAAATTAACCCACATAAAATATTACCACCGCTTGTGAGGAACTCTTAATAACCTGTTTTAATGACGAATGCTCAAAACCGGTCTAATATTCTAAATAACAACGATTTAAACTCGTTCCTCGGTGCACCAAGCTCAATTGACAAATGTTAAAAGAAATTTAATAAAGATTTACAATTTCTGTGAGCAGACAAAAATTACATATTTGCATTGATAAAGATAATATTAAAAAAAAAAAACTACAGAAGAGATTATCAAATTTGAAGACTAATGAGACGATAAAGAGATAAGTAATGATGATGGAGTGCTGCTCTAATATGTAAGAGTAAGTACAATAACAACGAAGAAGGTACTAATAAGAACATTCCAAAAGTGTTTATTGCTCATACATATATACATAACCGTATAAATTAGTACCTGTGCGCTGAAAGATAAGTTATAATTTTATCAACAATTGGGAATATCCTTTGTGTCTTCGAAAATTACCAATCTTCGGGTTTAGTACAAAGTACCAAACCCGAGATTGGTGATTATTGTAAGAATGTAGAATTAAATCCTTATTTATTGGACACAACCCAAAGCGTGCCCGTACCCCGTACCTACTGTTCATACTGCCTGCCATTACCCTAACTTTAATAAGCAAAGTGAGCAGATATTTTCATTCAAACATCTTAATGTTTTGGTAAGTTGGTAATATTCTAAGACAAATGGAAAAAAATCGGGATATGGATACGGATTAAACGAGTAAATCTGCAAGTAGGTGTCCAGGGTTCTCGATCTCACTAAGAGCAAAGAGAAAGAAAGGTTAGACTAGGTTGAGGTTAAAACATAAAAGAATGATATTTTTACACAAATTACGGGAACAGAAGTTCTCGTACGCCCGTCCATTACTTGTATAGAAGGGTCACCGACCACATCAGTATGCCTCACCGAGCTTGCGCTGCAACCGCCACTGCGGCGCCGATGTCGACTGCTGACACGCGCAAGAGTTGAGCAAACGCAGGCAGGTTACACCACACACGTAGTCACAGTTACAGTCACCCACCGAAACGAATCGAACTTGTGCAACTTGCAAGAAACCTACCGCATGCTCCGCGTGCCGACCGTTCTAGAACATATTTTCATTATGTGCAACACATTCTGGCACTTCTGCAAAGTGTTCTAATTACACATTATATGTATAGAGTACTGTACTGTGGCTCAGGTTTTCATCAGACTTTCGTTGTCGGTCGTTCTTTTATTAAGTTCAACTGACAATATCAAAAGTTTTAATATCGACAATTTTTTATTTCTATCTAACCATGCTTCTTTTTTCATTTATTCTGTTCTATTCCATTCTATTCTAATCTCCACGCCAAAAACGACAAACTCATAATATGTTTTTATATATTTAAATATATTTACTGTGTTTTGCAGTATGCGCCTTTGTCGCGGCATTTTTTTATATACCTTTCTTTTAATGTTGAGTGGAAATAAAAAAAAGTTCATGAATAATTTAATGTAAATACCTATGTAATTTCACAAACAATAGATATTGTGTAAATAGAGGAAACGCCCAGGTTCGTCTTACGACGACGGACTCTGTTGTATGTAAGTACTTAGTGTAAGCAATTAATGAAACAAAAGATACGTCTCTCTGAGTTCACATCATAAGAGGCATTCAAGCGAGTGATTAATGTTCTCATACCTGCAGCAACTCATATTACCTACTTAGATCTCGAAGAGAAGATAAGATGTTGAATGTAATGAGAAAGGTACTTGCGTAAGCGTTATCAATCGCAGTGGCTTAAAAAAGAACAAATCAACAAATGGACCGCCCCTCGCGCCGCCCGCACCCCCGCCCGCGCGCCGCCCGCACCCTCGCCGCCGCGCCGACGACGACGACGCGACGACGCGGACGTCCGAGTCTGAAGTTCGGACGAAGCCCCGCAGGCGCCGACAGTGAGTCTCGAATTACTTCTTCTATTACGGCTCAATTGCTGGCAACTCACTCGCCACTTTCACTTTTTATGTTGTATAGTTTTTTGCGGTGTTCTTGAGCTTTCCTCTACCTCTCTAGAGTTAACATAGCGCAATGCGCTGCGACTCTTTGCAACGTAGGTATCATGCTTCGCTTCGGCTGCGGCGGAGGTGGCGGTGCTCATATTGCCGACAGCATTGTTTCGATTCTCGACTATAACATCACACGTATACGTATCATGATTGGACGAAATTACGCCACCGTTAAATCGAAGACAAAACGAGGTATTCGCAACGAGACTTTCTCCGGCGATTGTCTCGCGATCGTCAGCTTCGATGGCGGCCAGATAGGGTGCGGAAGTTTGTTCGAGTGATAATTAAATCTGCAAGTAGACAGAGAGACCGGCGGCGGCCATACCTCCGAAACACATGCGGTTTATCAACAACCACGTCTCGGATATTGGTACTTCACACACTTTCTCTCGTATACGCCGCCCGCCGCTCGCGCTGGTTTGGGTCAGCCAGGTTACGTATAGTCGGAGACAAGGTACCACAATCTCGAGACGATTCCCGAGGCCTTCTGCGAGCTCTGAATATCGACTTAGCATGTGGATCGGCAGTTTATTCTACAAATAGAGATCGATAACTCGTTCACCTTCACATACATAAACACGGTCGTCCCGCCCCGACCGCCGGCGCCGCTGCCGCGCCGGTGAGGTAGCGCGGCGCGGCGACTCCGGCGCACGAGCTTAGGTCTGCTAAACTCGGATTGTGGAAAATTAAAACTATCTTTACGGTTTTACGGCCTGAAGTAATGGCACGAGGGAATTTTCCGTCGGTTACAGCGTCGAGTTTGCGCAACGGAAACTCTACACATAATTCGGGAACTGTGTTGATTTCACGGCGGAGGAAATTTGCTTCGCATTCGAGACGGTCAATAAATCAGGAGTGTTTTGAACGAACACGATTTACACGCGGAGGCGGCGCTGCTGCTCGGAGTGCCGGGAGAGTTATTGATTCGGTGCGGCTCGGGGTGGTGCGGCTAAATTGTGTTTGTTGGAAAATTTCGATAATCGCTTTCGTTCCGACTCGAGCTCGGCTTGAACCAACAATTTTATGACGACGACGGATAATTTTGTCACGTAGCTTGTCCAATCGCATTAGATACTGAAGCTAATATTATTTTTCAATGCGGCTTTTCAGTGGCGGGACGCACAGTTCGTCGGTTCGGCACCTAGAGGGAGCTGAGTACCTATAATGTTTCTTGACAAACTCTACCTGACATACTGTGCAGCGGATAGTTACGAATATAATGACAATAGTGTTGATTAATTATTATCTCACTATTATAAGTGGACCAGTGTCCTCGTGCATTAGCGCCTTTGAGTCGTATTATTGATAATATGCTAACGACAGTACATTCACCAAGCGGTGACGGAGGTGTGGCACGCCCGCAGAACAATATAAGTGAAGTTATTCTATTTTACTAGAAGTGTCCAATTCACTGCCACTTTTATCTATCTTCCAACACCCAAGTATAATTACATATATACATAATATACAACACATATATAAATAACAGAGCCTAGGTTATTTAATAAAAATTGCTTAAAAATTCGCGATTGTAAGCTGGTAATACTTTTTAATTGATTGTATCTACTTACGATTTTACTATGGAATATGATGTGCCTATTTTGTATTGCAGGCGAGAAGGATGAAACAAATTATTAAAAATTTACACGGCCCGTTTTCATACTATTACAGTGCACAGTTGAAAATTTCCACTTTGAGCAAACACGGATCGCGCCGGAAATAGACGTGCGTATCTGAAACAGCTCCGTATGTAGAGCTGGCAACTAACTAAATAGTTTTGGAATTCGCCAAAACTATTAAAAAAGTTTTGCTGAAGGGAACCACAAACCATTGTTTTTGTTGATTTTTCAAAAAACCGCTCAATAAATTTCGATAAAAATTATATGGAATCACCTCTGAAGTATGACCTACCAAACAAAAAAAGAATCATCAAAATCGATTCATAATTGGCGGAGTAATCGCGTAACAAACAGACAAAAAAAACATACAGTCGCATTGAGAACCTCCTCCTTTTGAAGTCGGTTGAAAATTCGGCGCGGATGCTCAGCCCTCTCAAGCAACAAGAGATAGAACGAACGCGAGCGCGTCCTCGCACGAATTTGGCCGCGCTTTTGCGGAGTAGGTACAGGTACCTCCAGCTTTACACCACAACCACATACGAGTACATGCTAATGCCCTTTCCATACAGCTACTATATTTTACTGATTCCTCCAGTGAGTTATACCAGTGGTGTGGTCGGTCGCTCTTGTCACGTACTTACGCAATGCACTTACTTAACAAGTCATTGTCCAATACACTTCCGCCACTTGAGCTCTCACTTGCACAACGTCCGTCCGGCGCGGCGGCGCGGCGTGCACCACCGTACTGCATCGGTTATATGTACATACAAAATTATAAGTCTACTTCCATACAAGCTAACTTTGTATCGTACAAAAGTTGCGATCCGCTGTTTCCAAGTTTCAGTCGCCAGGAAAATAGGTATACTTGAAACAAATCTCGAGAAAAATTCCTTTTTCGCTTGACCGACACTTTAATCTAAACTCAATCAGACCTTTTTCATTTTCTTCTATTAAAATCATCTAAAAGTCCGTCTTTAAACAAAATTTCCACTCGAGAGGGTAGACTTTTACAGATCGATAAGGAAATTAATGGAATGACTAATGAGTGGCAACAATTAAATCGACTTTTCAAGTGAAATTTCTTATAATTAAAATTTATAGTACTAGCCTCTGTACATACACAGCGTTTCGTCTCTTTACACAGTTTAATCGTCGCTACGTACCTACTACGTAGCTAAATACATACCTGCGAGTAGGTACATTAAGTGAAAGCTTAAGTAATTTCACGCTATTAATCCTTTATTATTTAAGCAGTGGAAATCTTTAATTGACTTCTATTGTACAACCTTTACATAATCACACCTATTGTAAAACTGCTGTTGATTTCCCAAATAAACGAAAATAAAAAAAAAAAAAATTATAATTTTGCTACTATATTTTATTTTTTGCTGTTGATACGGAAGGCCCGGGTCAGCTGCCATCCGGTCAATAAAAGTTTGAGAATCGGTGGTTGAAGAGTAAATAAATTATGAACCGGGAAGGATGGTCAAATAAAAACTAATATAAGTAGATAATTAAATTTAATTGTTTCCTACATATGTGGCCTCAGTACTCCTACTAATTCTGCTTAAATTATATTCATCTTCAATATCTTCTAAAGCTACTGCCACAAACGCCCCAGTAACTTTACTACAATAATAACATAGTTTTACATTCAAACATTTTCTCACACGAGTAATCACGACCGTGACGACTTAATTTAACTAATTCTTGATAAGGAAACTGGTCGATGATGTGGACGAAGAACGAGCTGTTATTAGAGTGCTTGCGCTGCTACCCCACATCTGACAAAAAGGCAGGGTCTGTCCGAGCGAGGCGGTGAAGATGAAAAGTCTAGTATATGGGGACGGAGCCGTTGATATATCTGGAGCGCAGCTGATACTGGTGGATGCTGCGGTATATGCACACCAAAATCGTCGGCTGTCTGGCAACCGCACGAGGTTATCGATCCAGCAGTGGATACCGGCGTCGTCGGCGCGCCCAACTAACTATAAGCTTCTAGCCTGCGGCGAGCGGTCCTGCTTCAAGTATAGATTTCAGTAATCTTCAAATGTAGTACAAATTGATTCCATTCCTTCTCTCATTGCTCTCCGTTTTTTCCTCTAACCTCAATCCCAACAATTGTCAAAATCCCCCCTGTCAAAAAAATTTTTCCACACATCTTTTTTCCATTTTATAACATTAAAAAAACTAATACGGCCAGGTAAAATAATCTGCTTCGTCACAGTGCCCCTCCCCTTGAGGTAGAGGACGAGCTCCGTCCGACCTGTCGTCCCCGGCAGTTATCGTTAGAGGAACACTCTACAGAGCTTAAGTTGAACCAAAGGAGAAAAAAAACGAGGAACGCTACTAAGCAATACCAACAAACTAAAATATCGATGAAAAATAATATCAAATCTGGAAAATAAAAACAACCGGTTTCGCCAGATAAAACGTGACCGAAACCGGCAGCCATTATCTAACACATAACGTCAAAAATTAGGGCAGGTACTCGGGTTTGCCAAATAATCTTAGGCAAAACCAAGCAATCATTAGTCTAGATAGGCCCTACGTCGGTAGCAAGCAATACCAACGAGAGAATCGTCAAAAACTTCCTCATGACGTGAGTCAGTTAAAAGAACCACTGCAGTATGAGTATGTAATCGATTTGGCAAAAGGTTGGCGAAAAAAAAACGACCTATATTGGAGTCTTGATTACGGCAACGACTCATACCGTAACGGTCTCGTCATAGGCCGAGGTCAGCTTAAAATCTTTCACACTCCAGTCGCCTATGGATTTACCATCCATGTTCGCTAATTCATAAACCGTGGAGCTTTTTTTGCGAAGGATTTTACACTGAACGTAACGTGGAGCTAACTTCGCTGAGAAGTACTTCCCAGCGTCGCTACGAGCAAAACTCTTCCTCCAGACACACTGACCGACGCGGAATTCTTCGGGTTTTCGGCGTAGGTCGTAACGCTTTTTGTTCACCGCATGAGCCCGATCCAGAGCTGCCCTAACACGGTCAAAAATTACCTGAAGTTCGCTTAGATCGTCGGCTCTGGTTTCCGCTGGGGTCAGAAGGTTCTCCGACGGGGTCTCTCCATGTAATCGGTCGTAGAACTGTCCCGTAGATACGAGTTCACGACCGTATGTGAGGAAGGCCGGTGAAAAACCTGTGCTCTCATTGACAGCAGTGTTGACGGCAAATTGGAGCTTCGGAAGGAGAAGGTCCCAAACCCGATGGTCCTCTTTGACAAATATCGCCAACATTGTAATTAATGTACGATTGTACCTCTCGACTAAATTCACCTCCGGCGTATACTTAGGGGCGTAAAAGGTGCTAGGGATACGGTAACGGTGCAACAACTCACGCAGGTCTGAACCAATGAATTCAGTACCGTTATCCGAAAGCACTACGCGGGGTACGCCGTGAACAAGGAACACGAAATTTTCTAATCTCTCTGCAATGGCCCCAGCAGTGGCACGCCTTAAGGGAAAAAACAAACAATATTTACTGAACGCACATGTAACTACCAAAATGTACACGTTTCTTGCGCGTGTTGGTGGAAAAGGTCCAGTAATGTCTATTGATATGTATTCAAACGGCCTCGAACAATGTTTCGGCTCCCCCATTTGTCCCAAGGTTGGATGTTGGGCGTGCTTATGAGCCAAACAAAGTTCGCAGTTCCGAACGTAGTTGACCACTGTGCGGTACATTCCGGGCCAAAAGTATTGTAAGGAGACGCGGCGATAAGTTTTATAAACCCCAAGATGCCCTGCGCTAGGCTCGTCGTGACACGAACGTACGACGGCGATTCGCTCCGGGACTGGAATTACTAACTTCCACTCGAACTCACGCTCCAGATCAAATTTGCTCTTTGTAAATCGGTATAGTCGACCATTCCTATAATCAAAATTCGGTACAGATTGCGGGCTGTTCGAGCAAACTTTTACCATCCGATCATACCAATCGTCCTGGGTGATGGTGATACCAGAGAGCAAAGGCGCCCGACTGAGCGCGTCGGGAATGACGTTATCTCGCCCCTTTCGGTGTTGTATTTCAAAATTGAAAGGCGAAAGGCGAATACCCCAACGTGCTAGTCTACCGGTGGGATTTTCTAAAGTCAAGAACCATCTAAGCGATGAATGGTCAGTAAACACTGTGAACTTGGGTCCGCATTCCAAATAACACCTCCAGTGTTCAACCGCAAAAATGACGGCGAGAGCCTCGCGCTCAGTCGCCGAGTAATTGACCTCGCAAGGTGTTAAGGTGCGACTCGCATATGCAACAGTTCGCTCTTTCCCCTCGACCAGCTGGGTCAACCGGGCTCCTAACCCACAAGCAGATGCGTCAGTATGTATCTGGAATGGAATACTCCAATCAGGACAGGACAGAACAGGTGCACTGCTGAGAGCTAATTTCAAATCGTTAAACGACTCCTCTGCCTCCTCCGACCATCGAAACGGAGGTGAACCTCGCTTCGTACTAGTTAATTTATTTAATGGCCCCGCACGCGAAGCGAAGTTTGAAATAAAACGTCTGTTCCATGAAGCAGTGGCGAGGAATCGCCTTACCTCTGTAGAATTTGAAGGCTTAGGCCACTCCATTATAGCCTTAGTCTTCTCGGGATCGGGTCTCAATCCGTCACGATCGACAACATAACCAAGATATTTCAGGCTGCTGCGAAAAAACACAGACTTGTCACCGTTAATAGTTAGGTTGGCCTTTTTCAAAATCTCCAAAACCTTCAACAAAATGTCTAAATGTTCCTCAAAAGTAGAACTAATAATAATAATGTCATCGAGGTAGACAAAAACTTTTCCAAAAAAACTAGACCCAAAAAGCTTATCCATCAGGCGCTGCTGGGTTGCGGGCGCGTTAGTGAGACCGAAACACATACGCTTGTAACAAAAAGTCCCACGGCCTGGAATACTAAACGCAGTTTTCTCACGCGAACCCTTCTCCAAAGGTATTTGCCAGAAGGCTGAGCTCAGGTCGATAGAAGACATATATTTCGCATCGCGAAGGTTGTCGAGGATATCAGATATGAAGGGCACCAGATAGGAATCCTTCTTGGTCAATCGGTTAAGTTCCCGACAGTCCAAGCAAAAACGAAATTTCCCATTTTTCTTAAGCGTCAGAAGAACGGGTGAATTCCAAGCGCTAGATGTGGGCTCAATGACATCTTGATCCAACATGTTATCGACCTCCTTATTAATGATCTCCAACTTGTGCGGTGACAGCCGATATGTGCGCTGTTTAACCGGAGATGCATCACCAGTATCGATGGCATGGGTAATTATCGATGTCTTACCTAAACCTCGCCGAGCAGATGAAATAGAGTCAAATTCAGCTATCACCTCATTGGCCGATGAGCGCTGAGTTTCGGTGAGGCCTTCATAATCAACAAGGTGACTGACAATCGTCGAAGCAATGTGGGAGTCTGGTACCCCGGAGGAATCGACGAGGGGTGCGTTAGATGGCATGAGGTCAAAAGCCCTCCAAAAATCGATTCCTAATATGAGCTCCGCATTGATGCCCGGAGCAACGTGTAGGTCCAAATCAAAAGTTTTTCCGTTGTAGAATATTGGAACCCGGAAATAACCTTCAGTTGCTGTTTTGGCACCATTTGCGACAACCACTCCAAAACTGCGGTCCCTGTGCAAAATATGGCCGTGAGCCAAAAGACGACCCACACACGAGCGATTGGCAAAGGACAGAGAAGCACCAGAATCCAATAATCCGCAAACCTTCAATGTGCCGACGGTGATGTTAACGTATGGTCGATTGTCATGCAAAGAATCAATATGAGATGCCGCGTTGTGACACGAGGAGAAATATGACCTTAAATACAAGAGCCAATCATTCCATTCACTATGGTCAAAATGCCCCCCTTGAATTTTACAACGCGGCGCTAATCGTTTTTTTGCTTAGGGGTGCAACAATCCGGGCATTCAGTCAGCCTTACTCCTGGTTTTCCGCAACTGAAACATTTAATATCGCGTGGGGCAGGGCACCGATAGAAAGAATGCTCCGAAGTTTTACACCTGGGGCAGTACCTTGGAGGCCCACTGTTGGGCCGAGGTGGGTCATGGCTAGACGAGGTCTCTGCTGCACACAATCTGTGCGTCCTAAGCCCCGTTGGCTTGGGAGTTTGCTCCCCCTTGTAAGAGAATTCCTCGCCCAATGTGTCGGGTCCCGCGGCGACTGGCTCGCGGAACAAGTGAGACCGCATTATTGAGGCCTCAATCCTAATGCATAGTTTTTTTAATTGTTCAACCGTAGTAATATCTACCAAAGAGAGAGGCACCAAATAGATCGGTCTAACATTGTGTAAGAATATTTCCAATTTCACAGCCTCGGACAGTGGTGTGCGCAAACGGTTGAATAAGCCGTGCATTATAGCAAAATACGTAGACACGCCCTCATCACGTCCCTGACTCCTGGCACGAATCTCGCCCATCAAACGGTAATCCATATCCACCTTATCGAATTCTTCCAACAACAACTGCCGGAGTAACTGCCATGAAGTCAACTGGCTTCGAACACTGCGGTACCAGAATAACGCAGGTCCTTCGAACAACTCCGGCGCGGCAGCGAGCAGTTGGAGAGAAGTGATCGATCGCGATCTGCAAAGTTCCTCAAGGCGTTCTAAGAACGCACGGACGCAACTCTTACCATCATACGTCAGTTTTAGCTTCGCCACTGCGTCAGTATAGCGAGACAAAGTGCAGGACGTGGAGCACGTTCCTGCCTCAGTGAGTGTTAGAGAATGCAAGCTGTCGTCGAGAGAATCCACTTTATTGAGCTTGTCCTCAGCAGTGCGGAGTAAATTCCTCACAGTTGCCCTTAGGGCTGCCACTTCGGGCGTGGAGTCCATAACGCGCTCGACGCGGTTATATAGGTGGCTCGAGAGGGCACGAACGCGCGGCGGAACCCCATTACCGGTAGCAACGGAAGCAAGCTCTTCGATCTTATCGCGAACTATGTTTAACTCCGCTGTTGGGTCCTCATCGGTCTCCAATATTTCCTCGGATGGCTGCTCCTTGGCCAGCGTAGCTACCTGCTTCCTTAAAAGTGACACTTTATCAGCGGGTTCGTCTCCACGAATTCGAACCTCATATATCAATTCGTCTTTATGCAAAAAGTTAAATAATACCTTCCTTAACGCCATTGTGACTGCAATACGTGTATAATAATAATGTAGGTTAAATCAAGAATGGCGAAAGGAAGAAAAAAAATGAAAAAAAAAAATAAAAAAAATGATCTCAAACGGTTGCACGACCAAGTTCCTTCGCCGAACAAAACATTAAAAAAAACCTAACCGGCCGTACTATATCAGAACATAAGGGAATACAATTATTTCCTATTACAAAATTTCCTATGTTTGACCTCCTTCCACAGCTCACTACAAACACCGATAAGAAACCAAATTAAAAAAAAAACCCGCAAAATTATTTTCAACTAAATGTTCCCCACCAGGGATGCCAACTGATACGGAAGGCCCGGGTCAGCTGCCATCCGGTCAATAAAAGTTTGAGAATCGGTGGTTGAAGAGTAAATAAATTATGAACCGGGAAGGATGGTCAAATAAAAACTAATATAAGTAGATCATTAAATTTAATTGTTTCCTACATATGTGGCCTCAGTACTCCTACTAATTCTGCTTAAATTATATTCATCTTCAATATCTTCTAAAGCTACTGCCACAAACGCCCCAGTAACTTTACTACAATAATAACATAGTTTTACATTCAAACATTTTCTCACACGAGTAATCACGACCGTGACGACTTAATTTAACTAATTCTTGATAAGGAAACTGGTCGATGATGTGGACGAAGAACGAGCTGTTATTAGAGTGCTTGCGCTGCTACCCCACATCTGACAAAAAGGCAGGGTCTGTCCGAGCGAGGCGGTGAAGATGAAAAGTCTAGTATATGGGGACGGAGCCGTTGATATATCTGGAGCGCAGCTGATACTGGTGGATGCTGCGGTATATGCACACCAAAATCGTCGGCTGTCTGGCAACCGCACGAGGTTATCGATCCAGCAGTGGATACCGGCGTCGTCGGCGCGCCCAACTAACTATAAGCTTCTAGCCTGCGGCGAGCGGTCCTGCTTCAAGTATAGATTTCAGTAATCTTCAAATGTAGTACAAATTGATTCCATTCCTTCTCTCATTGCTCTCCGTTTTTTCCTCTAACCTCAATCCCAACAATTGTCAAAATCCCCCCTGTCAAAAAAATTTTTCCACACATCTTTTTTCCATTTTATAACATTAAAAAAACTAATACGGCCAGGTAAAATAATCTGCTTCGTCACACTGTCAAGAAATAAGCTGACAAAATTATGTTGACAAAAGCACCTTATTATCTTGATGTAACTATAACCACGTATTACGTAACACTCACGTGAACTCTTCTTGCGTCGTTTCGGTCGGTCATATGTACCTACCTATGAGATCATTTCTTCCAGAAGCATAATTCATAAATTTGGATGTATTTCTTAGTGAATTATTGCGATAAACCTAAGAGCAGAATATATTAAACTCAAGAACATAATATGTTTTATTTGCTTATGTTTTATTTTGAGATGAAAATATATTTTAACGCAATAATTTCAAAAATAGTTAAACTAATGTAAACTAAAAAAAAATAAGAGTGCATTGGTCAGTTCAAAGATTGTTCAGCTTTCTCGCCTTTCGGGATTTAAACTGGTTCAGTATTACGACAAGACAAGAGCCAGATTAGTTTTGTAGAGAAGTATCAAACTGAACTACATATATCATATTATTATTATTTCAAAGTAATGGAATATAAAATTCTATTCAGAAGTGATCTCTCTCTCTCTCTCTCTCTCTCTGCTCAAATATACATAGATACTTTCCGCCCGTATAAGGATAATAATTAATTCTCGCAGCTATTAGTGTCTATTAGTGTCTTATTTAGTTATCTGGTGTGGCTCGGCGGCAGAGGGACGACGGACAATGAACGAACATGCGCAGGCTCACGGAAGCACGTAGTAGTAGGTGCGAGGTGTAACTATCGGCATGCGTCGCCCATTCCACTGCAACGAGGATCACTGCACACGAGGTCGGAGCCGCCATTATATGATAAATTACACACACAAGGGACACTTTATTCTAATCTCCATTCAGTACTTGCCTCTGAGATTTCTCTTGTGTTCTGTGTTAACTGTCGTCCGCAGAGTGCTCATGAAATGTGCCTACGTCTGGCTCGCAAAGTGGAGCCACACAGCTCCACAAACGATTCGTGATGAATCTTTGTATAAAATGAAATTCACGCGGTTCGACGAATTCAAGATTCTTGTCGACCTCAAAAGGAGTAAGACTGGGCTTGAGATAGGGGAATAGAGGTTCTCAGGCCTGGGGAATTATATTTGCTCTGATAAAGCTTTTTCGTACCTCTCACGAAGCAGGTTCAATAGGGAACGGCCTCCATAAAATTGTCTCGTTTGTCTGCATAAAATGCCTCTATCCTAGCCATATTTTATTTAAGAAAAGACCGCAGTATTTTAGTTATCTGTCTCCATATGGAGATGTTGCCTCCAAATGCGTGGTGTTGTCTGAAATAAAGGTGAATAGCCTCCATTACCTCGACTCGGCGACGAAGAGTGTGGGGCGAAGGCGATTTACCTACGATATCCCCTCTCTCATCGACATGTGACGAGAGGTCACATGTCACACCTCCTTCTACTGCGTCGATCAGCACGAACATCTTTATCCAAAACTATAGTTACGCGAAATATATCCGATATCATATAGCATACACATTGTTTGTGGTACTGAAGCGAGTACGGAAGTAAAATTTGTTGGGGAATGCTATTTCAATCATCCAACCTTGAACTCAACAAAAACGTAAGCGGTTTCAACCGACTTAAAAAAATTACGAGGTGTTTTTTAGTTTACAGTTTTCTCACAGTGTTTTCTTTCCTCGCTATGATGGGTTCAATAAAGTTTAGGTATTTATACATACCTATACATACATACATATATTTTTTTTCAACTCTCAGCTTGACTTATCTGCTCACCACTTACGTGCACTATTTAGCGTGTTTGCAAAATAGCTTATATATAACTATATAAGACATGAAATAAACAAGCTATTAACGTAATACTAACATTAACCAAACTATTATTAATTAAACCGCAAACAAACAGGTTCAGTATTAGTTTTAGTATAGTAAAGTAAGCTGAAACAGCTCACAAAGTAGCTTGAGAATTTTGGCGATTCAATCGGAACCAGAACCGCCACCGTCGTGATTTTTGTGGTTACCAAAGCAACATCAACTGAATTTAAAACATTTACTGTAACATAGGCATTGCTCGAACCATGAAAACGTTTTAGCTTTTAAGCTTCAAAAGAAATGTGCGTTCTTGCTCAACTAGCCTGTTGTTTTTCTTCAAGCGTGTTTACTAAACAGGGCTGGTGATGAGATCACCTATTTCATTACTAGCCCGGCGCGGCGCGGCGGAGGCGGCGCTGTCAGAGCAAACACCCGATATGCCGTCGCGTCGTCACCACTCGCCAGTACACCGCCAAGCCTCACTCGCCCGCCCGCCCTGCCTCGCCTCCACATTGTCTTTGGGCGGTGGCGTAGCAAGAGGGGGCAAGGCAAGAGCGAATACGCGGTCGGAAACTTCAGGGGGCGTGAAAATGTTTTCCCTGCGCCTAAAGGTGAACCTAGCTTTGTTGATAAATTGAACACAATGCGTTCATTATGGTAAAGATAGGGTTAATGGTGATAAGCCTAGCAATAAGGCTTTAAAATAAGTATTCCAGTTTTCATATATTTTGAATGCATACGCTATGCAAAAACTCATGTCGATCTCATACCCAGGCAAAACAAAGTCTTCTAACGTGTGCAGTTTCCAAACGAATTAATAATGTATTAAGCTTACCTAGCAGACCGGTAACAGATAATAAAATGGCAATGAAGGGGGCAGTGAATAGCGTTAAAAAAATTAAACAATACAAAAATGTGCACAAACAAAAAGGATGCCTCCAATAAGCGAGAACGAACCCAGGGGCAGCGTGTCAGCGGAGCACAGTGTCGAATATGGTTGGCTACGGTGCTGTGTAAGCTGTCAGGGGCTCATCTTTCTTGGCAAAGAGACGTTGTCTTAGATTTGTGCGTGTGATAAGATATTCTTCAGGTGACCTAACACTTGGCGTGCGTCACATAATGACATCCTCACTATGCTAGCATAGTCCTTATTATTTATACGAGTATTATGGTTAGTGACAATGAAATATTAAGAGCATGCTCGACATACATTGTTTTGAATTACTACGAAAAACTAGTCACAGTTGGCTTATAGTGAACATTTCTATATGAAATATTATTTTGAAGTCTGGATGAAAATTAGGTAGGTAATAGGATTGTATTTATTATAGTCTTAATTTAGATATTTTATTTTCAGAAACCTTTTTTTTCGCTTTACGTCCCTATTTTTACCGACTTCAAAAAAAGGAGGTTATCAATTCGATACGTATGTATGTAATATCGTCGGAATTGCAATTGCAATCTTCGTATAAGTTAATCTATGTGGGCTTCTAAACAGGTGTGCCAAATTTCATAAGCGTATGTATGTTTGTATGTACTTTATTCATTTACAATATTATGAGTTTAGTTTTTTTTTTCTACCGAAATAATGGGGTTTTCTTCAAAATATTACTTAGCAAATATTCGAAGTACTTTCATGCTTAACCGGTTCTGGAAGATTTTTTCCCCTAGAATTGATTCGACAACATAAGGTAAACTGGTTTGGGAGCACTCAGCGGCTTGGAAGTTTGAACCCCTGACCTCTGAGATGCTAATCCAGCGTCTTAATTGATCAACCTTTCTCGCAAACAAATAATAAAATTGTATTAAAATTCCAACTTTTTCTAGACTGCGAAAACTATTAAGAGTGCATATAAATCAATCTTAATTCGTCGTATGAGATTGTATCATAAAAACAAATTGCTGATTACATGACCTTGTATAAAGCTACAAATGTCTCTACTGAGATGTATTTTATAATTTTTTCTACTACAGACCAGACCACATTCAAAACAAGTCAAGTTTTCATATTTATTTATTCAATTATTATTTATTCAGATGCCACTTAGACTCAAATTCAATTTGCATAGAGATATTATTTCTTTTAGATTTTAACATAGCAATGTTCGTGAACGAATAAATTATTGTTGAAATTCCTGAAACTCGTGCACTCCGCATTATCGTCGAGCGATCGTTTTGAGCACAGACCATCGAGTAGTGAGTGGGCCGCGTACGCGCTCTACTAGGTAGAGCGCGCGCTCTACTAGGTAGAGGTATACATAATATACCTACTTTTCTCATTATTAACATTCATTTTGTACTTATCATATTGTTTTTCAGAATCCGGGTTAGCAAATATTTCATAATATTGAAAATATTTTTCCACATTCGATATCGATTATTGAGAATATGTTTTCAACGTTCTCTGACACCCATTATTGAATAGTAACTAGTCAAACCGCTTCGCTAATTTGTCGGTCTTCCTGTTGGTCTAGCTAGAGTCTCGTGGCTACCTGTTCTAATGCAAGGCTGTGCCACATAACTCACACAATGAGATGGTTTCACACGGCGCCTAAAAATTTTACATCTATTTAGCGTACCCGAGTCGATATGTGATCAAAAATTTGGCTGTATTTACATAGGAATGTTGACTCTACAGAGGTTGTGAACGCGTACCTACTCCACTGCGCAGAATATGTGGCTAGTCGGAACTGGTATTTGAGTGTTAGAAAAGTTCAAGATACCGTTTCGGATCCTATTAGGAAACTTGACGGTCGATTTATAAAATTTTTCACATTATTTTGGTGGAAATTGTATCATAAAATGTCACGAAAATGTATCTTGCGAGCATCCTGTAAATAAATTTGCATTTTGTAAAATGTTTGTCCAATAATTTTGCATAACCTCCAGACATTTGAGAAAATATTGAAAGTCGTCATCATATTCGACGTGAGAGGCACCTCTGTACCTGTTTGACATGTTAACATCAGATTTATTTAGCTTTGACAGCTCGATAGCTTTACATCTTTGCATAGAGACTCGCAGAATAACCGCATTTTGTTATTGTATATTGTAGCGAGTTTTTGAAAACAAACATTTTGATAAAAAAATGTTTTCGTCATTCATTCATAATTAAAATTTACATGTTTTTTATTGAGAATCCTCTTCTTTAATTTAGTCTTTATTTCAAATTCAATAGGCAGGTACGGCTGTCTTATAAAGTAGATCTTGCATTAGGATTCTCAAAAATCAGGTAAATATAAAACACTAAGGCCGGGTAAATTCAGCTCCCACTTATTCCCAGGTTAGATGAAACTTACGACCAAAAAACCGGCCCAGTGCGAGTCGGACTCGCGCAGGTTTCCGTATAAAAAAAAACTTTGAATTTTTTTTTTATTTTTTTTTTATTGTAGGTACGTCTTCTCATGTCCGCCATAATAACACGTATTCTGTGAAAATCTAACCGGCTGGCTATTACGGTTCCAAGGATACGGACGGACAGTCAGACAGACAGACGGTGTAGGCTTAGTAATAGGTTTCCGTACGGAGTACAGTACCCTTGTGAAGATGTATTTATTAGATAAAGAGTGCATAACATAACTCATTCATAACATTCAATATTTCCTCATTGAGCTGCGTTTTATGTTTCTCTATTAAAAAATGCAAAGATTAGTACTTTGTAACCAACAGCTAGAATTCCGTTTTTTATTAGTTCAAAGCGTCAGTCTACCTCTATGTCAACACAACGCACCACACCACACAACACCACACCACACACACACACCTTTAGACACGTAAGTGTATGCCCAACGCAAGCATTAAAAAAATACTAATCATGGAAACGTGTACTCTATGTATAATAATAATATACCATACTATAATGTGAATGGCTGTACGTTTTCTTCTATAATAAATAAATAAATGAATGTGTATTTTCTCCTATCGCTAATAATACTTATGTCGCTAAAACATAGTAAGAAAACTTTTCAAACTTTTAATGTTAAACTTTTTAACAAACGTAATAATGTTCACATTGAATTTTTTTATTATTGAAAGTGTGACATTTGGCGCCGAGCCACTCATAAGATATATAACGACGCCCATGGGCATTCGGTCGTATGCGTAATGCCATTCTGGCCTGACAGGTACCTATTCACGCCCCTCTTGAAGGACCCGAGACGGTACTTGGGGGGAAATAAATGGCCAGCGAGAGCGTTCGAATCAGAATCAACCGGTTCTGTAGAGGAAAGATCTGCAGAACCGGTTGGTACGCATCCGCGGTAAGTCCAGCGTGTAGGGATGCAATCCATGCCCAGCTCGCGTGGTGCGGAGGTGGAAAGGGGACGGCGGGTTCGCGTCAACCGAGCACCCACCATGAAATTAGATAGAACACACTTAGGGAGCCGGCATCCCCACGGAGTTGCAGTGGTTCTAAGTAGATCGCGGGACCTTCGGCGTCACCCACTAGTCGCACGGCTCGACGCTGGATCAAGTCCAGAGGCCCGAGCTGGTATTTGGCAGAGCAGGTGCGAGTAGTACATACTCCAAGCAGGCCCTGATCTTATTAGAGACTTATACCAAAGCAGCTTTTGGTCCGGCGTGAAGTACTACCGTCGTCGTCGTCGCGCCTTATTGAGTACTTGTTTGTTGTGTACAGTTTTGAGATATTTGCACTTTCATAAATTTTGGATAGATTCGAACTGAAATACACACACAGTAATACAGCCCCACTTACTATTTGTGTGGAACTTGCCTATGAAGCAGACTTATGATTATGAACAAGCTGAAATACGCGGTCTAAATGGTGGGACGGTTTATTGTTCCGATGTTCACAAAAACATTCTAAATTTAAATCTCCCGATTGCCACATAATTAATTTCGCAAAGTACAATTTTATGTATTTTTAAATAAAATACAGACTGGAAAATAGTGATATTTAAATCGCGTAAATTGATACAATTTGTTAGGCCCCAATGGCGTCGTTCCCGGAGTAATGAAGCTGCTCCGTTAGCTCCGGCGACACATGACGTGAAACCACGCTAACGTTACGTAACGTTACTTTCCCCGGTCATCTAGGCCGTCTCCGTTGCACGTGCAGACCGCTAGGTGACTCCAATAAACACTTGTAAAGTATACATACCACCATGGGCGAATAGAACATTTTGTCATATAAATACGCCCTCACACGAATGCAGAAGGGCGAATCCTATTTGAAAAAAAATGTTATTCTGCCATTTAATGAAACACTACTGAATATTCAGGGCTGCTTAATAAGGTATACGTGACTTTGATAACAGATGGCGCTCAGATAGCAAGTTTGATTTTATTTTAGTCCTTCGTTCATAAAAATCAGTTCCTTCCTGGTGGGATGTTTAAATTGTAGTTAAAACCAAACAAATTCTAGTTCAAATTGATCGTCAACGTTCCAGAGAAGTCTCTAATCGTTCTTGAATCTTTTTGAATAAATTATTTTAGATGCACTTACAGAAAATACAATACTTAATGCAGCAGCAATATTCAGCATTTAAAAATTTTATACATCAAGAACAAATAACTAAATTCCATCGTAGAGTACACCTACCTAATGATCGAGCTTTAAAGATCAATATATTTAAATTTATTCAAAACGGATTAATAGTCTACTACAAATTTATATGTAGGTTACATCTAAACAATATTATCAAACTAATAAACTTGCTGGGCGCCACATTGAGTACTTCAAGTGGCCAGCGATTACGCGTGTGACAGGGTTCCATAAGTGTAAGTGTACTTTGAAGTCCGATCTTACAATCACTGACTATATTGTTGATCACCTTTAAAACATCGCCTACTCAACAAATGACCGGACATTATTGTCGTAATGAGATCTACAAGAATAAAAACCGGCCAAGTGCAAGTCGGATTAGCGCTCCGAGATTTCCGCACCACAAAAAAAACACGTTTTTTTAGGGGAATTTTTACTTTTTCTTTTTTTTATTATTTATTGATATATCCGCCATAGCCATAATAACACATATTCTGTGAAAATTTCAAACGGCTACCTATTACGGTTACGGTTCCACAGATACAGCAGTAGGACAGACACACAGACAGACAGGTGGCGTAGGCTTAATAATAGGCTTCCATACGGGATATGGAAACCTAAAAAACAACAATAAGAATAAAAAAAACCAATTCGATAAAATAACAAGGCAAGTTCAAAATGCTGTAGCTGACTAGACTGTAGGTCTAGGTAGACTGTAGAGAGCCTGAGGTCTCTGTTCATTCTAATTCGTTTAAACGCCCGACTACAGCACTTTGTAGTGCTCTTTATGATCAACTTGCCTTGTTATTTTATCGTACTCGGGCTTTTTAAGTTTGCATTTAATAATTTTTAGTTCTTTAGCATTACCTAAGTATGGTATATTTTTTAAACCGGCTTTTCAAGCTCTTGACAACGATATCTCACACGAATAGGGGGAAGAAAAAACAATTAAAGTTTGGCAAAATTAATTTGTTTTTATGACTTCACCTATCCTATGTTATACTTCTCCTCCAAAGTGGAAGGAGGAACACGAATACATACATACGGGCATGCCAAACACAATACCCCCCTACGCTTCGCTGTACTAAGGTACTGTACTGTACTGTACTAAATTACGGATAATTTTTACTCCATCACTTGCTCATCCATTGACGACCTTGATCTCTTTGTATTCGAAAAAGAAGGTAGGTAAATTATATGTTTGTTTTAAACTTAGCAGCTATGCAGAAAGCGAACTTATTGAATGAAGTAATTTTGTTCAGTCGCACATCAACATTTTGGCATGCATGGCATGGTGTGTAAAGATTTTCCCATTGTGTTTTCACCACGCAGAAGTAAGTAGGGGTAAATTAATATCGTAAATTGGCAACAGATTCCAGCAAATGCGCACTACCTAAATTACTCATAAGTCCCGTCGTACATACTTACTTATAAGGGTCTGCACACACTGCGTATATGGCGAGTCACACCGAGTGACCGCATTACCCTCCCACATCGCCAATGCTGCGGAGGCGACGAGCGCAAGAACCTCGCAGGACCTCGGGCGCCACTTGAGTCGTTATTAGGACCACGATTAATCGGCACCGGAGCGAAAACCCTTTAGTGCCAGATGCTTAAGTGCTTAAGTGTCTGTACAGTCTCAATAATATATTATTCGTTTTTTGGTGACAAAAGAGTGTGGCCATTTCTTTTTCATAATATTTATTAAGACACATGGAAAAATTTGCATAGTTGTAGGAATATCTGTTATAGATGCCTTCTCTCGGAACAAACGTGCAACCTTCGATTGCCTGACCTAGCGCAGTATTCGGTAAAAATATTCCCCTTCCGCATATGAAGCTGTTTCACGCTAATAAATGCCCAAACAAGAGTGCGCAACGAGCCGCGCTGCCTCCGCGCCGCGCCGACGCGCAGCCGCTGACGTCGAAGGTGAATTATTGATCAGTGAATATTTTTCATTAGCTTCGCATCGCAATTTGCATGTGATTAAAACGTTAAGGATCATCGGAAAAGAACATCAAGGAATATCGTAAGCTTATATATAAATCAAAGAAGAGGTCACGATATCGGAACAAACTAGTTACGAAATCGCCTCTAGAAAAATAAAACGAGTATATTGACGTAACTCCTTGCATAACAAACCAAAACTTGCAAACTATAAACAAACACCGGGACTGGTGACGGATGTTCTGGTCATACATAAAATAATAACAAGAGATATCGCCAATAGCCAGAATGCAATCAAGGAAACAAAAACAAACGTTCTGAAATACTGTAGATAAAAAAAAAATTGAAAATTACCTATCGGTAACCTCTTGTGATAATATTAAATATTATCGAATCTTAGCCTTGTGATAAATAAAATAAAATTATAATAATAAAACATTTATTGAGTATGATAAACATCTTCATACAGAGCAGTAATACATAGTAGCAGTAATACATTTATTTAGATGATTGGTGATACATAAAGATACTATACCTAACATTTCATCTAATACTATAGTACTCGTATCTTTATCGTCCGTTGCGCGCTGGGATAGTATACGGAATTTAATATTTACTGTAAACGGGTGTACGGTCTAGTTGACATCACTCTAGTGTCGCATTTTCCGTTGCATCAAGTGACCGGATTTACATATTCCCACTCCGTCTAAACTTTATTACAAACGTCGCACATCAAAAAGAGAAGTATCTGGCAACTATTTACTGCACAGGACGTGTTTCGCAATGTCGTCGGAGCCAACAAGCTGACAGTAAGTGATATAATTTGTGAATCTAATTCCCGAGGTCGGTTCGGTCACGGTCTTGGTTGCCGTGTCTACGGTGGTACTCGTAATACCAACACTATTAGTCACACAGTTACAGCACAAGCTACGCATGCCTGCTGGACAAATTTGAAATTAGTCATAATTGTAGCAATGCGACAGAAGTCTTTATCGCCTCGTCCTAATTAGATTCCTGTTTGTAACATTGTGCCGTCATACGATTTCGCCAATCAAACATACAAAATGATAGGTATGCTTAATAATAAAGAGTACACACCTGGATCATACCACACGCTGTATATCCCGACAATCGGGGTAACCAAAGTAATCGGTGTTGTTTTGCGAGAACTCTTTTAAATTACAGCACAACACCGCGACCCCCACGATTAGCAATGTATTAGGAAAAGATAACTATCAAGCAGCATGCAAGGTACGAAGACCCACCTGCTGCATGCATGACTCGGTGAAAGGACTATGCCAAGATGAGAGGTGGCTAACCTGTCGCCCCTTAGCACGGCACCTTGTCCTTATCCCTTAGTCACCTTTTAATACAGAGTAAAAGCTAATAGAAACCCAGCACTGAAAACAAAATGAGACATTGTTCGAGAAAAGTAGTCTCAACGAAATTCTATTAAATCTAAATGAATAATTTGATAATTTAGGCTCTCCTCCTTAATTATTATTACTTCGATGTTAACGTATTTCTCCTCAGCAGGAGTGAAGGGTTAAAATAAAACGAGTGACTGCAAATTATGTAACAATATAAAGAAGAGAATCGAGAAGAGAATGCAGTTTACTATGAAATTGTGATGATCCTACCTACCTCATCCTGCCTCTTGAGCGGCAGGTGTCTGAGTGGTCTGGGCTTCGTCTTTTCTTTCGAAAAATTCGAGGTTAAAATCCGGTCGCGTGTACCCTCAGATCAGTAAAGCGTGTACCAATGAGTTTTTTCTGATGGAAAATTGACCTGCATACCTATACTACCTGCAGCTACACCCGTAAATCCATTCCCTTGCCCCTTACTACGTGGTAGGTTCAAATTATAGGCGACTGGGTTTGTACCACCGTACTGGATGTAAGATGGCCGTATAGCAACCTCGGCTAGGTTCTCATTCAGTGCTGTACAGCTAGCAATCCAAACGGAAGTCTACGGTATGGCATCTACGTTCTCGGAGGTGATATTGGCTGGTCGGAGCATGTTTTTTGGCTCCTCTGAGTCAACCACCTATACTGCATTACATAAAAAAACTTACAATTTGCATAATCACGTGAATACTGACACTTTTGCTATTATTATAACACTAAATATTAAATCTACTTTTATTACATCTGCATAATAACAACGATAAGAAAGTATTCCAAGGAAACACACAGTTCTGGTGCTGTGACTCATTCATATGCCCCTTGAGTATTATATAGATTAGGTCAAAAGAGCCCCTTCACGCAACGACCCTTGCGATTCCCTTAATAAAATTGCAGACAATCTCCATAATTTTACGTTGATACCTGACTAGCATGGAATACTTTAAGAATAAGAATTTTCATTATTTATAAAACGATTTGATATTCTAGTATTTTCTTTAGATGAAAATGTTCTGAAAACATTTTATTGATGACAGGCAAACTATGAGTAATGAAAATATGCGAAATGTAAACATTTACACCAATAAGCGAGTGAGGTAATCTCGCATTAATTCTTTACTGTTGTCGTTCGTATGGCGTTTTATGGCGCACACTCATGTGTTTAGATTCGCGGCGCGTATCAAAACTGAGTAATGAAATTAGTCAGCGGTGTTTGATAATTTTGTATTGTTTTCGTAGAATTACAGGAAAATTATTAAGAGCATAAATGTGAGTAATCCTAGATACCTAACTGGCTTTGCGCTGGCTCTGGGCTTTTCAAGTGGTCTGGGATTCGAATCCTCCAAAGTGTTTGTGACGTTGTATTAATCTTCAAGTTATAAATCAGTGTAAGCCCAACCCCATTATGGTGGCAGTCCATAGGTTACAACCGCCTTGAACTAATAATGACCTTACAGCTCTGTTTCCGTCTGCCGAGTAGTCCATGAGCAGCTATGCAAGGAAAGTAAGTAGTTGGTTTTCCTCTTTGAGATATTTAATAGACTGCATTCGTGCAACCACTTCTTATTCAATTAGTCTTCTCTTCTCCCATCTCAGAAAACGAAAAAATTCATATCGAACTGGGGTAATTTGAAGGCATTAAACATCGACGTCAATAATTATAATGCTGTAAATTGCAATATTTATTCCGTACATGGAAACCTTACGCTCTTATCGATAAATAAGGCATGTGAATAAACCTTGAAAATAGTTGCTACAGATGCGTAAAGAGACCGCCAACCATAATTATATTATAAGCGCTGCAACCATGACTGCAACCGTTGAGTCTCTGACGCAGGGAAGAAAATGTAGGCTCTGTGATGCAGGTATATAAAACAGTTGTATCACCATAAGAGGCATTACTGTACGTGCCTTTGCAAGACTTCTGCTTGGAAGGAGACCAAGAAGCAATTACCTTTTGATGAAACGCTAACATCCATGGATGAGCTCGCTCGGTCACCACTTGTTGAACTCGTCACCCGCGCAACAAAAAATTAAAAATTCCAATTCCTGATTGTGTTGTTTTTACACTAAAACTTTTTGTAAGATCTTCAGCAGGTATAAATAAATTTGGCTACGGACGATTAACGCGGGATTTACCCGAGCTAACACCTTTTAGTTTAAACTTTTTTGTTAATTTCGTTATCAATTTATAAAAATGTCTGCCAACGACAGTTTCAAGATATATCTTCGCTAGATCCTAATGTTGTAGACCACATGGCAATCGATGGAAGCAACGAAACATCTAAGAAATTGTGATTTTTTTTTTTTTATAAAATCAGAGCTGTAATTGGACCATGTCACCGTGAGATTTATTACTGTTTCAAAATCATGATCAATCATTACACGGATAAATCAATCAATTATTGGTTTTGAGAATGCTTCGCGAGTACCCTAATCCTATAAACGCATCCAAAATGCTTTCAACAATATATAGCGTGAGCGGAAAGCTCGACAGCACATTTTAAATGCAAGCTCATATGACCACTCGATGCATTTCCCAATATAAATTTGAGAAATGTCTGTATATTGGTGTCACTTACCACGAATACCGCATTTTAAAGCATTCTATATTCTATATTTGGTACCTCGGCGGCCAAGCTTCGCTCGGCGTCTACACATATCTAGGTAACCTTGAAAAATAACATTATCTAAATACAAAATTTCATTCAAATCTTTGGAGCCGTTTCCGAGAAATCTATAATATCTATATACAAGTTTATCTCACTTAAAGTAATAGGATAAGTAGGTGTCGTGACAGGGTTTCCAAGCACGAACAACATTTACCTATTCTTCAACTAATGAGCCCACCAAAAAAGCTTTAAGCATTAACAAAATAGGCGCACAGGAAAACTACACTAACTAATTGGTTCGAGGTTCAGCTAAATTTTTCTGAACTCGAGGGCAGCTCGTCGCTGAATAAAATTATGGAGCGATTCAATTAAAAAAAAAGAAAATGAACGCCTCCGCTTAGAATGGAAATAGGCAAAATGACCTTAAAATTCGACCGAGGTAAGCGGCTGAGGCAAAAAAGTATTTTAACCTTAAGACGAGGTAAATACGGTATATAATGAATGATGTAAATGAAATCAAAGTAAATGAATTGACGACCCAATCTCTTAAACTATCTACTTATAGGCTACTCTCTTTCAAGGGCTATTTTAGTTTTTACCATGTCTTCTTTTTGATGCCGTAGCCTAAAAATTATGTTCCATATAACTTCCCAATTGTAGAGCCGTAGAGATATGGTTGCGAACATCGAAGAAAAAAAGGAGAAGATCGCAAACGAAACTTATCCTTGCTTGACTTTGTGTTGAGATCAGTACCCTAATCACGAGATTTAACCTACTACGCTACGCTACGCTACGCCGTGTTCTCCGCATCAGTTTGTATGGAGAAACGGAGCAGCGCCTCTAGTGATAGATTTGCGAACTTCGTTTCTCCATACAAAATGATGCGGAGAACACGGCGTAGCGTAGTAGGTTAAATCTCGTGATTAGGGTACAGAGCAACATGCCGAAGTGCATAGTGGAAGAGATAATGTAACACAACACGTTGTGTGCTTGCAGTCGGCACAGGTAAGGCGTGTACTTGCCGAGTATGAGGAAGTGTCCGAGACATGTGATCGCCATGCCATTCAATATCAAGTGCCAGCCCACGAGGTATGTTTTGTCTCGTGTGGATCTAGTACCGTCCGCGTCCGGTCAAGTAAGTATGCAGTATGCAGTTGTCTATTCACGGTGTAAGGAGAGATGACCTCCGGTTTTAGGCGTTACCTTACTCTTACTGATTATATCCTTTTTTTTTTTATGTAATCCGGTATGGGTGGCTGAGTCGGAGGGGCCAAAGCGCATGCTCCGACCAACCAATATCACCTCCGAGAAGGTAGGTGCCATACCGGAGACTTCCCTGGATTGCTGGCTATACTGAACTAGAGGAGAACACAACCGAGGCTGCTATGCGGCCATCTTACATCCAGTCTTACATCCTTGATGAAGGAAATCTAAATAACGTGTTTGCAATAAACTGTTCGTCTGTATAAGATTAGTTAGACGTTCTAAATCAAAAGTAAGTAAATAAAATAATGTTTTAAACCAAAATTAAATCGAATAAAGGTCAATACACACTTTTTCGCATTGATCATTGTTCTGAATTGGAAGAAACTTGTTCATAATACGACGCCCGGTATGAAGGACGTGCACAGTGGTTCCGTGGTGATGAAGGCCGGAAGGATTGGAGGATTTTGAGGTAGATTTTGAGATTTGGAGCTACTTAGGAGAGGCCTTCGTCCAGGCAGAGGACAATCGAATGCTGATTGACTGACTGACTGACTATATTCATAAATTACAATATGTAAGTATGTAATAAATGGTAAGTCAATCATCATTGTCATCATCATCAGCCCGTATCGGCCCATGATGAACATACGCCTCTCCTAAGACAAGCCACCATACGCGGTCTTCCGCTGATCTCATTCATCTACTCCCGGCTGCCTTTTCTAGGTCGTCTGCCCCACCTGGCAAGATAAGTCAATAGATGAGATAAAATGTTAGATAATAATTGAGCTAACTGTTTCAAGAGTCGCCTACATAGCTTACGTTACGTACGTTGCCGCAATAACCACCTAATGTATAAAAGTACCGCACCAATCGCAAAATTGTGTGATAGATAATCGACAATACACCGCTGGAGCCGTTCCCAAGGTAAAGTTCTTTCACCTATTGTTATTAAACGTGCCGTAAAAACAACCCACCATTGTTCGCGTACAGGATTGCAGCACGCAATTTCAAATGCGCGTCGGAGCCGAAGGTAGACCAGTTGATTTACTGGAGACATTTTGCTACCTTACAATTTCCGTCCTCACCATCACCATTATTTTGTTTTTACGTTGCTAACCCCAGCATACGGGAACGAGCATAGATCGGAGTCCAGTCAGTGATATGCTAATATACAGGGTGTAAAAACGGCGAGTACATTAAATTTAGGAAATGAATATTGGGATCAAGAGTAACAAAAAAGTCAAATAACTTTTTTCTGAAATCCCTTTAAATAAAAAGTTACACTTTTCATACAATTGATTATTTTAGTGTAAAAATGATCTAATGACAACAGGGTGGTGCGGAGGGGGGAAAAGCGGGTGAGACGTGAGCGCCTCGGAAGGAGTTGTTGGTGGGAGGGGCGGGGGTTAGCTTTGTGAGTGGAGGACTGGAGTTCGGCAGGCGGAGGGTGCGGAGCGGCAACAACGCGTTAAATTACACTAGACGAAAACATACATTTCAAAAATTCATATCTCGTAAAGTAGACACTTTAGAGAAAAACTTTATTTGCTTTTTTGCCTATAGGAAAAACATGAGGATTTGCGCTGGCGAAATTAATGTACTCGCCGTTTTAACACCCTGTATAAGTCAATGAGTCCAGTGGAGAAACCTTCTCTGGCAGGTTGTAGTGCCTTGTACACTTGCCAAGTGTAGATCGAAGTCATGTCGGGCAGTTTACTTATTTCCTCCTGGCGCAGATTCTCGTTTCCTTATAAACGACAATCATCAGCAAAGGGTCACCGTTTTCTTACCTGTTAAGAGTCGATTCTTTGTGACGGTTCCGAGCAGGTTCCATGACCGAAAGTATAGCCCGTACTCGTATGAAAAACGGTCAAGGTCATCAGGTCGGGGAACCTTGAGATATATGCATAGTATTGTATGTGCAGTAACCCGAAGATCCAAAGATTTTTCGGGCCAAAGTATATTCAAAGCATAGGCGAGTTAAGAAAATGAAAAACCTATAATACCTACACGTGATGTTAATGTTACTGGCTACATATCGGTACGTTTATGCAAGGATATCTGACCCGGCTCGCTCACGCGCCGCACCGCCGCCGCCGCCGACGCACGCGCGACACGCGATCGCCGACAGCGGCGCGTGCATTAAAACGTGGATTTTCAACAATCACGTGGAAATATTAAATTAATTTCAATTGTTGGGTTCGTTAAAGTTATTTATTAAGGACCTTTGTGAGCTTTAGCACGAAACATTATAGGTATTTATAGGTATATGTATTTTGTATGTAACTATTGGAATCGCCACCGGAATAGCGAGAGATGAGACTCGACCGATACGACGTGCTGCGCGGAGCGGAGCGGTAGCCAGATTGCGTGAAGACGTCCGAGGAAGGTTGGCGTGCACCTGGCTGGTGTCGAAATTAATTTTGATTATTTGTAACATTATAGAAATTAGTTTATTATTCCAAGAAACATTCAACAGTAATAGGCACATTAGAAAATTTACATAAGGTACAATGGCGGACTTATCCCTTACAGAAATTTCTTACAGTAAACCATTGCATGTTTGAGATTCGATTAATATAGTGGGTGGAGTGTAAGGTTGAGCGTGAAAATTTAAAATTATATTAACTTATTTATTATACTATATCACACCAAGGGTTGCTTGTTTAAAATAGTAAATAAAAACCCCTCCTTTTTGCTTCACGCACCTGGGTAATACTTTTCCAATGATCAATTCTCGTAAATGCTTCCCGCACAGAATTTTGACAAATTAGAATTTTTCTTCAATATTAATTAAACGACCTCGAGCAATAGGGAAGTTATTGCTCAATTAGAATAGTATGTAAGTATACTTACTGACTGACTGCCACCTGAGTGGTGCGAACTGGTAGCCAACCTAGTACGTGCAGTCATCCGGTTTATGTATTCGACTAATTGTTAGTAAAATCACTTGACATCTCGAGTGATTTACCGGAAGACTTAGCTCACTCGCTAATACGACTAATACATAAAAAACTTGAACGACCTCGATTGAGGATTGTGTTAGTTATTCTTGTATTAAGATACTTTGTCTAAAGAAAACACAGATGAAGCGTCGTCACGCGACGGCCACATGGCGGCTGTATTATTGGTTTTGGCAACTTCTCAACAGCACTAAAGCTGTGATTGCAGCGGAAATGCCAGCGGCAGTTTGGAATAGATAGAGAATCGTGCACCAAGGTTGTCCGCCAGATTCAATGCAGGTCCGGTGCACGTGCACCATCTGCTTTCAACTATTCTAAACAAATTACGTGTTTTTAACCCGTGTTTGTGTAGACAGGCCGGGCATGCCTTCGCTAAAAGCGGCGCGTGGTTTGGGCATCGGCTTCTCATGCGAGAGGTCCGAGGTTCGAATCCGTTCGGCGAGTGCCAATGAGTTTTTTCTGACGAAAAAATTTACGTGCATACCTGCTGAAACCTGCTGCTTCACCGTTCGGAACCGCTGTAAAACTGTAGGTCCCTTCCCTTGCCCCTTACTAGGTGGTAGGCTCAAATTGTAGCCGACTGGGTTGATACCACTGTACTGGATGTAAGATGGCCGCATAGCAGCCTCGGCTGTGCTGTGTTTTCCTCTAGTCCAGTATAGCCAGCAATCCAGGGAAGTCTCCGGTATGGCACCTACCTTCTCGGAGATGATATTGGCTGGTCGGAGCATGCGTTTTGGCCCCTCCGTCTCAGCCACCCATACCGGATTACATAAAAAAAAATTCAGAAACCACTTTTCGGTCGGAAACTTAAAAACATCTATGCTCGCCTACTCAAAAATGCACCTATTGGTTAATTTCTTGTTAGTTCTTGAACTTGAAATATTAGTCGTTTGCGAGAGTGACCCGAGAATGACAAACATGGTACCTAAATGGAGACTGGCTATGTAATATGAATGGGCACCGGTCAGGGCGGCATGGCATTCGCAACCCCCGCACACGACCGAATGTTCATGGGAGTCGTTAGACACCTTATGCGTAGCTCGGCGCCATACGTCGCGCTTTCAATAAAGAAAAATATAAATAATATTGTGTAAGATAATTCAAGTTCTAAAGACAATAATGTTTTCAGTTTGATGAACCTGTATTTCTGTAGTAAGTAGGTATCTAGTCACTGGCGGCTGGTCCTAAAGTGCGCTCGTGCGCCGCACTACCATACCACGAGAAGTCTTCACTTCACTCAAAATAAATAATACCTTACAACATACTACATTAAAACCATAAAGATCGTACTACAAATAAATACGAATGTGAATTCGACCTTATTTTATAGATGCCAAGGCACGTTTTTGCGAGTAAACGCGCGCGCCGTGCGGAATATAAATCGCACGCGGGTCTCCCATACTGAATGTATGGGGATCGGCAAAACACCGCTGGCGCGTGAGACAGAAGATACATCATAGAAACAGTATGGACCGAAAGGAGTTCTGCGTGCGGCGCACGAGCGCCAAACAAGGACGCTATATCGTGAATGCCCGCGCGTGCGACACGTCGCGTCGCGAGCGATTCGTTTTGCACGAGTCCGTCTTACAAACTCTTTGCCGTCTACCTCAAAGCGAACCGTCTACCTCGAAGCGAGTCAGCGCGCTCGCGCTGCTGTCATGTGATGTGATGACATCGGAATCCGCGGGGCACGAATACGACCTTGTTAGGGATTGACTACGGCGATCAATAAACAATCGACACTGTTATCGATACTCATATTTATTTGTTTATTGTATTTTATTCATGTCATATTTCAGACCTGCATACTTATATACCTACAGTACTTATATAAACATGTATACTTTATATTAACGATTAAGTAAATATAATACATATTTATATAAGGTCTTTCAAAATTAGTTCATAGTACGCTAAGGGGGGGTTCTGTATCATATAGGGAGTAAAACCTATATAAAAATTTTTGGACCTAAAAAATTTTTTTATGTAGGTATTTAAATAAAAAAATAGGTGGTTGATTTTTATAACCTAATCGATTCAGTTTCATAACAGTAACAAAAAAGTCTTCATGACCATTATGATGTAACACGTGTAAGTTGGTAAAAAAAATTCAATTCTTTCTATTCCATACTAATAAAACTAAAATTGTGGTTTTTCACAATTTCTGAAAGAAAGAGATATACGTGTTGGAAGACTTTTTTGTTCCTAGCACGAAACCGAAACGATTAAGAAAAAATTTTTTTTACATTTAACATTTAAAAAAAAATATTTTTGTGAAAAAAAAAAAATTCTTTGTTCTTCAAAAGTGATCTATTTCCGATACAGAACCCCCCCTTAGCTTACTATGAACTAATTTTGTAAGACCTATTTTTTTGGACCTTGGCCTTTTTTTTATGTAAAATATTTTTTTATGTGTTTAAATAAAAAAATAGGTGGTTGATTTTTATAGCCTAATCGATTCAGTTTCATAACAGTAACAAAAAAGTCTTCGATATCATTATGATGTAACACGTGTAAGTTGGTAAAAAAAATCAAATTCTTTCTATTCCATACTAATAAAACTAATATTGTGGTTTGAACAGATTTGTATTGTACCTACAAAGTAAATACAACATTTGTTTATTATATCTTATTTTCTATAGAAATACTCTTAGTTTTAATAATCGACATTATTTCATATTATTCTAAAATAACGATCGATTTTCGATATTTGTGGATACATTGTCCCATCACTAAACAACCTTGAATCATTCGTGCCCCGCGGATTCCGATGTATGTGATGTCACATACCCGTTAGCGCGCGAATATTTAAAATGGGATAGGGTTAGGTTTTGTGCTTTCTGTCACGTGATACTGTGAATTAAGTGATGCCGATATTTGCCTAATCGTTGGTTAAAGGTAAGGCTTTACAATCAGGTGATCCCTGGTTCAATTCCTACTTTTCAAATGCTTTTATTTTTATATATTTTTTTGAAGAATTTTTGGGACATTACTACTGTTTTCTTTTTGAAAGCTGCAGTAGTGTTGTGGTCTATGGGTGTATTCATAAAGGTATTAAAAATAAATTAAAAAACTTGTTTGGGTTTTTTTTTGCAACTCATAATAAAACGCAGGCGTTTAAAAAATTCGGAAGTCCCGATCTTAAAATAACATGACGGGAATGTGTTGGGAAATTTGGTATTTAAGTAGGTAGGTACTTAGCGCACTACCGGTCACTGAAGTCACCAGCCGCCACTGTACCTAGTACTTATTAGAATTAGGGAACAGCCCGCGCCACCGCCAGCCCGTAACTCGTCGGCGTTTGGGAGTTGATGAGTTTGGAAATTTGAATAATAATTTATTTAGGTATCCAAATTTCGAGACTAACATTATAATTTAAACTTAAATTGACAATTTCAACATGGAGACGAAACTAGAAACTTGATTCAATTTTGACGAGGTTAGATGCTATTTGCGAAGGTATTATGCCGAAGTAACAGTAAGTCCATATATTGTGGTTGTGTAATGTCAGCCTCGGTAGCTCAGTGGTGAGGTCGGTCGACTGGTTGTTAAGCACACCTGAGCGCGGTCAGTACTTGGATGGGTGACCGCTCGACCGTTGGAGGCCGAACGTGGTTCGGATTCCACGTAAAACTGTAGGTCCCTTCCCTTCTTACCTTAGTAGGTGGTAGAGTACCACCGCACTGAAACAGTCGAAACGGCTATGTAAATAGTTCGTGTTTTCCGTCCAGTTCAGTGTAGCCGACATGAAATGAAGGGAAGCACTGGCATCGCACCTAGTTCACCCGGTGTTATGGGCTGACATCACGGATGTTGTAGGTGATGTAGCCAACCGTGTCAGTTTCCATAAAAAAAACCTACATAATGTATAATTTGAATTGAATATTTTAGGGATTTTGGAAGATTATTCACCTATATCAGAATTGGTGTAGTGTAGGTACCTACTTAAATAAGTTTTAGGTATATTTGTAGTTTCGCGCATATCATGCATGGCATTCTTTGTTGTATTTAATTGATTTTGAATTTGTATAAATCTGCATTCCAAGTTTCGGTTTTTCAATAAATACGTTCTTAGAAAAATAATTACCCACAAGCTATTAGGTTAATGATTGTGGAACAGAACGAGTCGCCACCGCGGCGGCAGCTCTCTGTGACATTTTAAGCAGGCAAGGTCGGCCGAGACCTTCTAACTGGAATTGAAAAAAAAAAAGTTCAATAAAAAGAACGCGCGTACAATAATAATAAAAAAATTCCTTAAAAAGTGCTACACGCTAAATGGAAGATGGGCAAATAACTTTTTGTATCACGAATAATTTCAAATTTGAAGAGTTGTAGGTATTCTCGGGCTTGGTTGATGATTCGCATTCATTTTCTGGATTTTTTAGGATGACCAGTTTCTATTACAATCTTATTACTAAAAAGTCAACAGTTGTTTCTTACATAATGTCTTGAGTCTTCGCGTTTATGGACAATATTACGGTCGGTAATAAAAAAAACACTCACAAGTTTTATTCACGCACGGAGGGTTCCGTATATCCGCTATACCATATCTGTCAAAAAACCATACCCGTCTATCTTTTGTTTATCTGCGATGCAAACTGTTATCTATTATTTATCGATTCATAGCACGTTTCATGTAGCCATTTTATTTCTAAATGTTTACTTTTCTTATTGTTTGTTGGCATATCCGCCATAATAACACATATTCTGTGAAAAGTTCAACCGGCTACCTATTACCGTTCAACAGATACAGCACTCGGACGGACGGACAGATAGACGACGCAGTAATAGACTTTCGTATGGATACGGAACCCTAATTTATACTATCGATCGGTATTCCGCATCTCAAACGTGCAAACAACGGCGGGTGACCTTAGCAATGCGACGCGCGTGGTCGATCAGATACGCACGCACGTGTGAGCCGCCCAGCCAGACCCGGCCAGACCCAGTCAGCTACAGCTAACAGCTAACATAGCTCTACATACTGCCTGTGCTGCCTGTCTAAATTAAGTACCTACCATGAACCCACGAACTAGTTCTGATTAACGCTTAAAATATTAAAGGTAAAGGGCTGAGGTGCTCTATATAAAAATGGTCAACAATCACTGGTACTTGTGTGATAGAATTCTCAACAAAACTCTTGAATATGTGTGTGTAATCGTGTCCGTCGATCATCAACGTGCTCGTAATTTCGATTCTGCCGATATAAAATATTGTGTTCTCGTTATGTCATAGTTAACACAATATTTATTTGAAATGTTAGATGAAAGGGTAATATTGTCTAACACAACAGTTTACCTGTTGGAAAATATATATACCTGGTATTACGCAATGTTCAGAGAATACTGTATGAAAATGTAGAAACTCTACATTGGATATAAACATTTCTCGACAAGACAAAAACTACGAGTAAGTAATTTATTTCGTGTCAAAATGACAAATGGCTGCCCCTAGCTCGTTGTATCATCCTACATTACAATATCGTCCCTCCCACAGAACAGCGATAGGCGACCGTCTTCCGCCAGCCGACCGCCTCCGCGCCGCGCGCCGCCGCGCCGCCTCCCAAGAGCGCGCGCGGGATGTTGCCTCATGCTCTGCGGCCCCTCCCTTATAATAATTTCAACCTATGACCTTTCAGCGGCTATTCAGAGTGGAGTGTTGTAATTTTTAACGGTATGCTAACATTCGTAGGTACTCGTGATGTAGAAGGTTCCAAGAAGTATTAAAATACACTCCTCATCATCGCACTTGTATTTTCTTCGTCTAGTTCTCGTTCAACTCGTGTCACACATAATAATATTGTCGGATTCGCTTCCGTTTGTTCTTGAAGTTATAAATAGAGATTAGATCGTTGCTTGTGGAAGTATGAGTATATAAATTGACTTTTTAAATTACGAGTATCTTCATAGTCGTTAACGGTACCGCATTCCCGTAGGTAATAAATCAGTGAGCCGTTTTATTACATTGTGCTTCTGCTTCACAGCATTTAATGGCCAGATTGTCCACTACTGAGAACAAAACAACAAAAGCTCAAAAGAGAAATAAAAGCTCAGATAAGAGCCCCAAAACATATGCGTCATTGATACGCTTTTCACAGGTGCCGGATGCTGAGAATTCCATCCGAATCACGAACAACCGGCGCGGAGGGGCGGCGGCGGCGGAGGAGGCGACAAGAGGCTGAATAAACTGGGCTTTGTTCCTCCGCTGTCGCCGCGCCCGGTGCGGCGGCTCCGCCCTCCGCGCCGCGCGCCGCCGCCGCCGCCTCCGCCGCCGCCCGGCATCTCGTACTGTGTGACACAACAACCTGCGCGAGCGCCTGCGTTCGGCGGAACCGGTCCTCCTCCGCCCGCCCCTCCCTTCTCACAGCCGCACCGCCGCTCCGCCTGCGCTCCCCTCGCCACATTCAGCCGCGCTGCAGTCTCCTCCATCGAAACGACTCAACGATACAACACGAAGAGTTTCACTTTGGACCTTGTTCTTAAAGACTTACAATCGGCGGGGTTTCAATTGCATTACGGCCGAAAGGAATGTTGAAAGCCGCGCGCGGTGCCGCCGCCGCCGCCGCCCCTCCGCAGCGCCGCCACCGCTACCGCGCGGCGTCCGTCGGCAGCGGCGCAGCGGAGGTGGCGGAGGCGGTGAAGGCGACGACGTAGATCCTGTATCGGTTTATTTATCGATCCTTCGCTAGGAATGTGCGATTGGAAGGAACTTTCGCTTTAATTAAAACCGACGACGACGGCCTAACCTAAAGTGATGTAAGGAGCTCGCCAACCTACATACGAGCAGTGACCGCGGTCTACCGGCTCGCCTCGGCCGCGGTCGCACAGGAATTCTACTTCGTTAGTTTGAAGAATATGCCGTGATTGTTACTTCAGAGTGGCCGTTTCTCTGAGAAAACGTTTCATTATATATTACGTACATGCATGCCATTATTTTATGGACCGAATTCTTTGTAATCATTTTATAACTTTGTCTAAGAGAGGGAACGGAGTTTGTGCGTGGTTTTTATTGTGGCCGTATTACTTTTGAAATGTAAGAAAGCATGAACCGTGTCGACGATTCCTCGACATGTATGTTGCGTAAACAATCAAAACCAATTTGTAGAAAATAATTCGTACATATTTGGAACGATATAAATAACCATAATTTTAAAAGTAACGAGTGCCGCAAGCTTCGATATACGGCAAAAGAAATAGCCGGCTTGCGTAATCCTCGAAGCGGACTCGAAGCCCCGAGCGGCGATGTAATCGATCAGGAAGCCGATCTCGCGATAAGGTTTATGGGCTTCAGTTGGCATTCACCACCGACCACCGTTCAGTCAGACCATCTTCGGAAGATGAGGCGGCAGTATACTCCGACGCGCCTATTAGGTAACTCGACGAAAGCGGAGAGGAAAAGAATCGAGGTTTCATCTCGTCTGCCGTATTTGTTCAAATGTCAAGTATAAATACATATAGTCATAGTTTGCGGTTGAAACCCTCGGTCCGTGGAGCAGTGAAGCCAAAAGCTTCTTGAAGAGGCTTGGGCCTCTGCTGGTGGACGCAACTGGCGTCCCGCAATCAAGGGCCTACTTCATTCAAAGGGTAAGCCTTGCCATCCAGCGGGGTAATGCAGCAAGTGTTCTAGGAACATTTGAAAATGCCCCTTTTGATAGTTATTTTAATGTTTGTTAGGTAGGTTTATTTCTTTAGTTATTAGTATTACTTTTTTGTTATTTATTAAATAAATGATATAAGTATAAATGTGGAACGTACTCCCTGCCCATCTATTTCCCCAGCCTGGGGTTTTTTCAAAAGGGGCGTGAAAAGGCTCCTGTCAGGCCGGCATGGCATTCGCAATTCCCGTGCATCACAGAATGTCCATGGTCATCGTTAGACACCTACTTGTAGGTGAAACGGTGCCACATGTCGCCCTATCCATAAAAAAATAGTATCTTGTGAAAAAATCAAGTGGGCTCCATACGAAGTCTGAAGAGTACATTGTGGACGAGTAGGCAATTTGTTACCAGATCTATATTTTCGGAATTGTTTCTAGAGACAGTTCGTGCTTCCCCAATTTGTGAGTTACGTGAGTAATAAACATTTTGTTTTGGCTTCGCCGCAGTCGGGTAAAAAATAAAAAAATAAATTTTAGATATATAAATCTCTTAGTTCCAATGTCAAAGAGAAATCGTTACAAAACTTAATATACCAGCTCGGTACGTAATCAGCAGCGTTAATAGATTTACCTGCAGTAGGTGCCGACACTGCGCCCGCCGCCGCCACCGACCGGATGCAGAAGTACGAACGGTCGAGGCGCGGAACTGGTCAGGCAATGAAAACGCGAAGGAAACTCAGTGAGCGTGCATCAGAAGCGAGCTCTAGATACGCACTCGCCGCACAACCGCCTCCGCTCCGCTCGCACCCGATTATGTGGCACGATGACCGCGTAAACATACATTTAGCTATCGCACGCAGCGCAGGCGCAGGTAAGCTGTAAGCGGCGACACGACCCACCTTACATAAACACAGCGTTGCATTATCGATCGTTTCTTGTGTGACCAACACAAGGGTCCTTTGTAAAGCTCGGTGCAGCCATTGCACATGTACCGTGTGGGTCCGGTACTCTAAAAGAATAGCCCTACTGCATCTCTCTCCGTGTATGTCGTAAAAGGCGACTAAGGGCGGCGGTCTGCAGAAACCCCGGTCGACTTGTGGCTTTCATGGAAGACATAGGCTGGCTGGGGTAGCTGGAGATTGCGGGGTTTTGCACGAAGGTCCCCAACCAAGCGGGATTAGTTTGCAGGCCTAGAGCCAATCCCAAACCAAACAACAACTACAACAGCCATTGGACATGAAAAACGAATCCATCAAGACTGATTTCAGAAAATGTCATAGGAGATTTATGTATAAGTTCAAGAGTAAATGATTTTTGCAAGTACCTACAATTAAGTGTGCGTACTACAGTGTAGCCGGCACGATCAAAGGGAAGCACTGACATGGGACCTAGTTCACCAAGGTGTTATGGACTTCCATCGCGGGTGTTGAAGATGTTGTAGCCAACCATGTCAGTGTCCATAAAAAAATATGTTTCTTAAAGTTCGTTAGCCTTATATTATAAAAATAAATAATAGAGCATGAAAAGAAGGATGATGTTAGGTTTATTTAGTTTAGTTTTTAATGTATAGTTATTAATTTACTTTTATAGTTTATTATTATTTGCTCATATAATTACAGGATGTAGATAGTAAAATTCTTACAGCGTTATAACTCGGATTACATCGCGGATCGCGACTCTTTGCTTTGACCGATACAACCTCGGTGTCGCTGTCCACTTTCCGTAAAGTTTTAACAACCCCAGTTACCTCCGTGTCAAACTGTCAACAGTCCATAAAATGTTAATAGTCAGCGCCATCGGTTACTGTAGCTCATGCAATCAGGAAGGAAAATCCAATCAGTTAGGAAATTGTAAATGTTTCTACATTTGAAATACGATTTATTATTTATTGATTGTGGAAATGAGATAAGTACTAAATAATATAGCTAACTATGCAAAGCTGAAAGTCAATAGATAGTGTAAAGAACTACTCCAAAGTTTTACGGCAATGACAATGTTGTAAGAAGAGTTAAGTTTGTCCACAATCAAATACTTAATTTATCTTCAAAACTTTAATTAACAGTGAAATGTACAACCTAAAGTTGATAAGTAATCACGTTCCAGCAAACAGTTAGGCTAGAGATGGTGGATATACATATAAACAGAGAGAGAGCACGGCACGCTGCTCTCGTGTGGGAGTAGAGCTGATAGCGAGGAGGATTCGGCGGCAGCGGCAGTCGGAAATCGCGTGCCCGCTTTGTTTTGTCTTGTGTTGATATTGTCACCCACACTATCGCCGACAGTTATCCAGTGTGAAAATAAACAATTGACAATTCCAACAGGATTTTAGTTGCCAAGAATGTTCATTGGGAGCATAAACGTATAAAGATGATTGGGAGTTATTGAAACTAAAAAAAAAATTATTTGGATTAAATATTTAAATTTTTGTTCATGTCACAAATTACCCAATAATGCGAGTATACTCTCACAAGCAAACTAATTTTAATGAAAAAACTATGTTGTGTACTGCTAATCCCAGAATACAATTCATAAACTCAATGCCCGTTGTTCAATGTAGATATAGCTAAATTTAACTCTCACGGGGAAGAAGAGAGCATTCAGTGCACGCATTCAGTGCGGTTGCGCACGCGGACTTGAATCATCATATCATTGGTAAATTGTACAGAATTACACAGGCAACGTATCACATATGTGGCCGGCACTGTGAGGAAGTAGCAATTCAGCGCATGTATGTACCGCGTCAGATTATATTAATTAAGCTGACCGAATCTCTTCCTACCAATTATTGTGTGTCGAACTGCCTCAGGCATTTTGCTGGGCAGTATTACGAATTAGTACGCCGCCGGTTGAGTATTGATTATTTTGCTTCCGCCGGAGAACGGCTTCAATATTTAATGACGTACCGATTCTATCAATATATTTTGTGATTTTTAGTAACAAAACCTGTCTGTAGTTAATGTATCATCCATCATTGAAAAGGGGCAGTTAGTTTCATTGAAGCAGTTCCACTTCTTCAAGTTCAGTTTCTTACGTTTCTGACGTATGATGTCTGTGGATAATCAGGATCATACATAACGGAATTTAAAAAAATACTTCTTCATGATGATCCTTTTAAAATTACAAAAAGTTATGTCCGGTGGACATCAACAGATTGATGAGCAGTCGGTGTTAACGACTCCTCTAACTTTGTGGCTTTCAAGAGCTTTATGGCTTGATGATGCATGCATAAGTAACAGAATTCTCCTCGCTACAATGTTAACAGTCCGCATATCTTTACGTCACCTCTGTACCGTGGACGGAAGATTAGCATAATAATAGGAGCCATTATAGCGGGCGGAGCTCAGGTCGCGCCCGCCGCACACCTCCCGTCGCGTCCTCGTCGCCCGTCCTCCCTCCCGGGCCCGCGTGAGGTTCTACGAGTGGAAGTAGCTAACCTCTGCCTGCAATCTGCACGGCCGGCGAGAGAAGGGCGACCGGTGCATTTACAAAGGTGTTTACATAGTTTCCTTATAAGTTTATTGTAATTGTATTTATCAATACTAATAATAAATATGTAAGGGATGGTGATGGAATAAGTAAAGTTTTATGAAATACTGCGTTTGTTTGTAGATCCTATGTATGACACTAAAACTGTATTGACTATTTTTAGAAATCATCTCGCATTGTTTCACAAACCTTTATGAAACTTCGAATTAAATATGTACTTGATCCCATTCTTCAACTCACTTAGCCCTCAAGCTAGCTTTCCTTCAACGTCGTTGTCAGCAATCTCAGCAATTAGTGTTTTTTTTTTCAACAATCATGATTCATGACAGGTTATCCGCGTTTATTCACCCATATCCAAATAGCTACGCCGCGTTCGACTTTCAGATATTACTGAAGGTCGTCACGTCAGATATGGATCAATAGAATGTTGTTGGCTGTTCGATTATTCGATGCACTGACACTGTTGACTAATGATCGCTGCTCTTGTCGATTGTAAATTACGAAACTGTGAACATTTTTGAAATAATAAAACTTTAATAACAGCTCTAATTCTGACCTAAAATATAAAAAAAATACTCTTGGGCCGCGCTTATGGAAACATTTATATAACTTTTATTATTTATATAAATTACTAATAATTTTAATAATAATTAATTAGGTACACTCGTCAAAATATTTAATTACCTATTTTATTTTTTGACAGGTTGTGTATAATGTTTTTAGGGATTAAATTACATAAGATACCTACTTTAAGATTAATTGGCATCTAAGCTCATTATCATGAATAACACACCATAATTATTATAAATGCATGTTGAAAAAGTAATAATTCTTTATTAGGTTTTTGTCAACATTAGGATTCCCACACATACGAGTACCTATTCGATATAAGATGTACCTTCGTAGGTACATTATACTTTATAGTATTACAATAATACCACATTAAACTTATCTGTTAATGGCACGGCAAAACCGCCAAAAGGTTCAATGTTATGTAAGTACTCGTATGTATTTTCGTAAAAATTATAAGCGTTCTTATAATTTTCACAACTGTTAATTAAAGATACTAACTATATTAAAGATTTTATCAAACTTTCAAACAATAAAATATGGAAACAGGAAAGAGAGTTAAGGTTGAGTGGCGTCGCACGGAGGAGGGCAGGTTGTCGACATCGCATCGACATCCGGCGAAGAAGTCGCGTGGGGTTCGTACCGCGCCTCGACCGTGACACCGCGCGCGCGTGTTCCCGCCCGCCTACCTACCTACCCGCACCGACTCCGCTCCGCTCCGCACCGCGCCCGCCGCCGCCGCAAACAATGGTGTGCCGAGGAATGCGTCGTGTATACAACCAGACAAACAACTCTCCGCGACCCAACCTACACCCGAAGTTGAGAGGTTAAACGTTGTTTTTCTAACTAGCACCACGTGCTAACAGTTTTTGCTAAGTCGAGCAGCAGAAACCAATTCTACCAGCTGGGAAAATATTAATACCAACCAACTAGTCTGAATGATGGTTTTGATTGGAATGTGTTTAATGAATATTGTCACGGAAGGAAACTGACAAAAGGTATGTTACAACAATAAATAAATAGTTTGAGTGGAATTTTCCAGAGACGAGGAAAACGTCCCGACAGTCAATACTCCCGGCTCACGAGAAATAGCGATAATTAATCCACTAAGGTCATGCCCTCAGAATAACAAATCAGTTTCTCGATGAGCGGATGTGGAATCACTAAGATTGGCGGTCGTTGGATTCTGTAATATTGACTCTCCACTCCACATCGATTACCAAAGGAAGGTGTAAGGTAAAGTTGTATTTATAAGTTTTACTTTTAGATTAATTTAGGTTTATTTTATTATTTGTTCTGTCAGCATCGCTGGCTAAGGAACCCAAAAGAAGAGAAGTTTACTTTAGAATAGAATAGAATATTTAAATTCTTTATTGCACACCAAAATAAACACCACAAACAATGTACCTACTACGATATCAATAAATTTTTTGAATTTTAATTATACGTGAAGAAACAGACGAATTTTCTATTGAAATATACGTGCAAAGGTGGACTTATTGCAATAAGTGGTTTCTTCCAGTCAACCTTATGTTTTACTTTTTGTTACATAACACGAATGATTCAACGCACCAGCTCTTGTGAATCTGTGGAGATCCTACTTAACTCGATTTAAGCGCATGTGGCAGGTGGCGCAAAAGTAATCTAGGTAATATCTAAAATATAGTATAACTTTAAGTACTTTATAAGTATAACCTTTTTTCGGTATTAAATCATTTTAAAAAGTGTTTTTTTCTATTTGCCCATTAGAAATTTGTTCCCTTAAAGTAGGCATTCAAGATGATATCGATCAAATGGTGACCTTCTTTAGCATTGATGCAAACTAAAAGCCCTATTTTAATTTTTCATCACTATTCTCTTCGGGACATTAATCACAGTTTCTTGCGCAAGGTTGTCGATGATTCAGACCTGCGAGAGTCAGTGGCTATTCATCAATGACTTCTCAGGTATCTATCAGGTGATCTTGCAAGCTAATGCAAATCAACACACCAGGAGATAACACGGCCTGGACAATTTACATCAAGATGCCGCTGAATGTCACCATTTCAACGAAATCATCTTCAGTAGGGACATAATGGAACAAATTTCCAAGGTATAAATTCTGTTACCTACTAAAATATGTTAACGTAACTGAATAGACAAAAAAATTACCTTACTAAATGTAGAAAAAAAAGTTATAGCTGTATCAAAATTTCATACTTTTGCCCCTACAATCATTTTAATGAATCCGATCACTGAAACACTCGCTGTCGCTGCACAAATTAGAGGCGCTAATATAGATAAGTACGCCTTAATCAGAGACAATGAGCATGCAAAAACCGACCCTATAACAATACATTAAAGTTTTGTTTATTATTTCTAACAGTGACCGCAAAATTTTAATGAAAATAAAAAAAAATACATTAAAATTATTATATCTTTGAATTCCGAGATGGATATCTTAATCAACATTGAATCCTATACATGAGAGATAATTTAAATATTCAGACATTATTGAGAACATTTATTACCATAATCATTAGTCTTTTCCAGCCATTGAATGCTTGAATTCAACAAAATATTGCTTTGGAAAAACTAAAATGTATGTGTAAATGAGTGGCATTCTCAAGAAGCTACACTAGGCTATGAAATCCTATATGGTGTGCCAACTCTACATTACCGAAACCTTGTGCGGCGTTATTTGCACTCAGGTGATGACATGCCCAGAATAATAAATAGAATACATTGTGACATATTCGCATTTAGTACCTACAATCTTTTGTGTTGAAGCGGATTCAAAAGAAGCAAGGTGCGGTTGAGCAGTAAGTACTTCTGAGATACTTGCAATGAGCTCAACTCAATAGTTGGTAATCAAATTGTAAAACTCACCTCTAGCCCAGCCCGTAAGAACGTTTCCAAGATACGCCACTTTGTAAACAGGATCTGGTTCACTGATTTTGACACTGTTACTCCTTCGAAGAAGTTTCCCAATTCCACGGGATATCTTGCCGATGGTACGTGCCGTAAAGTCCTTATTAGACGCAACATTGTCATCGATACCCACGGCATCCGGAGATGCTGGAGATTTCAAACCGTTATCACTCACACGATGTCCGATGAGTTTCGGGATATTGGATAGGGGGAGGGATTTCTTTCTCTCCGAAATAATAGTCTTTGCTTGGTTTACACTGTAAACATTGCAGTTTTTCTTGAAGTTCTGATTGTTCGGTTCGTTTTCTTTGGTATATTCTTCACATTTCTCGTTTTCAGTCTTGTCTGCTTGCAATCTATTTTCGGGTTCCCAGCTGCTCGGTTTGAGAATACCCCCGATCTTCCCGTTCAGATTCTCACTGAGTGTATTGTTGTTGAGATTGTCTCCGCTCTTCAAATGGACGCCATCGTCGCTAGCGCGTCGATCGGAGAGCTTTTGCTTCGTTAGTGAGGGTGCCCTCAACAGAATGCTAGTCTCACTCGAACTCCTGTTTTTTAATATGTGTACTTTCTTCACCCGCGGTGTGGCGTGGTCTACTTCGTCGGTACTCACAAATCGGTCTGTTATACTTTCCTCGTCGACGAAGCGAACTCTCGGAGTTTTTACGTCGTACGCTGCCTTGTTATCGGCGCATATCTCGTGGGAAACATCGATTTTACTTTTTGCACAGCTTTCTAGGCAGTGCCGGTCCGTTTCGCTTAAGGAATCGCGGGCCATGGCGGATATCATTTATTTGTTATTTGTTATTATCTTATAACTTACATTATCCAGTATATTTATATATGTAGTCGTAAAGTTTCCACTTAAGCTATTCACAGCTGGTCATTCACTTTAAACATTCCCATGTGCTCACTCAAGGTGAAATGCACTTTCGTTCGTTTGTTAGCGACTCTACAATCTCCTCCGTAGAGAGAATCTGATAGCCGCTATTAAAATCGATAACAATCGCAGAGACGACGGCGGCGTTCTCGTTCAACGGTGAAAGACACGCAAAGCTGCATTTATTGCGTCCATTAACAAATCATACCGGTTCCGAAGGTGCGTATCATTCGTTATTAACACGATGCACTTGTCAGTTTTTCGAAGAGAAACTGAAGTCTTTTACGAGTTTTCTTTCACAGCACAGGATAATCGTTCACTGCACACTGTTAGTCACAATATTCTGATAGTAATCCAATGAGAAGCTTGTCGGAATGCGACGACAGGGAGTAGCGCTCGCTAGTGTGGCGACGAAGGCGGCACGTCCGACCGCGCAGACGACCGGTCTCGTAATGATGAATGCACCGGCGCGCGCGCGCGCGGCGAGGAGCGGGGTGATCACGGAGACCGGTGCGGGGCGGGGCGCGGCTGTGGCGACGACAACGACGCGCGCGACGCTACGCAAGCGCACCGGTCGTGTCGGCCGAGGCGATGGTAATCTAACCACCTCGAGGCAGATTATCAGTGGCCGCTTCCGCTTCTCCCACTGTAACAGAAGTACAAGGTTATCCAAGCAAAAGATCGACCTGGAAGACTGTCAGGTAGTATTGGCATTGGATGCGCTTCCGGGGCAATATACCTACTTAATAATAATTTTAAAACATATTGGCTTCGATTATTTCAATATTTCCTATCAATTACATAGTAGTAAAGGAAGTGTACCTACAACGGCACTGTTTTTTCCATATTTACAAAATGTACCAGTAATCATCTCTCAGAAACTAGATTGTTGCCAGTCGAAACAATCGTTGAAGTACGCATAGGGATAAGTAAGATACCATCTCGCCTCCACGTAATAATTTAGATACTTCAGTATTTTATCGCACGTACGAGTACAACACACCAATCGAAATAATTTATCTAAATAATAATTATCGCATTTTCTACCTTCACACTGGAAAATTTATTCATTTATGTATTTAATTTACATACATACATAGCGTCACGCCTGTTTCCCAGTGGGGTAGGCAGAGACAATGGATCTCCACGTACCACGATCCTGACACCTCTCCTGCCTCGTCCGCTCTCATAATGTTCTTCATACATGCTCGTCGGTTACGGGTACTACGTACTTGACCCTTTTTGAGAACATGCCCGATCTGGTCCAGGTAAGTACATGCGTCTAGCTAAGGCGACCCTTCCGGACTCTTCCACTCACATTTGCTCCACAAATTTCTTTCGTTAGTCTCCTATCATCCATTCATTCCAACATGACTGAATTACCGAAGCATTCCTTTTCTCAATCCCACACATACTCCTCAACGCAAGCATTCCCACAGCATTAATCCTGTTTTCATGCTTCGCCTGCCATGCACAACTTTCACTCCCGTACATAAGTGTAGGGGTCAGCACTCCGCCATGGACATATTTAATTTATAAATCAAAATGGATAAAAAATCTTATTTACTTGTATTTGTGTCCGATACATTTTTTTTTTATGAAGACAAGCCCATTTTTCATATTGAATGAAAAGAAGAAATATATGAAGTTCATATTACTGCATTTTCCAATTTAAAATTTCTCTTGCGAAATGCAAGTACATAGATAACAACATCAGCGCTAATTTTAATGAGAGCTCTCGTTCTTCGGGTTTGTACGCATCACAGACAGAGTATTTCATCAGGCAGCTAACGCATGCAGCGAAATCGGTCTGTGCATTATCAATTTATCACAGAATTCGAAATTCGAACACGGCGCGGCGGCCCCACCAATCGACGTCGGCGCACGCAGGCGCGGCGGAACCAACACTCCCGCCATCTTGAAAGTAAAACACTGGCTGGAGTGAAATCCGTCTCCGTTGAAGTAGTAAGGTGTCAAGAGCTGATGCACGACTGAGTACGTTACTTATTCTTCTAATGTTACTACTGCTCTAACGTTGTAAATTGCACCAGGCTATTGCTGCTTGCTCTACATTTCATAGACTGGCTAGGTTGTTTGTTAGAATTGGATTGGCTGTTAGATTGTGACGCAAACTGCTTGGGGAATACAAACACTGAAACGCGTATGGCCGTGTAGGCAAGTGATAAAACCAACGCCAGAAAACTCATTGGCGGAGATGCCTTGGGTTTTGAAGATATCTTGGAGATGTATAACCAATCCCAAAAATCACATCCCAATCAAACACGAGCAACCACGTTCACTAAGAAAGATAGAGTACACATTATTATTATGCCATAGATAGGTTTTCGACCGGATTTGTGATTTTTACCCTCGAATGTTTAAAATAATACACACTGAAATCTGAGTTAGAGAGAAATGTAGAGTCGAAGCAATCAGCAAAAAGTTCCTAAGCCCATAAACTATATTGAGTATAACCATGTATAAAATGTGGGAGGTATTGCGCTGCGGGTCGGTAGAGATTCCACAGCCGCCGACGAGTGCACTGGAATGCTGTGTGGAGATGAAAGTAAACTGCATTTTAATGCATCAGGTTATTACTTTTTGGGTTATTTCAACCGCTACTTTAACGAAATATATTTTATAGCGTTATCATTTCCTGCATGAAACGGAATACGAGTCGGTATGTGGCAAAGACAAAATAAAGCATACAATTTCCTAAATGTTAAAGTAGTTAGGATGTTTTCACAGAAATAAGTAATAACCGAGATCATTAGCAAGGTATCTATTGTTTTCCATTCGAACATAAACTGTTAAATATAAATACTTACGAAATAATCACCGTGCAAACATCATAAAAATACTATTAACTTTACAATTAAGTAACTGTAATTTTATTATTTAAATCTTGAAATTTTCCCTCTCTGCTTAAGCACGTGTCGGTGCAATAAGCGAGTTGTCAACACAAACATATGGGAAACTAAATACCAAGCATCGTAAACCGCAGTAGAAATATAGTAACTTTAAGACCCAACACGTGACCAATGATAATACATACTTACTTCAATAACTTTGAATCGAGGCAAACACATATTTTCATATAGTAGCCTATGATTTAAGTGCACATTGACATGAACATGAAATTATTATGAACAGTTTAAGTAGTTTTATTTTATAGTTTCATTTCTATGGGATATTATCCCAAGCATTACTACTTATTGTTATGATTTTTAGGGTTCTGTAGCCAGCGATGCTGTCAAGGACATTATGAAATCGGTCAGATGCCTGTCCGTACGACCGTCCCTCCCTCTGACGGCGTCCGTCCATTCATCGGTCCGTCCGACCGTCGTCGTCGGGCGTCCGTCCGTCCGTTTGTCATATGTGGAGTCCGACCGAAGTGATTGATTACTCTGGAACGTAAAGTTCAATAAATAAATATAGGTAAACATGCATAGTTATACCTAAAGTAGACATTTTAGAGCTTGCGGCATGAAAGCTATTTTGAAATTTATATCTTGAACAGTTATAGAGAAAACAATTTAATATTTTTTTTAAACCCGACTGACGAAAAAATTAAAGAAACCAGGAAAAATCAGCAGAAAAACATCGCAGAAAAAACTGAACTCGGGCTATAATGTCTCTTCCAATCCTTCTACACGCCCGACCACAGCATTTTCTACCGATCTTTCCTTGTTTCCTCAATTTATTAAGCAGTCAGGTTTATAAATGTTTTTGTTTTATATATTTTTTTATTCATTTTACTTCCATAGCATTAAGTGTCGTATATTTTTGATTGCCTTTTCGAGCTCTTGACAATGATACCACTCGAAGGGGCTAGATGAAAAAACTTTTTTAAAATAAATTAAATACTTGGATGTGAATGGCTAGGCTAGTACCTATTCGGTTTTGAGTTTTATTTTATTTACTTAGCGGTCCCCCAGCGCCTTTAACTAACTATGTAGGTACTAAGGAAATGAATTTTTACTTTTAAAGGGTTGTTATTTGACATTTGTGATATGACTTCCTTCTTATATTACTAGGTGGTTGGTACCACCGCACTGAATGAAAGGTCGGTCGAAACGGCTATGTAAATAGTTTGTGCTTTCCGTCCAGTTCAGTGTAGCCGGCACAACCGAAGGGAGGCACTGACGTGGCACAAAGTTCACCCGGTGTTATGGGCTGGCGTCACGGATGTTGTAGGTGATGTGGCCAACCGTGTCAGTTTCCATAAAATTTTTTTTTATATGTAACCTACGTTAACTACAGTGTCTAAGCGGACACCGTCAAGTAGGGGAGTACCTATGTATGACGATGACGTTTACCTATAATTTATTATGGGATAAGTACCTGGCTATTTTGATTTTCAGACAAATTTACAAAATCTGCTGTATAATCCATTTGACAGCACTCCATAATCCGCATGACAGTTTCTTTCTCGTAATTTTTAACATGTTCTGGAGTGAACGTATTTCAAAATTCATTGTTTATAATTTATTTTTTCGAGGTATTATTTCAATGTTTATGTTTCTTGGAACGTCCTGTGTGCGGGCGGGGGCCCGAGTGAGTGAGTAGAGTACTAACGGTTGGACACCGCTCTAGCATATAGAAATGCCACGGAAAAATTATAAATGTTACTTTTATATTTCCGTCGATACTCATTTCATAACAAAAATCAAAATCATAACAAAAATCGGTTTTTGTTATGATTTCATAACAAAAATTTAAAAAGCTATGGACTACGGACAGGTTGTATGTGTGTATGATCGATGATTATCAGCAATCATTAATCATTACTAAGTGCTGGCAGCTCGATAATGCAAACGAGTTCAACATGCTAATTATTGTGATAAGTGAACGTGACGTCACTCACCTATTTGACAATCTTCTGCAATACTCTTTGTAGACAATCCACTGCAACATCAGCGATTTCCTAATAATAATACACTTCATGCCACTTAATGTGCGGCAAGGTCGGGCTAATTGCCTTGGGCAATTTTCTCCAGTCAACTCAGTGGACATACATTTTTTTTTACATGGAATCCAAACATTGAAGTGGGTGAAGGTATGGAAGTATTTTTTTTTTCAAATCAAAAAAACTCATTGGTACAAGCCGGTTGGATTCGAACCTCGGACCTCTCGCAGGGGAAGCCGTCGCCCAGACCACTCGGCCACCCTCCGCCGACAGCTATTATTCATATCATAATACACCGACACATTTAAAATATGCATGTAGGTACCTACACATATACAGGGTGGATCAGGATAGGTTTGAGAAACTTCAGGAATAGAAAGTACTCTCGAAATTTCGTTGTTTTTTTTTGTCATACAAAAGTTGAAAATTGTAATAAAAACTCGATGGACAGTGAGACTGGAGAGTGCAGTGAACTAATTCAGTCCTCTTTTTCTTTTGAGGCCATTGAACTTTCAGTGTTTGGAATTTACCTACACGCAGTTCAATTGTACTAGTTATGTATGCAACCTACCCATTTTTATTCATGAGTTAGAATTTATTTTTTATTAAATAAAGGTGGACGTTAACCATCCACCAAATCTTGAAGAATAGATTTTCACCAAAAAGTACTGTAAAATGATCGAATCTGGGAAAAAGTTTCAGAGATTTAAGTCTCAAATATGGGCCCCTTTCGAACCCTGAAGTTTCGAAAACCTATCCTGGTACATCCTGTATATTAAATGCTCAACAGCTATAAATATTTAGTCCATAGTCCATGTACGTACATACGTACACGTACTGAAAGTAGTTCATTAGTTCATGCAACGAAATGATTTGATACGTTCTACATTTTATTCGAACAAAGCACAAAATTCTGGTTCCGAAAACGCTATAGTGTAAACCTTTAACCAATATTGTGCTAATTGGTAAAATGTTTATTGCAAAAAAGTATAAGTAGGTAACAACGATTCAAGTAGGTAACGTAAACAAATAAAAGAAATCAAAATCAGCTTTAATGAAAGTCGGTCACGGCTACTGCAATCAACTTAAACGATTCAGTGTTGTACTAAATGGTTACAACTATTTATTCGCTTAGGTGTGTGAAACGTTAAGATGCCTCGATTATGCAAATATGGCAGTCGACAACGCCTGCGCACAGCATACATATGCATGCTGTTACCGGTCTGTTAGCAGGTCTAGTGCATTCGAGTGGCGAATTCATTACATCACTGAACATTTATGCCAAAAAGTTGACATTTATATCTAAACGAGTAAGTACTATCGCCTTACTTTAGCAGCAGGTGAGGAAAACTTTACAGGTTAGGCACCGATCTGAAGAGTCTTGCGTGTGATCAGCTATCGTGACTTTCCGCAATCCGTGCACTGACTGCTGGCTGGTGTAATACCGGGAAGACACTTTTGCGGAAAAGTGCTAAGTGGCCGACCGCATACAGATTGGTCAATCCTTGTCCGTCTGCAAACTGCCATCTATTGTTAGTATTTATGACCTGACCGGGCCCTGATTCTTGGGAAACGCTTAATATTCTGCAGCTGACGTGCAAGTACGGACGAACAGATGAACGGCGTATCAATTAGATTATAATCGCACACGAACACACGTCCTCGCTGCAAGACGGCCGATGTGCGCAGAATCCGCCACTCATATTTCTGAAATGCCTTCCCCAAAAGAACGACCTGCGTACGAAGCGAACTGGTTTATAATGAGACAACTCCGAATAACGAGCTTCGCTTGTATTTAAATTATGTAATTTAGCTCCGGATGCGCGACTGCCAAAAACTACTGTCGAGGTGCCTGTCGAGCGCTAAACTTTAGTGCGGATTACAATTTGTGCTTCGACCTCGATTAAAAGTTGTTCTCTGCTTCGGTTAATGTTTCAGACAGTCGCGGATCGCTGTCGCCTAATTATGTCGCTGAAGCGACTCGGAGCAGAGCTACTGTGCAAGCGGGAATGGAGACAGGGTCGGTGGTGGCGGAGCGGCGCGGCGCGGAGGGGAGCTTAGCTTGTGGTGGTGAATCTGGTGACGACAGAAAGAGGCGAGGAGGAAGTCTCGAACGAGCCATCTGGATCTAATCTCTGTTGGCTCGCTTGCGCGCACCAGTTGTTAAACATTTAGTTTCGCTTCATTGCTAGTTTACAGTTATATAAATGATATTCTGGAATGTCGAAAATGCCGTTTCATGAAATACCTACAGATATTTTTGCAGAACCACGAAATTGTTACTCATATTATGCAAAGCATTATATGTTGAAAATTGTCAATAGGTATATAATGTATTAGACTTTTGAAAGTGGGCAACTACTTTACAATAACAATATTTGCTAATAGTCAGCTCATTATTTGATACTTTAATTAATTATACAGCTAGTTTCCCTTCGATTCGGAACTAAATATTAAAATGAACCCCGGAGCTCGAGAGAAATTCAAAGTCAACATTAAATGAAAAAAGTCGGTCGGTATTGACGTGAAATGTCAGGAGCACGCTCGTGCTCGGACCAGAAGAGGTAATAAACAATTTAAAAGTTATCCTCCGGCATTCCGGGCTAATGATATGATAACTTAGCAACTCCTCCAAGTATTCCTTTTGTTTTATTGCTAAGTAGGTATTACCATCATTTTCTCGAAATGCTTCAAATATTTCCCTTTGATCGTATTGTCTTAGGGTGTCCCTTTTGCGGACTTTTTAGTTGTTACCTTAAATGATTCAGTAAATGAATAAAATAAATACTTAACTCAATTCAAAATACAATTATTATGTTAACATTGCTCAGTTCTGACGATTTGAAATGAAGTACCTATGCACTGACATAATGCCATCCATCCAACCAAACTCTATATAAATGAAGCTGAAACTCCTGTGTCGTGTAGACATTATCTGGGGGCACGGCAGTGCCCCCGCCAAGTCCAGCAAACACGGCCGTACCATCCTTTTCTCGAAGCAACTCAGTGTACTTTTGGCCTCCCTGTATCTTTGTTGTGGATAGAGATAACAACGGACAGCTAAAATATTATAACAATAATATGAACGAACCTAATACCAGTTTGTTGTAAACTGAAAAGAAATCTTTACGAAGCGATCTGTTTGTGCTGTCCGATTTCCAAGTCAAAGTGTTTTTTTATAGAAATGAAGATGTTAAATATAAGAGGAGTAACTAAATATTGATTATTATTAAGTAGAAAATATAATTTAAGGCAACATTGTTGAATTCGGGGTTCAATGATATGAAAAGACTTGGCTCTGCATGGGATCTTACAACTTTTTACGGTGGAAAGGTTGTGTGCGAGACTTGGCATCTTTTTATATTATATGTTTTTGGTGGGCTATGATATACCGTACAGCTAAATGTCTCCCGAAGTACATATTAGTAATTCGGGAGACATGTGCGTTTAGAGATTCCTCTCCTGCGGTCCGCGGTCGACCCGAAACCATGTGGCAAATTGTCCACATACCTACTGCGGTAATTTTGTTGATTGTGACATGTCTTTGTATTCGTTTTAATCTCAGTTAGGTATATGTACAGTATGCATTGTTTATCTTAGGGCTGGACTGGAGTGGAAGATGTACATAATATACTTGACTTTATTGATGCTATACAGACACTGAGGTTAAAATCGTCATGCGGTATCAGTACAGACCATTATCAAACAAAAACTATAAAAAATCAATATAACTTGTTGATTGAAAATTAAAAACTATTCATAATCCAATTGATTCAGCCTTTGAAAATAGGTAAGTAGTTTGAAGGAGGGTTATCAATCACCGAAGTCACATTTTACCTGCAGGTTTTCTACGAAGTACCTAGTTTCGCATAACTTACGTAACTAGTAGTTTTACTCGTGTACTTTAAACAAATAGAAGAATACTTAGAAGAAGCATACTGAGGTAAGTTGCACAATTTCGCGGCTACAATGCAACTGAGAAAATGACACCGCTTAGGCCAGGAACGAGGTATTGTCGTGTCAATTTACGTTCTATTAAATAATAAAACATGTCTCCAAAACAGGAAGTCTCATTAACATGGAAGAGTCAGCGCTGGTTCGCGTGCCGTGTCGACCCGCGCGTTGCGGCGCCTCCGCATCGACCATCAGGACGAGATCAGCGACCAAATATAAGACAAATGAACATTGTGGTACATATTGCGGGGAATATTGAATAGAATATAATATAAACTCTTTATAAACATATTTAAATGGTGAAAAGAAACAAAGAAGTAAAGTATTGCGCAAAGGTGGATTTATCAATTTGAGTTATTTGTTCAAGTTAACATTCAAAAGTAATTTTACTTCACAATTAAATAGGAAAAATAATAAATCGACTAAACGGATCAATATGACACATTCTAACAAATGTAAGGCGGATATAGAGTACATTGAGAACTTTTGCGGCTTAACAGTTGCACGGATGTATTCAGCTCCAGAGAGCGAGATAAGCAGAGGTGGAGTACAGAATGTTTTGCAGTTCTTGCAATAAGCATCGAGCTGAATGCGAATTAGTTTTGTTACATAGCGCAGTTCGCGTATTTCAGTTTAAAGAATATTTATTTCCCAAACCACTCAAACTTTCCCAAACTTACATTCACTTTTATGAGAAAATTTTACATTTGTTTTCTTTTGTTGCGGTTACAACATTGTACAAGCATATTAGCAAAGGTGGTAGCAATAATTGCGAAACTTTATTGAACAGGCCTACAGAGCTTATTAAAATATGTGGCATTTTTGTTCAACGTTATCCAGATTAAGTTTAATTCTAACCACTGGATGTCCTTTCCTCTTGTGCCAACTCTTCTCTTCCGTACCCTATCAGCGACCCTGCTATACCAATGTGAGCGGTTTAATTTTCTTTGTTCCCATGGTCTCTTTTGAGATCATCTGACAACTTACTCCGAACAATACCAGCACACTCGAGTTTGTTCTATACGGACTCATTTACAGTCAGTGTGGCTCGCATGTGGAATCAGCTTCCTGAACAGATACGACACTCCACTACTATACTATACATATGTTCAATGAACGTATCCATAAACTGTTTCTGTCTGATAGATACCTGATGGCGGTGAGTAAGTAAAACAATATAATTACTCATCGATGCCCTTACATCTTAATTATATAAGCCGTGTATTACCTTGTTTAGTTTTATTATATATTATATATATGCAAGGTTGTATATTAGTTGTACGTGTCCTTGAAAATTTTGTATTTAAATTTCAAACTTTTGTCCGGTGGTTTTGTCCGACCGACATGGACGGTGTCTTTTCCACATCCCCAAGTTCGGTTTGTAAAGAATTTCGCAAGGCATTAAACTTGCCTTTTATGATCTTTTACATAATGGTAAGCAATAAAGTATATTTTCATTCCATTTTCTTTTGTTTTCAAAGTAATTTGTTTCTTATAATAAAATTAACGTGAAAATTCTAAATAATTCAATTAAATTTTTTTATTATTCCTAGCGTCAAAATATGCATATGGAAATTTCATTATACTGTTCAACAAAGGTTATATTATAGATGCATGTTAGTATAAAAACTATAGCCCAGAAAGATCGTTCCAAGTCACATCCAAGTGAACCGTGGCACAGTCTAGATCTGTTCATTGTTCAACCTGATCCTATACAAGTCATATTGGTTTCCGGAAGCCGATGGCGTCTATCAGCGCATGCGGCACGTGCGATCAGTCGTGTGCGCTGGTTGTGCATGCAGTGTCAATATTCTGTGTATCGACATTCAATATTCTGTGTATCAACATTCAATATTCTGTGTATCGACATTCAATATTTTGTTTTTCAATCCAAAGACAGGAGATGCCAAGATCCTAGAATGTTGATTCGACGCTCTTTGATTTACAGTAAAGGTTTTCATTCGATATTGCCAACGTGTACGTATAAAATGTGATCTGTCAATTTCTGGGCGTAGGCGGAAAAAATATGACCGAAGATTCTGGGTCACCTCAAGACCTTAGTCTCTTTTAAGGCATATCTTGGCAAACCATTTGTATAGGCGCCTAAATCTTTGTTTTTCGCAACCATAAAAACGTGGCAACAATAGCACTGACCAGGAAGGGAATAACCTATTATTGGATTACAGAAAGTACACTTTGTGAAGCCTGGATCCACTAAGCTGACCGAGGACATACCCATACCACACCCCATGTTGGGCGCTGCTACTGACTGGACTGGCAACTAACGATGGACACGCGGAAGAAGCACTACATTATACCTCCAGAAATATGTGTTACACATCATCATCGTTACTGCAACTCATGCAGATGCGTGTTCGACGGTATTATCGATTGACTTAAAAAATATTTCTATGGTATTTTCATTCAAGTATCGGTCAGATTTGACAGAAGCTGTCAAATTGCCCCCTTGAAGGGGGAACACAAGTTCGAGTTGAAACTCGGTACTATAATATCTCGACTCTATTTTGACTTGATTTTCAATTTGTTGACCTTTAATTTATACTATACTGTGTTCTTCTAATTTTATGCTTATGCATATTCGTAGGAGACACCGAAAACCATTTATTTATTCAGCTTCTAGTTTGTTACATGATTTGGCAAAAATTGTTACTGTTACTTTAGTGCTGTTAGCATTTTACACTCCTGTTGGATCACAAGAAGTATTCTAAGCTCTTTCCTGCCCGTCAGAGTAGGTAATTAATAAAAATACATTAACACTATTCACATCCATAGACTCGTGCACTGCGTGTAGCTACCGGAATCTCTTGGTGATTTATATAATGGTACCTAGGTACTCATATTAGTTGTCAAGAGAAATAAATCATCATATGATTCTCAAGTTTAATCATTACAGCCTTGGTGTTTAATGCAAGCGTATCCGTTAAGTGCACTAGAATTAAACATGCATGCACAATTTGTTTAGATCATATTATACGAGTATTACAGTATTATTGATGATAAAAGCATTTTATTAATTTAGTCAAATGTTGTGAAATCCAATTTTATAAATTTATATGACGCGACTATTTGTTCTCCTCTAGTCCAAGGGGCAATTCAAAGGGAAGTCTCCGGGGCACCTGCCTTCTCGGAGGTGATATTGGCTGGTCGGAGCATGTGCTTTGGTCCCTCTGACTAAGCCACCCATACCGGATTAAATAAAAACCATGATAAAATTAAACGTGATACAAATATGCAGATAGGTAATTAGCTGAAGATAATGTTTGTCATTGCGCGATTCTTCTGATTGTAAATTCTTAAAGCCCAGCTTAGAGGGTAAAATCAATCCGATATTATGTACAACTGCTTTCCTTAATCGCTTGATCCTATAGGTGGATTTGTGTATGTAATTAATTACCGATATTGATTACATTTCATATTGCAATAATGGCGGTAAAATGGCACAATGCCAACCATTTCTGAGCGAGAGGTTGACTACTGATTCTGATAAACTGGTTATGCAACGTGACATCATTAACTACACTCCAGATTAGTACACATTTTGTTGTTAATTTTCCTCGTTTAATGCTGTTTTTCCCAGTGGTCAGATTGATGGTCAGACTAGTCTGGCCAACGGGATTTTTTTCCCATTGGTTAGATTAATTTGACAGCTGGATAAAAATAAAAAAAAACATAGAAAAAAGTGTTTTGCATTTCGAGGGTTTGCGTTATAAAGTCATTAACTACACTTTTTTGCGAAAATGCGTTTATAAACTCACCCTACTTGTTTTTTTTTTCTTTCCCCGAATTTGAAGGCATTTTGTGAATTTTTTGCTGGCAACACCTAAAAACTTTTGAATATAAACTTTTTAAATGCATATTGCACAATATTTAGAATACTATAAAATTAATAAGTGCCTTAATTCAACCTTATTTAATTTTTTTTTTTTTCAAAAATATAATTTACTAGATCATGAAGAGTTTCCATTTAAATGAAATATATTTTTCTGTGAGTATCTCGGTCAGTATAAAAACAAATATAAAATTGTTATATCTCTTTATAACTTTATCCTCAAACACATTTTTAAAATCTGTCCAGTCAATGATAAAATAAAATCTTCATATCACTTGATGATTTTATCCTCATTATGGTTGGTATTTGGCTTACCATGGTTGAAATTCGCGGTCACTGGTGGCCACGGTGTCAAATTGTATTGGGCTGACATCGCGGAGATCAGGTTATGTAGCCATCCATGTCAGATTCCGTAAAGTCAACATCTAAATAGTAGTTTGACCTCGTTGAAACAAAGACTTACCTGCGTAATAGCGGTGTGCAGTCTACAGAATTTTCCGAGAACAAGTTCAATATTATCATGAATAGCCGTTTATTACAATCCTCAACGAATTATAGCTGAATCAGTGCACTCAGACCAGTAGGTACCTAAACTAAAAATTAATACATACAATATACACAGTAGGTGATAACAAACATAACATAACATACATAAGATAGTCTAAACTTTAGTGCATTTTTAGGGTTCCGTATCCGGTACGGGGCCCTATTACTAAGCCTACGCCGTCTGTCTGTCCGATGGCTGTATCTCTTGAACCGTAATAGGTAGCCAGTTGAAATTTTCACTCAATATTTGTTATTACATACATACATACATAGCGTCACGCCTGTTTCCCGGTGGGAAACAGGCGTTATATTATGGCCGATATAACAACAAATAAGAAAAAAAACGGCGGTTTCCATAGAAGAAACTAAAGTGTACCTACGGAAAAGAGTATGAAGCATTTTAAGTAACAAAGGATGAATTTTAACTTGCTGCTTCATATTGCATTTCATAAACACGAAACACGCCATAGACGGCGTGAGTGGCGCTGGCCATGACATGGCGATACGGAACCCTCGGTGCGCGAGTTCGACTCGCACTTGGCCGGTTTTTAGGGTTCCGTATTCATACGGAAGCCTATTACTAAAACCACCCCGCCCGTCTGTCCATCCGTCCGTCCCACGTATAATGGGCTGACTGTTGATGATCTTTTGAATCGTAATAAGCGTCAAACTTGGTGTGATTATAGTGCAAACTTTAAACTTTATAGTTAAATAACAAATAATAATTTACCAATTAAGTGGTATGTAAAATTGTCTCATCTTTAATTATTTCTTCGGCTTGTTACCCTGTCTGTTCTTGTATCTATAAGGTTTATTTATTCATTGTTATTTTATTTTAATGAACGAACAGCCAAAGCTGTACGAAATACAATAACAAATTTGTTGTAACGACGTTAATTTAATGCCTGACTGATTGATATTACAAGCAAAATAACACTGCCGAGTAGGCACCGAACTACTCATTACTCATTCATTCATTACCAACAAAGTGCCCTTCTTTCCACATGTGGAAAGCGAACTTTTCGCTCCACCGAGCCACTTTCCCGAGCTCCGCTATAATTTGAGCAAGCTACTCGTAGCTACGAAGCAGTTTCCAAACGCTCTTACACTATTGTTTGACACATAGGCCGAATTATATGCGATAGGTCGAAACAATCGAACTTTTCTGGCTGTACGATTTAGTTTTTCGGTCCCTTTCCGCTCACGTTAATCATTATGAATGATCGAGCTTCCGGGGAACATATTTTCCTATTATTGCAATCCACGGATCTTCAAATCGCGAGTTAATAGCCTTTCCCCAGACACATTAGTCCGCGTTCAAGCCGGACTGGCACTTCCTCTGATTTGAAATTGGCTGCGCCTGAAGCTCCGAACAAATATGAATAAAATGAATGAAGGTTCGGCAGCGAATAAAAAAAAAAGCGGGAACAAACTTTAATAAATTTGACATTCGCACGCAGAAGACAATCCTATTCTATTTGGATTCTAAGCGCTTATGGCAATAACATAATAAACACAAACGCTACCTACTCGTCGAATTGATAACCTTGTTAAATCGATTAAAAATAAACATTTTTAACTATTTTTAGTCGTTTAAAAATAATCCTATGTTGATATGCTTATCATAATAGTATATGCCTAAATAGCACATATCGTCTGCACAATGGAAAAGTCGCCAATCTGTCAATTTGGCGATTTTCACTTTTTGATGCAAAGTTATTGGTATATATGAGTTACATGCTGTGGCAAAGACTGGTAAGTGTATCTATTGAAGTTTTGGCTCTAGCTATATGGGACTAAGTCCAATCTACAGAAAACTCTATTTCCGACTTTGCTAAACTAGCAAAAGTACACATTATCGAATTTACCATACACACACATAAATAATAAGCCTAGATGGCACAATGCTCATAAAGCCAATCTGGTAGATAGGTTTATTTGCCATGTTTAAATTATTCCAAGATTAAATTATACACATTGGAAAATCTCCAATCTACCACAGTGGCTGGTTTCGTATTGTTGCTGATGTTCACATAGTAGGATTCTCAACAGTGTTCAACTCGTCAATGTGGTAGTTGATCGAGTTCACCACAGCCAGAAAGCTCTATATATTTAATTTACCACTCACACTACAATAATATAAATGAATATGTGCCAGTTTCGTTTGTCATCCATTGTGAAAAGCACGATATCTTTTTTAAAATGCTGTTTATTTGGCTTGCATTGGCCCCGTGCGAGACACGATAACCTAAGTGGTGCTTTCGTTACACTTAATTTTGGCAATAATTTGTAATTAAACTTTTATTTCAAGCTTTTAAAAAAAAACCGCATCCAGAGTTGACCGATACTTATTAAGAGAATAATTTTTTTGATTACTTAATTACTAGATTACAAGATTTCCACAAGATTACAAATATAGCTAAGAACCATCCCGATTAAACCAGCTTTCTAATAAAAAACCGCATCCAAATTGGTCCATCCGTTTGGGAGCTACACACACACACGTTAAACTTATAACACCCCTCTTTTTGCGTCGGGGGTTAAAAATATATGTCATACATAACCGGTATAGTTTATTGTCGTTGGTACAAATAATTTTTTTTTTTTTTTTTTTATGGAACCTGACACGGTTGGCTACATCACCTACAACATCCGTGATGTCCGTGATTTTCAATTAATTTGTCTGCATACTTAATCATCGTGGTTTTAACATTGGAGAATTTTTTTTTTATGGAAACTGACACGATTGGCTACATCACCTACAACATCCGTGATGTCAGCCCAAGTGGAGATTCTCCAAATACACTGAAAAGCGATTTGCAAGGGAAGTTAAAAGTAAGTGAATAGTGCATAGTGGTATTAGTTGTAACAGACAGACGGTCATCAAGTTTTCGAGGTAAGTGGTAATTTCTACTGGACTATACGTCAGTGCTCTGGGAAAGCACTACCTTCGGGGCCTGTTACTGAGCAAACGGTACAGTTCATAGGGCTCCTGACGGCAAGGCAAGACAAGACGTAGTTTTCGCTCTGTCTTGCTTTGGGAGAAAACAGTTTTGCTTAGTTTTGCGTCACCTTTATGAACATTGAAAGGTGTTCCAAAGGAAGTTACTGCTCTTAGATTCTACGGGTCACGAACGCACGCAATCGAGACCTCGGGAAGGAGTTGCCAAAAATCCACGTTTTGTGGGCGAAACTTATAGATTTGCCGCCCAATCGTGCATTTTTGACAGCTCCTCGCCTAGTTGCGATGCGACTCATAGAATTCCCCTGCTATTTTCATCTAGTAAATAAAGAAATCTAGAACGAAAACAATCACATGGTGCATATGCCTCTAGCACCATCGGATATCAGTTTGTTCTTGCTTCCTGCTTCTTCAGTGTTCAAAGATATTGCTATACAGATAGAGGAAGTCCTGACAACACGGAAATTAATCTACTGTTTACAACGACGATCGTGCTATGACCTGCCAAATGTGGACAAGCCTCGAACTTTGTATTTTTATTATTTTGCAGAACATAAATCGGAGTCAGCATCGAGCGCATGGCAGAAAACGCAAGAAAATGTCCATGCCTGCCAAAAGGACAAACCCTGAACAGTCTACCAGGAGCCAAAAATTGACATAAATGCCAACGGTGAACCGAACGCATTTTTCATTAAAAAAAGCCGTTCCGTAAGCTCGTTGTTAAGAAGAGGGGAAACACAGGCTAAGAGCACTATCCCAAAAGAGCGTATATAGAAAGGATAAAAATTGCGGCAAATAAAGCAAATTTGTTAAAATTCTGCAATGAAATGCAGATCTCAAGAATCAATCACGACTTCTACCATAACTTCCCTTCTGGGGAAAATGTGCGAGATGCTCTAGCATGCTCTAGCAGAGCCAGAAATCGCTGAAGACAGTGAATGATAACTTTAGTTTTCTTTTATAATGTTTGATACTGTTTTATATTCATTTTGGCATTCTGTTTATCTTTAAGTACACAACTTAAAACAAAATTCATTGTGTTTGTTTTATTTTTATACAAAACCTACCAACGCAAATCATCATAACTGCCAGTTATAGTACTTTACGCAAAAAAATCTTAAAATTGAATTTATGTTTACTGTGCTATACCAACCAAACTACCATTTAGGCTACTATAGCAGTGTCACTTTTTTCCGAATTTTAATAAATTTAACTGTGGTCAACTAGTCAAAGTGGCATTTAGACTATTATGCCTTTGTAAGTTTCGTACTATCAGAAAACACATCCACACTGGTCAAGTAAAAAACTTGCATTACCAGCTCTCACAGTTGTATTGAACTATATTTGAGTATGCAATTTAGTAAAGGTTTGCCCAAGGTAGGTTCATTGTTATTTTGGACTTTGTGTGATAAAAGTTCGATTTGACAGAACAAATTTAGTAGTTTTTTGCTTCTCCTGAAAAATTTGGAATTTGCAGATTGGCGAGTTTAGCACTGGACTGACGATATCATCTCATATACTAATCTTATTCGGTAAGTCAGATTACAATATTATATTAGTGTACCGTCTGGGGCCTGTACTTATTTTTTATGTAATCCGGTATGGGTGGCTGAGTCGGAAGGGCCAAAGCGCATGCTCCGACCAGCCAATATCACTTAAAAAGAATAGCCCTACTGCATCTCTCCCCGTGCATCTAGGCGACTAAGAGATAAGGACGAGATGCCGTGCTAAAGGGCGACAGGATAACCTCCTTTCACCTTGGCACGGTCCGTCCACGCATGACTATGCAGCAGGTGGGTCTTCTTGCTTTATTTGCCACTTGATAGTTATCTTATAACTACTTTTAGTCTACCATGGATATTAATATTATGGTTGGTATTTGGCTTACCATGGTTTGAAATCGCGGTCACTGTGGCCGACCTTTCGGACTGGCACGTGCAGTCCATCCTCAGGGCGAGTGCCTGGCTGCGGTCGGGGCCGCGGCTAACAGAACACTGCCTGTCAAACGCGAGCGGCTGCGAAGATTGTAGTTGCAGTTGTGGGTAGGCACCAATTCGGCTTGGGCTGCGTTCCGCACCTCCGCCGAGGAGCAGAATGTACTGACGGTGTCCTCCAGCTGCTGCTGGTGCACACTGCCAGACCTGCCGCTCTTCAGGGGGGCGAGCACGGGATTCCATACCGGAGACAGCCTGTAGGAGTCTTCTTTGTTGAAGTTGGCATGCTTCGAGATCTCGATGGACTCACGGATGATGCGTGGAAAGTCGTTTTTCAGTGGCCAAAATTTTCACCTGATCGAATCTTATCCAGTGCTGCATTCCAGAGTCGACATGCTCAACTATGGCAGACTTGGTTTTGTCCATGTTCTTGACTGCTCTGATGTGTTCGGAGATCCGTTCTGTGACGCTGCGCTTAATTTGGCCGATGTATGATTTCCCACTTAAAAGGAGTCACAGATCGTATAGGGAGGATACTGAATAAATATAGTATCAGAACAGTGTTCCAACCCCCGAAGAAGGTCGCACAACTCCTACGATCAGCGAAGGACGCCTTACATCCACTACAGTCGCCAGGCGTCTACCAAATACCGTGTAGCTGTGGGAAATCATACATCGGCCAAACTAAGCGCAGCGTCACAGAACGGATCTCCGAACACATCAGAGCAGTCAAGAACATGGACAAAACCAAGTATGCCATAGTTGAGCATGTCGATTCCGGAATGCAGGACTGGATAAGATTCGATCAGGTGAAAATTTTGGCCACTGAAAAACGACACTTTCCACGCATCATCCGTGAGTCCATCGAGATCTCGAAGCATGCCAAATTCAACAGTGAAGACTTCTACAGGCTGTCTCCGGTATGGAATCCCGTGCTCGCCCCCCTGAAGAGCGGCAGGTCTGGCAGTGTGCATCAGCAGAAGCTGGAGGACATCGTCAGTACATTCTGCTTCTCGGCGGAGGTGCGGAACGCAGCCCAAGCCGAATTGGTGCCTACCCACAACTGCAACTACAATCTTCGCAGCCGCTCGCGTTTGACAGGCAGTGTTCTGTTAACCGCGGGCCCGACCGCAGCCAGGCACTCGCCCTGAGGATGGACTGCACGTACCAGTCCGAAACGTCGGCCACAGTGACCGCGATTTCAAACCATGGTAAGCCAAATACCAACCATAATGATAGTTATCTTGTCTGAATACTTAGCTGAACGTTGTGGTCGGTGTTGCGCTGTAATTTACTAGAGACTTTGCAGCACATCACCGATTACACTGCTTACCCCAATTGTCCGTATGGTATTTATGTATGCGTATAATATTATATTAGATCGCGGTGGTTGACAGCAGACCCCGAAAAATTACTAGCAAGGTCTCTATAACACTATATTTCTCATTTTTAGGTTTCCGTATGCCGTACGAAAGCCTATTGCTAATCCTCCGCGGTCTGTCTGTCCGTTCGTCCATCTGTTTGTCCGAGGGCTGTATCTCTTGAACCGTAATAGGTAGACCGTTGAAATTTTCACAGAATATGTGTTACTATGGCGGATATAACAACAAATAATAAAAAAAAGATAATGTTAAAAATTAAGGGGGGCTCCCATACAACAAACGTGCGAAAAATCGATTAGTCACGCTACTGAATAATAGATGGCGCCACAGGCTTTTATACATTGCATTGTTGAAAGACAAAAGATAGGCGGATATTATTGATAGCGGATGGATACGGAAACCTCCGTGCGGGAGTAAAACTCGCACTTGACAGATTTTTTTCAATATTGCTGGTGTGAATTTCAAATTGACATGCAACCACATACTGTCAGTTTTATGAAAAGATAAATATTGACCATTTAAGGCCCGCGTAATAGCGATATAGACCTCTAAACTGTAGTCGAGCAATGCTTTCCAATTCCAACTACCTTATAGTCAACTTTAGGCTCGTCGATCTATCGCCAAGCGTTAGCAAGTGCCGCCGCCTCCGCCGCGCCGCCGCGCCGCCGCGCGCCGTGGTGGTGCGCTCGTGGTGTGTTGATGGCATGTTATTTTTGTTTTCCACCTACCACATCGCGGTTCGCTTGATTCATACCGTCCGGTGTTAGAGTATGTATAGCTTGAATGTTACCCCACTTGGCACTGCCTAAATAAAATTAAAGCAGAAATGAATGACTATGTAGGCCCTCTATGTAGGCGTTGTGTGGGTTGCCAAATGTGTCACAAAATTAAAGATTCATTTTCAGTAGTTATTTGACCAAAATAAATAAAAAATTTAAACCCGACTGCTAAACGTGCGTGGAAAAATATACATATACATACAAACATACATACATACATACACTTATTAACTTTGGCACGCCTGTTTAGAAGCCCACATAGACTAACATACGAATATTGAGCAATCCCAATGATATTTATTACATATATACAACATACGGGTCGAATTGATAACAAGGAAACAAGGAAAGATCAGTATAAAATGCTGTAGTCAGGCTATCTGTACGCCCACGTACGTACGCAACTACACGCCCGACTACAGCATTTTCTACTGATCTTTCCTTGTTTCCTTAATTTTTTTTAAGGTTAAGGTTTTAAAATTTTTTAATGTATTTTTTTCACCTTTTGACGTTCTTGACAATGATACCCCCTCGACGGCGTTTGAAGAAAAACTATTTTCAAAATTTGACAAAATGGCGCCTTAAATCCGCCATTTTTTATAGCCTTCCACAAATAAGACAAATCTAACGACACCTCATATGTTAAAATCAATGAAGCTGTTTGAGCTACAGCGCGTTCCATAGAAATAGACATACACCCGAAAAACATTACCCTCCTTCTTGCTTCGCGCAGTCGGCTAAAAATAGCACACATTGTTAACAATATTTCATTGAGACCAATATTCCTATTACCTTAATTCCTGTAATTGTAATGTCTGTCTTGTCTTTCTAGGAAATGTTGTACTTAGATAACGTTTTATTATTTAAGTTTATCTAGGTAGGTATCATCTCTGAGAAAATCCGTTTTCACGCAAACATAATGTTGTTTTCTAACGCCATCTCATAAAATATTTTTCTTTAAGTATTAACATTTATTGTTGACATGTTAGATAAATTGTTTGCACCCCCTAGATAGAAAACATTACTGATCCTAAAACATTTTACAGGCACAAACACTGCAAAGGCGGACTTATGACTTACAAAGATTTCTTCCAGTCAACCTTTGGATGTTGATGTTGTTAGAGGTAGTAGCAATATAAGTATTTTATTTATACACAAATGTATTATAAAAAAATTATACACGAATAAATCTATCATGGACACATGGACATAAATATTTACAAACAAGGAATGGTCATCGAATACTTAAGAACTCATATCCTGTTTGTGTCGTCGTGTTTCGTGCTTGTATTATTTGATCAAGTTTGCAAGGATAATATTTAGGTAAGTAGCACCGGAATGTGAGCGATGCAATCGTCTTGATATTAACAAATCATCAAGTAGTATTTTCCTTTATACATACGTGCGGTGCGGGTAAAAACTCTACCGGAAATATAGCTAATCTACATGCAAGGTCAAAATGTGCCTCGCTAAAGGTCACCGCCAGCCAACAGATGGGTAGTACGTACACTGGCACATCCACTAGCTAAATAACGCTGGAAAACTAAATAACGAGATTGTAACATTATCCAGTCTTCCATTTGTGCGAATATTCACTTTGTAGGAATAAACGAGCGAGAAATGTTTATGCCCATTAGCTCCTGTAAGTATATTTTCTTTTGGTGCGTGTATTTAGGTACTGATTTAGTAGTAGGTAGGTACTTGTAAATATATAAGTAACAACATGTACTTACCGAAGCTCCGAAAAGAAATTACTAATAGAACTTGCTAATACTTACTAATATAAAAATATAGAATACAATATTTTACTATCAATACTAATAAACAAAATGTCATCTAAGAAGTGGGATTTTTTTTTAAATATTGAGATTAATTTCAAAACAACAAGGATTTTATTCAAATTGTTTATAATCATTCGGAAAATAACGAGGAAAATATGCCGCAAAAGACTACATTCATTAGATATATAGTATATATACTCGTTAGATATACTTTTACAAAAATAAGAACAATATAACATTTACATCAGTCACAAAGGCGGACTTATCCCTGAGAGATTTCTTCCAGTCAACCTTTTGATATTTTAATATGGTGAAATGTATGTAAGGTAGGTAGTAGCAAAAGACTTGAGGTGAGAATTGAAAATAAAATAATTAATAATAATAAGAATCTTATTATAGCAAAAGACTTGAGTGTGAGAATTTAAAATAAAATAATTAATAATAAGAATCTTATTAATTATACACACGGTTCTTAAGAAACCAACCGGTTCTGTAGGTCTTTTATACACAGAACCGGGAAAATGTGGAATGCACTCCCTGCCCATCTATTTCTCCCAAGTACAGCCTGGGGTTGTCAAAAGGGGCGTGAAAAGGCTCTTGTCAAGCCGGCATGGCATTCGCAATCCCCGTGCATCACAGAACGTCCATGGGAATCGTTAGATACCTACTTGTAGGTGAAACGAAGCCACATGACGCGCGATCCATAAAAAAAATTTAAGTACTTGGTAGCTAATAAGAGCTATACTTATATAAATGCATATAAATTACTAATTATTTACGAGAAAAATAGAATATAACATACTTACTTAAAACTTGTCTTTGTATTTTACAGAAGAACAGCCTACTAACAGGGGATCAGTATCTCCGACGTGTACAAGGGAATAAACATCGCAGAATTGGTCCATTAGCCACTCGCCGCCGTCAGGTGGAATGATGCCAAATGTCGTCTTCCTCTAAGTGCGCGTCTAACGTAAACCAGTCAACAGTGAACTTAATTCATAATAAATGATTGTCCCTTTGTTGCGGTAAATCCAAGAAAAAACTGAGCATTTTACATCAATCGTTTCCTGTGATTTTTAATATGTTCTTCATCAAATGCTTTCGATATTGTCTCATAAATATATTTTTTAAAGTTTGTATCATTATAATGTACTATACGTTTTTGCTTTATATACGTATAAGTACTATTATATTTATTCATTAGATAAATGCAAATCTAAAAATGAAGAGAAAAAAGCGGAATTGGTAACGCGCTGGCGGCTCAAACCGGAGTTCCAGGTTCGAATCCTGGTCGGGACGTATTTTTTCTCTTCATTTTCGGATTTGCCTTTATCCAATGAATAAATATAAAAATCTAGGACATGCTTATATATACATATAATATTAATTACTATTATGTTAAATAAATAATTTGGGTTATTAATACGCAAATTTCACCTACACGCTAAAATCTGGCCTCGAGCTTAGTAACCAGCTAGCTAATATAAAAAAAAACTGCTTGCTACCTAAGATATTGCTGCGGAACCATAAAAATAAAAGAATCTTGTAAAAAGACTCTACTTGTGCCGACATTTGAGAATATAAAGTTCGACGAAGAGAGCAATGAGACGGTGCCCTCAGGAGGCAGTCTAGACCGGCCCGGTTCAGTAACTCTATTATTGACAAGCCCTCAGGAAATAAATTGGACCCACTAGGGATGTCACATGGCCGGGACTCGTGAGATCGCCGGAACCAAAAGAAACTAAAGAAAGGAAATCAAAATAAGTCCTTGGTGATTTCAGAACCAGTCATATTCATGTTATATATTCATGTATTATACTTTCAATGAAGTACTTATATGTAGTATATTATAATTATATTCATAATATTTTATATATATTTCACATCCCCAAACATTAGTCTTTTTAAGGTTCCGTACCTCAAAATAGGAAAAAAAGGTAACCTTATTGTTCTGTGCCTTATAGCATAACTCTCATGTCTGCCTGTCCTTCTGTCACAGCTTATTTTCTCCGAATCTACGGCACGAAAAAAGTTTAAATGTGGTACATACATTAGAATTGAGGACGAAAATTGAGCATTTTCCCATTCCCCCTTTTCTCCAAAACGACTGAGTCTAAAATAAAAAAAAATAGGGAAAATGGAGCCTCTCTTATAGTTCACTCACGGAAAACGGAATGGTACGGAAACCTCTCTACGCGAGTTCGACTCACACTTGACCGCTTTTGCCTACTTATATTTCACAACATCTCAAACATAAGTTTGACTGGAAGAAATCCCTATAAGCCTTAGCTCCTCAATGAAATTATTTGCCAGCCACACTCGTGATATCACCGTATTACACCTTGTTCGTGCGTCGGTACTACTAGGTACCATGTCAATATCTTCGTTTTGGTCGTTTAGTCGAAGTATTCCGAAATATTGGCAACCCTAAATGGAATAGGCTTTGTAGGTTAGTAGTTTACTTACATCGTACTATGTAGTAGGTATTATGTCAGTAGAGTCGTATTCTCTAACTAATATGAACTTTGTATTGCTTTTCTTTTGAAGTCCCGAAGACGGTGTTCACTATCGCGTGGGTTGGGTCATTTCCTATTAGGTTCTTACTTCTTTGGTCCAATGTACGACTGCTCCAAATATTCTTTAAAGATTATGGAAACCTTTTTCTCGGCCTAGTACAAAATATTCACGACTTCGTGACTGGTCAACTTCAGGGATCAAAACAATTCATTTTACAAGTAATATATAAATGTTTTGGAGAATTAAATCAAATAATTGACTGGAATAGACACAGAGAACAAAATTAATATTATAATTTGTTTAAAATATTACATACTTTAAGTGTGTAAAACAGCGGTTCCTAAAAGATGTTCCGCGGCACCCTGGGGTTCCACGGAAGGGTCACAGGGGTTCCGAAAGTTATGGCGTATTGTCGTAGTAAAACAGTAGTAAAACTGAAAAAAAATTTGATTCTTTATATTAAATACGTGCAGTAAAGATTTTTAATTCAAAATATAGTAAACAACATGCAAACAATAAGGTTTCAGGGGCCTAAAAACTAAATAATTGTCAACTTACTTTTTTATTGTCGAGATGGGGTTCCGCCAAAAATATGTGGATCAATTAGGGTTTCATAGTCAAACAAAATGCTCGCTCGAATCATCTTTTATACTTAAGTACCTAACACCTTGGAGGAAATAACTAGTCGCTGCTATGCGCCTAACACTGATTTATAATAAGTTATCATATCCTTTGTGTCTTGCTGGCAGATTCTTAAACAATACGATACCCTAGGCTACATGTTACGATAACAATATGACAAAAGTGTCGAAGTCTTTAAAAACTTTGTCGAGCTCCCTACCAAATGCGTCAAATTTATTTTTATGGTAACTGACAAGGTTTGCTATACCAACACTTCTACATCCGTGATGTCAGTCCATTACACCTTGGTGAACTAGGTGTCATGTCAGTGCTTCCCTTTGGTCTTGCCGGCTACACTGAATCGGACGGAAAACACGAACTATTAATATAGCCGTTTCAACCGACCTTTAATTCAGTGCGGTGGTATCAACCCGAGAGGGTTAAACCCTACCATCTAGTAAGTTAAGAAGGGAAGGGACCTACAGATTTTCGGGGAACCCGAACCACGGTCAGCCTTCAAAGGTCCACCTATCTAAGTACTGACAGCAGCGGCCAGATGTGCTTATGATCACGACCGACAGTCGACCGAAGGCACCACTGAGCTACAGAGTCTGACAAAATTACCGCACAAGTTTCACTGGCAATGTTCCAGCACCCTTGCGCTATAAATAATTGCAATTTCCCACAGCCCGTGCCGGTCCCACATGCGCTGAGTGTCTCATCAAGCTGGATACTCCTCCGTCCAACCATCTTGTGTGGTAGAGATCCCCTCTCTCACGACTAACATTTCCTTCGAAGGTGTGGACATCTGTGACACTTTGACTAGAAGAAACTGTATGCCGCTATGAGTCAAACTTTTCATTTATATTCTTATTTTCGTTTTATACTATTTATTTCTGCGGGTTTATTTTTAGATTATAATACGGTGATTTTGTGAATACAGTGCTTCGTTGAGTGATCTCACTTGTATTTGAAACTGAACATATTAAAAAAAATCGTGTCCTGACATTTTCAGGCCAAGATAAAAAAAATAGAAGATTTTCGCCTCCGCTTTCTCGCAAAATTTACCAGATCGACGTACAAAATAAATACCTGAATCCCAAAATTAACACCAGCAATAACCTGTATATTGTACAATACCCCAATATTGTATTGTCATCACAATTCCAACACAACATTTCAAATCGATTACATTAAAAGTAAGTATGGAAGTGGGTGAAAATGGATTACATGATAACATGCAAAATACGATTAAACAACGAAGTCATAGTGTCGTTGAACAAAATCTTTAAAAAACGTGTAAAGTAGGTAATATTAGGCTCTACGCTTGCAGCTACACTTCAAATCTCTTTAGATAACGTCTCTTCAGAAATATCATCACAGGCGTGTTCGTACATAACATAAGACAGAAGAATCTACTCATCTAGTCGTAAGCTAAAGGTATTATCTCTCTAGCCGCGCCGGCGCGGCATCGCCGCCGCCCACGCGGGACCGCATCTCATGAACTCATCTCAGCTTCGAAGGGGTATGCATTATGCGTAAGTAAGTTATTCTAGTGAGCTTTATGCCATATGAAAATACATTGACTAACGATGTTATTTTCGTATGTACGAGTATCTTTTATCTTCCGCACTGCGAAACTCTGGAATGCACTTCCTCCCAATGTGTTTCCTTCAGTGTACGACCACAGATTACTTAATAGTTACTTCGTGTACGACTTAGGATCTTTCAAGAGAAGCGTAAAAGGGCATCTGTCACGCCGGCACGGCATTCGCAGCCCCCGTTCTAATCCGTTATCCGAATGCTTTTGGGCGTCGTCGGCTCAAGAATCCACCCTGACGGCGGCGGCGGCGCCAAGTGTCTCGCGTATCCATTTTTTTAAATTTATGAGTTCATTTATACATTTATTAATATTTGCATTATAAAAGTAATGTAATATAAAGCAGATTTACCATTATCTCATGCATACCAAAGAAAAGTACCGGCACGTCAACCCATCACTTTGTTCCTCTCAAAACGCACGAGTGTAACCAAACCAGCATGTCAGATATTACCATAAACAAAAATGCAACAACAGCACTGCAGTGTTTCAGTACCTATACGTTCTAACTAAATGTACCTCGAAATGTACCGATCTTACACACCACACGCCGTATCCCGACAATAGGGGTAAACAGAGTAATCGGTGTTGTGCTACAAGTATTCTGGTAAATTATAGCACAACACCGACCACCACGTTTAGCAAAGTATTCCGACAAGATAACTCAGATCAGGCAGCAAGCATGAAGGCCCACCTGCTGCACGAATCGGTGGAAACACCGTGCCAAGGTGGGAGGTGTGTAGTCTGACGCCCTTATGCACGGCATCTTGTCCTTATCCCTTAGTCGACTTTTACGACATGCACGGGGAGAGATTAAGTGGGGCTATTCATATTAAGTACCGGCCCCACACAGTACCGATCTTATTCATGTACATCTATGGTTTAACTTGGACAAAATACTATCAACTCATTTTCTGTTTCAAAATGTATGTCTCAAGTGTAGATTCGCTAGATAGATTTCAATTAACATGATCGTCTAAAATTCCACAGAGTTTTTATTTTACAATATTTTATACTGGGATGCAAATAATATTAGATTATCCTCATAGCTCAGTCTTCTCATACGAAGAACTCATAGCTGAAAATATTTGTTCTCGTAATTTTCCTTGAGGAAATATGATCTGAATCTGACTGAAGCCGAGAGATGTCGCCCGGATGTGCTATTAGCATACCCGCACCGCACTATATTCTCATCTCATACAGACGAGGTCAGAATGTGAGGAATTCTCTCTATAAGTACATACATAACACACGCTGTATCCCGACAATCAGGGTAAGCAGAGTAATCGGTGTTGTGCTATAAGGACTCTGGTAAATTACAGCACAACACCGACCACCACGCTTAGCACAGTATACGGACAAGACAACTATCAAGCAGCAAGTAAGACACGAAGAACCCACCTGCTGCATGACTAGGTGGAAGGACTGCGCCAAGGTGAGAAGTGGCTAGCCTGTCGCACTTTAGCGCAGTATCTTGTCCTTATCCCTTAGTCGCCTCTTACGACATGCACGGGGAGAGATTCAGTGGGGCTATTCTTTTTAAGTACCGGCCCCACACGGTACAAGTATCTACTTCTCTCTATAAGTATGTATATTTAACTACAAAATATTATAAGCATTATGTATGTATGGAAAAGTTTCGTTTAAAAAAAAAATGTATACGTCTTTGATACGAATTATATATTACTAGTTGTGTCCGCGGCTACGGTCGCGGTAAAGTCAGCGAGAACTCTATGTAAATCGGTTGAGTAATTTTCGAGACCTGGCAGAGATATTCACATTACATAGGCAAAAACCGCAAGCGAATAGGTTTGAGCCGGTCTTGAGTTATAATCGAATATACATACATACGTACATACACACAGACTGACGACGGCAGCCGTTGAATCTTATAATATGTAGAGATGGGTGGATCAACTTTTTCTTGTTTTTGATATCTGTCTGGAAAAAGGATATTATCTTGATAAATTCACCTTATTTTAATAGTTACAGCAACTCTCAGATAAGTAATTGATCAATAAGAAGCACAAATAATTTTGAGTAATTTTTTTTAATATTCGTTACCCTGAGGACAACCCCTTTTTTCCATACAAAACTGGGGACAAAATTGCCCCCTGGGTCACCCCTAAAAATTTGGTGATTTTTTTATTTTAAATAGTTCTCTACTTTTTTCAATTGCCTATAAACCTAATTATTTTATACTTATTGATTTTCAACTAAGTAATAAATTGCAATTAATTTTTTTTTTATTTGACTGTGCAGTTTTTTACATTACAAGAAAAAGTTCATCCACCATAATAAACTTTAAAAAAATACAACAAATAACACATAACCGGGAGGACGCGGATCTTTACTCAAATTTTGCGGAACGGCCGGACCTCAGGCCGAATTTTAACTTTCCGAAGGCAGCTCAACCCAGATGAATTCGTGTCTCGACCTGTCTGCGTACTCTTCCATGTTCGATCATATGTCAATAAAGATTTACCATCCCATCACATCCTCGGTCGTGACCTCGGTTTTGTCCCGGCATAGTTTTGGGCCCACGAGTTCAGCTAGTAATTATTATTAATTTTTTTTTTTATTGAAACTGACACGATTGGCTACATCACCTACAACTTCCGTGATGTCAGCCCATAATGCCGGGTGAACTAGGTGCCATGTCAGTGCTTCCCTTCGGTCGTGCCGGCTACACTGAACTGGACGGAAAACACAAACCATGTACATAGCCGTTTCGGCCGACGCTTCATTCAGTAATATAATAATATAGTAGTAATATAATAATATAGAGGTTACGTCGTGAATGTCATGTGGGTTAGAACCACCGACTGTCCTTAGAACTAATCACGGGCCGGGGCTGCAGCGGGCCGGGGCCCCTTGACCTTGACCAAAGGACGCACCTTTGGTCGTATATGTACGTAGTTACATACGACACGCGAGTCCCTGGAGGCTCTGTGGCTCGTACATTAAATAATATTATATCAGACTCAGAGTTATGTGTAAGACATAAAAATTTCCGTTACATAGACATTCAGGACAGTCCCGTGATTGTTATGTGACATAAAACCATACACACAGAACGGGAAATGACCGCGCCACATATACCAACGTGCTCTGTCTTATATCACTATCAGAGATGTATTGTCAGCCTCGGTAGCTACTTTAAACTTCAGATACAGCCACGTTAAACTGTACGTTCCTCCCCTTCTTACCTTACTAGGTGGTAGGGTTTATCCCGCCCGGGTTGGTACCGCCGCACTAAATGAAACGTCGGTCGAAACGGCTATGTAAATAGTTCATGTTTTTCGTCCAGTTCAGTGTAGCCGCAATGAAATCAAGGGAATCACTGACATGGCACCTAGTTCACCCGATGTTATGGGCTGACATCACGGATGTTGTCGGTGATGTAGCCAACCGTGTCAGTTTCCATAAAAAAAAAATTAAGTTTTAAGTTAAAGGTTTAAAAAAAAAAAAAAAAAATTAAGAAAAAAAACAAATTATTAAAAAAAATTATTTAAAAAAATTATAAAAACAAAATTATTACAAAAAAAAAAAATAATAACGAATAAAAAAATTTATAAAAAAAAATTACTGTTAAATTTAGTAGAACGGACAGACATGCATTTGTTACGGAACCCTACATTCATTTTGCAGAATTTGGTAGAATGGACACACATAAACGTGCTACGGAACCCTACTTTTATTATAAAATAACCGTCGGAGGACCTTGGTTGAAAATTGTAAAATTTAGTAGAACGGACAGACATGCATTTGTCTCGGAACCCTTCATTCATTTTGCAGAACTTAGTAGAATGGACAGACATAAACGTGTTACGGAACCCTACTTTTATTATAAAATAACCGTCGGAGGACCTTGGTTGAAAATTGTAAAATTTAGTAGAACGAACAGACATGCATTTGTTCCGGAACCCTACATTCATTTTGAATTGATTATCGACCAAACGAATATCGGATTTCCACTGTCACAAAGAGACGAACAGAATTGATCCCGAGGCATCGTAACTTAACCCTTAATGCAATGTCTTAAGGTTGGATTTTAAATAATAAAATACCGAGCCATCGTAACTTAACCCTTAATGCAATGTCTTAAGGTTGCATTTTAAATAATAAAAATAAATCTCGCTTTTCGAGATCTGTCGCGAGTCTAACATTTTTCACCCACATAAAAAAGTGCCAAGCGCCGCTAAAGAAGTTTTCACTTCAAAAAGCATATTGTTATGTAATGTTTATTGTTATTCATATGTTGTAAACGCCTTCCATTATACATCCAAGAAGAAAAGCGGTCAAGAAACTTACAGGGTTTCTTTTGAAATATAATTATGACTTAAAGCTAATTATGACTTCCTCGCATTCGCCGTCGAGACTATGGGTGCTTGGAGTAAAGAATCAAAAAAAATTATTCTGTCAATAGGTTCTAAATTAACAGAAATCTCAGGAGTACCTAATTGCGAAACATTCCTTAGGCAACGGATAGCCCTTGCTATCCAGCGTGGAAATACAGCGAGTGTTTTAGTTACCCTTCGCGGTCGCGGTCATTTCGGAGACAGTTTGAGCGAGATTTTTTATATAATATTTTTATCTATTTTTGCTGTAATATTTTATATTATTTTATATTTTATTTATCTATATTTGCTATAAATTCGCCTATAACAAGTGACTATCCCCATAAAGCCGCGTCTCCTGCGCATGTTTTTCGAAACATTACACAAGAAACATTATAAAAAAACATTTGTTTTCATACAAATGTGTATGTCCACACCCCAAATGTTTCGATGCTTTTGTGTAATGTTTCGAAAAAAACATGCGCAGGAGACGCGGCTTTACATACACAAGTATTAGAAACTTCGTCCGTACCCGACAATGACGCGAGCGAAGCTACAGACAAAGTTAATAGGTATATTAATATTTTGTGACGTCCTCGTTCGTTCGACCTCTATGCCACTAGTGAACTGCCACCTCTGACTTCGTTTGAGAATCACGTGCTACGAAGTGAGTCATTTCTGCCGGCTAGCAAGCAACGCTCATTAATCAGAGTTTCGTCTGACTATCGACCTGTGTTGAAAAACGACCAAACACATAATCATCAATACTAATAATAAATCTAGGGTCAGTTACTTTGTTTTATGAGATACTGAGTTTGTAGACTCTATATATGATACTAAAGAAAAGAAATATGTTCTGTATGTATGTTCCTACATAACTCTTAAACCGATCATCCAAATTCGATGAAATTTAGTACAAGCACATTTTACTAGGATAGGCTAAATAAAATTCAGTACCGGTTACGCTAAGATGTGGCTCTCATACAAACCGAATTGTTCCGCGCGCCGAAATAAAGGTACGGTAGCGGACTTACTTATTTTCTTCTTTTTAAATACGAATTTCACCTAGGCGAAGCCGCGGGCAAAAGCTTGTATGAAAACTATGTAGGCACTAGGCATACAATGCATCCAGGGACATCGCGGTTCCCAAAACAAATTTGGCGTGTCGTGGTGTACTCTCACTGGAAGTATATGGACAGAAATCGCAAGCTGCACGGTTCAGCGCGGTGGTACCAGCCTGGGCGGGTTAAACCCTACCACCTAGTAAGGTAATAAGGGACCCTCCCTTATTACCTTACTAGGTGGTAGGGTTTAACCCTACAGTTTTACGTGGAATGCGAACCATGGTCAACCTCCAACGCAACGGTTGAGCGGTCACCGATCCAAGCATCCAGGTGTGCTTATGATCACAAACAACACAGTCGACCGACCGCACCACACAGCTGACATTTTTTTTTACTTTATATCGACTTTTGTACTCAAATCTGTAGGAACCATTTTAATATTAGCTAAATTTATCCTTATGGCTTCCCAACTATTAAATATGCTTACCAAATGTTCTTTTATGTAACCTTATCTAAGCGGGCGCGGCGGGTGGCCGAGTGGTCTAGGCGTCGACTTCACTTGCGAGAGGTCCGAGATTCGAATCCAATCGGCGTGAACCAATTTTGACCGAAAAATTTACGTGCATAACTGCTGCTTCACCGCTCGGAACCGGTGTAAAACTCTTGGTTCCTTCCCTTGTCCCTTACTAGGTGGTAGGCTCAAATTATCACCGACAGGGTTGATACTACCGTACGGAATATAATATGGTCGCATAGCAGCTTCGGCTGTGTTCTCCTCTTTTTTTTTTTATGTAATCCGGTATGGTTGGCTGAGTTGGAGGGGCTAAAGCGGATGCTCCGACCAGCCAATATCACCTCCGAGAAGGTAGGTGCCATACCGGAGACTTCCCTGGATTGCTGGCTATACTGGACTAGAGGAGAACACAACCGAGGCTGCTATGCGGCCATCTTACATCCAGTACGGTGGTACCAATCCAGTCGGCTACAATTTGCGCCTACCACCTAGTAAGGGGCAAGGGAAGGGACCTACAGTTTTACACCGGTTCCGAACGGTGAAGCAGCAGGTGTACATAGGTATTGCACGTACATTTTTTCGTCAGAAAAAAACTCATTGGTACACGCCGACGGGATTCGAACCGCGGACCTCTCGCATGAGAAGCCGATGCCCAAACCACTCGGCCACCCTCCGCTTTAGTTCAGTTAAGCCAGAAATCAAAAGGGAAGTCTACGGCATGGCACCTACCTTCTCGGAAGTGATAATGGCTAGTCAGAGGGACCATAGCACATGCTCTGGTCCCTCCGGCTCAGCCACCCATACCGGATTACATAATAAAGATTTTTTTTTTTTTTTTTATGGAAACTGACACGGTTGGCTACATCACCTACAACATCCGTGATGTCAGCCCATAACACCGGGTGAACTAGGTGCTATGTCAGTGCTTCCCTTCATTTCGCGAGATATACTTGAGCATTGATTTTATAACTTGAGTAAAAAGGTGAACACAAAGTAACATTTTTAACTTATGCCAAACAGTGGTAAAGCAATCGTTTCAGTATGGAAACCGAGTCTTCGACATGGTTAAGATATGTGAACAATCTTTGCATCTGTGCTCCAAACCCCAATAGTTTCCATAGCTAAATGAGTCTTAGCTGTGGAAACTATTGGCCTATAAAACCTATAAAATGCGATTACATAAAGATTTGCAGACCAAGTATGTATTCATTAATAAAATACATTCCAGTCATATTATTATTGGAATGTATTTTATACTTGAGAGAAACAATTTTACAAAAGCAACTGTTCGTTACAAAAGAGACGTCAGGAGTAAGACTACTCCTCCTCGTGTTTGTTGGAGTTTCAGTCTTTGCTTCAGTAAGACATAATTACAGGCCTCAACACAACAGTGCTCCTCAATAGAAAATCAAGCTTTGAAGTATATTTTAATTAAGTATTATTTTATTGTTACTCTTTATTGTGTACAGTTGTAAGTAGAAATATATCTATTTTGTAAATACTTTATACACAAAAATCTAGTGAGTCCTCTCTAATGATTTGATTTGGTTTGACTCATAACAAAACCAATGCTGAACTATAAGATTTTACCAATTACATAGATATTTTCATAATATATTATGTACTATTAATTTTAAACGAAAACCGCGACACCTTAAACGGTCAAAAATTATTTCTGTTTACTTACTTAAAAGAGTCGGGGCACCGCTAAGTAAATACCAGTGCTCTGAGTTTTTATATTTTATTTACTTAGCGGTCCCTAGACTCCTTTAAGTAACTAAACAAAAAAATATTTACGAGTTTTTAAGGGGTCGAGGTTTTTTTTTAAATTTGTAATTTAACTTTTATTTCAAACTTTTTTTTTAATCCGCATCAAAAGTCGGTCCATCCGTGAGACGTAATTTTTTGCTTCATAATTACTTGATTACTAACACGGCTATGCATACCAATGATACACTAAGAAACCCCTGAATCCTTTAATTTTCTTTGTGCGAGTTGACGTACATTTTTACTGATCACATTAGTACAAATGTTCAAGAATCCCATGTAAAGTTATTCGCATATCTAACGAAACAAAGGATTTACGAAGAAACTTCGTGTGAAAATAAGTGCGTCACGACAGATTCAGACTTCAAGTTCACATTCAGATCAAGGTGATCATAGAATTCAAGCTTAGGTATAAGAATTAATTCTTCAATAATTAATCGTGCCTAACATCGATAATTATTTTTGAAGTTCAATAAATAATTACCTATTAGCAATTTTTCCCGATCTGTCTCACTTATACGTACTAGTTAATCACTCGGCCTAATGAGACAGAGCAATGATTACCATTAAACTTACGATAATCACTAAAGCGACAGCCCCGCAATCTTATATCACTAAAGTCGTAATTCGATTTATACTTTTGACAAAGAATATGATTTGAAATATTTTAATGGCGAACTGTATTGAAATGTCCATTCGACGACGAATTTTACGTAAAACATCCAGCCTAAATGTCCTGGAAAATGTCATTCAGTGTCCGTATCCTTTAGCGCCATTTTATATGATACCATAAATTTAAATAAATAAATAATTATGTTTAGTAATTAGGTAATTATAAAAATTAAGTTTTAATAAATAATTATGTTTAATAAAACATTATTCATAATTACCTACATCATTTTCGTTTCTCGAATCTCGAGTATGCCACCTTAAGACGATACGAAGTTAACTTTCTCCATACAAAATCGTCTTTCGGCATTTATGTTTTTACCCCCCTAAACCTTATCCGATTTTTACAATTATTTTTGTTATAATAAGGACAGTCGAATCTACGCTCCTGTCTTTTTATTTTTTTAATATCTAAAGTGGTGACTCAATAAACCTTTTAATGAACTTCATGACATAAAAAAAAATTTTTTTTTAGCCCCCATGTTGTATATTTCATCTAAACAAAAACGACAGGAACGTAGATTGGACTGTCCTTAAGACAAGAAAAACAAATTGTAAAAATCGAATACGGTTTAGGGGGCTAGAAAACATAAATGCCGAAAGACGATTTTGTATGGAGAAAGTTAACTTCCGTCTCGTCTTAGTCATTTTGTAGAAACAAAAAAAAATTGCATGCGCCGTTTGCATTTTACAACAGTAGGTACAGAAGAACCAATTATTTATGTTATAAAAATATTATAATGTCGATATAAAAGACTTTATACATACGAGTAATTCTGTAGTATTTATTAAACTTTAACGGTATTTGATAGAGCTAAATTTGTCCATCTGCCTCTTAATCTAGTTGATAAGTGTTAACTCGCCTTAAGGAAAGAATAAATACCTAAAGTAATTCGGAACTAAGTAGTCCGCCCGCGCCGGACTCAAACAAATACCTTTTTGTTACGGAACGTGAAGGTTGAACGCTAGGCGAAAGCTAACTAGGTAATCCTAACGATCTATTGAAGAGACAGCGGCAAACCTTCCCAAAGGTACTCACACTTAATTGGATAGGCCTTTCAGTACGAGGGAAGACAAAGGGGGAAGCAAGAAGAATTCAAAACAATAGCAGAATCTTCAAATATTGACTACAGGCGAGTTTTCTTGCCCGTTCTTTCTCGCCGAGAATGGGCGACAAAAAGTGCTTTTATGCGTTGGAAGCGCATAAAATGCCACGTAACCATGGCAACCCATATGCGACGTCGTCGTTCGAGTCGCTTCCGACTATATCCCATCTTCATTCTGCACTCGAAGTTGCCTCGATTTTTGCGAACGTCTCGGCGTCAAGTTGGCTTTTTTATGGAAACTGACACGTTTGGCTTCATCGCCTACAACACCCGTGATGTCAGCCCACAACACCTTGGTGATCTAGGTGCCATATCAATGATTCCCTTTGGTCGAGCCTGCTACATCAAGCTAAACGGAAAACACGAACTATTACATTAAAAGTATTATCCAAATATATGTGTAAAAGTGGTGAAGTTTACCATAAAAAATGATGTGCCCAAAAACGATATTACAATAAAACTAATTTATCAGTCGCACATGTAGACTGGTGTAGCTTCATCAACACACGTTATTCGAGTCGTCCTGGAGTAAACTATGCGTGTATCTATACTATTTTGGGGATAAAATAATTGTTATGTAATTTGATAATAGCAATTCTATACGTACTTTTTAATTTTCTCAAGCAGCCGCTTACTTTGCCAGATTATCGGCTAAAACGTCGGGTGATTTTTCCTTCACCAATTCTTTTTAACGTTCTTCTTGTTTTTATCTCTATTCGCCGAATCGAGAGAAGAGAGCAGTGAACTTTGTGCTTTTAGAATAAATTATGGTTTCCGCTAAAATCTTTACTATTTACTTAGCGTTCTTGATGTTAAGTAGGAATAGTGATAGTTAATTAAATTCCGTTAAAATATAAATGTATTGTTTCCCCGTTAAAGGAAAATATTGAGAGGAAACACCTACTCTATAAAAACAACAATATATAAAAAAATTATTGCAGACATTGATAGCAAATCGATTGATCACTGTCTGAACATCCCTCATAATAGTGAGGGAGGTATATGCGCAGCAATGGAACCATCAGAAGTCTGAAGTAATAACAACAGATAATATCGATTAAAAAACATGTGAAAACCAAACAATTATACAAAATATTGAATGTGAAAAAATAAATAAAAAAGTGGTTGAACAAAATTTTAAACCGTATCACCAAAGAGTTTGCATTACGTCGGAGCGCAGCGACGTAATACAAACTCTTTGCGTATCACATACAACCTGGCTAAAAGAGAATACCTAAACCTACTTTAAAATATGCATTTTGTATGAATGAAATATGAATGCACTGTATACCCCTAATGACTAATAATGACTATAAAACCCGATCACGATTACGCGCACGATCCCAAGCAGTAACTACAGTTCAATCAGCTCGGCTTTCTTTCTTTTCTTTTCGAAACTGTACAATAAATACATATATAACCATCCGGAGATTTGTCAAATTACATTAGTTATAACCGCATCATTATACGGCAGAGGTAAATTATAATATGTAGCATTTATACACTTTTATATTAATATGTAGAGTAACAATTTCAAAAAGAAAAAATGTATTTTAGCTTATAGTTTAGTTTAGTTTATTGAGTTTCAATTGTGTATATTTTATTGCAAAAATTATTGAATTTTTTAGCACTAATTTAATTCCAACCCTCGCCGCATTTTTAACGAACAATATCACTTGTTCATATGTCAAATAACCAAGTATTTGCCTGAAAAAAAAAATTAAGTGCCTAAGATCAAACTTACCGAATAGCCTCGTTTCACCGCCAATAACTCTTTAAGACGTGCTTTTAGTCTCTCAGCTCCACGAAAGCAGCATTATCGCGTGCGGTGACGGCGGGCGGGTAGCGGTCCGGGCGCGCTCCGACAGTCGACTGGGGCAAATAGAGCGGGAAAGCTCGCCTCCTCAAAGCTACTGAAAGTTTCCAGCCTGAAAGCGACTCGCGTTCGCGTTCAGTGGGGGAGGATTGACAGACGCCTATTTAGAAAGTGCTGCTTGGTTCAGGAAATGTGAGGGGCCATTTTATGAAAAATTATAATAAATCTCTTTATTGCAGCCACTAAGGCCATTTAAGAAACCCGTGTAACATATTTTACAATATTTATTTTTCCATGTTACGAGTATGTGGCGCGAAAGCAAGAAAAAGACCTTTTTTCATGTTCTGTAGACGCTCTCTAGAAGTAATCAGTTTTTAAAATTACGAAATTCTGAAACATGCTCGATTTTTGTATATTTTCTTCAATATCATTCAAACTATGCATTTTAAAATAATTAAAATATATTTATATTCCTTATAACAAGCCCTTTTCATTGATATGTCACATGATGCACTTGAAAAAAAAATTTTTACTTTCTAATTTGTCCCCCTAAATCTAAATTCATTACTTTACTTTAATTTACACTATACTTCCGTGATTGGGTCATCAAATTCTATATTTATGTACCAAATTTCGAATAATTTTTCGTCCAGTAGATTAGGAGAAATTAAGCTGTGACAGACGGACAGACACAAGAGTGATCCTATAAGGGTTTCGTTATTTTCCTCTTTTGAGGTACGGAACCCTAAAAATGAAAAAAAAATCTAATGAGAAACGTTATATTTACTACAACAATATGTAGATAACAATGTCCATAATCAGAATCGGAAAGTGAGCAAGTATGAATAGTTGGAGCAAAAAGGAACCATCTCAGCATAGGTTGCAGATCACTGGATGTGACCTGCAACGCTGGTTTTCATCAAGTCCTTTCCGCCATGAACACTGTTTCATACAAACATTTCCTAAAAAATATTTCAAGCTAAGAGGCAATAAATATTGACCAGGCGGGGGGCGGCATTGGACCTAAATACGCCTGTGAACGTGATTTTGAAGTCATACTCTATGGGCAGTAAACTATTTTCTTGTAGCGTTGCTGGTTACGATATCTACATAGAATTACGACTTCAAACATATGACGTGATAAATTAATTAATTCGTTTTCAAATTTAGGGAAAAAAATTGTTAGCGGATAGAAAATAAAACTAACTGTTAAATCTTCTGATTATGCTTATGATAAGCTTTGTTCACACTCCCTCCCACGCGTGGTTACATATTTTTAAAATTACTAAGCGAAGTTCTTTGACCTTTAGCATTTCTGATTAAAATCTGAATTATTTGTTTGTAAAATTTCGGTATAGTTGTTTTATATTCGCTCATATTCGTGTTAAACAGTATAATTTTAAACGTACATTAACATTAACATATTTATAATTTTAAACGTGAAATTTTAGTTTCACAACATTACTGAAATAAATTATATACATATTCATTTGGTAATCTTATTAATAAAATATAATCCCCGGATGAGTTGGTTCGATAAGAAAATAGTTATTGAAAATTACCCCCACGGACTTTAAGAACCTGGCGACTACCCGAGTAGGTATAATATTATAATGCGAAATTACATTATTCTCTAGTGAATACATTTTATATTAAGCTGACTTGATAGAAAAAGATGCGTAAATTACTAAGGAAACTTTTCTAAATTTATCGTAGCGTCATCGCTGCTAATAATTTTAGATTCTTGTGAGATTATTATGAAGAAATAAGTGTAAATTAAAAAACACTTTATAGGTAAACGCCACATTATGTACTAAAAATAAATTCATAACAATACAGTGTTAATAATGTAACAATGAAAGACGTGTACGAATTCATTATAAAAGTTTGGGTATTCTTGCTTAGTGTGGTTTTTTGTTTTTCGTGTCACAATGTTTTTTATAGCCACCTATAGACAAGACATAAGTATGCAGACTGATTCAATGGCCATATATTTATATATAGGTACATTTTAATCAATAGTTCTAAAATATCGTCAAATTAATTTATAGTTTGACTTTTATCTGAACATATAGATTTTTTTATAGAAAGCGCGACGTTTCGTGCCGAGCCACAGATAAGGTGTCTAACGACGCCCATGAACATTCAGTCGTACGCGGGGGTTGCGAATGCCATGCCGGCCTGACAGGTCTGCCTATTCACGCTTCTCTTGAAGGACCCGAGACTATACTTGGGCGGAAAAGGGTGGAGATACCGTTCCCGAGTTTACCAGTTCTGTCGAGGAAAGGTCTGCAGAACCGATTGGTATGCATCAGCGGTAAGTCCAGCGTATAGGGATGCAATCCCTGCCCAGTGCGCGTTGTGCGGAGGTGGAAAGGCGACGACGACGGCGGAATCGCGTCAAACAGCTCCTCCGAGCATTCCCCATCGAATAAACGATAGAACAAACTTAGGGCGCCGAAGTTATCATAGGCAGCATATCATTGATATGCAGAAGAATGATGACAGATGCAGTGTGGGTGACACATAGATCCCTGTGGGACGCCGGCATTCACTGACATGGCGTCCGACGAGCAACCGTCCACTAGGACCTGAATATTACGTCCGTGTAGGCAGTCGGCGACCCAGTCACACAGGCCAGAAGGCAGTAGATAATTTAGATAGATATAAATAGTGTATTTCTCAAAAAAATACATTTCACAGAAACAATGCACGATATATAATTCGACATGAGGTGCAAAATCGACTTATCCCTTATAAAGTTTTCTTCCAGCAAACCTTCGGATGTTTGAAAGTCGTATGTTGTGAAATATAAGCAGGTACGTACATTAACAACGTATAAAGAATTATAATATTTACTTGCTTTTTAATACTGAAATATTATGTCAATTTTCAGCAGGTATTAACAAAATATTTGAGAGTGGGAATCTGAAATAAAATATAATGAATATTTAATATTATAACATAGTATTATACATATATTGTATTTTTATATATTAGTACTAAGCATGTAATCGCTTTATATTTCTTCACTAGAGGGATGGGAAATCGAAAATGAAAAAAAAAAATTGAACGCAGTAGATTGCGTAAACCAATATAAGAAAACTGTAAAAAAATTTTGTGGAAAAAAATTTGTTATCTAAAAAATTGGTTGTCTGTAAAGTCGGTTTACGGACGATAGTTTTACGTGATAACGTCATAAATTCTAAATTTGAAATCTTTTCCGACCGGCCAGATGCGCTTAATATATTATGGTACGAGTAACCTCCTTTCAATTTGTGCTGCCCTGGTACTTTAGAACCAGAGAGATAAATGTTTACAAGCCGACGCTTGGGCCGATTGTGCCTCTCTATCGCTTGTTACGCGCTCTCGCTTGCACACACAGGCTCAGATGGAACGTGACACTTTTTCGTGCGCGCAGCCGGTGTTCATCAATTTATAAGACGTGACGTTATCACGTGAAAAAAATTAAGATATCGATATTCCCGAGACAAAAGGCATAAAGCCTTTTGTCTCGGGAATATCGATAGTACATTCATTATTGTCGACTTTTCCATATGCCGCTCATCCGTACGCACGGCACGTCCCCATATAGGTTGACTGCCCGATTGATCCAAACTCCGAAGGGAGCCGAGTTCAATATTCGCATATAATTTTATTTGGCCTATAAACTGTTTGCTGATCCCTCAATCAATTTAAATCGCAGCACACTTGACGAGCGGAGCGCGCGCCACGAGAGCGCGTGCAAACATTTCCAATCAGTCGAGAGCTCCCCCTCCCGCTGAGTTCACGGTAAGGGACGAATACGTTTTTGCGAAACCATCTTTACTACTTATATCCGCCATTGTGAGATTAATTCGAATAATCTGTAACGGAAAATACCTAAGAAACTCTTAGTATGTTTTTATGTACGCTTTTAAGTCGAGAAATACTCAATCAGTTCGCATGGGGTTTTCACTGACATTTTCTTCTTGAGTATTTATGTTTATGCTGTAAATATTAATGTTCTTGTGAGCGGTAGTATGAATTAACTATTGTAAATTACTTTAATATAATACAGTTTTAAGGTACTAACAAAACATTGTGACTTGCGAAGTTTGTTTGTCAGTTCTTCTTCGCATTGAATTTAGAACTGGCGAAATTTTCGAGATGTCCAATCGTAGGTTACCTACCTATGGATGAAATTATACAATAAACAATACAATAAACAATAAACAAAGTTACACGGTTTATTGACTTGTAAATTGTAAAAGGAAGGAAAGCAAAAGCAATGAGTGAGAAAAGAAAAGAAATTAACTGACCATACTAAAAAATTTGCCAAGTAACCCTCAAAATTTTATTCTCTGAAAATATTATTAACAAACATTACATTTTATCAAAACCAGTTTATGGCAGATGCTTTAGAACATTTCATTCTTCGCCTTCACCCCCACTGCCTGCGTGCTTTCCTTACCGAATTTACCTGCAATATCGCATAATATGCTTATACCACAACTGAAAAAGTCAAGTCACTGCTGAACCGGTGACTACTGCACCAAACATTTTCAAATTAAAGATCAAGTAATGTTTCAATGTTGGAAAAGACGAACTTATTGTAGAATATAATGTCTTTCAGCAAAATCTTGTACACAACAGCATAGCCAATGTATTAGTTCCTCGCAGCGTATTTCTTCGCCTGAGTGACATACACATAAATGCATGCCAAAGCAATCTGAAAAGTGCACTTGTGCATATTCGAATGTTAAACCGCACACTTCTGAAAGCTATAATACATACAACCATAAAGTAACAACGTACCATCTCTTCTCTATCTCTACCTCTATATCTATCTCTACTTCTTATACAAGGGACGTCTGCCCGTATTTATGTATGTTAGAAGTAAACTCCGGAACCACTGAACAGATTTAGATGCGGTTTGTACCTTTGAAAAGAGTAGTTCTTGAGGCTCACTATAGATAGATATACCATCACGCTAAATAGGCTTAGGGCTGGCTGAGCAGTATCAAAGAAAGTATAGTATGGATGCGAGAGAGATAATATAAGAGAAGCGATCGTTTATTATTGATATTTGCGTTTAAATCAGACTTGCTATTAAACCGAGTCTACCGCGAGCGAAGACGCGGGAAAAAGCTAGTATATCATCAATCATCCATCATCATACTAATAATAAATCTGCAGATAAGGGATTGTCATCGAGTAAGTTACTTTGTTTTATTAGATACTAAGTTTGAAGGTTCTATGTATGATACTGAAACTGACAATTTTTATAAATATTTTCTGTATGTATGTATGTTCCTCCATAACCCTTAAACCGATCATCCAAATTCCACAAAACTTAGAACAAGTACATTTAACTATACGTGAGCGAAGCAAAAGCTAGTAAATTCATAATTGTGACTACAAAAGTGATACACACACAAGCCTCTTGTGTTGTCACCAGGGAACAGCTGTACATTGAACAGATTATATTATACCTAATGTGGTGGTCTGCCTAATGTCCATTCCTACAGTCAGTAAGGTTGGAAGTTGTGCGTGGGAACCCTCGTCACCTGTCCGCATAGTTATCTGCGCTAAGTCCGCCGGTGTCCGACAATTTCATATTGTCTCGGTCCCTGTGCGTATAAATGTCCACTTTTATTGAATGATCCACGTCTGTATAAATTATACGTATTCTTTATTCTTTATTTTTTATTCATCATTCGTATGGTAGTACACTGCGCTTCAATTTGTCCTGTTTGGTTTTTACAATCCGGTTCGACTACACCCACAAAGAAGAGCCGGTAAGAAACTCCGCAGGGTTTTTTCAACGTCTTCGATTACAATACAATACATTGTGACTAGCTACACAATAGACACAGCTTACAGTTTTAAGATACAGTTTGAGAGCTAGAATAACTATAATTTAAGCTTGATAAAATTGTGGCCACATAAAATAAAAATTATAAGTAAAAGTATTAATCAAATCAGGCATATAGAGCCTTTGTAAAAAATTGTTGATACTCGTACATATCGTATCAAGTCATGTCAATTACAAATATTCATACGACATTGTAGTACAATGTCAAAAAAAATATTTAAAATAAATAAATAAATTTGATACATTAATATCAAATTGAAATTGAATTCAAATTGAAAAAATACCTACTCTAGGCAAATTATAAGTACCTACCAATCAAGCGCGTGTAATCCTCGTACATAAATGAAAGGTCGGTCGAAGTGTCTATATAAATAGTTCATATGTTCCATCCAGTTGAGTGTAGCCGGCACGACCAAAAGGAAGCACTGCCAGTGCACCTAGTTCATCACCGGTATTTTAGTTGATGTAGACATTCAAGTTTCCATAAAAAGGCAAGCTTTTGTCCGCAGCTCCGCAAGCAGTATGGCCGGCTTTTGGCAAAAGTTTCTAACTGCTGAAATGCGCAAGCTTTTCGTTCACTGCTCAGGTCCCTGAATACATATCGTGACATAGCCGATAACCACCCAGTCCGAGCTGTGCCAGATTCCGTTAGTGAAAACCACATATGTGCCGCACTGCAAAGGTGTGGAATGGGCTCACAGGGAATATCTTACCCCACTCCTACAATCCACTGATCCTCAAATCGCGGGTTAATAGCCTATCCCCAACGACATTAGTCCACCTCCAAGCCGGACTGGCGCCTCCTCGGCGGTGAAATTGGCTGCGCCTGAGGCTTCGACCTCGGGAAAAGCCACCCAGTTCGGAAGCAATAAAAAAAAATATATATATATATAGGGTGTTTGATGGCCATAGGTCATAAAGCAAACCAGGTACTCCTGAGCCTATTTGGAGCAAAAAACTTAGATGACATTTTGTTCTACGGTGAACTTTTTTTTTTCATACTAACAAAATAAAGACACTTTAGTTTAGTATGGAAAAAGAAAATAAAAAGTTCACCGTAGAACAAAATTTATAGCTCCAAATAGGCTCAGGAGTACCTGGTTTGCTTCATGACCTATGGTCATCAAACACCCTGTATAAATCAACTAAGCTGTAGAAACGAAACTAAGAACAAATTTGAAAAAATAAACTAACAAGCTTATTTTTCTCACTCCCACAAGCTGAAGACACACAAGCACGCGCTCTGTCCACGTGGGCTAGACACGCGCGTGGTCGCGCTCGCCCCGCTGCTGTCAGCGGCAGACACCGACCGCAGTCGGCTTGTTCCAATATCTTAGCCCGTGCATCGGTTCACCGCACCACGTGACGGATGCTGCCTACACTATCCACTATCCCCTACTTACATACTAACCCGTCCGCAGGGTCCTCTTACAGGAGGGGAGATCACCACAGGTTATCTATTGCTCAGTAGAGTGTGACTGGCGACCGACAAAAACACAAGTCACCATAGTGAAAATGTGGTGATTTTGTTGAAAGTCTGAAATCTGAAATGTCTGTAAATAATTATATTAAATTTATTGCAATTATATAAAGGTTAAAATACTACCTCAATAATAGAATATTGAAATAATATTTAAAGACCACGTATTTTCCCAGGGTTAAAGGTAAAAGCAGAGATAGATTTTAAAGTCTCTCTGAAACCACGCTTTCACGCTCTTGAAAAGAAGACTTTGCCGCCCTGGAAGACCGTGTCGCCCATGAGAGGCCAGATTTAATCGATCTTCGTATTAGCGGCCTTCTTAGGAATATATTGAAGCTGTTGGCAATTAATGTTGCTGTCATTCGAAAGCTGATTTATTCCGCTTTAAAACTTTCATTTTCACGCTTTGTAACAAGCTAGTGTGCATGTAAATGTTTCTGCTTCCTTTGTATGCTATTGGTTATAATTTTTTTTTACAAACAACATGCACGGGTGGCTATTTCCAAAACTTCAACGGATGATCAGACACAGCCAATAACATCACTCCTCGCGAAACCACGCTCAGACAGAAAGAGAATTGAAATTTGGACACGTCAACAACATTTTTTATTCGCCCATTGTATTAGCTCGGCGAAAGATAGAACGGGGAAGAAGACTGCCTCTCGGCAAGGTTTATTATAAAGGCCTCCGCTCTTAGCCTTATTCAGCGAAAAACAAATCGATACTAACCATCCACATTTTCGTCTACGACAAATTCTCTAGTATGTCTTTGTCCTCTGCGGCGAAACGGACTGTGCCCGATAAATGCGGGAACACACAGAGACCTGCGCGGTCTCTTTAGGTCTTTGAAATGACCCAAATAGAACTCTCAATTAAAGGCGATCCCATATATTTCCATGATTGAATAGATTTCTTGGTTGTATGGCGAGCTACAAAGCGAATAGGCAACTCTTGGTGGTGTGTTAGGTAATAAATATGTTATTCTATTTCATAGCATTATACATATAATGTTTTCTCTGGAATTTGGTTTCATGTTTTTCTTCGCCTACGGAAAAATATAAAAAGTCCATGTAATTTGTTTATCTAGACCTATTAACTATCATATTATCGTAAACTTATACTTTTAAAATTGCAGTTGCCTCTAGCTGAAATAATAAACTTTCCATTACAAATGTAGTATGCTAATTAAAAATTAAATACCTCTTTCCGCCATTATATCCATTATCGTAAGTTAAAGACGATAAGAAACTCATTGAGCGAAGTCAATCACTACTAACAACTAGTAAATATTCTCATGTTTTAAATTACATTCCATAGAATTTGCAATACAAATTATACTACCTAATCAAAATTGATTAGGTAGTACAATTTGTGCTGCAAATTTCCGTGAAACATTGTCAAATGTCCACAGATTGTTCGTGCACTTAAAGTAATTTACATTAAGAAAAAATAAAATGCTTTGTCATATTTTACAAATGTCCAATAACGATCGATGACTTCTAGTCTAGTCTAATTCGAATTTATGTCCAATGCTAAGTAATTTCTTTGTTTCCCGAAATTTTGTGGAAACCAAACCCACTTGAACGCAACCCATTCTGGCGAACTGATCGACAGCATATTTGAAAGTGCGAGTCACAGCGAGTGCGAGACATTTAGGTACTCAGGTAATTAATGTAATTATCCAACTCCGTTTTATCACCCGGCTTCAGACTGTAAATGTTAAACTCAATCCGCTAGCTCATCCTAGGAGAGTGAATGCCTCGTAAGAAACAGCCCCCATCGCTAAAGTTTTACAGCTGAAAAGTTCTGGCGGCGGGTCGGTGACCGGTTAATCTCTATCGCATTTTCTGAAGCAACTCACCGCGCCGGGGTGTCTGTTGCACGGGAGCGGTAGAAAATATCGACTCTATTCTCATGAAAAAGTACTGTCTGTTTATAATTTTTTTTTTTATTTTCACGTTTTTTGTGTACATATTTATATTAATTTTATATATTTATAAAATAAAATACCTATACAAAACTAATAGAAACAGACAAAAACCAAAAACGGTATTCTCGCCGGCGGCGGCGGGAGGCGGACCTCCAAGCACGCCGGCGGGTGCAGGCCGTGGCTGGCTACGGAGCTCTCCGACGCGAGACTAAGCTTCGAGCGGTAGGTGGTGGTACTAGACACGTAGGCCACCACCACCCCCATCTCTGAGAGCTCCGTATCCACCGGCTGCGGGGCGACGACACGCAGTCCTTTCATTGATCTTGATCATCGTGCGTGCGCTGCCGTTGCGCACCGTACCGCCACGCCGCCGGTAGCGGGGGCCGTAGTCAGAGCACGAAACCCCGATAGCCCCAAGCAGGCCGGTTGATGTGGCGGACATCGTCGTCCCGTCGTAGGTCTTGTGGCGGGAGCGCGATGTTGTTCGGCGAACCTTGGTGGTGGGTGTGCGCTGTCGTCTAAGAAGTGGCAGGTGAGCGAGACACAGGGACACGTCAACATCGTCGTCGGTGTAAGCGAGGATGGCGGCATAATCGTGCGGGGCGGCGGCGGCGCGCTGATGGCGCGGCAGGCTCCACGCAAGCTGCGGTGCGCCCTCACCGCGCCCTCCTCTGGCCCGGGGCGGGCACGCCGGGCGTGTCCCTGTCTTCTGCCGTGCTATCTTGTACAAGTCGTCACCATATTCCGGGGGTGCCGAGCGGCGGCGCTGGTGGTTGTCGCATGGTGTTGCACACCATGCGAGGTGCTGCGCCGTTGGTGGTGGGGCCGCGTATACACGCGAACTCGGCTTCTTTGCCCTCAGAACTCGGTTTAAAAGTTTTTCTCATTTGTGAGAAAAAAATTTAGCGACCTGTCACTTTGACAGCTTCTTCTTTTATAATTATTATTATTGGATTTCGTTGAGCGTTCTCCATCCTTTAGGGACTCTGATCCCTAAGGAGTAGAGAAGTGGGTTTTTATAGTAATTCAATGTTCCACAGAAAGACAGACAGAGAAAGGCGTTCTACAGAAAGACGGCTGCAAAATATTTAATCATTCCGGCAGTGTTGCAAACCTCTGCTTTTTTTAAAGGTAAAATAAAATATACTTGTAATATTTATGACAAAGATTAAAAGAATTGAGGGAGCGAAAATAAAGGTAAGCATAATATAGGTACGTATTTCCGCGAGCAGTAGTGCACGCACAGACATCTCCCTTACTCTCGCGGATCGCACACAGTTCGAGCAGCGAAACACATTTCCTTTCCCGGTCATTGACCAAACGTGCCAGTATCCTGGCGGGTGAAGGCCCGCTATACTCTCACATTACTAGGTGTAGAAAGGGTTTTCTCGGAATAACACGATATTTCAATGGATCCATACAACGCCATACTCTGTTCAAGCCTATTTCAAGTAAACTTTATGCTTAGTCTATTCATTCTGCGTCTAAGTTATATTTTTCTAGGATGTTAGGGAGGTTCGATGTCTCATTTAGAGTAGGAGGTACAAAATAATGTTTTCACATTCGTATTTCGAATGTTTAGGTTAACACCAAACAATTCAAATGGATAGCATAATATGTAGAGCAGGTGGATGAGCAGGTTAAAAGTCCAATATGTGTGCACACTTGAGCATTTCCATCACGCGTATTTCAAGTAAACCTTATAGTCTATTCATTCTGCGTCTAAGTTATATTTTTGCAGGATGTTAGGGAGGTTCGATGTCTCGTTTAGAGTAGGAGGTACAAAATAATGTTTTCACATTCATATTTCGAATGTTTAGGTTAACACCAAACAATTCAAATGGATAGCATAATATGTAGAGCAGGTGGATGAGCAGGTTAAAAGTCCAATATGTGTGCACACTTGTGCATTTCCATCACGCGTATTTCAAGTAAACCTTATAGTCTATTCATTCTGCGTCTAAGTATATTTTTGCAGGATGTTAGGGAGGTTCGATGTCTCGTTTAGAGTAGGAGGTACAAAATAATGTTTTCACATTCATATTTCGAATGTTTAGGTTAACACCAAACAATTCAAATGGATAGCATAATATGTAGAGCAGGTGGATGAGCAGGTTAAAAGTCCAATATGTGTGCACACTTGTGCATTTCCATCACGCGTATTTCAAGTAAACCTTATAGTCTATTCATTCTGCGTCTAAGTATATTTTTGCAGGATGTTAGGGAGGTTCGATGTCTCGTTTAGAGTAGGAGGTACAAAATAATGTTTTCACATTCATATTTCGAATGTTTAGGTTAACACCAAACAATTCAAATGGATAGCATAATATGTAGAGCAGGTGGATGAGCAGGTTAAAAGTCCAATATGTGTGCACACTTGAGCATTTCCATCACGCGTATTTCAAGTAAACCTTATAGTCTATTCATTCTGCGTCTAAGTTATATTTTTGTAGGATGTTAGGGAGGTTCGATGTCTCGTGTAGAGTAGGGAGGTGCAAAATAATGTTTTCACATTCATATTTTGAATGTTTAGGTTAACACCAAACAATTCAAATAGATAGCATAATATGTAGAGCAGGTCTATGAGCAGGTTAAAAGTCCAATATGTGTGCACACTTGAGTATTTCCATCACGCGTGTTACAAGCTAACTGATGCAAATTGTGTACATTAGTACAAAGTACTGTACGACAAATGCAGTTCTTTCTAAGGTTGACTGGAACAGAGTACTTGTCCAAGTCTGTCTTTGCCCACTCCTGCGTATTTTATTTTGTTTTCACGTAATGTTTTTTTCTGTTAATTATGTGCAATAAAGTGTTTCTATTCTATTTCATTTCTTTCATTCTATTTTATTCTATGTTAGATTTTCATTAAATAAAAAAATTGCCGGATCTTATTAGTTAGGATGTCTTATTTACATAAATTATGACCAATGTACCACACGCGCAGAAGTTTCAATCTCGTGTCCTCGAATTGACATCATTTTTGAATAATTCCTCTATCCGGCAATCAGACAGCGATTTCTCCAATTTGCGACCTCAATAGGATAAACTATTCGATGTCCTTGCGAGTAATGCTCTATCTCATTATTAGCAGTAGAGATCTTACGGCGTACTTGCTACATACCTACCTACTTAGTACTTACATATAAGTCAATATGTTCAAGAAAAAAATTAGTCGCAAATTGTCTGCTTGTTACAGCATTTTTCCCTTTCTTTATATCTGACGAACTGCACGAGAAGAAATACGATCAAGTATGTTTGTGTATGTGTATGTGTGTTGAGTAACTAAGCAGGATGTTAGGTTCCATAGAGGAGAAGAAAGTGTTTTTTTTTTTATGGAAACTGACACGGTTGGCTACATCACCTACAACATCCGTGGTATCAGCCCATAACACCGGGTGAACTAGGTGCCATGTCAGTGCTTCCCTTCATTTCATGTCGGCTACAATGAACTGGACGGAAAACACGAACTATATACATAGCCGTTTCGACCGACGTTTCGCTTCAGTGTGGTGGGACCAACCCGGCCGGGATAAACGCTACCACCTAGGAAGGTAAGAAGGGAAGGGACCTACAGTTTAACGTGGAATCCGAACCACGGTCAGCCTCCAACGGTCGAACGGTTACCCAACCAAGTACTGACCGCGCTCAGCGATGCTTAACAACAGTCGACCGATCGCACCACTGAGCTATCGAGGCTGACAAAGTGTCACGCAACATGTAAAAAAGATTATAACTAGACAATGTATAAATATTCACAGCCATGAATATTTGGTCGACGATCTCGTCTTTACGAGCGCACAACCACAAGGGTACATGATTTATTGCGGAGAAGGAATCCTCGTAAGTGAGATGAAATGTCACATATAATAATGCGATGCTCAGGCTCGGGGCCCGCACGACCCACAGGGTCGGTGCCTCCCTGAGGAGTCTCGCCGCTTTTGGTCTAGTGTTTTTACTGAAGTGAGCCTAAGGCGGTGAATAATGAGGGTGCCTAAATATCATACAGTGTCAGATGTGGAAGAATTATTTGACTCTTTCGTAGAATCCTTCGTCTTTTTTTTGTGATTTTTTGTAGGAAATAATTTAACTTGACTTTGATTTTTAACCGACTTCAAAAAAAGGAGGAGGTTATCAATTCGAGTGTATGTTTTTTTTTGTATGTTTGTTACGCGATTTCTCCGTCAATTGTAGGCTTATTTGGAAAATAATTTTTTTGTTTGTTAGGTACTTCCAAGGTGGTCCCATTTCAATTTTATCGAAATTGGTTCAGCGGTTTTCGAAAAATCAACATAATACTGTTGATTGTGTGTGAACTTGTGCAGAACTACTACGAGCAGAACTTGTGGTGTGGTCTTTTTCAGCAATTTTCAGTTTGATAATTTACTATGGTGTGTGGTTACCTTCAGCAAAACTTTTATGATGTGGACTTTTTCAGCAATTTGCAGTTTGACACATATGGCGAATAATTCTGTACCTCTTCAATCGATTTCGATTATTCTTTTTTATGCAATATTACTAAAAAGAATTAAATAAAAACTGTTTTAAAAAATATAAAACCGACTTAAAAAAAAACTAGAACTAAAAAGTATTAAATACCTAATATTTTGAAATAGTCATTGTATTGAAATACATGAATCGATATTTGTGATACATATTCGGACCCTTGTTTCATGAATATTCTAAATTTGAAATCTTTTCCGACCGGCCAGGTGCGCTTAATATATTATGGTACGAGTACCATCGAGCTGGTCTGATGATGGAGACGGAAGGTGGCAATAGGAGCTCCTATACTACACATGATAAACCCATCGTGTTTGGGCTCGTTGCATTTGTCTTCACGAGCAATTTACTTTAGACCTAGGAGAGGTGGTCCCATTTTAATTTGGTCAAGATCGGATTGGAAAGCGAGGCGGAATGGCGAGGCCGAAGGCCGAGCGGTTCCGCCGAGTACATTAAAAGCAAAAAACGATGTATGTATGAAATAAAAAAAATCGAACCCTAGAGTTCAAGGCGGTGCTAAAGCAAGCAAAAATGATGCACGAAATAAAACATGAGTGGATGATATCCTTTGTGATTTGTGTAGCCTTCTTTAGCACCGCTTTAAACTCTAGGGTTCCATTTTTTTTATTTCATACATTTTTGAAAGCGGTTTTAATATTTTTTTAAATAGTTTTTCTTACTTCTCTTGTCACTTAATTCAATTAACTCTCTTCACTTAGTTTTTACTCATAAAAATATGTAAATCACCAGTAAAGTTCAGCAGAGAGAGCCCAGCCACGCTGCACAATAGTCAGCCTGTCAGTCAGCGTGTATGCGTCCACTGCTGGACATAAGCTTCTCTAATTGTCATCCAGCCTTTCCGGCTTTCAACGGTACGGAACCACCGATTACTCTGCTTACCCCGATTGTCGGGATTCAGCGTGTGTGATATGTATGTATGTATGGAACCACTGCTTTCCGCCGACGACGTACTTGATGTAGTCGTCCCACCAACGCACATGTGCGTCGTACAATAATGGAAGAACATTACGTAGGTTTTTTGTATGTAGACCAGCATGGGTGGCTGTGCCGAGAGACCAATGGTGCAGTCGACAGAGCCAAAATCACCTCTCCTCGCGAAACCACGCTCAGTTAGGTGCCATGCCAGCAGATTTGCGGACTGTTGCTAGGCTGTCTAGCCCGTTAATACGACGCTTGAAGACACCCAGGTTAAAGGATTCAGGAAATACACTCACCGGAAGACAGTTCCACACTCTAGCAACAAATAGTAGAGCACCAAATTAAATTTTCAAGTGAAACTATTCCCGTTTTCGTATAATGTTCACAGAATTCATTTTATTTGAAAAAATAAAATTAAAATGGTATTATGTATATTATAGTATTTTAAAAACATCTAGGTACTTGTAAATTGTATCAGCATAAATGCAGCGTCTGAGTTTTTCTCTGTTTATCACACACGGAAACATCCACACGACACGGAATAGTTGTTCACCACTCCACCCACAACCCTCGGCACTGCACGCTTCAGTCCCTCTCTATAGGTCTCTAGTCGAGTACACTTGTCCAGCAGATTGCTCTCTTCAAACAATGGAACTCTGCAATCTACGCTGTTTCTCTGTTTATGCAACTCTATTCCGAACACAGAGGGTACAATTCCGAATGGCAGAAGTGAGGATGTTAGGACTATATTCGAAAAATAGGAATAAAGTTTCGTTAAATCATTAAAGTTGTACCTAGGATGAGCGATGCTTGTAGTATTTTATCCGAGCTTAATGAGTTGAGTTCAATCAGATATACATATTTAATTGACATTTATTTCATTTTTGAAACCTACCTAAGGTCTATAACCTATAATGTTCGTATGTACCTACGAGTATATTAACATCCGAAAACATGTTGCATTTATGGGAACCGCATCTAAATCGATTGAGCCGTATATCGAGTCATAAGCGAAAATACATTCATTCAGACGGCAGACCATTAACGACTTGCGGACGTGGCGAATTTATTTCAATAAATTGTACATGTTTTTGATGTACATTAATGCAAATATCATAAACTGTAAACTTTCCATGTCTGCAAGTACATTGGAAATGTTTACAAAACTGTATGAGGATGATGAAGTATATATAACTGATAGAATGCATTTTAATAACAGAATTTTGTTCTGTTTGTCGGTTTGTTTATCCGAGTAGGTATCACGTAAAAACTATTGACCCAATTCGGATGGAATTTCGCGGCGCAGGTACGGCTAGTTGAATAATAAATCCACGCGAGCTGACTCAGCTAGTAAGTACATTACATAAAACTTATTAGATAAAATATTATGTTTTATGTTATGTTCGATAAATAATCAAACCATTAATTTATTTATAATAATTTTACGCAATAACTACTCCGACCTTCAAATGTACTTATTGATAGAAACAACACCGTTAAATAGAGTTTGCTTGACACCAAAGGTTAAGTGAGTTAGTTGGCTGCGGGAAAAAAAGCATATTCCGAAGGTTGTCGGGCTAAACCATAATATATACTATTAACCTGTGCTCCGGCTCTGACGCTCTGAAGTCGGTACCTAAGTATTTTTCGGTGGCACCACTTCCTTGTTCTCAAATATTCGGAAAAGTAAGGGGTTTTATTGATGAGACTAGTTTATTCTCGCGGATTCGCTGGAGATACATTTCGGGGCTATTCGTTAATTCTGCCCCTACTGACGCAGTTACTGCTGCAGGCCAGTTCTCTTCTGTGTTCTTCCTTCATGAATGAAGTATTAAATATTTAAGTAGAATCAAATATTTTCCAAGTGGCAAAAATTTTAACAGGCAGCCGTGACAAGCTGACAACCTGCTTACTAATAAGATCAATATATTTTCTTATACTGAATATTACGTATGTACTGTATAAAAACAATTTCGTTAGCAGGTACGTATAATTACCAATTTAGAAGTCTACGTAAGGATGAAGACCGACACCGCATCGGTTCTAACCGGATGTAACTTGATCAGTTTTACGACGACATAGACGAGCGTAAACACACCATCATTTAGAGACATAGTGGCAACAACCACCATCGTGCAAAACTCAACTTACAACACAACAGTACATTATTTTGTACTGTGGCAATACTTATCTACTCGCATTGCCTTCTTAGAAATAACTTATATTTTATTTTATTTTTATTAACATACTTTAAAATGTCGCTACATCTCATAGAATAATTTTATTAAAGCTAAAAGATTATTAAAACTCATGAATATAAATGATCCCTGAATACGCTGAAGCAGCCTCGTTTCGGTGTTAGGGTTTAAATCAATTAGTTATCAGAGCCCTCGTTTGGCAATATTGAATATTCTAAAGTGGATCTGAAATATGCTATTCTCAGTTATAGGAAAATCATAAAAAGTATATTCTCCTCAAGATTAATATAATTTTGCTCAATCTATATAACTCTAGTGGAGTGGAGATGTCTGGCAGAAATCTTCTACCAACCAACACGAACTATACTAGTAGCACGAGAAGACTGCGTTAACTACTCGGCTAATATTCCATAATATTGTCGGTGCTGTGCTGTAATTTACCGGAGTCCTTGCAGCACAAAACCGATTATCCTGCTTACTCCGATTCTCGGAATACAACGTGTGCTGTGAATGTATGTACTTCCATAGTATCAAAAGATCAAGTAACAGACTTAAAATCAAGATTGGAGCAGCATCACATTAGCTTCGCAAAGTACCCTCCGCGCTGCCGACGACGCGTCGCGACGTAGGAGCTCAGAAGTGGATCCTTCCGCTGCTAAATATAGTCCTGATTGAATAACGAGCTGCGACAGGATCTGCGAACACTGCAATTGTTAGCAACATCAGACCACCACAGCCGCCCAATCTGCCTGTACCAACAAAGGGGACAGAAATAGACCATCTTTATTTAGACCACGTAGGTTGCAGATGGAATTTGCAATCAGTCTGGATTTAGATGACGAGCAATTTGAGCAGGGCAAGTCATGGTTCTTGGGAATGTAAATGCCCGAGGCATTCCTGCACCATTTCAATGAAAATTATCTGTTATTTCCACGGTATGTACCTACCACGAACTCACGCAGTCATCACATCTTTTTGCAAAGTTTCACAGTCCATACCGTATCGTACCCAAGTGTTGTAACACGATAGCACGATATTTTCGAAAAGATCTCCCAAACTTTTATTCCTAGTCACATGGACGATGGCGCCATTGACCTGCTGGAGTGATGGTCTGCGGCAGCGGCACGGCATCCGATTGCTCCTGGGATTTGTCGCGTTGGGTTGATTAGGTCCGAAATTGGAAACTGCACTCAAAGACCGCACGCGCGGGAGGTAGGTACCTCTTGAAAGGAAAACAACTTATATTGCGTTGCGGGTGGCTATAAGTTCATAAATTATCAGTTCTCCAGATTTTATGGAGCGCAGCAGCGGATAGGCGGTGGGATTGTTCCTTCCTTTTACACGTACGTAATTCAGGAACACTTTATGCATGGTGACCTGCCACGTTTCCATTGCAATAGATATTTGTTATAGAGTCTATTGTAAGACAATGCTCACATTTTTCTTTCTGTTGGAGGTCTGCAATTATGGCGCGACTGGTATGCCCTGCGACGAGGTGAAGCTCGAGGTGATGATATGGGGTTATTCAAGCGGTGTGAGTGAGGTGATACGGGTGAGCAAAACGGTGAGGTGAAGAGGGTGATGCCGGCGAGCGGCGGGGCACCGGTAATGGCAGCGGCTCAGTTGCGCCATTGAAGTACCAAGGAAGGCTCGAAGCGGCTCAGTGGCTAAGAGTGACAGGTCCAATTACTAAAAGCAAATTAATCCGATCGCGCTATCCGATGGGACGATTATCAAGAGACGCGACATCGCGGACTATCTTGACACCTATAGATGTTAGATCCGAAAAAAAATACCGGTTAAACGTGCTAAATCTTGGTTCTACGCAGTTGCTTCATTAAAATTGACACTTAAAGGTGCTAAGTGCTGGCATGTACATAACTTTATATCATTCGGCCACAATAATATATTTTTGGTAAATTATTCAGTATTTAAATAAACTAACAGTTTTGTCTATTATAGGTAATTATATACTAGTACCTGGGCGACCGAGCTTCGCTCGGCGTCTACACCTATCTAGAAAAACTTTAAAAAAAATAACATTATCTAAATACTAAATTTCATCCAAATCGTTAGAGCCGTTTCCGAGAAACCAATTGTATATATATATATATATATATATATATATATATATATATATATATATATATATATATATATATATATATATACAAGTTTAGCTCACTTAAAGTAATAGGATATAGGTATGTCCTATCATCTGTGACAGACGGGCGGACATCGGAGTGATCTTACAATGGTTCTGTGTTTCCTTTTAAGGTACGGAACCATACAAAACTACACTTTCTAAGAATGCATATAAATTACAAAATATATCATAATATAGTACCTAACATCAAAATAAATAAAAAAAAATATATATTAATATGTACCTACATAGATACTTTTCCATTCAGTACCTATGAAAATTAAGTCAGTCAGAAATAAAACAGTTTTAGGTGTTTTTTCAACAAGGGAAGCGGTTTGCAGTGTTTAGTAAGGTGTGGTAAATACATAGGTAGGTAGGTATACCATACTTTTTGATTATTTTTAATATCAAGAACACTTGACTTGAGGAAAAATGTATGACTACTTGGGACTTTCCGCGAAACAAAGTTTTTCTTCGAGGAAACAATAAAGACACTTAGTACTTTCCAGCGAACAAAATTCTTTGGAATGTAACCTTATGCTTCGTTCATTCAGTCTCTATTCAATGACTGACTGAAACAGGCACTTGGATGTCGCTAGGGTTCATTTTCGCCATCTTAGACGATGTTAATAATATTTTAGTACGTACAAAATTACCAAAATGTGTTTAATAAAATATATTTTCTATTGTTTCTTCTCTTTTAGTACCCCCTGACATACATTATAAATTATTTTACACATGTGATGTGATGATGATGAGATCAATTCCATATTTGCACTCACGCAAAAACTGATAAAAAAAACAATGCTATTTTTGCATAATAGGATATGCGACAAAAGAACTGGATAAACAATGAATGGTTAATTTATTTCCGAGGCACACATTCCGTCGACGAAAAACCTGAATAATTTGCATAATTGAAGCAGATTGACATACACAAAGCCATATAGTTCAAAATAATAGAATAGTCATCAACTCGTCGAAATGAAAAATGGAGGAAAATTGGAGAGGCTATGTCCAGCAGCGGACGCTTACACGCTGACTGACTGACTGACAACTCGTCGAGCATGTGAGAAGTCAAAACATTTGTTAAAGTCGAAATAACAAATATATTCCCGTCTCTGTCACACCTTGTGACCTCATACATATTTATCAACACACGCTTTACGAGCCATCTGATCCTAATTGTGCGCTCTTATAGGATTATCATGGGGGTGCAGTCAATATTGTGTGCAGTGTGACAGCAGCAGTTCGGTCGTTTTTAATTCTTTGCATAAAGCTTACATACCTACACGCGACGCGACGAGCAGACAGTCAGACGCGTGAATAAAAACGTGACTAGTTCTAGTCTATTATATCTAACTAAACCCGTATATTTAATTCATAGCTAATTACTCGTGTAGCAATTTATTACTAAATACATAGGAAAATTTGGTAAGTAAGGTACCTACTTGACTTTCTCATATTCGGTACATAGTACGTACGAGATTTGCTCTATGGGTCATATCTATATCATATCTAGTCTAGGGTAGGTCATGCTTCGCACCTAGATTATCGTTCTATCTTCGCACCATATATGGCCGGCCGGCTACACTAAGCTAGACAGAAAACGTGAACAGGTACAGAAGTTTCGGCCAATTTTATAATTCAGGTGGTAATAGCGATTCGGTTCGCCTACAAAGGGCTGAAGCTACATCGATGTAAACAGACATTTTGCTTACATTTCCCTGAATATAAAACAGTTTGAATTGAGAATTAGAAATGTAATTTTCTCACCCAACGTCGAAGTGGTTGATTGTAAACACTATCGTTACTGTGGCTTAGTCAGTCAGCTGCCACTGTTGACAACACACCAACTAACGAATGAGCACCACCGTATCGACCTGTTGCTATGCGACCACTGCACAAGCACACCTGACCCAATTCTGTCTAGGCCGTGCACGCACAGGGCTACATTCAGGAATAGCTGTTAAATTATTTCATTCAAGTTTATAAACATACCAAAAGTATAGGTAGTCACTAAAAGTGCCCGTAGGTAGAGTTAACAATGAGGAAATTACATACTTACATCGAACTGAGATTTAAAAAAATACCGTCAAAAAATAGGGACAGTGGAAATTTATTAAGAATTAAAAAAAATGGGTTTTAAATATCCGGTTAGTTCTACTACCTACTACAGAAAATCCATCCAAAACTTATAATTCCAAAATCTAAACATTCTATAGAACCCGTAGGTCTGGTTCAATTCTGGAATTACTTTAACAGTAAAACAGTTTTTTTTTTATTGAAACTGACACTGTTGGCTACATCAGTCATTCATCACCTACAACATCCGTGATTTTAGCCCATAACACCGGGTGAACTAGGTGCCATGTCAGTACTTCCCTTCATTGCATGGACGGAAAACACGAACGATTATGTTAGTTTATTCATTTATCTAAACCGACTAATTGCACTATATGTTCCGCCCTACGTTACTTTGCCGATTTGCATTATGCAATCTTCCGGCCGAGGGAAAGATCTGTATTCAAAAAGAAGTGTCTCGAAATTAGAAGTAAGAACTTGCTCGGTTGAGTTTGAATGCGCCCCCGGTCTAAGGGCTGGCGCGCGCAGTCTCTCGTTCATCCGTGAACACCGGTGAACCGTATTCATTTCATTCCTCACTGGAGTATCCCAGTTGCCGTCCGTTCCCGTGACGTCCCGGTTCCCCTTGACGTCTCCGCCCGCACCCGCGCCTGACGGTAAGCTCTACATTCCAACAACAGACCGCCTGTGTCTAGCTATTCATCGCTCCCCTTCAGTCTGTCTGATTGAAGGACGTTTGCAGAGTCCGAGAGCTTTAGCTTGTAGACTTGGCGTCATGTAAAAAAAATGTTCTGTGTGAATTTAGTCCAAATGAGTACATAGTACAATTTTAGGTCCGACTGGCATGGGGGATTATGTTGCCGCATTTGGCCGTGAACTAATTTCACAGCTTAAAAGGACCAAAAGTATCAAAAATATTGAACCGACCTATCGTCATCACGAGCTGGCCCGAATATCATCCATCACATCACCCATGTTCGCTACTCCGGCACAATGGGACCGCGATAGGACGTCACGTTTGCGATTCCGATCGCTCCTCCACACTGCCATTGTGATGGGCGCAAACAATTCACACGGGTAGAAGAGGCATTATATCAGACAGAACTAGTGAAAAGTCATTATTCTCTCACAAAGACGAAATTGCGTATAGGATTACCATTTGCTTGGGACTATTTAAGGCATTATTTAAGGGTTAAGATAATTTGTCATGTAGGTAAGTATTATTTTTGGTATTTTTCTGGTCTGACATAGGTCAGGCAAAAGGCTTGATCGGCAATTCGGCACCCTGGACTGGGAGTGTCTGCCATTAGGGACAATGATTTGCTTGGAGGCGTAAATAGATAACTGACAGCCCCGAATGAATTCGGAGCTCTTATAGTTGCCTACTTCCGATATTTAGCATGTTCTAAAGGTACATTCAAGAATGTTTTCTGTTGGAACTGTGTCAATGAACACGTATTTTGTGCATTTGTAAATTGTGTTAGGGACGAAGATTGTGTGCTTATGACAATAGCAGTTGGATCCTTTTGCATTCTTAGCACGGACGCGAATGAAACAGGCGCTTGGTTGTAGAAGCGTGTTGGTAGAACACAATAAAATGAAGATACAGAAATACATACTAATGCACGCTCGCTTTCTCGTGTGACTTTTGAAGGTGTGCAAATTAAGCTATATTGTGACAAACAAAGGCCTTTATGTATTTGAAATAATTTTAAAGCAGACTGCGTTGTTGTGTACACTTTTACTTTACAGTGTGTCAGTGGCTTCACTGTAGGTGCTTAGGTGCGTAAAATACCTATGTAAATGCATATAAAAGTACACATAAGTATACCTGTCCTGCGGTATAGTTAGGTATAGGTCAAATTTTATAAGTTGGGATAACACATACACTCACCAATATCCGTGAGTAAAACATGTATAGTTTGATTCAATTCATAGCACCTACCCAACACTTGTGATAAGAGGCATAAAACTATAAAATTTATTTAATTTTGTAATTTGTTTAGTAAGTATTATTATGTATAATTAGAAAGTAATTTTACTATGACTACGTAAATTTAATAAGGTTTTCCTTATTGTATTTAGTATGGGTTCTAGTGACACAAAATAATGAAATCGTTTTAATGTGTGCTAGGTATTATCAGAGCGTAGTTTTACTATGACTTAGTAAATTTAATAGAATTTTTCATTCTATTTATAAAATAATTAGTGTGAATATGAAAAATAAACAAAATGTCGTTCTTAGGATTTGTAGTGAACTATACTCGGTGTCTGACCACATGCAACTTTCTGTTATTATTACAATGCGCTTCAGGGAACAAGTGACGCCATAACAAACGCCTATTTGTTTCTGTCGCACCCGCATAGTCTTAGCTGTGTATAACAGAGAGGTACTCGTCGCCTATTATTTCATGACGTATTTTTTCTAGGAAGGTTCTGAGTTTAGAGCGTGTTCCCTTTGTAATTATTTCTATTCAGTTTGGATTCAGTTGCAGAGTATTCTCTCTCTTAGTGAGTGCTTGTTTAAACCTGTAGTTATTATTTGTACTGTATTAATTAAACAAATTAACGGCGTCAAGGAGCTATCCGAGTCTGACGGTTAATCGTGTACCTAGGTAAATATATAAATATGTAATAACTAAATTAGTTTTGGTTTTTTAGTTTATATAGGTAGGTATAGTGAACTCATACATACAATGTTTTCCTTTACCAGGGATTATTTAACTAATATTTTGTAACAAAATTTCAAGCATGCTGTATATAGAGATGCATCTGTGTGAGTACTGTGTTCACCTCAACTTATAAAATTCTGCCTATACCTATATATAACCTAAGATAAAGAATTACCTACCTATACCTAATATGTAGACAATTGACATATAGAAACTGAGACATAGATATTCAAGAATCGACCGCGAGGTCTCGCTAAAGGCAGCTCATTACGAATTCAGTTCAGGGCTGACCTTGAAGTGTTTCCTGTGGTCATGCGATCTTTCTTAAGATTATCCTTGCAAACGGGAATTACCTACCTAGCCATCGAGTATTATGATTATTCTTGTACATTTTGGAAATTACTCAATGACTGAAACCTTCATTGTTTCTTCAGAGTTTGACTATTTTAGTAGCCCAGGAAAATTTAAGAGGCTAGTTATATGTACTTACGTATATTATGTCGAAGAAAGTAAGTCTTCAGTATGCTAGCTATTTAATCCATACTAATATTATAAATTCGAAAGTAACTCTGTTGTCTGTCTGTCTGTCTGTCTGTTACCTTTTCACGCCTAAACCGCTGAACAGATTTCGATAAAATATTGCACGGAGATGAATTGCATCCCGAGGACGGACATAGGCTACTTTTTGTCTCAAAAAACAACCCTTAAGGGGGTGAAATAGGGGATGAAAGTTTGTATGGGGAACTCAGCATTTCTTAAGTTAGGGATATGACAATTTATATTTGGGCTTTTGGTATGAAATAAAGAAATACGTGTTTCAGCGTTTTTGCTAAATCAACCCTTAAATTAAAATAGGGGTTGATTTCAAAATTAGATTTTAGGATTTTATGAAATTTTGTACGGAGCTGAATTGCATCCTGAGGAAGAACATAGGCTACCTTTTGTCTCAAAAAAACAACCCTTAACGGGGTGAAATAGGGGATGGAAGAATGTATGGGGAACCCATCATTTCTCAAGTTAGGGATATGAAAATTCATATTTAGGCTTTTAGTATAAAATAAAGAATTACGTGTTTCAGCGTTTTTGCTAAATCAACCCTTAAATTAAAATAGGGGATGATTTCAAAATTAGGTTTTAGGATTTTAAATGATTTTAAATAATTTTATCCATACTGGGGGTGGTTTTGAAGAGTGGGGTTGAGGTACGGGGGAGAGGGGAAGGGAGGATAATTTAATCTCTATCTTCTTTTCTCTATCTCTACTTCTTATAAAAGGAAACGTCTGTTTGCATGTATGTATGTATGTTTGAGGTAAGCTCGGAACCACTTAACAGAATTTTATGCGGTTTACACCAATGTAAAGAGTAGTCTTCAGGCTCACTATAGTAGGCTATCCATCCATACTAATATTATAAATTCGAAAGTAACTCTGTTGTCTGTCTGTCTGTCTGTCTGTTACCTTTTCACGCCTAAACCGCTGAACAGATTTCGATAAAATATTGCACGGAGATGAATTGCATCCCGAGGACGGACATAGGCTACTTTTTGTCTCAAAAAACAACCCTTAAGGGGGTGAAATAGGGGATGAAAGTTTGTATGGGGAACTCAGCATTTCTTAAGTTAGGGATATAACAATTTATATTTGGGCTTTTGGTATGAAATAAAGAAATACGTGTTTCAGCGTTTTTGCTAAATCAACCCTTAAATTAAAATAGGGGTTGATTTCAAAATTAGATTTTAGGATTTTATGAAATTTTGTACGGAGCTGAATTGCATCCTGAGGAAGAACATAGGCTACCTTTTGTCTCAAAAAAACAACCCTTAACGGGGTGAAATAGGGGATGGAAGAATGTATGGGGAACCCATCATTTCTCAAGTTAGGGATATGAAAATTCATATTTAGGCTTTTAGTATAAAATAAAGAATTACGTGTTTCAGCGTTTTTGCTAAATCAACCCTTAAATTAAAATAGGGGATGATTTCAAAATTAGGTTTTAGGATTTTAAATAATTTTATCCATACTGGGGGTGGTTTTGAAGAGTGGGGTTGAGGTACGGGGGAGAGGGGAAGGGAGGATAATTTAATCTCTATCTTCTTTTCTCTATCTCTACTTCTTATAAAAGGAAACGTCTGTTTGCATGTATGTATGTATGTTTGAGGTAAGCTCGGAACCACTTAACAGAATTTTATGCGGTTTACACCAATGTAAAGAGTAGTCTTCAGGCTCACTATAGTAGGCTATCCATCCATACTAATATTATAAATTCGAAAGTAACTCTGTTGTCTGTCTGTCTGTCTGTCTGTTACCTTTTCACGCCTAAACCGCTGAACAGATTTCGATAAAATATTGCACGGAGATGAATTGCATCCCGAGGACGGACATAGGCTACTTTTTGTCTCAAAAAACAACCCTTAAGGGGGTGAAATAGGGGATGAAAGTTTGTATGGGGAACTCAGCATTTCTTAAGTTAGGGATATGACAATTTATATTTGGGCTTTTGGTATGAAATAAAGAAATACGTGTTTCAGCGTTTTTGCTAAATCAACCCTTAAATTAAAATAGGGGTTGATTTCAAAATTAGATTTTAGGATTTTATGAAATTTTGTACGGAGCTGAATTGCATCCTGAGGAAGAACATAGGCTACCTTTTGTCTCAAAAAAACAACCCTTAACGGGGTGAAATAGGGGATGGAAGAATGTATGGGGAACCCATCATTTCTCAAGTTAGGGATATGAAAATTCATATTTAGGCTTTTAGTATAAAATAAAGAATTACGTGTTTCAGCGTTTTTGCTAAATCAACCCTTAAATTAAAATAGGGGATGATTTCAAAATTAGGTTTTAGGATTTTAAATAATTTTATCCATACTGGGGGTGGTTTTGAAGAGTGGGGTTGAGGTACGGGGGAGAGGGGAAGGGAGGATAATTTAATCTCTATCTTCTTTTCTCTATCTCTACTTCTTATAAAAGGAAACGTCTGTTTGCATGTATGTATGTATGTTTGAGGTAAGCTCGGAACCACTTAACAGAATTTTATGCGGTTTACACCAATGTAAAGAGTAGTCTTCAGGCTCACTATAGTAGGCTATATACCATAAAGTTAAATAGCCTTAGGGTTGAGCAGTATCAAAGAAAACGGAATTTAGTGTCGAATGGTCGTAATATATGGCGTTAGCAGTTCTGTTGCGTTGCGTTGGTGTAGTGTAGATAGATGCTTTTGGTAGAAGATACGAGTAGAATAAAGAGTAGATATCTATACTTATAAAATTGTTTGTCCTGACTGACTGATCTATTAACGCACAGCCGAAACTACTAAGTCTAGAAAGCTGAAATTTGGAACATAGGTTTATTTCATAACGTAAGAATCCGTTAAGGATTTTTTGGAAATTACAACTTTAAGGGGGGATATGGGGACGACGACTTTGTATGAAAGTTTTTTTTTTTATGTAATATTATGGTCTTATGGTCTTCCTGAACGTAGCTCGGCCGAGAGAGAGCCTCGCCCTTAATTACTTACATTCTTAGATAAGGTTTATCGCCTTCCTGAACGCAGCTCGGCCTTCGGCCTTGCCCTCAGTTACTTACTGTCTTCGAGAAGGTTCATGGTCTTTCTGAATGCAGCTCGGCCTTCGGCCTCGCCCTTAATTACTTACTTTCTTCGAGAACGTTTATAGTCTTCCTGAACGCCGCTCGGCCTTCGGCCTCGCCCTCAGTTACTTACTTCCTTCGAGAAGGTTTATAGCCTTCCTGAACGCAGCTCGGCCTTCGGCCTCGCCCTCAGTTACTTACTTTCTTCGAGAAGGTTTATGGTCTTCCTGAACGTAGCTCGGCCTTCGGCCTCGCCCTTAATTACTTACTTTCTTAGATAAGGTTTATCGTCTTCCTGAACGCAGCTCGGCCTTCGGCCTCGCCCTTTGTTACTTACTTTCTTTGAGAAGGTTTATGGTCTTCCTGAACGTAGCTCGGCCTTCGGCCTCGCTATCAGTTACTTACTTTCTTCGAGAAGGTTTATAGTCTTTCTGAATGCAGCTCGGCCTTCGGCCTCGCCCTTAGTTGCATACTTTCTTCGATAAGTTTTATAGTCTTCCTGAACGCAGCTCGGCCTTCGGCCTCGCCCTTAATTACTTACTTCTTTGAGAAAGTTTATAGTCTTTCTGAACGCAGCTCGGCCTTCGGCCTTGCCCTTAGTTACTTACTTTCTTTGAGAAGGTTTATGGTATTCCTGAACGTAGCTCGGCCTTCGGCCTCGCTTTCAGTTACTTACTTTCTTCGAGAAGGTTTATAGTTTTTCTGAACGCAGCTCGGCCTTCGGCCTCGCCCTTAGTTACATACTTTCTTAGATAAGGTTTATCGCCTTCCTGAACGCAGCTCGGCCTTCGGCCTCGCCCTCAGTTACTTATTGTCTTCGTGAAGGTTCATGGTCTTTCTGAACGCAGCTCGGCCTTCGGCCTCGCCCTTAGTTACTTACTTTCTTCGATAAGGTTTATAGTCTTCCTGAACGCAGCTCGGCCTTCGGCCTCGCCCTCAGTTACTTACTGTCTTCGAGAAGGTTCATGGTCTTCCTGAACGCAGCTCGGCCTTCGGCCTCGCCGTTAGTTACTTACTTACTTTGAGAATGTTTATAGTCTTTCTGAACGCAGGTCGGTATTCTGCCTCGCCCTCAGTTACTTACTTTTTCGAGAAGGTTCATGTTCTTCCTGAACGCAGCTCGGCCTTCGGCCTCGCCCTTAGTTACTTACTTACTTTGAGAAGGTTTATAGTCTTTCTGAACGCAGGTCGGTATTCTGCCTCGCCCTCAGTTACTTACTTTTTCGAGAAGGTTTATCGTCTTCCTGAACGCCGCTCGGCCTTCGGCCTCGCCCTCAGTTACTTATTTTCTTCGAGAAGGTTTATAGTCTTCCTGAACGCAGCTCGGCCTTCGGCCTCGCCCTCAGTTACTTACTTTCTTCGAGAAGGTTTATGTTCTTGCTGAACGTAGCTCGGCCTTCGGCCTCGCCCTTAATTACGTACTTTCTTAGATAAGGTTTATCGTCTTCCTGAACGCAGCTCGGCCTTCGGCCTCGCCCTTTGTTACTTACTTTCTTTGAGAAGGTTTATGGTCTTCCTGAACGTAGCTCGGCCTTCGGCCTCGCTTTCAGTTACTTACTTTCTTCGAGAAGGTTTATAGTCTTTCTGAATGCAGCTCGGCCTTCGGCCTCGCCCTTAGTTACAAACTTTCTTCGATAAGGTTTATAGTCTTCCTGAACGCAGCTCGGCCTTCGGCCTCGCCCTTAATTACTTACTTTCTTTGAGAAAGTTTATAGTCTTTCTGAACGCAGCTCGGCCTTCGGCCTTGCCCTTAGTTACTTACTTTCTTTGAGAAGGTTTATGGTATTCCTGAACGTAGCTCGGCCTTCGGCCTCGCTTTCAGGTACTTACTTTCTTCGAGAAGGTTTATAGTTTTTCTGAACGCAGCTCGGCGTTCGGCCTCGCCCTTAGTTACATACTTTCTTAGATAAGGTTTATCGCCTTCCTGAACGCAGCTCGGCCTTCGGCCTCGCCCTCAGTTACTTACTGTCTTCGTGAAGGTTCATGGTCTTTCTGAACGCAGCTCGGCGTTCGGCCTCGCCCTTAGTTACTTACTTTCTTCGATAAGGTTTATAGTCTTCCTGAACGCAGCTCGGCCTTCGGCCTCGCCCTCAGTTACTTACTGTCTTCGTGAAGGTTCATGGTCTTTCTGAACGCAGCTCGGCCTTCGGCCTCGCCCTTAGTTACTTACTTTCTTCGATAAGGTTTATAGTCTTCCTGAACGCAGGTCGGCCTTCGGCCTCGCCCTCAGTTACTTACTTTTTCGAGAAGGTTTATCGTCTTCCTGAACGCAGCTCGGCCTTCGGCCTCGCCCTCAGTTACTTACTTTCTTCGAGAAGGTTTATTTTCTTTCTAGAATACAGTTCAGCCTGAAGCCTCGCCGTTAGTTACTTACTTTATTTGACAAGGTTTATCGTTTACCTTAACGCAGCTTGCCTTCGGCCTCGCCCTTACTCGTACTTACTTTCTTAGATATGGTTTATCGACTTCCTGAACGCAGCTCGGCCTTCGACCTCGCCCATAGTTACTTACTGTCTTCTTTGAAATACGAATTTCACGCGAGCGGAGCCGCGGGCTCAGCTAGTAGATAATAAATTGTCTAGATCGAATTAAACTATAACTACAGGGTGTTTGATGACCATAGGTCATAAAGCAAACCAGTGATTCCTTGACTAATTTGAAGTCTAAAAGGCCCAGTAAAGTTTTGTCCCCACCAGTTCATCGGTCTATTCACACGGGAGCATTTCGTAAATGGAGTGTATTTATTTAGTTTAGTATGGAAAAAAAAAGTTCACTGTAGAAAAAAAATTCATCTAACTTTTTTGCTCCAAATAGGCTGGAGTACCTGGTTTGCTTTATGACCTATGGTCATCAAACACCCTATATTTATATACTAATATTAAATGAATAAAAACAAACCTCCTAAAAAATTATTGACCTCTCTGGATACAGCTGCCACGATCCGGGTTGACCCAGCGACCAGCTTAATTTTTTTTTTATGGAAACTGATACGATTGGCTACATCACCTACAACATCCGTGATGTCAGCCTATAACACCGGGTGAACTTGGTGCCACGTCAGTGCTTCCCTTCGGTCGTGCCGGCTACACTGAACTGGACGGAAAACACAAACTATTTACATAACCGTTTCAACCGACCTTTCATTCAGTGTAGTGGTACCAACCGGGGCGGGTTAAACCATAGGTTAAACCCTACCACCTAGTAATATAAGAAGGGAGTGATATCCCTTAGTCGCCTTTTACGACATACACGGGGAGAGATGCAGTGGGGCTATTCTTTTAAAGTACCGGCCCCAGGCGGTTCATGTGCCGCGTGTTAAAATTATTTCGCTCTCGTCGCACAGATAAAATAGCTCCAAGCTGAAATGGAGCGCCATCTGTTGCTTCTTAACCAAACTAATTGAAATACTTATTCAACTTTTATTTTAGAATTTTTTTTGGGTTTATTTATTGGAAATGTAATTAATTACAAGTACCATAACGAATTTCAATTCTATTCTAAATTTAGTGTAGATAAATCATCCTTTGAAATTGATTCTGGCGAGATATATTAGAAGGAGATTCTGGGACATATTTTCATTTATCTAATTGCCGGAGAAAAAATATATCACTTGAGAGCTATCAAAAATTAATGTGAAAAGAAAATGTGCGCCATGTTAAAATTATTTTGTTCTTAATGCACAAACGAAGGGCCTACTAATAGCCCAACCTGAAATGTAGCGCCATCTATTGCTGGTTAATTCGCCTATTGAACTTCACAAATATTTTCAAGTTTTACATGGGAATTTTTTCACTTAATCTTATTAGAATGCATTCCAACATTCTGTAAATTCACAGTACCCTAATCACGAGATTTAACTTCCTACGCTACGCCGCCGTGTTCTTCGCATCATTTTGTATGGAGAAACGAAGTTCGCAAATCTATCACTAGAGGTGCTGCTCCGTTTCTCCATACAAAATGATGCGGAGAACACGGCGGCGTAGCGTAGGTTAAATCTCGTGATTAGGCGCGGCGCGTCTTCCTTAGGCTCAATTCACACTGGGACGGCAGTGGCCGGCGCGGCAGGCTCGCGTCGCCGCGCGTGGCCGCCCGCGTGCCTATGCTAGAGTCGAATAGGTGAGTAGGCGCCAGAGTCGGCGCCACGGGCGCGGCCGCTCGACCTTTTCGAACTTTTCAAGCGATATTGGTCTTTAAGTATGTAGATAAAGTTTAAAATTATTTCACACCGAACGTGCGCGCCCCGCACGGCCGCTGCCGTCCCAGTGTGGAATGAGCCTTACTCAGTGCTTAAAATAAATTATTTTAGAAAATTATTTCCGTATTAGTCATTTTCAGAGTCGTAACACTGAAATAAATTATTTAGTGCACTAAACCATTCGGCGATCTTCTCACATACTTATGAATCTACCGATACACAAAGATAAATATAACCAAGACCTTTACGATCCATTTAGATAAACAGACATGCACTCCAAAAATTTAAATTACATATAGTGTTCAACAACACAACTGTAACAAGGTTCAGTTTGCAACTGTGTACTTATGAGTCTAAATTCATTCATGAAGGTGGAAAAAACCGGCCAAGTGCGAGTCGAACTCTCGCACCGAGGGTTCCGTATCGGCATGTCATGGCTAGCGCCACTCACGCCATGTATATGGCGTGTTATGAAATGCTTCATTCATATTAGTTAAAATGCTTCATAATCTATTCGGTAGATGGTATTTGTACTAATGTAAATGTAATCTATTTGTACCGTGTGGGGTCGGTACCTAAAAAGAATAGCCCCACTGCATCTCTCCCCGTCGCATGTCGTAAAAGTCGACTAAGGGATAAGAAATTTCGTCAGCCTCGGTAGCTCAGTGGCGCGGTTGGTTAGTCAACTGTTATTAAGCAACGCTGAGCGCGGTCAGTGTTTGGATGGGTGACCGCTCGACCGTTGGAGGCTGACCGTGGTTCGGATTCCACGTTAAACTGTAGGTCCCTTCCCTTCTTACCTTACTAGGTGGTAGGGTTTATCCCGGCCGGGTTGGTACCACCGCACTGAACGAAACGTCGGTCGAAACGGCTATGTAAATAGTTCGTGTTTTCCGTCCAGTTTAGTGTAGCCGACATGAAATGAAGGGAAGCACTGACATGGCACCTAGTTCACCCTGTGTTATGGGCTGACATCACGGATGTTGTAGGTGATGTAGCCAACCGTGTCAGGTTCCATAAAAAAAAAAAAAAAAAAAAAAAAAGATGGCGCGCGCGCGTACACTTTTTGGTTTCTTCTATGGGAACCCTGTGAATTTTTTACTTTTTCTTATTTTATTTATTATTTGTTGTTATATCGGCCATAATAACACATATTACGGTTCAAGAGATACAGCCCTCGGACAGACGGACGGACAGACATACAGACAGACAGACGGCGTAGGCTTAGTAATAGGGTCCCGTACCGGATACGGAACCGGACGGAACGGAATGGAAAAAATTCTATAAACAAACCCAAACTCCTGAGTATGAACAATATTAATACTTACTAATACTTACTAATGTTTTTAAGTTTACTCTGTTATTAATTATATTCATTTTTAAGTTTCCAGATTAACAGTAGGTTTAAAGACTTACATAAGTCGACGTTTCGCCCGCTACGTCACGGGCTTCATCAGGAACTGCGGAAGTTCCTGGAGCCGACGTCTGGTGTCCGTTGTACCAGACGTCAAACTGCTCTTTTTCGAAGATTGTAGCTGTGGGTAGGTTGCACAATATTCGGCAGCGGTGTCAGATCGCGATCCATACATCGTACGAAGGCCCGGCTGCACACAACACTCACTTTGTCTTCAGACGCTGGCTTGGCGGAAGATCTTGCAGATGTGTACTGTGACAGCACGGGCAGCCAAGAAGGTGATAAATTCATACTGTCGTCCCTGTTCAAATTTCTGTGCCTGGTCTTTAAACCTGTTAATCCGGAAACTTAAAAATGAATATAATAAATACTTGTGCAGTACTTATTTTGTGGATTAAAAAATGTTTTATGTAATATGGTATGTGTGGCTAAGTCAGAGAGGCCAGAGCATATGCTATCACCAACCAATATTACCTCCGAGAAGGTGCCATACTGGAGACATTGGATTGCTGTCTAATACTGGACTAGAGAACACAGCCGAGGTTGCAATGCGGCCATCTTACGTCCAGTACGGTGGTACCAACACAGCTACAATTTGCGTACCACTAATAAATTATTTTATGGAAGATACTTATTTCATTATAGAATTTATAATTTTTTTTTATGGAAAGCGCGACATGTCGCATCGTTTGACTTAGGAGTAGGTGACTTACGATGCCCATGGACATTCTGTGATGAACGGGGATTGCGAATGCCATGCCGGCCTGACAGGAGCCTTTTCACGCCCCTTTTGAAAAACCCCAGGCTGTACTTGCATAATGCATGGCTGTGTGGATATTTATGTGTCGGCCAATAAAAGTATTTAGGTTTTTTTTAGGATTTTATTAATTATTAACTTAAATTAAAAGGTCATCCACTTAGATCCTCGAAGGGTACAGCATCTGAAAACATAGAAACACAAACTTAAGTAATTCACTCTTTTACATTTCAAGAATAACAACTAGACTGGCAAGTGTATCAGTAAAATATTTCATCCACATTACTGGTTCAGGTTTCAAATGTCATAGGCATCATGTTAAGAATTCACGTTCATACTTGGGAATTATCGTCACTTCAAAGGAAACAATATTGAAGTGCCAAAGTGTTTACAAGATCCTGTAACAGGACGGTCAGCCTCGGTAGCTAGGCAGTGCTATGCATCGCCGTTCAATCCTCCAGGCTACATGTCAGGCACGGTTGGACTTTGTATGGGTGACAGTGCGACCGTTGAGGCTACCCTTGGTTCCAATTTCACATGAAACTCCATCCCTTACCCTACCTTACTAGGTGATAAGGTTGAACCATTCAGGATTTATACCACCACACTGGAGGAATCGAGATTGGTTGTACGGCTACGAAAATAGTGCGCATTTTCCGCCCAGTTCCGATGCAACCGAAAGGAAAGTACTGGCTTGGCACCTAGTTCATCAAGGTGTTCAGCACGAGTGTAGTCGGTGATACCATGGTAGGCAACCATATCTGGTTCCATAAAAAATTCCCTTTGTACCATTTTGTCATGGAACCCTAAGACTGAACAAATATTTCTATAAAAAAAATATCAAAAATTTATGGATCTACACCATTGCATATGAATGGGTGAAAGGGTGACCATGTGTCACACTTCCTTGTAAAATTAACTTACAATGCGTATTCTATGTCCCATGGCGGTGGCGGGCAGGTTGTTCTTGAACTTGGCGCGCACGGAGCCCGAGTTGCCATGGGGACGTGTGACCTTGCCCCAGATGGCACGCAGTTTGGTCTTCTTGCCGCGCGGACCGCCTGCAATGGGTGTACGCTTCTTGGCACGGTACACGAACACACATCGCTTGCCCACGTAGAAATCCGTGTCGACCTTTTGGCGGGCACCTTCGATCTGGATGACATCGAAATTTTTTAATGAAATAAAATAAGTGTGTGAGGGATTGGGCGTTGGTAGTCAGAGTTAGATTTCTCCACATGAACCGGTCAGGCCTTGGGACGGTGCACAACTTACAAATCCATAAAATGGTGGAGATATTCGCGGCCGCAATTCGTTACACAAGGAGAAAAAAAAAATTTTCTTTGGAAAAAAAAATATATGAACACCTACAGCAAATCTTGCATGGTTGTAATTTATTTATTTATTTATTTTAGACAGGTAGCCTAGGCTGATACGTCTAAATCCAGTTAAAATTTGTTGTTTTTGTCATTATCTTAGATTTTTTTAATTTAATTATCGTTCTTGAGCACTCTTTTTGAGATTATGTTTTATTTGTTAGATATTTATCTAGTCTATTTTTGAATTGATTGGCAGGTACTAAATGCGCTTATTACTTCCTCTGGAAGTTGGTTCCTGTCGTCCACCACTCTGTTATGAAATGTTTGCGAGTATTGCTGTTAAAGATTGTTCGACTTAGTTTCATGCTGTGGCCTCGAAGATGAACGTTTTGGTTCAATGTGAACATTTGGATTGTTACAACATTTCCTAAAAAGTTATTTATAGTGCACTGCGCACTGTCCTTTGTTTTGATTCCAAATGTGAGTTGAATGAACATTGCACTTCACTTCATTCACTTCACAAATATGGTTACATTTTTTTCCATTTCACACACTCCCGAATGGATAAAAACATCCAATAATAACACATTCACTTCAAAAATGTTGATTATTTCGAATTTATATACAAAGACAGGAAACTAATGACTAAAAACACCAAAAATAATTTAGATTGACATTGTAAGCACATTAAATATTCAGGAAGCCAAGGGTTAAATGAACAAATAATAATTGAATAATTGTATTTAGTATGAAGGAGTAAAATCCGTCATCAAAAAACACCTACGCGTTCCTAGAGTTAAACTGTACCAGCCTACCAGCTAGTTGCTAGCTAATAGTGCCTCTTGGAATTCCCAGCTCAAAACAATAACCCTAATACCAAAACAGCTCCAAACAGCCAATGAATTATATTCGAGATTGTAAAGAATAAACAAAGGACTTACTTTGAGCAGAGCGGTGTTCTCGTGCTGGTTACGAAGTCCTCGCTTGTAGCCGGTGAATACAGCCTTGGCGTACAGACGGCCGTGGCGAGCCTTGGACGAAACCTTGCGGGGCACCTTCACCTCGGCGGGTGCCGGAGCCACTTTCGGCGCTTTCTCCTTAGGTGTTTTGGTTTTTGGCGTCTTCGCCTTTGGCGCGGTCGAGGGCGCGTCAGCCATCGTGTCTGGAAAACACAAAGCAAACTATCACACACGAACCATTGAAAAGATATGACAGAGGTTATGTTGACACGACGGGGTAATCCAGAGGAATCTCGCACCGAGTCAAAAAATGAGCAATGTACGCACTTTCAGAATATAAACCGCTGCTCAATTGACAATATGACTATAATATTTCATACATTAGGGACTTATTTTTGGGAAATATTCGTAATTTCAATATTTCTAATACTAACCGGAAATAATACCAAAACTGAAAGAAAAAAGAAGTGACAGTGACACTGACAGTTGCTCAACAGTGCTGCCAGTTATAAATATATGTTTACCGCATTTTGCTCCTAAAACGTCAAAATTAGTTTCTTTTTAATGGCAATTTGTTTCATATTATTATATGATTCATATAATAAATAGGAATGTAATGAATAATGGATTTTTTAAGTTATTTTGATGCACCATATAATTTTAGCAATATGTTCATATGAAATATAGTTCAAATAATCCTAGTTCTAGTCAGAAAAAGTCTAGTGCTTGATTCCGATTTCTGCTATTAGATCATCGCTGGACTTAATTATTTAAGATACGTAGAATTGGGTTTAGTCGTTCTTACATCTCATTAATGTATCAACACACTTATTTGAATTTGATTTTTTTAAGATACCAGTGAAATATGTTAATTGTAGTTAGTGGGTCACATTTAATGTTGCTGTATTTAAAAATATGTGGTGTTATCATTAAGCCGCGTCTCCTGCGCATGTTTTTTCGAAACAATGCACAAAAAACATGAAAGAAAAACATTATTTCTCAGTGGTTTTCGATGGTTATACCGTTATGTAGATGGTTGCTGTATTTAAAAATATGTGGTGATACCATTAAGCCGCGTCTCCTGCGCATGTTTTTTCGAAACAATGCACAAAAAACATGAAAGAAAAACATAATTTCTCAGTGGTTTTCGATGTTTCTGTGTAAATGTTTCGAAAAAACATTCGCAGGAGACCCGCTTATATAAAAAACTGGAATTAAGCTGCGTTCTCAAGGGCTCTAATAAATTAAATAACACATGCGTATAATTGTACTGTCCAAGTGTAATTGAGGCCTTTAATTTTTTAAACCGAGCATACATGTCAGCTTTAGGTGTAGAAAAAAGAACAATCTGGACACGTCAATGGCTCGGCCAATCAGCGTAGACCACGAACAGCGATGGAGGCGAGTGCGTGTGTCAGAGGTCTCTCCGTCAAATAGAACCGCATCCTGTGATTATTCTGTAGCGTAGACGTCTGCACTACAAACGTATATTGAAAGAATGGACTCGCTGGATCGAGTGAATTGGAGCCGGCTGGCGCCGTGCCTCGTCTTGCTACTGGAACTAGCCCTAGATTGTGAGTATATTCTTATCTACACAACGGTATAACCTTATTATTTTTGTTTTTACACTTCATTGTTTTGTATATAATTTCGTTTATTAGTCTTGTGTTCTCTTTGTATGGTTCAACGACCCTGTATTTCAACCACCGAAGGCAGCAATTTTTCTATCTTAAAAATTTTGCTCTGTATTTTTTTTTTCTTTTTTATAGCAAGAATTCCTATGCTTTCATGTATTTAGTTACGAGTTATCTATTACACAGTCACAGTAGGTATATTGAGTAGGTATAGGTTTGCACAGTGACAAGTTCTCGGTGCTTCAGTTTCAGAGTGTGCTACTCAGGCGGAGGTGAACAAGCACTTGGAGCTGGGCAGAGACTTCTTGTCTCGGGGCCAGCTGTCGGACGCGCTCACACACTACCATGCCGCTGTCGGTGAGCCGCTCTGCTTATTATCTCCGACTCTTTTTAACTTAATAACTTTACATTACAGTCATTTTAGGATACGGCGTTTATCGTTGCAGTGAAATTCGATGTCATCTTGACATTGTGAAAATTTTAAGTCATCATTTTTATTCTGGTGAATAAAACCTAATACGAAAACTAGAAAGGCATTTTTCGTTTTACAACAATAATTGCACAAGTTAATCTATTTTAACGTTATGGCTTCCCAATTATTAAATATACCTACCACCCTTTGCTTCCATGCCATTTTTGCTGTGCGAAAATTTGTGAAATTTTGCGGGCCCGGCGCACGTAAAGTCAGATCAATAACCTCTATTGGCACGATACCTGGGAATATTTTTAAAGTGTGTTCTATAGGAAAGGCAAAGGTTCTTATCTGTACAGCCCACTATTCTCACTTGTTCTAATAAGAGTTGAAGTGGCTATTTGCAGTATTTTTCTACAACTATTTTTAGGGGCCGACAGGCCCCATCGGAAGTCAACGGTTGAAAGCGGTTTAGGAGCTGGCCATGCCCATTGTAAGCCAAGAGGATTATACACTCCATATATATTAAAGTATTATCAAAACCTCCTGTCCGGTTGGACAATAAAGTTTTATGGCTTTGCGCCATGGCGCCGTGCGCAGATTCGCTTCCCTAAGCCATATAACTTTATTGCCCAACCGGACACGAGGTTTTGATAATACTTTAGCACTGAATAAATGTGGCTAGAAGCCGCCTAATAGCCAAAGTTGTGTCTAAAATCAATATTGTGTTGCCAAATCTATCATTTGCAGTATTTATTTTATCAAAGGCAAATGGGGCAAGGTGTAACCGTAATTATGACCTGTAATAATAGATCAAAGTTGAGCTCTGAACAAGGTTTCATGACAACGAAATGCTTCCTTTGCAGAGGGTGACCCCACCAACTACCTCACGTATTTCAAGCGAGGCACTGTGTACTACGCTTTGGGCAAGGCCAAGTTCGCTCTGCAGGACTTCACCAAAGTCCTGGAGCTGAAGGCGGACTTCACGACCGCACGAATGAACCGGGCCAACGTTTATCTGAAACTCGCCTCTTACAATGAAGCCAAAAATGACTATTTAGAAATAGTGAGTATCTCTTAAATCTGAAAAACTTCAATGGCCGACCGGAATTTTTGCAATTCTATGTTTGATTATAAGAAACCTACTCCATCAATTCACATCGGGTTTTCACTTTAACGGATGTAATCTATATCCCTCACTATATTGGCCAGTATTGTATTTAAATTATCTATTAATATTTCACCTGATAAAACTGACTAATACTATTTATCATTATTGGCCATCATTGAACCTAACTATCAGTGAGTTAACTGTTGTTCAAATACACTGATAAACACTGCAGCTGTCTTATCAGTTAAAATTTTGTAAATATTACTGCTGACTTTCTCAGAAATGAAAAATTGCACTATTTCTCATGCTCCTCTGTTGTGGTTAGTCAACAAGCTCAGCTATTTCAAAACAATTTCCCAAACATCGACATATAAATTAAATTGTGACCTATCAGATCGCATGTTTGCAATGATGTGATATGAAAAGTACATCTGCGGTTCATGGTTGGTATTGAAAAAACAATGATATCTTCTGCAGATTGACAACAAAACATTTCCGTTGCAGACATATGCGGAGCCACACAACGAAGAGGCCATATCACAGTACCACCGGATAGACGATCTCATAGAGAGCATGCGACTAGTGGAGGCGTACTACCGGGGGCGGGACTTCCACGCCGCCATCGACCTCGCCACCCAGCTGCTCGAGTCCAGCCCGTGGTCCTACCACCTACGGCAACTGAGGGCCGAGTGTTACATAGCTATTGTGAGTATCGATCAGCACTGCATGGCTAGTGACACTTTATCAGCTCTAGTATAGTGTCAGACTATTTCTCTTCCCTTTGTCTCACATGCGGTTGTTGAGTGGCCCGTTCACAGCACTCGGACCAGATACAGTCCAACCTCACTCTGTGTGGTGCTACTCCAACCATCCAAGCTCTTCCATGAAGCAGAGCACTTCAGGAGCAATTCCCACATTGTCAAGAAACTGAAATTGTCGGGTAGCCACCTCCGGGCATTCCAAGCACACGTTCCGTCTGCCGCCATATAACAGGGAGTATAAATATGTTGGAGGCAATCCATACCGCTTAGCCGCGAGGACAGGGAAACAATTTACGACTATTAATTTAAAAGTACACTGCATGAATGCATTTTTTTTAAATTTCAATTTATTAATTCCCAAATGAAATACAATTTTACCAAATGTATATTATTGAAAATGATGAAGAAAATATATAATTATGTAAATTAACCATTATTTACAAAATAAACAATGTTTTTATTTGAATTTGAAATTTAAGAGTATATCTAGTAATGGACGCGTAAAAGCTGACTGATTGGTAGAACAAATGGGAAGATAGTAAGCGCACTAATTTGCTGCTTGTACAGCTTTAATGTAAATTGTAAGGAAAATGCTTAGGATATGTTTCCTTCAGGACGACCTGCTGTCGGCTGTGTCCGACATCCGCTCAGTGAACCGGCTGCAGCAGGACTCGACAGAAGGCTACTACCGGCTAGCGACGTTGCTCTACCAGCTGGGACATGTCAACGATGCTCTCAAGGTGACTTGTGTTTTGTTTAAATCTGACTACACAGTGACGTCAGCCCATTGCATCTTCAGCGCGGGGGTACCACTCCTGTACGGGCCACCATAAGGAATGAGTGACCACATGGAATCTGAACCGTAGAGCGACTCGTGCCGACAAATGCTCTTATAAAACTCGAAATTGATGCACACCCATTGGGAACGAACCCATAAAGCGAATTTCGCTTACTGCAAGGTCTTTAGGTAACAGCTGAAAATGAGCACCAGACTAGACCGTTGCGCATAGCCAACCATGCCAGTTCTCTATTAAATTTTTTTTATAAGTGCTAATACTATTTATCTATACATATAATAAAATCGTAGAGGTAAGAAAGTCTGTACATTGAATGTATTCGGAAAAAAACTAACCAGGGTGGCTTAAAATGAGATACTGAACATGTTAGAACAGTTTTTAAAATTTTTGTTTGTTTGTTTGTTTGTCTGTACGCGCATCACGCAAAAACCACTGAACGGAATTAGACGAAACTTTGTATAGTGGCAGTTTATATGCCGGGTTAACATAATAAGTAAAAAAAAATAACAAAAATAAAAAAAAAATTACAATTATAAACATTATTGCGCGTTTAAAATCACGTAGTCCAAAGTGCATAATTATATCTTGAGAACTGTCAGCAAATACAATTTGAATAAAATATTCATTCGAAATTTAAAAATAAGTAGATACAACGAAAATGACAGTTCTTCTTTTTTATAACTTGAACACAATAGTCTATACATATCTATTCTTTCTATACATATCATAAAATCGTAAATGCAAAAATGTCTATTTGTACGCGCATCTCGCAAAAACCACTGAACGGAATTTGACGAAACTTTTTATAGTGAGTGTATATCCCGGATGAACATAATAATTAAAAAATATAATAAAAATCACATAATCCAAAGTAAAGGTAAAAAATTATTTTACATGTCATGTTGACAACGGAGAACTGTCATCTCGACGTGAGCTGGCCGGTGACAAATTGTTTGATAAATAAAAATAATAATTGAAAGTCGAAGTTATGTCGCTGTCATTGGTGCAATAAAATTTATATGTCTGTTGCCCGCGGCTTCGCTCGCGTGAAATTCGTATTTAAAAAAAAGAAAGTAAGTAACTAAAGGCGGGCCCGAAGGCTGATCTGCGCTCACGTAAACGATATTCTTTCTCGATGAAAGTAACTAAGGGGAGGCGGAAGGCGGAGCTGAGTTCAGGAAGAAGAAAAACATTCTTGAAGAAAGTAAGTAACTAAGGGCTAGGCCGAAGGCCGAGCTCTATTCTGGAAGACCATAAACCTTCTCGAAGAAAGTAAGTAACTGTGGGCGAGGCCGCAGGCCGAGCTGCGTTCAGGAAGAATCTAAACCATCTTGAAGAAAGTAAGTAACTAAGGCGAGGCCGAAGGCCGAGCTACGTTCGGATAATTGAAAAACCATCTCGAAGAAAGCAAGTAACTAAGGGCGAGGCCGAAGGCCGAGCTGCGTTCAGGAAGAAGCTAAACCATCTTGAAAAAAGTAAGCAACTAAGGCGAGGCCGAAGGCCGAGCTACGTTCTGACAAATGATAAACCATCTCAAAGAAAGCAAGTAACTAAGGGCGAGGCCGAAGGCCGAGCTGCGTTCAGGAAGAAGCTAAACCATCTCGAATAAAGTTAATTAATATTAAGATTGAGTTAATTTAATTTAAATTTTATTATAAAGTCCACGCTTCTAACGGCAAATATACCGTGCATCCTAGAACCTCGCGGTTATTCCCGGCTGGATGGAAAGAGGCCCGATGCTATCACTTTAGTGCCATGGACTAAGGGTAGTTCTTTGATGTGGGACGCCACTTTTGTTCTCACATTGGCTCCAAGTCACGTTAGGACATCTTCAAGAGCGGCTGGAGCGGCCGAGGCTGGGGCGCAGAGCCTCAAACGCAGCAAATATAGAAATATAATTCAAGATTTCGAATTTGTTGCGTTTGCGGTTGAAACCCTCGGTCCGTGAAGCAGTGAAGCCAAAAGAGGCTTGAGCTGGTTGACGCAACTGGTGTCCCGTCATCAAGGGCTTATGTACTTCATTCAAAAGGTTAGCCTTGCCATCCAGCGGGGTAATGCCGCAAGTGCTCTAAGAACATTTTAAAATGCCCGTTTTGATAGTTATTTTAATGTTTGTTAGGTAGGTTTAATTCTTTAGTTATTAATATTACTTTTTTATTTTTATGAAATAAATAGATTGAGTAAACGATATTATATTCTATCGAAGAAAGGAAGTCTTTAAGGGCGAGGCCCGAAGGCGGAAGAGGGTTTTTGGTTTACCTGAACGCAGCTCGGCCTTCGGCCTCGCACTGAGTTCCTTCCTTTCTTCCAGAAGGTTTATCGTCTTCCTGAACGCAGCTCAGCCTTCGGCCTCGCCCTTACTTACTTCCTTTATTTGAGAAAGATTTATCGTTTACCTGAAAGCAGCTCGGCCTTCGGCCTCGCCCTTAGTTAGTTACTTTCTTTAAGAAGGTTTATCGATTACCTGAACGCAGCTCGGCCTTCGGCCTCGCCCTTAGTTACTTACATTCTTCTTTGGAATACGAATTTCACGCGAGCGGAGCCGCGGGCTCAGCTAGTACTTAATATAAAATAGAGTATATATATGCATATCTACAATAATATGATAAAGATGTAAAGTTTGTAAGTTTGGATGTAGGAGGTAATCCCTGAAAATACTCATCCAATTTTTTAAATTCTTTGACTAACATTTAGAATGGACCTTCAGGATGGGTATAGGCTATGCGAGCGAAGCAGCGGGTAAAAGCTAGTGTAATATCAAATTCAGCATCTGCCGTCTGTATGTGTGTATGTCCGCTTATAACTCGAGATCGGGTCAACTGATTTAGATGCGGTTTCACCAATGCAATCTGACATATCTGCTGACGGTTATAGGCTATCAATATAAAGTCAGGATATCCTCAACGCGAGCGGACACAGCTGGTATATAATAATATGTAATTAGCTAATTTGTATTTGATTTATTCATTAAGCCTTCGGCCACGAGCCGCTTTGTCAAAAGAAAGTTTAACGTCACAGGAAATTCGCGAATGCCTCCGGTTAGACCCGGAGCACAAGCTGTGCTTCCCGCTGTACAAGAAGGTTCGTCGCGTCGACAAGCTGCTGACGAGCTGCGAGGAGTTGAACGCGGCGAGGGACTTCCAGGGCTGCGCCGGCGCCGCCGCGCGCGTACTCGAGCTGGAAGCGGACATCTCGCTGGTCGTGTGGGAGGCCAAAAAATGGCTCTGCTCGTGTAATGTCAAGGTAAATTGTTATTGTTGTTCATACGTACATACATAACACACGCTGTATCCCGGCAATCAGGGTAAGCAGAGTAATCGGTGTTGTGCTACAAGGACTCTGGTAAATTACAGCACAACACCGACCACCACGTTAAGCACAGTATACGGACAAGACAACTATCAAGCAGCAAGTAAGGCACGAAGAACCCACCTGCTGCATGACTAGGTGGAAGGACTGCGCCAAGGTGAGAAGTGGCTAGCCTGTCGCCCTTTAGCGCAGTATCTTGTCCATATATCCCTTAGTCGCCTCTTACGACATGCACGGGGAGAGATGCAGTGGGGCTATTCTTTTTAAGTACCGGCCCCACACGGTTGTTCAAGGAGATGATAATATGATATACAGTGGCGGCTGGTGACTTCAGTGACCGGTAGTGCGCTAAGTACATACCTCCTTAAATACCAATATTTCCCAATACATTCCCAATGTTATTTTAAGATCGCGACTTCCGAATTTTTTAAACGCCGCGTTGTATTATGTACTTACCTAGTATGAATATTCTCAAGACACTAGTCAAGACACAAGAGTTGCAAAAAAACAAGAAAAGAAATCCAAAAAAGTTTTTTAACTCATATTAGTACCTTTATGAACACACCCATAGACCACAACACTGCTGCAGCTTTCAAAAAGAAAATAATAGCAATGTCCCAAAAATACTTAAAAAATCTATAATCAAAAACATTTCAAAAGTAGGAATTGAACCCGGGATCGCCTGTTTGTAAAGCCTTACCTTTAACCAACTCTTAGGCAAATATCGACACCACTTAATTCACCCTATCACGTGACGGAAAGCACAAAACCTAACAATATCCCTTTTTAAATATTCGCGCGCTATCGGGTATGTGACATCACATGACAGCGCGCTGACTCTAATAGGTAGACGGACTCGTGCAAAAGGAATCGCTCGCGACGTGTCGCACGCGCGGCTATTCACGATATAGCGTCCTTGTTTGGCGCTCGTGCGCCGCACGCAGAACTCCATTTCGGCCCATACTGTTTCTATGAAGTATCTTTTGTCTCACGCGCCAGCGGTGTTTTGTCGAATCCCCATACTTCAGATGGGAGACCCGCGTGCGTTATTCGATTCGGCACGCGGCGCGGGTTTACTCGCAAAAACGTGCCTTGTGATCTATAAAATAAGGTCGAATTCACATTCGTATTTATTTGGAGTACGAACTTTATGGTTTTAATGTAGGTATGTTGTATTGTAAGATATTATTTATTTTGAGTGAAGTCAAGACTTCTCGTGGTATGGTAGTGCGGCGCACGGGCGCACTTTAGGACCGGCCGCCAGTGATGATATACATGCCTACACCTGCTGCTTCACCGTTCGGAACCGGTGTAAAACTGTAGGTCCTTTCCCTTGCCCCTTACTAGGTGGTAGGCTCAAATTGTAGCCGACTGGGTTGATACCACCGTTCTGGATGTAAGATGGCCGCATAGCAGCCTCGGTTGTGTTCTCCTCTAGTCCAGTATAGCCAACAATCCAGGGAAGTCTCCAGTATGGCACCTACCTTCTCGGAGGTGATATTGGCTGGTCGGAGCATGTGCTTTGGCCCATCCAACTCAGACATCCATACCGGAAAACATAAAAAAAAATACATGTGATAGAACTAGGGCTCCATTCGTACTTATAATTTGTACAATGTAATGATTAGAATGACAGCTGTTACAGAACCTCGAATGTTTGTGATTAAAAATTATGTGTTGTGTTTAAATTAGCCTACAGTCCCATTATAACATTAGCTGCATTTACAAAACACTCATTTAACAAATGGACATAATAATTTAGAATTTGTCAATATTATGATAAGTAAATGAGCACAATTTTTTTTTTTTATTATGGGAATTTTTTTTTTGTACTGTTTGGGGTCGGTACTTAATAAGAATAGTCCCTCTGCATCCATTCGTACTTATAATTTGTACAATGTAATGATTAGAATGACAGCTGTCACAGCACCTCGAATGTTTGTGATTAAAAATTATGTGTTGTGTTTAAATTAGCCTACAGTCCCATTATAACATTAGCTGCATTTACAAAACACTCATTTAACAAATGGACATAATAATTTAGAATTTGTCAATATTATGATAAGTAAATGAGCACAATTTTTTTTTTAAATTTTGGGAATTTTTTTTTTGTACTGTTTGGGGTCGGTACTTAATAAGAATAGTCCCTCTGCATCCATTCGTACTTATAATTTGTACAATGTAATGATTAGAATGACAGCTGTCACAGCACCTCGAATGTTTGTGATTAAAAATTATGTGTTGTGTTTAAATTAGCCTACAGTCCCATTATAACATTAGCTGCATTTACAAAACACTCATTTAACAAATGGACATAATAATTTAGAATTTGTCAATATTATGATAAGTAAATGAGCACAATTTTTTTTTTTATTATGGGAATTTTTTTTTGTACTGTTTGGGGTCGGTACTTAATAAGAATAGTCCCTCTGCATCCATTCGTACTTATAATTTGTACAATGTAATGATTAGAATGACAGCTGTCACAGCACCTCGAATGTTTGTGATTAAAAATTATGTGTTGTGTTTAAATTAGCCTACAGTCCCATTATAACATTAGCTGCATTTACAAAACACTCATTTAACAAATGGACATAATAATTTAGAATTTGTCAATATTATGATAAGTAAATGAGCACAATTTTTAACCGACTTCCAAAAAAGGAGGAGGTTCTCAATTCGTCTGTATGTTTTTTTTTATTTTTTTTTTATTTTTTTTTTTTTTATTTTTTTGTATGTTTGTTACGCGATTTCTCCGTCAATTGAGGGCCGATTTAGAAAATTCTTTTTTTGTTAGTTAGGTCATACTTCCGAGGTGGTCCCATTTCAATTTTATCGAAATTGGTTGAGTGGTTTTCGTAAAATCAGCATAATACTATAGTGTGTGGTTACCTTCAGCAAAACTTGTGATGTGGTCGTATTCGGCAATTTTTAGTTTGATAAATTAGTATGGTGTGTGGTTACCTTCAGCAAAACATTTGTGATGTGGACTTATTCAGCAATTTGCAGTCTGACACATATGGCGAATAATTCTGTACCACTTCAATCGATTTCGATTATTCGATTTCGATTATTCTTTTTTATGTAATATTACTAAAAAGAATGAAATAAAAACTGTTTTAAAAAATATTAAACCGATTTCCAAAAAACAAAAAAAAAAAACTAAAAAGTATTAAATACCTAATATTTTGAAATTTTCTCTGTCCTGTTGAAATACATGAATCGATATACTAGTGATACATATTCGGACCCTTGTTTCATGAATATTCTAAATTTGAAATTTTTTTATTTTTTCCGACCGGCGTTTAATTTATTATGGTACCTGGCCAGTACCTACTGTACCGAGTACCATCGAGCTGGTTTGATGATGGAGACAGAAGGTGGCCATAGGAACTCCTAAACTACACATGATAAACCCATCGTGTTTGGGCTCGTTGCATTTGTCTTCACGAGAAATTTACTTTAGACCTAAAAGATTCTCAATTCGACGGTATGTTTTCTTTTTTTGGATGTTTGTTACGCGATTACTCCGTCAATTGTGGGCCGATTTTGAAAATTCTTTTTTTTTTTATTTGAAAGGGGATAACCCTGAGGTTTTTAAAGTGAAAACTTCTTTAGCGGCTCTTGGCACTTTTTTAGGTGGGTAAAAATGTATAACTCGCGACATCGCGTCAGCGTCATTTTTAAAATGAAACCTTAAGTCATTGCGTTAAGGGTTAAGTTAGAGTGGCACGGGATCTGCCGGCACTCCCGGAGTGCAACTGTTAAGTAGGGTTCCGTAACACGTTTATGTCTGTCCATTCTACTAAGTTCTGCAAAATGAATGTAGGGTTCCGTAACATATGCATGTCTATCCGTTCTACTAAATTTTACAATTTTCAACCAAGGTCCTCCGACGGTTATTTTATAATAAAAGTAGGCTTCCGTAACACGTTTATGTCTGTCCATTCTACTAAGTTCTGCAACATCACCTACAACGTCCGTGATGTCAGCCCATAACACCAGTGCCATGTCAGTGCTTCCCCCTTTGATCGTGCTGACTACACTGAACTGGTCGGAAAACACAACTATTTACATAGCCGTTTCGACCGACGTTTAATTCAGTGCGGTGGTACCAACCCGGGAAGGTTAAACCCTACCACCAAGTAAAATTACGAGGGAAGGGACTTACAGTTTTACGAGGAATCCGAACCTTGGTCAGCCTCCAACGGTCAGCGGTCACCCATCTAAGTACTGATCGCACCCAGCGTTGCTTAAAATTCAATAGCGACAGTTGACTGTCTGCACCACTGAGCTATCGAAGCTGACGTGGTCCTATTTTAATTGGGTCAAGATCGGATTGGAAAGCGAGGCGGAATCGCGAGGCCGAAGGCCGAGCGATTCCGCCGAGTACATTAATAGCAAAAAATTACTAAAAAAAACTGTGAAATAAAAAAAAAGTTTTAAAAAACATAAAACCGACTTCCTAAAAAAAGTAAAACTAAAAAACTATTTAAAATAAAAATATAAAAACCGCCTTCAAAAATATATGAAATAAAAACCTAAAAAAAAAAACGAACCCTAGAGTTGAAGGCGGTGCTAAAGCAAGCAAAAATGATGCATGAAAGAAAACATGAGTGGATGATAATATCCTTTGTGATTTGTAAAGCAAGCAAAAATGATGCATGAAAGAAAACATGAGTGGATGATAATATCCTTTGTGATTTGTGTAGCCTTTTTAGCACCGCCTTCAACTCTAGGGTTCGTTTTTTTTTTTAGGTTTTTATTTCATATATTTTTGAAGGCGGTTTTTATATTTTTATTTTAAATAGTTTTTTAGTTTTACTTTTTTTAGGAAGTCGGTTTTATGTTTTTTAAAACTTTTTTTTTTGACGATGTAAGTTCAAGGCAAAGTTGCATTGTAATGTAACTTTGCGATTTTATTTTTACAAAAAAAGTTTTAAAAAACATAAAACCGACTTCCTAAAAAAAGTAAAACTAAAAAACTATTTAAAATAAAAATATAAAAACCGCCTTCAAAAATATATGAAATAAAAACCTAAAAAAAAAAACGAACCCTAGAGTTGAAGGCGGTGCTAAAAAGGCTACACAAATCACAAAGGATATTATCATCCACTCATGTTTTCTTTCATGCATCATTTTTGCTTGCTTTACAAATCACAAAGGATATTATCATCCACTCATGTTTTCTTTCATGCATCATTTTTGCTTGCTTTAGCACCGCCTTCAACTCTAGGGTTCGTTTTTTTTTTTAGGTTTTTATTTCATATATTTTTGAAGGCGGTTTTTATATTTTTATTTTAAATAGTTTTTTAGTTTTACTTTTTTTAGGAAGTCGGTTTTATGTTTTTTAAAACTTTTTTTTTTAAATTTTGGGAATTTTTTTTTTGTACTGTTTGGGGTCGGTACTTAATAAGAATAGTCCCTCTGCATCCATTCATACTTATAATTCGTACAATGTAATGATTAGAATGACAGCTGTCACAGCACCTCGAATGTTTGTGATTAAAAATTATGTGTTGTGTTTAAATTAGCCTACAGTCCCATTATAACATTAGCTGCATTTACAAAACACTCATTTAACAAATGGACATAATAATTTAGAATTTGTCAATATTATGATAAGTAAATGAGCACAATTTTTTTTTTAAATTTTGGGAATTTTTTTTTTTTACTGTTTGGTGTCGGTACTTAATAAGAATAGTCCCTCTGCATCTCTCCCTGTGCATGTCGTAAAAGGCGACTAAGGGATAAGCGGCCTGCAGACACCCCGGTCGACTTGTGGCTTTCATGGAAGACATAGGCTGGCTGGGGTAGCTGGAGACTGCGGGGTTTTGCACAAGCGGGATTAGTTTGCAGGCCTAGAGCCAACCCCAAACCAAAACAACAACAACAACAACATGGACATGAGCACTATTTGACTCCTTTGACAGGTGTCATTTTTATAATCTAACATCATACATTTTAAGCCATCTTACATCAAACATACATTTTATTCCTAATTATGAAAAATGAACTATTTCATGTTTCTTTCATCTATAATAGACCAACAGCTGTAACATAGTGAATGTAATAATATATGTTTATGTTTTTTTTTCTTATGTAATGGTTCGCTAAATCAGCTGAAAACAGCAATGTAATGATGTCAGTCCATTACACAATTTATTTTATTCTAACTGACACGGTTGGCTACATCACCTACAACATCCCTGATGTCAGCCCATGACACCTTGGTGAACTAGGTACCGTGTCAGTGCTTCCCTTCGGTCGTGCCGGCTACACTGAACTAGACAGAAAACACGAATTATTTACATAACCGTTTCAACCGACCTTTCATGCAGTGCGGTGGTACCAACCCGGGTGGGTTGAACCCTACCACCTAGTAATGAAAGAAGGGAAGGGACCTACAGTTTTACATGGAATCTGAACTACCTTCAGCCAGGCCTCACGCACTCTATGTACTTGCGCGCGATAACTACCTACCGCCCGGCGCACCGCCGGCGGTGAATTTCTATGGGCTGTCCAAAGAATATAAACAGCCGAAGAATATAAACAGGCGAAGCTGCAAAGCAATAATCACTTTACACTCGATCGTTAAGGTACATTTTCGCATGCAGCGATTGGCGACTTGAAGCAGTAGGCTATTAAAACCCGAAGGTAGGAACTTTTTCTATGGAGTGATTTATCTGTTACGAAGTAACTATTTAGTAATCTGTGCTTCAGCCTCCCACGGTCGAGCGGTAACCCATCCAAGTACTGACCGCGCCCAGGTGTGCGCGGTTAGTACTTGTGATCACGACCATGTTCCTAATGTAATTATATAGGTGCCTAGTTGGCCAGTTGCTTCGAAAAGTAAAGCATAAAATAATACAATGCTGCAAATAATGTTTTTTGTATTGTTTATTTTGTGTGTTGCCATGTTCGAAATTTCACTCTTCAAACTGTTGTAGTGGCGGTTGAAATCTAATAGAACTGCAACAACCAGATAAGAACTAGGCAGATAAGATTGTGCCAGCACGTTTATTAGCTGAAATTTAACTGTTCACAACTTCCATGTTTACAACTTTGCTATTTATGAATTTTTTATTTAACCACTCAAGCGTCGTGTAATCTCGAAATAACGCCTACCGCGTCGCGCGAGCCGCGCGCGCTCAGCGCGCGAGGGAAAGGTTGTTGTTTGTTGTTGTTTGCTGCCCAACCTCTTGGGAAGGCGGGTGGGCCATTCTCCGCACTGAGACCTCAAGACGGTCCGTTGTACGTTGGCGCTCAGGTAGTGTTACTCCCCAGCCACCCGAGGAAAAGTTACGAGAATACGTTTATTTTTCGAAAAAAATATATGATCACCTATAGCAAAGTTAGTATGGTTGAAATCGTTACTAAATTTCCTACAAAGTTATCTATAACTTTGTAGGAAATTAATGCGGTACTTGATGAGGTGATGTTTTGTTTTGACCCACTACACTCTAATTTATTATGGCAAGAACCTTAAATAAAAACACATTCAATTCAGTAATTTCATTATGCGCTTCCATCAAAATGCGAAAAATTACTTAGCGTTTGCGCCCGCGATTCATGGTCACATGTCCACAGAAACACACTTCACTAACAAGAATGGCGACTGACCGAGTGTGACTCAGCGTGATTGTTGAAATATATTTTTTCCGCCGAGGGGCGCCACTATTGCTTGCAATATTGAATCATATCGAGAAGGACAAATCTTCACCTATTATTAGAAGTATAATTGAACCTTGTCCTCATATTATAAGAGTGCATATTTCAATGCCAAAGTTGCTGTTCCAGCAAATGGAATGCGGACTTCCTGCTAAATTAGTCTATAGCAGGGGTTCTCAATATTTTTTTTTCAGGTACCACTAAAACCAATATGATTGTCGGGCGTACCACCTTTACCTACAAGAAGCTAATAATAATATTTATCTTCTATATCTTCATTCTTAAATCCCCTTGGAGGTTAGCATCACACCAAAGTTCAATTAATGATTTTCTTTCCTCAAATGTAAGTGATCTTGAAAACGAATCTAAAAATGTATTACTTATCGAATTTAATTCTGAAAAATCTTGTTTAAAATATTCATCGGAACTCACTATGAACATTTGACAGTGAGTTTTTATATAGCTAAGAACATCAGAATTCCAATTATATCTATATTCATCAACAAAACTTTCTGAATTAGGATTATGGCACTGTTTATTGCCGCTTATTAAATGTTGTAGAACATAATGTTTAATTTGATCGCGTACCGCCTCGAAGCATTCCGTACGCGTACCATAGATTAAGAACTGCTGGTCTATAGTTTCCGCTAGAACGTAGGACATTCCTTGACCGGCGATAAACTCCCACATGGAAAGAGCTTTGCGGGCGGCAATGGAACTGGAAGCTCCAAATGCGGTATTTGGATCTGTAGAGAGAGGGAAGTCGAGCGCTGGACTAGTTCTGCTCCACGTGCTAGTCAACTTAGACTAGCTGACGAGGGGTTGACACGAGTCGAAACTTTCCCCTACCTGCAATGGGCCCGGATGTGTTAGCCATGGAGTGCTGTGCTCGTCATCTGACGATGCTTCCATTAGGTTTTGCCGGTATACTGAACTGGACGGTAAACATGAACTATTTTGAACCAAAGAGGCATTACCTATGTGTAGTTTCATTCACTCTATATTGCTCATTATTTATTCAATATAACGTTTCATGTAGGTGTAATTTAACAGAAAAAACATAATACCACCGAAAGTATTCTGGTCAAAATATTGTAAATATGTTTTTCCCTGTATTTATACATCATTATTTCTTTATTTCACATTTTTATAATTATTTGTACTTATTAATTTTACATATTATAAGTTAGTAATATAAAAAGTAATAAAAATACATAAAATTAATATAAACATTAAATAAAAACGGTAATACCGCCGGCGGCGGGAGACAAGCTTCCAAGCGCGCCGGTGGGTGCAGGCCTTGGCTACGGAGCTCTCCGAGACGACGCGAGACTAGCTTCGAGCGATGGGTGGTGGTACTAGACAAGTAGGCCACCACCACCAACATTATTATTATTATGTTACATTTCATAGTAATAAGAATAGCACAACTTAGAATTTTATATACACACAACTATTAAAAAAAAAAATAAACTTAAAATTTGTTAAATCAAAAATAAAAATCTGTTCCTGAAAAGTAAGAAGATCTTGGAAGCCACTTATATTGTACAATTGTTTAAATTAAATTAAGTATGCCTTAATTAAGTACATTTTGAATTTGTTAAATAAGTAGTTATTTGAAGAAAAAAAAAACATTGAAACATTTTTTTTTTTCATTCACACCATCACTAGTCAGAAATGCTAAAAGCAAGTAACCGAAATTACAATTTGGTCACCCTGATAAAAAAAGCCACAGTTGCACTCCGGGAGTGCCGGCAGAAGTTAAAACTTTTTGTATTTCCGAAAATAATTCTTAGGTGGTTATAAAAAAAACTAAACACCCTAAAAAAATTTTAACACCGTAACATTGCTTAAAAAAGAAAAAAAAAAGAAAAGATTTGAGGGATTCGAACCCATGGTAAAAAAATACAAATCCTACATTCTTACAATTGAGCCACGAAATCACATAAACGACCAAACGAATATCGGATTCCCTTGATTCGCTTTCGGCGTTACTGTCACTGAGAGACGAACAGAATTGATCCCGAGCCATCGTAACTTAACCCTTAATACAATGACTTAAGGTTGCATTTTAAATAATAAAAATAAATCTGTCGCTTTTCGAGATCTGTCGCGTGCCAAGCGCCGCTAAAGAAGTTTTCACTTCAAAAAACATACTTTAGAAGGGACCAACTAACTATTGTTGTCACAACGTTTGTGCAGGACGAGAAGTTTACGGAGGCGTTGCGCGCGTGCGCGGACGCGCTAGAGATCAACAAAGACGTGAACGTGCTGTGCGACCGGGCAGAGGCACTCATAGGCCTGGAGATGTATGATGATGGTGGGTATACTTGCGCCCCCCACCCTTCTCTCACTCTTTCCTTCCTTCACAATTTACCTTTTCTCTCTTTTTTTATTTTATGTAACCTAACATGTTAGATGTCAGCCCATATAACACCTTGGTGACCTAGGTGCCATGTCAGTGGTTCCCTCTTATTGTGCCGGTTACACTGGCTTGGACGGAAAACACATACTATTTACATAGCCGCTTCGACCGACCTTGCATTCAGTGCGGTTGTTTCAACCCTATCACCTAATGAGGTAAGAAGGCGTACAGTTTTACGTGAAATCGGAACCACGGTCAGCCTCAAGGGTCGAACGGTCACGCATACATTTTCTGACTGCTCCCGGGTGTACTTATTTTCACGATCGAATGTCGATCCATCACACTATCGAGCTTCGAAGGCTGGCAAACTGTACAATGACATAAATTGTAAACATTTTCAGCGACATATCAGTACAAGGAGGCTATAAACATGGACGAGCACTCACAGAGAGCAAAGGAGGGACTCAACAGAGCACAGAAACTGCAGAAGCAGTCCGAACAAAGAGATTATTATAAGATATTAAATGTTAAGAGGTAAGAAACAATATACATTTGTAACTAAACCACTGGTTGTATGACACGGCCGTCCGTCTGTCAGCTCAAAAATCAATTCAAAATTATTATGTAAACATTTTAAATGTATTAACTCACTCAAAAATATACAAGGTAATATAATTTTGTATTTGTATATACTTTATAAAAGGAAATAAAACCTAACATAAATAATAATAAAACCTATAAGTATTATAAATAATGGATGGAAGAATTAAAAATCATCAAAATGAAAAGCTTTTGGAACTGTTTAGCTGTTGAGTGTCAGATAGAAAAACACCAATTTGGTTTGTTTCTATAGTAACTCAATTTAAATGTGTTCATAGGTCGGCAAGTAAGCAGGAAATAGTGAAGGCGTATAGGAAAGCTGCGCAGAAGTGGCATCCGGACAACTTTCAAGGAGATGAAAAGAAAGTTGCTGAGAAGAAATTCATAGACATCGCCGCTGCCAAAGAGGTTAGTCTTCTTGTTTTTTAGGATGCCGTCGCAAGATGCGAAAAATGTATTGTGGGATCTCTGTCTGTACGTCTGTCCGTCCGTCTGTTGGTCACACGTAGATATCTCCGGATCTACTGAACAGATTTTGATGAAATCTGGCGCCAAAAAACTAGGAATGCACGCAGGCGGACAATAGATATAGGGCTGCCTGAGAACTGTATAGCAACTCCAGTCCTTTTGTGGGGACTAAGCAAAGATGAAGCAGCTCCCTTTACTTTGATGGCCTAACTTGTGGACGACCCCTTGGTAGAATAATAATTTTTTTCTTAATCAACCCTTTCCGTCCCACGACACCCGCGCAGGTTTTACGCGTCTTACTACGGTTACCGCCCACGAAACGATTTACTTCAAACGAGTGAGAATGGCGGGTTCTGTGGATAAAAAACTTTTGCTTTTCCTATAGAACACACCTTAAATATATTCCCAGATCAAAAGAATGAAAATGTTTTAACGGATGTCAATTTATACCTACATCATTTATGGCAGGATGGTAAACTGATTTCTAGTCTAACGTTATTTAGAATGCATTATTTGAATAGTTCAATTCTTCATCTACACATCAATATATGATTTGCATAAGGTAATTCGGCAATTTTAGGTTAGAAAAATTCGGAAAAAATGTTGGACGTGTTTTGTTTTTAATGAAGTTAAAAAAATATGTCTGTGCTTCTAAATAATATGTGAGTTTATGGGCGCCATATTTCGTGAATTTTAGCGCAGCGAAAATGAGACTGGTAATGAGTGACCCATATATTAATATGTTGGAGTAAACATGTTCATGTAATGCATGGTATATTTTTTGCTGCAGGTGTTAACGGACCCGGAGAAGCGAGCGCAGTTCGACGCCGGCAACGATCCCCTGGACCCCGAGGGGCAGCAGCAGGGCTTCCACCACGGCAACCCGTTCCACCACTTCCAGCACGGCAGCCCCTTCCAGTTCAAGTTCCACTTCAACTAGTCTAGTCACCGTTCTGCTGCACCGCCCAATATGATAACCAGGGTTATTATTATATGTAGGTTGGAATAGAAAATTGCCACTAAATTAATATCATCATTGGCTCTGACCGCGTGCGTTGTCATAAGAAAAACATCACATTATTGATTGATTGAGAAACATTACACTATTGATGTTTTGAATTCTGTTAAAAATGTAAGGATTTGAATAGGTATTAAAGAATGGCTACCTACCATACGTAGTTGTTATAAAAAAGTAATATACCAATAAAGGTGAGACCGCGCTATGCGGCAGCGAAGCGTGGCGGCACAGAATTGTCCATACAAATAGTTCAGCGCACCGCGCAGTGCGGTTTACTTCATACAATGAATATTATGACGCGCCGCTCAGCTGTAGTGCAGTACGGCATTATGCGGACTCACCTTAATAGTAGACACTATGCCAAGCGTTGACTAAGGCAAAATGCAATTCAGATCATAGATAGTACGAAATTACATAAACCTTGTTCAATAATATACAACCAGTGATTTCGTCTGCACATTTCCATATAGCGGTGGTTGTGTAGACAGAAAAACAAAAACATTATGTAACTACCTAGTCGCACAAGTAAAAATTTTGTGATCGCGGACATTCTTCTCGTGAGAATATATTTGAATATTGCGGTTGTAAATACATACATATTATAACTATTTGAGACTTCATGTTCTTCTAGAACGATCTTGTATAATATGTGTATAAAATAAAATAGTTTAGTAAGGCCACTTAACTTGCAAAAACTATCGTTCTGTCTTGGTTTTCCTTATATTTATGCGCGTGCGCCACCAGAGCTTGCTTTTAAGGATTAGTTCTTATTTGTGCCGCTCATTCTGATGTCATAGGTTTAATGCTAAACAGATTCACACAGCTTAGGTTATATATATTTGAGGAGGCGGCGAACAAAAGCGGACTTGTCCCACAAATAAAATTTTACAGGAGAGCTCAAAAACTAGATGAAGCAGATAGGGGCTAGCTATAGCTCTACATTTTTGTACATAAAAGCTTCATCAAAATACAAACGTGTAACCGTCGGTTATTTTATCAGAACACTGACTGGTTGTCCTATTTTTTTTATTTAAAAATGGACAAGTCCGGTTTTGTTTGAAAAGGCTTGAAAAACAACATAAATTCATAAAACATACCAGTAAAAAAATTGATATTTTATTGGACAAGTACAGTTTTTTTGAAAACATATCACACGAAAAAATATTCTATTAGTTTCATCGGGTTTTAATTGAAAATGAAAGTGCAATCATAATTTCTTCAAATGTTAATGGGACAAGTCCGTTTTTAACTGAAATGGCAACTTTGAGAATTATTTTGTATAGGTTAGAAGCCGTTTTGAATGAAAATACTTCAAGGACGAATGAGCTCAGAGAACAAACAAAAAAAAACGATATGGGTGGACAAGTCCGGTTTTGTTCGCCGCCTCCTCATTTATAAAACAAATGTTTGAACCTCTCTTTGTACTTTATTGCACAAGTTGTAAATATTTTTCCAACTCCATCCTTTTCGTTCTCTAAATATGTAAGTACAGTACCGGACAGTAAATAATGTACATCGAGCTTTAGAAAGAGACAATCCGTTCGTAGAGCGTTGTCTCTGTCGCACGAACTCGCACATCTCTGGGACAGAGGCCACGCTCTACAACCGGATTGTCACTTTCTACATGTTTTTTTTATTTTTTTTATTGAAACTGACACGGTTGACTACATCACCTACAACATCCGTGATGTCAGCCCATAACACTGGGTGAACTTGGTGCCACGTCAGTGCTTCCCTTCGGTCGTGCCGGCTACACTGAACTGGACGGAAAACACAAACTATTTACATAGCCGTTTCGACCGACCTTTCATTCAGTGCGGTGGTACCAACCCGGGCGGGATAAACCCTACCACCTAGTAATATAAGAAGGGAGTCATATCCCTTAGTCGCCTTTTACGACATACACGGGAAGAGATGCAGTGGGGCTATTCTTTTAAAGTACCGGCCCCACACGGTACAGATGTACATTATTTAGTGCCGGATCCTGTAAGCACCTATAAGAAGAAATTAAAGGATCGAGTTTTTGAAAATAGTTTTTTTTTCCTTTCAATAACACAAACGATAACAAGCGCTGTCAGAATGTCACCTCAAGGTGCATTTTTGCTGACAAATGTATCCATCATTGTAGCAAAAGGTTTTATTAATTTATTATAGAAGTAAGCAGGATCCAATGCTATATATTTTGCCATGCACTAACCAAAGAATAATTGAAAATGCACACACACACACAAACACAGATGCAGCCCGTCCTAGGTAACTTATCCCCGCATTCAAAGTGCCTTACGCTCTCCTCATATTTTGATATTTTAATAATTCGTTTTCACCTTGTACAATACACCGTAGGTCTGTAACTATACCTTTTTAGAGAGCTAGCTATTTTCAGTAAGATAACAATACTTGATTTTGTGGATCACCCGGGCATGTAGAACTAATTTTAAAATTCTTCCCTTGTCTATTTCAAAACCATAATAAGGTGAATTAATTAATGATAAGATTTTGTTTTCAACTTTTTGTATTTATGTCACTGTCTGAAAATTTTAAAATACCTGTTAAGTGAGAATGCTGTTCACATACAGAGGGTTCCGTCGCCATATGTTTCTTCTTGCATGTATAGCGAGTGTGTGTGAGTAACAATGAGGGCACAGCGCAGAAATCACGCGGTCGCACTCGTTTGTATGTCGCGTTAGGCTCAGCTTTTTTGGTGTTGATATATTGAGTCCTTCGTATCTAGGATGTGAAATGGGAACTTATGTGTTCACCGATAGATGGAGTGATCCCTCACGCCATCTGTTGGTGACCTTTCATACTTTTGTAGTTAAAATGTGATTATGATACTTGTATATAGACCCCCCCCCCCCCCCTCCCTTTAATTTATTTTTTATTATTTGTTGCCATATCCGCCATAATGACACATATATTCTGTGAAAATGCCAACTGACTACCTATTACGGTTCAGAAGATACAGGCCTCGGTCGAAGTGACAGACAGACAGACGGCGTAGGCTCAGTATGGATACGGAACCCTAAGAACGGAATAATTAACAAATAACTTTTTATGGAAACTGACACGGTTGGCTACACAGCGCATCGCAGCGCAGCACATGCTGCACTCGATATGTCAGTCAGCCGGTTGCACCTTGTTCCTGTTGGAGCTAGGCGCCATGCCAGCGCCTCCCTTACTAGTTGAAAGGCGGCCCAATAAATAGTTTGTAACTACCTCTGTTTTTTACTACTTTCTTCAATGTTTGTGAAATGTAATTAGCGAGATAACATTCTGAATCGTTGATCAAAGATTTGAAGACATACATAAGTAGTTATTTCGTGTATATTAGATTTTGATACAGCTGTGTAATGTAGCAAAATATTTAAAAATGTTATATCATAATAATGTGTACCTCATCCATCAGACTATATTTCCTTGTTGTTTTAAAGTTTTATTTTGTTTGAATTTAATATTTACCTACGTAAGAAATACCCATTAGCTATTTTGTGTGTATGTAATTATATTAGTGAAGACCACGAAGAAGTTATCGGAAAAACATACAAATTAACAAATTTGAATTAATTTAATGAAACCTAACAATGAGATTTGGCATTGGATTGTTTACTTGAAATAAATTGCCTGAACACATCACAATAATTATTTTTAAAAGTTTAATTTTTTTTTAACAAACTAATGTTTTATTTGAAGCGAGAAAAGGGGAAATTCTCATATTATTTACACATTTGCAAAAACATGCACTGCTAAATGTTATTTAAATGTTATAAATATTTCTCTATTGGAGACAGTCTGTGAGATAATATTAGTAAATGCAAATATCAAAGGAAAGGCCAGGAAAGTTGCGCGTTTCAATAATGTTATCAATGTCTGAAGCAAACTGATTTTCAAACTGAAATGAAGGGAAGCACTGGCATGGCACCTAGTTCACCCTGTGTTATGGGCTGACATCACGGATGTTGTAGGTGATGTAGCCAACCGTGTCAGGTTCCATAAAAAAAAAAAAAAAAAAAAAAAACCTAATCTCTTCCTTGCATACGTAATACGTACCCTCCTAGAAATAATAGATAAATCTCCCGCGGCAATCTTGTATCAAGCCTTGCCTTATTTTACAACGCAAGCTTGCTGTCGCGTATATTTGAAAGATTATTTTCTTTATAAATTAATTTATTTTGTGTAAGTAATTTATTAAGTTGTGATGCTCTAAGTTTGTAAATATTTTAGATGGTATAAATATACAAAATTATACAAACTCTACTCGTACATTTTTATGTTACATTAACCTTTTTTGTGTTGTAATAAATAAGATGTACCTATAGTTAAAGTAAAAAACAATTGAATCATTTCTTCCAAATTATATTATGAAAAACAATAAAAAATTAAAACATCGACTGCAAGAACTACCTATCACATTCATAAATAACTTCTTATCTAACTAGTGATTAAATTATTTTTATAATTTAATTTAGGTGCATAAATAATTGACTGATAGTACCTACGCTTATGGAACTGTCCACGTGGAGTGTTCGTTTGACACGGTTCCACAGTTGATATCTGCAAATCTGCACTTTTAAAGGCATAATTTAAAATATTAAGCTTAAATGGGCGCAATCTTCGCCTCTCTAAACCTCAGCGCCCTAGCAAGCCTGTCAATCTCATTGCTCAGTTTTTTATCTGGCAACTCACAGATGTAATGTTGCCGCACTGAACAATCAAAACCATAGTACGGGTAGCTCCGTAAGGCCGGGTTGTAGGCAATCTTGAGACATCTGCCGTTTCCCTGAATGTAAGAAACGGTTGTGTTAGGAGATTGGGCATCGGTGATTGTCTGTGATGCATTTTTGTTGCCGTCGGGGACCGGACGTGCTGAGTTGGACCAGATCCAGAGAAGACCCGGGTTTAGACCGCCCGTCCAGTAGTCTTTGCCTGAACACACGAAAAGTCACATTTTCACCAGTATGTACTTCAATTCTTATTGCATCAATTCCATAGGCAGTTACACTGACCGAGATTCCTTTATTCTTTTACATTGTAAATGTAGTTTAGAATTCGATAACTTTATTCGTGAGGGTAAAACGTTCACTTCCCATGAATTTTAGCTAAAAAAGGTGAAGGCAGATGACCTCAAAAAAGTTGTATAACCAATATGGTTTGGTTATGGACACAGAAGCACTTAGTCGACGCCGACAATAGATAGGGGAAGATGTTTCTAAACAAAAACGACATTGCTTTGCTGCCAGCGTACTTGATAATTGATATAAGTGACTAATTAGTAGATATCGAGGGCATTCTTCAAAAACGAGTTATCTGCAAGAATTGTAGTTTTGAGAAAAAGGCTTTTGAAAGTTTAAGTGCTTGAAAAACTGTCTGTAATTTAAAAATTATTTCTACGGTTTTTTATACTTAGCCATTGTTTCATGAACTATTAATTCATCTCGGAATTTGAACTATCAAGTTGCAGTTTTTTTTTTAAATAAAAATATTCCAAGGAAGGTAGTGTAGTTAACTCGTTTGACAAGTACACAATTTGGGGAATTTGACCTAATTTACATGCATTTTAAATATAAATGCTTCTATGGCGTTTGACTTGAATAATTTATAAAAACAAACTAACTGTTCAACACTTTTCAGTACAAAAAGTACAATTTGTTAAACTTATGTGCTTTACAAATCGAACTTAAGACACTTTTTCGTAGGTATGTAATTTTTTTTATGTAAACCGACATGAGTGGCTGTATCGAGAGACCAATGGTGCTGTAGGTAGACAGACCCAAAATCACCTCTCCTCGCGAAACCACGCTCAGTTAGGTGCACTGCCAGCAGATTTGCGGTCTGTTGCTAGGCTGTCTAGTCTGTTAATATGACTTTTGAAGACACCCAGGTTAAAGAATTCGGGAAACACACTCGCCCGAAGACGGTTCCATACCCTAGCGGTGCGACAATGAAACGATTTAGAGAACCGATGGGTTCTCAAAAGCCCAATGTCAACAACAAAAGGGTGCTGGGTCACTCTGCGAAGAGTCATGCGGAGATAGGACGGGTGGCAGGGAATAAGGGATGCTAGTTCCATAGTTCCACATACCAGCGTCCGTGAGAGTATCTGTAAAACAGACTAATGACTAAGCGAACCCACAAATCGTCTGTGGCTCAGAGACTCCAGACCATTTGTAAGTTTCGGGTCACCAACAAGACGGATGGCTCGACGCTGTATCGAGTCCAAGGACGCAAGCAGATAATGGGGACTACCCTCCCATCTGTGACTGCAGTACTCCATCACCGGCATAATCTGTGTTTTGTACAACAGGAATAGTTGTGCCGGTGAGAAGAACCGCCAATTGCGGAAAAGTATTCCTAATTTTCTGGATGCAGTTTTGGCCTCAGACTCAATTAGTTGCCGGAAAACTACGTCTTTGGAAATAATGGTGCCTAGGAGGTCCAGGTGCTCCGAGACAGGAACGACGCTGCCTTGGAAACTAGCTTGGAAAAGAATGGGAAAATTGGACATTCAAAGTGTTTTGAAATTGAACAACAAATTTTTACACAAATGCACACCATTTATTGACATAAACAATACTTTTTTTAATTTTTCATCTGCAGATTCTTCTACTGCAGGCTCAGGCACACGATCAAATGCAGTAGAAGAGGTAGCCAGGGCCTTGAACCAGGCGTGAAACTGTTCCGGGATAACTCCTTTTGTACACAACTTGACCAGATCATTCTTCTTGGCTACGTTGTTCGGCAATGGTTTATTATAGAGGGGTTTTAAATCGGCCAAAGTAATAAATGCTTCATCTTCAGAGCTGCTTAAATTAGCTGGTAGTTCGTAGGGCTTGAAGGTTGGGTCTTCATCTGATAGGTCGCTACTGAACAGATTATTCAGCTCATCGGCCATACGTATTTATTCTTCATCGAGTTCGGACGAATCGGCTTCAGAATGATGATTCAAATCTGTAAGATGCGCAATTATTCCAATTAAAACCTTCAAACTACAAAACGGTTCGTAAATTAATAAATATGCATGGCATATGGATCCATAGTTAAGCATAGGTACTAGAAGACTGCGCCTATCAAATTTTACATATTAAATGAATCTCGTAAAATTGCTTAGTGCCTGTTGTCATTATATACGAATCCCTTTGTTCTCTTTTACGACATGCATGGGAAGAAATGCAGTGGGCCCACTTATATTCTTTTTATGTGCCGGAACCCACACAGCGAAATAACCTAAAAATGTGACTTTAAATAAAATATTATAGATGTTTGAAACACTTACCCTTACAAATTTTTGTTTTTCCTATCGCTAAATTGACTAACTGACTGCCTCTTGAGGACCTCATCTTCTTGGAACTTCACTTACTGGTCGAATAACACTTTACACGCGCACGCGCCGCGCGCTCGACACGAGCGCGGAAGTACTGCTCAAAACCGTAAAAATACTATAACTCGTTTGACTTGCACAAAGGTTGTTAGAAATTAGGTTTTGTATGGACAAGTGAATGACACTAAAGTGTTTTATTGGTTTCCTCCTGCAAAGTATATATTGTACTTAAATATGAGCATAGTACAGGTAAAACAAGTTAAGTGAAGTTAATGTATTTGACTCGAAATCTACAACGAATGTGAACGAATAAAGTGACAAGAAAAGCCAGGCAAGTTACTGTAATGGTTTTGTCTGGAAAAAAATTACGAAATTAGTACATTATATGATTTTAGTGTGTTTGACATGTTTTTAATTTGTAATAATTGTTTAGTTATCAGGTTCTACCACAATCTAATTTAAAAACGAAGCCTTATATCAAGAAATGGGTTTTACTGGGAGGTAGAAAATTAAAAACTGTCTAAAACTGCATTTTTAGTTCATTTTCGCAAAAAAAGTCAGATAACTCGTTTTTGAAGAATACCCTCGATATCTAATTAATTAGGTACCTATACATTTGATTTTTATGCATAGGTACTACTAACCTCTGAGCTTGGGGTCGCCATGTATGTGTGCCACAAGATCCCTGTTTTCTTGCTCAGTCTCCAACTCAACGAGATTGCCGTGAAGCTTGCGGCAGACCAGGTTCGCAGTCTTCCAGTCATACTGGTCCTCGTGTCCGAAGTAGTAGCAGTTTGCTCCTGCGCGCGTAAAGTTGTTCGCGCACGGTTCCACCTCTGAAGATTGTAAATTGATACATGACAGTTTTTGGGGAAAAAGGAGTTGTTCCAAAGAAAAGAGAATAGGTATAATCCAGACTCTGGCATCCAGGGAGTAGTTATTGGATTTCTGTTATCAATGTCTTGCTTGCACCAACCACTTGATACAAATAATGAAGATTTTAATACGCAAGCTATTATGTAGGTACCTAATATGGCTGTTCTGAGCTTCCACCGCCTCACTTATAATACGTGCCTACCTACATACCTACATATAATACGGCCTACATCACGTTCTAATTCACAAAAGACATAAACTAGGGATCTAGCTAAACACAAATAAATAGACATAATATGTCTTCAGAAGACAAGGGAATATACTCACCAACTTTGTTAGTAGGACCGGCCATCACATAATACATCATCTCCTCCATCCTTCTCAGTCGTTTCTCCATGAAATCGACTCTGTAGACCAGTTTCTCAATAGCCCCCAAAAGGTATAGGTCTGTCTCCGAGACTTCCTTCTTTGGGGGTGCCTCTGGGGGCTCTCTTTGTTGCACCGGCTTCGGTTTCTCCTTGTTCAGGTAGGGGTTGGGAGGTCGATTCACGATTTTACCTGGAGGTGGCGGCGTCTTGGCTGTCCATTCGTCAAAACCTGTGCAAAAGCATATTTTAAAACAGTATAAATAAAATGAAGGTAAAGCTGCTTTTTGCTTCTTCTGAACCAAGAAAAAAGTACCTACTTAGATAATCCAAATATTGTTTTCGAATTCCGGCTACCTACCGCAATGCGGTCTAAGAAGACACCTCGAGAAAACGTATATGCACAGTGGCTGGCATTTTCAGTGTTGTGCACGAGGTAGATGGAAAGTAATTGCATTCAACAGTAAGTTGCTCCTCTTTGCCAATGTACACAAACTCGTTTTTATTGATAGTATAATTTTTTTGGAAAATTCATTGGGGCACATCTGTGTTTCGAACACCACTAGGTACCTACTGCTATCGCATGAGAGACCAGCTTAACCACGAGTTAGGAACCCTTTATGCAAACCACTTCTTCGGACGCTATAGAAAAAAAACTTCTAACCTGGATCGTTTCTGTTTGTGATGAAGTAGCCTTGCGTGGGCGGCAGTTTCATTATTCTCGCCTGCCTATCTTTGTATCCCGTGGCCCAGTCCTCGAGGAGACTGCCCCAAGGTCCTAACTCCTCATCCCCGATGGTGCCGATGAGAGAAAGGTTGTTTTTGGGGGGAGCGACGAAGGCAGATAGAGTTGTGGATATGAGAAGAGTTACGGTAATGAGACAGAGGGTAAGCAACGCCATCTGGAAAGGAAAACTTTCAGAATAAGTTTGAAATGTATTTTAATGTGTATCTTTTAATTCTAAACCTTATTAAATCTACGATTCTAGTCACTCGAAAACGCACATATAAATGAGTAACTCCTTTTGCTCGGGCCTTTACTCCTGTGAAGTCCCGTTTGAAGATCTTACTTAGCCTATTCGCTGATTCGGAACGTCTGCTTGCTACCACCATGTAAAATTTCAGTGGTGGCATTTACAGAACAGACGGTCGACAGAAAGTCATAATCAAATTTTTACAAGGATGATATCCTCGATATAATGCCTATTGTTAAGCCAATTTGTGTTCGTCCCGTTGATCACGTTTTCTGTTTTTTTTATGGAAACTGACACGATTGTCTACATCACCTACACCTACAACATCCGCGACGTAAAGATATCCAACTGATTGAACTCATTTGTATGAAGCATTCTAAAATTAAATAGGTAGAATGACATAAAGGCTACTTTTATTGATAAATAATTTTATAAATTTTTTTATAAATAATTTTATTTTATTTATTAATTTGATAAAATGTTTATTAGCAGTTCAAAGATCATATAGGAATCCAGCTATAATATTCCATATTATTACTCGCACTTATTAAACATTAAAGTGGAGTCAGTTATACACAGTACTTCAGCACTTTACATAGTTACTAAGGTTGTTAACATTTCCATAACTAAGGTTACTAACCTTGCAGTAGGTAATCTCGGGAAACTTATTGTCTTTTTCCAGAGACATATCCGCCTACAAACCTACCTACCTACCCCAATTTCACGGGTGAAATACTCCAACCTATTGCAGCCACCGAATCCGAGATCTGAGATACTCCAACCTATTGCAGCCACCGAATCCGAGATCTGAGATACTCCAACCTATTGCAGCCACCGAATCCGGCTACAACAAGTTTCGTAAATTATGAACGAGTAGGATAATTTACATGCAACTCTACATCGAGTATGCCTGCGTGTTTCCCTGAGGAGTGTTCCAATGTTACTTTGACGCGTAACTACGACCTAGAATCGTGAGGAAAGGACCTACACTGAAGGAATCCACGGGGAATGAATAATATGACTATCGGACACAGCATGCATGAGATCAAATAAAAGCGGTGCGCGAGACGAGTCGTGCCAGAGCGTTCCTCACCCAAAACTTAGCGGGAGGACACTGTCGTCCTTGGGACTACAATAAGTTCTATCCGTATTAGATTAGAGATAATTTATTTCTTGTGATTTCCTTTCAATTAGAGTTATTTATTTGAATTTAGTTTTATAGATTCTTATTGCTTTTTCATTTACATATGTAGTTAATGTTTTAGCCTTAATTATTTCTTTGTTAATAAGTAATTTTTCCCCCATATTTTCTTACTTAAGTACTTTCACATTTGTTTTCTTTTGGATATCTGATTGTACATAGCTTCTATACAGTTTATTATACGTTTTGAACCACGGCTGTCCATTTATTGATCTTCCTCTCAACACGTTTCATATCCCCGAAGCATTACAACTCTGTTCACGTGTAGGTAAATAGGTACGTTACAAGATTAACCATACGTTTCCACGCACGTTTATGTTTACGATGACTGGCCGGTGAAAGTGGCTGCGGTCGACATCCGGGCGCGAGATGTCATCTGATGCTTGCTAGTGAATCGAGCGTGACCCTGGACTCGATGCTAACAAATTCATAGCCATGTGACACTACTAATTATAGCGGTACAATATTATAATATAATAGAATAGAAACTCTTCATTTCAGACATTCACAAAAATGTAACGATTCTATCGCTAACATCATGGCACAGAAAGTTCTCTGGGACAATATTATGTATGAAGATAGATACGAGTACATTATGTAAACCATTTCGGTGGCAATGAGAATGCAGTTTCGTAACTGCTTCAAACTTCTATTCCGGATCCTGGGATAGTAATACATAGCGCGTATCCGGCCGGCCGGCGGCGGCGCGGCGCGGAGGCGGCGCGGCGGCAGCGGCAGGTGTACGCAAGGTGCCGCAAGCAACATAACGCTGGTGATCTGGCAGAAAGTCCTATCAAAATTTTTGCCAAATTCAGAATTTGGTGGTAATATGTCCTATATAATTTTTTCCACAATGTCAGGACAAAATTCAGGCGACTTTATTCTAAAATAAACTAAAATAAAATAAAATTGTACGTGTTTTTTTTTTACATTGTATGACCCTAAGTTCTGAACAAAACAATTTCACGTCTCTTGAAAAATTTACATTTTTGAGATAGGACTTTCTGCCAGATCACCAACGATAAAGTATTTTATCCTGTGCATTAAAAAAAAATCACTAGGCTTACTTCAAATACCGAATTTTCATAAAAGCTATACATGTTGTGAGTGAACCTTGTTCACGCACAGAGGGTTCTGTAGCCTTAGTTTCCTACTTGCGCCGTTTGAGATATAAACTTCAACATAGTTTTCATGTTGTGATGAGTATTAAAAGACTGCAGTTTACGTGAAGGATTATAGGGTAAAGTCGGAAGAAAATATGGGGGCGACATAAATTCTCTGGCATGATACCGGATATCATCAAGAAAACTGTGAAAATAATAGTTTACTAAGCATGAGTACCTAACGATGCTGGATACCACCTATCGTAAAAAGGATTACTTCAGTTTTAATTAATAAATATGTTTATTTAGGATTAACAATTGACCTAAATTGTAAACATTTATCAATATTAATTCCCTACATAGGTAAGCAGCAGGTATAATAGATTTTTTTATTTTTTGTCGTGTCATTTTATTCCTGGTTAATATGAAAACCTAGCAAAGAGCAACCGAGGATCTACCGTGAGATATTTAAAACATCAAATGTTTTTATGTATAAATTATTTGAGTCTGAGATAAACCTCTAAATGCGCTAGGTACCTACAAGTACGTTAAAAAAATTAGTAGATAGATATTTCCTACGAATCGAATAATATAATTTAATTGGAAAGTGTAGGTACGCACCGTATCCGCAGAGTTGAATCACAGAGCCATCATCACTTTCACACACAAGCTGCTCGACCGTTGAACCGCGAGTGACGCGAGTAGGTGCCATGCCTCGCATGAGTAGCGGCGCTCGTACGGCGACGCGGCGGCACGGCGGGCGACACAGAACAACGATCGCGCTCTACCGCAGAAATGGTATATATCTACCTAAATGCTCTGTCAAACCGTGCCAGTTTTGTCGTGGATCACATGGGAAGCTGGAATAGCTAATAATACCGCGATAGTGAATAATAAAAAGAGTGCCTTTGTAAAATATGTAATAGAAGAAATTAATATAAACGTTGATTACTCGATGGGTAATGTATCTAGCACACGATGTATCTTAAAAACGCACGAGTACCATTTAGGTGAATGTTGTATTGAGATATTTTGCAATAAAATAAAATAATTATTCTTCTAAAAGAGGTCATTTTAAAATATCCCATGGAAAATGAAAAATTATCATATTTAATAATGGCATAAGGAGACAACTTAAGATGTCTTTTTTACAAATAGTTAAATTAAGTTCCGTTTTGAGACATTGTAAAATATTATAATTAATTATACTATACTATATTATAACTATATTATACTGAATAATATTTTAACTAATAATATTGGGCATTACCTACCTTACTTTACTTATAAATTTATATATTATGAATTATAAATATGTTCCCTTAAAAAACAGATAATTCCTTAAGAAACATCTTGAAATGCAAGCAAAGAAGTTAAGTTCTAAAATAGGTTATGTTGACATTTACTTATAAAAAAATATATAAATCCCCTTTAACTACAACCAGTTTGAAGGTATTGTTTTTGTGAGTAGTTTAGTGTATAAAAACCACAGGATAATTTAATTATACTACCAATTCCAAGTAAAAAACTGTAAAAAAATCTTTAAACTCAATTTGCTAAGAATGACTTTTTTTAAGATGTCTCACCTTAGAACTAAGCCAACGATGTAAAAAATATATTGGTTTAAACTACTAGAAATAAAAAAAACCTTCCTTCCTTCTTATCTTTCTTTCTAGGTTTATTTTATGGAAGCTGACATGGTTAGCTACATCACCATTGGCGTATCTAGGATTATTTTCCAGGGTGGGCCTGGCCCCTGAAAAGCGATGGCCAATGAAGCCGAAACCCGATGTACCTACGCAATAAAAGTAGGTAATTTGAACTTGAAGTGTTGAGCCGTATTTCGACCATTGATTTCGGAAAGTTTCTTTACCTAAATAAAATTAAACAAAAACATTTTTTTTAAGTGTTTATTCTGATTACCTGGATGGAAATGGAATTTTATGTTGATTCCTCAGGTGTAGATTATTTAAGTGTTTTTGTGTGAAATTATTTAAGTGCCCACGCTAGAATTTTGAGTTGGCAACCCAACATCCTGGGGTGGGCACCAGACACTTCTGGGGTGGGCCGTGCCCACCCGGCCCCCCCTCTATATACGCCAATGTACATCACCTACTCCACCCGTGATGTCAGCCTCTCATCTGGTGAACTACATGCCATGTCAGTGCAGTAGTTCCCTTTGGTCGTGTGGGCTACACTGAACTGGGCTGAAAACACGAACTTTGTTCGGTATTTTGCGATCATTTACATTTACACAAAACACGTTAGGTACACGTGCCTCCATTCTCTTCGCCTCAAGACTCTACCTGCCGCGGTCTTCATGCAAGAAGCACACAGCGCCTCCTGGCGGAAAGGAGAAGAGTCCGGTTGCCTAGGCGACGGGCTGTTGTTATCTAAGAAGTCCAAAAATACAAGCGGCAGCGGGCGGTTTATTTGAACATTTTTGCTCTGAAAAGCCAAAATCCACCCTGATCGAGCGCGGCGCGGGCTCTCAGGGCTGATTGACGGTATACGGTATAAGTTGAGTGTAGTTCCCGAGGTGTGTGCGTAGCTGGGCCCAGCAGATCCTAGGACACCGGGACGTTTCCGTGCCGGGATCACTACCTGAAGAACTGAGCTACCGAAGGTGCGGCTGCGGCCGGAGACATCACATCACATCCAGGTAGGAGGCACCACACCACCACACACTTTACACTACGATTCATTGGTCCTTCGAGCCGGATATTGGGGTTAAATTGCGGTGTTGGGGTATTTTTTTTTTTTTATCATTCATATTAGAGGGAAATACACTTACAGGGGGGGGCAAGATACAAATCATTCATGCATGATCTAAATTTCGTAGCGGTAAGCGGTACATAAATTTAATATTTTTTTGAATTCTAAAAACAATTGCGGGCGGTATTCTATAAACAAACAAGTGTGGGCTGTTTATAGTTTTTCTTTCTTCCGAAATACATTGACAAGCTTAGCTTTGCGGCTGACATATTCTCTCGGCTTGGCTTGACAGTTCGTTTGTTTACATTCTCGTGTTTATTTATTTTATACTTACAATTTTATTTCGCGGATTACCTTTACGGATTTGAGTGCCGGTTCGAACTCGTAGTTTAGCATGGCACCTAAGCGTGTTGCGGTGTTACTCGCGAAGCGCGATTTGCATGCGGATAGGTTCGTACAAGCGGCATCGGCGGGCCGAGACGCGCTTGCCAATCGCGATTTGCTGGCGGCCTTCGAAGTGCGGTGCATAGGTCTCGATGCGACATTCCAAGATGTGACGGACATCCACTTGGAACTGCTGACGCATCCCGACCTGGATGCCAACCCCGACACACAGCTCAAAGCGAGGTACGCAGATATTTCTTCTACCTACTATGAGGTCAAAACGATGTTGCGGACTCTCGTGCCTCCGGTGGCACCGAGCGGCGGAAGCGGAACACACTCCGAGCCATCGTCTCGAGGCGGAAACCTGCGGCTTCCTCGGATCGACCTACCCAGGTTCTCAGGTCGGATCGAGGACTACGAGTCCTTCGCAAATCTCTTCCATTCCCTCATCGCCGACGACAGCAGCATGTCCGGGGCGCAGAAGTTGTACTACCTGTTGGGCTGCTTATCCGATGAGCCGCGTGCACTGGTTCAGCACCTAAAGCTCATCGATGACAACTTCAACATCGCACTAAGCATCCTACGTCACCGATACAGCAACAAGCGGGTGTTGGCGGACAAGCTCGTTACCAACATGGTCGGACATTCGATGGTGGCACACTCTGGCCATTCACTGCGGGCGTTCCTCAACACGCTGCTTGAGAACACAAAGGCCCTGGTGAACTTAGGGTTGCCGGTCAAGGAGTGGTCCTTCCTCCTATTTTCCATTGCGGTGCGGAAGCTAGCGGAACCAACGCGGATGCGTTTCGAGCAGTACCTCCTGCTGCCAGCGGAACACAGCACTGTGCTGCCCACCTTCGACCAGTTGACTTCGTTCCTGGAAGGTGAGTGCAGAGTGCTGGAGTCGGCAGCGGAGAATCAAGCGGTTACGGCAAAACCATCAGTGCGGATAGAAGGGGCGGTTCCATACGGTAACCAGACAAGCCGTAAGGTGGTCTATCAGGCGGAGGCGCGGCCCTCTAGCCCAATAGCGGAGGCGTACTACTGCCAATTTTGTGAGCGGCAAGGCCACACTCTTTACAAGTGCCGTAACTTTTTTGCGCTGACACCTCAGCAGCGGAAGGCGGTGGTTTTTGATCGCAAGTGGTGCTTCGCTTGTCTCAAATCACATTCCATAAGCCAGTGTCAATCCACGAATGTATGCCGAACATGCGGGACTAATAAGCATCACACTCTGCTACATTTCGAGCAAGGCGGCAGTAGCGGTTTTCGGGGGGGCCAACACGGCCAAATACGTACCAACAGGGGCGGCTTTCAGGGGGGCCAGCGTGGCCCAACTGGTACAAACAGTGGCGGTTTTGGCGGAGCCCAAGTGGGACCGACCAGTGGCGGATCTAGGGGGGGCGGACACGCATACAATAACTATGGGCCCACTAGCGGACCTAGGGGGGGCGGACCTGGCTACAATAGCTATGCGGCCAATGGCGCATCTAGTGGGGACGGACGTAGTCACACTTATGCGGCTACTGGCGGAATAGGGGGGGGCGAAAGCCAACAGTACGAGCAACAGCACAATACCTATGCGGCTGTGGCGAGCGGTCGTCAACGGTCACGGTCATTCTCACCACCGGTGCCGTGCAATTTTGGGCATTCCGGCCAGGGACCTTCAACTGGGGGTCGCTGACTAGCCGACCATTCCCGCAACCAAGCTGAACATCCTTCAGTCGTTTTAGCCACTGCGCTAGTTGCGGTGAAATCTGCGGCGGGGTATGCTCACGTGGCACGGGCCATGTTAGATAGCGGTTCACAAATTTCAATTATTACAAATTCATTGGCAAATAAATTGGGGCTTCCGCGGTATAGAGCGCATTTTCCTCTAACGGGTGTAGGCGGCGTAGAGGTAAATAACTCTAGGGAGATGGCTGAGGTAACCATACGACCTAGAGATGCGGTGGGTCCTATTCTTTCTACTAGTGCTATTATTTTAAATAAAGTAGGTGGACACCTTCCCACTTCGACACTAGATGAGGGACTTTTTTCATATTATCAACATTTACCACTTGCGGATGAACGGTTCTTTGAATCTAAATCTATAGACCTTCTCTTAGGCATGGATTTACTTGGGAATATATTGCAGGGGGCCTTAGTAAGGGTAGGTCCAGGATTTCCCATTGCTTTAGATACGATTTTTGGGTTTGCGGTAGCAGGTCCTGTCTCATACAAAGAACCCAGTGCGGCGCGGTTTTCTTACAGTCTATACACGGAGGAAAATTCTTTGGATGGGGTTATTCAAAGATTTTGGGAATCCGAGGAGATCCCAGAGAAAGCGGTTAAAGATCCACAACATGCAGTTTGCGAGAATTTATTCCGTACGACTCATCAGCGCAATGCTGAGGGGCGCTATTCAGTGCGCTTACCTTTCCTATCAAATCGACCTAAATTAGGAGATTCTAGAACCATAGCACTTAGGCGGTTTTTATCACTAGAAAGGCGGCTTAACTCAGAACCAAGAATGCGTTCCAAATATGTAGAGTTCATGCGGGAATATATACAATTGGGGCACATGTCGGTGGCTCCAGCCACAATTACGCGCGGGGAACATTACTTTATCCCACATCATGGGGTTTTCAAGAGTTCAGGGGATACTGAAAAAATTAGAGTGGTTTTCGATGCAAGCTGCTCTACTATTTCAGGAGTCTCATTAAATGACTGTCTTCACGCTGGGCCGAAGCTCCAGCTGGACATAAATGAAATCATTTTAGACTTTCGCCTTCACGCGGTAGTTTTCGTAACGGACATCCGAATGATGTTCAGGCAGGTTTTAGTAGACTACCGAGACCGAGCGTTTCAGCTCATATTTTGGCGGGAATCTACGGACCAGCCACTGTGCATATTCACTTTAAATACTAACACGTACGGTTTAAAGTCTAGCCCATACATTGCTATTAGGTGCCTACGACAACTAGCAGATGATTATGAGGATCGCTTTCCTATCGCGGCACGTACACTGCGGAATTCGGTTTACATGGACGATATTTTAGGCGGCGCAAGCTCATTAGAAGCTGCGGCAGAGCTAAAGTCTCAACTGATTTCCATGCTATCTCTGGGAGGCTATGAGTTGCGTAAGTGGGCATCTAGTTGTCCAGAGCTTCTCTCAGATATTCCGGTGGAACATTGTGAGAAGCCACACCAATTCGATGCGGTAGATAGTCCTTCCTTCATAAAGGTTCTCGGGATTCAATGGGATTCGGTGCTGGATGTCTTCTCATACAATATCGGTCTACCGTCAGAATCTACATTTACTAAGCGGGCAGTTCTCTCTACTATCGCGCGGACGTTCGACCCACTTGGTTGGATCGCACCAGTGGTGTTCAAGGCCAAACTGATCATGCAGTCTGTATGGTTGCTACAAGTGACTTGGGATGAACCCTTACCAAGCCACTCTCAAGCGGATTGGGAGCGTTTTCTTTTCGACTTACCTCAGTTGAATCAGTTAAGGCTTAAGCGGTGCGTACTTCCGCCAGATGCGGTTTCTTATTCACTACATGGATTCTGTGATGGCTCAAACTTAGGCTATGCGGCTGTAGTTTATTTGCGTACTGTAAAACAGGATAATTCAGTATCGATACACCTGCTCTCGGCCAAGTCCAGAGTAGCGCCTATTCGCTCTAAACTAACCATTCCTAAAATGGAACTTAGCGGCGCCATTATTTTATCTCGGTTAATTAATTATGTAGCGGCATCTTACGTGGGGAAAATTCAACTCGATGACATAGTATGCTGGTCAGACAGTACCATTGTACTATCTTGGTTGCGAACACCACCACATACTCTACAAACTTTTGAGGGAAATAGAGTTGCGGAGATAAACAACTCTAAAGTGCGGTTAACTTGGCGGTATGTCCCATCTAATTTAAATTGTGCGGATATAGGATCTAGGGGAGCTACAGCTTCAGAGCTGCTTAACAGTTCACTGTGGTGGGACCCACATTGGTTACATGACAGTCCAGAGAGTTGGCCTGCGAACTATATTGGTCGCATCCCAGACTTGCCGGGCATTAAGACTGTCAAGCTAACATCTCATGCGGTAGTGATCGAGTCATGCGATCTACCTGCTCGGTACAGCTCTCTACCTAAACTCCAGGCAGTAACGGCTTATTGTCTTCGTTTTTCATATAACTTGCGGAACACTAACAAGCGGAGCGGCCCTTTAACAATAGCGGAATTATCAGCGGCATTAAAAACATTAATTAAAACAGTACAACAAGCGGAATTTTCAATTGATCTGGAATTACTTTCCAAGGGGCGATTATGCTCCACGCGTATTCGACGACTTAGTCCTTTCCTTGATGAGGAGGGATTTTTACGTGTAGGCGGGCGGCTTTCAAATTCAAATCTTCCTATGGGAACGAAGCATCCTCTGTTGTTGCCCAAATCTCATGCGCTGACGCGGCTAATAATAGATCATTTTCACTTGACTCATTGTCACGCGGGCCCTACAGCTTTACAAGCTATACTTCAGCGGAGATATTGGATTCTCTCAGCGAGACAAGCTATTCGGTTCCAAATATTTAAATGCATTCCGTGTTTTAGACTCAAGGCCAAGCCTTCAGAACCTATTATGGCCGATCTCCCAGCAGATCGCGTCACTCAATCGGGCGGTGTTTTTCATGCGGTAGCCACGGATTTTGCGGGACCTTTTCAAATCAAAGCCTCTACGTTACGGAACGCTAAAGTCCTCAAGGCATATCTGTGCGTATTCGTTTGTCTTGCCACGCGGGTGGTTCATTTAGAGGTTGTCTCGGACTTATCCACCATAGCCTTTCTTGCTGCATTCACCAGGTTTGCATCAAGACGGGGATTGCCTAGGCTAATTCGATCGGACTGCGGTACAAACTACGTAGGCAGTAATAGACACTTAACGGAAATTGAGCGGCACCTTCGTCAACCGGCCGTAGCGGCTTCTCTCGAAAGAGAATTCACTAATCGCGGTATCGAGTGGAGATTCAATCCACCCAGCGCGCCTCACTTTGGCGGCATTTTTGAAGCGGCAGTCAAATCTGCAAAAACTCACCTCAAGCGGGTTATAGGTGAGCAAACTCTCACGTTTGAAGAGTTAACAACAGTTTTTACGCGGGTAGAAGCGGTTTTAAATTCACGTCCAATGCATCCATTATCCTCGGACCCATCAGAATTCGACGTTCTGACTGGCGCTCATTTCCTTATCGGGAGATCATTAACTTCAGTCCCAGAATATGATTGGACGGCGGAGCCCATTTCGAGGCTAAAGCGATTCGAATTGGTACAGGCCATGTCACAACATTTCTGGAAGCGGTGGAGCTCAGACTATCTGACCACTCTCCAACAGCGGTCGAAGTGGACTTCAAAGACCGATTCCCCTCGCGTGGGCGATCTGGTTCTTCTGAAGGACGAAAACATTCCGCCCCTCCACTGGAATATGGGCAGGATTGCGGAAATTAAACCAGGCAGAGATGGAGTTATTCGGGTTGTGGTAGTCAACACTCCACATGGGGTTTTAACACGACCTGTAGTTAAGGTGTGTCGTCTTCCTATCTACGATCATTAGATCAGCGGTGACTTTTCAATGTATTGCGGTTGATAAGAAGCTTGGCTTCTTCTCAGGGGGGGGGTGTTCGGTATTTTGCGATCATTTACATTTACACAAAACACGTTAGGTACACGTGCCTCCATTCTCTTCGCCTCAAGACTCTACCTGCCGCGGTCTTCATGCAAGAAGCACACAGCGCCTCCTGGCGGAAAGGAGAAGAGTCCGGTTGCCTAGGCGACGGGCTGTTGTTATCTAAGAAGTCCAAAAATACAAGCGGCAGCGGGCGGTTTATTTGAACATTTTTGCTCTGAAAAGCCAAAATCCACCCTGATCGAGCGCGGCGCGGGCTCTCAGGGCTGATTGACGGTATACGGTATAAGTTGAGTGTAGTTCCCGAGGTGTGTGCGTAGCTGGGCCCAGCAGATCCTAGGACACCGGGACGTTTCCGTGCCGGGATCACTACCTGAAGAACTGAGCTACCGAAGGTGCGGCTGCGGCCGGAGACATCACATCACATCCAGGTAGGAGGCACCACACCACCACACACTTTACACTACGATTCAAACTTAGTATTTATATAGCCGCTTCAAACGACCTTTCGTGATTCATTCAATGCGGTGGTAGGTACCAACACTAACCGTTAAAAACGCCTAGTCACGTGGTCACAAATAATGCTTATTGGAAACGGTATTTAAAGTGGTTGCCGACGGTTGACTGAAGTCCCTGTATGTCGGGAAAATGAAGGGAAGACTGACATGGCGCCTAGTTCACCCGGTGTTATGAGCTGACATCACGAATGTTGTTGGTGATTTAGCCAACCGTGACAGATTCTATAAAAAAAAGTTGTAGGTATGTAGTTATTCAAATTAGTATTTACGTATTGTATGTGGCCCTTCCATCTTATATCTATAAAATCGTATTCTGTGTCTGACTGAGCAAGTTTGTGTGTGAAATCGTTCTACACATACGCCGGGTACCTACGACGCCTCCCTCCACTTTTGAAGCCGCTGTACGTGCACACCTTGCCATCTCATCTGCTCGTCGATCGATATTCAGTTTGGATTTAGCTACTATAATTTGATTATTACTTACATTATCTTGTATAATTTTTTTTCAAATATGTACGCGGCAGTAAATAATGCACATCGGGTTTTAGAAAGAGACAAAAAGAGAGATTCTCCAAATTGTGATCAGTGTAACAAACAAGGAGGATGACATGTATCATTTTGCTGATGGAGTGTGGTCAGAACGAAGATTTACGGAGGGAATTGCAGACGTAACTTAGGGTGGACAAACGTTTTTAGTGCCGACTTATACATAAACTGTTGGCGAGCCCAAGTGAGAGAGATTTAGTAATTGTGTTGGATTTCGTTGAGCGTTGAAGATGAGTACTATGGGGCTGATATTAACAAATCATTGTTAAAAGCCCGAAAAACAATAATAAAAAAAAAAATTGAGACAATCCAGTTGTAGAGCGTCGTCTCTGTCGCACTAACTCGCACTTCCCTGTGCCAAACACAATGACGACGCTCTACACCGGATTGTCTCTTTCTAAAGCCCGATGTGCATTATTTAATGCCGCGTAATTGTGTTTATATTATCTATACATATAATAAAATCGTAGAGGTAAGAAAGTCTGTACATTGAATGTATTCGGAAAAAAACTAACCAGGGTGGCTTAAAATGAGATACTGAACATGTTAGAACAGTTTTTAAAATTTTTGTTTGTTTGTTTGTTTGTCTGTACGCGCATCACGCAAAAACCACTGAACGGAATTAGACGAAACTTTGTATAGTGGCAGTTTATATGCCGGGTTAACATAATACGTAAAAAAAATAACAAAAATAAAAAAAAAATTAACAATTATAAACATTATTGCGCGTTTAAAATCACGTAGTCCAAAGTGCATAATTATATCTTGAGAACTGTCAGCAAATACAATTTGAATAAAATATTCATTCGAAATTTAAAAATAAGTAGATACAACGAAAATGACAGTTCTTCTTTTTTATAACTTGAACACAATAGTCTATACATATCTATTCTTTCTATACATATCATAAAATCGTAAATGCAAAAATGTCTATTTGTACGCGCATCTCGCAAAAACCACTGAACGGAATTTGACGAAACTTTTTATAGTGACAGTGTATATCCCAGATGAACATAATAATTAAAAAATATAATAAAAATCACGTAATCCAAAGTAAAGGTAAAAAACTATTTTAAATGTCATGTTGACAACGGAGAACTGTCATCTCGACGTGAGCTGGCCGGTGACAAATTGTTTGATAAATAAAAATAATAATTGAAAGTCGAAGTTATGTCGCTGTCATTGGTGCAATAAAATTTATATATCTGTTGCCCGCGGCTTCGCTCGCGTGAAATTCGTATTTAAAAAAAAGAAAGTAAGTAACTAAAGGCGGGCCCGAAGGCGGATCTGCGCTCACGTAAACGATATTCTTTCTCGATGAAAGTAACTAAGGGCGAGGCGGAAGGCGGAGCTGAGTTCAGGAAGAAGAAAAACATTTTTGAAGAAAGTAAGTAACTAAGGGCGAGGCCGAAGGCCGAGCTCTATTCTGGAAGACCATAAACCTTCTCGAAGAAAGTAAGTAACTATGGGCGAGGCCGCAGGCCGAGCTGCGTTCAGGAAGAAGCTAAACCATCTTGAAGAAAGTAAGTAACTAAGGCGAGGCCGAAGGCCGAGCTACGTTCGGATAATTGAAAAACCATCTCGAAGAAAGCAAGTAACTAAGGGCGAGGCCGAAGGCCGAGCTGCGTTCAGGAAGAAGCTAAACCATCTTGAAGAAAGTAAGCAACTAAGGCGAGGCCGAAGGCCGAGCTACGTTCTGACAAATGATAAACCATCTCGAAGAAAGCAAGCAACTAAGGGCGAGGCCGAAGGCCGAGCTGCGTTCAGGAAGAAGCTAAACCATCTCGAATAAAGTTAATTAATATTAAAATTGAGTTAATTTAATTTAAATTTTATTATAAAGTCCACGCTTCTAACGGCAAATATACCGTGCATCCTAGAACCTCGCGGTTATTCCCGGCTGGATGGAAAGAGGCCCGATGCTATCACCTTAGTGCCATGGACTAAGGGTAGTTCTTTGATGTGGGACGCCACTTTTGTTCTCATTGGCTCCAAGTCACGTTAGGACATCTTCAAGAGCGGCTGGCGCGGCCGAGGCTGGGGCGGAGAGCCTCAAACGCAGCAAATATAGAAATATAATTCAAGATTTCGAATCTGTTGCGTTTGCGGTTGAAACCCTCGGTCCGTGGAGCAGTGAAGCCAAAAGAGGCTTGAGCTGGTTGACGCAACTGGTGTCCCGTCATCAAGGGCTTATGTACTTGATTCAAAGGGTAAGCCTTGCCATCCAGCGGGGTAATGCCGCAAGTGCTCTAAGAACATTTGAAAATGCCCGTTTTGATAGTTATTTTAATGTTTGTTAGGTAGGTTTAATTCTTTAGTTATTAATATTACTTTTGTATTTTTATGAAATAAATAGATTGAGTAAACGATATTATATTCTATCGAAGAAAGGAAGTCTTTAAGGGCGAGGCCCGAAGGCGGAAGAGGGTTTTTGGTTTACCTGAACGGAGCTCGGCCTTCGGCCTCGCACTTAGTTCCTTCCTTTCTTCCAGAAGGTTTAACGTCTTCCTGAACGCAGCTCGGCCTTCGGCCTCGCCCTTACTTACTTCCTTTATTTGAGAAAGATTTATCGTTTACCTGAAAGCAGCTCGGCCTTCGGCCTCGCCCTTAGTTAGTTACTTTCTTTAAGAAGGTTTATCGATTACCTGAACGCAGCTCGGCCTTCGGCCTCACCCTTAGTTACTTACATTCTTCTTTGGAATACGAATTTCACGCGAGCGGAGCCGCGGGCTCAGCTAGTCCCTAATAATTATAATTATATTCTTCTTAGTATGAACAGATAATGGTCGTGGTTGTAAAAATCCAAATAGAACTTTGCGAAAATTTACACAAGATATTTTGTATTCTTCCGAGAAAATCAGTGCTCTTGCGCTTAGGATTGTGTTTGATGAATGAAAATTGTATGGGTGTGTTGGAGAGAGACTGAAAGTAGAAAGGTTGGTTTGATTTAATAAAATCACATAAAAGATAACAAAAAGTATATAATTTAATAACGTTGTAAAGAAGATTTGTATTACAAATTTAAAATGAACACGTAATGTCGTTGGAATGTAGTAAGTAGTCAGATTATGTAATTTTAAACCAATAAAATAGAGCTTCGTTCCAGTTAATTTTTCTCTCGTTTTAGCTTCAAAAATACTATGAGACGGTCAAAAGTCAAGCCAACATAACTCTTCAGTGCTTAGCTTAGACTGAAGTTAACTTTCTCCATACAAAATCATCTGCGATTTTAAATTTTTTTTTCTTGTCTTAAGGAATTCCTGTAATTTTTTTGTTTAGATGAAATTACCTTACAACACCTAAAGAGCTAAAAATTTGTATATCGACCGAAAAATTGGATTTTTTTATTTTTTTATGTCATGAAGTTCAGGTTTAGAGTCATCACTTTAGATATTCAAAAAATAAAAAGACAACCCCCCTAAGCCTTCTTAGGGGGGTAAAAACATAAATGCCGAAAGACTAATCATGATATGATTCTTCTAATCATGAAATGAAGGGAAGCACTGACATGGCACCTAGTTCACCCGGTGTTATGGGCTGACATCACAGCCATGTTGTTGTAGTTGATGTAGCCAACCGTGTCAGTTTCCATAAAAAAAAGACAATTTTGTATGGAGAAAGTTACTTCCGTCTCGTCTTCATTCTCCCTCTTTATTATTCTAAAAACCGCCTTTACACAAACAAAAGTAATTAATTTAATATAATGTACAAACTACATACTGATAATAATTAAATAAGTATAATAATCACTTAACGATTTGGTGCAATGGTAAATAAAATGTATTCACATCATAAACACCTTCTTAGAATATTAACTATTAATTATTTTACATTAATCCAAGTTCGTTTAGGCAAGATTACCTCTATTTAAATTCTATATAATTCATACTATTTCGGCATTCATCTTAATTTTATTTCATTACTTAATTTCATTACGTACAATTAAATTATAAGTATTTGTAAAATATGTACATACGGAACATTCCTACTTAAAATTCGTATTTACAATGTAATTAATTATAAAAATCTTCTAACACAGCCCAAAAACTGATCTAAGTACAAAATCTCTTCACAATCATATTATATTTTCTCTCATTCATTTCATTATATACAAGCATAGGTATGATTATAAAATTTAATTCAGCTAAAATTTACCAAGTTACTTCTAACATCACACTTATACCTATGTACTTTTCTATTCAGGTCATTAGATGTATAAAAACCTTAAACAAATTAAATAGTTACATACTTAATAGTTATGTAGATGAAGGCCTCTTGAAGATGTGCATTCACATTTTAATGATTTTTCATTAATCTCCGGTATTGTGGAGCTAAGCTCGAGGTAGGAACTTCTCTTCTGTATGTCAATTCCTCCCCCAAAAACATTCACAATACAAATCAAACCAATCGTAAGCGTTAGTATGACGCAATCAATGAGAGAACATTACGATCCACTCTGACTGAAAATAATGAGCGGTAGGTACTCGGCAGTAGAATGTAGTGATGTTGACCGAAGCTCATCAGAAGTAGACGGTGAGGTTCATCTGGTCCGCAACAGTAGGGTTAGTGGCGTCGTGGATCTCGCCCACGGTCACTCGGTTCTGGAACAATCGTTCAATTGACAATTTCAATTTGATAGAAGCAGGCATGTATCAAAACATTTGGTTCGAAAAGGAACCAAATGTCTGAGATTGGTAGAAGGTAGGGGCGTTTAGAACGAATCTATAAATAAAATAGGTAGGTAGGTTGTCATCACAATAGATAATCACTTATGCCCAGCATTAGCAGCTAGATAAGAAGGGCTGTTAACATTCCTCCTTCCTACAGGGGTAACATCCTTCGCCCAAGTGTATTCTCTTGAAAGAATCAGCATAACTGATGACGAAGCACTGACGAAATGGCATTGTTTGCACACAATTTTGGTGAATGGGGCCCTACTTGGCCGATAGTAAGTGCCATTTCCTTTAAAATAGATGAGGGAATGGGCGAGGATCTTATTTGGACCTTATATGACCTACATTAACAGAGCAGATAGACAGCATAACTTACCTTATGATCGTCATCGTCCCAACTTAGTTTCTTGACCCTAGCGGGAATAGTACCAGAGGGCCACGCCACGCCTGACCTTCCTCCGTCCGCCGCTGTCTGCAGATGATCGCTCATGAGGGCGAGAGCGGCGTCACTCTGTTGGGTCTCTATCGCCAGTCGCTCTGTGGACTGCGTGGAAGAGAGAGGAGGCAACGGGGCCGGTGCTACCTTATGTGATACTTTGTTTTTGTATGGGAACCTTTGGGATGAGCGGGTTAGTAAACCTGTAAAGAGAAGCTATGCATCAGTCCGTAGATTTAATAATAGATGGTGTAATTCACGTGTAATTCCTATCAGTCTTAATTCTAGGCGGGAAGGCTGACGGGATCACTTGGCATATCTCGGTGTTGAAAAAGATCTACTTTACTGAACTTTCATAAAGACAAATTTAAAGACTAAGAACAGAATAACACAGCTCCAACAACGACAAACATTTAGAAATATCTACTATACACTAGAAGCATAATAATATCAAAGAATCTTACAAAGTTTACACGCAACGCAACAAATAAATCATGCACAAGTCTGTTTACCTAAGTGTTACTCCTATATTAACCTATACAAGTACTCGTATTTTTCATGCATACCCTCGTTTATAAAGCGTAAACTTTCTTGCTTGATTTTTACTCTGAATAATTTTAATCACGATCAATGAACGAACATCTCAAATGTTCAAGGCAAACCATGCAACACCACCCCACACCAAACTGACGATATCGCCACTAACTTTTTACAGACGCCCTAGTCCTGCTGAACCCAGCCAGAGTCGCTGGCAAGGTACTGGCGCTGTCGCTCCCCCTCAAGAACACATTCTTTTTAAAACTCCTCATCAAATCACCTTCTTGTCCTAAAACTCCATTCACATTGAGACTGCTGTTGGAGTTAGCTAATATCGTACTCGCTCCAGCGCTGACGCTCAGTAGAGACCCAGAGGCTGCACCCAGAGCATTTGTAACCGAGGCCAAGTTTCCAGACGCACTGTTGAAGTTGGCAGACATGTTCGAGGCGAGGTTTCCATTCTTGGCTGTTCCGTGTCCGTTGCTAGCTGTCTCGTTCGTTTGGGGCAACTTTTCGTGCTGAACGAACCCGGAGCCAGTTTTTCCGATTCGGCCTGACGATTTCGTTCGTTTTCTGAAATACATAAAAGTATCGTAATGGTTTCGGAGTTGTAATATTATAAATAGATTAAGAAGGTTCGTACCTTCAGTGTTGAACAGGATATTCTAAGACTCGGTCAGATAAAGATTGTGCTATTACGGGAATCCATCCCAACATCAAAAATGATCACGCAATACTCACGCCCTGTAAATGTAGATGATCAGCACCAATATAATGACAGCCAGAAAACTGAGGATAGCTGCAAACACGATGATGATGAGAACACTGCCCGTCTGAGCAGTGGCGAGTCCAGCCGCAGCCATCAGCTCGTCGCTCATGTGCACTATCACGGGCACTGACGTCTGAAATGGTTGGGGGAACTCATTTGTACCCACGTATAGAAGCCTTCGATCCACTTAAAGATTTTAGAGCAGGTCTCTAGAAAAATCAGGTCTAAAGAAAAATCTCTGGAGAAACTGATTAAGACCTACATAACTCGTATATACAGTATGGTTATGGAAGAGTTTTATGAAGATTTTAGACATTTACTGACGTCTAGAACGAGCAGTAGGTACCTATACGTATTTATATGATCGAGTTTACACATGGTAACGCTGGCGACTCAAGCCGGAGTTCCAGGTTCGAATGTTGGTCGGGACGGCTTTGCCTTTATTTATCTATGTAATAAAGAGAAAATATGATTGGAAATGATGTTTGGGAAATCTAGGGAAAGCTACTACAAACCTGTCTAGGTGGTGTGCCAGAGTCCACAGCCATGGCCACCACATGAACGACGGAAGAGTTCAGCATGGGTACGGCGTCATCTCTCATGTAAATTTCCCCTACGTCGTTGATGTAAAATAAACTGCAATCATAATATCGTTGGCTTAGTTCTAAGGTGAGACATCTTTAAAAAAATCATACTTAGCAAATTGACTTTAAAGATTTGTTTACTGTTTTTTACTTGGAAATTGGTAGTATCATTAAATTATCCTGTTGTTTTTATACACTAAACTACTCACAAAAACAATACCTTCAAACTGGTTGTAGTTAAAGGGGATTTATATAATTTTTTTATAAGTAAATGTCGACATAACCTATTTTAGAACTCAACTTCTTTGCTTGCATTTCAAGATGTTTCAGAAACAATTATCTGTTTTTAAGTGAACATATTTACCTATAATTCATAATATATATATTTATAAGTAAAGTAAGGTAGATAATGCCCAATATTATTTGTTAAAATATTATTCAGTATAATATAGTTATAATATAGTATAGTATAATTAATTATAATATTTTACAATGTCTCAAAACGGAACTTAATTTAACTATTTGTAAAAAAGACATCTTAAGTTGTCTCCTTATGCCATTATTAAATATGATAATTTTTCATTTTGCATGGGATATTTTAAAATGACCTCTTTTAGAAGTATACTTCTTGTATTTTATTGCAAAATATCTCAATACAGCATTCACCTAAATGGTACTCAGTGCGCTTTTGAGATATCCGAATATAGCACTGAAAAGAGCGCGAAAAAACGAACAATTCTGTATACTTATCTCAAAAATGACTTTTTTTAAGATGTCTCACCTTAGAACTAACCCAACGATATTTAGATACAAGATCTCAGACAAATTCACTAGCCGAACGGATGTTTCCCACGAATGGACTCAATATTGGACGAAAAACACATAATTATATATCTTTCAGCCGTCCTAGCATTCCTTTCATAAATATTATTGGTACCTATACCAATTTGAGCCCATACATTTCACGCATTTCACAATCGGGCCACCAGCTACTGAGTGCATACTGCATAGCCTTTTCAAATAGGATGATATCAAATCAGGCGGGCTTCAAAATATTTTCATTAAATGGTTTGTGTTAAATTGTTTATGTACCTATGTTATATTAATAAAGAAAATTTTTATTTTATTTGAATCAGCCTCCTTTTTTTTATGTAATCTGGTATGGGTGGTTGAGTCGGAGGGGCCAAAGCGCATGCTTCGACTAGCCAATATCACCTCCGAGAAGGTAGGTGCCATAACGGAGACTTCCCTGGATTGCTGGCTATACTGGACTAGAGGAGAACACAACCGAGGCTGCTATGCGGCCATCTTACATCCAGTACGGTGGTACCAACCCAGTCGGCTACAATTTGAGCCTACCACCTAGTAAGGGGCAAGGGAAGGGACCTACAATTTTACACCGGTTCCGAACGGTGAAGCAGCAGCTGGTGTAGGTATGCACGTACATTTTCTCGTCAGAAAAAACTCATTGGTACACGCCGACCGGATTCGAACCGCGGACCTCTCGCATGAGAAGCCGATGCCCCAACCACTCGGCCACCTGCCGCCCGCCGCGCGCTCCTACCTAGTGCTGCCATATAAATGATAGGAAGTTAATCTTACTTGGAATCCTGCCCTCTCAGACTGAGCTGGACGTAATCTCCCTTGTCTCCATCGGCGACTTCCACCTTCCCTACGAACATGCGGCTGGTCTCAGGTGCCATCTCGCTGCCAACGAAGAACTCGTACTGCGGGTAGCGGAATCGTGGCTCCCAGTCGTTCACGTTCAGCACTGTGATGTTGATCGATGATGTGTCGTTCTGGAACGAGAATTACGTATTTGGTGTGCATCAAAACTTCACTCGAGCCGTTTGGTGCGTGGGCTGAATCGGCAGAGGATTTACTACTTTGTTTGATATGATGTGAACATGTCTGGCTATTGACTAGTTCACACGTAATTCGAGTATCGCATCGAGCATGTCTTTAAAAAAAACAACTGAAATAATTTAAGAACACAATAAGGCATCCAAGAACTTCAAATTTTAAATCCGGATACAAGATGGTGAGTCCGTGAGATTTCCTCCTTTCCTTCCTTCCTTCCCCATTCCTTTTTTGTAAATACTGCCTCTGGAATACCTTACAATGCAACTGAGCCCTACAAGGATTAAAAAAAAAATTTGAAACTAACTGCCATGCCATCGGTGACCATCACTTGATACTGGTAATTATCATCCGTCTCGTAGTCCAGACTCTTGCGTAGTACCACCTCACCGGCAGAGTTTATCGCGAACTTCAGCAGAAAACTTCTGTCCGACACGTAATACTGCAGTTGGGTCTGAAAAATAGGGCATGAATGTTCAACAAAGATTGTAATTTTTTCTTCGTTCTCGGTAGGTATGGGCAGTAATTTTGTGAATAAGTGACGTAATGAAGCGGAAATGACGTAATTTTGTGAGTGAAGCACCGCATGTCAATAGCTGTCAACCGTGCTAGATTTCCTTGGCTAGATGTTACACACCCTTGGGAACTACCCGTAAGACTATTTTTGACGTGAATACGTCTTTTAATTTGCTTCCATAGTGGGGGCCAATCCAGAAAACTGATGATAACCAAATCGGGGGATACGGTTTGGTGTTGTATTGTAGCTTCATATCTATCATCTACGTCCAAAATTTAATTACACCACTCGATAGGTAAAGGATCAAAGAATACGTACACGTACTTATAATACACGGCCCTGTCCACGACACAGCCACACCCCGATTTTTTTTTTAGTTTTACGCCCGTATCATATGGCATTAATCAGGCACATAACCTGGAAGAACAATCCCATCTCTTATCAAATCGGCTTCCAAACCGTTCCTACTTCACATCAGGAAAGTACATGTAGTGAATTAATTTTCTATTGGCAAATGTTTCTCTTTGTTATTTCAGAAGCACCTTTTATTATTAGAGACCATTTTCAACAAAAGGCCATACACGACCTCCAACTCACCCGCTCTCGCCTCTGATTGGTAGTTAGAGTCATGATGACTGATCCAACAGGCAGGTTCTCCAGTACGGCAGCGGTGTAGCTCTTCTGGGCAAATCTGACGGGTGTACTTCCGGCAGACCGCTTGCCCACGGTCAGTGTGGACAACGCGTAGCGATCTGGGTTGTCGTACTGTGTTGCCTGGAAATAAATGCAAGAGGTCAAATGTGGCAAGAGTGTGATGGTGCAGTGGACCCGTTTTTGCTCTACCTACGAGCATCGCTCGTGGAGTTTTAGAAAAACTGAATGGGACAAGTGAGTAGTTAAAAACAAATTTCAGGTAAATAATATACGAAGATGTGAATACTTCGGTAAGTAGATCTAAACAATGGAAAAGGAAACATTCATTCATGCTGGCACTCTTACGTTAATCCTAAAGTGTTCATGATATCCGGAACTTTTGGTTTAGAATCGAACTTTCTTCGGAGCTGTAAACTATAAGTAACTTTCAATTACAATCGAATGTACAGTCGAGCAACTTATAAAGGTGAACTTTATAAGTTGCTCGACTGTACATTCGTTTGTAAAAAGGCTGCTATATTTGTAGAACCTTGTCAAAATCACTAGTATCCTAGCGCATAAGTACCCACACACACATGTGCACTTTTAGAACCAAAATTACCTAAACTACCGACATAATGTAATGACGTGATAGAAATATTACCTTGATGACCAAAGTGACTGGCGCATCAATACCGCCGTCAGCTAGTTCACTTGTAATGAACACTTGTCCCGTGTCCTTGTCTATTGTAAACAGGTCCTTATTGTCACCGGTGAGGATGTAGAATAGAGGAGCATTGATGCCGACGTCCTGATCTACCGCTGATATTGGATGCGGTGAGATGGATAGCTCCATTCCCTGCAAAATAATTACGAGATTCTCGGAATTTATAAAAAAAAAACCAAACCCAATTACTATATCTACTATTACGGTCACACACATGAAAAATAAATGTAATAAACAGAAACCTGATGCTTTATTCTCACATACTTAAGTAATTACGTAGGTAGTGTTCGTCCACCTAATGGAAATGGATATCGTGTAAGTGGTCGGTGTAAATGACCTATACGAAATTATTGCTTCGTGTACTACGAAATGTACACGACCTTCCAGTTAGCTGGGCGGACCCGATCGTAATTCCAAGTACCTCTGTGAAACGGAAACTTTCCGATGCCCTAAACGAGTTCGCTTCCTAAGAGCTTTCCGAAGATCGATAAAGGTTAGCCAATAAGAAAATATTTGCTCCGAACTGGTAACTTTCCGAACTTGCCAGTTTGCACAACTTTTGCTATGAAACACGGTTTTAACTCAGATAGGATGCGGACATGACTTTATATTCTTAGGAGTAGATTGCCCGATCATGTATAATCTGGGATAACAAAAATTGTTTCGACTTCGCAAGACCACGTAGTAGGGCCGAGCGTAAGGCACAGCAATTCCACAACAACAGCAACTCACTTCGGTCATCATCTCAGGAAGTACAGCGGTGTAGTGATCGTCCAGGAACTTAGGATTCTGGTCATCAGCATCGAGAACTTCTACATAAAGCTCCGTGTCGTTGTGTAGCGGAGGTGTGCCCTGGTCCTGCGCCCGCAGCGTGATGGTGAAATTGGACAGTGTTTCGTAGTCGAGAGGTTTCTTCACCACGAGCATGCTGTCCAGTTGGTTCACGAATCCGAAGTACTCCTAAGGATATGTTGATTGTTCTTAGCGACAATATTTTGTGAAACAGCTTTAAGTGGATATGGGGCTTGTAGTTCGATCTTTCGGGATAAAGTATGATGAAATCTCATGTTCAAGCAGGGAGCTGCCTTAGTTCTCAAATATGGCAGAGAATTGTAAAAACTAAGTTGGCCAAATTCAGGCGTAGTGTACTAATACGAATGATGAATAAAGAATAAAGAATTTAGTTATTTGCCAAACGTTACAACGTAAACATCCTGGCTAAAAAAATCGGTCAAGGTGGACCATGTTCATGTGACGAGGGTCCCGTGTTACCGCTGCTTTGCTCTCATCTAATTATTGGTTCTACGAGGGCGCAGTTAGACTGAATGGGTGGTCGTTCGACTGTTGAGGTTCACCGTGTTTCGTATTCTACGGGAAACTATTAGCTTTCCCCTAACTTAAGTAGGTACGTAGCTTAGCATAGGGCATAACTTAACCAGGCCAGATTGGTACAACCCCAGTACGCACTGAATGAAGGTCGGTCAAAACGGCTATGAAAATAATTCGTGTTTTCTGTCTAGTTCAATTTTGCCGGCACGACCAAAGGGAAGCAATGACATGGCATTATATTGACATGACTTTAATATTTATAATTTTTTTAGAGCTTTCAAACAAGCCTTAATAGGAAAAAGTTCGGCGACAAAATTACAGTTTTTTATCAACTTTTAAACGAAATATTTGTTAATGAAAATTTAATGATTATACATATTTTTGAAATTGCTTTTCGGTATAGAATGACACCACACTCAATTTATAAAAAAAAAACATTTTGTTCACATTTTGGGGTACCCTGTACTTCCCACCGAACTATTTGGCAAAATCAAATTTATATCCTGTGTGCGGCAAACTTTCTGAATATTTTGGCGTCAGTTTTATCAAAATCAGTGGAGATATCTGCGTGTGACTGACAGACGGAGAGACAGACAGACAGACACCAGAGTGATCTCACAAGGGTCCATTTTTCTCGTAAACGGCCGAACCCTAAAACCCACAATAATTTGAGAACCTACGAGTATGCTTCCTAGTTTTTAACCGACTTCCAAAAAAGGAGGAGGTTCTCAATTCGTCTGTATGTTTTTTTTTTTTATTTTTTTTTTTATTTTTATTTTTTTGTATGTTTGTAACACGATTTCTCCGTCAATTGAGGGCCGATTTAGAAAATTCTTTTTTTGTTAGTTAGGTCATACTTCCGAGGTGGTCCCATTTCAATTTTATCGAAATTGGTTCAGTGGTTTTCGAAAAATCAGCATAATACTATGGTGTGTGGTTACCTTCAGCAAAACTTGTGATGTGGTCGTTTTCGGCAATTTTCAGTTTGATAAATTAGTATGGTGTGTGGTTACCTTCAGCAAAACATTTGTGATGTGGACTTATTCAGCAATTTGCAGTCTGACACATATGGCGAATAATTCTGTACCACTTCAATCGATTTCGATTATTCGATTTCGATTATTCTTTTTTATGTAATATTACTAAAAAGAATGAAATAAAAACTGTTTTAAAAAATATTAAACCGATTTCCAAAAAACAAAAAAAAAAAAAACTAAAAAGTATTAAATACCTAATATTTTGAAATTTTCTCTGTCCTGTTGAAATACATGAATCGATATACTAGTGATACATATTCGGACCCTTGTTTCATGAATATTCTAAATTTGAAATTTTTTTATCTTTTCCGACCGGCGCTTAATTTATTATGGTACCTGGCCAGTACCTACTGTACCGAGTACCATCGAGCTGGTTTGATGATGGAGACAGAAGGTGGCCATAGGAACTCCTAAACTACACATGATAAACCCATCGTGTTTGGGCTCGTTGCATTTGTCTTCACGAGAAATTTACTTTAGACCTAAAAGATTCTCAATTCGACGGTATGTTTTCTTTTTTTGGATGTTTGTTACGCGATTACTCCGTCAATTGTGGGCCGATTTTGAAAATTCTTTTTTTTTTTATTTGAAAGGGGATAACCCTGAGGTTTTTGAAGTGAAAACTTCTTTAGCGGCTCTTGGCACTTTTTTAGGTGGGTAAAAATGTATAACTCGCGACATCGCGTCAGCGTCATTTTTAAAATGAAACCTTAAGTCATTGCGTTAAGGGTTAAGTTAGAGTGGCACGGGATCTGCCGGCACTCCCGGAGTGCAACTGTTAAGTAGGGTTCCGTAACACGTTTATGTCTGTCCATTCTACTAAGTTCTGCAAAATGAATGTAGGGTTCCGTAACATATGCATGTCTATCCGTTCTACTAAATTTTACAATTTTCAACCAAGGTCCTCCGACGGTTATTTTATAATAAAAGTAGGCTTCCGTAACACGTTTATGTCTGTCCATTCTACTAAGTTCTGCAACATCACCTACAACGTCCGTGATGTCAGCCCATAACACCAGTGCCATGTCAGTGCTTCCCCCTTTGATCGTGCTGACTACACTGAACTGGTCGGAAAACACAAACTATTTACATAGCCGTTTCGACCGACGTTTAATTCAGTGCGGTGGTACCAACCCGGGAAGGTTAAACCCTACCACCAAGTAAAATTACGAGGGAAGGGACTTACAGTTTTACGAGGAATCCGAACCTTGGTCAGCCTCCAACGGTCAGCGGTCACCCATCTAAGCACTGACCGCACCCAGCGTTGCTTAAAATTCAATAGCGACAGTTGACTGTCTGCACCACTGAGCTATCGAAGCTGACGTGGTCCTATTTTAATTGGGTCAAGATCGGATTGGAAAGCGAGTACATCAATAGCAAAAAATAACTAAAAAAAAACTGTGAAATAAAAAAAAAAGTTTTAAAAAACATAAAACCGACTTCCTAAAAAAAGTAAAACTAAAAAACTATTTAAAATAAAAATATAAAAACCGCCTTCAAAAATATATGAAATAAAAACCTAAAAAAAAAAACGAACCCTAGAGTTGAAGGCGGTGCTAAAGCAAGCAAAATGATGCATGAAAGAAAACATGAGCGGATGATAATATCCTTTGTGATTTGTGTAGCCTTTTTAGCACCGCCTTCAACTCTAGGGTTCGTTTTTTTTTTTAGGTTTTTATTTCATATATTTTTGAAGGCGGTTTTTATATTTTTATTTTAAATAGTTTTTTAGTTTTACTTTTTTTAGGAAGTCGGTTTTATGTTTTTTAAAACTTTTTTTTTTATGTTTGTTTGTTTTTTTTTTTTGACAGTGCTCCTCTTTGGTTGTGCTGGCTAAAGTGGTGATAGTGGAATGCCATTGTGCGTACCTATATAGTGTGATGGATTCTGCGGATTCTACTAAATGAAAGTTTGTGGATTTTTATGTAAATGAGTTGTTAGAGTCTCAATTTGAAACAAAGAACAACTAAAATGATGTTGAATAACTACAAATACGCATGTATAGTGAAATGTATAATTGCAATGAAGATGGCAAGATGTAGGTAAATAAAATACGCTAGAATATATAAATGGTAGAAATCTCAGGGTGAAATTCTTCAGAGTCCACGAATATCTGTCATAACATAAATACAACGAAGTTAGTCACACAAGCTATGAAGCCGCATGCCTGTTAATACATCCTACATGGTTCGTGGAGCTAAGCTATTTTCAGGGTCTGAGTGAAAATCACTTTCACCTCGACAGACGATCTTTGCAACCTCGTGTTGACAAACATTTTTTGTAGCAAACCCTGAGTTCGAGCTTGGGACCTCAGGCACAATCGAACAGTGCACCATAGTTTGAAGGTGCGCGGATTGCAGGAGATATAACTTATACTCGTATAGCACTGGCGCGCGAAAACAACTTTTAACTTTCTATCTTTCGTTAATCAATATTCTGTGGAGATGGAACCTTCTCGAAGCAAGAAAACTAGTTTGTTTTTTGTTTATAAATAACCTGTCAAAGGTCAAAGCCCACAAGGAGATCAGCCCCCTGAACCTCAAAACGAACAGTGTAATCATGTAACTGCATAATAAAACAAATCATGAATCTTCATATTGTGTTCTTCTGGGGAAATCCTCCTGGCCTGCATCAGACTAAGCCATGAATGTTCATTTGCACCTGCACTACATCCAGATGGCAAAGGTTGGAAATGCAGTAAAAGTGGACTTTAAGTTAATCACCAGCTAAGTGCTGGTGCAATTTTTTTTAATGTAAATCTAGTCTAACGACGCCAATGGACATTCCGTCGTATGCGAGGGTTGCGAATGCCATGCCGGCCTGACAGGTGCCTATTCACGCCACTCTTGAAGGACCCGAGACTGTACTTGTATATTAATAAATGATCTTACTCACGCTGTTTGCTCCTGGCATGACTCGATACTCGACTGTAGCATGAGGTCCGTGCTGGTCCGCGTCCGTGGCGCGTACATTCTGCAGGATGCGACTGCCTACAGCCGTCAACTCGGACAGACGAACTCTGTAGGGCGCATCCAGCCACACTGGCGCGTTGTCGTTCACATCAGTTACCCGAACGGAGACTGGAATAATGAAACTCTGGAAAAATCATCACTTTGTTTAGCATGGTAGCGATTTGTCTTCTTCTGTAAAATGTTTTGGAGCAATAAAGTATTTCCATCTATCAGTTTGTCTCGTGAATAAAAGCTTTTGATATTCTTTATTCTTTATTCATCATTCGTATGGTATGGTAGTACACACGCTTGAATTTGTCCTGTTTAGCTTTTACCCGACTACGGCGAAGCCAAAAAAGGAAGGGTTATTATAATACGGTTTGATTACACCCACAAAGAAGAGCCGGCAAGAAACTTCGCAGGGTTTTTTTTACGTCTTCGATTACAATACATTTGTGACTAGATACACAATAGACACCTCTTACAGTGTTAAGATACAGTTTGAGAGCTAGAATAACTATAATTTAAGCTTGAAGCTTGAGCTTAAGCATGTTATATTTAACGTAATTAATGTTTAGTATGTAAGTTATATTAAAATAAGCTCTATAAGGTTTCTTGCCCGGTTCTTACTTATAGATTGTATAGCCGAACGGGGCATGCCAAAAAAAAAAAAACAATTACGAACTTACGTTCAAAGTTCCTATGGCGAAATAAATATCTGAATCTTTAACAAAAACAAAATAATATAATCAAAATATCACTCTGCACGTGGCCCAGTCTAGCTTTATTAGCCAAGGCAGTCAATCTTGGTCGCAGAAATTATAAGATCTTTAGAGTATGTAAACATAAATTTAAAAAAATAATTCAAAAGGACCTTTAAGGAAAACCTTAGCAGTTGGTGGTTTTGGTTCATCGAAGAATTAAATAATATTAGAAGAGCCTTGAAGAGACCTAATAGTGAACACAGACAGACAGTCGAAAAGTGAGCAATCAAGCGATTATGGTTTAAAGAAAAAATAAAGATACAATGAGAGGTAGGTACGTACCGGATCCGTAGTCCGTTTCCTCTCACATCTAACGTTGACATAGATCGAGGAAGGCCCAGTGACGCCCTCCCTGTCCAAGGCTTTGATTAAAGTGATATTCTTCGTTCCCGGTGCTATTGTGACCGGGGGGTCGTTCTCCTTGAGGCTGAGGGCTATGTTCCCCAGGCTCTCGTGGGGGTCGCCGTGAACACTTAAGACTCCTGAAATTGTGGGAATTTAAAAATCGAGATAAGTTTACGATTTTTGGTTCAACTGACAAAAAAAGCCTAAACGCTACTATTTTATTATTTTATTCATTCCGTGTTTCCTGAAATAGTGAGAATTTAAAAATCGAGATAAATATACGATTTTTGGTTCAACTGAAAAAAAAAGCCTAAACTCTACTATTTTATTATTTTATTCATTCCGTAGTTTGAATGTCCAATGTTCCAATGTCGCTGAATGAAGCTGTTGGATGGTTGGATAAATAGATTGAAAAGTGAAATTACAAATTTAAATAACCCCTTCAAAAGTCAAAAGTCAACGGAAATTATTTTTGACTTTTTAATAGTCTGGGGTTTTTAAAATTTTTAATTTAACTTATATTTCAAGTTTTAAAAAAGCCGCATGCAAATCGGTCCACTTTTTAAGATAATTAATTTTTTACAAACATGAAAAAAACCGCATCCAAATCGGTCCATCCGTTGCTTGGGGAGCTACGATGCCACAGCCAGACACACCCTTACACACATACACACACCCTCACACACATTAAACTTATATAACACCCTCTTTTTTCGTCGTGGTTAAAAATGCATCTTTATTATTATCTGGGAAAACAAATTAAATTCTTGAAGCCTTGGGTTGGGATACGTTCTTATGAGGCCATCCCCAGTTGAGCGCTCCACACTATCCTCCACATTGTTCCATATTACCATTAGTGTTAGAGGATGGCAGTTACTCACCTATCACAGAGCCGACCGCCGCATCTTCGCCGATAAAAAAGTTTTCCACGGCGCCTCCACTCATCAGGTAACACCGGCTATCTTGCACGGCTGAAACAATGAAAGCAACTAATGTACACCTACACCATTCCGTGGGACATAGGTGTACCGAAGGGGGGGTTCTAACCCCTCCCCTCCGCTCCCCCGAAACCAATATGCTTCCTTGTTAAGTGTAATCTTTTTGAAACTACAGTATTCATCATAGATTTTTTGCACACTACCTAGGGATGCAATGGTTCGACCACCTAGAATATTTTCAGGGCTCATTCCAGAATTTGAATTATCTTTGATCAAATTTGAAGTTAGAAATAGAGTATTTTATTTAAAACACATACTCATACCTATTGAAAAAGCTCGATCAAAGCGCTTTTTACATACTCGTAGAGTTCAACGCAAGCCGCTCGCGTCGTTAGCGCCATAAATTCAAATCCGCCCCGTCCACGTTGCGTCGGTGGGGGGAGTGGTGCTCTGCGGAGGCGGGGAGGCAGTGCGGCCTATGACCCCATAGCACGGTCAAAATAGGGGTCAACCTCCGTCGAACTGCTTGCTCTACTTGAAAACACTCACTAATGGTAGAATGTTTTCATTAATATTAAATTACTGGACCTAATTATGCCTTTCTTGAGGTTAAGTATCTCCGCGTGGGAAAGGAAACTACCAGTTGATTCTCACAATTGGGCAATTTTTTATATATTTAGTAAATAATGATGACGGAAAGCCCGCAAAGAAACATTTTGAGTATATTTTAAAATAAATTCATAAACATATAGGTAGCTAGTAATTTCTTTCTATACAATATACATTTACTTACTAACTGAGATATTTCATGAATGAGAATAATTTTGGGACGCCTCAACTGGCAAAATCATTTTTTTTTTATGGAAATTGACACGTTTGGCCACATCACCTACAACATCCGTGATTTCAGCCCATAACACCGGGTGAACTTGGTGCCACGTCAGTGCTTCCCTTCGGTCGTGCCGGCTACACTGAACTGGACGGAAAACACTAACTATTTACATAACCGTTTCGACCGACCTTTCATTCAGTGCGGTGGTACCAACCCGGGCGGGTTAAACCCTACCACCTAGTAATATAAGAAGGGAGTCATATCCCTTAGTCGCCTTTTACGACATACACGGGGAGAGATGCAGTGGGGCTATTCTTTTAAAGTACCGGCCCCACACGGTACAAATATCAGAAGGAAAAAATAACATTGAAATCGATTCACCAAATGCGTTGAAAGATTTTATCCGTTATACCGTTATCCCACATTTTCCGAAGATTATATCGTTATAATATATTATCCAATTTCAGGTAGGTACCAAGGGAAGAAAATGTCTTGATGCTTACAATTTACCAAATTCCTATAAAAATACGAGTACTTATGGAAACGGAATGGCATCCACAGATGGAAGCGAAGCAAAATAAATTGTTAAAGTTTCTAAAACATATTACACGCTTGTTTGTCTGTGAATAGAGATGCTATTATATAGAAGTATCTCACGCTGCCGGCAGCACATTTTTTAGCTGCTACTCGTGATGATCGGCATTTTAAATTGTTTGATGAATTCATTCCACGGTTGATTCAATTTATTGTGTTGGCAATATTGTATTGAAATAGTTAAAACATTGAATATTTAACCGTTTTATTTAACTACATAAATGTAAACACACTATCACGCCGTAGGTATCTCTACAATTGGGGTAAGCAGAGTAATGGATGTTGTGCTGTAAGAGCTCTGGTAAATGAAAGCACATCCCCGACCACGACGTTTATAAAATTATTAATACAAGAAAAATTATTGTCAAGCAGCAGAAGGCACGATTTTCGGAATATAATGGATGTATACTCGTACATGTAAACGCTCTACATCTCTAAATAGATTGACCATTTCTCTGCCAAACTTACCTGCAGATGTAAGAAATTGAACATATTCCCAAAAACTAAATTCAAATCATTGAACATTTGCGAAATACAGCGTTAGTTGTCGAGCAAACTACATGCTACTGAAGATGGTAAAATGTAAATTATTTTTCCCACGATCTGACTGGAGTAGACTCTTAGAATGATTTAGGACTCTTATGAAGATTAATAGGATAAGATATTCCGAAAATTATAGAGCTGGTGTATTATTTTGAGGTTTCAAAATTTACTATTTTCTTTTTCTTCACTGAATTATCGTTTTATTTTATGGTACTGCTTTTTACCCAACATAGGTATGTATACAGACAGGACGGCATGCATAGGTAGGATTATTTATGATTAACTATGAATTTGTGTCGTGTTTATGGTTCAGTTAGGAAATTTTATTGACAATTAAAATTCATATCTATATTAATTTGATTTGTATAGGTATCCAACGAAAAACCAACCAAGTAAGCCTCTTCAACCCAACTTCGAAAGCCGCGTCCACAATTACACCACAAGTATAGTGTTTATTTTAAGAAGCCCCGAGGTGTCAACAGGGTCATACTTTCTTTTCCAAAGGTTATCTCGGCTATTGTGTAAATAGCAGGTTATTAAATCAATTTGCGTGAAGCAGACGTACGAGATGATACTTGCTAACGAGACGATAACCATGTTGCGGAAAAGTTCTAATGATTGGTTTGGATCTAACACCGACCTTATCAAAGTCATCTATTTGTTTAAACTTTCCTCTTTCAAACTTGTTATATGAATACGTGAGAACTATAGAATTACAGAGCCTAACATCGAGTTTAATACTCGAACATAGCAAACGCCCCGGAAGATGCCAAAATCTATTTTAGGTCGTTTGTCCACGATTTGATGACGTGTGGATGTTTTTCTTGATCGAAGATGGTATGTACATTTGCTGGGTGACAGTTTCACATTTTTCCTTTGCAACAGAAGTACTATTCAGAATAGTGCGTAAAACGTTGGCTCTACACAAATAAAAAACTAGATAGAATTAAAAAAGCCTCAGTTGCACTCCGGGTGTGCCGGCAGAAGTGAAAACTTTTTGTATTTCCGAAAATAATTCTTAGGTGGTTATAAAAAAAACTAAACACCCTAAAATAATTTTTACACCGTAACATTGTTTAAAAAAGAAAACAAAAAAAAATTTTGAGGGATTCGAACCCATGGTCAAAAAATACAAATCCTACACTCTTACCATTGAAACTTTTTGTATTTCCAAAAATAATTCTTAGGTGGTTATAAAAAAAACTAAACCCCCTAAAAAAATTTAAACACCGTAACATTGCTTAAAAAAGAAAATAAAAGAAAAAAAAAATTTTAGGGATTCGAACCCATGGTCAGAAAATACAAATCCTACACTCTTACCATTGAGCCACGAAATCACATAAACGACCAAACGAATATCGGATTACCTTGATTCGCTTGAGGCTACGGATCTGACGCGAATCAGATCTGACGCGAGTTTAACATTTTTTACCCATCCAAAAAAAGTGCCAAGCGCCGCTAAAGAAGTTTTCACTTCAAAAAATGAAATAAAAACTGTTTTCAAAAACATTTTTACATATTAGTAATCTCACTAGTCTCACTAATATCATAAATGTGAAAGTATGTTTGTTTGTTTGTTTGTTTGTTTGTTTGTTCCTCTTTCACGCCTGAACGGCTGGACGGATTTGGACGAAACTTCGTATATGGGTAGTGAATATCCCGGAGTAACATAATTTTTAAAAAAAGTGGTCAAGTTCGAGCCGAGCTCGCGTACAGAGGGTTCCGTACCATAGCGATTTCTGTGAGAACTAGAAGGATTGGGATTTTCGTTTACGTTTTCCTGTAAATTAAGTGTATATCCCATGGTAAAAATTTTTTTTTTTAAAGTGGTCAAGTTCGAGTCTAACTCGCGTACAGAGGGTTCCGTACCATCGCGTTTTCTGTGAGAACTATAAGGATTGGGATTTTCGTTTACGTTTTCCTGTAAATTAAGTGTATATCCCATGGTAACAATTTTTTTTTAAAAGTGGTCAAGTTCGAGTCGAACTCGCGTAAAGAGGGTTCCGTACCATCGCATTTTCTGTGAGAACTAGAAGGATTGGGATTTTCGTTTACGTTTTCCTGTAAATTAAGTGTATATCCCATGGTAACAATTTTTTTTTAAAAGTGGTCAAGTTCGAGTCGAACTCGCGTAAAGAGGGTTCCGTACCATCGCATTTTCTGTGAGAACTAGAAGGATTGGGATTTTCGTTTACGTTTTCCTGTAAATTAAGTGTATATCCCATGGTAACAATTTTTTTTTTAAAGTGGTCAAGTTCGAGTCGAACTCGCGTAAAGAGGGTTCCGTACCATCGCGTTTTCTGTGAGAACTAGAAGGATTGGGATTTTCGTTTACGTTTTCCTGTAAATTAAGTGTATATTACAGTAAAGGGGGCGTGGGAGGGGAGGGGGGAGGGGGGAAGGGGGATGGGAAGGGGGAGGGAGAGGGAGAGGGAGAGGGAGAGGGAGAGGGAGAGGGAGAGGGAGAGGGAGAGGGAGAGGGAGAGGGAGAGGGAGAGGGAGAGGGAGAGGGAGAGGGAGAGGGAGAGGGAGAAGGAGAGGGAGAGGGTGAGGGACCGTGTGGGGCCGGTACTTTAAAAGAATAGCCCCACTGCATCTCTCCCCGTGTATGTCGTAAAAGGCGACTAAGGGATACGAATCCCTTCTTATATCACTAGGTGGTAGGGTTTAACCCGCCCGGGTTGGTACCACCGCACTGAATGAAAGGTCGGCCGAAACGGCTATGTAAATAGTTTGTGTTTTCCGTCCAGTTCAGTGTAGCCGGCACGACCGAAGGGAAGCACTAACGTGGCACCAAGTTCACCCGGTGTTATGGGCTGACATCACGGATGTTGTAGGTGATGTAGCCAACCGTGTCAGTTTCCATAAAAATAAAAAAGGGAGAGGGAGAGGGAGAGGGAAAGGGAGAGGGAGAGGGAGAAGAAATTCGTATTTCAAAAGAAGAAAGTAAGTAACTGAGGCGTGGCCGAAGGCCGAGCTGTATCCTGGAAGACGCTAAACTTTCTCGATGACAGTAGGTAAATATGGGCGATAGTTACTTACTTTCTTCAAGACGGTTTATAGTCTTCCTGAACGCAGCTCGGCCTTCGGCCTCGCCCTCAATTACTTAATTTCTTCGAAAAGGTTTATAGTCTTCCTGAACGCGGCTCGGCCTTCGGCCTCGCCGTTAGTTACTTACTTTCATCGAAAAGGTTTATGGTCTTCCTGAACGCAGATCGGCCTTCGGCCTCGCCCGCTGTTACTTACTTTCTCCGAAAAGGTCATCGTCTTCCTGAACGCAGCTTGGCCTTCGGCCTCGCCCTCAGTTACGTACTTTCATCAAGAAGGTTTATAGTCTTCCTGAACGCAGCTCGGCCTTCGGCCTCGCCCTCAATTACTTAATTTCTTCGAAAAGGTTTATAGTCTTCCTGAACGCAGCTCGGCCTTCGGCCTCACCCTTAGTTACTTACTTTCATCGAGAAGGTTTATGGTCTTCCTGAACGCAGCTCGGCCTTCGGCCTCGCCCTCTGTTACTTACTTTCTTCGAAAAGGTCATCGTCTTCCTGAACGCAGCTCGGCCTTCGGCCTCGCCCTCAGTTACTTACTTTCTTCAAGAAGGTTTATAGTCTTCCTGTACGCAGCTCGGCCTTCGGCCTCGCCCTCAAATACTGAATTTCTTTGAGTAGGTTTATCGTCTTCCTGAACGCAGCTCGGCCTTCGGCCTCGCCCTTAGTTACGTACTTTCATCAAGAAGGTTTATAGTCTTCCTGAACGCAGCTCGGCCTTCGGCCTCGCCCTCAATTACTTAATTTCTTCGAAAAGGTTTATAGTCTTCCTGAACGCAGCTCGGCCTTCGGCCTCACCCTTAGTTACTTACTTTCATCGAGAAGGTTTATGGTCTTCCTGAACGCAGCTCGGCCTTCGGCCTCGCCCTCTGTTACTTACTTTCTTCGAAAAGGTCATCGTCTTCCTGAACGCAGCTCGGCCTTCGGCCTCGCCCTCAGTTACTTACTTTCTTCAAGAAGGTTTATAGTCTTCCTGTACGCAGCTCGGCCTTCGGCCTCGCCCTCAAATACTGAATTTCTTTGAGTAGGTTTATCGTCTTCCTGAACGCAGCTCGGCCTTCGGCCTCGCCCTTAGTTACTTACTTTAGTTGAGAAGGTTTATCGTTTACCTTAACGCAGATCGGCCTTAGTTACTTACTTTCTTCCTTTGAAATACGAATTTCACGCGAGCGAAGCCGCGGGCAAAAGCTAGTATTACATAAAAAATAATAATGGAAATCGAAATCGAATAATCGAAATCGGTTGAAGTGGTACAGAATTATTCGCCATGTGTCAAGTGTCAAGTACCTCCTCAAGTACACCTCAATACTACACTGCAACAACTCCGAAATGGACAAATGTCTGGAAATTGCTTTGGAAACAGAGGGACACATCTTTGTCAAGGTATGTGTGAGGGGTCCTTTGGAACTAAGTGCTTTATTGAACTGGTGGATACAATCTATATGATGGTATATTTAACTCAAAACTGCAAAATTTTGAGCTGTTGTTGTATAGTGCTGAGGTATCGACATGCGTTTTTATTGCTGAAAAAGTCCACACCAAAAAAGTTTTGCTGAAGGTTTAGTTTAGTTTTTTGGTGATTTTTCAAAAACCGCTGAATCAATTTCTATAAAATTTATATGGGACCACGTCTGAAGTATGACCTACCAAACAAAACAAAAATCGATTCATATTTGGCGGAGTAATCGCGTAACAAACGTACAAAAAAAACATACAGTCGAATTGAGAACCTCCTCCTTTTGAAGTCGGTTGAAAATAAAACGTGTGCTTGCTTCAATACCGGTAATTATTTAACAAAATTAATTAAAACTGTTTTCTTGGTATCTAAGAATTAGAGAATATAATTAGGCACTTTTATGTATGTTTGGCCGTTGAGGCTGACCGTGGCTTGGATTCCAAGTAAAACTGTGTAGGTCCCTTCCCTTCTTACCTCACTTTACTAGGTGGGTAGAGTTAACCCGGGTGGGGTTGGTACCACCGCACTGAATGATTGGTTGGTCGACGCAGCTACGTAATAGTTCATGTTTTCCGTCCAGTGCATGACAGCCAGCATGATCAAAGGAAAGCACTGAACAGAAAACTGAACTGAAAGAAGAACTGGCATGACACGTAGTTCACCAAGGTATTATGGGACGACATCAAGGATGTTGTAGGTGATGCAGGCAACCATGTCAGTTTTTCTATTAATAAATTTAATTTTTATCCGACTACGGCAAAGCCAAAAGGAAGGGTTATGATATGACTTATGACATGAGGTTATCGTGTATGTAGAAGGTGCTGAACTAAGCTTGCGATGGCTTCACCGAACAATCCGAACATATCCGGGCCCATTGGCAGTAGAGGAGGATGTCAATCAAGGTCGTGACTAGTGAGGGGCCACACTGTGTAGTTCTTTAGCATGCGTTACGTTTCGGTAATGTATGTGTGTATGTATATGTGTATTTATGTATGTGACTGCTATATTCCACTCTACAACCTACGATTTCAATAAGTACGGTGTCATTAGATTCACTCACGCAAGTGTCGGTACCACCTTTCTTTTACGAATACAAAATTACGGCTTATAGGCGCCATTATTGTCAAATGTTGAAAATAGGCTAGATATACCGGTAGCCAAACTATGTTATTTCCGTCGTTTTTCGTAGTCGGGTTTTATACAATATGAATTGAGTTGAGAAATGCACACGTAAGTACGTAAAATAAAATCATTTTCATACATACATACATACATAGCGTCACGCCTGTTTCCCGGTGGGGTAGGCAGAGACAACGCATCTCCACGTGCCACGATCCTGACACACCTCTGCCGCCTCATGCACTCCCATAATGTTCTTCATGCATGCTCGTCGGTTACGGGTACTACGCACTTGCCCCTTTTTTTCTCATCATCATTTTCTCATTTTCATCATCATTTTCTCAATCATTTTCAGTACTTAAAAAAACGAGGTTTGCTTATAATACTTAGCAGTAACCAAATGAATCCCTGCCCGCCCAAGCCATTACACAGGCATACGCAGGAAGTGCCTCTACACAACCTCAAGCACTTTCACTGCACGAGAAGCCATCAATTTAATGCATCTCACTCGAATAAGATACCGTACGAGGCAAAGTACACAGGCCGTGACAAACGCCAACGACCTTGAGCATTCGGGAATTCTACATAATGTACCATGCGACTGCTAATTTCGCTTCGCACGTTCAAGTCACATTTAGCGTAGTTTGTCGCTATCAGCCTAAAGAGTTGATGGTTCGGGGTTCGAATCCCACTTTCGTATGTTTTTTTTTTTTTGCTTTTTTATTATTTTAATTATTAAAATGATTGTGGCTTATGTAACTGATGCGTGATTCTAATTTTTTATTTTTTATTATTTTACCTAAATAACATTTTATTGTAATTTCTTCCAAATTATTTTAGTTCATGTACTTACCACTTTTTATAAACCTCTAAATAGACTATCGATGAAAACTAAAATAAAAATAGGTAGGTAGGTAATAGGTAGATAGGCATTTAGGTATGTATGGCAAATATCATAGCAACATAGGTACCGGCCGGCGCGCGCGGCGCGCGCGGCGGCAGCATGGCACGGTGCGGTGGGGTGCGGTGCGGTGCGGTAACTCAGTAGCAGCGTGCGGTGCGGAGGCGGCACGGCGGCGGCGGCGGCGGCGGCGGCGCGGTGGAGGCGCGGGAGGCGCAGACAGCGTTATACCACAGTACCTATTAGTTATTCTGTGGTTATACCAACGAAAGCCATGCGTATAACGCCCCGTCAAGTTACGTACCGGAGCGTATACTGATAGATACCACAGAAGAGAGATATTACTGATACGGTCGTACTGTATACTGGTACGGAAAATGACACGGTGGCAACATCACCTACAATACAACATCCGAGATGTCAGCTCGTAACAACTGGTGAAGTAGGTGCTATGTCAGTGCTTTTCTTCGGTCGTACCGGCTTCACTGAACTGGACGGAAAAAAAGAAGGGAGTCATATCCCGAAATAGTTTGTATTTTCCGTCCAGTTTAGTGTAGCCGGCACGACCAAAGGGAAGCACTGACATGGCACCTAAGTTCACCCGGTGTTATGGGCTGACATCACGGATGTTATAGGTGATATAGCAAACTGTGTCAGTTTACATAAAAAAATCCCTCAGTCGCCTTTTCCGACATGCACGGGGAGAGATGCAGTGGGGCTATTATTTTAAATTACCATCCCACACGGTACAAATATACCTAACCTACCTATCTTTTTTCCATTCGATCCAAACACAGAAGACAGAAATGACGACCGACACGCGGGCGCAGCAGGGCAGGAGCGAGCAAGCGAGCCCGGAACTAAAATTGTATCTAGTATTGAAGTGCCTGCTAAATTGACGAAGGCAAAAATTTTACCCTTCCGACTGAAGAATTACGTCAATAATTTCATGTAGGCGTTTTTTGTTTTTTATTTTTATCTCCTTTCGTGGATAAAATAATAAAACAAATTGAATAGAGTTTTCTCAGAGCTTTGTGACCTTTGAATCGGTGGTATTGTAAAATTGTAATAATACACACATACTCAGATTTTCAAAAATTCATGCTTTTTTTATATATTTTTAATTTTATGTTTATTACTTACTTTTACTCATTATTAAAAAAACCAGCAATGCACTTTGTTGGTAAGGAACCAAAATATAGGTTGGTATTTTTTTAATTTTCTGAATGTGTGTCAATTGGTCAGTTTTGGACCTTCTTTGTCGCACTTTTTGCATGTTTTGCGTATTTGGCGTTTGTCACCGCCTTAAGCTAACCGTCCATCTGTTAGTCGAACATTGAATTAATTTTATAATATAATATTTGAACATTTTTGTTCAACGAACCTCGAGTACGATGCATGTTTGGGAATGATCTTATTTGGGAAAATACCAATTGCAACGTTGAAGATACTCATTTTTTACACTTGTCATTACATACCAACTACATATTATACTTACTATCAAGGATGTCAGTAAATAAATATCGAACAATATATTATGAAAGTAATATGTTAATTCTAAGAAACATAATATAACGTTTATTCACAGTCAAATCTACTTGTCTATATTTTAATAAATAAAATATATTAATTTCAATATAAAAGCAATACACATACCTAAATAACCAAAAACTACAGACCAAACTTGAAAATAACAATAAATAAAAAGAGATGTCTTCTAAAGTTCCTACAGCACTTGCGGCATTACCTGGATGGATAAATTTTGAATAAATTAGGCACTTGATTGCGGGACGTCCCAAACGCAACGAATTCGAAATCTTGATACTTCTATATTTTTTGCGTTTGAGGCTCTACGCCCCGGGCCCGGACCGGGACGCGGCCGAGCCAGCCGCTCTTGAAGAAGCACGATTAATACAAACATGTTACGGGAGGAGGTACAGAACAATGTTATATATAAGTAAATTGCTCATGCACAACCTATTTTAATGTCGTACATAAATATTTCACAAATATAACATTAACATTGCACTTCTGATTTTATAGGACGCAAGAAAAACATTTAGTCCACGGGCCTCGGTAAAACACATTACCCCCCTTTGCGCTCGCAGTCGGGTAAAAAGTGATGGTGACCACATAACAATGTGCTATTATTATTACCTGATTATTGCATTCGGCCACTCATACATATATATTCACCATTGGTCATTAGGTACATTGGTAGAATATACCTCTCCGGGAAGCTTGCCGTAGGTAGGTAGACGGTGAACGCACAAATGCTAATAGTAAGTATTGCTCTGGGCGGTGTATTGTTAGCATACAGTTACATACCAGAGTATAGTACAACTGTGCGAAAGTTAACAGTACAGACGCGACCAACTTTTCTGACTGTCAGTCATGGGACGTCGACTAGAATGTCGACACTAGAACTAGAATTTGTTTTGTAGTCAATATTTCATGGTTTTGTTATGATTATCACCTAAAACACACTAGCAGACGCGTATGTACCTACTAACTTTCTCTAACGTCTCTTATTGTTATTATTATCATGTCTCATAGGATAAGGTTACAATAGTTTTATATTTATTTTTAATAAAATAATTTGTTGTACATTCAGTTGTATATTCAATTTATTCAGCTTAAGGTTGCAAAAATTCTGGGACACAAGATAAGCAAGAAATGGGACGAACTGACACAGAAACAAAATGGAAAGTCACTACGGATGGATCGCCGTTCTAAATTCAAATACATAACCCAGATCGGTGCTAACGACCTCAGTTTTCCCGCAACCCCACCGCGCGCTCCTTCTGATTTTGAAATTCAAATGAGAGTTGACCGGAAGTGGGGCGTTTGGATTTACTGCGTCCGGATACGCCACACCGCCGCGCCGCGGTCGCAACAATATGGCCGACACTGTCCCTTATGTAGGTTACTTTGCTCTAACTTATAGCGAAACTGCTTCTTGGAAGACTTTTGTGTGTTTATGAGAAGTGTCGTGTTGTATGTGAGTACTGAGAGCGATTTTTTTTTTCAGATTGAAATTACCTTTAATTTTTCTATTGATTTTGCACGGGGTTTACTCACCGTTATGAAATAGGTAGGTACTCAAAAAACCCTGGTGATAATCTGAGTTTCGAACCACCGCCCTTCGTACGAAATGGTACAAAGGACCAAGCGCTCTTACCACTACCGACGCTTTTCGCCGCCACGTACCTACATTGTATCAAAAGTGCATCACCGCCAATAAAAAAGAATTCCTCATTCTATTAGGACAAATTGTGTTGCAAGTATGTATTGAAATTTCTAAAGCGCAGCAATTTTCACAGCCAAATGTTCTTGTTCACAGCACGCAGTCCAGATTATCTATGCGGATATTAGCCGGGCCGGGATAGTGGATTGCACTTTGCCCTGGCCAGGAACAACAGGAAGCGAGGGGCGATGCACGAACATGCAATATGCAATCAATGTTTATCGGTAAGTAACACTACACATGTAAGTACTCAGTTTATGGAGAGCTTCACTCAAGTTCAGTTGTGTGTTCAACCAGCTATTACTTACATTCCATCGTATTTTGCCGATTTTTTTTTATGTAAACTGACACGGTTGGCTAAATCACCTACAAAATCCGTGATGTCAGCCCATAACACCGGGTGAACTAGGTGACATGTCAGTGCTTCACTTCGGTCGTGCCGGCTACACTGAAGTGGACGGAAAACACTAACTATTTACATAGCCGTTTCGACCGACGTTTCATTCAGTGCGGTGGTACCAACCCGGGCGGATGGAACCGTACCACCTAGTAAAGTAAAAAGGGAAGCGACCTACAGTTTTACGTGGAATCCGAACCACGGTCAGCCTCCAACGGTCGAGCGGTCACCCATCCAAGTACTGATAGCCCAGCGTTGCACAGTCGACTGTCTGAACCACTGGGCTATCGAGGCTGACAAATCCAGCGTGCATACTTTTTCGCCAAATATTTAAAGCATTTTTAGAGATTCTCACTGAACACTTTATTTGTCTACACCTGTTTAAGAATCTTGAAGCACCCAGCCAAGGAGGATACAGTAGGTATGCTCGGTGCACCCAGCAGTTAAGAACGTACGGTAGGGAAAGTAAAAATTACAAGTTATTTGCTGCAAAAAATAATCCTCACACATTTCAAATCATGGTGGAGTCTCGTAAAACATACGAGAAACGGGAAACGGAAAACGGTGGGTTTTTGTATCAGTTAATTTATATACTTATAATATTCTTGCAATACCTATCCATAAACATACACACTCGCTAAATGCAACGATGGTACACCTCAGTAATTTTCCGCACGACCAATCCGGTAGCAAACATGTGTGGCTGAGATGAAATAGTAGGTTTGTGAGTAAACAAGTTCATATCTGTTTCCGGAGTTCTACTTTCGTAATGGTGAAAACAGAAACTTTATTCACATACGAAGAAGTTGTTTCAGCAATTCCTGCATAGTTAGTGCTCGAACACTTTTCGTTACTTACAGTGTGTGTTTACAAGTAAATATCACCGTGATTCATTGAGACTTCGTGTCGGACTACACGATCCGATCAACCCGAAGACAATATACCAAACTGCATTCAAACCGCCTAGAATAAAACAAAATTGTGAAAAGTTCGAGTGCAGTCTAACTGCTATAACAGTGCTCAATCCTTTCCTTTCCTTATATATATATATATATATACCTATAATAAAATCCAACGTCTGCTTTCTGTCTGAATGTCTGAGTGTCTGTCTGTCCGCTTATAACTCGAGAACCACTAAACCGATTTTAATAAAAAAAATTCTACGGATAGCTTGATTCTTCCCATCAACTATAGGCTATTTACTATCACGCTAAATGGCTTATGAGGTTAGCAGTGAAGTGAAATATGAGAGCGGGCGGAGCCGCGGGCACAGCTTGTAAACAATAAACAACAAACAACAAGCGTAGTTCCAAAATAATTTTGCCCGTGCTTTTAGAACTATTTGCAGGACTTTCGGACAAATGTTAACACGTCTCTAACGTCATTGAGTCGTATAGTTCCAGAACCCGCCACTTTCGTTTAGGACGATTTTACAGTAAGACGAAAAAACTATACCTCGATAAATAGCCGCCCAATCAAACTACGAGGGACCTGGAACGAATGTTAATTTTTCTTTGCGATTCACTCTGGATTGGACAGTGTTAGGAACATAATGTCTAATAAATAACAGATAAGTGTCAAATTTAATACTTTATTCGAAACAGTTTATAACTACTTTTTTTAGAATACAATAATGGATTTGGCGGGTTCTGGAACTATACGACTCATATTATGTCTTGGCGACTTCACCCTTGTTGTCCAATTGTCTTTTCTTTCGGACACCGCTTGATTTTTCAATGAAATTTTAAAAGCATGATCACTTGAAGCCTAGGTATTTCACAGTAAATTTCCTTACGCTGCCTATATTTCCTTAGAATGATTCTTCTAAATGAATCATGGTCCTCGTTCCTGCCTTGGAAGGCTTGGAAGCTTGGCACCTAGCTAGCTAACAATGGCGCATCTCGGCAGCGTAATATGAGCAGGGCACCGGAGCGTGGCACAATTAGGCCTCGGCGCTCCGTGCTCTCCTCGGCTCTGCTAGAAGAAAAGAAAACTCGCGTGTGACGTAAGCGGCTTGCATAAAGATCTCAGATACGCAGGACACGCACCGCTGGCTTACTCCGCGCGGGTGGGTGAAAGTTTTCGGTGAATAATTAGGTTTTATGTGGTTTAGATTAGATACATTAAAGGAGAGACAGCGGCCAGCGGAGTTAAGGGGAGAAAATGTGGAGAAGGAAAAGCGCGCGAGGCTTCAACACCTCTGTTGATTGTCATTGCTCAACTCAAGCAACGATGCCACATTATTAAAGACACTTGACGCCGCACCGCTGCGCCGCGCCGCCGCCGTCTCGCTAGGGGCTCGATCTGTCGAAGACTAAGTATGTAATACTAGGTTTTGCCCGCAGCTTTGCTTCGCCTGACTTTTTGCTCACAGCTCAGTCCGCCGATGGCGTAGCGTCATGATTTAAACACGACCGCCGCCAGTCGCCCGTAGAAACTTTGCTTTATTTATTAGGATATATTTCATATTGTATGATCGACACTTTCACCATTAGGTATTATTTGTAGCCCCGAGAGGGATGCTGTCGCTGGAATACAATCTCAAGCGGCGCGTCAGAGGAATATTGCAGACAAAATGACTGATCAAGACGAGGTCAATTTATATTTTTTTATTTAGTCAGATTCCATCAGGAATCTTGAAACAGTACGAAATCTTATGTTGGGTCATTCATGCACTTCTTATACCTTACTAGGTGGTAGAACTAACTAACGTTTAACCCGGCCGGGTTGGTACCACCGCACTGAGCGAAAAGTCGGTCGACAGGGCTATGTAAATAGTTCGTGTTTTCCGTCCAGTTCAGTGTAGCCGACATGAAATGAAGGGAAGCACTGACACCTAGTTCACCCGGTGTTATGGGCTGACATCACGGATATTGTAGGTGATTTAGTCAACTGTGTCAGTTTGCATAAAAAAAACATAATACAAATATATTGTGTGATGGTACGAAACCCTCAGTGCGCGAGTCCAACTCGCACTTGGTGGCTTTTTTTTATTTAGTCAGATTCCATTAGAAATCTTGAAACAGTACGAAATTTTATGTTGGTTCATTCATGCACCTAATCGTATTTCTTAATTCTGCATAGCTATTTAATGCTAGCTCTTTTCAAGAATGAGTCAAACGCTACATATTAATAATAAAAGTTAAAAGCTCGCAAGCAAAACTAACTTCCTCTTATTATGTGAGAGATTGAGGACAAAGAGTAGGTGTGATATAAACGTCACGAGTGTGTGATAGATAATCAGCACCATACAATTTATATAGAGGTATGTCATATCGGCGATCTAGAGAAAGGTGACATTTGATGTGCCTTGTCGCACGCCTTACTTTGCCATACACGAAGAAAGTAAACATAAATGTTGAGTTCGTTTAATGTTAAATACTTTTCTTAGTAAAGTTTGTTAAGACCAGATAGAGGAAAAATGGACGTAGCGGTGGTGGTCGATAGACGTGGAACTCAAATTTTATCACTCTGTATCATTCATGTGCTGAGTTTACTATGAATATTATATGTATACATATATTACTATATACCATAAACGTGTTTTCCGTCCAGTTCAGTGCAGTCGGCACGACCGAAGGTAAGCACTGACATAGCACCTAGTTCACAGGGGTGTTATGGGCTGTCATCACGAATGTAGTAGGTGATGTAGTCAACCGTGTCAATTTCCATAAAAAAATAAAAAAATATATATAAGTACTAATAAATTTAATATTGAACCTTATTATAAGAGTAAGTACATCTTCATATGGTTTTTTATTTTTTAATTTTCATCCCTCTTATGATTCTATGGAAATGTACGTATTTTATTTTATTTTACAAATTTAAGGCGTAGCTTCGCTAAATCGTTAAAAATCCTTAAATGTCCAGCGATTTATTGAGAGGTACAAAAATTATTACTGCGACGACTGCACGTAATATTGAAAGTGAAATGTAATGGTCTCGTCTTGAAACAGATTTCACTCTACTTATCAACGCTACTATTACCGTCAAATAAAATAATTTTCGATTCGAAGTCTAATATAATATGGAAGAGACGGCGCGGCGACGCGCGGCGGAGAGAGGCGGAGAGAGGCGGAGAGAGAATGTGAACTGATTGAAAGGTTATTAACTTTTTCGACTCCTAGTTCATCAGTGTACAGGTTGAATTAGTTTTTAAACAAGAAAAAAAAAGTTTATTCATAATGTAGTTACTTTCGTTTACGTAAGTAGTACTACGAAGTTACGATTTTACGTAACGCACTATTATATTGCTCTTCCGAAAATACTAAGTACGCAACTTTTTTTTACCAGTTGTTCAGTGTAGCCGACACGACCAAAAAGATAGACTTACTTAGCACTTACTTCCGACAAGAACAAGGTGCAGGGTAGAGTAATGTAAGTGTATTGTATTGTTTATTGATCATTAATATGGCAGTTAGACTGCGCTCGAACTTGTCACAATTTGTTCTATCCGGTTGTTCTATCCCACGAAGAAGAACCGACAAGAAACTTCGCAGGGTATTTTTTAAACATATTTTTACAAGTATTTAGTGACTAGCCACATAATAACACCGCCCATAGTCTATCTAAACACAGCTTGAGAGCTGACTATATATATATAATGAACTGACTTCACACTCCGGTGTAGCAGGGCAAACCGAATTCCCTATTCGCTTGGTAGGCTCAAAGTGTAGCCTGTGATATTGGCTGTTCAGCAGGAGCATGTGCTATGGTCCCTCTGACTCCGCCACCCATATAGTATTGCATAAAAAAAAACCAATCAGTTACAATACAATTTAACTCTACATAAATGCCTATCTATAGAGATAGCGTGTACTTAGAAGGAAATAAGGATATCATTCGAGATCTTTTTGAATGACGTCTGACATAGGTACCTAACTCCTCAAGGGGTCTAAAAGAAGTCACTCTCCGACATGGTTGCGGTCTGTGTACGCACGCAGGTGGACACCATACCACGCATCTCATTCCACATTCATCACATTTGCCTGAATGTGCAATACATTCCCGACCAAATTGCTTAGGCAGCAAGGTCTAATTCAATTTCAATATTCCCGTACGGTTAAGTAGTTTCGGCTGAGCAAGTAGACGGGGCGGTCGGGTCGTGCGCCCTCGACCATGCTTCCTGTCGGCTAGGTGTTCGTACTCAACCTGAACATGAGACGCTGTTTATACGGAGTTCATGTGACTTTTGCATTTGCATTCTATCATAAGAAGTATGCCAGTTATAGATAATTATATCGTAGTTTCGATGTAACACATTTGGGTTACACACACTTGGGTTTGACACATAGCCAGTGACACATAAGCACTGTTGCAACAACCGTGCATACGTATGCAACCATAATTTAATAATTTGAATTTGAATTTGAATTTTAAGATTCTAGGGACTAAATTGTTCAACGACAGTTCAAGACAGTCCAACGACCACTGAATGAAAATTAAATTTACCAGTGAGCTAATAATTCACTCGGTGATGGATAATTCCTCGGAAGAATGAAAGTTAAGTAAAAGTCAATTAGATTGAACGCGTTAGATCTGCTCTAGTTTTCTCAGAACTCCAAGTACGTAGGTACAATAATCACGTGACACCATAATAAAGGACATTATTATAGTAGAGTAAACAGTTGAAACAATGCATTTAATGATCTCATGTAAAAAGTAAAACAAAAATTTAGTATATTTTGCGCAGCATGAATCGAACCGAGTTCCCACAAGAAGAAGGAAGTAGCAACGTAAAGAAAATGATTCAAATTTTGTCAACCGACGTCCAACGAGTGTGATTTGAATAGCGATGTCCATTTCCGTCACGATGAACTACATCTCGGATATCGGTCGTCCGTGTAACCGCTGTGAAGTCCGGATAATCAACAATAAGGCGGTACACTCGGCGAGGAAACCGCTGCGCGGCGGCCGCAAGAGAGCTTTTGACATCACCGATATACTAAACTCGACCTCTTGCAACTTCCTCCAATGACAATCGATTCGGTAACTATTGTTCTGGTGGAAACTGGGTTAGGTACGTGCCATTAAACCGATAGACGCTTTTACATTTGTAACAGCCGCTCCTCTTACTTTATCACTGTAACTGTATCAAATTGATAGTTTTACTGGGAGAATACCCATAATCTTTTTTTAAATTTTAAGACGCCCATGGCATGGTCATTCGATCGTTTGCGGGGTTTCCGAATGCTACGCCGGCCTGACAGGTGCATTTTCACCTCTTGAATGGGAATCTACAAGCAATAAATACATATTAGTAGCATGCATTCTGTACTGCCACTTTCTGGTCATAAGACCTCGCTCAATCTACGTTTGAATCTAGTGGAGCTCTAGTTGACATTAGATTCAGCATAGGCTGTCAGGTCTGGTCCCTTTTTACCCGACTACGTCTGAGCCTAAAGGAGGGATATGATTTTGGCAGCATATGTATGTGTATATCAAGTACCGTGTGGGGTCGGTACTTAAAAAGAATATCCCCACTGCATCTCTCCCCATGCATGTCGTAAAAGGCGACTAAGGGATAAGGACAAGATGCCGTGCTAAAGGGCGACAGGCTCGCCACCTCTCACCTTGGCACGGTACTTCCACCGAGTCATGCAGCAGGTGGGTCTTTCGTGCGTTACTTGCTGCTTGATCGATTGAATCTTGTCCGAATACTTTGCGAAACGTGGTGGACGGTGTTGTGCTGTTTTACCAGAGTTCTTGCAGCACAATACCGATTACTCTGCTTACCCCGATTGTCGGGATTCAGCGTGTGTGATATGTATGTTTAAGTATGTATGCGTATTCGTTTGTAGTATCTCACAGAAATATGAGGTATTGTTGGATCTCGAACGATGGTCCGCGTGTCACAGGCCATATTTAAAAACCGGCCAAATGCGAGTCGGACTCGCGCACCGAGGTTTCCGCACCACAAAAAAAACATTAAAAAAAACACGTTTCTCGTATGGGAATCCCCCTTAATTTTTTACTTTTTTCTATTTTTTATTATTTGTTGTTATATCCGCCATAATAAAACATATTCCATGAAAATTTCAACGGGCTACCTATTACGGTTCTAGAGGTACAGCCCTCGGACAGACAGACTGACGGATGGACGGACAGACACACGGACGGACAGACAGACAGAGAGACGACGTAGGCTTAGTAATAGGCTTCCGTACGGGATACGGAAACCTAAAAATGGCGACTGCCTAGCGCCATATTGTCAAACTTTGAACAGTGTTTTTCTTCAAAACTCCATGGAGTGTCAGAGAGCTTGAAAAGGCGATTTCAAAAATATACCACACTTGATGGTTCAGAACTAAACGGAATAAGATAAAATATTAAATAAAACCCGACTACGAAAAAATAATGAAATAACAAGGAAATTTAATCAAGAGCACTAGAAAATTGTGTATTCGCGCGTGTAGAATAATTCGAATAGACAAAGCCCGACTACAACATTTTCTTGATCAGCTTTCTTTGTTTCCTTACTTTTTCGTGGTCGGGTTTGACCAAATTTGCATTTTTCCTTTGTATTTTTCTACTTCTACCTTTCTATGTGTGCCCTTAACGTTATTGTGTTGTGTAGGTAAAATAAAACTATCTTCTTCTTCTTCAAATAGGGTGTGATCCGTCTAGTAACTAGTCAGACAGAGTTCTTGTACAATGTGGAAAATTTCAAAAGGTGGTTAACTACACCTTGTCTTATATGAACCGGACCGTACTTCCTACAAGAATAATTCTTGTGATTGTTCGTGCTCTGACTCCTATTGACTCACTCGCTCGTTGCCACCACTTGAAGCCGGGTTGACGATATTCAACCATGCAAACCATTGAACCATAGACAGTAGATGAAGCTACCTAATATTATACCTGCCTATGTATTATCGTAGGGTATTATTTATTTATATTTTTTCCCGAACTTCCACAATAATTAATTGCTTATAAAACACGTTTATGCGAAGAAAAACATCGCGCACATTTAATTTTTTTAAGTAGGTATTTGCTAGCAATACCAATAGTGTTATGGTCACCGTTATGGTGGAAAAGATTAGTGAAAGAAATTATTATATTCTGCAACATTTCCTAAAATTATCGATGCCTAAAATGTTAAAAAAGTCAAATATTAAAATGTCGCTTCTCAGCCAATGCTAACTAATATCTCATCCGTGGCCAAAGGTTCTTTCAGGCGCCATATCGCTTCCGAGATTATGTGCGTAGATACCTATACTAATAAAGAAAACAAACGAATAAAGTTTTCTATCATCTTAGCGTAGGCGTACCGCGTACATCAAGACATCTGAACGCCATTTTATTTCAAGTCACGAGACAACTGCTCAAAAATCACGACGACTCTCGAGTGAGTACCTATTTAGAGAAAGCAAACCAATTACTTATCAACGAATCGAATTTTTCGTAAGTAAGTAATCATGACGTCGTGCTCGTGACACGGTGAATAAATTAATCCGCCGCGCGATATTTATTTTATTTAAAATTTTACTTGCATTGCATTACAGTCGGTAGGCAGGCTAGAAAGCATTGAAGTCACTACACTTGTTATATAATTATGCTTGAAATACCTACACATCATAATATAAACAAACACCCTAATACTATTAGTTATTCTAAAAAAGGCATTCTACGTACTTGTACTACTATTAAATATATCTATCAATTATTTCAACCTTGGCACTTTATCGTAAACTCAATAAGCACCAAGTATCTGGGTACTCGTAATAGGCGCCAGTGACTACATAATAGCTAGGTACCTATCTAGTAATAATCATCATTGTCTACTTGATATTTATCTTAACCGGACACATCAATTAACAGCTTCTAACTGAGAGACTGCTTCGAACAATACAAAATGTTAAATTTCTACCAGTCAGAATCTTCCGGTAAGCAATTTATTCTTTCCTAGCTGCTATACGAGGAACCATTGACTAGAGGTCAGCGGATATGCTTCATATATACTGGTGAAGTCCACACAATGAGGAATAATGTATCGTCTCCACAGCACACTGTATGTAAAACCTTGAAATAACAATACAAGAAATTATTTGCTAAAAAGCTTTGATAGAGTTAAGTAAGTATTCAAGTTCATACATGCTTTGGATTTACAAGTCTTATAAGTAGGTACCTACGAAATCTTCTGTAATTACCTACTTGGTTGAGTCCACCACTACAGCATATAGGTATACTACATACTAACCCCAATGTTCTACTGGCAGCTTTACATACTTCCGTGTTACATACTCCCACAATCTGATCGTGAGACGTATTTTATCCATAACTAGCTTATGACCGCGGCTTCGCTTGCGTGAAATTCGTATTTAAAAAGAAGAAAGTAAGTAATCCCGCTACCGTACCTTTATTTCGGTGGGCGGAACAATTCGGTTTGTATGAGAGCCAGATCTTAGCATAACCTGAACTGATTTTTATCTCATAAAACAAAGTAACTTACTCCAGGACCATACCATCCCTTACAGATTTATTATTAGTATTGATGATGATGATTTTATCATCGAAAATAACCCCCATGCCCTCACGCGTTCGCTCACTCGGGATGTCGCGTTTCCCGAACCAGGCAGTGCTTGCAGCGCAACAAAATTTGTATTTGAATTATTTTGAGTAAGAAGATGCCATGAGGAGTAATGCCAAAATCATAATTTTAATCATAATGACGACATTTTCTGATTTCCAATATTTTTCTAAAATAGTTTATAACTAGCCAGAAAATGCGTCTGCTTTCCATTTCCTTCAATTTAAATAAATCCATGTACAAATCACAAGCACTCAAGTATATTGAAAGCGAATAAAGGCTCAATTACCCAAATGTACAAATTACTATAAACAGGCAATCAAATGAGCCAACGAAATCCAATCGACCCAGTTTGGGTAAACACTACCCAGACCCAGAGAGTGGACGACAGCCACCAAAATAATTCAATATCACAGAAAGGACTGAACTCGTCGAAGTCATTATGAATGGTGTGCATAAAATTATATTTGTCTGGTACAATAGAACTGTTACGAGCCTGTCTAATGCAATTGTAAATATTATTTTTATTTATAGATTTAGTTTAGGCTGTTTTTAAGTTTACGCTGCTGTTGTTAATTAAAGAAGAAACAAGAATTTTAACATGACCGACAGTATGAAATTATCACCCTCCTGGCTGTCCAAAGTATCGTCCAAAGTACGACCAAAATTGATATAAATTTAGTTTGGATGATAAATGTTAGTTTAACTTTATCATAATGTTAATATTATGGAATAAACTAAAATTGTATATATAACAAATGTGTAGATTATATTGGAGACGAAGTAAATTGATGCAAAAATACGGCAATAGCAGTTCTATACAGTTTAATTTCTTCTTCATCCACCTAATGACCACACCGCACCGGCCGGCCGCCCGCCCGCCTCCGCCGCCGGTCGGGCGCGGCGCGGGCGGGTCGTTGCCCCATCGCGTTTTCCACACACCACTATAAAAATAGCTGGGCCATATGAGTGCATTTGCTAATGCAAAGCGCATGCTATAAAGCAAAAGAGTGCGAATACGAAAGAAGTGGAAGTTAAAGATGCGAATACTAGAATACTAAATGACAGCCACTGAATAAAATTACGAAAGCTCTAGGAAATCAATAAAGAGAAAACTAAATAAATATATACGTATATGTAAGTACGTAAGGCTTTAAAATTTTTCTGTAAGTAAAGTGTTTTGCCAGATTCTTCCCTATATCCGAAGAGGACAAAACAGAATAATGACAAATCATACTGAAGTTACATTTGTTTGTTAGCTTGTGTGTTCTTCGTGGAGAAATAAAAAAAAAACCTAAGGTTGCACTCCGGGAGTGCCGGCAGAAGCGAAAACTTAAGCATCAACGTTGTACATTTTTGAATATTTTGGAATGGTTAGGGAATAATTTCGCAGGAATTGTTTTATTTATCAGTATAAAAGTACTATCATTTATGTGGTAAAATACAATATTCATTTATTGCGCTATCGTAGACAAACATGACAATTTATATTACATAAAAAATTTTACACTACAGAACTATTATAATTATTTTACATCAAAAAGTTTATTTCTCAGAAAAATCAACTTTCATCCATAATTTCAACGAATCTTACGCTTTTTCGATCAGGCTACGGATCTGACGCGAGTTTAACATTTTTTACCCATCTAAAAAAAGTGCCAAGCGCCGCTAAAGAAGTTTTCACTTCAAAAAAACTGAACGTGCCCTGCAAAGATTTCGCTGCACTTTAAATCACAATTGACTTTGATTTCAACATTTCAACATTTTGAAGCTCGTGAAAATATCTATTAGCCTAAATGAATGTTAACATACTAAATATTCGCCTTATTAATTTCAGATTGCTGTAGAAATTATATTTCTGGCCTTTCTCTTTTCTATGTAAAAGGCATCTATGCTGCTATGGTATTGCACGGCCTATGCACTTGGTAAGTGCATAATTTACATACACCGCCGGCTTCCTTTAAAGTTGCGTGCAATTAAAAGTTCCTGCATGTGCTTCCTATGTAAAATGAACTCAACAGAGTTTGTAATTTGAATTAGGTAACACTATTTAAAAAGCGGAAAAGCGGACATGTGCGAGTCGAACTCGCGTGGAGAGGTTTCCGTACCATTCCGTTTTCCGTGAGATCTTTCGCCGGTGCTTTTCGTTTAGGTTTTCCTGTAAACTTATAAGATATAAGAGAGGTCCTACGTTCCCTATTTTTTTTCGACCCCTTAGTTTCGGTGATAGTTAAGGGAGGGGAATGATCGATTTTTGTATATTTTCTTTAATAGATTGTGAACTATGCATTTTAAAATAAAAAAATATATATTTGTATTCCTTATAGCGAGCCCTTTTTTATTTATGTCACATGATGCACTTGAAAAAACATGTTTTTTGTTCCCCAAAATCGAAATTAGTTCATTTACGCTATACATTGGGTCATCCATCACACTCATTATTATGTACCAAATTTCAACTTTTTTCGGCCATTAGATTCGGAGATAATGAGCTCTGACTGACAGACAGACAGACAGGCATAAGAGTGATCCTATAAGGGTTCCGTTTTTTTCCTCTTTTGAGGTACGAAACCCTAAAAACTGCTAGCGCTAATCAATTATGCATTAATTTAGGACATCTTCAAGCATGGCCTGGTTTCTCCACCTATGAATACCATTTCATTCAGATCAGTTATTAAAAAAAAAACATGTGTGAAGAAAACTCTGTGCGACTGGTGGATGACACTCCTCCCACTATGTAGACCGCGGCAAATTCGTAAGTTTGTTCTATCGCCTATTTCACGGGGGAGCTGTTTAACGCCATTTACCGTTCACATTCCACCTCCGCACTACATATAGGTAATGTACCTTATACAATTTCTTCACAGAACCGAGAAAATGTGGAACACACTAGGTATTCATAAATGTTCTCCCATGTACAGCCTGGTTTTTTTTTCAAAAGGAGAGTGAAAAGGCTCCTGTCCTGTAACCTCAGCCTGGCATTCCCAATCCCCGTGCATAACATAATGTCCATGGGCATCGTTATACACCTACCTACTACTTAGTAGGTGTAACGAGGCCACGTGTCGCGTTTTCCATAAAAAAATCAAAAATCCAAAAAATCTGACTCAACTGAACCAGTACCTACTACTGAAACAAACTTACCTTGACAAGAGATGTATTCTGTGAAGACATTCAGGAGAACGGCAGTCAGCGGCAATCGCCACCAAGGTCGCGCCGTAATCATCTTGATGTACTCCGGTAACTTCACCAAACATTTACAAATACTGTTGACTGTTAGCGGTCCGTCACCGCTTCGGTCCCATCTTCCACTGCACCCGTCTGTGGGCAAAACAAGTTTCCGTTTAATAATCTAATAGGTCTCTTGAACTACACCACGCTATATTCCGACAATCGGGATAAGCATCGTAATAGATTTGTAATGCAAAAGCTGCGAATTACCGTAGAACTCCAACCACCGCCTTTAGCAAATCATTTGGACAAGATAACTATCAACCAGCAAATAAGGTATACCCTTGGACAAGCTATATTCTATGAACTCGCCTAGAAAGAACGGGCAAAAAAATCGACAGCAGTATTTTTTTTTCTTTTTCAGAATGATCACGCATAGGTACAACATTTCCCTGATTTGGGTTTTTAAATTACCGTGGTTGTTAGACATTACTTTTAAAACAAAACAGCTTTACCCACGGTTCTTCCCGAGCTTGGCTTGGCCCGAAACGTCGAGCCACATAGCTCGGGAAGAACCGTGAGTAAAGCTGTTTTGTTTTAAAAATAATTTCCCTGCTTGTTTGAAATTACCTGTGTAAAATGCTGCTAAATAAATCTTTACTGTTCAAGAGCAACATAACGTGCAGTAAACTAACGATACAATGCAATAGACAAAAAAAATATAAAAACCGCCTTCAAAAATGTATGAAATAAAAAAATAAAAAACCAACCCTAGAGTTGAAGGCGGTCGGTTATTTTTGCTTGCTTTAGCACCACCGCCTTCAACTCTAGGGTTCGATTTTAATTTTTTTATTTCATACATTTTTGAAGGCGGTTTTTATATTTTTTTAAATAGTTTTTTATTTCACAGTTTTTTTAGTAATTTTTATTTGCTATTAATATACTCGGCGGATTCGCACGGCCTTCGGCCTCGCGATTCCGCCTCGCTTTCCAATCCGATCTTGACCAAGCAAAAATGGGACCACCTTGGAGCTAGACTGAACCGAACACAAAAAGAATAATCGAAATCGGTTCACAATTGGGGAAGATATTGCTGAACACACATAAAAAAAAATACATACAGCCGAACATAGAACCTCCTCCTTTTTTGAAGTCGGTTAAAAATAAGTGAGCGTTTCAGTTATCGTTTGTCTTGCATCGAAATTCGACAACACAACTTTCTTGCAGTTATGTTTGCTTTCAAGGTGGCGTTAAAATGTTGCTGGAGATAATTAGAGGAGAAAAGTGCGTACGTGCATTACTAGCTAATTACAGAACGGATTATTATTACGGTTTGTGGCTCTGAGAAGAAATTCGTGGAGGGAACTTTGTGAAAATATTTGGACTAATAAGCTAAATTCTTAATTCACTTGATGCACTTAGAGAAATATTTGACACTCTGAACCTATTTTAACACATAGTTTACTTTTAAAAATAAATAACCTGCATCTATGTACTTAGTGTATGGATGACGTTAGTGGAATTTTTCCTTTAGAAATTTATTTTATCCCTTCGTCGTCGCCACTAGAAGCCCCTATGGCAGCTCTCAGTCGAATGAATTATGAAACTATGTAGTTAATATAATATTCCACCGAGGTATATACCTTTAAACATACAGTTACTAAGGACGATACGTTGATACCCAATCCCTCGTTAACATGTAGGGGCAAACGGAGTGAAAGGAAAACCTCGTAAGCTAACCCATCTCTTTAAAACAACCAAAGGAACACTAAATTTGTGTAAACAATGTAACATCTTCTAAGTAATGTATTGTTTATTTAGGTACCTATAAAACTATTTATAAAAAATATAAAAACCGACTTCAAAAATGTATGAAATAATAAAAAAATCGAACCCTAGAGTTGAAGGCGGTGCAAAAGAAGGCCACACAAAATCACAAAAGGATATCATCCACTCATGTTTTCTTTCATCCGCATAATTTTTGGTTGCTTTAGCACCGCCCTCAAATCGATTTTTGTTTCATACATTTTTGAAGACGGTTTTTGTATTTTTTATAGTTTTTTATTTCACAGTTTTTTTAGTAATTTTTTGCTATTAGTTAAAATTTTACATAAAAAAACATAAAAAATAATAATTGAAATCGGTTGAAGTGGCACAGAATTATTCGCCATGTCGTTGCTCCAGTTCGGGAGTTGTCTAAGTCACATTTTTAGCGAAAATGAGCTGAGAATGCAGGTTGATTCAGCAGATTTTTTTGAATATTTCTGCATTAAAAAAAAAATTCGCTAAAAATGTGACTTAGACAACTCCCGAACTGGAGCGAAGATGTGTCAAACTGCAAAATTCTGAGCGTGTTGCAGTATAGTGCTGAGGTAGCGACTTGCATGTTTTTATTGCTGAAAAAGTCCACATCAAAAGTTTTGCTGAAGGTAACCACAAACCATAGTTTTTTGTTGATTTTTCAAAAACCGCTGAATCAATTTCGATAAAATTTATATGGGACCACCTCTGAAGTATGACCTCATCGGCCCACAATCGACGGAGTAATCGCGTAACAAACATTAAAAAAAACATACAGTCGAATTGAGAACCTCCTCCTTTTGAAGTCGGTTTAAAATAGAAACACACGGTACCTATCCTACTACTTATATGCATAATCTAGCCCACTGCCAAACTGATGTGTGCACGTCGTGGGTGTCCTTAGCCCACCTAAGTATCTTCTTCCGCGGGCGAGAAGTTGGTATAGCTTAATAATTTATTGTAATAAAATTATCTAGTAGGCACCTAGTAGGTACTGTAAAAAGTAACGGGTGTGCAAGTGTTATACTAAGCTTGCTCTCTGTCATTGTAAAACAGTCTTTACATTCTTATACGTACGAGCTAAATCTCAAAATTTTCTTGTTGGGCGAAATCATATGTCCACAATTTCAACAGCTGAGTTTTTCTTTTTTCTGAGTTTATTGTGATGATTAAGTACTACAGCGAAGAATAGTAACACATTTCCCAGATGCAGTTAACCTAGTGGGCGTGTATTTGATTAGATACGCGTGAGATAATATTCGCGGAATCTTTATCTAACTGCAACAGATTAGAGAGTTATAGTCGAGGCAAAATGGCACTTTTGGTGATATTTGGATATATTTGATGACATTATTGACAAAACACTAAAAATATAATTCCAATTATATTTGTTCTTGGAAAACCTTAAACAATACTATCTTATAATATGTAGGTTCTTCGAGAGTCAGCTAGGGGAAGAGGTTTACTTCTGGAGTATTTTGCTAGATTAACAACAAAAGTGCGATTTTGTAACACCCATTTTTCTACAATATGAAGATAAATATATCATATAGCTTTCACAGTACCTCCTGTAAGGTGAGAAAGAATGTTTTCATTGTGTAGAGGGGTGTACTTAAATACTTATAATGTTGGTAGAAATATGTTTCTACAATAATATATATTCTGTTAAGCTTGGTGAAAGATTGAATGGTCATTCAGAAAGAAACTGTGTCACAAATTATTACACTTCTGGAGCACTACTTGACATAAACATAATTACGTAAAATTTTACATTTTCGCTCTACAAGAAGTAAGCCCGCGTCACGAACCCCTTCAAGTTTAAGCAAACAAGTTTGTTGGAACAGTCATGCATGGCATGCCAGACTGACAGCTACCGTGCCCGGCTGACCGTTGTTGCCTTCGAAGTTTACAAAATTAATAAAATAAAAATATATGTTCAATATGTTCAGTTTTGTTTAAATTATTACATTCAACTAATTTTCTTTTCGTCTCATTCTCATGTCCACGGATAGTATCTATGGTCATCAGGAATACTTTTCCGCCGAGGGTGGGTTTATTGCAGACTTTTTTTCAGTCAACCTTGAACCCGACAACATTATAGCGTTGTCATTTATGGTTGTCTACAGGTTTCCTCATGGCGATGTACTTCACCGGAGTGAGTAGGTAGTGACCGATATATATAAATTCTTAGAAGAATGACAAGAAACGTACAGGTATAACTAAATATCGATCAATTAAAAATTTAAACGTCTATATCGATGTAACAAAATACTTATACAATTCGAAAACTAGGCTAACCACTACACTGAATGACCTTACCAGCCTGAAATATTTACATTTTCAGGCTGATTCACTCACACTTGTCACGTTGTCTTCAGCATCTCCTGTGGTCAAATATTCACGTTACAGTATACCTGTTGTAACAATAGGAACATTAGGCGTGAAGTATGCAATATTACGAGTGTATGTATGTACCTACCTATCTACCTACCTACACGTTCATACGTTCTGATTCTGACACACATACGTAGCGGCCGGCCTGTGTCTCGCTACGGTTGCGGCAAGCGGTACCGCAGCCGGGGCCACTCGTCTGGAACCCAACTGTTACTCCAGCAAACCTCGCCTCGAATCACCACAAGCGCACAGCACGCGTAAGAGCGAATTTCCTTCGCGCCTACCTCCCACAAAACCACGAACTACTAAGCGAGTGACAACGAGCACGCTACTTTTATTCAAAAACTGTAGAGATGCCATGCGCTGTCGGTGCATAAGTGACTGCTTACCATGATAGGCATCGTTCGAGTTACCGGCTTCGGCAACCATTCGTGTCTAACTAGTGCTGTTTACGGAGGTTGAAACATTTGGGACATTATTGGTACTCTACGGGGAGGTATGCGACCTTCCAGTACAGTAGAGTACCATTCCAAGAAATTCTCTACATATTTGATTCGCCAAACTTGTGCGTAAGCAATGGCGTATCTAGGGCTATTTTCCAGGGTGGGCCTGGCCCTTGAAAAGCGATGGCCGATGAAGCCGAAACCCGATGTACCTACGCAATAAAAGTAGGTAATTTGAACTTGAAGTGTTGAGCCGTATTTCGACCATTGATTTCGGAAAGTTTCTTTACCTAAATAAAATTAAAGAAAAACCGTTTTTTTAAAGTGTTTATTTTGATTACCTGGATGGAAATGGAATTTTATGTTGATTCCTCAGCTGTAGATTATTTAAGTGATTTTGGGTGAAATTATTTAAGTGCCCACCCTAGAATTTTGGGTTGGCAACCCAACATCCTGGGGTGGGCACCGGACACTTCTGGGCCCCCCCCCCCCCCCCCCCTCCCCCTCTATATACGCCAATGTGCGTAAGTATCATACATAATATCTGCGTTCACATCGAATTGATCTTTGAACATTCGCGTACATTCAGTTATGCGGGAGGAGGGAGTATTCTTAAGAAATACTCCTTAGATACAGTAACTGTAGGCGTCGGATAGCCTTCATGGAGAATATGGACTGGCCGAGGTACCAGGGACTGAGAAGATTGCAAAAGATCAGACGTCATGGTTCCACTAATGACGCAGCAGGCAACCCAGAATATACAACCAACCTTATTATTAGGTGCCGGGTGGCAGAGTGGTCTGGGCGTCGGGTTCTCTTGCGAGAGGTCCGAGGTTCGAATCCGGTCGGCGTGTGCCAATGAGTTTCTTCTGAGGGAAAAATTTACGTGCATTACTACCTACACTTGCTCCTTCACCGTTCGGAATAGGTGTAGAGCTGTAGGTCTCTTCCCTTGCCCCTTACTAGGAGGTAGTCTCGTATTGTATTGTGGGTTGGTACCACCGTACTGGATGTAAGATGGCCGCATAGCAGCCTCGGCCGCGTTCTCCTCTAGTCCAATGTAGCCAGCAATCCAAAGGGAAGACTCCGGTATGGCATCTACCGTAGCTGAGGTGATTTTTACTGGTCGGAGCGTGTGCTTTGGCCCCTCTGATTCAGCTACCCATACCGGATTACATAAAAAAAAAATTGGTTGTCTGTAAAGTCGGTTTACGGACGATAGTTTTACGTGATAACGTCATTCCGAAAATAATTCTAATGCCCACTTGCACCAACACGAGTTTAGAGTTAAATAGCGAGTTATGAATTTAAACGCGGTTCAAACGCGGTTCCCACATACAACGGGTGCTAGTTTAACGAGTTAAACTGGTTTATAGTTAAATTCGTGTTGGTGCAAGTGGGCCTTAGGTGGTTATAAAAAAAACTAAACACCCTAAAAAATGTAAACACCGTTACATTGCTTAAAAAAGAAAAAAAAAAAGAAAAAAAATTTTGAGGGATTCGAACCCATGGTCAAAAAATACAAAACCTACACTCTTACCACTGAGCCACGAAATCACATAAACGACCAAACGAATATCGGATTACCTTGGTTCGCTTTCGGCTTGGGCCGATTGTGCCTCTCAGAACCGACTCGTCTCTATCGCTTGTTACGCGCTCTCGCTTGCACACACAGGCTCAGATGGAACATGACACTTTTTCGTGCGTGCAGCCGGTGTTCATCAATTTATAAGACGTGACGTTATCACGTCAAAAACACCGCAACCAACGAACCAAGAACAATTACAACAACTACCTACATAGCGCAAGTACACAGAACAGCGATTGCTGACCGTCTTCCCCCAACCGCGCGCGAAGTTTCTTGCTCTGTGCACAAGTACATCAGCCACAAAACTGCCTAGAGCTTGGCAAACTTAAACTTTCATGGATACGGACGAAAAGTTGGCATAAACTGCTCAAATGATGCAATTGTAAGGTAAGAAACCGCGAAATTATAATGAAACGAAATTAGCCACGACGCGATTCCGCAACACTTTCCTTAGAAGCCTTCGTGGGAACTACCAGACCTGAGTGACCGGCCAGGAACTATGATATGGTAATTTAGTGAATATTACGCGTTCGATTTTGAATTACGTAAAATAAATTGATGGCTCGATTCTAGGTGACGAAGCGATTTGGATAACCATGTCGCTATAGTTCAATCAAGCGTACCGAAAGTCAAAGAAAACTAAATTACAGAACGGCTAGTGTCATAGGCATTGCATATATTAGCGCTCATGTCGTACGTTAAATAGCAAAATAAGCAACCCGGATTTTGTTACAGAGATTTAAGCAAATAATTAATCCCAAATAATAAATAATAATTATGGAAATCTTTAATAGGTCATCATAATAAGTGTTCATTCTATCTGTATAATTTGTATAACTTGTGCTGTTGATTTCCTAAAAAAAAAGCTTTACACACCAGACAATTACTTAAGAGCCCTGTATACAGTTAAAAATAAAAATAAAAATAAAATATATGTAACGCGTGCGGCGCGAAAACTTGCTGATTTGTATTTCGCGCCAAGCGGCGAGGTGGGGTCGGGAAAGGGCGGGAACCGACTCGTTCGAAATACGAAATCATGAAGTTTTGTTATCCGCATAGTCAGTTCGCGCGCGCCATGAATTGGACCAACGATCCGCGTGCGTTTGCCGTCGAGGCGTACTTTTTTACTGGCCGTTCCAGCGCCTCATCTCTTTGAGAGGCGACCTTTGGCCGGCCCGCTCCCCCGATTTGTCCCCTTGTGACTTTTTTTATGGGGTTATCTGAAATCAATTGTTTACAATGACCGTCCAAGGAGCCTACCTCAACTGAAAAACAATGTACACCAAGCCATCGCCAACATAACCGTCGATATGCTTATAAGAGTTGAACGAAACTTCAGAAATCGGGTAACTCAGTGCATCGACAATGAGGGCCGTCATTTGACCGATATCATCTTCAAAACTATTTAATAAAAAAAAATAGATGATGTATATTACAATAAAAATAAATTACAGTGATATCTCTACTACTTTTTTTTTATTGACTTTTCAAATCAGCAAGTTTCCGCGCCGCATCCTGTATAAGACGCACCTAAGCTAGAGAACTTAAATTTTTTTTTTATGGAAACTGACACGGTTGGGTCCATCACCTACAACATCCGTGATGTCAGCCATGTGTCGGCCCATAACACCGGGTGAATTAGGTGCCATGTCAGTGTTTCCCTTCATTCCATGTCGGCTAGATTGGACATAAAACACAAAATAAAGTAAATAAATAAATATACCGCGGTGCAGTTTACTTCGTCCCCAAATATATTGATAAAGCCGACAAACTGAGTTCCTCGATAAAGGACCAGTGACAGTTGAACAGTCGGATCGGTCGGTCACGGTGCTCACCTCCCGCTATGCTTCAGAGACAGGGGAGGGAAGATACTACGTGACCGATTTTACCCACTTTTAGTGTAGGAGATATAATTATGCACTTTTCGGTATTTATCAGTTTACTACACAAAAAAGAAAATATAAAAAAGCTATGGATTGCCTCTTCTCCGGCTTATAAAAAACACTCTAGGGAATAGCCATACTAACAGGTTATGTCGGGGCTCGGGGCGGTGAATTTAGTACTAAATTTTAAACTTCACTAATATTTGGATATTTTAAAAAAAGTCTCCAAAAGTAGTCTCCGGCAAAAAAATCTTTTTGCTAATAATTCCTTAGACCTTCACCTACCATTCCCAGCTACCAGCAAAGAAATAATATTTAGAAAAGTGACAACATATCGAGATCAAAAATGTATAATACCTATTCTTGAGGAAATCAGACCCTCAATAAAAAATTAATTGGCCATTCGCCCTTTAGTTAGTTATTCTTATTATACTATATGCAATGGGAAGAACAGGGAATGTCTATTTTACATCGCATCGCTGATCAAGCTGCGACATTGCGCACTATTATCTCCTGTGATTACCCCTTTATCTTACCTACATAGCGTGAAGATGAAATTTCGGTAATGTTATGCTAATTCATTCTGCTTTTGAAATCTAGATAGAGATCCTATAAAACTAATTTCACAGGGAGGTGAATTTTGCCACGAAAATTCAATTCAGCGAATAGCCGGGAGTTAATGTTCTTGTAGTAGGTAGTAGTAGTTCTAGCTATTTGGAAACGAAACGAAAATAAAGATAGGTATTAAATTATTGTTTTGGTGTTTAAGTATATTTAAAAAAATTCAAAATTCGTATGTAAAAAATTTTTTTTTGTGGTATGTACCTATGAAAGTAATTTAGAGAAAATGTTTTGTGCAAAATGTTAAAATGTTAGAAAGTTTACTGCAAATTACCTGGGGAATGGACTGGTGAAAAATTCACGGTACATCTTTATGGACCCGGTATGTCTATGTACTTGCTTAGGTATCTTATTTAGGTACTGGGGAATTATAAGATTCAAATTCATCTATCTTTAAACCTTATGGGTATGGTCTGAAAAGCATAAAGTGCAAGCTTATTATTTCCAAGCCCTCAGAATTTTAATACCACTTTCACGTTAGCGAAGCCGCGGATAGAGACCTATGCGCTAGCATTTTTTATCCATGCCACCAATTTATTATTGTTTGATGCAGTTGTAATGTTTCCACACGAGTGCCCGTAAATCCGGTTGAAGCGGTGTAGGGAAGGAAGGGCCGTAGGGAACGACCGCAATGCAGGAGCAACAAAAAGGAGTGGTCATCGAATAGAGAGGGCCCGCACCACAGGCCCACTTGCAGAACCTTGTCATAGGGAGTCTGTCGCATACCTGCTCGCTCGCAGTCAGAGAGGAAGATACAATTATGTAAATGTGACATAGTTCTAAACATCCCCTATTAACGTATTTCCGGTGTAGCCGATCATTTGGGGGCGATACGATGGGGACAGAAGCGTTAATTTATTCATGCCATAAATATTATTTATGACACCTGTAATATGTATACACCTATATACTTAATGTTAAAAATTGGCATGTGATGACGTTGGTGATATTATTGAAAGTAGAACGAATATAATTAATAGCACAATAACCTTAGATTATTGATAGGTCTAATAATCTAAGACAATAACCAATTGCCCAGGAAGAGTGATTGAGAGTATGAAGTCAGACTGAAAATAAAAAACCGTCCAAGTGCGAGTGCCACTCACACACCGAGGGTTTCGTATCACCACGTAATTGTTTCCCAGTGGGACCGGCAGAGGCAACGGATCTCCACGTGCCACGTTTCTGGTATAGGAACCCGCCTTAATTTTTAATTTCTTGATTTTTTATTACTTTCTGCTACGTATATCCCTCGGTATATCCGCCATAGTAACACATATTCTGTGAAAATATCAACCGGCTAGCTATTATGGTTCAAAAGATAAAGAAAGGTAGGACAGACGGACAATCAGACAGACAGACGGACAGACGGCGTAGGCTTATTAATAGGGTCCCATACGGATACGGAACTCTATAAACCGTAAAGTCCGAGTCGGACTCGGAACACCCAGGTTCCGTACCGGTCATGAGCACATAGATACCTAGTTATTATGTAGATAGAGCGACATGTTGGTTTTCATTTGAACCTACATAAATGTATTTTTTTCATTAATTTTTTATGGAAACTGACACGGTTGGCTACATCACCTACAACGTCCGTGATGTCAGCCCATAACACCGGGTGAACTAGGTGCCATGTCAGTGCTTCCCCCTTTGATCGTGCCGGCTACGCTGAACTGGTCGGAAAACACAAACTATTTACATAGCCGTTCCGACCGACGTTTCATTCAGTGCGGTGGTACCAACCCGGGCGGGTTAAGCCCTACCACCAACCAAGTAAGATTAGGAGGGAAGGGACCTACAGTTTTACGAGGAATCCGAACCTCGGTCAGCCTCCAACGGTCAGCGGTCAACCATCCACGTACTGACCGCACCCAGCGTTGCTTAACATTCACTAACGACAGTTGATTGTCTGCACCACTGAGCTATCGAGGCTGAGCTATCTAAGCCATAGCTGTTTGTGATGGCCAAAAACCATCGAATATTCAAAAAATGTATCCGTGACAATACCTTCCACATCAATGTTGATAATTAGAATAAAAAAACCGAATCCAAATCGGTCCACGTTTTAAGCTTTTTAGAAGACTGAATTTTTTTATTCCTTGATTACGTATTTGATTATAAACATAGCTATGAACCATGCCGAGTCAACCAGCTTTATAATAAAAAAAAAACACATCAAAATCCGTTTAGGAGCTACGATGCCACATACAGACACACAGGCAAACAAACAGATGCGTCAAACTTATAACACCCCTCCTTTTGCGTCGGGGGGTAAAAATGAGAAGAACATTATAATGCCATCAATCAAAAATTTACCATCAATGGATCAATGGTAGCCAAATGCGCGTTATAGAGACTTCGGTTGGAATAATGAGTAGGTAGCCCGGGCATCAACTGCATGAGTCGTTTTCTTGAAATCATCCCCCCACCCCCTTTGGAGCTATTTTTTTACATTTTGAAAATGTCTTCTAGAGTTTATGCAAAATAATATTCTCTAATTTCCTACCAAATCTAAGTTGGTACGGATCAACCGTTTAGAAAACCTGATCATGACCCTGTGACGGACGGACGGACAGACAGACGCATTTGCTATTAGGGTGCCGTTTTCACCTCTTTGAGCACATCAGACCACCAAGTACGGAACCTAAAAAAAGACGTACACCTACGTATAATTTATGTATTTATCTGCTTAGGATATGCTTGGGTGAACATAATTAATATCGTATGCCTGTGTGGTTGCATGAAAGTAGGCGATATGGACGATGCTTTCACTGTGGTACGTACTTATATAGACACAAAATAGCGATAAAATGCTAAAATCACGGTACTTTCCGTACCGGATAATAGTAACAAAATTAAGTAGAGAGAAAGACCTGCAAAATTGAATAATTTATCATAATACCTACATACTGCAAAAAACTCACTACCTACTACCTATGTTTATGGATCTGAATTTTTATATAGGGCATAGGGGTATAAAGTAATATCCAAAAGTACGCTAGTAAAATAAATGAGGGTAGGTGACTGCGATTAGCGAATTTATAGGCAGCTATAAACATTGTGTAGAAAAATTATACCAGGGTGGATTAAGTATAAATCAAACCCTGAATTTAAGGCAGTCGGTACATTTTAAATAGGTAAGTACTTACATTTTATAAATCAACATACATACATATCACACACGCTGAATCCCGACAATCGGGGTAAGCAGAGTAATCGGTGTTGTCCTGCAATAACTCTGGTAAATTACAGCACAACACCGACCACCACGTTTCGCAAAGAATTCGAACAAGATTCAATCGATCAAGCAGCAAGTAAGGCACGAAGACCCACCTGCTGCATGACTCGGTGGAAGTACCATGCCAAGGTGAGAGGTGGCGATCCTGTCGCCCTTTAGCACGGCATCTTGTCCTTATCCCTTAGTCGCCTTTTACGACATACATGGGGAGAGATGCAGTGGGGCTATTCTTTTCAAGTACCGGCCCTACACGGTACTTTTCAAGTACCGGCCCTACACGGTACTTTACTAATAAAGTATAAATCAATAATGGTGAAATTAAAAAAAATTTGACACTACTTTTTGCTTGCTGGTTTAAAAACTACGGAGCTTGATTACATCGCATTCGCAACCCCCGCATACGACCGAATGTCCAATGGCGTCGTTAGACATCTTAGGGTGGCTGGACGCCACATGTCGTGCTTTAAAAAAAAACAGTTACAATATACGGGCGTAAAGGAGACCATGAATATAAATAAAATAGAAATGTAACAAACACAAACATGTTTTAAAGGTTTTAAAGAAGCTTTTTTTTTGGTTGTTTTATCCCTCTTTTTGGGATAGGCAAAGGTATTATACCATGCAGCCTTGTCTGTTGTTATTCTTTAAACTATTTTTAAATCGCCAATTGTTGAAATAATGAAATCGTAAATGGATGGAAAACAGTCTGTGTTGGCAAGTCAATCTTGAGTGACGCGCGGCATATTGTCAGGTGTTTTATAAATTTTCATTAATCTATCTATTAACGAATGTCGTTGAAGGTCAAAAGTCGGACATTCAAAAAACAAGTGATCCAGAGTCTCATTCATATTATCTCCTTGATTTTGTACGTCGACATCATTAGAACAGTGTGGGCAGACGGCAGAGTTAATAATATTCATGCGATGAAGATGGGCGCCGAAGCGACAGTGGCCAAATCGAAGACGACATATTATGGTGTAAAATTTTCTTTTCTTCGGATAAAATCAAAGATAAATGCTTGCCTATGTGTGCTTATGCCTGCCTTGCCTATGCAATAAACAATAATAAAAAAAATGTTTTTTTCTTACTCACTAGTTAATTCACCACTGAAATGTTTTTGGACTTCTGTCTAACTGTAAACTAAGGTTTTAATAACTTCACAAATTGTTTAACGCCGGTTTGTTCCTAACATTAAGTTAGCAAATATTCACAAAGTTCGGCTATGCCACGGCTATCGTCTTGTATTTCGCGCCACGGTGTTCGTAAGACTGACTGCCTGGCTGGTTGGCTGACTTGTGGAAGTTTGGAGGGACGGGGCGCGCGCGGCGCATGGCATACGAGTGGCTCGGGATCAATTCTGATATCTCTCGCTGACAGTTCTCCTCCTAAGAATTTTTATTTTCGGAAATATTCGGAAATATACAAATTCTTTTGGTGGTTTAAAAAAAAAATAACCAGGGTTAATGTTGAGGCGGTGCATGTCGTTTTTGTTACAAGTTTGTATTTCCGAAAATAATTCTTAGGTGGTTATAAAAAAAACTAAACACCCTAAAACAATTTAAACACCGTAACATTGCTTAAAAAAGAAAAAAAGCAAAAAAAAACCAAAAAGATTTTGTGGGATTCGAACCCAGGTCATAAAACTACTAGTCCTAGCTAAACCCTCACCCCTGAGCCACGAAATCACTTAAACGAACAAACGAATATCGAATTCCCTTGATTCGCTTTCGGCTCTATGACGTCACAGCTGTCAGCGAGAGCCAACAGAATTGATCCCGAGCCACTCGTCATGGCATGGTCCGCGCGGTCCGCCACCTGAAAGAGCTAGTTGATCCTATACGGCTCCTTTACTCCTTTCGTCAAACTTCGGCTCGAAGTGATGTGTGGTATGGGTATGTATGAGTGATGTTTTGGTGAATTAAAAAAAAAATAACCAGGGATAATATAGAGAAGATGCGTCGCTACGAGACGCATCTTCTCTATATTACTCCCTAACCTAATGTTGAGGCGGCGCGGCGCATGTCGTTTTTGTTACGTTTGTATTTCCGAAAATAAAGCTTTCTTAGGTGGTTATAAAAAAAAATAACCATAATTAACACCTGCTTAAAAAAATTGGTTGTCTGTAAAGTCGGTTCACGGACGATAGTTTTACGTGATAACGTCATTGTATGTATATTACAAGAAGGAGTTCGAATTGCTAGCTCTGACGTCACGCGAGAAGAGAGATAAATGTGTACAAGCCGACGCTTGGGCCGATTGTGCCTCTCTATCGCTTGTTGCGCGCTCTCGCTTGCACACTTAGGCTCAGATGGAACGTGACACTTTGTCGTGCGCGCAGCCGGTGTTCATCAATTACAAGACGTTGTCACGTCAAAAAAAAAACAAAACAAAACAAATTTTGACAAAAGGGACACGAACCCATGGTCGAGATCGAAAAAATAAAAACGCTACACTCTTAAACCTACCACTGAGCCACCATATTGCATAAACGACCAAACGAATATCGGATTCAGTTGGTTCGCTTTCGAGACGAGTCCATCCGAGCCGTGTTTCCGAAAGGAGCGCAGGAGCCGCAGGATCCGCCAGAGCTTTCAGGTGTCAAACCGATGGTCCGCGCATTTTAGACTTGTCTATGACTGACTGACTCTGACTAGTCAGTCAGTCAGGCAGTTGCTCTGCACTGCTGCTAGCGAGATCGGGCAAATTTGATTTATTTCAGCTAGACGATTAAACTATTGGCATTTTATAAGTTTTTAGAATGTTCTAATCATTAATCAAATGTTTCACTTCATAAAATCTTAGAAAAAACAATGTTTTTGTTATTTTCATTATGGGCTCAAATGTAAAATTATTATAATTTAGTTTTACTGGACATAAATGAATGCAATCCAATTCTAACTAAATAATCGATGACATTCTACACAACAAATCGCTTCGGAAAGGCACACGGATTTTTATTTTTTTGACAGTGACGGCGGACGGTCGTTGGTACCGCAACGATGGAAAGTTCAAAACTTTTGGACAAGGATAGTTCTGATAACTTCGAATATGTCTCCAATCTCTTCGACAGTACCAGACCAAGGTCCGTTGGCGAAAATTGTACTCCGAAGTGTGAGCTGGAGCCGGCCTTCGATCTTCCGTCGGAGACACCGGAAATGTCTCTCATCCCTGAGCCTGAGCGACTTTATTGCAAGGGTTTGTTGCCAAAACGATCCTCTGCAAAGAACGTGGAAGTGGAGCGGGGATCAGATTCTACCTTCAAGGAGGAGCTCGAGCCTTACTCGACTTCCGCTAGAGACGTGTATAAAATGGCTGCTACGTACATCAAGCAAGAGAGCGGAATCAACTGCGTGTTGTGCGCTGGCGGCACGGACGATACGTTTGACATTTACTGCGAAACAACGTACGGGGACGTGACACTGTGTTCCTACATCTGCAAAGTTGGCAACCTGAATCTAGAGCATCGACCGTGCTCAAAGTATGCTTGCCGCTCCTGCTTCGAACTCCTGAACGTAATAGAGCGCTCAGAACTGGAGTACCGAAAGCACCGAGGTCTGCTGTTGGAAATAATCAGGAAGAACCCGGCGCTGGTGGAGCTACGCAAGGACAACTTGGGAGCCCCGTCTCCACGCTCGGACCATATTGCGTGTATGAAATCTGAGCCCTGTAAGAACGAACGTATAGTTTCATCGGAGGACGATGAACCGCTAGCGTGCATAAAAGCCTCTCGCACCAACAAATCAAATATGACTGAGTTTTGTGTAGAGCCCAAGAGACTTGATGAAGATAGGTTTGTATTGGTTTGTCTGTTCTACCTAAATCTGTTGTTTTTATCTTTAAAAAAAGACAATGAACAGTCAGTTCGACAATTTAAACTTGTATAAGAACACATAAAATCTCAGCACCCCTGAATAGGCATTCATAGGATTTACAAAGTGTATCTCCATTTCTATAGCTGCAATTTTCAACCAATTTCATACTGTACTTACTCATCTTGCAAAGTAATAATATTTATCTTTACGTACGACAGGTATTTTTCATCAGATGACGACTTTCACTGGAAGCTAGAAACTGAAGGAGAGAGTACCACGAAGAGGACTAATTCTATGCGAAGAAAGAAAGTGAAAGAGGAGAAAGGCTTTGAGAATCCTTCTGATATCCTACCGGTAGAATTTGAAGAACTAAACACCAAAGAAGACTGCTCGGCAATAAACAACGCTAATAATACTACGAAGTTAAGGAATTCAAAGAATGAAGGTGACCCAGATCCGTCTACTTGTGAGAAAATCTGCAATGACCTAAAATGTAATAAATGTAACCGAATGTTTAAGAAAAGATGTAAGTTTATTACTATTAACTGAAACACAAAGAAGTTAATATACTTTGTTATTCTACTGATGTTAAGTTACCTACACATCAACTGAGAAAATGTATTTAAAATACTGCAATGTTTGTTACAGGCTACTTGGAACGACACAGCCATTGCAAGAAACCTTACATCTGTGAGATTTGTGGTAAAGGGTTCAAGAGCCCCAAGCTTTGCCAAGCTCATGTCCTCATGCACCAAGGTACAGGACAATCATTCTATCTCCCGCTTGAAACGGGAAATGTTTCCCAAGTGCTATTTATTGGTGGCTGGTGGTAGCTATTAGTGAGTGCAATAGGACATTTTTATTACCCCTGACCTGTTTTTGAAATGACAAAAAATTTATTACAGAAAAAAAGTCAAGTTGCGTAGGTATAATGCGCGGGACTGATCTCGGCGTGTCGTCGCCGCAGCGGGCGACACGCCACGCGAATACACTATACAAGTACGGTGCGGGTGCGAGGGAGAACACTGACCAGTCGCTGCGGCGGCGACACGCCGAGATCCGCCCCGCCCATTATAGTCTGTTCTTTGTAGAAAACTGTCCTCATAAATTCAGTTTCACAGCCAGTAGGTACTTGAACAATACAAATTTAAACTTATAAACATTTTGAAGATATTATTACTAAGGTTATATAGTATGCAGTGACATACATAGTAGCATTTGTATTAATTTTTATTCCAGGCATTGCAGATTATAAGTGTATTCCATGTAACAAACTTTTTCCGACTAAAGTTGCATTCTTGCGGCATGACAAGATTCATAATGGTGTGCCGAATAATCAGGTAAACTTGTTGATTTCTTGCTTAGAAAGCTTTCCTTATATTACTAGGTGGTAGGGTTTAACCCGCCCGGGTTGGTACCACCGCACTGAATGAAAGGTCGGTCGAAACGGCTATGTAAATAGTTTGTGTTTTCCGTCCAGTTCAGTGTAGCCGGCACGACCGAAGGGAAGCACTGACGTGGCACCAAGTTCATCCGGTGTTATGGGCTGACATCACGGATGTTGTAGGTGATGTAGCCAACCGTGTGAGTATTCATAAAAAAAAAAAATTTTTTTTACAGTTTTCTGTCTGTATACATTTTTTAAATTTTTTTTTTCTTTTTGTTCGAGCATACAGTTTTTTTTCCACTAACAGTGTCACGCAGTCACAGCGTTTTATTACTTCTTAAGCCGGCAACTGACTTCTAATATTTGCCCGTAACGTACCGTGTCACATAGCGAGCATTACACAGGACAGCGAATCGAGCAATTCGCCGCTCGCCGCTCGCACTCACCTTTACACCGGGTTGTCGATTTTTTCGTGAATCCCTTTAAGTGTTACATTACAAGTTAGTCAACGGAAACGAGCTGTGCTGGCGGCCTGAGCACACGGGAGCATTGGTGTGTGGAGTGGCGTTGTGGTGACCGCACATTTGGAGGTTATTTGTGTTGCTGTGCTGAGGAAAGGCAAGAAAATTTGTCAATCAAAAGTTTTGGTTTCCTGCGCTACTAAAGGACACAAGGAGCACAAGAAGGAAAACTGAAAGCCAACTTCCATGTCCAACATTTTGATAGCAAATATGGAGCACATATGAGCGTCGTCAATCCGAGTATTCAAAACGAGCATTCAAGGGCCCTTTTAAATGTAGTGTATTTCACCATGCTTGTCGTGAATGGTACAATTCAGGCGAATGCTACAAGTCAGTCGCGAGCTTTATATTTATAAACGCATCCCTACAATATAATACACTTTCTTGTCCTTAGTGTGATCAATGCGGCAAATCATTCATCCACCAGTCATCATTACGAATGCACAAGCTCGCTCACTCCGGTGTCAGGAAGTATACTTGTGATGTTTGCGGATTGGCTCTGCTCTCCAACTCCATGCTGACACGACATAAGCTTGTACACACCGGCGAGAAGAACTTCACTTGTGCTGTGTGCTTCAAGAGGTTTGCAAGGAAGTAAGTGAAGTTTTGCTGTCACCCAGAAAGTTGGTGAAGTTTTTCCATGTCACCCAGATGAAGAGTTTTCATATTATACAGCAGTGAAGTTTTACCAAGTCGCCTAGAAAGCTGGTGAAGTTTTTACATGTCATCCAGAAGAAGTGTTTTCATATTATGCTGCAGTGAAGTATTTCCACGTCATCCAGAAAGTTTGTGAAGATTTCCACGTCACCTGGACGAAATGTTTTCATGTTACCCAGACAGTTAGTGAAGAGTTTCAATGTCACCCAGACAATTTTTTTTATGTTACCCACACAGTGAAGAGTTTCCATGTCACCCAGACGAAATGTAACACGAGAACAGTTAGTGAAGTTGTTCCATGTCACCCAGATGAAATTTTTTTATGTTACCCAGACAGTTAGTGAAGAGTTTCAATGTCACCCAGACAATTTTTTTTATGTTACCCACACAGTGAAGAGTTTCCATGTCACCCAGACGAAATGTAACACGAGAACAGTTAGTGAAGTTGTTCCATGTCACCCAGATGAAATTTTTTTATGTTACCCAGACAGTTAGTGAAGTGGTTCCATGTCACCCAGATGAAATGTTTTCATGTTACCCAGACAGTTAGTGAAGTGTTTCCATGTCACCCAGATGATTTTTTTATGTTACCCACACAGTGAAGAGTTTCCATGTCACCCAGACGAAATGTTCTCATGTTACCCAGACAGTTACTGAAGTGGTTCCATGTCACCCAGATGAATTTTTTTATGTTACCCACACAGTGAAGAGTTTCCATGTCACCCAGACGAAATGTTTTCATGTTACCCAGACATTTAGCGAAGTGTTTCCATGTCACCCAGATGAAATTTTTTTATGTTACCCACACAGTGAAGAGTTTCCATGTCACCCAGACGAAATGTTTTCATGTTACCCAGACAGTTAGTGAAGTGTTTCCATGTCACCCAGATGAATTTTGACGTGATAACGTCTTATAAATTGATGAACACCGGCTGCACGCACGAAAAAGTGTCACGTTCCATCTGAGCCTGTGTGCAAGCGAGAGCGCGTAACAAGCGATAGAGAGGCACAATCGGCCCAAGCGGCAGTGTTGCCAAACGTACGGTAATTGCCGTATCGTACGGTAATCGAGGCTAGAAATCTACAAATGTATAGCGTACGCACGAGTCAGTAAGCCTGGATACGAAATACGGCATCGTTTGTATGAGAACCGAGGTAGCCGCCAAAGGGGTGTGAAGTCTGAGGCGGGAGCGGCGCATGGAACGCCGTGATTGGCCGAGCGAGTAGGTAGCCAAGTGACGCCAGTCTTCCATACATTTGAACGGGATTCATACAATAAGTCGCTCATTGTGTCGATTCGCGATGAAAAGATGAAACGGATTTAACAATATTTAACCTTTCTTTACATCAAGGGAATAATATAACTTTCTCTTAAATGAACAAAGGCAACGCCCCTTTCACAATTTTGCGAATTTGCAGATTTTCGCATAAACACGATCATAGTTCTAAGTTCTGAGATACCTCGGATACTTTATTATAAATCTACAATTGTGTATTCCATAATAAAAATTATCAAAATGTATGCGAAAATAGTTAAGCATAAAGATTAACTTTTTTTAGGAAACTGATACGGATGGCTCCATCATCGTAATAATGCTTCAGTTTGGTACCAGCGATGATGGGAGCCCAATATATAAATAATAAAATAAAACTACAATAAACTAAAATAATAAAAATAATCAAGATCGATAAATACATAAAAAAAAATAAACAAACAAACCAAATAAAATAAAAAATATGAAGAAAAACCGGATTTAGACACATCAGCCAAGGCTGCCTGTCTAAAATAAATAAATATACCTAGGTGAATTAGGTACGTGCCTTGTCACCGATTCCCCCTAATCGATCCGGCCACTGGCGGCTGGTCCTAAAGTGCGCTCGTGCGCCGCACTACCGTACCACGAGAAGTCTTCACTTCACTCAAAATAAATAATATCTTACAACATACCTACATTAAAACCATAAAGATCGTACTCCAAATAAATAAGAACGTGAATTCGACCTTATTTTATAGATCACAAGGCACTTTTTTGCGAGTAAACGCGCGCCCCGTGCGGAATCGAAAAGCGCACGCGGGTCTCCCATACTGAATGTATGGGGATCGGCAAAACACCGCTGGCGCGTGAGACAAAAGATACTTCATAGAAACAGTAAGGGCCGAAATGGAGTTCTGCGTGCAGCGCACGAGCGCCAAACAAGGACGCTATATCGTGAATTGCCGCGCGTGCGACACGTCGCGAGCGATTCGTTTTGCACGAGTCCGTCTATAAATCTGTTAATCAACGCTGGCACGTACTAACACTATCGCCTTTTCTATTCTGTGCTATCGCGTAGTGTCTGTGTGTAAGCGCACGGGTGACGTCGCACTGCATACGTCCGATCTGTCTCACTCGCACTTGCACAATTGCATTGGTGTGAGTACTGTGCACGCGCCAGCAGCTAGCTAGAGTCGGCGCGCTGTCATGTGATGTCACATACCCGTTAGCGCGCGAATATTTAAAATGGGATATGGTTAGATTGTGTGCTTTTTGTCACGTGATACTGTGAATTAAATGGTGCCGATATTTGCCTAAGAGTTGGTTAAAGGTAAGGCTTTACAATCAGGTGATCCCGGGTTCAATTCCTACTTTTCAAATGCTTTTATTTTTATATATTTTTTGAATAATTTTTGGGATATTACTACTTTTTCTTTTTGAAAGTTGCAGTAGTGTTGTGGTATATGGGTGTGTTCATAAAGGTACTAAAATGAGTTAAAAAACTTGTTTGGTTTATTTTTTTCTTGTTTTTTGCAGCTCATTGAGTGTCTTGAGAATATTCATACTAGGTACGTCCATAATAAAACGCAGGCGTTTAAAAAATTCGGAAGTCCCGATCTTAAAATAACATGACGGGAATTTGTTGGGAAATTTGGTATTTAAGTAGGTAGGTACTTAGCGCACTACCGGTCACTGAAGTCACCAGCCGCCACTGGATCCGGCTATACTGAATTGGATGGAAAACACGTAGTTACTACTTTTCATAGTGACTTCGACCGACGTTTATTTAGTGCAGTGGTACCAACACGGGCGGGTTGAACCCTACCATCTACATATACATCCTGTACATTTATATACGTTCTATACATTCTGAATCTCTGACATTAAAGGCAAACGTTTAAACTATTACGTCAATTATTTTTAATTCTCCTAAATATCCGCGATCTTTGTACCGTGTGGGGTCGGTACTTAAAAAGAATAGCCCCACTGCATCTCTCCCCGTCGCATGTCGTAAAAGTCGACTAAGGGATCGTCAGCCTCGGCAGCTCAGTGGTGCGGTCAGTTATTGGATGGGTGACCGCCCGACCGTTGGAGGCTGACCGTGGTTCGGATTCTACGTTAAACTGTAGGTCCCTTCCCTTCTTACCTTACTGGGTGGTAGGGTTTATCCCGGCCGGGTTGGTACCACCGCACTGAGCGAAACGTCGGTCGAAACGGCTATGTAAATAGTTCGTGTTTTCCGTCCAGTTCAGTGTAGCCGACGCGAAATGAAGGGAAGCACTGACATAGCACCTAGTTCACCCGGTGTTATGGGCTGACAACACGGATGTTGTAGGTGATGTAGCCAACCGTGTCAGTTTCCATAAAAAAAAAAAAAAATGATATTCCCGGTAGACGCATGACCTAAAGAAATTAATTCCTTTCTCCTTAGAGTCGCTCAAAAGTAAAAACCGGTAGGTACTGGTTGAATGAAAAAAGCGCGATAAACGAATATTGAACGAGGAAACCTGCTGAGGTTGACTAGAAGAAATGTCCTTTGGCAATAAGGCAGAATGCATGAAATATCTGTATACATTTAACATACATATTTATTATCAATAAACAAAAAAAATTACAAGATCTAACTGCATCCAACACGATAGTCGACCTATGGTGGGTAAGCAGAATAGAGCTCTCCATACATATTTACGCCGATGTTTGTTACTGAAATTCAAGCGAAAAATGCTATCAAATTGAATGAAAGTACTTACTCGTGAAAGGTGACCCCATCTGTGTTCAAGTTTGAATTTTTCGACGACTTTTTGCACCAAAGCACTGCACAATGAGGCATTTTGTGACAGACGCGCACGTTCGCTCCGCCTGAGCGACGGACGGAGACTAAAATCGGTCGCCGGCGCTAGACTGACGCGCTGGCGCGTTTGCGCTGGCGCGCGGCTACCCCTGTCCTCCTATGTATAGCGTATCCAGGCTTACTGACTCGTGGGCGTACGGCAGCGATATTCTCATAGCTGTTTCTTTATGACGTTATCACGTAAAACTATCGTCCGTAAACCGACTTTACAGACAACCAATTTATATTTTTATGTTACCCACACAGTGAAGAGTTTCCATGTCACCCAGACAAAATCTTTTCATGTTACCCAGACAGTTAGTGAAGATTTTCCATGTCACACAGACGAAATATTTTCATGTTACCCAGAAAGTGGAGATTTTCCACATCACTGGCCATATTGGCTGTTGTATTTTTTTGTGTTGATGCTATGTTTTAATTTTAGTTCTAACATGCAAACGCACATGAAAACACATACCAAAGACAAGCCACGGCCACCAACTCCTCCCGATGTTCCAGGCAAGAGGAAGAAGGTTTTCCGTTGTGAAATGTGTCCCGAAAGATTCGATAGACTGTAAGTTCTACACTTTTCTACCTATATGTACGTTAAATAGTTGTAGCTGGATATTGGAGACCTAATAGTTTGTGAAACATTACCAGATTCAAATTGGAGATCCATTTGGTGGACGACCATAAAGTGGTGCTGAAGAAAGGCCGCCCCAAGCCGCGCCACACCATGAAGAAGCTGCAGAGGGCGCAGCAGGCCGCCGCCACTGTTGTGAATGCTATTGCAACCGCTATTGGTGCAAAAAGAGGTATACTATCGATCGGTAACCTAATATTAATGCTTTTAATGGAATACATATTACATTTAGGATTGTATATTCCCTTATTAGGTGGTAGGCTCAAATTGTAGCCGACTGGGTTAGTACCACCGTACTGTGTTCTCCTCTAGTCCAGCCATCCAAAGGGAAGTCTCCGATATGGCATCTACCTTCTCGGAAGTGATATTGGCTGGTCGGAGCATGTGCTTTGGCCCCACTGACTCAGCCACCCATAGCGGATTACATAAAAAAAAAGTGGATGGCATACTGGAGACTCGAGAATTACGGAAATGACATATGAAATAAATATGGATAGGTAGAGAGAGGGAGGTCGAGAGCGGGACTGGTGGTTTCCCCGCGTCCTAGTCAACGCAGACTAGCTGACGAGGGCTTGATGCGAGCCGAAACGTGAAGCATGCGCGGGAAATTTAGAGTGGCCACTCGCTAGTCCCGACCTTGATTAACACCCTCCTCTACTGCCGATGGGCCCGGATATGTTCGGTGAAGCCATCGCAAGCTTAGTTCCACACCTTCTCATAGGTATCAGATGGTAGCTGTGACAACCTGAGCTGCGTTATGTTAATGTGAGATTCGAAATGTCAAGTTTCGAGTTTATAAAATAATGTCAACGAGGGGACATCAGATATTGAAAAATTATTAAAAAATTAAAATTGTAAGTGTTGCTGAATAAAATAATAGAAAATTTGGGGAGTTCTTAACCACAACTTAGGGGGGGGGGGGGTATCGCAAAATAGGTAGGTCACCTCTGACCTTATGTAGAGGGATCAGACAGGATCGCTCAACATATTCTACATACATTGTTCTGTCGTCTTACTGTCTCAAATCAGTCTATTTATGTATATGTTTACCATAAACCTAAAATTTGCGAACCCGAAGTTTTTTATGGAAACTGACATGGTTGGCTACATCACCTACAAAACCCGTGATGTAAGCCACCTTGGTGAACTAGTTGCAATGCCAGTGCTTTCATTTGGTCATTGCGGCGAGTGTATTTCCTGAATCCTTTAACCTGGGTGTCTTCAAGCGTCGTATTAACGGGCTAGACAGCCTAGCAACAGTCCGCAAATCTGCTGGCATGGCACCTAACTGAGCGTGGTTTCGCGAGGAGAGGTGATTTTGGCTCTGTCGACTGCACCATTGGTCCCTCGGCACAGCCACCCATGCTGGTTTACATAAAAAAAAATGCCGGCTGCACTGAGCTGGACAGAAAACATGAACTATTACATTTACTAAGGACAATTATTAATCACAATATTCACAAATTATGACACTTTTCATTAGATTCAACTAATTAAGAATTCCTCTTGTGATAATAACAGCAGGCTTAATTTCAACTGCCAACAAAACGACAACGGATCCAGGGTCCAACCCGAACGAGAAGGTGAAGGAAGGGCCAAGCTCCGACGCACCTGTCTTCAAGATGAGCCCTCATCATCAGTCAATGTCGCCCACGGCAGCCTATATGTCACCTACACCCTCAACAGCCTACACACAAGAGTCATGTAAGAAACTCGAATTTCTCCAACATTATTTATTTTAATAGCCCATAAAAACCATTTCCTACTGGTTAACTTTCTGTGGTCAATACCTTTTTGTGTCAGTAGCCAAACCTTGAATTAATTAAATATGTACACAAGCTTAACCCTTGGAGCTACCACTTATTAAATATACACCCCTTGGCTTTCATGCCATTTTCGGCGTGCGAAAATTCGCCAAATATCGCGAGCACATTATCTCAAATATTTCGTAAAATAATGAAGTCAGATCAATATACTCTATTTGCAATTACTGTCAATGAAATTATCCACGAAATTATACAAAAGAAGTTGGACTTGCATCGAATTCCCAAACAAATAAAGCCAAGGAACCTTCAGTAAAAAATGACAAGACTTCAGAATATATATTTTTTCTGTTTGAGTGTTCAATTCCTTGTTCGTGTACTTCTTTTCAATGTAAAGGCCTTTTAATCGTCTATCTAAAGTACTCTCTTGTTCTAATAAGAACAATTCAATGAAATTGCAATAGACATAAACATTTGCTGTTACGGCGCGGAGCAGATTGCTCGACCGCACCGCCGAGTTGCAATTTGAAGGGTGTAAGAGATAACTCGACCGCTCGTTCGAGTGGAAACGCCAAGGGGTAACACAGTGGATTAATAAAAAAAATATTTTCAGCGGAACCAGTGAGAACGGACTACCAAGATCACCATCAGATAATAAAGACTGCTGGTGTCATGATACCACCAATGGCATTCAATGTTGGAGCCGAATATCTTAGCAGAATGCCAGATTACTCACAACATTAGTGTGGTAGACCAGACCTGCTGGGCTGAGCGTGGTTTCGTGGGAAGTGGTATTATCGGCTGACTGATTTGGTATTCGAGGGCAAAGCCACTATGCCTGTATTTTTCCTGGTCTATGTCAGTGACCTCAGTGTATGAACTGCCAGTGACTGAAAAAGTTATGTTTTGAGGATAGAATGTCACTTTTATTTCATAATAAACTGCTAAATATATTCATTAGTTCATTCAATGATTCTATTCTATTCATGGTCATTAAAACATCTGATTTAATTTAAATCTTTAATTTAAAATTTGCGTCGTCGGTGGGCGAGTTGCAAGACATGGTAACTGTTATGATTGAAGCATTTAAAAGGAAGGGAATGAAAGTGAATGTAAACAAGACGAAAGTAATGGTACTGGAAAGGAATGAAATAGTGTCCGAATGCAATGTAAGGATTGGGAATGAGAGACTGGAGCAAGTGAACGAATTCGTATATCTGGGGAATATGTTCACGCGAGATGGAAAATGTGAAGGGAGATATAGAAAAGAGAGTGAAAGCCGGCAACCAAGTGAATGGAGCGTTGCACGCTATTATGAGCAGCCAAAGCATGTCGACTAGGGCACGTTTGGCTGTCCATGGTGGAGTGCTGGCCCCTACACTTATGTACGGGAGTGAAAGTTGGGCATGGCAGAAGAAGCATGAAAGCAGGATTAATGCTGTGGAAATGCGCGCGTTGAGGAGTATGTGTGGAGTTACAATGAAAGATAGATTGAGAAATAGTGTAGTGCGATGCACGATGTAATGCGAATAGTGGGCTGAAAGAAGATATAGTGACAAGGATTGAGAAAGGGATGCTTCGGTGGTTCGGTCATGTTGGAAGAATGGATGATAGGAGACTAACGAAAGAAATTTATGAAGCAAATGTGAGTGGAAGAGTCGGGAAGGGTCGCCCTAGACGCACTTACCTGGACCAGATCGGGCATGTGCTCAAAAAGGGGCAAGTGCTTAGTACCCGTAACCGACTAGCACGCATGAAGAACATTATGGGAGTGGAAGAAGCGGCAGAGGTGTGTCAGGATCGTGGCACGTGGAGATCCATTGTCTCTGCCTACCCCACCGGGAAACAGGCGTGACGCTATGTATGTATGTATGTATTTAATTTAAATGAAATGAATAATTTTTACAGTAATACATTTTCTAGTCACTTCTAGGTTATTTTATTATGCGCTTCTAGCGCATACAAGCACTTCTCCTGGAGACGTGCTGTTGTGTGGTGTGTGGTACCTAGGCTCAGTGTTAGATAGACGACTTTAAGTTAGAAGTTTAATCTGCCACATAATTTGATTTTATTGCCAATTTATATTAATTTAAATGATTTCAATTGTTTAATGCTTATCAATTTTAAAATTTTATTTGTAGAATTTTTAGGTTCCTTCCCTTTACTTTGCTAGGTGGTAGGGTTTAACCAGACCGGATTGGTACCTCCGCACTGAATGGAATGTCAGTCGTAGGGGCTGTGTAAATAGTTCATGTTTTCCATCCAGTTCAGTGTAGCCACGACCAAAGGCCTGACATGAGGCCTAGTTGACAGGTAGTTGTAGGTTAGTTGTAGGTCCGTCACTGGCGGCCGTGGACAGGAAAATGAAGACCGCCTGCCAGGTGGAACGACAACATCAGTACGTCAAAGCAGTGCTTCCGTACCGCTGAAGACCGGGAGGACTGTTGGAAAATTAGAGGGATTTATGTCCAGCAGTGGACGTATACACGCTGACTAGTAGGTACTACCTATGAGCCAAATGAATGATTTAAATTACACTTACATATTAATTGTTTTGGTGGATATTTTTATCATAATTTACCTAATATTAGGTACAAGCAGTGGCGGCTGGCCCTTAAGTGCGCTCGTGCGCCGCACTACCACAAAACATAGCGCCTTCACCCGAAAGAAAGAAATAAATTAAAATATTAAACATTCTCCATGATTCTCACCGATCGAAGTAAAAATATCAAACTGAATTCGTTCCTATTTCCTAGACAACAAGGCACAATTTTGCTGTACGTAATACTTACTACATACAACGTATCGCCGCCGAGCTCGCCGCAGAGTGCATTACAAAACACCGCGAACGTGTACTATGAGAAAATGTCAAACGCCGCTGCCCCGCCGCGTGAAACAAAACACTCTTCATACGATTATGTGTGGAACAAGGTTGCATTCTGCGTGTGACACACGACGGAAAAAGAAGGACAGTATAGTGTGGATAGACGCGCGTGCGACACGTCGCGGGCGATTCGTTCTGCTTGAGTCCGTCTGCCTAGATTCAGCGCGCTGTCATGTGATGTCACATACCCGTTAGCGCGCGAATATTTAAATGGAATATGGTTAGGTTTTGTGCTTTCTGTCACGTGATACTGTGAATTAAGTGGTGCCGATATTTGCCTAAGCGTTGGTTAAAGGTAAGGCTTTACAATCAGGTAATCCCGGGTTCGATTCCTACTTTTCAAATGCTTTTATTTTTATATATTTTTTGAAGTATTTTTGGGACATTACTACTGTTTTCTTTTTGAAAGCTGCAGTAGTGTTGTGGTCTATGGGTGTGTTCATAAAGGTACTAAAAATGAGTTAAAAAACTTGTTTGAATTTTTTTCTTGTTTTTTTGCAACTCATTGAGTGTCTTAAGAATATTCATACTAGGTACGTACATAATAAAACGCAGGCGTTTAAAAAATTCGGAAGTCCCGATCTTAAAATAAAATGACGGGAATGTGTTGGGAAATTTGGTATTTAAGTACCTAGGTAGGTACTTAGCGCACTGCCGGTCACTTAAGTCACCAGCCGCCACTGGGTACAAGATAGGTACCTATGTAGAAGTTTTATAATGCTAGTTATTATAGGTTCTAGTTATATGTTAGTGATGTACCAAATTTGAAGTAAAAATAAAATATATTACATTGTAAGTACAAAAGGTATTTCATTTCTATTTTTTTTTTCATTGAACTATTTTATTTAAGTACTATGGAATAAAATAGTGATGGCTTTTATATTCAGCTCGAAGGATTTTAATATGAATCGAGAGATTTTAACTGAAACTACCAAAATGGGCCAAAATTAAAATTCAATTTAATACCTACGTAAGACCTCGATGGTAGACCCAACGAATTAAATTATCGGGAAGTGGCATACAACGCACCGAATTGAGCGCTATTGGTGAGCATTCAGCACCCTCTCCAATCGTTGTCTCTCCTTTATACGTATCAAATTGCCATTTAACCGTCTTACTCTATCGACGTTCACAGAGCGGAAACGTAACTTGATGTATGAGGTGCTCGCGCACTTACGCTGTTTTAAATATTGGCAATATATAGAAGATCTCCAATCGCACCTTTCTACCGGTAAAATGTATGACGAGGGCCCGTCCAGAAAGTAGAATGTCGTTGGGTAGACCTACATAATGTGTATAGTGTCAAAGAGATTTTATAGTGTAGGTACTTTTTATGAATTTGCCAATGACTGGCTGGGCCACAGTCACCCCAAGTGGCACTGAATTTGACTAGAAATGTCCAAATGTCTGCAAGGATTTGAAACTATGAATAATTCCTCCTGAATTCAAATCCAAATAGATTTCGAAGTAAGTTTGTACACAAAATTTTTCTATGAAGAATTCTTGAACAACTCATTACAATCATAACTAGTCAAATACAGCCTAAAGCCCTCAAAAACATGAAAAAATACCAAACGTATTTTTAAAACTTGCCTATTCCAGCCAGACCCCCCTTACTTTCAAACATGGTCAGATCTGAGACAATCACGTCGCTCCAAACCCCATCCGCCATCTTGTATTCTCCATACATACTCCATTCAAGTTATAGTCAAATCCTGACAGCTACTTAGCAAAATTAGTCAATTCCAGTTCGCTTTCATTAAAAAAATTGTCAATTCCACACCTTTGAAACGAAACTAGTCAAATCCATGTTTTAATCACGTTTTTCTCTGTAAATATAAGCATTACTATCTTTATTTTTATTCGTTTTCAATAATCCTGAACACCACATTAATCTATTGTTACCATTCTAAGCTCAAGTGGCAGTGGGCTGGGCACGTCAGCCGAAGAGACGACGACTGTTGGAGTAACCGTGTCCTACACTGGCGGCCGTAGACAGGAAAACGGAGTGTGGGAAGACCACTCGCCAGGTGGGACGACGACATCAAGTACGTCGGCGGAAGGCAGTGGTTCCGTACCGCTGAAAGCCGGGAGGACTGGAAGAAAATTGGATGTCCAGCAGTGGAAGCATACACGCTGACTGACTGCATGACTGACCATTCTAAGAATCACAACAGATTTAGGACTAACAAAAGTCGTCTTTTCTCAATATTTGGCATGAAGTGGATTTGACCTTCAAAACATCTTAAGTGTAAATTTCATAAAAAATAATTTCGTAAAATTTAGAAGGGGCATGCTCTTAATTGAGCAGGCAGGCACTTTGAAGATCAACAACAAACATGGAGAGCATCATACATATGTCATATCATTCCATTCCATCCAAGGCAGGGCAAACGTCACACGTGGGTCACACACACAGTGTTCAAAATTTAAAACAAGAATATTTTGTGTGAGGAGTTTGTACAACTTCGACTAGCTAGAACAGATCTGTCAACCTCTGTAATGTAGTCCAGACGATTTTAACATAAATAAGATTTGTCTGTCTTTACACATTGCCATAAAGCTAACGTTATAGTTAGAATGAAATGCTATTAATTTTTTATTTATGAATATCTATTAACAATTAACCTATTTTGACAATAGTCTTCTTCCTTCTATTCAAGAACGCTCAAAATAAAAATAAGGAAAAAAAATAAAAATGTTCATAAAAAATAGATAATCGATGACGTGCCTGTTGACTGATCGCTTCGGAAAGGCACACTGCATTTTTATTTCCGGAATGCCAACTTGACAAGTGACAGCGGTTCCACCACCATGGAAAGTTCACAAGTTGTTCAAGAAGATAGTCCGCGGAGTTCTAAAGTTGATTTTACCTCTACGAATACGGCGGCGGTTAGTACCGCCGAGGAGTACACAAATCCGGATGTGCCCGAGCCGAAGTTGGACGTCGGCCTCGCGCCCGAGTGCGCTCCGAAGGCCTCGCAGCTCGCCCCAGAGCCGCTTCATCTGTTGGCTCCGAAGCCGGTCGAACGGGAGCCGGAGGAAATTTTGGAGGAGGAACGCACCGCTAATTCGGTGTCGAAAAAGGAGTTGCAATCGAATCGGCGCAGTGATGTGTACCAAATGGGAGCGACGATCAAGGAGGAGAGCGGACTCAGCTACAAGGAGTGTATCCTGTGCGCCGGTCGCACGGACGACACGTTGGACGTATTCAGTGAGATGACGTGTTGCGGACAGGTGACGCTGTGTTCCTACATCTGCAAGGTGGCGAACTTGACCCTCGATCAGCGACTTTGTGTTACCAAGTATACTTGTCGGTCGTGCTTCGAGCTGCTGAACGTCGTTGAGCAGGCGGAGATAGAGTTTCTGAAGCACAGAGACATTCTGCTGGACATCATCGGTCAGAACCCAACGCTGGCGAGGTTCGATGTGTTGGACGCTGGAGGACTCGCAGCGGAGTACGTGAAAGTGGAACATTGCAAGAGCGAGCACGGAGCCTCCTCAGAGGACGACGAGCCGTTGGCGTTCATGAAGCCCTCGCGCCGCAACAGAGCCAAGGACTACGAACCTCGAGAGCCCAGCCCTATTGACTACAGGTATGCAACATACTAGATAAAACCCAATTGGAGAATGGAAACTGAAATCAATGCTACAAATAAATTCATACATACATACATACATATCACACACGCTGAATCCCGACAATCGGGGTAAGCAGAGTAATCGGTGTTGTGCTGCAAGTACTCTGGTAAATTACAGCACAACACTGTCCACCACGTTTCGCAAAGTATTCGAACAAGATTATATCGATCAAGCAGCAAGTAATAGCTGCTGCATGACTCGGTGGAAGTACCGTGCCAAGGTGAGAGGTGGCGAACCTGTCGCCCTTTAGCACGGCATCTTGTCCTTATCCCTTAGTCGCCTTTTACGACATGCATGGGGAGAGATGCAATAAATTCATTTGTTTTTTTTCCGCCTATCTTCAACCATGATGTTTTCTTTTGTATCTAAAATCTGTAAATTGTGATTTACCTAATTAAGAATTCTGACTTATGTAAATTATTCTCATTTTCCAATAAAATGTATATCTTCTGAAATTAGCTCGAAAGTTGTAAAACTAGTTTATAAATGACATACACTCGCACACAATAATATGTGAGTAGGTCATCCTACTTTTTAATTATATCTACATTTTCAGTGCAGACTGTACCTACCTGTAACCATGTTCACAGGCATTTCTCATCAGATGAGGATTTTTACTGGAAGTTAGAAACGAAAGACGAACACAATTTCGGCCAAGCTAGTAATTATAACACATTTACCTTCAAAAAGTCTCGGCCGGGCCGACCGAAAGGACCTAAGATAAAAGAAGAAGTTGACCAGAGAGATCCCTCGGAGATGCTGCTCGTGGAACTCCAAGAGGCGACCAGGGAGAAGAATTGGATTGTGCCGTCCAAGCGGAAGAAGGAGAATGTTAAACCGAAGCACAAACAAAAGCGGAGAGAGAAAAAGAAACGAGACGGGACGAAACAACATAAAGATAAAATTGATCTCACCTGCATGAAGTGCAATAAGACTTTTACTAAGAAAAGTGAGTCCTAATAAGAGTAATTCTAATCTAGAGTAACTAGGTAATAGGTTACTCGTTTTAATAAAATATTTTTGAAAATTAAATTATTAATGGATGACTCCAAAAACACCTCTACATCTAGAGACACTTGCATCATCCACCTAATAGAGAAAATGGCAGTGTAATAAAAAACCCGTCCTATGCTATAGGCACCTTACATACAGTCAATCATTGCTAATTTTGTGACTTTATTTAATAACATACAAATTTGAGCAAAATGCCTCAAACACCACAGAGTATACACGCTGCCTAAAAATATAAAAAAAAAACCTGACTTCTTCTTGTTCAATAAAGTACATAACATAGTGGATTTTATAAACAGTTTTTTGTATATTTTTTTATAAAACAAATGATATGGATAACACGCTCCTGTCTACAGGCTACTACGACTACCATATGGCGAGACACGACAATCTCCACTTGCCTTTTATCTGTGAAGTCTGTGGAAAAGGCTTCAAGAACAGGAAGATGTGCGATGTGCATGTACTAATGCATCAAGGTTCGTTTGTGTTGATAATTAATTTTTTTTAAATAAATTGTCCACCTCTCTTAGCTTTCGACCGCCATTCGTGTTCATAAGCACATGTGGGCACGATCTGAACTTGAATGGGTGACCGTTCCACCATTGAGGCTGACCATGGTTCAGATTTCACGCAAAACCGTAGGTCCCTTTCCGTCTTTCTTACTAGGTTTAACCCTCCCAGGCCGATGATACCGTCGCACTGATTGAAAGATCGCTCAAAGCGGCTATATGTAAATAGTTCATGTTTTCCGTCCAGTTTGGTGTAGCCAACAGATCTTGTAGGTGATGTAGCCAACCGTGTTAGTGTAAATACATACTCGCAGGTACTCAAGCCAACCTAATGAAATAGGTCAAGTTAGATATTTCTTATTTCTACATGATATATTACTGCAAATTTATTTTCGAGCAATACACGTACATTGTTCACGTTGAACACATGTGCATTGTTCATGTTGTTTGTGAATTGAATTATTGTATTGTATTGTTGCATTGTTTATCATTCATATGGCAGTTAGACTGCACTCGAACTTGTCACAATTTGTTCTATCCGGTTCGATTACACCCACGAAGAAGAACAAACAAGAAACTTCACAGGTATTTTTTTTTTATACATATTATTACAAGTACTTTAGTTACTAGCCACATAATAACACCGCTTACAGTCTATCGAAAACACAGCTTAAGAGCAGATGAACAATTTTACTGATAGTTCTGACTACAAAGATTTATTAATTAAGCGTATCAGGTGTAAAGAGCCTTTGTCAAACTTTGATACGTAATTAATTTGTATCATCATAATTATTTAGTATATTAAACAAACTAAGAATAATGATACCAATATAGAATTAAAAATAGGAGACCACATTATAAATGATAGCTCAAGTGTTGCAAATTACTTTAATAAATATTTTTGTACTATTGCTCAGGAAACAACGAAAAATATCAAAGCAAGTTCTGAAGCTTACATTTAAATAACCTGTAGGTTAAATTGATTCAAGCTTTTTACATCCCTCAACGTGCCCTGAATGGACAAACATGAATTATTTATTTAGTACAGTGGTACGAGTTCCGGTGGGTTTAATTTGCATGCAGTATTCCTGACCACACTTTTCAAACTCAAATTGAGGTGTATGTTGCAGTAGGTAATTGTATGCCGTGTTGTACAGTAAATACCTACCTACCACAAGCTGTATCCCAACAATCAGAGTAAGCAGAGTAGTCGGTGTTGTGCTGCAACTACTCTTGTGAATTACAGCACAACACCGATCACCACATTTGGCAAAGCATTAGGACGATATAATTATCAAGCAGCAAGTAAGGCACGAAAATCGACCTGCTAAATGATCCGGTGGAAGGAATGTGTCAAGGTGAGAGGTGGCTAGCCTGTTGCTCTTATGCATGGCATTTTGTCCTTATCCCTTAGTTGCCTTATACGACATGCGCGGGAGAGATGCAGTGGGGCTATTCTTATTAAGTATACCTATAAAACATATTTTGTTGTATAAGCCACGTCTGTTCTTGCATTCCCAGCCAAAAAAAACATAATAATTCCATTTGGTCATATTTATTGAGAATCAACTGAAAAAACATGCATACTGAAAATAATAATTGTTCTGATATCTATGAAAGGAAGGCAGGTGCAGTGCAACAATCGTAAATAATGTTATGTGTACTGAGATAACAGCCCAGAAGAGCGCAAATCGAATCATTTACATAAATGTTGCGAGCTGTTTTTATGCTTCGCAGAACAAACGATCAAGGTCGCTTTGCTTCCGTAAAAACGATTGCATGGTCGTTATGTAAATTTTTTGCAAATCGACAACAATTTAACAAAAAATGAGCGTGGCTTCTTTTTGTCACTGTTGGATTTTGTCTGTTATTGAAATTATCTCACATTATATGAATTTCCAAGTGTGGGGTGCTCTCGGACTGTATGTTATAAAAGTCTCAACAGATTCTTGAATGTAATTTGCACATACCACTAGTCTACATCTAGTAACATTTAAATCCTCACATATTATAAAATCCTCTTCTATAAAATGTGATACATTGAAAGATTGGAGTTCTCTCCTACCTAAATCGCAGACAAATAACAGCTTTTGTCATAGTCCTTATTTGATTTTTTTTACATTTTGTTAGGTTTGAGACTAAAGAAAGAAAACTGTACTGAATATACCTATTCTCAATTTTTTATTTAATATCTTAAAGATGCAACATTTGTTTACTTGCTTTTCTTCTCTCCCTGTGCATGTTATACAGGGTGACAGGCTAGCCACCTCTCATCTCGGCGCAGTCCTTCCAAAGTCAAGGAGTAGGTAACTGTCTTCGTGCCTTACTTAAATGATCCTGTCTTAACCGCTCAGACTTCCGACTCCGCACGACTTCCCGTAAAACGTCACTGTTATTTTCGCAGGCGCAATTCGTAAGGCAAGGAAGAAAAAATTTTTTTACGGAAAGAAAAATTATGAACACCTTTAGCAAATTTAGCATGGTTGTAATCATTAGAAACATTTCCTACAAAGTTATTTATACAGTGCAGTGCCCTTTGTTTTGATTCCAATCTGTGAGTTGAACATTGCACAAACATACATATATGGTGAAGTTAAGTTTTTTTCTATTCTTTTTCTACACACACTCGTGAATGGATAAAATATCCAATAATAACGAAATTCGTCCCCGAACATGCGTCCGTAACCAAGTCTCGAAAACAACTGTAAATATATTTAATATTTTGCTTCTGGTTTGCGATAAAGTAAATCAGCAATAAATCCGGCCGCGCGGGTAACTTCACTGTGGATACCGATATTTCGGTACTGTGTGGGTGCATGCCCTCACTGTTGAGGCTTGAGCGGTCAATACTTTGCTAAATGTGGTGTTTGGTGTTGTGCTGTAACCAGAAGGAGTTCTTGTAGCACAACATCAAATTTTTTTTTAATTGTAATGATCTGTGAAGTCAAATGAATGTTGAATTTGAAAGTGCATGAGCGGCTCTGAACTTGAAATAAAATAAATTGTGTTTTTCTTGTTCCAGGCATAGCCGACTTTAAATGTATCCCTTGTAATAAACTTTTCCCAACTAAGTTTGCTTTCTTGAGGCACGACAAGATCCACAAAGGCAAACCGAAGTATCAGGTATTTTTTTTCTCTCATTTTTTTATTTTTATCTCTGCCAAACTTAAAAACATGAACGCAGATGAGTGAGCATCCTCGTCACTACAAGGCACTGTCTTGAGGATGCCCGCGTCATGTCAGGCGAAACATGTTGAGGCAATGTCAATAAAAGGACATAAAAAAACCACCCGTGTAAAATATAATACAGAAGAATTTTTAAACTTATTTTTTGATAGTTTTTTTTTATAGTAAGCGCGACATATGGCGCCGAGTCACCCATAAGGTGTCTAGTGACGCCCATGGACATTCGGTCGCATGCGGGGGCTGCGAATGCCATGCCGGCCTGACAGGTGTCCTTCACGCCTCTCTTGAAGGACCCGAGACTATACTTGGGGGGAAATATGTGGGCAGGGAGAGTGTACCAGAGTTTACCGGTTCTGTGGAGGAAGGATCTACAGAACCGATTAGTACGCATCAGCGGTAAGTCCAGCGTATAGGGATGCAATCCCTGCCCAGTGCGCGTTGTACGGAGGTGGAAAGGGGACGGCGGAATCGCGTTAAACAGCTCCTCCGAGCACTCCCCGTGGAATAAGCGATAGTATACACTTAGGGCCCCGACATCCCTCCGAAGTTGCAGTGGTTCTAGATCGCGGGACACGTCGGGGTCACCCACTAGTCGCACGGCTCGACGCTGGATCGTGTCCAAAGGCGCCAGCTGGTATTTGGCTGAGCCATCCCACAAGTGCGAGCAGTACTCCAAGCAGGACCTAATCTGCGATTTATACAAAAGCAGCCTTTGGCCCGGCATGAAGTACCGTCGCACCTTATTGAGTACGCCCAGCTTTTTAGAGGCCAACTTGGCCTTGCCCTCGATGTGGTGTCGGTAGTTTAGGTCGTGCGACAGTTCGACTCCCACGATAGTCCACCTAACTTCATAGACACGTAACTTCTAAATATAAATCAAACCCCAAAATGTATGCAGTGAGAGCAGAGAAAGGTTATATTACAAAATTAAAAAATTACAATATCTTTTTGTTTCTCTACAATTGCCAGAAATAGAGAGAAATGTTTGAACTTGCAGTGCGACCTGTGTGGCAAGTCGTTCATCCACCAGTCATCGTTCCGCATGCACAAGCTGGCGCACGCGGGCATCAAGAAGCACGCGTGCGACATCTGCGGGCTGGCGCTGCTCTCCACCTCCCACCTCAGCAGGCACAAGCGCATACACAGCGGCGAGAAGCGCTACGAGTGCGACTGCTGCGGCAAGAAGTTCTCCGAGAAGTGAGCGTTATCTCATTAGCAAGCTTTATATATAATCTATCAATCAAGCTGGCGCACGCGGGCATCAAGAAGCACGCGTGCGACATCTGCGGGCTGGCGCTGCTCTCCACCTCCCACCTCAGCAGGCACAAGCGCATACACAGCGGCGAGAAGCGCTACGAGTGCGACTGCTGCGGCAAGAAGTTCTCCGAGAAGTGAGCGTTATCTCATTAGCGAGCTTTATATATAATCTATGCTTCTAATTCTAATTCAAATCATATCAGAATATCTTTATTGCACTTTTAAAGATTTGCAAAAGGTACAGCTTAACGCCGTAGGCGTTCTCCAGCCAACCTTTGGGTTATCTATCATTACATGAATGAGTGTGGAGTGGCAGAGAATAAATAAGAATGATGTAGATTTACAATTTCAACAAGTTATACACAATAAATAGATAAAATATATAAATACATACAAATATATACATGAATGAAATATACGTAGAAAACTACATTAGACTCTAATCCATTTATAGCGAGTAATTTTAAGTTTCCAGAAAGTGAGACAGAATATGCTTTTTAAAACATAAATACTGACAGGGATAGACGGATTTCGAGGGAAAGCGAGTACTTACCACATACGTGCCGCATTCAGTGCCGAGTGGTGAACGCCTGGAATAAACTCCCACAGGATGTGATTGACTCCCCAAACACAAACACCTTCAAAAACCGATTAGATAAATATATAAAAAGTACATCAACAAACAAATAGCAACAGTGCCCAAGTACGAAAACTAAAAAAAAAAAAAAACAATCATTCATTATCTGAAGAAAAAAAAACTGATATGAACACATCAGCTAGAGCTGCTTGTTCATTAAAAAATAAATAAAAATAAATTCACGGTGAAGGAGTAAGAGTAGGAAGTGGAGGCGAAAATTCCTATGTTATGTTTTATTTTTGCTAAAGCTGTGACTGCACTGCGCGACACAGCGGAGCGGCGTGACACAAAATTGTCCATATGATTTGTTTGCCGTGTAGCTTACTTTATATGATTTTATAGAAATATAATATTTTGACGCACCATTTCTTATGAGTTAGAGATTTTTTCATACAGCTCTTTGTTGATGGAGAATATAATAGTGAGTATTTGTCCGCAGATACAACATGCAGTCGCACATGAGAACGCACATGAAGGGCAAGGAGCGGCCGCCGTCTCCGGCGAACATGCCCGGCAAGCGCAAGCGCTGGTTCCGCTGCGAAATGTGCGAGGAGAAGTTCGATCGGCTGTACGTTTACTCATTATCGTTCAACTGCACGACTGCACACGTGGCACGTGGAGATACTAAACTCAAGAGGAAAACTTTATTCTTAATACTTTTATTTTTTATGGAATCTGACACGGTTGGCTACATCACCTATGACATCCGTGATGTCAGCCTATAACACCGGGTGAACTTGGTGCTACACTGAAATTGACGGAAAACACAAACTATTTACATAGCTGTTTCGACCGACCTTTCATTCAGTGTGGTGGTACTAACCTGGGCGGGTTAAACCCTACCACCTAGTAATATAAGAAGGGAGTCATATCCCTTAGTCGCCTTTTACGACATACACGGGGAGAGATGCAGTGGGGCTATTCTTTTAAAGTACCGGCCCCACACGTTATATACTAATTTACTACACTCGTGATGTCAGCCACCTTGGTGAAGTAGGTCCCGTGTCAATACTTCCCTTTGGTCGTGCCGGCTACTCTGAACTAGACGGAAAACACAAACTTCTTCGCTTCGACCAACCTTTATTTAGTACTGTTACGAATCTCAGGAGGCAACAGGTTTCAAATTATCTCGAGCATTACTCACCAGCAGGAGTCCTGGGATAGCCGGCGGTTAGCGAGTTGCCGTCCTCCACTCTGGTATGGCACTTCACTTCCACAGGCTAATGTTCATGCGCATGCGATATTACCGAGGATATTATGTACTACAATTGATGAAGGCGCTGAATGCCATACAGTTGTTTCGATCGTAAGAGTTCAATGTCAATGGTTGATCACGAGAGATTGATTTTCGATGCTCAACGAACGTCTGCTGATTACGACTAACTACTCCGGCCGCGCGCGGAGGAGACGCGGGGCGGTGTGTCCGGCGCGCGGGGGAGGGGCTCCAAGCAGGCAATAGCCATTTCGCCGCCGGAGCGCCGTGGTATACTTCTGCTGTAAAACAATGCATCAAGACTCCTTCCACCCATGAGACCTGAGATTTCGTTGTCGATTAACGAAAACAAGCTAATTAGAGAATAATTTATTGTGGCTGGTAACAAACAAACAATGATACATCTAACAAATAAAACTAAACATGCGAAGACTAAACATTCCGCCCACCAAAATGTATATTTTAAGCTGAAGTTAATCATGATGTTGGTAGAGAGCATACTAGCTCCACCAACGCCCGTTGCAGTGTACTACAAGAACGCAACTCTACTACGAGGCCGATAATCCACTGCATCGGGTTGGTTAGCTCAGCCTTCACAAGGACCAGATAACGAAGAGGAAAGTCGCCCATACGAGGCCGTGAAGGTTTCTGGTTTACACGAAAGCATCTTACGCGATTAGTTAAGCGCCTACGGATCGCCCGTCTTGCCGATAATACCAAAAAAGATCGCTTACACGGACGCAGCCGTCGATAATGTGTACCTTCGATACGATTAGTGAAACTACCTAGACGAGAAAGCAGCACCGGATTTTGTTGTAAACTAGAGCGACATGCGACAGCGTGGCCGCCCACCCTGACTGCTCCCTCAGGTCGAGGAAGTGGGTTCAATTTAATTATGCGTTTCGACACAGGCTTACTACTATGGACGTTAGAGATATTCTTGCCAAACGCTAAGGATTGGGCGAGTTTTTCGAAAATGACTAGAGCTCTATAAATTACGATTGTAGTGGAACTACCCTTCCGCTTGTGCCGAAGGCGATAGCTGTACGCGAAACGATCAACATAGGACGGTGTAATCGCGATCGTGAAGATATTCCAAAACATGTAGAAAATATGCCAAATTTTGGCCACATCTGATACGAATTTCTCTCCTTTGACGATTTTTGATGATATCGCGCATGGAACTCGCCCTTTAATGGGCGATTGGATGTAAGAAACAAACGATAGAGCCTTACTGTGCTGCTGCAGATGCTCGATAGAGAGACGAAGATTTGTAGAGTTGGTGCACCATTTATGAAGTTTGAAACTATGTAAGGGCCTATGCGAAATTCCGACGAGTGCGTTTTTTGACCGGTTCGCCTCCGATATGCGCGAGTTCGAGTGAATATGTGACCCTAAGATCTTAGAGTTCAGGGACTTACGAGAATTGTCCTTGTATTGGTCGTTCGAATTGAGTAATGGCAGATTTTTATGATTTCCGAGCGTAGGACTCTGTTGATTAAGCGACGACTCTATGGAGAGCAGGGACTGACACTCGGTGGCTTCATTGCAAGGAACTCGACCCATAAGTATCCATCCGAGTTTAGTGTTTATCGCGATGGGTTCGTTATGGGCGCCACTCAACCGATTGCTGAGTAAGATTTCACAAAATATTTCTGCGCCAAAGAGTGCGTCGATTGAGCCGGGAGCGAAAAATGTTGGATCAGCAAGTCTCAAATTTTTTATATGTTCCCAGGACTCGGCTGGCACTTGAGTGCTGGGTAGTTCCCCGCAGATATTAGGGATCACCAAGGCATCGATATCGAGGAAGAATGATTGATCCAGTCCGCGCACATTGCAAGAGACAGAGCTGGACGCTAGTGACGACGATTGTGCAAGACCGTGCACCGGCACAAATGTTTTGGTCTGGTTGAGGCCAAGTAGATTAGCACACTTACTAGTAATAAAGTTTGTTTGACTGCCATTGTCAATCAATACTCGGATTTTTTTATAATTACCCCTAGAGTCCAGTATTTCTACAAGGGCAGTCGACAGCAGTACGGTCGTGTGCACTGTGTTCGTGCTCGCAAGCGCATTAACTGCTTGCGGGGACAACGCTTCCGAAGCAGACAATAACGATGGGGTTCTGTCGTCGGCGGATGCACCATGACCCACCGACGATTCTTCGACGGTTGTTATATTTTCAGTCAAATATTCGAAGTGCAGCAAGGTATGGTGGGATTGTCCACATTTCCTGCATCGATATTTGGATTTGCAGTTCCTTACTACATGATTAAAACGGAGACAATTTATGCACAACGAGTTTCGCTTCACTACGTCATAACGAGCCTGAGGGGTGAGGGTGCAAAAGATCGGGCAATTTTGCAGAAGGTGGTCGGCCCGACACTCCACGCACGCAGTTCTATCTGACGTCGTGACGGCGGCGGCGGCGGCGCTAGCGACGAATGAGTGCTGTTGCGACGGAGAGTCGCGCTTCGAGGCAGTCGGCCGACTCTCGACGTGCTTCGCCACCAGCGGCCGTGGCGCGGCAAATGGCGGTGCGGGGACGTCGGTCGTCAGCTGAGCAAGATCTAGCGCTCGACTTTGAGTTTTGACGAATTCTAAAAGGCTCCTAAACGACGGGATGTCCGCACTGTTGTTTTGCAATTCAAATCTCTGACGCATGTCCCTCTCTAATTTGTGAAGCAAGATGTGAAAGAGAGGGAAGTCCCAATTATCCACCGGAAGTTTAAGATTTTTCAGCACGGCCAAATTTTCGCTGAATGTGTCTACGAGGCGCCGCAAATCGTCGGGCGAGTTCGACCTCAACGCTGCGTTCTGAATCTCCTCCCAGTATGTAAAGGCCAATTTTCTTTTATTTTGGTACCTATCTATCAACACGCGATACGCCTCGGCGTAGTTGTTTTCCGATATGGGGAAACCCTTTATAAGACGTAAAGGTTCTTGCGACAAACACGAGATTAAATAATGAAAGCGTTCTATATTGCTTAGTGAATTGTTTCGATGCACTAGAGTTTCAAACATATCATGGAACGTTTGCCATGATTTTATATCTCCATCGAAATTAATTAAGTTTATTTTTGGTAGCCGAACGTTGGCCTTATTGCCGCTATGCGTTATGTCAGAGCCAGCTCGCGATTCAGTTTCACGGATTAAGTTGGAGTGAATATCTAACACCTGAAAATACGCCTCATCGAACTGAATACGTATCTCGTCCTCCTTGGCCAACTCATCTTCACCTAATTCTTCGGAGATGATCTTAGTGTGCGTGCCCTCAAACGACGCGCAGAACACCTCGAGTCGTTTGAACCGAGCGCTGAAGTGCGACAAGCAAGTAGGATCTTCCAACGCTCGCTTTGCAAAATACAATGTGTCTTGAATTCGTTTGAGGGCCAAAGTTCGTTTGGCCTGCAGCGAGCGCAGTGCAGCTGCTTTAGCTGCGGCCATCTCGCCGATAGGTTTAATAATAATAAATTTCAAAACAAATAAATACAAACTAATTCAAAAAAAATTATTTAATTATAATGGCTACCTAACTCGTCATGTTATCAAGAACGAGTAGTGAAAAATAAATATTTATTCGTAAAGATTCAATAAGCAACGCAAATAGATAATTAACAGCGATTTGCTACATTAGCAACACTAACATTTACATAAACACAATAATAGCGAATTTAGCAATACTAGTAGCGACACAGGCACGCCATGATAACGGAATTATCTAATAGTAGAAAATTAAACAAGACAACAAGAATCATTGATAAATAAAATACAGAATATTCCTGTCTAATGAACGAATAGAACTATCATGTACTCCCAATAGACTTAACTATTGTGCATGCGAGTTCATAAATATCTACAAATGGAAAGTAATAAAATAACGAATAACAATTGAAAAAAAATTATTAATAATTACGCGTGAATAATTAGTACTGTTACGAAAATTTTAAGTACCTACCTACCTTTATAGCTCAAAATATCCCTACACACCATCGCATATTGAACCAACTAGGTAGGTAACACAATGATTAAAAAATTAGGTAAGGGATATAATATCTTATCTACAATCATCTATGAAATACGAACTTCGTATTACGAATTACGAAGTAGTGCATTAGTGCATATCTAACGTGCGTAGTATGAGGTCGGTGCATTCAAATGTAACTAGCAACCTACGTACATAATGTGGTTACCTACTCCTAAAATTAACTAACTTTAGTTTGCAAAATTGCAAATGACTCGCACTCGTAGGCACGGTCTCCATTACCTTCTACACTATTCCTTAATCTGTTCCTATACCTTCTCCTTTCTTCCATCTAAGTTTCTAAGTAATTCGTCAATACAACATCGCGCCACAGAAGAAAGAATATACCGCGCATAGGCGTGTAGGCGGATGGCCGCTATACAAATTGATAGACCATAGAACTTCGATCATACCTAAACCATAGAACCATTAGTTTAGACGGACCGAACTAAAGCAATCTAAAGATCCGCCCAACATCATCGCTCAGCTTCACTCGCGAGTAGGCGATGCGCGTACGCACGCACCCACCTAGGCGCGCGCGGCGGCGGCGGCGCAGGTAACGAGCAGGTGTTTGCGAGCGAATTCGGTATCGCTCGACCGACCGCGCACGAAGATAGCTAGCTGCGCGTAGGTACCTACTCGCTTCTCCGACTGCGTCCGGCTGGCTCCGAATTATTGCCTACCCTACCGTACCGTACGTAGGTACGTCTCGTGTGCGTACATACAATAAAACCTAACTAACGAGCGACTAACAAGACGGTAACGCTTCGCTAGGTACAGACAGACAGAATCGATAAACGAATTAATTCCTATTGATCACTATGCTATGTACGGTTACTTCAACTGCCCTTTGCATTGCAATTGGATAAGGATAATTTGATAAAATAACCAAAGGTATACAAAATAACCACCCATGAAACCTACGTAGGTATCTAATGGATCAGCCTAAGAATTATAAGAACTAATTAGGTAGGTTATTTACCGTATTCAAGACTTAAACTATTATAAGGGAACTAAGTGAATTAATTATTGCGTATTGCAAAAACCTAAAAACTAAGTTGACTACACTACATCAGATCGAATGAAATACATATTAAGTAGGTACCTATAATGAATGGATTACTGAATGAAGCCCAAGGCGATACATTTGGTGGATTGAATACCTAGTTTAAGTGTGCAATTGGTGCTATATTCATTGCTTAAATGAGCAATTATTGCCAAATAATAAACGATTGTTTTAGCCACAATAAATGTTGTAAAGTTGGACTGTAAAAACTTTATAAATCGACGATAGGTATGTTCCGGCCGAAGGTCCAAATAATGTTACGAATCTCAGGAGGCAACAGGTTTCAAATTATCTCGAGCATTACTCACCAGCAGGAGTCCTGGGATAGCCGGCGGTTAGCGAGTTGCCGTCCTCCACTCTGGTATGGCACTTCACTTCCACAGGCTAATGTTCATGCGCATGCGATATTACCGAGGATATTATGTACTACAATTGATGAAGGCGCTGAATGCCATACAGTTGTTTCGATCGTAAGAGTTCAATGTCAATGGTTGATCACGAGAGATTGATTTTCGATGCTCAACGAACGATAGCTGATTACGACTAACTACTCCGGCCGCGCGCGGAGGAGACGCGGGGCGGTGTGTCCGGCGCGCGGGGGAGGGGCTCCAAGCAGGCAATAGCCATTTCGCCGCCGGAGCGCCGTGGTATACTTCTGCTGTAAAACAATGCATCAAGACTCCTTCCACCCATGAGACCTGAGATTTCGTTGTCGATTAACGAAAACAAGCTAATTAGAGAATAATTTATTGTGGCTGGTAACAAACAAACAATGATACATCTAACAAATAAAACTAAACATGCGAAGACTAAACAAGTACCGTGGTACCAATTGGGACGGATAAACCAGACCACCTAGTGAGGTAATATGAGGAACCTCCAGGAGTTCCAAAATGATAAGAACAGCTTGGCCATACATTGATTTCTGCTGCATCTGATGTTAATAAAATGATAATGTACATGTATGAGCATGTCTGTTCTCACAGCTTCAAGCTGGAGATACACCTGGTGGACGACCACAAGGTGGTGCTGAAGAAGGGCCGTCCCAAGCCGCGCAACACCATGAAGAAGCTGCAGAGGGCGCAGCAGGCTGCCGCCTCTGTCGTTAACGCCATCGCCACCGCTATGGGCGCTAAGAGAGGTATTTGAATTTATAATAATGGATCAGATGATTTGATCTTAGTATCCATATCCGGACAATTTGAAGACAATATTCCTTTTAGAACCTTTTCGACATTGTCGGCTGTATTGGCTTCTGCCGTGATGTTAAATTATATAATCACCATCCAGGTACTTTTATTGTGTTGGCAAATTTGTCTCCAGTTGTTATCTTTAAATAATAAAGGCCTAAAAGAATATTTGACCAGGTAATCCTTTTTATTCTCTTGATGAATATTTTAAAGTATGTATGTATAAATAAATCAACAAATGAATGTGTAATTTATCAGTTATTAAAGAAGGTTATAACAAAAATTTATAAATTTGTTCTACTTGCTCGTGCAGTTGTTATATTTTATTAAATTTTAAATTACATTTTATATTCTTAATTTCTGAGACTGTCTGATATTTTTATTGGCTATATTTGTCAAAGATTGTATTTTGTGTTTGTTTTACTTATAGATTGTGCTATTTTTTAGGTTTAATAATAAACTTAATTTGAAAATTTCAATTGTATGTTTTTAAGTGTGAGATTATTTGAAATTTGTACTATTTTCCTTGTCAATTACTGTAAATGCCTATGGGTGTTATCACAATAATTAAATAAATAAATGAATTAATTTGTTGTGGCGAAAATGTTAGAAATCTCATATATAATTATTTAATCTTTATTTTGAGATGTTTAAGTTGAAAAAAATATTTACAGCAGCAGACCAGTTGCTAGCGTCAGGTTCGTCTGAGCCGAATGCTGTAGACGTCAAGCCCTCGGTGTCTACCCTGAATGAGAAAATGAAGGAAACATCACCAAGTGCACCGGTCTTCAAGACGAGTCCTCAACACCACTCTATGTCGCCAGCTGCGACGTATATGTCACCTCCTCCAGCGGATACGGGTGCCGGAACTGGTAACATTATTGTCGGTTTCTGGATGGATAGCGAGCTTAATAGCCGATGTGTAGTAATGATGTAGATTTCCTTGGTCAGTGTGTATTTTGCAATATTGTTTTTTTAATGGAAACTAACACGGTTGGATACAACACATTAAAACATCCGTGATGACAGCTCATAACACCTTGGTGGACTAGGTGCCATGTCGGTGCTTTCCTCTGGTTGTGCCGACTACACTAAACTGGAGAGAAAACATGAACTATTCACATAGCCGTTTCGACGGACCTTTCATTTAGTGTGGTGGTATCAACCCGGGCAGGTTAAACCCAACCACCTAGTAAGGTAAGAAGTGAAGGGGCCTACAGTTTTACGTTGAATCCGAACCACAGTCAGTCTCCAACGGTCACCCATCGCAGTTCTGATTGCGCCCAGGTTTGCTTATGATCACGAACGATAGTAGACCGATCGCACCAATTAGCTACCGAGGCTTACCAACTTCAATTACATATCACACAATATATCGATGCCATATTATGTGACAGAATAATAAAATATTTCAGCGGAGAGCATGAGGGCAGAGTATCAGGAGCATCAGCAGCTGGTGATGCGCTCTGCGAGTGCGGTGTGGCCGCACATGGCCTACAACATGGGGGTGGGCTACCTCAGCAGGATGCCGGACTACTCGCAACATTAATTACTTTATTTGTTCATGGTTTTTGGGTATTATTTGTTACCTACCGACTTAACTAGGTGTAAGTCTGTTTAATTATTGAAATAAAAAGTTTTAAAATTTACTGTCTTGTTTGTACCCTATAGTCGAATTTTGAAAATTACGTTGATAAATTACGACAACACAATGTGCAAATAACTATTTTTGTAGATATGTATAGAATATTCACCGCTTAATTGCGTATGTAAAATTTAAGTAAAATTTTCCAATATGGCACTCTTTAACCGCCATCTTGCGGCGGAAGCGGCACCTACACCCCGTCCCACGGCGTCTACAGCAAAGGATTAAAAATTCTTTATCTTAGGTCTACAGCACATTTATTGCAAATGTTTTGAATGAAACATCTAGCTGAAAAGCGTGAACTAGTCATTGCATGTCTAATAAATAATAGTATTCCTAGCATGATTTGCTAGTCTTTTCCCTAGGTATACCGTTCACAGCAGCGGCGACTCCTGGTCCTGAATATTGGGTTGGCTCTGGCTAAGGATTTTTTTTTTTCATAATTTCATAACTTAGGTACCTACGCGTTAATTTATTTCTACCACAATGAGTTCAAAAACTGAAAGACGATTACGATATAGATAGTTTATAATATTTAGTTTAAATGATTGATTTTGCTCACTTACGATTTATTTGTCTGTAGATAGGTACCTACTGGTTGTGTCAAAGCTGTCGAGTTGTACAGCTTGAATTGTTACATTTTATTTGTACATGAAGTCCACTCTTCGTTCCACAGACAAGACATTTTCGATGACTCGATCGTGAAAATCTTCTTTCTTCCTCAATTTTGTTAGCAACTCCTTTTCCACAGATATGTAAGAGTGCCAAAGAGTGCTCCGTAGATAGCTCGGTAGGAGTTTGCCATTATAATTACCAATAAATCACTTTAAATTTAACAACACTGCACAGGATTCATCCAAACAAAGTCCATACCTACATAACGGAATATATGCAGCTATCAACTCGCGAGCCAATGCGCACACACACGCGCACACAACACACCTAGCCTAGCTCGCTAGTCGCATCGCATCGCACTTCGCACAGCACAAGAATACTCGTCGTTTGGACGCAGCGCGCACACACCCGCACACGCAACACACACACCTAGCTCGCTCGCTAGCTCGCTCTACTCGCTACCGCGTCACTAAATGCACTCCCCGCTGCGCCAACTCGAAAGGCTGATCAGCGGGTCCGCGCGGGACGGGGGGGACATCGGTCGCTTCCGCCTTGTATGGAATACGATGGCGCTTCAAAATGTAGCCAACCGGCCAATGAATGCCTTGATGTGTCGTCATTCGTCGTCGCCCGCGTTTGACGCGCGCGAAATTTCAAATTATGTAACGGGTACGGGATTGACGTTTTATCTTATTAATCGTGGATTATATGACATAAATAATATAACTCCGAAATTTTTTCACATTTATTTTAGCCTGATACTTCTGTATTAATGGTGTCATTCATTTTATTTGGTTTGGCGGCGCCAACCTCGCCAACTGAGAGGAGTCGCCGCTGGAGTTCACAGTTATTTTACCTCTAGCCATCAAGTTGGCCAACTTGAGCTCTGTGATGCCATTATTGGTTCGTACTATTTCCCTGTACGAAATATTTGATTATATTTTTAGAATAGAATAGAAACCCTTTATTGCACACAATTGAAAGAATAACAGTACACGACAAGAAACAAGAAATGCAGGAGTGCGCAAAGGTGGACTTATCACTACAAGTACGACAGGTACTTATACATATACATAATTTCCACTACCACGGGTAAAATATTAATAGCAAGTACTTAACCCTTTTTAGGACCGTACGTTACGTAGTACTAGTGACAGCAAGGGGTGCCAAACTAGCGGAAGATACAATAACGTGTGTGTGTCACATATATACATTATTTTATTACGACTCCTTAAATGTTGAGGGAATAAGGCTCCGATCTCGGCTCTCCACCAAAATATCCACGATGTTTTGGTGGTTTAAAAAAAAAATAACCAGGGTTAATTTATAGAAGATGATCTTGAATCAGCAAATCATCAAATCGATGAAGATCTTCTATAAATTAACCCTAACCTAATGTTGAGGCGGTGCAACCTACATCTACATCACATCACAGATGTGCATGTGCCTATATTTTGTGTCGGAGCGGAGAGCGGAGATCGGAGCCTGATTCCCTCAACATATAAGGAGTCGTATTTTATTTATCTGTGGTGTGTCAGAGGATCGTCACGCACGATGTCTAAGAACAACGAGATATAAGTTCTATGAGTGAATTATGCTTGTATTTTGTAAGCCGTAGCGATACATTTTCAAACTTGCAAGCACCGCAAGCCGATTAATACACACATTGATCGGAGTAAAGTAAGGTATGCAAATTCTAGTGTAGTAAATAAAATACGTATGCCAATAAATTACTAGAAACGTCTGGAAAGGGGTCTGGCACATGAGAGAACAAAATTGACTCTTGCTTGCGCTATAGCAGCTGTGATGTTTTGGAGGTTAAAAAAAAATAACCAGGGTTAATATAAAGAAGATGCGTCTATATATTAACCTAATGTTGAGGCGGTGCATGTTGTTTTTGTTACGTTTCGTTTCTGCCACTTCGCGTTTAAAATCAGCTGATTTATAGCGCAAGAGTCTATTTTGTTCTTTCATGTGCCGCTTGCTCTGAAAAGGGCCTCTTCTGTCCACAGCCAAGAAATAAAAAAAAGGGAATAAATCCAGTTCTGCCACGTTGGCGCGTTTCACCCCCATCTTGCGATATTTTTATCAGGCAGCGCGTCTGGCTAGGTTACACAGTGCGAGCTGGCCTGGTCAGTTACTGCTGTGCAGCTACTCGCACCGTGTGACCGCATAATACGAGTTACTCGCCTCGCTCGGTCACATTATACGAGCTGCTACCATGACAGTAGACTGCTACTGCACCTATGTACTCGGGTCGTTCCGCCATTTCGTTCAAATTGCATTCCCGCGCAATAAAAGCGTGTGAAAATGTATGTTTTTTAAAATGATTTTATTGAAATATATAGGTTTAGATGATAGGAAAAAGTAGTATTTAACGAATCAGACATTTGTCCATTCAATTAAATAAAAAAAAATTAAAACCTTCAAAATTCTCATTCCTATCCTCTTCCAAACGAAGGATCAGTATTAAGTATAATTTTTTTTTTTAGTTTCTTCAAGTAAAATGAGTATATTAATAAACCCACCTATAGTGTAACTAATAACGCATGTTTCTTTGGGATTCATTTATTTTTAGAGCCATTATATCATAAAAAGAATTCATATTTCATTTTTGTCCGTGGAAAAACGTCATTACCTTCCGCGGAACTGGTATTACAAATTAGACAGTGTGTGACCCGACTTTAGCCTTCGCTCTACGCTCCGCACGTCGAACGCTCCTCATTGTGTCCCTGGATCTAGACAGGAGAGGACGAGCGTCGCTGGGAAAGAAAATACTCACGATCTTCGTGCTCATCAACTACTTTGTCACCGTCCAGGCATCATTACCTTCCGGCTTTTTTTAACATAAGTACACGATATAAAAATTTCATTTAAATCCTAATGCATCAGATTTTAGTCAGAATACTCGTTAATTAATATAATAAATTTGTAATATCAGTAATAAGGGAGCAATTGAAGAAATACATCAAAATTTCATTACCCTCCTTTTCATTACCCTCCTTTACCCTCAAAATGTTTGCCGGACGGTAATGAAGGGGTTCGGATGGTAATGAAATGTTTACTTTATTTTCCTTCCCTCCTACCTAACTGGGTGGTAGGTTATATCCCGCCCGTGTTGGTACCACCGCAGCACTGAATGAAACGTTGGTCCAAACGGCTATGTAAACGTCCGAATGTCCATGGTCATCGTTGGACACCTTATGGATAGCTTGGCGCCATATGTCGGGCTTTATATAAAGCAAAATATTTCCTGTTTTCCGTCGAGTTCAGTGTAGCCGACACGATGAAAGGAAATTACTATCAGGGTACCTAGTTCACCAAGGTGTTATGGGCTGACATCGCGGATGTTGTAGGCGATGTAAACATTTTTTTTTTTTTTTTTTTTTATGGAACCTGACACGGTTGGCTACATCACCTACAAAATCCGTGATGTCAGCCCATAACACAGGGTGAACTAGGTGCCATGTCAGTGCTTCCCTTCATAATTTCATGTCGGCTACACTAAACTGGACGGAAAACACGTAAAGTATCTACATAACGTATACTGGAGTACGGGGTTTAACCCGACCGGGTCAGCACCAACGCACTGACTGAAATGCTATGAAAATTGTTCATGTTTTTGACCAGTTAAGTGTAGCCGGTTCAATTCAGTGATATGTAAGAGTATAGTTGTTTTACGTGCCAAATAGAATTAAAAGTCCAGTTTTATTGGATTTTTATTATTTATGTACTACTTACTACGTGCACACAATTTTTTTTGTGAACACTGACATGTTTACATCGCCTACAACATCCGTGATGTCAGCCCATAACACCTTGGTGAACTAGGTGCCCTGATAGTACTTTCCTTTCATCGTGTCGGCTACACTGAACTCGACGGAAAACACGAAATATTTTGCTTTATTTAAAGCCCGACATATGGCGCCGAGCCACCCATAAGGTGTCTAACGACGCCCATGGACATTCGGTCGTATGCGGAGGTTGCGAATGCCATGCCGGCCTGACAGGTGCCCATTCACAACCCTCTTGAAGGACCCGAGACTGTACTTGGGGGGAAATATATGGGCAGGGAGAGCGTTCCAGAGGTTACCGGTTCTGTAGAGGAATGATCTGCAGAATCGATTGGTACGCATCCGCGGTAAGTCCAGCGTGTAGGGATGCAATCCCTGCCCAGTGCGCGTGGTACGAAGGTGGAAAGGGGATTTGTTATTTCAGTTAAAACTTTTTACACTATGAATTATAAATTACTTAGCTAAAATTTTCAGTTTAAAGAATATTTATTTCCCAAAAGAACATTACATTCACTTTTATGAGAAAATTTTACATTTGTTTTCTTTTGTTGCGGTTACAACATTGTAAATAAGAATTTGGACATGGAGGCCCACCACGTAAACCATTACCGACCGAAACACTCGACTAGGTATGTCGACACGCAACGAGGACATATTAATTTATAAGTACGTTCAGTCGATACTAGCCCACGTAGTGGACCACCCGACAAGGTAACATTATTATTTATAATAATCTAGATATAAGTATAAAATAGAAACTAAAGACCTAGTCTGCTATTTATTAGACACTAAAGTAGGTTTTGATAGCTGTCTTGAACTGTCTTTTTGTCTCTAAATTTCTAATACTGTTAGGAAGGCTGTTATATACCTGTACACCATCAAATAATAGGTTTCGTTTTCCATAATTTGTGCGCGTTGTAGGTATACGCAGATTTCGCGCACTTCTTGTGAAGTGTGCGTGTATTTCACTATTAGTTATGAGATTCGTTTTTATGTGAAGGTTACCTTGTAAAATGTTCCTGATCAATATGCACGTATTGTATTTGTATATTTGTTTGATATCGAATAGTTTTGTCTCTTTATATAATCTATCTGTGTGTGTGAGGCGATCAAATTGGAAGAGGACTTTAACAATTTTGTTTTGAGCGATTTGTAGGTCGTGAAGTATGGAGGGAGCAGCCGTCCCCCACACGCTGACAAGGTACTGTAAGTGTGGGTAGACAAGTGAGTTGTATATAGTGTGTCTTGTCTGCGCGGGGAGGACGCCGGCAATACGTCTCAGTGCTCCAGTTAACGGAGTTAATTTTGAAATCACATGTTTTATATGTGCGCGCCAGGACAAGTCCTTGTCAAGTATAAGTCCGAGATATTTTTCATTGTCGATTTTTTTTAAAACTTGCTCATTAATTTTTAGGGGGTTATGTGAGTGTACTACCTTATTTTTCGCCGCAAAAATTATATAGCATGTTTTATTTGTATTTATAGTTAATAAATTTTGCAAAAACCACGTGTTTAAAATGTTAAGATCTAACTGAGCTTGCTGGATAACTTCTTCGATCATACGGCCAAAATAAAACAAACACGTATCATCAGCATATAAAGTTAGATTGCCTGAAAGGCCTATTTTATATATGTCATTAATGTAAATAAGGAAAATTAAGGCCCGATTATTGAACCCTGGGGCACTCCAAAGGTGATCGGTTTTGGACTGCTTTTTTCATTTTCAATCTGTACAATTTGGTACCTGTTTGAGAGGTAACTTTCTAATATTTTTATAGCTGATCCAGTGATACCTATTTCGCTTAGTTTCGTTAGTACGATGTCATGACTTACTGTATCAAATGCTTTTTTAGGTCAATGAAGATACCTAAAGATACGTTTCCATTGTCTACCTGTTGATTTAATTCGGTGACTAAGTCAGTACATGCGGTCAGCGTGCTCGATTTTGGTCTAAATCCATATTGTTTAAATAAATAATGATATCTTTATCATTATCATAATAATAATAATATAATCAAGCAAATTTCACTAAGACATACTAGCATGCTTCATTACCATCCAACCGCATAAATTACCATCCAGGTGTTTTTCATTACCATCCACACCTTCATTACCTTCCATCAATTTTCTCCAAAACTAAAAGTTGTACATAGATGCCTCTCTTATGTTACTACATCTAATAAGTACAGGAATACATATATACATAAATATATTTCAGAAAATAAAAAAATAAAAATTCCGCCAAAACATGCAAATTTGAACGAAATGGCGGAACGACCCACTCGCATGTGCGAGTTGAGTTGAGATTTGTCGAACGCAGATGCAGATTATATTCTCTTTGCAATGATGTCACAAAATACACGACAGATCACAGACAGTAATAACTGTTCATACTGTAATAAAATCGGTTACAAAAATACTTTGCGCTGAAATACTTCGAGCTGAAGGTGCATTCGTGCGAATAACTGCCCTTCTGCAAAGAGTGTGCGAGCTGCTGCTTGTGGCGTGGTGGGGAGAAGCGAGTGGCGACCGAATACAAAAAATGTTGTAGTAGCTCGCATTCGAGCTACTGACCCACTCGCATATGACAGTAACTCTTATAGCTCCTTTCTTAATTTCATGAACGTATATTTTATGCATAAAATATGTTAAAATATGTATTGGTAATTTATTATTATTTATTATAGACAACTATCACTGTTCGTTCACTTGAATGAAAATTGCAAACATTTTGTTGTACGCCGTTGAAAAATGAGCAAACTGAGTGAGCGGTTTATACTTTGATCACAAATCTTTTTGTTCCATTCACACTTTAACAAAATATTCCAAGATATAGCTCAAAATTATATATCTACATCAAGAACATTGATATACATTTTTGCGCTTTCTAGCGAGTTTAGTGGGTCTACCCAAAAAGAGCGTTGGAGGTGGCAGCACTGACTGAATCAGTCAGAAAAAAAATAAACAAACGTCAGTTACGTGAGTGAGAGGGAGAAGCCATCAAGCAAGCAAGATCATCCAGAATTGTTTTGAGGTGCTTTAGTGGAATCACAAGTTCAATAAATTCATCTGCATCAATATCAATGTTCTGCATCCCCGAGCGATAATCTGTAATGGTCAGTTTTGTTCTGTGATCAATGCTGGTTTCCGGTTCGAGGACGCCTACCTGGCGCTGTCATCATCGCATCACCTGCTGAGATACCTCCGCAATGACGGACGTGTGCACCTTAGCCGCAGCGCCTAAGCCGGAGGCCGATGACGCCGAACCGCTGCTCAGCGGCAGCACCGACGCCACAGTCGACATCAAGTGCCCCGTGAAGGTGAAGACCGAGAGCGACCAGTCACGTGACTGCCTGATCTGCGCGAGTCGCATAGATGAGCAGTGGTACGATGTGTACTGGACGGAGACGAGCGGCGGGCGGTCGCCGCTGTTCGCGTACATATGCCGCGTCGCGGAGGTGCGGCTCACGCGCGAGGCCGAAGCCGGCGGTAGCGTCGCGTGCCGGACGTGCGTCGAGCTGATCAACGTTTTGGAGCGCGCGGAAATCGAGTACCATCGACTGAAAAAGAGTTTCGTTGAGATAATTAGCGAAAATCCGGCGTTCGAGAGTGCGCCACACCGGGATTTAAAGCAGATGCAGGTGCAAGTGGAAATTGTTAAGCGTGAGGTCGAGGAGGACGGAGCGCCTGCGAGCCGGACGCGGACGCGAGGGGGCGCGCGCGCTCGCGGGAGGAATTCTGATGATGAACCATTGGCTTTAAAGAAGCGAGGACGGAAGCCGGGGAAGCGGAAGAAGGAATTGAGGGAACACACAGAAACGGACCCCATGCCGGAGACTGCCAAGCTAGACGAGGGGCGAGTGCGCAAACAGAGTCACAGGTAATGTTCAGTGTAGCAGCGTACCATTTGTATATTATCTCATTGTAAATTTACTAAGTGGCTAGACTTATTCTAATCTAAGTTAGTCTACAATAAGCTAATTTAGCTTTACATTATAGAGTCCAGCGGAGAGAATAAGTTGCATAATTTGTTGCGTACCTAATAACAACTAATCGCATTAATCTGTTTAAAAATTAAGTACAGTACACGGCCGTGAATAATGAACATCAAGCTTTAGAAAGAGGCAATCCGGTTGTAGAGTGTCGTCTCTGTCGCACGAACTCGCATGTCTCTGTGCGATATACGACGTTCTACAACCGGATGGTCTCTAAAACTCAATGTTCATTACTTGCTACCGGGTACTGTACAGTACAGTATATTTGGTAATTTCGATTTGTATTTATTAATGAAACCTAAAATGTGAGAGTGAAGGGCCCTGAGCCCTGTTATCACTGCGACCGAAGAAAATCTATTTTGATCTTAATGATACTTAACTAACACCACTTTCATTTCTACAGTGATTCATATCCAGTGTTGAAGGATGAAGTGGATGTGAGCGGGGACGACTTGGACTGGGCGGGCGGTGCTCAGGAGTGCGACGACACAGACTACCAACCTGCCAACAAGAAGGTCAAATCCAAACTAAGGAGCTTATTAGAGAACGGTCACAGGCAAAAACGTTCAACACAGAAAACTAAAATCAAGCGAGTTTCAATACCGGTGCTCGGAGTAATTCCGGCTCACTTGATTGTGAAAGATTTGGAGAACACCAATGAGTGGACTGAGTTTACAGAACAAGCGGCAGTCAAAGAAGCAATTGTGCGAAAACGGAAAAAATCTACAAAACTGCAGCCGAAAGTGCATTACCCTTGCAAGGAGTGCGCCTCTACATTCAATTCTTTATGTAAGTTAATTATTTTTTTGCATGTAAACAAAGCATTTTTGTTTGACTTTTTTTTTTTATAATTTATAATGCCATCATAAAGCCGGTTCGGACATATGGTGTACAGCTGTGGAGATCCGCCAGCAAATGAAAAATTATGTCGCTCCAAAATATAAAGAATAAAGAGTCCAAAATACCTAATTACATTTTGAGGACAATATCAAACTGCCTCTGGTTCACAAATAACAGTGAGATTCACAAATACTTACATGTGCCTACAGTTTTGGAAGCACTACAAATATGTATGTTTCAAAATTTTGAGACTCAAAGGGTTAATGATAATGTTTAGCTTAGGCCGCTTCTCCTGTGAATGTTTTTTCAAAACATTACAGAGAAACATGGAAACATTGGGGCGTGGCCATACACATTTGTGTGTGCATACACAATGTTTTTGTTTGCCGAGTCGAACGGAAAACATTCCCCACGCGGATGGAGAGGGGATGGATTTGTTTCATTTTTAGCAACTCCCATGCCGCACACACATCTCCGAGCTATATTCTTTGTATCCGAGCGGCGGAACAGTCGGCAAATCGATCATGGCCATTTTTCGAATGAGTCGTAATTCTTTAATGCTACGAGGATTGATGCTACAAGGTTATATTTTTAAACAATATAAATCATTACGCTTTATAATGCCGATTACTCTGCTTACCTGCCTGTCTTTTGTCTGCAGCTAGCATATGTTAGCACTACTTGGCACCATTTTGTACCACACCACACCACATATATATCAGTAATCTGTGCTCATACCAAGTTCGGAAACAGTGACATCTGCAATCGCTAAAACTGAAAGCACGTCTTCCTCGTCGGAACTCATTGTGACGTCTACACAAAATGTTTGGTTTCAACCAGAAACATCTCCAAATAGCAGGAGACAGCTTGTGTATGAAAATAAATGTTTTTGTGTACTTAGTGTTTTTGTGTAATGTTTCGAAAAAACATTCGCAGGCTTAACACCACTTACATAGTAGAAAGTGCTACAATCGGAAATATAAAAAAACGCACGGTCACACATCCTAACACACTTGCTGAGAGTCTACTGGATATGACAGGCAAGGTTAGGTTAGGTTAAAGAGAGCAGATCTGCTCCAAATATGAATGTCCTGGTCGCTGGACTCAATCCATCATACAATGAAAACTACACCCACAACCAAACTGATTATAGTCCAGGATTGATTGTACATTCTCAATAGAAAAAATATTTTTTTTTCCATGTTGAAAGGGGCATAGGCGAAAAGAGCAGAAGTGCATTGAAATTATTTATTATTTTACAAGACCACTTACCTTTTCATGAATAACCACCAGACTATAATTTTCTCAACCAGTATCCGCGATCAAAATGCATTGTTAGATTGGTTAGGCATTTTACGAACACCATAAATCAAGTTCCTCCATAATCTAAGCTCCTGCCTCCGACTTCGATTGTGAATAATTTGCTATTGAAACCTTTTCTCACTATCTAGAAATATATTTATATGATCGTGAATCTGCCATCAGGAATGTATTAATTCGTGTATTATATAAGGTAGGCAGGATTCTTCAATTCTTTGAGTATACCTATACAATTTCATGGGACTGTTTTTTAATTCGGATGATATATATGCTGTGCTGGTTGCAGCTCGGCTAAAGTTCCACATGGCCAAACATGAAGCAGCGAAGGCTCCGTTCATCTGTGAGATTTGTGGTGCCCACTACAAACATAAGAAAGCATGTGATATCCATGTTGATATGCATAAGGGTAAATATAATGTTGTATATTTTAAAAAGAAATTTACAAAAATTTTATGCCACTAAGTGCTTACAAAACTACTTTTTCTAATTAAATGTTACATTCTAATTACTTAAATGTTATATTTAAATTAAATTCTCTTTTGAATTCAATATCACTTTAATGGTTTACTATATGGAAATAATTTACAGGAATCAGTGATTGGAAATGTGAAGAATGTAACAAGTTGTTTCCATCAAAAGGTGCTCTCCACAGACACAATGCTATTCACACGGGGAAACCCAACTACCAGGTTTGTTATACCGCTACTCACTCCATTGACCATTTTGTTTGCGGGGACTTATACCGAAGACTCAATGTTGAGATCCATGTCAAGCTTACTCTATATGCTTACAACGCTACCCAGGGCTTAACTAAAAGTGAATACTTTAATATTATTGTATTAGTGGGGGAAGAAGTAATTTAAAATAATTTTAAATTACTTCTTCCCCCACTAATACAATAATATTAAAGTTTAATTATTTAATTATATACTTAATTTTTTTTTATTATTTAATTATTATTTATTTATATACCCACACTTTAATTATTAAATTGTGGGTCTTTTTATATTAACTATGGCCGCAGTGCCAATTTCATCCCCAAGGAGGTGCAAATCAGCTTTTAACTTGGATTGTAATAGTATTTTATTTTCAGATATTCTATGTGTGGTTTGTAGAGTAGAGAAAAAAGTTCTTTCGCAGTTTGACAGGAAAGTTGAATTGAAAGCCATTTTCAGTGTGACCTGTGCGGGAAGTCGTTTATCCACACATCATCATTCAAGATGCACAAGCTGTCGCACACGGGCGTGAAGCCGCACGCTTGCGACGTGTGCGGCCTGGCGCTCATGACCCGCTCGCACCTCAAGCGACACAAGCGCATACACAGCGGCGAGAAGAGGCACGAGTGCCCAGTCTGCGGCAAGAGATTCTCCGAAAGGTCTTTACATTATATACATATTGTCACACCGCTTTCCCAATGCGGTGGGCAGAGAAAACGAATCTCCACGTACCTCCGTTCTGACGCGCCTCCGAGTCATAATGTGGCCAGTCATTGAACTTTTTCACAAATCTATTTGCTGCATACCTAGACAGTATATCCTTCCTTACCTTTAATAAAATCCAACGTCTGCTTTCTGTATGTATGTATGTATGTCTGTCTGTCCACTTATAACTTGAGAACCACTGAACCGATTTTAATAAAAATTCTACGGATAGCTTGATTCTTCCCAACTTCACTAAATGGTTTATGAGGTTAGCAGAGAAGTCAAATATGAGAGCGGGCGGAGCCGCGGGCACAGCTAGTTGTACTATACTATTCTATGTTTTCATTGGCATACTTAGTATTATATAATTTTTAATAGACTAGAAACATTAGCTGATGCATCTTTATATCACAACACTTATTTATTGGTAATGTATTTATCACGTCTGCTTGAATTTATTTACTGAAGCTGCAACTCTGTTAGCAATAAAGTGTCTACTAGGGGTAAACTTGGTGGAGCTATGAGATAACTTGGTTTTGTGGCCTGCAAAGTGTGTGTTTTTATTCAGTGTATACATATACTTATCACAGAATGCACTCTCTTCAATTGAATCAGTTACTGGCGCCACTAGGCGTACAGGTTGCTCGCAGTGTTTCCCTCCGCCGGTGTGACTGAATGTCACGTGTTTGTCAACAAACTCAACTAGTACCTGCTACTGTTCCAGGTACAATCTGTTGGCGCATCAAAAGTCTCACGACACGCCGCCGACGTCAGGGCAGCCGGCCAATAGGAAGCCCTGGCAGGGCTTCCGGTGCCATCTCTGTGACAAGAGATTCGAGCGACGGTATGTTCCCACATATAATCTCACCGAAATACTTAATAAAAATAGACTAAATTGTATATGATCTATGGGAAATTACTCATATTTTGCTTATTTTGGCATGTTTAATCGGAATCGGTTCAGTTGATCACGAGATATCTTCGTGTGACCGACAGACACCAGAGTGATCCAATAAGGACCCCTTTTGTTCGCATTTTTGCAACAGAATCTTAATTATTAAAAAGCTTAAAGTTATTTTTTAAGTCTTCTCTGCCATCTATGTTGAAATATGTTCGGATAAAACTCGAGAACGGCTAATCCAATTTAGATGCCATTTGCCCCAATGCAATCTTCAAACTGTCCGCCGCCTATCGGGCGTTAACTGATCTTCATGATGTACACGTAGATACCGGCATCTCCTCAGAGGTAAAACTGACTGCAATCCGAGCTCAGCCATGTTACTACTATAAAATCAATTGTTTTAGATACAAAATCACTCCTTGATTAAAAAAGTACTAAAATGTTAATGGTATTATTGTTATTTTGGTGACAAACATAATAAAAGCTCCCATGTCATTGGGTAGGTACATGTTGGAAAAGCATATGGAAGTAGTCCACCAGCGGATCATGGAGAAGGGACCACCCAAGCCGCGCAACACCATGACGAAGCTGCTCAAGGCACAGGCGGCCGCCGTGAGCAAGACCTCTGTGTCGCCCGACGGCACCGACACACCGGCCGCTGGACGCCAACAGGGTAACATATATACAGTAAACCCCGGTTAATATGATTTCCCGCATAATACGATCTTTTGTGCCGGTCCCATACTCTACCTTAATTTTACGAAATTTTTTTTCCGCTTAATACGACCCCCAATCCGCTTAAAACGATCTTTTTTGACGACATAGGTCGCCCCGAGCGAGCTCAGACCCTTAGGTGGTCCTATACTGACAGAAAAAGCTCATGCAATTTGCACAAACCTTGCAAATCACTGACTTCTCAGGCTCGATCGGATGGATCGACCGATTTAAATCTCGCAATGGTATCATGTACTGCCAATTTTCTGGCGAATCGGAATCGGTCAACGAAGAAGGCGCAGATACCTGAAAAAAACGGTCCTTCCAACTCTGATAAAGATTACGCTCTTCGAGACATATTCAATGCTGACGAGTTTGGGTTCTTCTTCAAACTGATGCCAGACAAACCGTTCGTATTGACGATTTCGAAGATTGATTTCTGTCAGAAATACAATAAACAGATTTTAACAGTGTACTTTGTAATTTAACTCTTCCCGCTTAAGACGATTTCCCGATTTTTGCGCCCATCCCCTTGAGAATCGTATTAAGCGGATTCTACTGTATATAACATATTCATACTGCTGTGTGTACATTTCCCGTTGGGCGCTTGGGGAGGGATGCCAAATGAAGTGTTAAATCTGTTACCAGACAGACCGGCTAGGTTACACCAATTTTCTTCAGGTACTTCAGTCGGGAAACTTGCTAATACATGCCATTAGAATGACTTGATAGTGAAGGTTGACTGGAAGAGATCACTTGTAGTGATAAGTCCGCCTTTACGCACACCTGTATGTACTTCTTTTCTGTTAATAATTTTGTGCGATTAAGTATATCTATTGTATTCTAAAATGTGAGTAATGTAAAGAGGGTTTCATTAGTTGAATTGTATTGTATGTTTCAACGCTTCTAACATGGCTTGGGAAATGAGTGAACATCTATTATGGGAGTAAATGCGTAAAGGTTCACAGTGGAACATATGTTACGCCGTCCACATCCAACAATAAAGAGTGCACTGCCTACTTCAGGCTGTGTAATAAATAATGGACTAACATCGATCAATATAGATGTTGAAATGTTACGTCTTATAAAATATCTCCTTGCAGGCTCCACACCGGCTACATCTAAGTCTGCATCAAGCTCAGCGGAGGACGCCTCAGTGGATGTGAAGCCTCTCATTACAGAGACGCCGGCCGATGAGGACACACACGACAGTGTAGCCGGCAAGAGCAGCCCGCAGCCCGCGAGACCAGCCGTACCTACCGGTGTGTGCTGCTATTACATACAATAACCTCGTGCCTCTTTCCCACCGACCACTGAGACTAAAAATGACATGTTGCCGCTGGGGTAGTGGATCGCTTTGAGGTCTTTGCTTACGGTGACGCTTGGTCTGGGTCGCCTCTCACCCTCAAATATGGTTGAGGGAGGCGATGGCTGGCCCTGGCGTGATGCTCGTGAACGGGTGCTGTTTGTGGAGACTGGCCTGCTCCAATTGACAGCATGATATACCTATGTATATACTACTTGCATACTACTGCATAATTAGTTAACTCTTGACTAGGTATGATTAGTACCTCAATTTAATTAACCATTTACAAGTTGATACTTCAAGAATCTTAATATTAATTTATTTTTATTTTTGACAATTATACTACATTGTAGAATGTTTAATATAATAATTATGTCGATACAAATTACGTATTAAAGTTTGACAAAGGCTCTTTACACCCGATTCACTTAATTAATAAGTCTTTGTAGTCAGAACTCTCAGCAAAATTGTTAATCTTGCTCTCGGGCTGTGTTTTCGATAGACTATGGGCGGTGTTATTATGTGGCTAGTCACTAAATACTTGTAAAAATATGTATGAAAAAAAAATACCCTGCGAAGTTTCTTGTCGGTTCTTCTTCGTGGGTGTAATCGAACCGGATAGAACAAATTGTGACAAGTTCGAGTGCAGTCTAACTGCCATATGAATGATCAATAAACAATACAATACAATACTAGGATAACTACTAAAACCGAGTGCAGTAAAAGCGGGGACAGTCGAGAGAGGAAGAGACCTGAGCGACGGACAACCAAATGTGGCATTTGGGGGCAGCGTGTGTCGCTCGCTATGGTTACGTTGAGTGTTATGGTCTTCCAGCGCATAAAAGAACTTAAGACGGGAGGCGTGCTAATTTATGGTCCCAACTGCAAAGCAAAGCAGGCGACGAAATTGCATAATTAAAATACGAACAAAAGTGGCATGTTTACGTGGCCCATAAATGCTTTTACTATTTTATATGGACCATTTTCGACAGCATATACTTTTTGTATTGTTGATAATTTCACAATGTTATTGCTTCTCCAGGTGAGAGCTTCGGGACAGTTTGCCTGGCGAACGGAGCGTGGGCGGCTGCACCCTACGTCACAGCCGAGTACACTATGCGCATCGCCGACTACCCACAATAACAATACTTACGTACTGTACAGTTTAAACAGCGCTTTTCAGTTCTGTAAAAAAAAACTGCTGTCACAGAGGTATTATCTCTATATATTATGATAAAAGTGTGATCCGTGTGATACAAAAAGTGCAATACCAGATCCGCACGTTGGCCAAGTACGGCAAACATGAGCTCTATCTATCTCGCTCTAACTAAATTTAAAGGGAGAATAAGAAATTAATAAATAGATTGTCCTACTTGGCCAACGTGTGAGTCGGGCTTGAGGATCTGTTTCAGACAGACATCTTGGTTAACTCGAGTACTATCACATGCACTCGACTAGAAATATGTCAAGCAGAGCTTGCTATCAAAATATCCCAAAATGATGTTGCCTCCACGTTGTACACATTCCAAGAAGACTATTCAAAGGCGAATGCTCTGACTAAAGTGCGGACTAAGCGTTTCAGTATTTCTTTTATCTTCCTCTCTGCGAAACTCTTTCTCCCGATGTGTTTTTCATGACTTCGGATCTTTCAAAAGAAGCGCAAAAAGGCACCGGCCACGCCGGCACGGCATTCGCAGCCGCCTTTCGAAACGGAATGCTTTTAGGCGGCAAAACAATCCACGCTGATGGCGCCAAGTTTCTGATGTATCCAAAAGAAAAAAAGATATCTCAAACTGCTTAACCTGTACGCTCCCGCGTTATAATATGTCTACAGCCCCCAGACTCCCGCATGGGCGTGGCCCGCGGACGGCGCGCGCGCACATGAGCGCCGACCTCGACATAAACGCAGATATTTCGGAAACTAATAAAGTTAGATCTATAAACTCTTCTGTCCTAGAAAGCCTAGAAAATTTCCTAAAATCCATGTGAAACAGTGAGGCTTACCTTGTTTAGAAGTACCAGATATTTTAGGTAGAAAAAAAAATCCCAATTTTTTTTTGAAAAATTCATTATAAAATAAATTCAAAACATACCTTTACAATATTTATATCAGAATACTCGTAAAGAAACATACTTTTAGAAATAGTAAAGTATAATATACGTTTTCTTTACAGAAATCAGCGAAATCGGATGTTCAACATGAACATCCTGGGACATTCCGTAAACTCCGAGATGGCACGCGCGTGATATTTTTTCCCAATTTTATAAATATATTATTTGAACTAAACCTTCTTTTATTTTGCAACTGATCGTATGTTTGTATAATAATGCGAAGAAAATTGGAAAAATAAGCTATATTTCCATGAAAAATATGCCCCCAAAGTCATGTTTACACATTTCATACAAAAATAAACAAACATTTTTGAGCGACGAAAAATATGACTTTTGTCGCCACCCGAACTCGTAATGCATCTTCTATTGGTAGAATAACTAATAAATAACACTATTTACTAACCTTTAGCTCATAGATGCACTTGAATACACTTATAATAAATAATTTCGCAGAAGTGCGTCACCTCGAAACTCGTGAGAAATAGGAGAACAAAGAAACTGTCAGCTGACAGCTAGCGTTCGTTTTATTATTCATAATTGGTCTTTGGAGACAAGAAAAATGGTTAGTTCATAATTGCCGGTATCACTTATAGCCCCCATCAACGATTGAAAGAGCAATAGACCAATTCGTGCGACCGTAATTTGAGAATAAAGATGGGGTCCGTTTCGGGCCCAAGATAATTGGCGGAAAAAATATATGGGCTCCGTTTCGGTTCCATAGGAGCTGCCAGGTTAAGGAGCTAGAGGTTGTGACGGACGTACGGACGTACAGGCAAACAGCTCGGCTAATATTCAGTGAATGCAAGTTGCACCCAAAATATTTGTTTAAAATTGTGTCACAATCTGTTTAGCTAATCTTTCATGCCAATACAACATTGTTGTTGTTTGAGTGTTCTCTTTGATGTATAGTTGGACACATGTAAATAGAGCTCTCATCGCCATACAAAACATTCAACAGCGATTCATTACATTGTCTATAAATCTCATATCGGCGATCAACATTAGTGCACAAATTTTATTTAATAAAAACCTTCAAACTAGTAGCAATTTGCAGACTACACATACATTTATAGACGTATATACATATGCGCGGATGTGCTCAGTGTTAGAAATACACGTACCGTTGCATACCACGTCGAATCCTCTGCAATTACTTTTATAGTTTAAACTATATACAGGTTATGTATAAATGTATGTGTGCAAAGATTTTGGTTTACCCAAATGCTACCCCTGAGCGAGGTGTATCACTTTTGTAATTATAATGTCATGTTTTGATATGTTTAGTGCCTTCCCTTGCCCATTACTAGGTGGTAGGCTCAAATTGTAGCCGACTAGGTTGCTAACACCGTACTGGATGTAAGATGGCCGCATAGCAGCCTCGGCTGTGTTCTCTAGTCCAGTGTAGCCAGCAATCTAAAATGGGAAGTCTCCGGTATAGCACCTACCTTCTCGGAGGTGATATTGGCTGGTCGGAGCATGTGCTCTGGCCCCTCTGATTCAGCCACCCAAAAAATGTGTGCATATTATTCTCTTATTATTTTATTTTATTTGTGGTAGATTTATTAAACCCTTTCATTGCTACTAGTAACAATGTGTGCTACTTACAATCTCTTCTGCCACTCCACACGTAACAAACAATACATGGTCTCGTACATTTAAATCACTAACTGCCTTGGTGTACAGGTCGCCTCCTGCATGACAAAGTATGATGCCATAGAGGAACATTGAAAAAAAAATAGAAGTTGAATGCCGACTATGCAATATTGCATAGCTGGCAACAACGTCGGAGGCCCACTACACAATATTACGTAGAACTTCTGTATATTTGAAATATGTATATATGTATATATTCTTTATTGAACAGCAATTTAATACAAAATAGGCACAATAGGTGAGCTTAATGCCGTGAGGCATTCTATTCTAACCAACCTCTGGGATGTGGGAGAAGTATATGCAGGCGAACAAGAATAGTTTGTGGCAATGTATTAATAAGAAAAGCAATATGATATACTACAAACGAATACTACATAAATACTTTAACATACGCATATATATGTATATAATAGACTTACATATTATGTACTTAAATCAGTGGTACTGTTGTTCAACACCATCAACTGAAATAGAAATAGGAATCAGAGTGAGTTTGTGCACCCGTTTTATGCATCAGTTTACTACTTGGCACCTTGGGTAAAACACGCATTTGTAAAAGAAGTAACTTTATGGAAAATAAGAAAACAAAATTACAATCTTCTTAAAACACGTTTGTGTGGTGGCATCCGAAGACATAAATAACACAGAAGTCATTAGTGTATGATTATTGATTAACCTGAACTCTTTGTACTCTTGTTTAATGTTTCTGTGGAGTAAAATACATGGAAATATTGTATTTTATGCTTATGATTCAGAATCAAAGACAATAATATTTAATTTTGTTGATAATATGCTGATACATTGTAGCAACTTCAATGATAAATAGCCATGCATCATTATGCTAATAGGTTCCCAGCAAATTTGTTTGACATCTGAGTGTAAACTGGTAATAAAACAACTCTGTAGGGTAGCGATGAAAGGGAAACTTTATTAAATTATGCAAATAATATTAAAGCACATTATTTTATTACTATTTTTCCAGGTTCAATTGGTGTACATAGGTTGTTGCAATCAGAGCATTCATTTATGTAGAAATGTATTTTCTTAGCATCCATGTAGTGACGTTAGATAGACTAAGTAATGTAGTTTGTAGAGCTACTGCTTGATAAGTTTGTGGGTCTGATATGAAGTGAATTTTTGTAATAAAGTAAGTTTCTGGTATAAAAATTGTTTTATTATAACATTTCATAGGTGTTTCACTAAGTTCAGTGTTTGGAAAGTATAATTCAAAGGTTTATCGTCTTACTTCACGTAAATTTTATAGTGTGCTCGTTTCTGTAAAATGTTATTTTGGTGCAATAAAGTATTTTCTATCTATCTAATTATCAATCACATTTTTTGATATTTTAGTAATACCTAGATTATGTAATAAATAATGTACCACGTCAAACTTCATGACAACTTAAAAAGTATGTAGGCACGTATGATATTATGAGTATTCAGTACGGTCGGTTTGTCAATTTCTTTTGACCAGTATAGCAATGGAATCTAAAAGTTGCTTTTGTTTTGAGAATTTTTTTAAATAGCTATCTCCGTCTTCTTTACCAGATTAACAGTAACAACACTTACTCAACAATACTCTCACTGAATGGAGGCATCGTTAGGTGTTTGCACTGCTGCACTGATCGCTCATTGTTGAGCAGAGGATGCTGCTTGTGTTAGGTGGTGACCAGTGAGCCGGTAGAAGCACCACTCTTCAGTGTGGGTGAGGTTGGTGGCGCCGCGCCGCTCGTAGAACTGCCGCGCGGGGTTCCAGCGCAGCACGTGGAAGTCTAGCCGGCTGCATCCGGTCGACACCGCCTCCTAGGCACCACAGACCAGTCACTTGCCGCATTGACGACGCACTGGCCGTTATGAATACAAGTTGCTTCCAGGTTCAAATTACATAGAAATCTGTACATTCATTACAGGACCCGGTGTTATGGGCTAACATCAAGTATGTTGTAGGTGATGTAGCCAACCGTGTAAGTTTTCATAAAAAAAAAAATCATATGGTAAGGTCAGGCATATATTGGCTGATCGGTATGGGGCGGCTGCGTCGCGTCGCGGCAGTGCAACTATACATATTTATTGTTTTTTCTAAAAAAATATCAACAAATTCCTCCGCTTTGTCCTAAGAGAAAAAGTGATCTATCTAGGCAGCATGTCATCTAATAAAATACTAATGTTTACCCGAGCGACGGAATCGAAGAGTTTACCCCCTACACCGGTTCCACGCTGACTCATCCTCACATACAGGTCTTCCAGCATGAGAGTGCGTCCCTCCCACGTCGAGTAAGTGTTGAAGTACAACGCGTAGCCGAGGATCCGATCCGCTTGATCGGAAGACTTGGGCTCAAGGCTCTCGGCTATTTTGCAGCGGAACAGAGGAGGATCAATTTCGAAGCTGTCTCGTATCAAATCTGTCATGAAAAAAGTAATTTAAGCATTCATAGATGATTTCATGGATCCGCATTTCAAAATTATTTTGTATTTTTTATTATTATTACATAATAGGTGGTATGGTACCTAATAAACATGAAGATACATAGATAAACAAGAAATATTTACCAACAGCTGTTAATTTAGGACCTTCTGGCATCTTTTCAAAGTCTGCTAACTCCTGGGAAAAGAAGACAATATATTTTTATGCTTTGGTCTCAGAAAATATAGGTTTCCAATGTCCCTACACCCCAAACGAATTCAAATGGAGCTTTCACAAAAATATATCTGTGTAAATATAGGCCATATTTAGCATCTTGCCATTATTCATCGGTTGAGCAGTGGCAGTGGGGTCGGAAGTGAACACAGAGAAAAATTGTGCCTGGTTTTAGTATGCTGCATGTGATTTAACCGATGTACAATTATGTACATAGGGTTTCGAACAATATTATTGACTATTGTGGTGTTTTGGCAAATTATTGTCATTTTTCTATTCTAACATTACCCCATCTCTTAGATCTTAGATAGGTGATGAGTATGGTCGAAAGATTATTTGAGAAAATATATTGTACAATTTTGTCATCGGTTATCATAATCCAGCCCTTTTATTTTTGCACTGTTAGGCATAGGCCCCCCCTCTTCACGCCCTTATTCATATGAGCTGAGCAGTAGGGTCGTATCAACGACATTCTACTTACACTTACATTTTTACAATTTCACATTACACTTTTTAATTCGTTGGCTCGTATATGCGGACTCTGAATAAACTGGCATTGTCAAAAACTAAAATCAGATGAGCGGTGCCGCGGGCTCAGCTAGTACCTTAGGTACGAAGGTAATAAGCAATAGGGACCTCACCTGAATCATATTAGCTATTTCCACCATATCAGACTTCGTCGCTGCTCGTACAATCACTGCACTGCTTTCATTTTTTTCTGCCATTGTCACAGTGATACTTATTTACAAAAATTTGCTAAGCAAAAGAGAAATCATTCAAATTTTTACAGATCTAAAAATATTATGTGCCCTATTGTTTAGCACTATCCTTCCAATCAAGAAGTGTGAACGAGTTTGCGCCAATAAAACAAGTTTATCTTGCGGGTATGAGAAGATAAGGTATGTAGGTATTCAATTTTACACTGGCGCACGATAAAATTGAACTACTCTTGAATTATTTTTATTTTGTCGCTATTACCTACCTACATATTCGCGTGTGGCGGCGTGCCTTGGGAGAGGCCTATGCCCAGCAGTGGACCGATACAGGCTGATGATGATGATGATGATGCCCTACATAATAATTAAAACACTTTAGTGAACATTAGTGTTTAGTTTGTAAAGAACGCTGAACAACATTAAACTCGCCTTTTGCGTTCCATGTTTTTATTGTGCACAATAAGGTATATTTTTTTTATTTGATTTGAGTTGGGTGAGTGGGAATTTAGGTACACAGGGTGTAACCCTGTGTAAATTTATTTATTTATTTATTTATTTATTTTAGACAGGCAGCCTAGGCTGATGCTTCTAAATCCAGTTAAACTTTGTTGTTTTTGTCATTATCTTGGTTTTTTTTTTATTTAATTATCGTTCTTGAGCACTCTTTTTGAGATTATGTTTTATTTGTTAAATATTTATCTAGTCTATTTTTGAATTGGTTAGTACTAAGTGCGCTTATTACTTCCTCTGGAAGTTGGTTCCAGTCGTCCACCACTCTGTTCGTTATGAAATGTTTGCGAGTATTGCTAAAGATTGTTCGACTTAGTTTCATGCTGGGGCCTCGAAGATGGACGTTTTGGTTCAATGTGAACATTTGGATCAGCTCAGGGCAATCGTATTTACACGTCAGAATTTTGTACACCTATATCCCCTCTCTGGCGTCGAGCTTCCAAGGGAGGGCAGCTTTAGCACTTTGAGTCTCTCTTCGTAGCTAAGATGTCGTAGCTCCCGTGGTATTTTTGTGAATTTTCTTTGGTCTCGTTCTAGTTGTTGAATATCCTTCGAGAAGTACGGCTGCCAGATCTGAAACCCATATTCCAGTAGAGGGCGGACAAATTAAATGAACATTTTGAGCATTGTAGGCGGTGTCAAGACATGAAAGGCCTTTTTAATTAGGTATATCAGAGAGTTGGCTCTTTTGACGATTTCTGATAATGTGAGTGTAAATTCCCACCTATAATAATGAATACAAATCAACTTGTTTTTTATTAGCCAAAATGTCTTCGCGTACCTTTACCTTACCTTTTATCTACGGCGACTATGGTAATTTCGCTACAATTAGGCTTTCCTTTAATACGGAGTAAGCATTGCATATGGTTATTTGGATGATTATTAATTATTTATTGTGTTATGACCATAGTCGTCGGAGACAAACGTTGCTCGTGCTTAGAGACGTTAGAGACCATATTTTTTTGCTCGCCACTTTATTTGGCGATCCAACAGATAGTTGATTGTCCAATCTCAACTTCGTACAACCGTGCTTGTACGCGCAAGTGCTTGTTGTTCTATTTTCAGGGGGGTTATTATAATTTATAAAACCCCCGACCCTTAAAAAGTCGAAAATAATTTCCGTTTACCTAGAGGAGTCGGGAGTACGCTAAATTTCCGCGATCTGAGTTTTTATATTTTATTTACTTAGCGGTCCCCCGACTCCTTTAAGTAAGTAAACGTAAATTATTTTTGACTTTTTAAGGGTCGGGGGTAAGGGTTTTTTTAAATTTGTAATTTAACTTTTATTTCAAGCTTTTTTTTTAAAAACCGCATCCAAATCGGTCCACTTTTTAAAATAATAAATTTTTTTATTACTTTATTTATTATAATAGAATAGAAACTCTTTATTGCACACAATGGAAAGAAGAACAGTACACGAGTAGAACAAACCAATACAGAAGGGCGCAAAGGCGGACTTATCACTGCAAGTGATTTCTTCCAGTCAACCTTTATTACTTGATTACAAACATAGCTAAAAACCATCCCGATTAAACCAGCTTATAAAAAAATACCGCATCCAAAACTTATAACACCCCTCTTTTCTCGTCAGGGGGTTAAAAATAAATATCGGTAAGCCCATTTTGGACACCACGGTGTTATGTGGAAGGACATCGATGGGGAAAGAGACATAAAGTTCAATTTTAATTACTTCTGGTGATTCGTCCTTTGTTGTCATTTTAACACTACGAATAAGTAAAGTACAACACAACATTATTTTAAAGGAATAATTTTATTAATATCCAGTTAAATTGTATTTGTTCATTGTACATTTCATTGAATACAGCTTGTCTAATAATTCACTGAAGGACTTTATGTAGATAAATAACAATGTACATAATGTTATAAGTTTGTTTGTTTATGCTTTTGCCGCTGTTACACATTATAGTACTGATTTCGGTTATGTGGTATTTTTATGGCGTGTCGGGTGTCTTCCATGTCGTCGCAGTTCCGCGAGTCCTGACGATGCCCCCGGAGCGAAGGACGAAACGTCGACAAATGTAAGTCGTTCTCATGAATATACCGCATAGCCGAAAACAGTACACCTACTATAATGTTACATGTTTGTTTTAATTAAACAAGGATGGCCCTGTTAAAAAAATATTATATAAATTGTTCTTAACGGTTAATCGGCTATTTATAAATATATGGCTGGGTTAATACGAACTACTAAACCAGCAGAATTTGACCAGAATTAAAGTACAATTGTTTTTCACTAATACAGGTTGGCAGTACTTTCACCATCCAGCTAGCCGGCTACCCCGGCTACCAGCTGTCAGTATTTTTCAGTACTTTAATTCTTTCCAATACTGCTACTCATTTGTAGACAGTTGATTAAAATAACTTCTTAAATTCGTAATAATTCAGTCGAAATTACTATTATTGTGTATTTACATTACAATTTCTATCGATTTCTTAACTAGGTATAATTTACCGAGTCCTTAAATGTAGTATTACACAGTGCATTGCCCGTGAATTGTCCTGGCCTTAGAGTCGGATAATGAACTTGACATTAATCTGTTGAATCTTGCCATAATCACTGATTTTGTTACGAAAAAGATTATTTCTTGGTAAATTTTGTTGCGTTTATGTTTATACCTACTCCATAGAACACAACTGCCAGGTGAGCCCCTTTTTTGACATGGTTAAAAAAAATTATTTCCTCTTATATAACGAACTGTAGGTATAGCCAAGAACAACACACGATCTTACTTACTCACTAAATGTTTATGTTATGGACCAATGATTAATGAGGGCATTATATATAATTCCCGGGCATTATGAATAATGACAAGTCAAATCGGGCCAAGTGATTAATTATTACTTAAACTTCATTATTTATCATAGTGTCTGGTCATTATGAATACTGCTACGGTATCGTCGGGCAATTTAATAATTTAGGTAAATTCGGCAAGGCGCGGGCGCGGGCGCGGGGATAGACCATGTCTATGTTTATTGGACCTAGTTCGTAGTTATGAGGTTGACAAGAAAGTGGTATGGGTGAATGTTTTGGTGGTTTAAAAAAAATAACCAGGGTTAATTTATAGAAGATGCGTCGCGATTAACCCTAACCTAATGTTGAGGCGGCGCAGGTTTTGACATGAGGCCTATTCGTAGGTTTCATTGTCGGACATTAAAAGAATCTTAAATAAAACACGTATTTTTATTATCCTGCCCAATACGAGATAGACATTATTCATAATGCCCGGGCAATTTAATTATTTCAACAGTAATCATCATATTGCCCTCTCATATTGGGCATTTTTCAAAATGCTCGGGCATTATGTATAATGCCCAATTAATCACTTGGTCCATAACATTTATATCACTAGGTCTCGATATGTACGTCTACCGTCTAACTATTTATGTAGGAGCAAATTACATGCAGCACCTAGCAGGCAGCATACAGACGTAGGTGCCTAGTGGTCCATCGAACTTCGTGCTCATATTTATAAGATAAGACAAACTTATAACACCCCTCCGTTTTTTTCGTCGGGGGTTAAAAAGGACTAATTTTGTTTGAACTTTCTGAATCGTTGTTAGAAAGGAGAAAGAAAATAAGTACCTACCTATATTTATTTATTTTACTTAGCCAAATCTATGTACATATGCATAATACTCGTATGTGTCTATAATGGGAGGAGCATCCATTGGGGCACAAATGTGCATAGAGTTGAGAGTAAAAATATTTTAATCTGAATAAGAAAATGTTTCTCTTCATTTTATCTAGTTACTTTGACATTATTTAACACGTCAGAAAATAAACATTTCTTGCAGACTAGTAAACTGGGTACTGTAGGTACTTATATATATATAACTAATTATTTATTAAGTATATTCACACGAAACGTTTATGTACACACATTAGTGATCGAAGGTCACACACTCATTTCCGTTACATTCAAAACGCAGATCTATCTATCGAGATTACACAGAGATCATAACGCGCAGTCCATCGCGGTGTAGAGCCCTACTGACCAGGCTGAAGACTGCATACTCAACAGTTGGTGGCCAACCCAGGAGTAGACCTCGAGACGAACAACAGTTGAGATCAATATCTGTGCTGTTGTGCGAGCGCTGTGGCCGTGGCCTCCTTGGGCCAGCGCTTCGAGGGCTAGGTGGACGCCATCAACTTTGCTGCATTGGTCACATTGCGCTGATGATGATAGCCGCTGACCTCGTCGTCATCGGAAGCCAACGCCAGACCGTTGAAGCCGTGTTGAAGGGATCCGACGAAGCCGTAACCTCCGTGGCTCGTCCCAGAGTGGTTTCCGTAGTGGTGGTGGAGCGACATGTTGCTATAATTCTCGTATCCGTTGGCGCAGACCGGCTCGCTCTTGATGTTAAAAATGGACTGGTTGGAGAGGAAGGATTGGTTCTGCAGCGAGTGGTTGGGCGAGTTCGAGAGAGAGAGCCCGAGGTGGTTCTGTATGAGCTGGGAGGAGTGGTGTGCGTGGGCGGTGCTGGGTAGTCCGGCGTGCGGCTGCGAGGTGTGGTAGGAGCGATCTGCTCCAGAGGATGACGACTCGGGCGTGCTCTGGTTGGTAGGCCGCGACTGGGAGGACTGGTTGTGCAGCGAACTTGGCGTCAGCGGGAGAGAGATCTCCGTGATGCTCGGCTTTACCTCTGCGGGCGAGACATGACAGTATAATATTGTAATTAAGTGGTATTTAATTAATATAATATTAGAGCTGCAAACTGATCATACGATACCTAGTGAAGATGACTATGATATGACTCAGTGGTGTGAGTCGAAGTTCGTCTGCTTAAACATTTTCCGAGTAATTACATCGCACGATAACCATGATAGGTAGGTAGTACTGTAAAAGATCAGCTTAGTGTACCTTCTCGTACTGGTGACGCCTGTTCCTCCTTCTTGGTGGATTCTTCGGCTGGTTTAGCACCGTTGGCCGCCTTCTTGGGCTTACGCTTTCGTGTCTGGATGCCGTCCTTACGCATCGCGAGCGGTCTGCAAACAGACATTGTTTGGTAAACATGTTAGACTTAGGCCCACTTGCACCAACACAAATTTAATATATAAACCAGTTTAACTCGTTAAGCTAGCACCCGTTGACTGTGGGAACCGCGTTTAAATCCATAACTCGCTACTTAACTCTAAACTCGTGTTGGTGCAAGTGGGCCTTAGACCCAATAGCTTAACGAACCGGTGGTGTCCAATACCGGTCGCTGGCCGATATGTGAATTTCTTAAAACTTTTGAGAGATAGACGGATAGGTACCTGTTGACGCCGTGCAGCTTGAAGTAGAGTCCGCAGGCGTTGCAGACGGGCTCGCCGTCATTGTTGCGTCGCCAGAGCGTCGTCGAGCTCGAGCCGCAGTTGGTGCAGTAGAGCCGCTGACGACGCGACGCGGCCTGCACCCACACACCACCTTACTCAATAACTACACGATGCCAACTCATAGTTAGAGTGAACAAAATCTCTTTCTACGTTTGTTATGATTAATTATTAATTTGTCAACGATAAGAAAATGAAGGTACCCATCTACCAAATTAAAAATAATATTTAGAGTTCAGATATGTTACATAATATGTTTGTAAGCATATTAACTGTAGAAGAGGTAATATTTTACTGCATTCAAAATGCAAACGTGTAAAATGTAACCATTACGTTAACCCGTCCTCTACGGAAGCAAGAAAAAGTAAAGCATGAATATGTACATAACATGCAAACTTAGATTTACTACGAAGAAAATACAATATTTACAAAACATACATACAAAACTAAAATATTTTTAAAATAATAACAAAACATGCTCAACTAAAGCATTTCACATGGGCAGATAATATCGTGTTGCTTTCGATAAATATTTGACGCAACGTTTACCTCCTTACGAAGATTTACGCGCTAGACTAGAGATCTAATAAGCGCTATTGTGTAAAATACTCTGTGATGATGATAACACTGTGATATGTAGATACATTCAACAAGACATAAAATCACCTTACAGTTGCAGAAAGCGCCTTACCCCATTACCTCGCTCCATGGTCGGGTAAACGGATATAAACGTTTTTTTTTTATAAATAGTGACTTTATTTCGATAATTCTATGATGACGCTGTAGAAACGGGTACGGCGCTTTCCAAAACCGTAGACCGATGCTTGAGACTATTTTTGTATCTACAATATTCGCCAGCCAACAAATACCGGTGCGAAATTAGTCCTTCCCCCAACACAAACAATAAATTGTACCTATTGCAGGGATTTTAACTAATGTCTTTTTGAAAAGTTAGCTGGTGAAAAGTGTATAGATCTACAATACTACGTTCTTTATTAGAAACATCAGTCATATTTGCGAATCAACCGAACGCATAATTCTAAACCCGACGGAACTGAAGGAAGATTGTTTCCCTTTTTAAACTTTACTGTTCTAATTCCTGATGTTTCTAATGAAGAACGCAGGATTAAAGTACAAAATTAAAATAGTGCACTAGAGTTTCCGCCGCCAGTCACGAACGCGGTGCGCAGTGCAAGCGGAGAGTGCGAGGCATGCCAAGACAAGGAAGAACCGAGCGTCCCGCGCGGCTTTCATACATATGCAGTCAGTCGCAGCTTCTGACTTTCCCACCATGTTCACCAGTTCCAGCCCTGGTGCAGAAGGCGGACTCATTGTACAACGAAATGAACTCCAGTCTTTCTCGCACGCAACACTTTTAGCATTGTTAGTGCAGGATTCCTCGCGGTGTTGGCTTGCGACATGGTCGTGGAATCAGAAACTGCGACTGGTTTGGCCGCCGCCGAGGCGGTTGAACTACAAGCGACAACATACAAGCTACCGCCGCCCCGCCCCGCCCCGCCACCGACTCACCTTCTTCATTCCCTTGGCCATGCCCTCAACATTCATCCATCTCTGCACACTGCCGTCCTTATAGAACCGGCTGAGGAGCTCTGCGTCCGCACCTGACGGTGGAAACAGAGCGTCAAGGCTGGGCACTCACCAATCGCTTGCTAGGCTTTATGAGTGGGCGGTTCATGCCGTTCATTTTGTGGTACAGACCACAGGCGTTGCACAGGTAGTGGCCGGTGCAGTCGCGCCGCCAGAGGGGCGTCGAGATCGCGCCGCAGTTAACGCACTCTCGGCCTTCGCCGTACGAGACCTCCACGCCGCCATCTAGCAGAGAAGCGGAAGGCAGCGTTAGTGCTTTGCCGTCCCGTCCCGTCTGTTCCTACTTCTGTTCGTATCACCTACGAACCGCCACTCATCCACCACTCCACACTCCAGCCCTCCATTTTAAATTGTCCGACAAAAACATAGTTGATGAATAAATAGTAAAGTAAAAAAAAGTTAAGTGAAAATGTACTTATTTATTTCAAAAATTGCGTGAAATGTGAAAATGTTCACAAAATCCCCATGCGATAGTTGAGGTCGAGGTTGAGATTAACGAGTGGACTGGGCAATAGAGGTTGTTGAAATTAAGGGTTGCGATTGTTATGCCGGCTTGGCAGGTTCTTTGCCAAGCATGAAAGGGAAATATGGTCAGGGTAAGTCATCATTAGTCATACATGTACTTCCTTTCAGCTTCCTCGTTGTCGGGTAAAAAGGAAAATTGTTGGTTTCCTTGATCAATAATACATAGTTTCCTTGTGTATGAGAGGACATGGTGCCTTGTGACTAGATGTCATTCTTAGGTTTGGCTTAGGTAATTCAAGGAATCTGGTTCATACAAATAGAGAATTTATAACATATTTATTCTTATAAACACAAAAATATAACAACAGTCAAACAAACAATAATAACGTAATCTATTGTAGTATTTTAGTTATTTATAATTAATAATATTAATAATAATAACTAAATAATTAAAACCTAACTAACAAATGTATAACAATTTATAACATTAGATGAACAATTATTACTTGTAATCCCACAAACCCTTTGGCAAAAGTCGTTATATTTTCATTTTTATTCTATTCAAAATGTTGGTAACGTGGTGAAGAGTTTTAAATGTAGTTTGTGACGTGGAAGAGGGCTCTTTACTATCAAATAATTTGAAGACATCCAATTGACTTAAGTCAGGGATTCCTATATGACAATGATTCTTTGTATGATTGACGTCGTTTCTTTAGCAGATTATTTTTAGACAATCAGTCAGGTACGCCCAATCAGTAGTTCGACAGGTTCATTAGGAAAAATGTGATTTTGAAAGCCATTTTCATAATTCGTCTGCCGGCTGATAAGAGGAGCTCGCTTTGTGTCGTGGTATCTGATACGTATGCGATAGTTTTGTATGTCGCAGTGCACAGAGCAGAACATCGTTTATCTTATTTATTTAAATGTGTGTCTTATCTACGTTACACTATCGCTGTTACTTATCCGGTCGCACTATCGACATGTTACAGATTCGGTTACAAGAAGAGTTCAAACATGTATTATTGTTCGCATTGTGCTCGACCAGTTGATGAACCTCCAAAGTTTTGAAAGAAATAATATTTGCAACAAAAACATAATCTGCAACGATTTGCATTATGTAAAACTTTTTTTATGTCAGTTTTAATACATATCTAGTTTTAGTTTTAAGGATATTTGTATCTAACATTGTTTTTCATATAATAAAAGTTATAAGTTGTGGATAGAACATTAAAATATTAACAAAGATTAATAGTAAGCTACCTACTAGGACAAACTTTGGAGGACAACATAAAACAGGGGAACCCACAATTCCACAGAAAATAGACGTGGCTAAGAAAAGCTAAATTGTATGAAAAAATTGCAATTAAAAGAGAACATTCACCCAAGAAAAAAATGTTTTTTTTGAGACCAGTTTCGTAAAAATTTTAAAGCAATAAATTGTATACATTTCACGAGGGTTTGAATATTTTTTGTTCACCTGAATAAAATCTTTAAAACAATGTTTTCAATGCAGATACTTAATTATGATTTGTCTGTAAGTCAGTCCGTTCTTGTATCTACAAATCATAAAGCCTTATTACTTGGGACCAAAGGTAAACACTGACATGGTACCTAGTACACCAACGTGTTATGGGCTGAATTTGGTATGGTACGATGTCATCCCAATCATCAGTGTTAAAGATTATTGAAGAACATAAAAGATTAGTAAAGACATCGAATGCTTACCGTAAGGGCTGGTTCGCTGAAAGCCGTCGTACGCCGAGCGCCAGGAGCTCATCATCACTGCGTTCTGCGCGCTGTAGAACTGCGCTGGAAGCGCCGCCGGGTTCAACCCCGCGGCCGCTCCTGGGGCCAATACAACCACATTAGTATTTTGAGTAGTTTGTCACCGAGCGGTAACTCTGTCGCTCTGTTTTGGTCTAATAAACAAACGCAAGTCTTAAAACACTTCCTGATGGTCATTTTTAACCGACTTCCAAAAAAGGAGGAGGTTCTCAATTCGTCTGTATGTTTTTTTTTTTATTTTTTTTTTAATTTTTTTTTTTTTGTATGTTTGTTACGCGATTTCTCCGTCAATTGAGGGCCGATTTAGAAAATTCTTTTTTTGTTAGTTAGGTCATACTTCCGAGGTGGTCCCATTTCAATTTTATCGAAATTGGTTCAGTGGTTTTCGAAAAATCAGCATAATACTATGGTGTGTGGTTACCTTCAGCAAAACTTGTGATGTGGTCGTTTTCGGCAATTTTCAGTTTGATAAATTAGTATGGTGTGTGGTTACCTTCAGCAAAACTTTTGTGATGTGGACTTATTCAGCAATTTGCAGTCTGACACATATGGCGAATAATTCTGTACCACTTCAATCGATTTCGATTATTCGATTTCGATTATTCATTTTTATGTAATATTACTAAAAAGAATGAAATAAAAATTGTTTTAAAAAATATTAAACCGATTTCCAAAAAACAAAAAAAAAAGAACTAAAAAGTATTAAATACCTAATATTTTGAAATTTTCTCTGTCCTGTTGAAATACATGAATCGATATACTAGTGATACATATTCGGACCCTTGTTTCATGAATATTCTAAATTTGAAATTTTTTATCTTTTCCGACCGGCCAGGTGCGCTTAATTTATTATGGTACCTGACCGGTACCTACTGTACCGAGTACCATCGAGCTGGTCTGATGATGGAGACAGAAGGTGGCCATAGGAACTTCTAAACTACACATGATAAACCCATCGTGTTTGGGCTCGTTGCATTTGTCTTCACGAGAAATTTACTTTAGACCTAAGAGATTCTCAATTCGACGGTATGTTTTCTTTTTTTGGATGTTTGTTACGCGATTACTCCGTCAATTGTGGGCCGATTTTGAAAATTCTTTTTTTTTTATTTGAAAGGGGATAACCCTGAGGTTTTTGAAGTGAAAACTTCTTTAGCGGCGCTTGACACTTTTTTAGGTGGGTAAAAAATTTATAACTCGCGACATCGCGTCAGCGTCATTTTTAAAATGAAACCTTAAGTCATTGCATTAAGGGTTAAATTAGAGTGGCACGGGATCTGCCGGCACTCCCGGAGTGCAACTGTTAAGTAGGGTTCGGTAACACGTTTATGTCTGTCCATTCTACTAAGTTCTGCAAGATGAATGTAGGGTTCCGTAACAAATGCATGTCTGTCCGTTCTACAAAATTTAACATTTATTTCAAAATGAATGTAGGGTTCCGTAACAAATGTATGTCTGTCCGTTCTACTAAATTTTACAATTTTCTAACCAAGGCCCTCCGACGGTTATTTTATAATAAAAGTAGGGTTCCGTAACACGTTTATGTCTGTCCATTCTACTAAGTTCTGCAACATCACCTACAACGTCCGTGATGTCAGCCCATAACACCGGGTAAACTAAGTGCCATGTCAGTGCTTCCCCCTTTGATCGTGCTGACTACACTGAACTGGTCGGAAAACACAAACTATTTACATAGCCGTTTCGACCGTTCAGTGCGGTGGTACCAACCCGGGCAGGTTAAACCCTACCACCAAGTAAGATTAGGAGGGAAGGGACCTACAGTTTTACGAGGAATCCGAACCTCGGTCAGCCTCCAACGGTCAGCGGTCACCCATCCAAGTACTGACCGCACCCAGCGTTGCTTAACATTCAATAGCGACAGTTGACTGTCTGCACCACTGAGCTATCGAAGCTGACGTGGTCCTATTTTAATTGGGTCAAGATCGGATTGGAAAGCGAGGCGGAATCCGCCGAGTACATTAATAGCAAAAAATTACTAAAAAAAACTGTGAAATAAAAAAAAAGTTTTAAAAAACATAAAACCGACTTCCTAAAAAAAGTAAAACTAAAAAACTATTTAAAATAAAAATATAAAAACCGCCTTCAAAAATATATGAAATAAAAACCTAAAAAAAAAAACGAACCCTAGAGTTGAAGGCGGTGCTAAAGCAAGTAAAAATGATGCATGAAAGAAAACATGAGTGGATGATAATATCCTTTGTGATTTGTGTAGCCTTTTTAGCACCGCCTTCAACTCTAGGGTTCGTTTTTTTTTTAGGTTTTTATTTCATATATTTTTGAAGGCGGTTTTTATATTCTTATTTTAAATAGTTTTTTAGTTTTACTTTTTTTAGGAAGTCGGTTTTATGTTTTTTAAAACTTTTTTTTTTGGATATTAAATTTTTTTGGCATATATCACTACATTAGGAGTCGTATAGATTCAAAGGCGGCAATTTTCATTTTGATAAACTTCCAGAAACATAATATTATATAGTTTTTTATCCCCCTTTGGATATTTCACATTTGTTTAGTATTTTTAATTATCTTTAGATATAAATATTCCCAATGTTGCTACACCAAAAACTCATTTTCGAACAAAACTGAATATTTGATTTTATACGAATCAGATCAGAATGGGCACCTGTCAGGCCGGCATTCACAAACCCCGCATACGACCGAATGTCCATAGGCGTCGTTAGACACCTTATGGGTGCTGTCGCGCTTTCAATCAAAAATAAAAAAAGATATCCATCATTGAAACAACGTACAACACTTTTCATATATCGAAGACGTCAACAAGCTTTTGTGATGAAACCATCTCGTTGCCAGAAGCGAGAACCAATAACCAACCTGTCAGGTAGGGCTGAAACTGGCGGTAAAGCGCAGGATTCTTGCTCAGCTCCTCCAATAACTGCTCCATTTTGTCAAATTATCGTTCACTGATCACGTTTAAACTCACTATGATTTGGCATGCGTGAGTTATTTGTTGAATTTTAAATTACAATTTAAAAGTGGGATGCCTCCGATCGGTCAGAGGTCAAGTTACAAACTGATGTGCGATGAAGCAGCTCGGTTAGATAGGCTCGCCCGCCTCGCTGTTGTGCTCGATACAGTGATATCGGTGACTCAGTAGGCTGGACAGGACTCATCCACTCATACAGCCGTAATCCATCCTCACACACACACACGCACGCTCACCTAGACACGTACACAATAACAACACTCCTACAGGCAGTGATGTTTCAGAACAACCTACCAGTAGGTACCCTATCTTTGAAAATTGTTATATAGATAATTTAAAAAAAATGTTGACTCTTCTCTCCACATAAAAATTTGTTTGTTTAGAATCTGACTTAGTGTGTTACATCACCCGTTACACCCGGGACGTCAGCCAATTATACTTTTCCTGTAAGAACTAAGTGCCATGTCAGTGCCTCCCTTTGGTCATACACCCAAGTTGCGTGTTTGTAGTGATCTTTATTTTGACCTTCATTATTTCTCACCCGTACATTATGGCGCTACACTGTGGTATTTTAGGTATTTATTTGGTAGGGAGGACATGGGGGGAGGGGGTACATACATAAACATTTAGTAGAGAATATCTATATTGATACATACACAAAAAGTTGAGTTCAAAAGACTTCGATGTGTATGCCTATAATGATAAGTGAGATACTGCGAAATCAAACAACATATTTGGCGGAGTGCAAGAGTATATTATGTACTTTCCTAGAAAAATATTTTGTAATGGACAAACATGTTTAAACCAGCATGTTTTAACCGATTAATACAAATATTGATAAAAGACGCAATAATGAAGAGGAAAGTACATAAATATCACAACTTGATAACGGTTTGTTTCAGTATAGCAAGCCAAGTAGGTACCTAGTAGGGAAGCACTCCACGAGGAAAATCTATTTTAGAACTATGATGAACTCTATATGTTCAGCAGCGGCGCGTCCCATTTGATGATAGGTAAATCAATTCACTAAAGAAAAGTAAGCAAAATCGTAAAAGTTTACCTTAAATAAATGAAACAAATAGGTAGTTCAACCTATTAATATGTTATGTTTGCAAACTGAAGTGCAAACCATTTTATACTAGCTGCGTACGAAGCGTAATAAGACCGTTTTTAATGAGCTCCAAAAGAATCAAGTGCGTAGTAAACGAAACCTACGAGCATGTAAGAAAAATGTTGTGAATGTGGAAAAGTCGTCAAAAGTGTAGACCGTCAGTGAATCAGTCAGTCGCTGACTGCGTTTATGCGTGCACTGCTGGACAAACGCCTCTCCACTATAACCCTACCGGCCTCAGCGGCACGGAACCTCAGTGGTTGACGGGTCGTTTTCCCCCACTCCGTTTCCCTGTCAACAGCCGCCGTTGTAGGACCCATTTACTCCAACAGTCGCCGTCTCGTCGGCTGATGTGCCCAGCCCACTGACATTAGAGCTGGACCGTGACTCGTGGATATAGTTTGTCTCTGGCTATGCATTTTATGTGATGTATGTCGGTATAATAGCATTATAGAATAGAAGGTGAGGTTTACCGTAGGAGTCCGGTGAGGCGTGATGGTGCCACGGGTTCTGCGCGACGGGCGCGTGCGCGTGCGCGTGCGTGCCGGCGAAGTGCGACGCGTGCGCAGCGTACTGCGCGTGCGGCAGCCGGCTCGACGGCACGTACACCGGCGGCTGGCCCGAGTGGTAGTGCGACTCGGCCGATATCGTCTGTCAAGTTTGCAATTTCATGTTTTATATTAAAACAGACACAGCAATACTCTGCTCTGCTCATATATTTCCCCCCAAGTACAGTCTCGGGTCCTTCAAGAGGGTCGTAAATGGGCACCTGTCAGGCCGGCATGGCATTCGCAACCCCCGAATACGACCGAATGTCCATGGGCGCCGTTAGACACCGCATGGGTGCCTCGGGGCCATATGTCGTGCTTACAATAAAAAAAAAACTCGATAAAAAACACTCGTACCTAAGCACTGTAATTTACTATTAGATACTGTAAGCACAGTAACTGCCGGCATGGCGCCTAACTGAGCGTGGTTTCGCGAGGAGAGGTGATTTTGGCTTTGTCCACTGACCCATTGGTCTGTGGGCACAGCCACCCATGTTGGTTTACATAAAAAAAATTGCAGCTGAAAATTATTTGCGGATTTTTTTAGATGAATGCATAGGATACATTTAAAACCTTTGTTCATAATTTTTACTTTTATTAGAAAACGTTCTGTAAAGCTAATAATTGTGTTCTTGATGATGCAGTTTATGAAAACATTCCACATACAAATAATTTTGTGAATTAATGGTTCCCACTTAAAACGATTCTTAAAAATTTTAGTATGCTCATCAATCATCTTGGGATGAAAAATACAAATCTGAACATGTTCACAATATTTTTAACAAACTCTATCTCAATATAATTTCAGAATATTTCGAAAGTTGAATATAATAAGAGATGTTTCATCAGACAGAGTACCTCCCCGTAGCCGTGACCTCCGGTGGTGTTGGTGGGGAACATGACGGCGTGACCTCGCTGACCGCTTCTGCTAACACATTTTCCTCTATCTCTGAAACAATGACAAGAGAAGGTACTTTAGTGACACATCGATTAAGAGAAAGACTGTCCACCTTATTGGAAAAAGGGGAATCAACAACTCAAATATATGAGTATTAAAGACTTCATATTAGTTAAAATGTTTCACACTCTATTCGGTAGATGGCGCGCGCGCATACACTTTTTGGTTCCTTCTATGGGAACCCCCGTCAATTTTTTACTTCTTCTTATTTTTTATTATTTGTTGTTGTATCGGCCATAATAATAACACATATTCTGTGAAAATTTCAACGGGCTACCTATTACGGTTCAAGAGATACAGCCCTCGGACAGACAGACGGACGGACGGACGGACGGACGGACAGACAGACAGACCTTCCCAGGCGTGCGCCAGATAACAAAGGAGACGGGGATGTTTGGGCCCGATTGAAATAAAATGAGGTATGGTTCAAAAAAAGTTTATATTTTTCTTTATCAAACTGTAAAATATTAACCCAATTCTTAGTCTAGAAAACGAGAAATCTTAAAAAAAAGTGTTAAAAAAACGTTTACGATTAAACTAAATATCTATTAATGTAGATACATAATTTTAAACATTTAAAAATAAAAACGCTAGGACCAAATTAATAACTCAATTAAAGTAATTAAATCTATTACAATTAACATTTTACTATTATGAAACTTTCACAATAATAAAAGGACGCTAGTATCCATATATAGTCTGTGGCAAAAGGAAATAATTTATAAAGAAGAAGAGCTGTCATAGCTGTCAGTTGTATTGTCATTTCATAATATTTACAAAACATAAATAACTAGAATTCTGAAAAAGTTTCGATATTATATTGCATTATTTTATTATTTTGAAGCAAACATCAACAGCTAACCTATAGAAATGAATTTTGAGTGGGTAATAAGCGGTGGGTCTGGTTGCTGCGCCAATGTTATGTCTATAATAGTTAACATTTACTAAATCTCTAAAAACTCTGCTCTCAGATTGCCAAAATCTGCTGAATTTTCAGTGAAGATTTAATTATATTTAGGCTATTAATTGACACTATTTTCATCTTTTTACAAACGGGCCCAAGATTGTATGAAAGCGTATCCGTCTCCTTTATCAACGTTCCATCGCAATCGGATGTTTATTATACGATCGCATAAGGGACAAACAATGATATATTCCTTTATGTATGGATTCTAAGAAAAATGAATTAAAATGTTACCTAGGGTGCTTGAAAAGATTACCTGAAAATATACGTACATGAGATCCCAGCGTACGATCTACAAGGTAAATCAATGGATAGGATTTTCAGTTTTTTTAGTAAGTACCCACAGTATTTTTCCTTCGGTGTAGTGGGAATTCCTACGCAATGCGGTTTGACCGGAGTACAGCCTGTGAGTTTCCCTATAGGTATCATTTGTCAGTGCTAGCAAAAACATAATCACTCGTTACAGTGCGCTCTTTCCGGTCAGCCACCTGAAAGACCTGCTCGATCCTGCAACCTACTCCTTTAGCTCCTTTCGGCAAACTTCGGCTCGAAGGAGGAATGTGTGGTATGGGTGATGTTGTGTGGTATGTATTAGTGATGTTTATGGTGGTTTAAAAAAAATAACCAGGTTTAATATAGAGAAGAAGCGTCCCTACGCGACGCATCTTCTCTATATTTAACCCTAACCTAATGTTGATGCGGCGCATGTCGTTTTTGTTACGTTTGTATTTCCGAAAATAAAGTTTTCTTAGGTGGTTATAAAACAATAATAACCATAACCTAATCTTAACACCCTAAAATTGCTTAAAAAAAACAAAACAAATCAAAGTTTTGACAAAAGGGACACGAACCCATTGTCGAGATCGAAAAAATAAAAATCCTACAATCTTATACCACTGAGCCAACAAATTACATAAACGACCAAACGAACATCGCTTTCGAGCCGAGTCTACCCGAGTGTTTTCGAAAGGAGCGTAGGAGGAGGCGCAGGATCAGCCAGAGCTGTCAGGTGTCAAACCCCGCTCTTTCGTACCTTGTTTGTTTTGTAAGCTTAATTTACGCAAGTAGTGGATGACATAAATATAAACATTGTTATGTTTATACATAGCTTTGAATATATATTTCCCGTGCTTCGTTTACCTATGTACCTTGGAGGAAGGACATGTAGTAGGATGTGTTTTCTATACCGGAAGAAAATTTTTAATGTTTAAAACATTTTAAGTAAACTTTTCCTTTTACCGGAGAATACAAGACGTGAGTACGAGCTCTTGTCATACATTATTCGTACTAAAGTATTAAAAGTATTTTTAATAGTATTTTTGTAAAAATCTGCATACAGTGTAAAACTATAGATTCAATCCCTTACTAGGTCATAGGCTCAAATTGTAGCGGACTGGGTTGGTACCACCATACTGGATGAAGATGGCCACATAGTAAATTTGTAGTAGGTATGTAGATACATATTAAACACTTTATTGTCCCAAAACATTTAACAGAAATAAGCACGATATAACATTCACATGAGATCGAGCATAAGATGTAATGACGGACTTATCCCTCACCGAGTTGGTTATGTAATGTAACTATCTATCTATGTATGCATGTGTGTGTGTATAATGCAGCTATGTAATTATCTTGTATGTGTGTATGAGTCATCTTCAATCTACAAAATAGTATGTTCGATTATAAGAACTAAGGTATTTTTCGAGAAAATATTTCACACTAGCTTTTGCCCGCGGCTTCGCTCGCGGTAGACTCGGTTTAATAGCAAATCCGATATACACAAATATGATAATAAACTATCTCCTCAAAAAGCGCTTTATTTTTACGCGATAATACATAATATGTCCTATGTCCATCCTGAAGGTCCATTCTAAATATTGATGAAATAATTTTTGAAATCAGATTAGTAGTTTCGGATATTACCTCTAACATGCAAACTTAAAAACTTTGCCTCTTTGTAATATTAGTTTAGAAGAAAATAAGGCATTAAAAGAGCTTGTACTCACGTCTTGTATTCTCCGGTGAAAACATTTGTAGACGTAGGTAATAGCGTATGTATTTAGTAGATTAACTTTTCCCCAAGGTACGTTCTTTTCGAAATATCTACAACCGCTCATGCAACGTCATGCATCTACCACTAACCTATTGCGGCTAACGGGAATGACCAATCTGTTGTTTAGTCTCAACCTACGTCACAAGATGATAATACCTACTTATGAATGGGGAAGCTCCAACTAGGCGCGTCTGTCTGTCACGTAATTTCTAGGTACACAAGATCAGTGATTGCGGTATTTTACATTATTCAAAACATTCCGTGCTTTTCCGTCCATTTTAGCCCAAACCACAAAATGTTGGGTGGAAATTCGAAGCAATGAACTTAAAAAGTGTGAAATATTTTTTACGATTCAGCGATGCCAATGTTTTTTTTTGTCAATCCAGATCTTATACTAAACGCGATCTATGAGGCCCGATAAAAAAATATATTACAAATTTGAATTCGATCCCATTCTATACTTTTAGGACAATTAGGACGGACACATCAATGCCATAATGATGAGCACATTCAAATGACAGAATAGACCGTCACTTTAGGAACCACGTACTCGAACACACGATAAAGAATATAAAAACATATTTTGCATTAATTGTGTTTACCCCAGTAATACGTTAAAACTTTAGTACATTTTCATTGCGTCAAGCTACTGCTTTTTACGTTTACATAGATGCACACTGATAACTATATACATATTATTATTTCTATAATAATTATAACTACTTAACGCACCGTTTCGTGTAAACAATGTACTGTTAAAATGTATTAAAGTTTTAACATAGGTATATACTCGTATTTGCAAACTTATTCATTCAGACTGTAAATAACTGCAAAACACAAACGCAAAACTGTAAAAAAATTAATGTACATATTAAGTAATGAAGTAGAGATACCTAGATTAAAAAAATTAAAACCTTTTTAAAAACAAGCTTCTATTTAAGCCATGTAGGTACTAAAACGAAAAAGAAAATAGCTTAGGTTTTCGATTTGTTTTCAAAAAGCTTGTCAAGCGAATTGCAATGAAAATACATGGCACGCTTCGGCAAGTACTCGCTTATCAAGAATCACTGTCCAATGGAATTAATTGGTGTCTATTTTATTTATGAATATTTTGCGACATTTATTTTGTGATTTTTAGTAGTTTTTGTTGTTTTGTTTTACACTTTTGAGTAGAACCAAAAGTCTGTGCAACATTTCAGATCAATTGGTTGAGAGTTGCAAGATTTGACCCATACTAACAAGTAAAATTGAAAAAAATATATATAATAAAAGCTTGTAAAAATATAGATACATAAAGGTGGGCATAGCTATATACCTACGCCAGAATTAAAAATATCACATGAATTTCGCGACAATCTCAGAATCATTTCCGACAATTTATTACAACATTCGCGGCCGGAAAGTAATGAACTAACAAAGGCAGCACTTGAACAAAGGCGCTTTGTTACTCTTACTGACTGAATGCTAGATAACATACTTGATAGGTTTCGTTCAGTGTTCTGCGAACTCCACGCGATAGCATCTTCGTCCATCCGGAGGCATAAAAATGAAGCATATGTGAAAGTATTTTCGCGGATTATTTATTTATTTATTAGCTTTTGGCCGCGGCTTGGCTCCCGTGAGAATACGACTATAAAAAAATCAGCAGCGTAAGCTTATTCCCCGAAATTGCTCCTCATACTCATATGCCTTGAATGAGCCAATGAGTACAAGAGTACTCTGATTTGAACTACACTATTTGATTCTTCTAATATGTAGCAGAGAAAATAGAAAGGCAGACCTGGTAGAGACAGTGTTTAATTCTAGACTTCAGTTGTTTGTTTTTAGCACCGACCACTGAGCCTAGGGATACAACAAAGCGTCCTTGCCATATTGAAACCGAGTACGTCAAAAATCGAGGGCTTGCAGATTGAAATGTGGATAGTCGGGAAATCCGGTTGCGTTTTATCCGCTTCCTAAGCATAAAAGTACTTACGGATGATGGGTGCGCTAAAGTGTGCTCCCTAGGCTCAGTGAGCAGTTGGTTTTAGTTTTGTGTGTGCTCGTTGTATGAGTATCGCGTCGCGACTATCAAAAGAAAATGCCATGAACGCATGGCTCTGCTCTGCGTACATGACAGTTAGACACCTTTCTATTGTGTTTTTAAGAAAAATTTAGTTTTTTGGACATGACATGGGCTCATGCTGCATGCCCGTCATGTTAGTGCTAGAGTCCGCGCTCCCCTTTAGTAGGCTCGCTCGGCTACACGCTGCGTACTGCGTGAGTGAGGAAAGCATTTTGAAATGGACTTCTTCGCGAGAGCAGTTTCGCGTGAGATGGCGCCGTCTCTCTCCCGTCTGCCCTGCCTGTCTCTTTCAGTAAATCTATCGCCGCTTGTTGAAGTGTCAATAAATCAAGCAGCACTTAACCGCTCAATCCGAAGAACAACGATTCGCGCGCGGTATGACAGAAGTGGTAATTGTCACTCTTGCGCAAACGCCGATATTTTCACTTTCCCATGTTTATTTGAAAAGTCTACAGCTAATTAATAAAATATACAATCTGTACAGTACGCAATACTTATTGATATTTCGGTTAGTATGAATATCTACTCACCGTAGTCATACATAACGTGTACATAACCATAAAATATATTTTTCAACAAGACTGTCATCTTGCTATGGCATAATCATAAATTATTATCTGTTGACTCTACTATGGAAAATTGTCACAAATTGATCGATCGATATAACTATTTAAAATTAACGTTTCATTTAAACAACAAAATTATCATACAGAATACACATACAGGCTATAAGTACCTTACTCCCCTTTGGCTTTTCCGTAGTTGAATAAAAATAACAAAGTTTTACTCTACTAACATTCGTCGCAGTCGTAGCATTAAGTATATCAATACATAGGCTTGCCATAATTTTCCAGACTCAAGTCCGGACGCCACACTAATCCTCAAAAACAAGGGTCTCCCCTTTCCGGATGGATACCACACCACCACCGCACTGAATGAAGGTTGGTCGAAGCAGCTATGAAATAGTTCATGTTTTCCTACCAGTTCAGCACGATCAAAAAGGAGGAAGCACCGACATGGCACCCAGCTCACCAAAGTGTGTTCGGCTGATATCACCGCTGTTGTCGGTGGTGTAGCACGTCTAAATCAGGTGCATAAAAAAAATATTAATATGGCTACTGATTACTCGGTCCTTCTCCATCTCCAGCTTCATTTTCACGCCTTTGTTTGGCTCCTTCTGATTCTGAGTACCATTCGTACTTTTCAGATGTTAGGGCTTTCTCTAATAAAGCATTGTTTGTTTTCATTTTATATACAAAAATCCGGACGTAATTACGAGTCCGGACAAAAGTCCGGACATGGTTGCGAAATCCGGACAGTCCGGACTAAATCCGGACGTATGGCAAGCCTATCAATACAACACATACGGAGACTTGTCGCCACAACACGATAATGTTGCACCAACTAATCTACGTACGTAGAGTGTTTTCATTTTACGAAGGCACGAGGGGTACGAGGTAGGAAGTGGTGCGAGAGGCGACAGCGCAGAGCTCAGTAGAGAACGAACTCGGTGCCCGGTCGGTACACACGTTCTACACGTCTCCGCATCGCTCCATCGAACCGAGTCGTTCCCTACTGAGCTCCGCGCGGTCTCACACCACTTTTTACCTCATACCCCTCGTGCCTTCGTAAAATGAAAACACTCTAGTCACGTGATAATGAGTAGCGTACGTACTGTACGTAGCGTAACGCATGCGATGTATCGCGAATGAGTAAGCCATGTAGCCATGAGTACCAATTTTGTACCAATTGATACTCTTATGCCCATTGCCCTCCCCACATGCTCATTCCATCTTATATTATTTTTCTCGGTTGTGTGGCTCAATAGAAGGCGTTCGCCAACTGACGACCACCGTACCGTTACATGGTACCTCACAGCCACATGTCGCGAACTTTTTACCGTTCTTTAAGGGTTTTTTTTTTCGAAAAGTTCTTGTTTTTGTGAATTATGACGGTTTTTGAGACGTTGCTGTCGACTTTTGGATAGCCTACGAAGTTTTTAAGCGATGCGATGGTTGAAGCATAAAATACAATTATATCAATGTAAATGCTCATAGTCACATTGGCCGGGTGGGGTCCAAATAATTCCTTGCATTGCCAAATACGTACTTAGCATAAATAATTCTTATTTCATGTTTCACCAACTTATTATGGTTCCGTACCTTAAAAGAAAAAATAGGGAACTATTCATTATAAGATCACTCCGATGTCTGTCCGTCTGTAACAGATGTTTTTCTCGAAAACTAAGTAACGTAGAAAATTGAAATTTGGCATAGGTAATTAATGTTAGGGTTGTTTTTTTTTTCATAACTACATAAAAAACTTTATTAGCTGAAATATTTTACTATATACCAGTGCAGTAATTAATACTAAGGTAATTAATTATAGATCTTGATGACGGGCAAATATATCGCTCAAAAACTAGATACAAATTTATTTTACATTAATATGGGGGCCCATTTGATACGAATAAAAAAAAGTTTAAATTAATATATCGTGTGGGGTATCATTTGTAAGAGCTAACTGTAAGTTTAAAAAAATATTGATGATGATTGATTTTAGAAAAAAATACTGATGAATGTTTGCATACATACATATCACACACGCTGAATCCCGACAATCGGGGTAAGCAGAGTAATCTGTGTTGTGCTGCAAGATCTCCGGTAAATTACAGCACAACACCGACCACCACGTTTCGCAAAGTATTCGAACAAGATTCAATCGATCAAGCAGTAAGTAAGGTACGAAGACCCACCTGATGTTTGACTCGGTGGAAGTACCGTGCCAATATGAGAGGTGGCGAGCCTGTCGCCCTTTAGCACGGCATCTTGTCCTTATCCCTTAGTCGCCTTTTACGACATGCATGGGGAGAGATGCAGTGGGGCTAATCTTTTTAAGTACCGGCCCCACATTGTTGAATGTTTCTTGGAGCAATAAAGCATTTTCTATCTATCTATCTATGTACATAGTTTAGAAAGCGTACAGGTAGGTACTGCTACTGCGGAATCTTCCCTTTACTATTTGTACAGCGAACACATTTAGATTGTAAAAAAAATACTTTTAATATAATGTTTTTTGGTATCTATCGGCCGATATAAATTACCCAGAAATTCAGCGGAAGGTCATGTCAACGCGAACTTTTATATTACGAATGATAAGTCTATCATTTCGATTCGACGTAGGTATGAGCGTGTACCTACGCAGATTATGTACGGAAGGATATGTTTTCTCGACTTCTTTATCTTTATTTTTAATTTTTTAATTAATGGTTTTTATTATTACTTCTATCTATCAAGTATGGGTTTCCCTTCGTGGATCTCTAACAAGCTTTATCGATGTTTCCAAATTGGAAAGGGCAAAATGAATTTAATGATTTATTGATTGAGTATTTAATACATTACATTTGTAAAATAGATCAGGTAGGTACCTACATTTTAAGAGCGTGGGAGCTATGTACATTATTTCAGAAGCTGAGTATGTAATACTTATGTATGCACGAGTGGGTATGGTATGTACTTTGAGCATACATTTAGTTACTTAAACGCATTCAGTGCGTCCAAAATGCTTGCGTTAGATTTTGCGAAAGACCTAAGAAGCGTGCTCGCATTACACCAATTCTTAATGAACTGGGCACGCTGAATTTGAAAAACCGGAGGTCTCACCACCTTGTGTGTCTGGTCCATGCCGTAATAAATAAAGAACGTCCAAAAACGCTGCACGAAAAATTAGCATGGCTGAGCGCGTCTTGCACCAACACGAGTTTAAAGTTAAGTAGCGAGTTATGGATTTAAACGCGGTTCACACATACAACGGGTGCTAGTTTAACGAGTTAAACTGGTTTATATATTAAATTTGTGTTGGTGCAAGTGGGCCTGAGAGACACATTGTTACTGTACTATAGATAGGCATCGGTGCTGCATTCGAAGGATCTTTCAAATATGCAGCATCTCGGAGTTGGAATGATCCCTCCTCCTATCCGAAACTTTACCAACTCTGGATTCTTAAAAAGCACCTCTTGACCCCTGCAACGCCAGGACGGCGGCGGGTCCCTGCTGTGACGAGCGTGGCGTCATACAGTTCATGCTTGATTGATGTAAACCAACTCGAACGCGGACATCGCTTTTAACACCTTGTGGATGAAAACATCCTAAGATAACGAAAATTATTCTGTGATTGTTGGAACAAACATGTTTTTTTTTATTTGCACTTAACTAATTATTTTTATTTAGGCTAACTTGTAATCATATATCATGTTCTAAAATGTGTTAACTCTGTGGGTGTGTCGCGGCAAAGGCTGCACCTGTCTTTTTTTTTACAAGCTTTTATTGAACACCCTTGTAAAATATTGCAAATTAATCTTAAACCTGTTCCAACCAACCGATTGTGCTGAAATGTTGCACATCTTTTTGGTTCTGGTGCCAATACAATCTAGTATACCTACTCAAAATTGTAAAAACAATATTACTAAAAATCACCGCGATATGTTCATAAATAGGTACCAATTAATTTCATTGGACAGTGATTGGTTGATAAGAAAGTACTTACCGTTTTGAAAACAAATCGAAAACCTAAAAATTTTTTTTCGTTTTAGTACATGGCTTAAATAAAAGCTTGTTTTTAATTAAACAGGATTTTTATTTATTATTTTGTTCTATTTTTCTCTTTGTAGGTACATGTACAACATAATAAATGTATAAGGAGGTTGTTATTTATTACTGATTATGGTTAAGGGGAAATAAACATAATTCCTTTCTTTCTTTCTTTATTTCTTTATTTCTTGCCTATGGTGAAGTCGGCCCGTATATACTCTGGCTTTTCTTTTAAACTGCACATAATATTTTTCGAAGACGACCACGAACACGTACCTATGTAAGTACACGCAATTACACCACCAAAGTCACCTGAGACATATGGTGCTGAACCCCATGAGGCCGAACCAGCCCGCCAAGTTATTTCACGTCAGCGTCATGATGAATTCCTCTATAAATCATGAGCAGCACTCGTTACGTCCCGATATATCACCCTGCTCTCCGGTTACCAAAATATTTAGTTCCGGGGTGCGAACCCGCAACCCACAGGAACGCAGCCGCTAACGAGCGAGCCGAGCATTCCTTCACCGCGATGTGTCTTCACTTCACCTAGAGTCCGGCCAGTTTATTCTGATATTCTCGAACATTCGAAATGTTTCACACAGAATTAAGGGGCATGCACTCTCGCCGAACAGGTGAAAAGCCGTAAGCGTGTTATGCACAAAGACAAAATAACAAACACTATCTAACTATCTATGTCGCACTTGTGGACAGGTATCTTTATCAACGCACGCATGTTGCGAGCCTGTAAATTCGCGTACCTTCGTTATAGACTAGGTAAGTACCTACCTAATAAATTGTGTTGGGGTAAAAGTGAATGTGATGTACGACAATAAAGACATATCTTTTTTAGGGAACCTGACGTGGTGGTGATGTCAGCATGATCATAACATATTTTTTCAAGGTTCCGTGTCAGTGCTACCGAGGCTGACAAATATTTTTGAATTCTTTGGTTTCAGTAGGTATGTGATGGGGATAATGTACGTGTCAAAGATAGCTGGAAGTAGTCTGTTAATGTCCTCTGTGCTGCGGATCGTGAAATTTATTGCATTTTCAAACGCAATGTTTTTTCAAATAGAGTTCCGTTCAAATTCTTTGTAATAACAATAATAAAACATCTCGTAAGTTACTTCGATAAAACTGTTAATTTCCATGTATACAATATTCGATAACCCCTTGCCAGTCTGTGACTGGTTACTTTGAACTACTCTGCCCTCTGCATGTGACCCATCCTTTGTTACTTTGAACGACAAGTAACAAGTAAGTAACGTGTAATGATGCCTCGTCTATTACAAGTGACTTTTATTAGATCATTGTCTGTAAATACAAATCTGCTGAAGAAGTTAAAGACTACATATCCCCTTTCTACCTCCGCGTCACGCGCACTGGGCCAGGATTGCATCCCTACACTACACGCTGGACTCGCGGCGAATGCGTACCAATCGGTTCTGCGAATCTTTTCTCTACCTACAGAACCGATAAACTCTGAAATGCTCTCCCTGCCTACGTATTTCCCAGCAAGTACAATGTTAAATTAATTAAAATCTACGAATAATGAAGGATAGGTTGCTGAAGTCCAAATAGTGTTATAATCAGTCATGCATGTCATCATGACTCGTGATTGCATTGTTCGTAATAGCTGCTCATTACATACTCATAATGACTATCATGAGTCGAAACCGTCGGAACTTTTAATACGAAATAAAATCCCTTACGCTCGGTGTTAAAGTTCCCACCAATTAGTTCCAAATAAACCGAGGAATGCTCATTTCAGTCACAAAAACTCCCGGCGCCTGCCGCGCTCAGTTCTCAGAGGCGCCGCCTGAGAAAAAATAAAAAGTGGAGCATGAAAGCAGCGTGTTTCAGTTCGTATGGCAGCACTTGACCCGGCTTAAAATACAAGGCATTAAGTGGCACTGGCGGGGTTGCATAGCCACACCACCACACCACCACACATCACATCGCGCCGCTGCGCCGCCGCCGCCGTTGCGTGGGCGCATGTGGCTCTTTTACGATTTTATGGGGATTAATTTCATAATTTCTTTGTGGGGTAGGTCGGCAGAAGCGTGTCTATAGTATAGAATAGATACGATGGCAAGTTATGGAGCAAATGTGATTGGAAGAGTCGGGAAGGAACGCCCTAGACGCATACCTGGACCAGATCGGGCATGTACTAAAAAATGGTCAAGTGCTGAGTACCCGTAACCGACGAGCATGCATGAAGACCATTATGAGAGTGGAAGACTCGCGAGATGATGGCACGAGGAGATCCGTTGTCTCATCCGTTGGATGTTGGAACGGCATGTCATAGACGAAATTGTAAAATTAATTCTCATAATAAAACAAAATTTATACTTAGTATTAGTAGTAATAGAACAGTAGTTAAGTAATTTCAGAATCATTGGACAGGTGTAAATAGAGAAATTATTATTTTAAAAGAATCAAAAATTTTTGAAGTGAATACTTCTTTAGCGGCGCTTGGGTATAAAATTTTAAAACTCGCGACATCGCGTCTTCGAAAAGCGAAATGTAACCTTAAGTCATTGCATTAAGGGTTAAGTTACAGTGGCACGGGATCAATTTTGTTCGCGCATCGCGTCATTGTCACATCTCGAAAAGCGAAATGTAACCTTAAGTCATTGCATTAAGGGTTAAGTTAGAGTGGCACGGGATCTGCCGGCGCTCCCGGAGTGCAACTGTTAAGTAGGGTTCGGTAACACGTTTATGTCTGTCCATTCTACTAAGTTCTGCAAAATGAATGTAGGGTTCCGTAACAAATGCATGTCTGTCCGTTCTACTAAATTTAACATTTATTTCAAAATGAATGTAGGGTTCCGTAACAAATGCATATCTGTCCGTTCTACTAAATTTTACAATTTTCAACCAAGGTCCTCCGACGGTTATTTTATAATAAAAGTAGGGTTCCGTAACACGTTTATGTCTGTCTATTCTACTAAGTTCTGCAAAATGAATGTAGGGTTCCGTAACAAATGCATGTCTGTCCGTTCTACTAAATTTAACATTTATTTCAAAATGAATGTAGGGTTCCGTAACAAATGCATGTCTGTCCGTTCTACTAAATTTAAAATTTATTTCAAAATGAATGGTCCTCCGACGGTTATTTTATAATAAAAGTAGGGTTCCGAAACACGTTTATGTCTGTCCATTCTACTAAGTTCTGCAAAATGAATGTAGGGTTCCGTAACAAATGCTTGTCTGTCCGTTCTACTAAATTTAACATTAATATATGTATATATATATATATTTTTAAGCAATATTACGGTGTTGTTTTTTTTTAAGCAATGTTATGTCACTTCTGTCGGCACTCCCGGAGTGCAACTGTGGCTTTTTTTTTATGTAATCCCGTATGGGTGGCTGAGTTGGAGGGACCAAAGCGCATGCTCCGACCAGCCAATACCACCTCCGAGAAGGTAGGTGCCATACCGGAGACTTCGCTGGATTGCTGGCTATACTGGACTAGAGGAGAACACAGCCGAGGCTGCTATGCGGCCATCTTACATCCAGTACGGTGGTATCAACCCAGTCGGTTATCGCACATAAATCGCATATAGAATCGTACAATAATACCTACTGCCTATGGCATTTTCTGTCAATCTACCCTTTTAGTAAATATCCTAATATACATAGTACCTCTATGTATGTAGTATTTCAAGGTTTTCTTGTATATTATTAGGTACGAATTGTCACGAAATCTCCGCGGATTTGAAAATATATCGCATGTCTAGTTTACGAATAGTTTACGAATATGTTTCGTGGTGCATTGCTATAGCTAGTGCGGTTGAGTATGGTTTCCGTAATTAAAATAATAAATTAAATAAAAGCTGTAACCTGCTGCGTCCTCTCTGCGGTGCATTAAGAGAGGCATAAAGGAGCACTTGTCCAGTCCTCAATCCGCTCAACAACCAACACGTAATGTCCACTTATAATATATTATCATTACTAACTTTTGCCCGCGGCTTCGCTCGTGTGAAATTCGTATTTAAAAAGAAGAGATTAAGTAAGGCCGCTACCGTACCTTTATTTCGGCGCGCGGAACAATTCTGTTTCTATGACAGCCACATCTTAGCGTAATCGGAACTGAATTTCATTTGGCCTATCCGGTGTCCCGTATTATCAAATGTGCTTATAATTGGTTTAAGAGTTGTGGAGGAACATACATACATACTTACAGAAAAAAATTCTAAAAATCGTAAATTTAGTTTTAGTATCATACATAGAGTCTACAGACGCAGTATCTCATAAAACAAAGTAACTTACTCCATGACCATCCCTTACTGATTTATTATTACTATTGATTGATGATGATTGATGATTATTAGTTACGAGTGGAACGGTGTCATATCTAACATCGAAATAATATATAGCAACCAAGTAAAAAAGTGTCATAATGTATGTGTTCACCCACGTACTAAAGCATATCAGAGGATAATAAAGTGCGTGCGTGTGCGTGTCTGTTTTCTCAGTTAATTTAAAAAATATTATACTGAAACCGAGTATGTCGGTACGTGTTTGTTTATTTTTTGAACATTACTTACGTAATTAGAATTAGTTTTAAAAGAAAATAAAATTGACGTTTACTGCGTAAAAAGTCCTGGATAGATTGTAATGAATTAAGCACTCAATGTATTAATAACTATTCTATTATTAGCAGTAGCCATCGAAAAAACTTTATAAGAGGTGGTACTTTAATTCTTCTGAAAAACTGTCACAAAGCTAAGAACTGACTAGATGTAGTAAAAATGTCAGTGGAAAAAGAGTTTGAAATAAGTTGTATAGAAATGGACTCAATATTCATAGTATCAGTATATAGGTCACCATGTGGGAATATGAAATAATTTATAAACAAATTGGAAGAATGTTTGTGTAAATTGAATACAAATAATAATAAATAAATAATTGTTTGCGGAGACTTTAATAAATTTCCATTAGAAGAAGGAGGGCAACATGAGCTATCTGGTTTGATGGATAGTTTTTTGCTTAGACAAACAATCTTCCAATAAGTATACTAGAGTGACAGATTCGTGTTCATCGTACATTGATAATATTTTTACTGATTGTAAACCACTAGAGTCAAAAGTATTTCCTGGAATATTGTCAGATCATTATGCGCAGTTAATTTATATAAATTACTCGACAAGTAAGAATACTATCTGAGGCAGGATGAAACTAATATCAAACAATCAAACAAGGGCTAGATAAATGCGTTCAACTTAGAGTTACAATATGAATTCCATTGTAAAATTATTTATAGTTTTAAAGACTTCTTCAATATATTTATGGGATACCTAGACAAGCATCTGCCACTAAAACGTATGTGTGTAAGTAATAAAAAACATTTGCCGACTGGGCTACTCCAGCTATTACTATTTCTAAAGACAAATAATTTCATTTATATGATCTCCTAAAAGTTAACAATAATCCACATCTTCCACAATCCAAGTTACCATTAAAGCCAAGAAGTTGTTCCTTAAAAACAAAATTATGAATTCAGATAATAAAATCAAAATGGCCTGGAACATAACAGTTAATAAGCATAACAATAATTACACATGAATCCTCTGCACTAAAAATTACATCTGTCTCGCAGAAGAAAAAACTGGCAAATCTAAAGACTGTAACACCCAGCTAGAGTTAAAAATTGGATCACAAATTACTTCAGATAATACAGTGATTGCCAACCATGTGAATAAATTCTTTTCCACAATATCCCATAATACTACTCAAAGTCTAAAGACTAGTAAAAAAGTATCAAGTAGATTTTGCGATAGATGATGGATATCAACCGTTGGAAGCTGACCGTGGTTCGGATTCCACGTAAAACTGTAGGACCCTTCCCTTCTTACCTTACTACCTAGGTGGTGGGGGTTTATCCCGCTCGGATTGATACCACCGCACTGAACGAAACGTAGGTCGAAACGGCTATGTGAATAGTTCGTGTTTTCCGTCCAGTTCAGTGTAGCCGACATGAAACGAAGGGAAGCACTGACGTGGCACCTAATTTACCCGGTGTTATGGGCTGACATCACGGATGTGGTAGATAATGTAGCCAACAGTGTTCCATAAAAAAAAATAAGCGGCGGCCATTTTGAGGACGGAGTGTTGAAGCAGGTGAAAATTTGTACATTATGTATGTAAGTATTTACAGCAAGATATGCGAATTAAAATTGTGTTTGTTTTCAAGTTTTCAAAGTACTTTTTGCATTATGTATGATAAAATTTAATAAAAATATATGTGTTACATATTTGGTGTTTTCACTTAGTACACAATACTAATTATTTTATGATAAATAATAAAACGGCAACATTAACCCTCCCTAAGCAACCTAGAAAATCCCACGTAACATTCCAAGGGCCCCAGGGAAGTCTATAAATAACAATAGACTTATGAGCATCGATCACGTGGGCGGACAAAGGAAAAGGGGGGAGGGGGGAGTGAGCGGGGGATGGGGGTGAGGGAAGCGGGGGCGGGCGGAGCGCATGCGCCGCCGTGGACGAGGTCAGCTTCTGATTTACGAGATGCATTAGCGGTCTGGAGAGCTCCTACGTATGAACGTACTGCGCCGGAGAGAGAATTGACTGCTAGCTTTTCAAGCGCGGCGTACTTGCTTCCCACTACTGCTAATACGCTGCTCCAGCCCCGTTCAATTCAATGGAAGAGGTGCTTTACAGCACAACATTAATCTAGATTTACATATCTATACGCATACAGATGGATGACATTTTTACTTCAAATAAAATTGACAGTATTTTGAGAATAGTGAAACTTTGCATTTAACCTTCAATAACTCTCCCTTAATTTTTTCAAAGCATAGATAAGCTCTTCTCTTTCTCAATATAACATTGAAAATGTAATTTAGTTTTTTTTATTACAGATAGGTTTTGTTTTCAATTTACTAATTATGAACTTTCTCTGTATGTAAGTTTTAAATTATTTCACTCTACCAAATATCTGCCAGGTTTCACAAATAACTCGAGAATCAGGCCTAGGCCAACACGATCTCGCAGGTAATGCACCCAGAATAGAATCGCGCATGGTCCCGGCCACTTGAGAGTTATTCCCGCAGCATCTCTGTAGATCTCTGGCTCGTATCTCGGAAGCTACTCCTGCTCATCTGACAAGACCGGCCTCGGAACATAAACACTTCAGGTTGAAGCATTAGTCGCTGGCGCGCGGTGTCTTTGCTTTTCATACACGCTGTCGGTCATACTTCTGCAGTATGTTTTAATGGCAATTCACTTTTATTTGAAGTAGAAAAGTTGACGTTTATAAATCCTCTCGAATGAGAAAATCAAAATAATAAAATTAAGGACGGAAATAGTACTTACTAAGCGGGCGCGGAGCGCGTACGGGCTACTCAGTAGGCGACGGATGGTCTCCTTCTACGAATGTGCACACTCAACGAGCCACCTCAAAAATGTATTCACTTGCATTTGAATGCTTACGTAATGCCTTATTAATTTATGAACGAAGGCAACGACGACTACATTGCTTCTTATCAATTAACTTATGTTTCAAACCGTCGTCCCAGTAACATTCTGGTACAAATTCAGTGCACACAGCCTTCCACGCTGCAAGACGAGCGTATCTGTCCTTTTATATAAACGGTGAGATATATAGCATGGACGGCCTAACCTGAGGCGAACACACGTACGCACACAAATGCATTTCTCTAATACAAATGCTTGATCTCACCGTCATGCGTGAATGTATTTGTACGCCTCAGGTTAGAACGAACGACCTATAGTCCATAATTCTGGTCGTGTTCTAACCTAATTTTTATCACGTTCTGTATCGACTATAGCGAAAGTACATGCACGCGTACGCTCCGCGCGGACGTCGCACTAAGGGGTATTTGATTGATCTAGGTGGCCAATATTATTTATGCAGTTAAACTATTACAGAATGTGTTTTTCAATTATGGGCTGGTGTTAAAATAATTATAAAAATGATTGGTAAAGAAAATAATATGAAATATAAGACAAAGAAAATAGGCATTGGTAAAATATTCTTACAAACAATATAATTATTCGAAATATACCTGTGTATGTGTGTAGTATATGTATGTAGGGTGTCACAGCTCTTCACCAGAGTGGCCTTGATCCGAAGACTGTTTTGATTCATCTGAGGACCTTTCTGCTTCATCAAGGTGTTGTAGGATGTGCGAATTTTCATTTGCTAATTTTGATTCCCTGACCCTTTTGTTTTTAGCTGCGGATTCACAATCCGCACGAATCCGCAGCGGTTTCTTACAACATCCTTTAGTATAAACAGTCATCTTTATTTTCTAGTATAAAATGTTGCCGGGACGAACCCTGAAGTACAACAAATACCTTCGAGTTTGTATAAATTGGCTTTAAAATCTAACTCAAATACACACTCTGCAAAAATATTTAACTAAAATAGAAAATATAACAGTTACAAAGCATAACATTGAAAACAAATGGACAATTACCCGCTTCAACACAATCCATAGCGATTCACTTTCAGCAATGACTGCTAAATTAAATTTAAGCACTCGAAAGTACGTATGTACGTATGTACGACAAAAATCATCGAGAAACAATATTTGCGCGCACGGCGATCATCAAGTTCGGGCTGATCGGATACAGGCGGGCGACGGCGGAGGGGCAAGGTAAGGGTGGGCGAGTGTCGGCTGACTACTCAACTTTCCTAGGCAGCTATTTTTTTCTATGTCGAGTTAGTTTTACAAAATCGACTTATGGCCGGCTAGATTGATCAAATACCAGTCCGTGCGTCGTCCGCTTGCCACTGTGGCGCTACCAGTAGTGGGCGCTGGCATAGTAAAATAAGAATAGTAATTCATCTCCATCTGTTTCGAAAAATGAAGTATAGCACTGTGAAATGCTGTCATCGCCAACTCGACAGTTGACACCCACCTTACCCTTACCTTACCCTGAGCGTAGTCGCGTTCTTTTCGTTCCAAATTCAAATTCGAGTTCGCGGAGTTTTGATATTCCGTGTAGCGACACTAATTCGATTGAGTCGCCCTTATAGGAATGTGACATGGTTGTCGGCCGTGTTCGGTCAGGGCCCTGTCAAAGTGTCAAGTGCGGAGGCTGCGGGGCCACATGTGGATCCTCTCGAGAACATCTCACACTCACCAGAGACTTATCTGGCACGATGCTCGTTTATATGTAAAAGTAAACAAATATATCCAGTAAAATATAAATTGAAAAATAAATAAAAATAAAAGGGTCGATGACTGGAATATCTTCTTTACGGAACCTTGTCAATCTTGTAGAAAATAGCAAAATTATTTGTAAACACTGGTAGGGCTTTACAATTATTTCACATGTTTGTTTTATTTCATTTATTTATTTATTTAGTTAGGCACTTATCTTGCCTTGTTTGATCTGTCAAGTATACAATTTTGTTGTATTCAAAATGTTAGGTTTACGAAAATGTAGGTACCTGTTGTTGAGTACAACCAAGAAATCAGTTTAAAATTATGAACTTTAAGACCTATGTTTTTATTTATAAAACATGCTAATGAGGATTTTTAAGTGCCAGTTCGATGGTTTCTACAAAATTGTTTAACGTCGTTCAACAATTTTGTAGCGAAATGTTAGACGTTTTGGTTTGGTGGCTTAATGACCACTAAATTAGCGGTTGTAATCATCTGCCTACTTCAGAAACGAACTTACATTTGAGTTAATATCGGTATGTACATAAGTACATAAAAGTTGTAGTTTTGAGATTTTAAACTAGATTACGCGTCTTGTTGCTAACTGACTGACTGTACCTTAAAAGGAAAATAAAACGGAACCCTTATATGATCACTTTTCTCGGGAACGGGTAGAGGTATCAAGTTAAAATTAATATCAAATACTAAGACCTACGGTCCCCTTGGAGGTGTGAAAAATCAGCAAGCTTCTATGTCAACGCAATCAAAAGATATAGCCATTTATTTATGTCACATATTTTTATATCGACAACTCACGTTGACATAGAATCATTAAATTTGGCAAGAAGCAAGTTCTCACAGCACAAGTAAAGCAAAATTCGAAAATAGCTAATTTCACATTAAAACAATTTTTTCAACGTTTTTTTTGTTCACTCTATCGTAGGTAATAACGATAATTCAATATCTACAAGCGCCAAAACTTGGTGTGATTAAAGTAACACATCAAATAATAATAACTGTTACAGGTATTACAAATAATAATAACTAAACCTATTACATGATGGCATGGAACCCCCGGTGCGCAAGTCCGACTCGCACTTGGCCACTTTTTTATTATCGGAACATTGGTGAAATACCTAAATAAGCCGCGATGTATGAGTTGTTGTTTTCCTATAGCAAATCAGTAATTATTTCAATGTTGATAATATCAATACATTGATACTTACCAAGCATACGAGTACACACAGGGCCGAATCTAGAATCTGTAGACCCCCAGGCCCCTGTGGTTCGGGCCCTTCTGGGGAATCCTACAATCGTATTTTAAAGAAATTAGTATTACTAAACACCTGAAAATAAAACGATTAATGAAATTGTTGAACTTTTTTTTTAATATACTGTATTTAAAAGATTTATAATACTACTTTAATAACGTACGTAACGTAACTACATAATAATGTAGGTAAGCAAAAATAGAGGCATTATGACGCCATTCAATTTGTTATGTAGGATTTCGGCGTGTCTTATGATTATATGGGGGCCCGCACCACAGTATTTTAATTGAAAAAAATGTTTACCTATTTTGTGTTGCGTGCCCCTAGGCTGCAGCCTAGGTAGCCTGTGCGTAAAAACGGCCCTGAGTACATAGTAGATATATCTACATACAGATAGTACAACTGCACACACAGAAGTAGCCTATACCTGCATATATGCTCCTCTGCCATTTATTTAATTCATGTCGTCATAGCACTGTCGCTTTTGTTTTGTTATCATTAAATGAAATGAAATGATTTTATTTTTCCGTCACACAACAACTCAAATAATTTACAAACACAAATGAACACATAACATGTGACGAAAAGGGAGCCCACTCAGCTGACTCACTATCCGAGAGAGCGCTGCTGATTTTCAGGGGCTCCCCTTTCCAACCGAGGAAAACAAACAAACAACAATGACAATCAACATATTATTAAAAAAAAACTAAATAAAATAACATACAATTGACAAGCGTGTGGGTGTGTGTGAGGGTGTGTAAGGATGAGGGTGTGTGAGGGAGGGTGTGTAAATATACCACCAGTCCACGTTTTAACCTGATAGTTTACACTAATCACTAAGGGTAGCTGAAATTCTGGTCTGGCTTACAAAATAGACAGAATTAGGAACGAAAAAAAAAATAGAGAACGAAGGCGTCAACAAAAGCTAGCATTTTACAAAACGTCGCAATTTTTGAACTTGTTTGTTATTTAAATTATCGATTAAAACTCTACATGGGGATAAATTACTTAAATTGCAACATTCCTGGCGAGTCTCCACTTTTTTGCCCTCAAAAAAAGCCAATGGCACGCGTTAACCAATTAACGTTCGTCATGTTCCATTAGAGGCGCCATCTGCCGCTGAAAAAGTGCCGTTTAAAGGGAAAACTATACGTTTGAGGGGAGAGGGGAAAGGAGGGTTCTGTGAGCAGCCGGCCTCTTATCAGGAGCTGATTAGATAGCGCGCGGAGCTGCCGCGTTTGAAATATAGACTCGAAGCGTAATTAGGCAGCGAATGACGTTGGGTATAGGGGTCGAGCTTTTACACGTTTTAGTAGAGTTGAAAGTTTTTAGGTTATTGGATTACATAGTAAAATAGAAGAGAAATTATGTTTGCAAGATAGAACAGTGTGTGTAAAAGAAGAAATTTAATGGAAAACAGTTGAAGGGCGTCCTATTTTTTTCTGTAAGGGATAAGTCCGCCTTTGCACCTCATGTAAATTTTCTAATGTACTTGTTACTGTTTAATGTTTACTGGAGCAATAAAGCATTTTCTATCTATCTATCTATCTTTTTAACCGACTTGAAATAAAAAAGAGATTATCAATTCAACACGTATGTATGTAATATTAATAGAACTGCAATATATTCACATATAATAATCTATATTAGGGCTTCCAAACAAATATGCAAAATTTTATAGGTGTGTATATGTATGTATGTTTGTCCACGCATTTCTCCGAAACTATTAATCGGATTGTGACGATTCTTTTTTTATTCGCTTACATTTACATTCAACTTAGGGAACAGTGCAAATTTTATCAAAATCGGCACAATAGTTCTCAAGATATGGGCTGTTTTAAGTGTGTCAAATGGGCAAATAATTTTATACCACGACAACCGATTTCTGTTGTTCTTTTTTTAATAATAAAAATAGTGAAATCAAAAACTGTTATTTGAGTTGAAAGCGGTACAAAAGCACACCCGAAAATTTATAGATGAAACCCTTTTGTGCTTTTGTACCGTCTTCAACTCAATTATTTAATAATTTTTAGTTCTAAGTATTTGTTTTTTTAACTCGGTTCAATGTTTTTTTTAACAGTTTTTTTACGAGCAGGTTCGTTCGTTTAACCGAGATAGGTCCCAACATTAACTAAAATAATAAATAATTAAGATAGGTTTTGGGTGCATTTGCGATGAAGTAGGTCGGTAAGTACATAGGTAATATATAGTAAGGACATAGGTGTACAGAGTACAGAGTACAATCCTAGAGATTAAATATGTTGTCGTTCCAGAATTGTTGATATTGTTCTTATTTTAAATCAAACAGCTTTACTCACGGTTTCACTCCGAGCTATGTGTCTCGACGTTTCGTTTTGTTTGATTTAAAATAATGTCTAACAACCACGGTAATTTAAAAACCCATATGTTGATATTGTTGTTTATATCTACGGATACTATGCCAACATTTCAGAACGTCGACATTTCATTATTTTGTCTCAAAATCCCATTTTCAGTATAAAACATAATGAAAGCATTTTTATGAACCTAAACGACGTAGTTACGAACGATTCATGAGGCCCGCGTCGTCGCTATAATCAATACACGCGTCGCGCCGCCGCCCGCCCCTCCGCCGCCGCCGCCGTGCCCGCACCACACTCCAACCAGCTACATACATAACGCTCTATAGCCCACATAAAAGGCTGTATAAATCAAGACCCCATTGGGCTTAATCCCTTCCAGGGCGGGGCCACGCGAACCATCTCCCATCTCGTTCTAATCAAACATAGCGCTATCTCGCTCACCCGCACGGACTTTATATTTATTTAATTTTTTCATAGCAGACGATAAAATGTATTCAAAGCGAGACGTATTTTCAAATGTATGTAAATGTGTTTGGCCTATAGGAAGATGCGGACACGATACATTTTGTAAATAATATACCGGTGTACATTTTGTTAGGGTCGAGTAATTTCTTTGTGACAGTTTATTTTTATTGAGCAAAATGTTTGACCGGACAAAGATACATGGCAATGCCATTTGTAAACTTACAAGTGTGTAGGAGTAGGTAATTAAATTTACTTAAAGTTTGTTTGAAACTACATAGCTTTTCCTGAGAAGACTCGGTGCGATATTGATAGTCGACGAGGGTACTCAAATCGAAAGCCTAGACATAATGTTGGGACCTAGATGACGTCAGCATGAAGCTGAAATGTTGTTTCTCTCTCTCTCTCTCTCTCTCTCTCTCTTTATTTCTTTCTTTCTTTCTCCCTGTTTGGATTTGGCGCCATTCTTGACAGTTCTTCTTTAATTAATATTAATCTGTGCAGAGGGAGTGTTTAATTAATATTAATCAAATTCATTAGGGAGCTTTTTAACACTTGACCAAAGTATTTTAATTATTAAAACGTTCTACGCAGATGACGTATCAATCTTTATGTTGCGGACACGCTGATTACTTCACGTTACATTATTATTTTTTGTTTACTTTCTAAGTACGGAATTGCTACGGAACCCTCTGCTTGTGGACATAGTCCGCACTTGACCGCTTTTTTAAAGTTGGATGCCGCCTTTACGGAGCTAATTGAATAAGTAATCCATTACGAGGTCGTCCATTACCTTTAATGTTCGAGAATTTAGTAAGCGGTCCGACCAAAAGCGGCCACAAATGTGTATCCGAAAATTGCATTTGTTTAAAATATAATTTTTAATTACTATCATTCCTTGTCATTTAAAAAAAATGTACTTCTCTATTTTGGGCTCAATTTTATTGCTAAACTAACATACAAGTGATTTCATTTCATCATTTTGGATAGGTTAGGTTACCGCTAAATAAACCAACCTACAGTTTACAACGAATTGATTTTGAAAACGAAACCATTTCTGGAAACGTTTACGTCCAAATAATAAAAAATATTATTCACATTCAACGAGCTGCCAAGTTAGTTTTCTCCATAAAATTGTATTATTATCTAAATTTCGGCTAATGTTATGTTATGGCTGTCAAAATATTTGAATTCTTATTAGTAGTTTTTAGGTTTCCGTATCCGTACGGAAACCTATTACCAAGCCTACGTGTGGTCATCAGTCTGTATGTCTTTCCGAGGGCTGGGATCATAGAGAAATAATCTTTTGAACCGTAATAGGTAGCCGGTTAAAATTTTCATAGAATATGTGTCATTGCGGTGGATATAAGGACGATACCCATAGCTGGCTGCTTTGCATAGAAAAAGGTCGTAAGTCGGTGTTGTTTTTTTAATTTAAAAAAATTAATGGTAATAAAATTTAAAAATCTACAACAATAGTGTTCTGTGTTTGTGGTTTAGTTATTTATCAGTGCAATAAAAAATTCGTTTTATGCATTCACTTTTGCGTCAGATAAAAAAAATAATTATTTCGATTTTTGTCATCTGACGCAAAAGTGAATGAATAAAACGAAATTTTTATTGCACTGATAAATAACTAAACCCCTTCCTTTGCCCCTTACTAGGTGGTAGGCTCAAATTATAGCCGACTGGGTTGGTACCACCGTACTGGATGTAAGATGGCTGCATAGAAACCTCGGTTGTGTTCTCCTCTAGTCCAGTATAGCCAGCAATCCAGGGAAGTCTCGGGTATGGCACCTACCTTCTCGGAGGTGATATTGGCTAGTCAGAGCATGTGCTTTGTCCCCTCTGACTCAGCCACCCATACCGGATTACATAAAAAAAACCCCCAAGCACAGAACACTATTGATGTAGATTTTTAAATTTTATTGCCATTAATATTTTTAATTTAAAAAACAACACCGACTTACGACCTTTTTCTATGCAAAGCAACCAGCTATGGGTATCGTGTTAGTTAACGTATTTTTTGAAGGTTTTTTTTTTTGCTCTATCTTAAAGACAGTTCCTAATACATACAACTATCAAACTTGGTGTGATTATAGTGCAAATTCTAAAGTGAAACAACAAATAATAATAAAAACTGGTCCATTACGTGGTACGGAAACCTCGGTGCGCGAATCCGACTCGCACTTTGGCCGGTTTTTTTTGTGTGTGCCGTGCGTGTATCATAACTTTTTCAAGTTTAGAAATAGACAAAAAAATGCTAAATAAGTAATTTATTGTTTCTGTACACTAAATAACAATTTATTTAAATTGCAAATATCCGATATATTTGCATTTAATTGTTGAGTTTTCACTGCTTGTTTACAGTTTTTTACTTTATTATAGTATTAAAATATAGAATTGGTGTTGTCTGTTTATGTAATGCTGACACTGCGACTGACAAACACTGACATCTGCGCCACCTATTTAATTAAGCAAACATTTCTCTATTCGCTTCATGGTCCTTATTATAAATTATAATAGACATAAAAGTTATTATTAAAGTGATTCTCGGACGAAGTGTGCACTCGGGTCAGTCAGGAGGTGCTGTGACAAACTCCGACACCGCCCGTTATCAGATCCTACCGCGAGATGGAGATACGATCGCGCCGCGTCGCGTCGTCGTGCGCCGACGCAATTTGTCGCGACCTTGTTATAAATCCTAATGATCCGGACTTGTCCCGTTTTATCGCTCAGATCAACACCAATAATCGGAAGGGCTTGTAATTAGCCCATTCAATGATACCGATGGCGTTTGGTTCCGTTGATTCAGGCTTACGACTTTATTGATTTGGGAATGTTAATATTCAAAAGCTTCGATCGAATCGATTTCAATGTTAACTCTGTTACGAAACCAACCTCGAGTCCAGTTTTACGATCGTCCGTAATCAGCAAACGGTAAATGGTGATTACGTGTACTTATGTAATTTCAATGAACGGGTGCTGCTTTGCTTATTTGAGCCAGATTAGGTTCTGAATAGTTATGTTTTAGCCTATAAATAGTTCGATATATTATTTAAGTACTTACTTAAAAATATATAGAATAGAGTAGATGTTGGATCATGGAAAAGGTATAAAAGGAGAATACGAGTGAAGTGACCTACTCACAAAACTACGCAATAAATTCCGATGCTATTAAACCTACACTTCACCCTTTCTGTCCGCTTCCCCCTTCCCCCTCCGCGCCGCGCCCCGAGCCGCGGTCCGCGCTCGCTCGTCTTAATGCGATCGGCTTCGATTTTTAAAACACACTTTTTTTCTGAGTCTTCTTTTTTACATTTTTTAATCGAGGCATAATGTCATCCGACTGGCGCCTGTGCTCTTAAGTGGGCCCTATTCGGTGTCAGCGACATCGGTACTTCAGAGGGTCGCGCCGCCGCCGTCCTACAAGCTACAAGCGGCAAGGAACCGTCTGGGTGTTATTAATTACTTTTATTCCAACGCAGGTTGCCTTATTGAAAGTTGGGTGAGGGTGACGGCACGGCACGACGGAAGGTACTTCTGCAGTTGTATGGTTTCAGAATCAGTTTCAGTATTTGCCTTTTTTTTATAGTAAGCGCGACATGTGGCGCCGAGCCACCCATAAGGTGTCTAGCGACGCCCATGGACATTCGGTCGCATGCGGGGGCTACGAATGCCATGCCGGCCTGACCGGTGCCCATTCACGCCTCTCTTGAAAGGCTCGAGACTATACTTGGGGGGAAATATGTGGGCAGGGAGAGCGTTCCAGAGTTTACCGGTTCTGTGGAGGAAGAATCTGCAGAACCGATTAGTACGCATCCGCGGTAAGTGCCTAGCGGTGATAATATAATGCAATTGGGTTTGAAAAATCTTCTGATCTGTTGATAACATTTTGCTTGATTTATACATTTATTTATATTTTGTCGAAACCAGTTTGTATTCAATTTGAATAAAAATAAATACGCCCGATTACCTATAATAATAGAAACGAAGTTTTAAATAAAGTTGCGAATTCATTATCATCATTTATGCTAATATAAAATATTACAATGTCATCAAATCTCGTGTTAGATCATATCGATGTCCAAGCTACGCGCTGCGCCTCGCCGCACCCCTCTCCCTCTCTCTCGAGGTTACTGCGGCACTGCGAGAGAGACAAGCCGTATTTGTTTGTTGGCCATTAATATCCTAAAAACAGGACGATCGGAGTGGATTAACACATTAACAGGTACGTCGCCGCAGCCGCCGACGCGGACGTCGCCAGAAATAAAAGCATTCCCGATTTGTGTCGGGAGAAAAATGTGGAAAGGAATAAAAAATGAAACATATCGCCAGGCCGCCGTGTTTATTGAAAGCAGGGGTATTAATTCTTACGGATATTGGATTTCTTTTTGTGTGTCGCCGGAGTAATTAGTCAAGAGGACGCCGCGCTGACCGCGGCACCTCGGAGGTGACATTCTTCCGTTGCGTTGCGGAGAAATAGAGTGAGGTTCCAAGAATGTGAAGAAACTTGTGGGTTTGAACTTTATAATAGCTTAATAAAGAAATGAAGGACACCAAATGTTTATCCAGTACTAACTACTAACTAACGTGAACTTATTGTACTACGCTTACACACTCGTGCAGTTTTCTCGGCGAATATGTAAAATACCTACATGTAGATCACAAAGTGCATCAGTCTGTGTGTGCGCAGGATAAGTCGACTACTGTTTACACAAGCAATTATCATCCTCCTCGATATCTCGGTTTTGTTACAGGCTACAAATAAATCACTAAAGCATTGAAACAAAAACATCCGCATCGCATCAGAAATCATACGTTGATATTTATAACTGTGCAGGTATTGTGACCACTGTGTCTGCTGATCAGCGAAAACAATCGAAATATATGGAAAATAAATTTTATAAGTAAATATAATATATAGTAAATATAATAACCTTAAATTACCTTTCCCTCGTAGTTAGTGCCTCATAAACTTCAAAACCGACCACCTTCATATAATTCACCAAAACTAATATGAATTTTCCAATCGTCTTACTAACTCTACCGAAGGTCGAACCAGTGAAAGGAAAATGACGTGCTTTCCCTCCAATCCGATAAAGACATGAAAGTTTTGTAGTATTCGACTTGATGTCCGCAGAGTACTGACCTCTACTTTTTAACTCCCGACGCAAAAAAACGGAGGGGTGTTATATGTTTGACGTGTGTGTGTCTGCTGTGGCATCGTAGCTCCCAAACGGATGGACCGATATGGATGCGGTTTTTTTATTAGGGAGATTGTATAATCGGGATGGTTCCTAGCTATGTTTGTAACCAAGTAATTGAGTAATAAAAAAATTAATTATCTTAAAAAAAGGACCGATTTGCATGCGTTTTTTTTAAAGCTTGAAATAAAAGTTAAATTACAAATTTAAAAAACCCCGACCCTTATAAAGTCAATAATAATTTCCGTTGACTTACTTAGAGGAGTCGGGGGACCGCTAAGTAAATAAAATAGAAAAAGTCAGAGCTGCGCGGGAATTTACTTAGCGGTCCACCAAATCCTTTAAGTAAGTCAACGAAATTATTATTGACTTTTTAAGGGTCGGGGTTTTCTTATTACAAATAAGTAACGGCTATTTTATTATCGCCATTTTGGCGCTGCTAGCCCGTAGTGAGGTAGTTTTTAGTTTTCCGTATCATATGGTGTTATTATGGCGGATAAACTAACAAATAATAAAAACAAACAACAAGTAAAAAATTAAAGGGGCCCATACAAAAAACGTTTTCTTTTCAAAGTTTTTTTACTTTAGCTCTATCGTAAAAACTGTCATACATACAAGCATCTAACTTGCTGTGATTAATGTATAAAGCCTAAAGCAAAACAACAAAATACTAAAAACTCGGTGCGCGAGTCCGAATCGCACTTGGCTGGGTTTTTTTCTCTAGCGTGCTAGCACAAAGACCTCAGTATCACCGGTTGCAGAGTCCCCATCGGAGTCGCCGATCCTGGCGACTACTTTTCCATGGCTTAGTTTCCTCCCGTAGAATCAAAGAGAGCTCTATCAACTTTTGTAAATTTTTGGTAAACCAAAAATTTTTTTTATTCAGATCCAGTTTATTCTAAATGGCCCGTTACTTGGTTAGGATTAATGGAGCTCTCCTATTGGACAGTTTTGCTTAGTGATAGTTTTGAAACTAAACGGATGTAGCAGTTTTTTATGACAATTCAATAGCCAATTGTATGAAAAAAAATTGTACATTCATATGTCGTTTCGCCAAAAAGTGGTAAAGAGCTACCTTTGATTCTATACCCCTCAGTTATCCCCCTACTGTCATCCCTCTATGTATGCGTAGGTTGATCCTTAGTTAGTATGTAGGCTGGTCGAGCAGTAGCAGAACTGTCGTGAGTGGAGCCGAGCTGTGAATTTTTTTAACTGTATCGTGCCCGTGTACTCAGTAAGTTTATTAACAAACGCTTGTTGTTTTCATTTTCAATTTGCGGTTGAGGGATTCACGGGATAACAGATTGGCACACAATGAGACAATTCTACTCCATATCCGTCGTGTGTGATTCATTATATTATTCAGAATCTGGCGCGTAGCGTTCACACTGAACTGCACACATTTCTAAAACTGACAGCTCTTCCACACATACACTTTCTTCTTGCTAAAAGTGTTCATTAATGTATACACACTCTCACTGAAAATGATGTATGAAATAGATATAGCATTTAAACAGTTCTATGAACAAGTTTGCAAGCGGCACCCGCCGCTCAACGCGGTCTTGGCTTGGACGCTTGATCTCACAGTCCGAGGTTCTAATCCAGCCGACATGCACCAATGAGTTCTTTCTGGCGGAAAAGAGTAGGTACGTGTACACCGTAGAGCAAGAAATCGCGAGGCGGCCGCCGATCGCTGTCCTGGTGTCCTGACCTCCTGCTGCTTCATCGTTCGGAACCGGTGTAAAACTATAGGTCCTACTCACTAGTTGGTAGGCTCTAATTGTAGCCGACTGGGTTGGAACCAAACCACCCCATTGGACGCAAGATGACCGCATAGCAGCCTTCGCTGTGTTCTTCTCTAGTCCATTATAGCCAGTAATCTAAAGGTCCGGTAGAATCTTCTCGCAGGTGATATTGGCCGGTCGGAGCATGTGATGTGGTACCTCCCTCTGCTCAGCCTCGCATACCGGATTGAATAATACAAAAAGTGTCTTCACAAAACCACTAGAACTGAAACGTCTGAAAGCACGGCACAAAATGGTTTCTAAGGTATATATTAATCTGCAGGTGTGCTTTTGCACCGCACTCGAGGTACTATACATATAAACATGATATTTCTAAAATATTCTTCTCCCTTTATGTCTAAATCATACCTATACGAAAAAGTTTCACTAAGATCGGTTGTCGCTATCCCTTCCAAATCACACGTTTTAATCGCGTCGCACACGATGATGATACTATAATAATAATACCTATTCTTGTTTCTGCTATAAAGTCTAAGCTTCTGAATTTCCGTGTGAAATAAATAAATAAACAATATTTTATCTCACGATCACGACTCCCAAAAATGCCTTAAGTTAAGATGTGTGCAGAAAATGAAAAAAAATTAAAATGTACCCCTAAATAGAAAGTTGAACCCGCGGCTGGTCACACACGGCTAAAGCGCGTCCCAGATGGACGATGAAGTTAATATAAAATAATAATATACAGGCATTGACATACATACCTACTTATGGAAAGTTCAGAGGTAAGTTTAGATAATGTTCTAGTTTTTAAACCTACAGGATCATCTTTAGTGAACACCAAAGCTAAAATAGCAAATTAAAAAAAATCCAAACATCCATTATACTCGGTAAAGAATTATTTTATAGTTATTTAATTTTTTTTCCCTAAATACATTATTAAACTTATTATTATAAACTGATATAATTTCGATTATTTTTCTATTTTGTATTATTTTAAGTTTTAATTTGTCATACAAATGAAATAGAAACGATTTGCTCGAAATTAGTCTCCGTCATTTGTTATATTCGGCTTGAGGCGATTCCATCCCGCTTCATTAAAAATGAACCTGCATAGCGCTCTTTGTCTCTTTGTCTTTGGAGCCAGGACACAAAGACAAAATCCTCATTTCTTCATTTCCTCATGCAGCGTGGACAGGGGTGTTGAGGAATGAGGATTTCGCTGAACGCATTACGTCATTATGGAGGATAAGAGTCTGCCTAGGTGTCACAAGTAGGTATATTACGATATATTTCCATATATGTAGCTTGGTATCTTTCGATATCGCTCGATATGTTCAGATACTGTAAAATCAAATATTATCTTCGTCGTGTGTGATGGTTTAAAGGATTCATTTGGTGAGCTATATTGTGAAATATACCGATAAGATACATGCTATAATTATTATATTCATCGTCTATGACGCGGTTTATGCTAATATCCGTGGATGAAATTACTAGTAAAAAATGTATTCTATGTTATGCTACACCACGGCTGTGCTACACTGAAGATCTTACAATGGGGCCACCTCGCAAATTTTCTCTACTAAAAAAAATAAATAATCACTTAAATTCTCATGAATTATGTGCACATAAGATCCTATTCGATCACTTCTCCATCAATAACGATTTGTCCTTCCGTTATAACCTCGGTCGCCATGACCTTGGTTTTGTCCCGGTTCATCTTCAGACCCACCTTCATCGACGCTGTATAAAGGTCTTCCAGCATGATCTGAAGCTGATCTTGAGAATTTGACAGAAGGACAATGTCATCGGCGAAACGCAGATGACTGAGAAGATCTCCATTTACGTTGATACCCCTGTTGTCCCACTCAAGCGTCTTGACCACATTTCTAATGCGTTCGTGAAGAGCTTGTGTGAAATCAGATCCCCCTGCCTTACACCCTTACCAAGGGGGATGGGTTGGGTATATTCGTGGAGCCTCACAGTCATCGTCGCGGACCGATACAGATTTCGGAGTACCTCGATGTAGCGGTGGTCGACTCGCACCTCATTGTTCAACTGAGTCGAACGCCTTCTCATAGTCAACGAAGGCTAGAAAGAGAGGCTTGTTGTACTCCTCGCATTTTGGCACCACTTGTTTCACAGTAAATATGTGGTCCATGGTGCCGTATTATTTCCTGAATCCAGTTTGCTCATGAGGCTGGTACTGGCCCAGTCTCTGTGTCAGCCGACTCGTGATGACTCTTGAAAAGTCCTTGTACACTTTTTTTTTTATGGAAACTGCCACGGTTGGCTACATGACCTACAACGTCCGTGATGTCAGCCCATAACACCGGGTGAACTAGGTGCCATGTCAGCGCTTCCCCCTTTGATCGTGCCGGCTACACTGAACTGGTCGGAAAACACAAACTATTTACATAGCCGTTTCAACCGACGTTTCATTCAGTGCGGTGGTACCAACCCGGGCGGGTTAAACCCTACCACCAAGTAAGATTAGCAGTGAAGGGACCTACAGTTTAACGAGGAATCAGAACCTCGGTCAGCCTCCAACGGTCAGCGGTCACCCATCCAAGTACTGACCGCACCCAGCGTTGCTTAACATTCAACATTAACGGTCGATACCGACAGTTGACTGTCTGCACCACTGAGCTATCGAGGCTGACTTGGCTAATCGACCTGGCTCAGAAGTGAGATAGGTCGATAGTTTTTCATCTTTGCCCTATCCGCCTTCTTGTAAGACAAGCCGTGCGGCCGGAACTTCGCCATTTTCAAGAACGTTTCTGCAGTTCCTTCAAGATCGGTTGTCCGCCAGCATTCAGAAGCTCTGTCCTTACTCGTTATCCCGTCTTCACCTGGAGCCTTATGTTTTTTAAATCCTTTCAAGGCAGCCTTTATCTCATAGACACTGATCTCGAAGTGATCGAAGAGGTTTAAGAGTACGTATATCTCGGTCAAATTATGCGGCTTGGTAGACAAGGTCTGCTAAAGGACGTCGAGACGAGAGACGAATTCAACTGGGTTTGGCTGCCTTCGGAAAGTTAAAATTCGCCCTCAGGGTCTGACCTTCCGCAAAATTTAAAAACCCGTATAATATACGGGTTTTTAAACACTAGTCATATATTATATGACTAGTGTGTCTATGTATATATGACTCTCGGTTATGACGTACGGGTGTAAAACGTGGACGCTGACGGCCGGTGTTGTCCAAAGGTTGATAGTTGCCCAGCGAGCAATGGAGCGAGCCATGCTGGGAATATCGCTACGTGATATGGTGCGTGCGTAACGAGGCAATCCGTCGACGCACCAAAGTAGTCGATATTGAATACCGGGTGGATAAGCTCAAGTGGCAGTGGGCTGGGCCCATCAGCTGAATAGACGACGACCATTGGAGTAACCGTGTCCTACACTGGCGGCCGTGGACAGGAAAGCGGAGTGTCGGAAGACCACCCGCGAGGTGGGACGACGACATCAAGTACGTCAGCGGAAAGCAGTGGTTCCGTACCGCTGAAAGCCGGGAGGACTGGAGGAAAATTGGAGAGGTGTATGTCCAGCAGTGGGCGCTCACGCGCTGACTGATTGACTGACATGTGCACATACATACATACATGAAAAAAAAATACAAACCTTACCTACCTACCCTTGATTATCTCCAATTTTTTTAAGCCCGTTATATACATGAGCGTGAAGGTAGATCTGAGTTTTGTCTGGATCGTTGCAGATGGAAATTCGTTATCCCACCTTCCCCATTGCCACACACTGAACTTAGAAAAAACCTTCTCGCTTCTTTCAGAGCTGTACTGTACCGTTCTTTTTGTAGGGTTATCGTTTCACATTCGTGTTAGGTTCACATCACATTAGTACTCAAGTTGGCAGGTAAGTAGGTAAGTAAGTGTGTGACTGCGGTCTAATGCGTGCTACGCGCTACGCAAACGCCTCGACACGCCGCCACTGCGGTCGATACCGGCTATCGGACGATGAGATCACACGACACGGCCGCTGCCGCCGCCGTCGCCTCCGAACTCAGTTCACCTACTTTATTAGCACAAATAAGGATAAAATATTAGTTCAATTATTAGAAGAGTACCGGTATCGCTGAGCCGGGTAATATACCGTTACCGATCGAGACTGTAAATCACGGTTTTCCTTCGATTCCGGAATGAAAAGATGCAAACGATCTTGTTTTAATATGTCTAGAAAAAATTTAAATACATAGAGTTTGCCAACATATGCAGAGCGAAACATTTTCAACCCTCACGATTTCTACGATTAGGGAAATAATACTATAGTAAAATGTTTGTAGTATCACATCACGCAGTATTGCCCATGGGAATCGTTTGGCACCTACTTGTAGGTGTCAACTGCCAGAGAGATGTCGCGCTATCCATAAAAAAATGTTATACATGCAGGTTTGCAGGATTCTATTATGTAACCTGACTTGGTTGGAACCTGCAACCTGAAAACCTACAATATTCATGTCAGTTGATCATCATTCACGTGACACCTTATTCCTGCGGAAAACTGCCCATTCAAGTACTTCCTTGTGTCAAGTTGTGTCCTCGTAGAAACATCGCAACACTAATAGTAGGATCTATACTAATAATCATACATCGGAATCCGCGGGGCACGAATGATTCAAGGTTGTTTAGTGATGGGACAATGTATTCACAAATATCGAAAATCGATCGTTATTTTAGAATAATATGAAATAATGTCGATTATTAAAACTAAGAGTATTTCTATAGAAAATAAGATATAATAAACAAATGTTGTATTTACTTTGTAGGTACAATACAAATCTGTTCAAACCACAATATTAGTTTTATTAGTATGGAATAGAAAGAATTTGATTTTTTTTACCAACTTACACGTGTTACATCATAATGATATTGAAGACTTTTTGGTTACTGTTATGAAACTGAATCGATTAGGCTATAAAAATCAACCACCTATTTTTTTATTTAAACACATAAAAAAATATTTTACATAAAAAAAAGGCCAAGGTCCAAAAAAATAGGTCTTACAAAATCAGTTCATAGTAAGCTAAGGGGGGGTTCTGTATCGGAAATAGATCACTTTTGAAGAACAAAGAATTTTTTTTTCACAATTTTTTTTTTTTTATTTTAAATGTAAAAAAAAATTTTTCTTAATCGTTTCGGTTTCGTGCTAGGAACAAAAAAGTCTTCCAACACGTATATCTCTTTCTTTCAGAAATTGTGAAAAACCACAATTTTAGTTTTATTAGTATGGAATAGAAAGAATTTAATTTTTTTTACCAACTTACACGTGTTACATCATAATGGTCATGAAGACTTTTTTGTTACTGTTATGAAACTGAATCGATTAGGTTATAAAAATCAACCACCTATTTTTTTATTTAAATACCTACATAAAAAAATTTTTTACTTAAAAAAAGCCCAAGGTCCAAAAATTTTTATATAGGTTTTACTCCCTATATGATACAGAACCCCCCCTTAGCGTACTATGAACTAATTTTCAAAGACCTTATATAAATATGTATTATATTTACTTAATCGTTAACATAAAGTATACATGTTTATATAAGTACTGTAGGTATATAAGTATTCAGGTCTGAAATATGACATGAATAAAATACAATAAACAAATAAATATGAGTATCGATAACAGTGTCGATTGTTTATTGATCGCCGTAGTCAATCCCTAACAAGGTCGTATTCGTGCCCCGCGGATTCCGATGTCTGCTAATAATCGACCAAATACTGAAGGTACCTATTCAATGTAGAAACGATCGTGATTTCGCGGTAGAGCAAACAGTTCGTGAAATGGAAAAGCGATGTTTTCGTGCCGAAGCACTCTGAGCAATAGAGTTTATTGGTTTCCATTAGGAATTCAAAAACTTTAATACCTACGTCCGCTATTAACTTTGTATTGAATGAATTAGTACTCAATACAGTATCTTTGTACAATTGGGATATTTCAACATTCAAAAGGACGAATGTGTCAGGTTTTTAGATAAATACTTACTACAACATTAATTATTTATATATAATACACGGTGTTACATTAATTTTGGTATTTATTTCTATATGCTTTTGTTTAAATATTTAAATGGAAATTTAAATATTAAATTAAGTATTGAGACAGCAAGGTTGCGCCTCAGTGCAACGTATAAAGTTATTAAAAACAATGTCTCCTAATAGGTAGTAAGCAAACGTTCCCATACCACGTGATTGATTTTAGGCCACTTTTGATAAACCCCTCCCCCGCCTCCCCAAATCGGTCACGTGGTATGGGAACGTTCCCTAACCAAAATGATAATTTCAAAACGGCCACACTAATTAAGTATATGTATATTTTAATAATAAGAGCATACGGAAGCTTCAAAATAATTAATTCGGTTCCCTAAACCCGCGTCCGTCTTCCATCAGACCGCCCCCCTCCCCCCACCTCCCCCGCCCTCCTCACTCCTCCGACCTCCCCTCCGCCCCGCCGCGTCGCGACATCTTTTATACGGATCGGCTTTTCGAAATTAATCTACCATTTCTTGTTTGAACATATTTCGGCTTTTACCGCGGAGTGTTGGCGCTCCGACGAGGCGCCAGGGTTTTCCGTTCCTATCTTACTTATAGGAGTAATCGGACCTCTCTCTTACGCACCAGCTAAGCTGAGGAAGGCGGCTCGCTTTGGATGCGCGTGAGACGATAATATGCCGGTGATCGCGTGTGAGGGTGTATGTGTATATGTGTGAGTGTGTGTATGTAGCTGTGTGCGTCAGCCACTATCGGGACTGGATTAGGCTGATGCGGGTCGATTGGAATTTGTACGTCTGGAAGTGTAGGTACAAGAATGTTATAGTCTCGTACAATATAACGAATAAATGAATGGTTTATTCTCTGCCTGAATCTCTGCCTACCACTTACATAAACTGTATACCTACACCACTCTATATATTTGTACCTTGTGGGGCCGGTACTTTAAAAGAATAGCCCCACTGCATCTCTCCCCGTGTATGTCGTAAAATGCGACTAAGGGATATGACTACCTTCTTATATTACTAGATGGTAGGGTTTATCCCGCCCGGGTTGATACCACCGCACTGAATGAAACGTCGGTTGAAACGGATATGTAAATAGTTCGTGTTTTCCGTCCAGTTCAGTGTAGCTGACATGAAATGAAGGGAAGCACTGACATGGCACCTAGCTCGCGCATCACGGGTGTTGTAGGTGATGTAGCCAACCGTGTCAGTTTCCATAAAAACAAATGTTGTTTTATCTTAGCGGCTATGTGGGGCCACGAGGTCTGCTGAACTCTGAAGTGGACGTGGTCGTGCCTTAGGCATCTGTGGGCTGCGGAGACTGAAGATAAAGGCTTCTGTGGGCTGCGAGGCTGAAGATGAAGGCTTTTGTGGGCTGCTGAGATTGAAAATGAAGGCTTCTGTGGGCTGCCGAGACTAAATATAAAGGCTTCTGTGGGCTGCGAGGCTGAAGATGAAGGCTTCTGTGGGCTGCTGAGACTGAAGATGAAGGCTTCTGTGGGCTGCGGAGACTGAAGATTGGTGGCTTCTGAGGTCAGCTATACGTGGCTCTTTCCCGTATTAGTAATTCAAATAATTTATATGCACAGTGCACACATTCATGGAAATTCTACTTCCAATATACTCGTAGTTTACAGAGAAGCGTTATTGTAGATTATAAATTAGCATTGGTTGCAGCTTCACTTATGTAGGTCATTATCGAATCAACACCAAAACAATTGAATCATACTAACGAACGGACAGACAGAGTCACGTTGCGTTTTATAACAGGTTGAGAAAGATCAAGTCCACGCGGGCACAGCTAGTAAAGTAATAAATCTAATATAAAATAATGAAATAGTCAATTTAGTCCTTACGACAGCTAAACTTAGTTTTATAGGTTATAGAGGAAATAGCATTCTTGTGGATTGGTGGCGGCGCCGGCGGCGCTATGCGTGCTGGAAATGGCTACAGTAGACTATGTGTGTGATTGAACGACGACGTTCCTATTTTACAAGCTTTTTTTTATTTAAATGAAAGTCGCAACACAATTTATTTCAGGTTTTTAGGGTTCCGTATCCATACGGAATGATATTATTACGCCTACGCCGTCTGGCTGGCCGTCTGACTCTCCGTCTGAGGGCAATATCTTCTGAACCCGTGATAAGTAGCCAGTTGAAAATTTCACAGAATATGCGTTATTATGGCGGAAACAACAAGTGATGTGTGTGCGTCACCACAATAGAAAAAATATATAAAAATGTAGCGGATTTACGGAACCCTCCGTGCGTACGTAAAACTCGCACTTGACCGATTTTGTTATATAACTGGCCTATAAGTTATATATAACAGTACACACATTCCAAAGGAAACTCCGAACTTGTAAATTACTGAATCATGTTTTTTAGAATTTATAAAAGTCTGAACTTAACTTTTACAAAAATTGGTCCGACTTAAAAATTGTAGACGTTGTCACGGAAATGAGCAACGAACCAGGCCAGCTAGCGCCAGTCATCGTGACGGAAATGAAGTCATCTCGCCACGCAGCGCCGCCCGCCCCGCGCCAATTCTAAATTTAACTGCCTAAGATCTAACTTATTTCAATATACTCGTACACAAGTGATTTCGTACACACACAAGTTGTTTCTTCTTTTTAACCGACTTCCAAAAAAGGAGGAGGTTCTCAATTCGTCTGTATGTTTTTTTTTATTTTTTTTTTTTATTTTTTTTTTTATTATTTTTTTGTATGTTTGTAACACGATTTCTCCGTCAATTGAGGGCCGATTTAGAAAATTCTTTTTTTGTTAGTTAGGTCATACTTCCGAGGTGGTCCCATTTCAATTTTATCGAAATTGGTTCAGTGGTTTTCGAAAAATCAGCATAATACTATGGTGTGTGGTTACCTTCAGCAAAACTTGTGATGTGGTCGTTTTCGGCAATTTTCAGTTTGATAAATTAGTATGGTGTGTGGTTACCTTCAGCAAAACATTTGTGATGTGGACTTATTCAGCAATTTGCAGTCTGACACATATGGCGAATAATTCTGTACCACTTCAATCGATTTCGATTATTCGATTTCGATTATTCTTTTTTATGTAATATTACTAAAAAGAATGAAATAAAAACTGTTTTAAAAAATATTAAACCGATTTCCAAAAAACAAAAAAAAAAAAACTAAAAAGTATTAAATACCTAATATTTTGAAATTTTCTCTGTCCTGTTGAAATACATGAATCGATATACTAGTGATACATATTCGGACCCTTGTTTCATGAATATTCTAAATTTGAAATTTTTTTATCTTTTCCGACCGGCGTTTAATTTATTATGGTACCTGGCCAGTACCTACTGTACCGAGTACCATCGAGCTGGTTTGATGATGGAGACAGAAGGTGGCCATAGGAACTCCTAAACTACACATGATAAACCCATCGTGTTTGGGCTCGTTGCATTTGTCTTCACGAGAAATTTACTTTAGACCTAAAAGATTCTCAATTCGACGGTATGTTTTCTTTTTTTGGATGTTTGTTACGCGATTACTCCGTCAATTGTGGGCCGATTTTGAAAATTCTTTTTTTTTTTATTTGAAAGGGGATAACCCTGAGGTTTTTGAAGTGAAAACTTCTTTAGCGGCTCTTGGCACTTTTTTAGGTGGGTAAAAATGTATAACTCGCGACATCGCGTCAGCGTCATTTTTAAAATGAAACCTTAAGTCATTGCGTTAAGGGTTAAGTTAGAGTGGCACGGGATCTGCCGGCACTCCCGGAGTGCAACTGTTAAGTAGGGTTCCGTAACACGTTTATGTCTGTCCATTCTACTAAGTTCTGCAAAATGAATGTAGGGTTCCGTAACATATGCATGTCTATCCGTTCTACTAAATTTTACAATTTTCAACCAAGGTCCTCCGACGGTTATTTTATAATAAAAGTAGGCTTCCGTAACACGTTTATGTCTGTCCATTCTACTAAGTTCTGCAACATCACCTACAACGTCTGTGATGTCAGCCCATAACACCAGTGCCATGTCAGTGCTTCCCCCTTTGATCGTGCTGACTACACTGAACTGGTCGGAAAACACAAACTATTTACATAGCCGTTTCGACCGACGTTTAATTCAGTGCGGTGGTACCAACCCGGGAAGGTTAAACCCTACCACCAAGTAAAATTACGAGGGAAGGGACTTACAGTTTTACGAGGAATCCGAACCTTGGTCAGCCTCCAACGGTCAGCGGTCACCCATCTAAGTACTGACCGCACCCAGCGTTGCTTAAAATTCAATAGCGACAGTTGACTGTCTGCACCACTGAGCTATCGAAGCTGACGTGGTCCTATTTTAATTGGGTCAAGATCGGATTGGAAAGCGAGGCGGAATCGCGAGGCCGAAGGCCGAGCGATTCCGCCGAGTACATTAATAGCAAAAAATTACTAAAAAAAACTGTGAAATAAAAAAAAAGTTTTAAAAAACATAAAACCGACTTCCTAAAAAAAGGAAAACTAAAAAACTATTCAAAATAAAAATATAAAAACCGCCTTCAAAAATATATGAAATAAAAACCTAAAAAAAAAAAAAACGAACCCTAGAGTTGAAGGCGGTGCTAAAGCAAGCAAAAATTATGCATGAAAGAAAACATGAGTGGATGATAATATCCTTTGTGATTTGTAAAGCAAGCAAAAATGATGCATGAAAGAAAACATGAGTGGATGATAATATCCTTTGTGATTTGTGTAGCCTTTTTAGCACCGCCTTCAACTCTAGGGTTCGTTTTTTTTTTTAGGTTTTTATTTCATATATTTTTGAAGGCGGTTTTTATATTTTTATTTTGAATAGTTTTTTAGTTTTCCTTTTTTTAGGAAGTCGGTTTTATGTTTTTTTCTTTTATTTTTTACTGGCCTAAGAAGTGTGAATGTTCGAAATTAATTTCTTTTATTTTACTTTCTCGACATTACTTATCTACACTTACTTCAACAATATTAGAATATGTAATGTACATAAATAAGCATCAAAAAAGATGAAAATTATGAAAGTCCACTTCAGTTATCGCAGGTGCGGTATCAATCAACTAGTCACTCCCAAAGTGGGTTTTAGAAATTATAGTTTTACACTCACAAGAAAATATTGTACTTCTTACTTTATGTACTTGGATTCGAGGCCCACTTCAGATATTCTAGTACGGGCTGAAATTTTTTCTTTCATAATTTTTCTTCTCTATTTGCTATGCTTCAATGTGAGAGATGTTTCTATACATAGTGTCTCCCTGATTAAATATTCAACTATTTTTGAACATAAAATTTAAATTTAAAATGCAATCTCACACTGCATCTCTCCCCGTGCATGTCGTAAAAGGCGACTAAGGGATATGACTCCCTTCTTATATTACTAGGTGGTAGGGTTTAACCCGCCCGGGTTGGTACCACCGCACTGAATGAAAGGTCGGTCGAAACGGCTATGTAAATAGTTTGTGTTTTCCGTCCAGTTCAGTGTAGCCGGCACGACCGAAGGGAAGCACTGACGTGGCACCAAGTTCACCCGGTGTTATGGGCTGACATCACGGATGTTGTAGGTGATGAAGCCAACCGTGTCAGTTTCCAAAAAAAAAAATCTAAGCACAGGAAAATATGTTTGTTATACATAGATAACTTTTCCCAATGGCTTAGGCAGAGATAACAACCCTCCAAGGTCCTGACATAATACCTCTGGCGCTATTCTACAATCATTATATTCTTCAACATACTCATCAATTTCGAGTATATTATTACGTTTTTATCATGAGATCACGGTCGGCAAGATCCAGTTCGCCATAGACCCTAATCCACATAAAGTAGACAAACTTAAAAATATGCATTTCGAGCTTTGCTGTTAGTTATTTTATAGCCATTGGCGCCAGGATGTTCCGGCATTCACCGAGGGTCTCGGCGGAGGTACGCTAGTAGATGTAGAGATAACGGAAGTTTTCCTTCCTTAGCTCTTATTGAAATACGTAAAAAAATCAAACAAATAACTAAAAAAAATAGAAGACGCATCAACTCGCGAAACAGGTGAAAAGTCATTACAAATCGCGCGCACAAAGACTATAGCACCAATACATGATCAACAGCTATATCACACTTATGCACTCACGATACTTTATCAATACGTGTGTTATGTATGTATGACTTATGAGTTTATGAGCTGTCATGTAACGTGTATGCATAATTGTAGGTTTGATTTGAGGATAAAGAAACTTGTATGCTTCAATTATTAATTTTGAATTTGGATATCAACTGACTGATCAAAATAATTCTGTGACGAACAAAAGAATGTCGTTGGTTAGTTGCGACATCGTGTGACGTATTCGTTAGAGAAACGTTAATAGAGATCTCGTCGCCTTATGTATTGTATTGCGGTGAAAGCTCTATTTACGTATAGCGAACTATATCTATAGGCTTTCTCTGTGGTTGGTTTCATGTTACATTTCGAACAACCGGCCAAGCGCACCGAGGGTTCCGTATCGCCATGTCATGGTCAGAGCCACTCACGCCATCTATGGATTAGTTAAAATGCTTCATTCTGTTTTCGGTAGATGACGCGCATACACTTTTTAGTTTATTGTATGGGGACCCGGTGAATTTTTTTACTTTTTCTTATTTTTATTATTTGTTGTTATATCGGCCATTATACCACATATTCTGTGAAAATTTCAACGAGCTACCTATTACGGTTCAAGAGATACAGCCCTCGGACAGACAGACGGACAGACAGCGTTGGATTAGTAATAGGGTCCCGTACGACGGATACGGAACCCTAAAAATGATCAAAATTTCTACATTATGTGTGTTATGAAATAGTGAGCAATGTAAATGTGGGTGGCGAGTTCAATGCATAGTACGTACCTAACTAAGGAAAAGTTACAAGGCGGTGAAAGAAAAAGGTTACTTTTAAACTCGCTATCTAGCCGGATTTAAAACTTAAAATTTACTGTCGTTTCCACAATCAAGGCAATCGATTTCAAATTTCTCAACAACGATGTTTGCGCTTGACTCAGCTTAAACACCAGAATATTCATATACTCTATGAATAATAATTATTATACGCACGAGCCATTGCTATGGCTTTGTAAAAGCAACATAAAGGCAAGGTTGTACTTAGTTATTGATTTAGTGGTCGCGGGTCCGCGCTCGGTAGTCCAGCGGCTGGTGGCGCGAGGAACGGGGAGGGACGATGAGGGGCGCGAGGGGCGGCGGCGGAGGCTCTCGCGGACGGAACACGAAAACGCTTTCGACGATGTCTCGCCGCGCGCCGCCGCCGCCCGCCGCCGCCGTCGCGTCCCCGCCGCCGCGCCGCCCCGACGCGACCGAGACGCCTCCACGCGGCGCGCGGTTGAGTCCAGCCGGCGACTCATTCTACAATCCTAGAATGTTTAGGTGTCCTTTTTCTGAGGCGATGAAGGAGTATGGTAAACAATATATGGTGTAACGTGAAATCCGAACCACGGTGAACTGCAACGGTCGAACGGCCACCCATCCAAAGTCTAACCTCGCGCTCGTAGAAAATATAATTAGATGAGAGAAGACAGCGTAGCGGTGACGCGACCCTCGGCACCAGCGCCGTTTTTACGCGCAGGTCATCTCGGCTGCAGCCTAGGGGCCCGCACCACAAAGGGGGACAAAAAGAAAATGGATTAAAAAAAAATCTTTTGAAATACTGTGGTGAGGACCCCCATATACCTAATCATAAGACACGACGAAACCCTACTATATAACTAGGTAATTGCATGACGTAATAATTATCTTCTTACCTACATTATTATGTAGTTACGTACGTACGTTATACGTAATATAAAGGAGTATTATTAAAACTAAATACCTACAGTAGGTATACTAAAAAAAACGTTCTAGCGATAATAGTTTTCTTTTCAGGTTTTTAGTAATAAAATTTTCTTTAAAATACGATTTTAAGGTTCTCCAGAAGGGTCCGCACCACACGTACAGCCTAGGGTTCTACAGATCCTAGATTCGGAACTGTCAAAATTTCACGACACCGAAATTGAAAGAAAAAAAAATTATAAATACATAACACAAAAAAATAAAGGCAATAGCCGGCGGTACGGAATCCTCCGACTCGACCTTGGCTGGATTTTTTTATAAGTGCCTTTGCTTTCCACGCTTTCCACACAAAGACTTGAGTTTGTTCAGATATACCCGCACATAGGTACAGGCCTAAGCAACTCATTAACGATGGAAATTGGTAATATCTAGTGTAGTAAGACAATCCGATGGTTGCTGATGCCCGTAGAAAAAAAATGTTGACGTCCTTACGCGGACACAACTATGAAAAATTACTTGTCCGACAAGTTGAACGTCCGAGTTTAAGTGCTCGCTAAGTGTATTTACGGAAGTTGACTGTCGCGTCGCCGCGTGTCGTGCGGTGGAGTTCGCAGACGCGCGAGTAAGTGGGTGCTGTATTGACAACCTTAATAATGTCTCGCGCACTCTGATCGATTATCCCAGCACACGCCGTTCGCTCTGTTCACTCGTAATGAGTTGATTCTTAAGAGCCAGCTCGTTTCGTAATGAACGAGTAGACCAGCTATCAATGCTTGGAAAACGCTCTTAAGCCTGTATCTATAGTATAGATACTGCAAATCTTTAATAAATTGTGTTACGAATATTGCGGTCACGTTAGTGTTCATCGGGGTGGGTATACGACAGGCTTGGTTTTTATTGAAGGTATATTCTCTGCGCCAACGAAATTCGTACGACTTTGAGGTAATTAAGGAATAAATAATAACTCATCCTGAAAATTCAAATTTTATAATAATACATAGTAATTTGTTTCTTATAAAAAAATAGGAACATTGTCAGTTAGCCATAGAAAATTATAATGTAGAAAGTTTCAGGCATATAGGTAATATGATACTTACACATTTCACGACATGGCTACTACACAACATGTCATTGTGGTCTACAATAGTTATTTTTTTTTTCTCATTTTCTGTACGCAAACGTAAAAAACGACTCAATCAACCCAGGTAACCCATTAAGCCCGAATGTTCCTTATCTAAGTTGCTATTTATCGCACAAAAAATCGTCCCATGAAAATCCCCGGTGCTATTTCCTAAAGTCCGTCTCCACGGAAACCCCTTATGCCTTCTGGCTGCGTTCGGTCGGTCGGCGCGGCGCGGGCGCGGCGCGACGACATTCTAGCCCAAGAGCTAATGGATACGAAATATTTTTAAATTCTAATCCGAAATACTGGTCAAGCGATACATTTTTCTTCTTCGTGGTTTTCATTTAAGGCCACGTAATTTTTCGATCAGCATAAATAAATTATGAGCGATATAATTGCTTACAAAGAAAAACACAAAGAAGCATAAATAAATAATACCGTGTGGGGCCGGTACTTTAAAATAATAGCCTTTAAATTACTAGGTGGTAGGGTTTAACCCGCCCGGGTTGGTATCACCGCACTGAATGGAAGGTCGGTCGAAACGGCTATGTAAATAGTTTGTGTTTTCCGTCCAGTTCAGTGTAGCCGGCACGAACGAAGGGAAGCACTGACGTGGCACCAAGTTCACCCGGTTTTATGGGCTGACATTACGGATGTTGTAGGTCATGTAGCCAAACGTCAGTTTCCATAAAAAAAAAATATTATTGTAAGTCTGCTTAGTCTGGTCTGCCAAGGAGTGTAAAACTGTACATTCCAGTCCCTACAAGGACTTGGCGCGGCAGACTATGCCCAACAAAGGATTTTTTTGTCGATTGAGCTATTGATGAAACCAAAAACTTAGTGTATATATAAAAAGGTTTAATAATAATAAAATTTTGCAAATATATGCTAAGACGAAAATTTTAAACATTCGTCCCGAAGCATCACAGAAAGTCCATGGGCATCGTTAGACATCTACTTGTAGGTGAAACGATGCCACATGTCGCGCTACCCATAAAAAAAAGCAAAAGTTTTCACTTGAAACCGTGGGATTAGCTATAATTTTACGCTATAAAGCTTATTACCATTTCGGGAGGAATAAACGTCATCGAACAAACATAAATACATACTCGTACATACCTAGTAGAGAGCAGATTGAAGTGTTATTTACATTACATAAGAATCAACCTTCCTGCGTCAGCTCTCGGACTACAAAGCTCGTCTGCAGTCCGTGACGCACTTCCGGCCAGTAACCCCTCTCCTGTCGCGGCTCCCCCCGCCCCGCGCCGCGCAGCGAGGACTCCCCCAATACCTGGAATAGAGCCTCCGGTTCGCGGTACCGCGGTGGACGCAATACAGGTGCACAAAAAAACTCGGCGGGTCTCCGTCTGAGTGGAATTTATATGGTTCAGATTTCGAGATAATATGAAAGGATGGAAGACGATATTGCGAAATGATGTCAAAACAAGTACATATATGGATGGCCGTTTTTTTGGGACAGATATTATAAGACCAAATAACCTCGTTTGAACGGAATGCAACATCAGTCACATAGTTTAAAACCCTGCCAAGAGCGAGTCCCACTCGCGCACCGAGGTGTCCGTAACACCACGTAATTAGCTAGTTTTTATTATTTGTTGTTATACTTTATTTAGAGTTTGCATTATAACCACACCAAGTTTGACGTTTGTATGTGTTAACGTTTTTACAAGAGAGTAAAAACAAAACAAAATTATGGGGTCCCCATTATTTTTTTTACTTTTTTATATTATTTGTCAGGATATCCATAATAAATAACAGAAATTCAGCAAACATTTCAACCTGCTACCTATTACGGTTCAAAAGATACAGCTCTTTGAAGATATGACAGACAGACGGACAGACGGACAGACGGAAAGCGTAGGCATAATATAGGCTTCCGTACGGATACGGAAACCTAAAAACCCATTATAATTTTAATAAAACAGTATGTCATGTATGTTACCGATAATTGTTAATCTCATATTAGAAACATATACCTAGATTATTTTAAATTTAAAATATATTTTATCTCACAATGCAAAGTGACAAAAGGCGGACTTAAATCCTAAAGCAATTCTCTACCAGTCATGCCTGGTACTTAGTATTGTATAAGTAGTATATGTATTAGTATTATATTCTTTATTGAAACACCATTTCATTACATAATAATAGGTTATGTATAAATTAAATAGTTTTATTTACACCAATATTTGGCTTTACATTTTTATAATATATTTTTGTACACAATAAATAAAAAAAGACATATTTTAAATAATATTTTGACTTTTATTAGTCGTCGTCAGTTAACAAAATTTTAATAATAGGTAAAATTGCGAGCTTAATGCCGTGCGGTGAGGCATTCCATTCTGCCTAACCTTGGGGATGTGGGAACTGGGAGAAGAAATTGCAGGCGAATAAGAATATTTTGTGGCAATGTATTAAACTATAAAGAAATATGATAAATAACAAGCGGATCCTACATAAATACTCTAAAGAATAATACAACCTTTTTTAGTTACTATTTAGCATTTAACTAAGCAATCCCAAACAAATGTTTTCTGTACAAAATTAAATTGTTGAATTCAATCATTTAAATCGTCTCTTAATAAGCATTTAATTGGAGGTTATTGTATGTTGGAAGGCTTTTCCCACATGGTATATGAAACACAACAGTATGGATAAGTCCATCCCTTGCTCGTAATTATGCAATATTTGTATGTGTGTGTGTAGGTTGAGAGAGCGCGGTTACTGCATGCGGGATGTATGTAATTAATCAATCAGCGTGAACTCTGCCCGCTTGGAACTAACATCACCAGAAGCCGGGCTGATCGATAGCATGCGTTGAATTTTAGGTCGGCAGGGCTTAATTAGCAATTGATTGTTTTTATAATTTAAGAAAATCTAACTCACTCGCCATCATTAGTGTGCGTCTAGTGAGATAAAATTGTGATGCTGGTAACCGCTCTACTTAAGAACGACATCCGTCATAATAGGCATCGAATAGAAGTGTTTAGCTAAAGGTGAAAAGGAGCGTTTGGATTGTTTCAATAATATTGGAAACATTAAAGTCGTGTATAAACTGTTTATAATTTATACTAGAACTTCGCTATTAATCCTATTTTACGCGGCTCCGCTCACGTAAAATAGGATTAATAGAAAATCGGATTTCAATTGGAAATCATCAAATTTTCTCCGACTGTGTTCGCTTTCGGCCCCACTGCTCAGTTCGGCGGACGTTGAATCTTATTATATGTAAGGATATTTTCAATGCGCACGGAAGCATTTAAAGTTTCAAAAATAAAAGCAACGTTACGGTTAGTATGTAAACCAAATTATGTACCGAGTTACATTAGTTAGTTTAGGGATTGCGTACCTACCAGAAAAATCTGGTTTCTGTAGATGCGCTAAAAAAATGTCAAAAAATCATATCAGTCTATCTTTTGCCTGACTGCAATATAAACATATGTGGCGTCATCTATTATTTAATAGCTTGAATGTTTACTAATGTATTATTAGTACGTTTGGAATTTTTGTTTAACTTTAATTTGTCTTAATTTTTTACTTTTACATTTTTTTACGTGATGTCGTCACGTCTTATAAATTGATGAACACCGGCTGCACACACGAAAAAGTGTCACGTTCCATCTGAACCTGTGTGTGCAAGCGAGAGCGCGTAACAAGCGATAGAGAGGCATATAAGGAGAGTTGGAAATACAAAATATATTTGTCCGTCTTTTGCGAGCCTCGAACCCGCGGTCCCTGCCACCAATATTTTGTGACCGACCAGACGTCTTAAACCACCCGGCTAAATGGGTCATGTACTAGTGAAGCGAATTCGGTCACCAGTAGGTGAGATTCTGCAGTTAGGTAGGTGTTGCAACGTTGTAGTATGCGCTTTGATATGTAGCTGGCGTAAATTAAAAGTTTATATTGATAATTAATCTTTATTTTCACATTTTTATCATGTACTTAAATTAATTTTACAATTTTATATTATACAAAAACTTATAAAAATACACAAAATTAATAAAAATCTAAATAAAAACGGTAAATATCTGCCGGCGGCGGGAGGCAGGGCTCCAAGCACGCCGGTGGGTGCAGGCCGTGGCTACGGAGCTCTCCGGGACGACGCGAGACATGCTATGAGCGATAGGTGGTGGTACTAGACACTTAGGCCACCACCACCCCCATCCCGGAGAGCTCCGTATCCGTCGGACTGCGGGGCGACGTCACACAGCTCTTCTATCTTTGTTGGCCCTCTTGCGTGCGTCGCTGTTGCGCACGGCGCTGCACCGGTAGCGGAGGCTGCAAGCGCGACACAGGGCCGCGATAGCCCCAAGCTAACCGGTGGCGGCGGACTTCGTCCCGTCGTAGCTGGTGTGGCGGGGCGTGTCCCTGGTTCGTCATCCTCACCGGCAGACGCGGGCGATGGATTAGCGAACTGTGGTGGATTGGGTGCGCTGGTTGCGAAAGAAGCAGCAGGTCTTGTAACTGGATCCGGCCACACCGCGAGGAGGGCGAGGCGTGTTGACTGGGACGCACGACGTCACTTGTCCCTCCTCTGACACAGCGGGGTGGTGAGGGGCTGAGGCGGTGTCGCCGGTAATCCACTGCCGAGGCTGTCGGGTAACCGGTTTTATAAAATTTTAATTTTTTTCAAATCTTCAGAAAAAAAATTTACCCCGTCATTGTGACAGCTTTTCTTCTTAATATTATTAGTTTTTAAAGTACTCACATTTGCGATTTAAGAATTAAACTTCTAAGCACGAGAAAGTATTATAAACTGATTTTGTATCTGACTTCGCACTTTATATACTTTATGACGTCATCACGTAAAACTATCGTCCGTAAACCGACTTTACAGAAAACCAATTTTTTTTATTGTTGGTTGGCATATTCGTCATAATAACACATATTCTGCGAACATTTCAACCGGCTACATATTACCGTGCAAAAGATACAGCCCTAGGGCGGGAGGACAAGCAGATAGGCAGACAGACAGACGGCGTATGCTTAATAATAGGCTTCCGTACCGATACGGAACCCTAAAAATAAGTGCGGGACTAACGATTGATGTATCAACATCACTCGCAAGTGTGACGCATCACTGTGACTTTAAATTACCAAACCGAAATTTACTCCAGAATAATTTTCGGGGTCCCGGTAAAGATGTTTACACATAAACGACAAAACCATATGTCAATTCAAATCAAATCATAATAAAAATTGCTTTATGTATGAATAAACACATAATATAACATACGTAAACAATTTAATAAAAATTCAATAATAACAAAATATATGTGTGTAATTGCATTGAAAGTAATGCAACTGGGTTGCATTTACCCGACCCACGCCGCGTTCACCGCTCACTATCTGTAGGGTATATAATCTGAGCCTGCCCGTATACCAACCAACCATGCGGTCTTATCTATGTGTTAGTTGCTTCATAACTACGTCACACGACTACCAGACATGGACGTGTTAGCGACCAGGTAATGCTTTTAAAAGCAGTCTTTTTGGAATTTCTGTTTGCATTTACACCTTTAATTGTATAAACCCATATGAATAAGTTAGTCACGGTGAGGAATTAAATAAAGATGCTTGCTCCGTAAAATGCGAGAAATCTGAACGTTTTTATCGGAGATAAAGCAATATTTTTACATTTTGATTGTTGCCATAATAGTAATTTTGGAGTAAGAACCAAATTTCTGAATTGGCATTCTTAACTAAGGAAATCTAAGTTCATATATAAATGTTGAAGTCGTTGTATTAATAGCTTAATTGTTTTGCGCCTTATTCCGGGATAAATGCTAATAAATAGACCTAACGTTCTCTATTGCATACATTATTTAGTTAATGCTTGAATATTTTAACTTAATTACGAAAAATACGTTATACATTATATACATAGGGTTCCGTAATTTATTCCATTTTTTTTCCAAAATGTTATGCCTTCACACATTTTATGCCTACTATAATATATAGATATGTACAGAGTTATGCAAAAAGTTACAGTTAAAAAAAATACCACATATAGGTATGTAGGCAACTTTAATTAGATAAATTTACGGTAATTAGGGCAAAAGTCAGACATGACGTAAACATGTACTTTCAAAATTATTCCTTACACACTATGGAATAAATATGTACTTCTTATAAAAGAGATCTCTGTTCATATAAAAAGGTAGTAAAAAAATAACATAAAACATTTGATGGTGATCTCATCGTGAAAATAAGATAGCGTGTCTTATATTATGTATGATTATCACAACTCACGTTCTATTACATAAGTACCTATTTGCATTTGTCATAAATTTTATATTGTAGATAAAACTAAATAAGCTTTACCACGACTTTACCTAAATGCCCACCAATATATTCTAACTTAGATAATTTTCATAGGCAGGTACCTATCTTAGGTGCATAAAATGTTTCGTAAAGCACCACTGCTCTCTGAATCTGTGACACAAACATTATGCAACTGAATAGTTGAGGGAAATTTGATTTGTTTTGTTAACTATTGAATAGAACATCAAATGATGTACCTACAGTCCGAAATTCTGAATAATTATGTACCTATATGAATATACTTGTAGGTACTGTACGGGTACACTGTCTTGCGTCTGCCGGCCAGTCTTTCACTTTGGGCAATGAATGAATGTTCTTAGCACTCAAAACCAAATAACAATAAGGCCTAATTACTTCTTCATTGTTGAAATACTTCAAAAAGAAGCTTAAAACCCACCAAACTATATAGTCTGTAAGTTAAATGTTGATAAGCTGAATGTAATCCTTCTCAGAACCGGTAGCTCTGAGTCTTGTGAGAGAAACACGATTCCCACGCTATTTAGACGTGTTCTGAGGAATCAGTCGGCCTGCAAGATTCAAGAAGAGGCTCGGGAGCGAGTAGCTAACTAGCTATACACTAGGTACCTACGGAGAACAAAAAGTCTGCGTCAAATAGATACCTTTTCGTGTTCTAAAATTTATTTTTCTCGTTATTATAGCTGAGAAAATTTCATTACTTCTATTTTGGGAAAATTAATTAAACGTGAAAATCAGTAGAAATAAACACTAAATCACACTTAACATACGACTGGAACGAGTCCTCATCATATTCTTGATCTTACCACATATTCGGTGATCGTATTGTATTAATATTATGAAATATAATTTCAAAAGTACATCAAAAATATAATTATGCAGAAAACGAAAATGGATAACTAAATTAAATAAAAATATTCCTGTATTGTTTTTGTTTGGATATATTTTTTTTTTCGGGCATCGACCTGAAAAATAATAGTGTGATTTAGGGTTGAAGCCACTTCTTACTAAGTGTATGTTAAACAGGATCATACAAATTGCACACTCGCATATTTATCCGGGAGTTAATATTAGTAATGAACGAAACCCTGTGCGAGTACAACACGTTATTTCGTCCAATTTTTTGTGTAATAAAAGCTTTATTCGCTTGGGCAGCATTTACCTATCGCTCATTAGCGAATGAAAATACAAAAAAATTAAAACCCTCTTAACGAGGCGTGACCAGTAATTGGGCGTAATTGTATTATACGTACTACGAATTCCTTATAGTTTTTATTTTACCGAGGACCTAAATGTGATAATCACATAATGATAAGCATGAAGCTAGATTTTCAGTTATAACTGGTCCAAGATATTTGGCATTATAATTTCGTTTCCTTTCATATCAACGTGATATTATCAATGAACAGATCTGAGAAATTGGTGCGTTTTGTTATAAATAATTATATTGTTTGTGTTATAGATATTAAAGCTTATTACATCATTCAGATCAATCCGCCATTTTGCATTGTCTAATGTACTTTAAGTTTTCCAATGCAAATATGTATATGAGCGAAATACAACATATTTATATGAGATTCAGCTCGGTACTGCTTGCACGATTCACATTAAAATTTGTTAATAAATGTTTATTAGTTAGTGTTTAGATTTAGGCACTACCTGATCAAAGCCAGCGCGAGGCCTGTAGCAAATGATATCAAGGGGCCCTTGCTTTGATATAGGAACAAAACAATCACCATCGCCACTAATTATAGGGGATACGTTCCGGAGACGCGGGGCCCCTGGGAGACACGGAGCCCGTAGCACTTGCTACTCCTGCTAAATGGCTAATCCGGCTCTGGATTTAGGTAGGTTTAATTTTAATAAATAATGTTTCTTTTCATTTGTATGTGTCACTAGAAGAGAAATAGCTTTGTAATTATCACGAGATATGCAATCACGTTGTGAATTTTGAAAAATCGCAAGTTCATTACGGAAAATGACTGACTATGTATGTATGTATAGGTTCAATAAAGGTATGGCTACTTCGTCAGATAACATTGTGGGTAACTTCCTACATTCAGGTATTGCACCACCACCACAACTATTCATTCCTTGTCTATTATTCTTAAACAATGCCGACATTGTGGAAGATTGCCTTTTATTTTTGAACGACCCTTAAGACAAAAGAGATAATTATGAAACAGGTGGGAGGACATTGTACCTTATGGAAGGAATCTACCACTTAGGTTAGCCAAGTACGGGTTGTTGAAAAAAATTATATCTTTCGAATTATCACTTTTAAAAGATTACCATCGAGAGATATAATGTATTGCAACATTTTAGTATAATTTTTTTATTTAATTTCGATAAAGATTCGGAATTTGGTCAAGTTAATAATTACAAAGAATAAGAATTTGTAATTTCGAAAAACTATCGTTGAGATTTGAGGAGAATAAAGAAAATTGTACGCTTCCAGCGTTCCTACTACTTTCGGTTTGCTAAAGTTAACATTAAATTAAGATAAACATTAATTTATCTTTAATTATATTATTATTGTTACTTTTTTTATCAAAAGTCTAATTTGTCTCACAAACAGATTGCCAGGTAAAGACACGTCATACGGTAATAACAAGGTTGGCACGTGCGCATACTTCACGCAACTCCTCCAAGTTTGCGCAAATAAAGCGACAACCGCTCTCCAGATAGTCTTCAGCATCGACGGCAAAAACCAAACACAATAGAAAGCTCCCTACAAATATTGATATATCATTGGCGAGATGTCCCGCCCTTTATCCAGCTCGACTAATTGCTCACCCGTAAGAAAGGGATCTCTATACGGATATCACTATAGCACGGGCGAGACAACAAATGCCTACCGCATCGAGGGGGAATAATGCGCCTATAAATAACGCAAACGAGAAGTGCGCAGGCGCCATGCGTTTTTTTCTGGCTGTCAAGTCGGAGCGGCGAGTTTTGATAGTTGGCCATTGTTTCGTTTAAAGTTATTTGAGATTAAGATAAACCGCTGAATTAGGTATTATCGAGTGAGACCAACTGATTGCTACATACATACATACATACATAGCGTCACGCCTGTTTCCCGGTGGTGATTGCTATTAAGGTTTATTTGATGGTACGGGCATTATGATATATTGGATTAACTTTAAGATACATTGGCTCATAAAGATATTAATTAAAACTAAGTAACCCATTCAATTACGAGTACATAGACACATTTAAGCACATATAAATGTATAAAATGTTCTTTATGTTAAGTATTTTCAGCCTATTTTCAGCAATTACTCACATTTTAACTGTTTATTATTATAACATTTAAACTTAAAAGCATAAATTAATGGGTTTATTCCATAAATCCTTACAAAAGAACATCGATCCATCGACATTGTTCGAAAACATTCCATTTCGTGGATTTAAATTTAAAATTAAAATGTATGTAATATTTTAATTTTAAATTTAACTCCATTCGAGCATTCGGTCACATTTCGACAAGTGCCGGTACTTTCTCAGAAGACTTGTCTCTCAATATGTCCAATGCACTGGATAAACAGCAGTGTGGCAATAAAGCTAGAGAGTTTATAGCGCTGCGCTGGCAAAACACGCTGAAGGTATGAAATTGTGATTTTCGCGAGATAACGTCGGACGAGTTTGTTATCGATATCGGTAAATTATTAATATAATGCTTCGAGATAAGTATCCTGTACGTACGGTCCTCGGTCCTACGCTTCCTGCCAGGGATACAAAGTTGCACCTGGTTTTCTTTCGACGAAATAATTATGTACATGATATAATATCTATATGTAAATTATTAAAGAATATTACATGAAACATGTAAACGATTACTTATCTATACATATAGCGTTAATTTACATTATACTTTATAGTACACTATTCTCGAGCGCTTTGTTCCATTTATATAATTATATCTATTTGAAAGTCTCATAAAATCCATATCTAACTAAATGAAGTACTGCAAACACTGGCGGCTGGTCCTAAAGTGCGCTCGTGCGCCGCACTACCATACCACGAGAAGTCTTCACTTCACTCAAAATAAATAATACCTTACAACATACTACATTAAAACCATAAAGATCGTACTCCAAATAAATACGAATGTGAATTCGACCTTATTTTATAGACCACAGGCACGTTTTTGCGAGTAACCGCGCGCGCCGTGCGGAATATAAATCGCACGCGGGTCTCCCATACTGAATGTATGGGGATCGGCAAAACACCGCTGGCGCGTGAGACAGAAGATACTTCATAGAAACAGTATGGGCCGAAAGGAGTTCTGCGTGCGGCGCACGATCGCCAAACAAGGACGCTATATCGTGAATACCCGCGCGTGCGACACGTCGCGTCGCGAGCGATTCGTTTTGCACAAGTCCGTCTTACAAACTCTTTGCCGTCTACCTAGAGTCAGCGCGCTGTCATGTGATGTCACATACCCGTTAGCGCGCGAATATTTAAAATGGGATATGGTTAGGTTTTATGCTTTCTGTCACGTGATACTGTGAATTAAGTGGTGCCGATATTTGCCTAAGCGTTGGTTAAAGGCAAGGCTTTACAATCAGGTGATCCCGGGTTCAATTCCTACTTTTCAAATGCTTTTATTTTTATATATTTTTTTTAAGTATTTTTGGACTGTTTTCTTTTTGAAAGCTGCAATAGTGTTCTGGTCTATGGGGTGTATTCATAAAGGTACTAAAAATAAGTTAAAAAACTTGTTTGGATTTTTTTTTTCTTGTTTTTTACAACTCATTGAGTGTCTTGAGAATATTCATACTAGGTACTTACATAATAAAACGCAGGCGTTTAAAAAATTCGGAAGTCCCGATCTTAAAATAACATGACGGGAATGTGTTGGGAAATTTGGTATTTAAGTAGGTAGGTACTTAGCGCACTACCGGTCACTGAAGTCACCAGCCGCCACTGACTGCAAATGATAACAATAAATGCTGAAGCCAAAATATCAAGACATTTTCGTCAAACATTATTTTAATGGTTTCATGTTCACCGTAGAGCGCGGCTTACCTGTCGCTAGGGGAGTGCGAAAATAAAAAAAAACCACTTCCTTTCCTTTTCGATGTCGAGAGCTAGTCGAAACTGTTTACACCTCACCAGACGCGGCGATCCGGAATTTGACAGGTTGATCCCAAATTGATGGTTTCGGAATCTGGGAGTGAAATGAAATCAATGATTGTTTTAAACGTGGGTGTCGCTGGGTTGGGCTCAACGTGACAAGTGTTATTAATTTAACGTACGATTTTCTTTCACTAGGTGTGTAAAATTGGCAAGTAAATTTTAATTTCTCTACGGACTGAATCTTACCAATATATTTTGTCTATCCCATTCTTTCAATATGTTTCATATTTTTTTACATTTGCTAAAATACTTTTATTTATGAATACTGACACGGTTGGTTGGCTACATCACGTACAACATCCGTGATGTCAGCCCATGACACCGGGTGAACTAGGTGCCATGTCAGTGCTTCCCTTCATTTCATGTCGGCTACACTGTATTAATACTATATTAATTACACTTCTTAATCAATTCATCTTGATATTATCAGTGAGTGACATTATCTAAAAAACTGTTGTGATATTATTGTCATTGACAATAAATTATTTTTATTTACAATGGAACCTAGGCGCGCATCATACCCCGGGATTAAATATCGTTCATTAAAAAAAAAAAAAAAAAAAAAAACCCGTATCAACCACTCATATGTCATAACATAAATATCAACACCATACATAAGATATTATTGTCATACATATAGCCTACACATGCGGTTCGACAACCAAATACCGAAGCAAAATCCAGTTTCGGCGAGCTAGTGTCGATTCTAAAATGCAAATTATGACTGTATCTACTATGGTACACCTGCATAATATAGTTGATGTCTCCAAGAAACGTGGATTTCAGTCGCGTAATTATTTAAATTCATTTATATGTGTATAGAAAGATAGAAATACTTAATTGCTGCAAAACCATTTTACATAAACAAGCACAACATAACAGTTTACACTAGGTGCAAATATGTAATGATATTTTTTTAAATATGTTTTTGTTTTTTTGTTTACGTACTTGTAACAAAAGTTCTAGCAAATTTTCACCAGCCTAGAGCTGATGCAAACTTCTAAATATTTATAACAAGGATGAATGACAGGAGGATGCATGCGACGACGTCCAGGCCTCTGTGGTGTCGGACGCGGACGCGACTCACACGTGGACGCTAGCGGCAATAAATTTGCCAGCGGACGGACAAAAGCGTCATTAGGACATAAAACCCTAATGGACAACCGTCGCGCGCGACTCACTCGGTAAGGAGGCGGCGGCGGGGCGGCGCGGTGGCGGCGCGGGGGCGGAGCGGCGGCGGTGGCCGGGAGGGGAACATGGGACAAGGCGCCCGACTAATGACCTGATCCGCCGTCCTCATCAATAAGTTCTTAAAAAGTTCTACATTGATAGATTTCTAAATAATAATATTCGATACATCTCATAAAGGCCATAATGTTTTTGTCCGTTCATTTGCGAACCGGAACCAGTGATCAGATTGTGATGCGATTTTTGAGTCGATAAACCCCAAATATCAGACAAAACCGTTACAGTAAAATCTGGTTTGCCCTCTTGTTATAATAAGTATGACTTTTATTTCGAGATTTAGTTTGGAGACCATTGAACAAATTTAAGCATCTAACTTGGAAAATCATGGAGTAAGTGCCGATGAAAAGTAAGTAGTGGCATGGTAAAAACTTCAGACAGGAACAAGGTGCAATTGGCCCACGTCGCAGGTATAAAGGGCAATGTATCAAACCTCTTTTCTTTATGGAAACTGACACGGTCGGTTGGCTACATCACCTACAACATCCGTGATGTCAGACCATAACACCGGGTGAACTAGGTGCCATGTCAGTGCTTCCCTTAATTTCATGTTGGCTACACTTAACTGGACGGAAAGCACGAACTATTTACATAGCCGTTTCGACCGTGGTTTCATACAGTGCGGTGGTACCAACCAGGGTGGGATAACCTACAGTTTTACGTGGAATCCGAACCATGGTCAGCCTCCAACGGTCGAGCGGTCACCCATCCAAGTACTGACCTCGCTCAAGGTTCCGACCGCACCACTGAGCTAAGGAGGCTGACGAATATAGCGCGTGGTATGTATGTCATTTTACTTACATACATACATACCACGAGCTGTATCCCGACAAGCGGGTAAGCAGAGTAATCGGTGTTGTGCTGCAGGTAATCTTGTAAATTACAGCTCAACACCGACCACCACGTGTAGTGTTGATCAACCTGTAGTGCTTGATCATTTATCTTTTCTTTATGTCACTTATTTTGTATATATATACTCGTATGTTTATTCAGATTACATAGGCAAATCATCAAATTATGTAAAATGTCATCACATTATAACATAAAAATAAATAAATACGTATAAAATGTATAATAATGTATATTGTCGATAGCACCGATAAATAATTGACAACAAACGTTGATGTTCGTACCTGCCTTGTATCGCTTCACTAGTTCTATGGCTTAGACCCATTATCCTCAATGGAAAATGTCGCAATGATTAATGGCTAGAAGGTTCAATACCTACTATGGTTACCCCGTCGTTACAGCCTAGCAAACCTGTGCTAATATTGCACACTCGTTTTGTACCGTGTGGGGCAAAAGGCGTATGTCGTAAAAGGCGACTAGGGATATGACTCCCTTCTTATATTACTAGGTGGTAGGGTTTAACCCGCCCGGGTTGGTACCACCGCACCGAATGAAAGGTCGGTCGAAACGGCTATGTAAATAGTTTTTGTTTTCCGTCCAGTTCTGTGTAGCCGGCACGATCGAAGGGAAGCACTGACGTGGCACCAAGTTCATCCGGTGTTATGGGCTGACATCACGGATGTTGTAGGTGATGTAGCCAACCGTGTCAGTTTCCATAGAAAAAAAAGTCTGCCCTCCATCCATACTCGCGCCAGAACTGCAGACGCTCGTAACTAACGCAGGTATGTGAGGAATGCAGCAGGCGTCGCTCGACGACACAATAGGCGCCTGAGCGCAGGCGCGACATACGGCACCGTACCTCGCCCGGAATGAGTAAGTGGCGCCAATGGTTTATCACCCCTACCCGCTCTCACACCGCCGGCAGGTAGGCGGGAAGGGTAGTTACGACATTACCAAGTAAGATATAACGAGTGGCTAATATTCTGAATGAAAGTTGAATAAATACTATAACAATAAAAAAAAGGCTACATACAATACAGGATTACGGTTTGGGCTGTTTATCTAAGAGAGGAAGGAGTGTCGCCAATGATTAATCATCGCTCCAGTCATCGCTTACAGGTAGTCGAACGAAGGGTAGGTAGTCGAGTAAATAAGACGAATTTTAGCAATTATTTTTCGGGGGGGCAAAACTCATTTACCCACATGTATAACTGTACACCATTGAATATAAAAATGGTCGCCATCGCAGGGGCCAATTATTGCCTCCTTTAGGATGTACATATTGACGTCCTTATGTGACTAATGGTACCGTAATTGAGACGGCAAACCATTCATTAGCTCCACATCCCTTCCTATACTGCAGGAAAGACGAAATGTTCTTTCAAATAATATATATGCGTAGGCTCTTCGCATCATACATATACAGGTTGTTTCAGGAAAGGCTTGAGAAACTTCAGGAATAGAAAGTAACCATTATTAGAAGAAAAAAATCCTTATCACTCAAATCGAAATTCCGTATTTTGTTTTTTCATACAAAAATTTAAAATTGTATAATAAAAACTCGACGGACAGTGAGCCTAGGGAAATTTGGAAACATGGCTGTCTAGGTCTAGGGAGTGCAATGACCTAGTCCAGTCCCCTTTTTTCTTTTGATGTCATTAAATTTTATGTGTTTAGAATTTACTTTATAGTTCTTCTAGTTAAGCATGCAAGTTAGTAATTTTATTTTTATTTAATAACCACCAAATCTCGATGAAACGATTCTCGATTCGAGCTTTTTGTCTTCAAATATGGACCCCTTTCGAACCCTGAAGTTACCAAACCTTATCCCGAAACATCCTGTATATCTGAAAAAAATATAGATTTAAAGATAAATGATAGATATGTATCACTTATACGGCCTACCATTATTAAAAGCTTGACTGACGGCGCTGAGTGTGCGAATTAAAAATAACGCGATATCAATTAATAATTACCGAAATTATTTCGGTTGGATGGTTGTTGAAATTAGCGAGCCTGATTATGAAGCTATTCGTTGAATTATATTACATTAGGTGATAGAGGTGACGTCAGATGAGGCGGGTCGACCGGTCCGCACTTCATCCGGGCCACTGTAAGTCATTAAACCGACGAGATGCCGCCGCCAGTGTGACCAGTTGTCAAAACAACTAGAAAACTTACCTCTTTGATTATCGCGTGACATCGTGGCCGTTGTCCATTCTTAAGTAAAATTCAACCGGCAAAAGTTTAGCCAAGTTGCGCTAAAAAACTTCTACCTTTATCTCTAAGTAACCTGCTATTCTGAACAATTTCTTGCGCAACCCGAAAACAATTGCTGAGGGAGCTGGGCAAGAGGCTGCGCGAATCGTGTGGGTACAGTCGAGCCGGGTCATTCCTCCTCCGGCGCGTGGATCTGCCCGTGCAGGTGCGGAATAGGGAGGAAGGGGGGGGGGGGGGGGGGGGGACAGCGAACGTCGTGGGGACCTCTCCGGCATCAGTGCCCATGGATGGGATTTTCTATCTCGTTTAATGGGCACCGACTTCGTTGATGGTTCCCAGCTGCATAGCTGAAATCCCGGCACACTTGGATGTTGTCAATTATTATTTATTTATGTTTATTTTTATTTTAATCACGTTTTAGTTTGGGTAATTTTAATTTATATGTTAGATTGATTATGTTATAAATAATTCTGTGATCAATTAAATAAAAATATTTTTTTCGCCTGGCATTTCAAGGTAAGAATAAATCCATCCATGATTTCATCCCATGTTCATCCATTTCAACTCCGCAGGGTCGTTGGATCTTTGTGTGTGTTCTATCGCCTGTACCACGGAGAGTGTTGCAAGGAGCTGCACGATGCAATCCCTCCATCCCCCATTCTACCATCTTTCCACGCGTAACAGGTTGGGAATGCATCCACACACTGTCGATATCCCCCCACTTAGGATAAATCGATCCTGTAAATCCTTTATTTAAAGGGTTGATAACATGTGGAATGCACTCCCACCTGCATCTTTTCCTCTAATGTACAGTCTGGGATCCTTCAAACATAATGTGAAGGTGCACCTAGCCTGCCGACGTGTTATTCGCAGCCCTCGTAAATATGCGAATGCCCATGGGCGCCGTCGGACTACACCTCTGAGTTAATCTGGCACGCGCCATATGTCGTGTGTACTTCCCATAAAAAAAGATAAATCTATTATTTATGGAATCTGACACATTTGGTTACATTACCTATACTACATCCGTGATGTTAGCTCATAACACCTTGGTGAATGTAATCAGTTTATTTTCATAAGCAATAGAAATTATATAATATTTACAAGCAATTAAATTTAAAATTATTAAATAAACTAAAACTACCTATCAAATATAATTAACCTACAAATATAACTAATTAAAAAACTTAAAATAATTAACCTATTAAAAAATCACGCATCCATAAAACTTTCATCCAAATGGCCCGATGACGGGAATGTGCCCATAACGCTCGCGGCATGCCCTTTTGTACAGCCATGCTGATGCGCTGCAATAGGAAGTATCCAGCACGGGTATCCCCCGAAGTCTCCGCGAGACGGCGCCCTATTTCTTTCAGAAATCCCTTCGCCTCCTCGCACAGGGGACCAAGGGTTTCCACAGCCACTGCTACAAACTCATAATTTTGATTTACAATGTTTTGGTATTTAGAATGTTTCAAGCGCGCAGCCGACTCAGCAGCGGATCCTGCCTTTCTTGGTGAATTAGATGTCATGTCAGTGCTTCCCCCTTAAAATAAAAAAATAATAATTTTCGAAAACTATTGATCTAATATGTTATTGTTTTGATATTGGGCTAATTCTTTCACTAATATTCTTCTAACATCCTAGACTACAGGATATAACTACCAGCAATTTGCTATCAAAACCTCACCCTCGGCGGGGGGTAAAAATGAATGTTCGTTCGTGCGTTCGTTTGTTCGTTCGTTTTCTATTCGTGCCTAAACCGTTCATCCGACTATGATGAAACTTTGGTGGGTTGTTGTGCGTGCGCGTCCGCGAAGGTTTAAGATTAACCTAAGGAAAAGGAAGAAGATAAACCTAAGGAAGAAGATAAACCTTCTGGAAGAAAGTAAGTAACTAAGGACGAGGCCAAAGGTCGAGCGGTATTCTAGAAAACGATAAACCTACTCGAACAAAGTACGCAACTATGAGCGAGGCCAAAGGCCGAGATGAGTTCAAGAAGAAGATAAATCTTCTTGAAGAAAATAAGTAATTAGTTAGACGAGGCCGAAGCCTGAGCTATTAAGTAATAAACCATCTCAAAGAAAATAAGTAACTAAGGGCAAGGCCGAAGCCTGAGATACGTTAAGATAAATAATAAACCATCTCGAAGGAAGTATGTAAGTAACTAAGGACGAGACGAGACTGAAGGCCGAGTTGCGTTCAGGTAAACGATAAACCTTCTTCCGCCCTAGGGCCTCGCCCTTTATGACTTATGCCTTCTCCGATAAAATATAATATAGTTTTCTTTTATGGAAGCTAACACGGTTGGATACATGACCTACAACATCTGTGATGTCAGCCCATAACACCGGGTGAACTGGGTGCCATGTCAGTGCTTCCCTTCATTTCATGTCGGCTGCACTGAATTGGACGGAAAACACGATATTTACATAGCCGCTTCGACCGACGTTTCATTCAGTGCGGTGGTACTAACCCGGGTGGGATAAACCCAACCACCTAGTAGGTAAGAATATAAGTAAGAATAATTTACGCGAACGAAACTCGGCCTTCGGCCTCGCTCTTAGTTTAGCTATACGTAGCTTTGGCGTCGCCATTAGTCAGTTTCTTCGTAAAGAATATCGTTTACCTGAACGGAGCTCGGCCTTAGGCCTCGCACGTAGTTGCTTATTTTATTCAAGAACGTTAATTTTATTTTCCAGATTCGGTAATTTTATAGTACTCGTACTTTTTGATGAAAATAGTATTATCGGGATTTGGTGGACGGTTAACGTCCGCCTTTATTAAATAAAAATAAAATTACTAACTTGCATGTTTAACTAGTAGAATTGAACTGCATGTAGGGTAAATTCCAAACCCTTAAATTTTAATGGCATCAAAAGAAAAATGGGACTGGAGTAGGTCATTGCACTCCCTAGACCTAGACAGCACTATTGCCAAATCTCCCCATACTCACTGTCCATGGATTTTTTATTACAATTTTAAATTTTTATATGAAAAAAATAATATACGTAATTTCGATTTGAGTGGTAAGGATTTTTTCTTCTAATAATGAGTACTTTCTATTCCTGAAGTTTCTCAAGCCTATCCTGAAACAACCTGTATATAGGCAGTAAGTTATAAAACCTTTCCTAAAGTTAAATTTAATGTGTTAACTTTTTGTAACTACCCTTCAGCTCAGAATGAACAGTTGCTCTTGTTGAAGCATCACACTATTGTATGTTTACATCTGTCTGTAGACACATTTATAATGTGGAAATACTCGTAACATAAAGAAAGCACTATAAATAAAGCTAAGGCCACTTAGTCGAAACGTCAACTAAGCACGCTACCTGTGAGTAAGTACTTAAGTATCCAGGCGTTATTATTACACTTGACTAAAATTATTTTAACAGCAAAATTTTTGTATGGCAAGAAGTTATTACGATGACTTTGTCAATTATCATAAATCAAAAATATAATCATCTTAGCATTAGGTAATAAATTTAAATAATATCTACTTTTATAAGTGGATAGTTTTAAGAAGTCATATGTGCTGTGCACCAACCGTACTGAGTTAAAAACCGAATTTAAAAATGTATGAAATAAAAAGAAATCGAACCCTAGAGTTGAAGGCGGTGCAAAAGAAGGCTACACAAAATCACAAAAGGATATTATATATCATCCACTCATGTTTTCTTTCATACATCATTTTTGCTTGCTTTAGCACCGCCGTCAACTCTAGGGTTCGATTTTTTTTTTATTTCATACATTTTTGAAGTCGGTTTATATATTTTTTATAAATAGTTTTTTATTTCGCAGTATTTTTTTTTTATTTACCTATAAAAGAATAATCGAAATCGGTTGAGGTGGTACAGAATTATTCGCCATGTGCAAACTGCAAAATGTTGAGCGTGTTGCAGAATAATGCTGAGGTATCGACTTGCTCATGTTTTTATTGCCGAAAAGTCCACATCAAAAGTTTTGCTGAAAGTAACCACGAACCATAGTTTATTGTTGATTTTTCAAAAACCCCTGAATCAATTTCGATCAAATTTATATGGAACCTATAGTATGACCTACCAAACAAAAAAAAAATTTTCAAAATCGGGCCACAATTGACGGAATAATCGCGTAACAAACACACAAAATAAAAACAACATACAGTCGAATTGAGAACCTTCTCCTTTTGAAGTCGGTTGAAAATGTGTTTAAATCGCCAACTTTTAATGACCAAGGCAAAACAATATTTCAAATCAACATTTCAAAAGATTTTTGTATAATTTTAAAAGTTATGAAAGCGTGCCTCGTGCATTTTTTTATAGAAAGCACAACATGTGCTTCGAGTTTCGAGCCACCCATAAGGTGTCTAACGACGCCCACGGACATTCGGTCGAATTCGGGGGTTGCGAATGCCATGCCGGCCTGACAGGTGCCCGTTCATTTCCCTCTTGAAGGACCCGAGACTGGACTTAGAGGGAAACATGTGTGCAGGGAGAGCGTTTCAGAGTGTATCAGTTCTGCCACAGATTAAGTAATGCGGAGGAATGATCTGCAGAAAGTACGCATCCAATATTCATTAATAATTTTATTCATAATCTAAAAAAACATGTCTCATGTTAATTATTTAATAAAATAATATTGCGAATACATTGACCGATGTCCGTATTCTTTCGATTTGTTTACATACTTACTTGGAGAGAGTAATATACTGCAGTCTTAGAAAACAATTCTAGAAATCAAGAAAGGCAAAATAAAACCATCCAGCAAAGTGGAAATCAATATTCCTCAGAAACTTGCATTTGAATGTGTGACAACTTAGCAGAATACGCGCAAAATGTGTGTTCGTCATAGAAAAGGAAGCGTTTTTCTGAAAAACGTACATAATACTCATATAAATGCAATATTTTATTACATACTTAATTTCAATGCATTTAAGCTTTAAACGAGGTATATAGGATGAGAAAACCAATGCTGAATTTCCAAAGATATACTTTATTATTTATTTTTTTATGGGAACTGACACGGTTGGCTACATCACCTACAACAGTCTTTCTCAAAGTGGGGGATAACGCCCCCTTGTGGGCGCAGGAGGCATACAGGGGGGGGGGGGGGCGGTAAAGAGCCCAGAAAAAATTGGGGGGTTTGAAGCGATTTAGGGGGGCGATGGCTGATTTTAAATTTTCTTGCATAAGAAGAATATCGGCAGACGTGAGTTTCTCAATTTTCCTAATTTATCAGTAGTATCCTTCAACAACGACTTATTTGTTTACTGCCAACATTTGGAGAACCTCAACAGTGATTTCAAAGTACGATTCCAGGACATTTTAAAATTGGAAATACCGGACTCGGTGTTGAATCCTTTTTCAAATGTCAACATAGCAGTATCATCCCAGCTTGAAGAAGAACTTATAGAATTGACAACGAACGAGGATATAAAAATCAATTAAAAAAATAGCTACCAATAATTTTGGCTATAAAAAAGCCAATTCAAAGGTGGGCGCTAAAAATAATTGATTCTCAAAGTGGGCGGTAGACAAAATAAGTTTGAGAACCTCTGACCTACAACATCCGTGATGTCAGTCCGGGTGAACTAGGTGCCATGTCAGTGCTTCCCTTCATTTCATGTCGGCTACACTGAACTGGACGGAAAACACGAACTATTTGCATAGCCGTTTCGACCGATGTTTCGCTCAGTGCGGTGGTACCAACCCGGCCGGGATAAACCCTACCACCTAGTAAGATAAGAAGGGAAGGGACCTACAGTTTAACGTGGAATCCGAACTACGGTCAGCCTCCAACGGTCGAGCGGTCACCTATCCAAATATTGTCCGCGCTCAGCGTTGCTTAACAGTCGACCGACTGCACCACTGAGCTACCGAGGCTGACAATATTGCCTCGGAACCATATTATTTTTTGTATAATACCTAGACGAAATAGAAAAAACATTAACTATGCGCAATATGAATATTATTGCCGGACGGACAAAGAAAACCTTGACATCGCGTGCGTTGAAATCTTTTGTATGAAGGTTTATTTGAGTTCGTTATTTCATGCGTCTTTATTTCATTATCTTACAGAATATTAGCTGTGGACTTATATCATGTTATTTTACCAAAATCATATGATTCAATCGCAGCAGATGGTATGATAAAATAGTGTTTAATAACATTAGGCCTAAAAAAGGGGCGCGTTTAGTGTTTGGCCTACTTGAAAGTAATAAAAGCATGTTAATATTATTGGATTAGCAAATTTTCCTAAACAACTCCTTAATTCCTATGTATAGTATTACCTAGTAGACTTCAATTTATGAGTTGAAAATGGATTCATATCAATATCGAACTTAAAATTCCTTAAGCGTGTGTGGGTGCATAATATAGCACGCCTAAAGTATTAAGTAGGTAATGCTAATAAGGACGAGTTGTACACGTATGTACATAGTCCTAGATATGGATGGCTTCACTCACCGTCAGCTCAGCTAGAAGTATGCACTCCCTGGATGCACTTCACACTGCACCAGCCCGTCTCAATTTGGTCCAACTGAAATCACACAATAGTGCACATGGGCCACGAGTTCTAAATGTCTCCACAAGAAAAATTTCGACCTTTTAGAGTCACTGTTGTTAAGATTTTCAGTTATTTCACTAAACAAGAATTTTGTAAATGCAACAACGACGGACACGCGTCTCTTTCTAAACGCGAGCGCGCACTGTTTACAGACGGGGTGAGACGCGGCGCGCCGCCCGGCGGGGGCGGTGGGGGCGGGGAGGGCGACCGGCTTCGACATTCGAACGACTAGGCGCGGCCGAGCGATTGGTCGCTGCGATTTTCTGGGCGGAGCGATCGGACCGCGCGGCGACTACCTCGTAATTTTCTTTATTTTTATGTTGAGCCTTCTCTCCAAATTCAAATAGAAAGAAAAATGGGAATACTTTAGCCAATGTGGGGCGAACATAATTAGGGTTGTTAAACGCAGGAAAGTGCCCTATAATACGGTAATTTGCATGGTGCAGCAGCGTGCGTGCGCGAGGTAGAGATTTTCGCCGGGAGATGGGCGGCGCCGCCGTGGCCGACCGCCGACGCGTTCCGAATTGGAAATAATATGTGAGCGTCCAGCAAGAACGGGTTTTAACATAAGCATTGTAGTGCGGCATTTTATTGGGCCGCCGCGTACAAAAAGGGCATTATCGTATATTTTGTTGTCAATTTTCCCCTCGTGAAGAAATGCACGCGGGAATAATGGACGCGCTCGGATTACGATTTATAGGCCGGGGACCGGGCGGAGGGGCGCCCGGAGGGAGGAGTGGTGTGTCGGAGGGGAGGCGGGTTAGTTATTTGAGCTCGTTTAATGGAATTACTCGTGTGAGGTTTGTTTATGGGCATGTACAGTAAATGTAATTAATCCACGCTCGTTTGAAGGATTAGATGAATTTGTATCCAAAAAGTTGTTAGTTTAAATAGAAGTAGTTACCAACCTACTCGGTCTGCGTGTAAGTAAGAACATGTGTACAGTGCGCGAACGTCAAACATTTGTTATATCAGACTCTGCATCTGCAAACGCGGGAAGGAAGAATATTAATTTTCCTCTTAAAGTGAGGTACAATATGTAATTATATCCGATGATAGGCAGGTAACTAAAAGTGTTAAGTCGGCACAGATAATTGAATTGTCATATTCACATAGGTATTCACCCTTCTCTAAAAAATGTATCGTATCACTAATATTTTAAAGAATCTCTCGTGCATCTTAGTGAGCGATAACTAAAGTTATATAAAAATAATTAAACTTATTAAAAACATAAAAAATAATAACATGACTTTATAAGCAAGTAGGTCTAGTAACTAGACTTACACACTTAGTCGATACATCATTTTCAGCTTAAGGTTTTAGAATTAAATTCAGACGACGTTATTTTTATAAATTTTTTTTTTCAAAAACGCCTCCATGGCTTTTATCATTACTAGGTGATACAGATACAGCTCAGTCCACTTTTGTAGTGCCTATGTAATACCTATTCAATCTGTTCTAAAAAAATCCCCTCTAGAATCTTGTCACATGCGCTGCGCTCGTGCTTGCCTCGTGGTTTAGTACAGTGCGCAAGCGCACCACGCTAGTGAATCACTGTTCTACTAATTATAACATTTCGCATGTTTTTGGGGTATTTTGGGAAAATATTACCAATAACAATGCAGATGGATAGCTTTAATTATTCATGATCATCAGACACGATCGTAGGTTTCGACGGCACCTCCTCTGCACCCTCCACCCTTCCCCCATGGCTGCCGTCCCGCCGCGCCTCACTTCCGCCGCCGCGCCGCGTAGGGACGATAAGACCGAACCTAGTTTGGACTGTAACGAGATTTCTCGAAGTCGGTCAGAGCATCGAAGAGTTAAGTAAACGTCAATTAATGGTTAAATAAGTAGAAACCTAATACGTTTATCTAGCTGCACTTCGTATAAAATACAGGTTGGTATAAGGTATACGGTGTTCCAGAATCTTACTGTTACATGATAAAATTGGCAATATTTCAGTGAGAAGTTTTTCCATCGACCGTCACTTCGTCCATCTTGTGCTGGACAAAGCTGGCAAAAGTGCCTAGTGCAATTATTGATTAGGTATTTTAATAAAAGTCTGGTTAACCCGATATCCAATCGAATTAAATTATTAATGAGAGGAGCGAAGAGTAGTTTTATAGCCCGTAGCGTTCGCATTTGAAGGGCACAGGGGAAGAACGAGCTCAGTCACAAAAAGTAAAGTTTACAGGAGAGCTTTTTAAAGGATTGAAACGGTAATAAAAAATCAAGCGTTTGATTTACACACTTAATATTTGGTCACATACTGGCATGTCTAATGTAGTTTTAAATTTGATTATAGATTTGGAATAATTCTTTATGGTTTAGTAGAAAAAAAAATTTTGTACCTTAACTCCTTGACTCTGTGGGGAAAAACAGGCTAAGTCCCTGGACAAAACCTCTTTATCCCCTGTAAATTGAAGTTGATTTGTATGAAAATTAAAGTGTGCGTATATTTTCATAAATTTTTATTATAGAAATTAAAACAACTACCAATTACGACAATATTTACTTATATCCTGAAAGCTTTCCTAATATCTTGAACCAGATTCATATTATTTTCTATTTTCCTTGAAATTGTGAGAAAATACTTTCACAAACCGCATCCACAAATAACAGCTGATTTTGACGCAAGTGAAAGTACGAAATGACAATTCATTATTTAGTTGCCATTGTTAAAAATGAAATAATCTTGCCATTCGCGCTTTATAAATTGTGGACAAAGCTCCTTTTTTCCCCTGTATAAGGTTTTTTCCTACGCCGATTGTGGCGGACTGGGCCACTTTATCGCCAGTTGCGCTCGACCACAGGATAGTTCCCGAAATTGCCTACAAAACTGCATCAATAATTCATTTTAGCAAAAAATGGACTGAGCTCGTTCTTCCCCTGTGCCCTTCATTTGTGTTTTGTATAGGTATGTATTAATATTTCTTATGTTATTTCAGATAATTGTGTTAGATAAAAGTGTTAGATAAGTAGAAAAAATTTTTCATTCTTATTTTGTAGATGAATTATTTAAGACATTTTATAAAATAAAATAAATAAAAAATTCGTAACTAAATGAAGGTACAATTATAATTATGTAATTTTTTTATAAATAAATAACTCCCTTTAAATTAGTTTAATAATATGTTTCCTTCACCTATATGTCAGCTGAGACGACACCATAGACGTCAGCGAAAAGAGGTGTTTCCGTTTCACTGAAGGCCGGGAGATCTGGAAAGAGGAGACGTATGTCGTATGTCCAGTAGTCAGAAAAACTATTTACCTACATAATTGTGAATGTATATATGTTTTCTATTATAAATACATATATAAAATAAATAAACAGTGGACGTATACACGCTGACTGACTGGCTAACATGTTTTCTTATAAGATCCGTGTAATTTTGTAGATACGTAGAATAGAATAGAAAATCTTTATTGCTCCAAGAAACATTCAGCAGTAACATGTACATTATAACATTTAAATAAGGTGCAAAGGTGTACTTATCCCTTTCTTCGAGATTTCTTACAGTCAACCTTTATTAATTATAATAAATTATAAAATCTCAAAGTATGTAGAAGAAAAAAATATTTTTACTAGTTCTAGGATTTTAGCTCACCGTTTGCTCGGCGGCCGAGGCGGTGATACAATTTGGAAATAAGTAATAATGAAATAAATAGGCACAACTTTCAAGTCTCCGTGTGCACACAGGTCAGGTATAAGTAAGTAGGTCCTTACATTTGTTAGCAACTAAACTCAGTTTACTTGTTTGAATACAATCCAAGCTCACTGAATGATTTTATGCAATAGTGAATAGTTATACTTTAAATCTTCTGGCACGGGCTGAAAATATTTCTCTCGTAATTGTTTAGCTCTAATTTACGATACCACCATAGTGTAGATGTTTCAAGTATAAATAAAATAATAACGCTGTGAACATTCAACCTCACTTTAATAGTGAACACTGTTTAAACGGTATTGACTGATTTTTCAATCTTTAATTTTATGTGAATGCTACTTACTTGTAATTAGTTTGGTAGCTTTTACTTGTAGGTAAGTATAGTTGAATCAGAACGCTGAACAAGATCAATATGCTAGTCATGGAAAAAGATATGGTAATGTAACAAAAACATCATGTTTCGAAGGCTGGAATCTACACTCTATAAAGATGTAAAGTTTGTAAGTTTGGATGTAGGAGGTAATCTCCGAAAATACTCATCCGATTTTAAACATTATTTGACCAATATTTAAAATGGACCTTCAGGATGGACATAGGCTATGCGAGCGTAGCCGCAGGCAAAAGCTATAAATTTATTTTTTATAGTAGACAAAATATTTTTGTATATTTATTTTTTTTTTTATAGAAATATAGCTTATTTTAGTGAACGTTTACGCATTGTGCGTAGCGTCGTCCTGCTATCTAGTATTAATTTAGGCCTTCGACAGTGACGTACGGGCTCGTGCAGTTCAAAGAGAGAAGCCGCTAATGCGCGTGCGCCGGTCCCGGCAGGACCACTCCGAGATAACTACCGGATAGCGCCGCCTTGCCCGCTCGCTGTACCTACCAGTATGTAATGTAGGTATAACGAGTAAACTTACTGCGTTCGCTAGGAACAACCGCCTCCCTAATATAGACGAGGAAATTATTATAACGTGATTAGAATGTTATGGGTAATATTATTTCTCTCGTTCTAAATACACAATTTTTAGGTTTCCGTATCCCGTACGGAAGCCTATTACTAAGCCTACGCCGTCTGTCTGTCTGTCCGTCCGTCCGTCTGTGTGTCCGTCCGTCCGTCTGTCTGGCCGAGGGCTGTATCTCTTGAACCGTAATAGGTAGCACGTTGAAATTTTCACAGAATATGTGTTATTATGGCGGATAAAAAATAAAAAAAGTAAAAAATTAAGGGGGGTTCCCATACAAGAAACATGTTTTTTTTCAATGTTTTTTTATTATGGTGCGGAAACCTCGGTGCGCGAGTCCGACTCGCATTTAGCCGCTTTTTACACAGTTGAGTACACAGTTTAATTTTAACTTATCCATTGTAAGCTCAATTTTTTTAAGTATGACTTTGACTATAAAAAAATAAGGGAAGTACTGACGTGGCACTAAGTTCACCCGGTGCTATGGGCTGACATCACGGATGTTGTAGGTGATGTAGCCAACCGTGCCAGCTTCCATAAAAAAAAAAACTATGGCGAAGCCAAAAGAGGGTAATGTGTTTAGCCTGAAAGTTTGTTTGTTTGTATGTATGTGTGTTTGGATAACTGTAACTCCTATAAGACTCGTCCGATTTTGATCATTCTGGTGTCATTTGGTTTGTCTTAAAGTGTTAACCGCGTAGGTTAACACTGGGTACAAATGGTAAAAATATAATTTCTCCAAAACCCATCGAGTGGGATATCATTGTCTAGAGCTTAAAGGAGACTTCAAAAATATACTACAATAAATTTAATGAATAAATGTATTGAAAAATAAATGTATTATAATTAAATTAAAAATCTATATTTTATAAAACCCTATGAAAATCGAACAAAATTGGGCAAATAGATCTTAAAAAGACCAGTACGTATAAAATTAGGTAGTTGGGCATTTAAACGAATTAGATTGAACAGAGAGCCCGTACTAGTTGGCCGATTGAAATTTTCACTGAATATGTGTGCGGATATCCGTACAAATAAAAAAAAAAGTAAATAATGAATGGGTTCCTAATTTTTTTTTTTTTTTTTATGGAAACTGACACGATTGGCTACATCACCTACAACATCCGTGATGTCAGCCCATAACACCGGGTGAACTTGGTGCCACGTCAGTGCTTCCCGTCGGTCCTCATTCAAGAAACGTGTTTTTTTTTAAGTTTCTTGTTACCTTGGTGTTATTATGGTGCAAACTCTAAAGTAAACAAGTAACAATAAAAACTGACCAATTATGTGGTAGTACGGAAACCTCGGTGCGCGAGTCCGACTCGCACTTGGCCGGTTTTTTTAAATGTGTAGCATCTCCTGCTGTCTACCCAAGCGCAGACCGTGCCTAAGTGGGGTGGCAGTGTCAAATTATTGCAGTACGTATACTCGTTGCCGAGAAACGAATACTTTATACATGTTTTAATAAAAATACATATTTACACATATTAATCAGATTTTTCGCCAATGTAGCCTTAATCATTGAAATTAAGGAAGCGCAGGCGGTAGAATGTTAACCGATAATGAGTAAGACAGCGTTCAGTAATAGGAACAAATGACGATACATGTACCCACCTACTATACTATAAGTATGTACACATGGCAGTGCATGTAGTAGAACACTAATTTATACTGTTTCAGGCGAAGAATTACCCAATTCGCCCGGTAATAGGCAAGTGGAGCATAATATTTAAGTTTAACAAAGCAAGTCACATGGAAACTAAAAATTCATCATTAACATTTACTTCCAAATTTTTCAACTGAAAGAAATTCCTAAACTTCATTAATGCTCATTTGTTGATCGCAAGGTATCGACTAACGTCGACTCTCTTTAGTCTCCGCTATCCGAATTTAAACCCTACATACTATTTTATAGAAACGTTATTAGCTTGACTTCAGAGCCGTGAGGTAATGCTGTATGGATGCGATACGGACTAATGTGTAAGTGTTGTAAAATACAAGTCTGCCACAACTTTATCATCTAACGTGGTGGCGAGTACGCCATACTTTCTGACCCTGGTATTTTATATCCAGTGGATGAGGGAGAAAGAAAGATTAGCTTCGTTTACGTTCGAATATACAAGAGGATACGGTCACCAAATTCAGGGGTACGAGAATACCGGATAAAGGTAAGAGACGACGCCGGAATCTCTCATCTGCATTCATTGGGATAAAAACCTACAACATTCCGACATTATATTTTTTATTGTCTTTCAATACTGATCTAGATAGCTCACGATAGGAGCGCGGGATCTGTGGCGCCTGCTCAGTCGTGTAAACCACTTTTACGGACTACGAAATGGAAAAATAAATTCAGTGAAACACAAAATGGGTTGACCTGATAGATATTACGTAAATGCTATCGTTATTTATTACTCACATATATTAGATATTTATCTAATAGTGTTTGTCCGCAGCTCTCCTCGCGAGATTGACACTTAAATAACAGTTTTTCCTGAATTATGTTTACATTGCTATATTATATATTTACAAATGGTAAAAATACAATTCTAGACCCTATCTGTATGTAAATGTTTTCATGCTTACCAACTCCTCCTGTTGATGTTCCCAAATCCGGCGCTTATAGTAGAAGGCGGGTATCTTAAATTTGAGTAAACCTTACTTCAAGGAATAGATTAGAAGGTATTTCGGCCAAAAATCTGAGGGTTACTTGAGGCCGTTTAAAGATGACTAATACATAATCTTTTGTGTGAAAATACTCTTGGTCTCTGTCAAACTCCGGAGAGAACCAAAATAATGTTATTTATAATTTATTTGATACTACAGTAACTGTATTCCGACAATCGGATTAATCGGTGTGATGCAAATCTGCTGGCATGGCACCTCACTGAGCGTAGTTTCGCGAGGAGAGGTGTTCTTGGCTCTGTCGACTGCAGCATTGGTCTCTCAGCACAGCCACCCATGTTGGTTTACATAAAAAATGCGAAAATTCGGATAAATTGCTGCACAACACCGATAATGCTAACCGAACAGTTAGCATTATACACAGATAATATTACCTACTTACTGCACGCACAGATTCCGTTTCAGATTCAGATATTTATTTCGCCTTAAAGAACACAAAACATAACAATATTTCATTGTAAGACATATGCATAAATTTAATATATGGTTCATCATTTTTTTTTGTCATGTCCCGTGACGTCATGTCATCAATGCAATCTATAAGAAAGAACCGGGCAAGAAACCTTATAGAGCCTTTTTTTATAAGTATAACTTTTTAATTACGTTAAATATAACAGACTAAATATAATAAAAAAATAAAAAATATTAAGTTAGGGATACATCCATAAAAAAAGATAATAAAATACAAAGAACATAGGGTTTAGTCAAACATACATAATTTTAAATCAATGCACTGGTTTCTAGTGCAACTAATTCTAATAACTTGGACTACTTAAATACCACCCTTACGTACGTCTAATATGGTCCAGTGTAGCCAACAATCCAAAGAGAAGTCTCCGGTATGGCACCGTCTCGGAGGTCATAATGGCGGAATATGTGCTCTGGCCCCTCTGACTTAACCGGCCACACGCGATTGCATAAAATAATATAAATAAAACTAAACAATGTTCTTTTCACGAACGTGTATTTGTACAAAATAACCTATATAATGACGATTAATCTAACTCTCAATTAAATATATTAATAAACATTTTAACAGTACTACCTAATCCTAACTTTCTGCGTATACAGTCATAAAAAAATCATACAATTTGTGAAATTGGTCACAAAATAATACAGTTGATCACCCTTATCTCAATAACACGTCATAGTTGGGTGAATCAACTTTTTCTTGTTTTTGGTATCTGTCTGAAAACAGGATATTATCTTGATAAATTCACCTTATTTTAATAGTTACGGCAACTCACAGATAAGTAATTGATTAATAAGAAAGGAGAGGCACAAAGAATTTTTAGTAATTAAAAAAAAAATATTGGTTACCCTGGGGACAACCCCTTTTTTCCATACAAAACTGGAGACAAAACTATCCCCTGGGTCACCCCTAAAAATGTGGTTAATGTTTTATTTTAAACAGTTCTCTGCTTTTATTTCAATTGCCTATCAACCTAAGTATTTTATACTTATTTATTTTCAACTAAGTAATAAATTGTAATAAACTTCTTTTTTTTTATTTGACTTTGCAGCTGGTTCTTACGTTACAAGAAAAAGTTGATCCACCCAGTTAATAGTTTTAAGGCACATTAAAGTATGTGTATCATTATGAAATTGCTCAAATCCATTCTGTTTTAGAAAACCTGTATTTTATCAAGTTTGCCATCACAGGTAAAGTGACAGAAGAACCTTATATTATGTTAGATGGGTGTTCCTTTGTAACGAGTAACATTTAATCGTGGTCAGACTCCTCTAATATATATATTAGTATCGTAATAGACACACTTTTTACGTCCCTGTACCTATGTGCTTATCTACATATTTACAAAATATTATGAACCATATTGAACGAACATTCTGAACCATCAGTTGTGATAGTTCAAATATACTTATAAATTGCAGTGCATCAATGTGGCTGAGAAGAAATATATATACACACACACCACATGCCGTATCCCGACAATCGGGATGAGCAGAGTAATCGGTGTTGTGCTGCAAGTACTCAGGTAAATTACAGTACAACACCGACCACCACGTTTAATCCGTTAGTAGTATTATACGACATGCACGGGGAGAGATGCAGTGGAGCTATTCTTATTAAGTACCGGCCCCTCACAGTACAGTACCGGCCCCACACACTAGAAAAAATATATATATCAATTTAATCCTTTAGTTACTCGCATTTCTCAAGCAAAAAACTATTATATATTCAAAGTTTTTTTATAATATTAATTCATCTTTTCTCAACCAATTACCAAGGCCAAAACTAAATAATCTCATCTAAATATACAGATATTTTACTGAGGAAACCTAAAATTAAATTCAATAATTTAATAATAGGTTTCCTACATAAGGGTATATATTTATTTATTGTTGAACCAGTCGCGACAGAATGGATCGCGACCACAAGAGTGGCTGTGAAGAGATTAAGTGTCTGAGGTTTGTAGGTCTGTGAGTGAGGGTGTCATGGCGGCAGCTGGGCGGAGGCAGAGACGGAGATGGTGGAGGGCGCGGATCCCGCCCCCGCACTACTCGATGTGATGACGCTTGGGGCAGCCGGGGGCGGAGGCTCTATCGGTGATAATCTGTAACAAAAAGTTGCCGTGAGTGTTCCGGAGTGACCTAGTTGTAAAATGTAAATGTGTTTATGGCCCTTAGCCAAAAATGTAATATTTCACAACATTAGATCGATAGACAAAAATAATTGCGAAATTTCAGCTTAAGAAATTGTACTGGATCCTATTATTTTGTCAAAATGGCTCAGAATGCTTTTTCAACAAAATGTCAGAATCTATAATTTGGAAAATCTTTTCATAGTGCTAGTAAGAAAATAGTGCGAAATATCGAAATTTCTTGTATTAGACTTGACTGTCCCTAGTCCGCCGACGCACCAAAGTAGTCGATATTGGACACCGGGTGGCAAAGCTCAAGTGGCAGTGGGCTGGGCACGTTAGCCGAAGAGACGATGACCGTTGGAGTAACCGTGTCCCACACTGGCGGCCGTGGACAGGAAAACGGAGTGTGGGAAGACCACCCGCCAGGTGGGACGACGACATCAAGTACGTCGGCGGAAAGCAGTAGTTCCGTATCGCTGAAGGCCGGGAGGACTGGAGGAAAATTGGAGAGGCGTATGTCCAGCAGTGGACGCTTACACGCTGACTGACTAACTGACTGACTGTCCCTAGTAGCACATAATCAGGTATGTAATATAACAAATTTTAATATTACATATTATATTAGTAAAATGAGGAACATTAGCACACAATAAGAAATCATTGTATGCTAGTATATCAGCAGCGATCAATAATGAAAGGGAATTGTTATTTTACCAGGACAGCAGTAGTGTCGCTGTAGTTCTTAGTTTGAAATTCAAAGAGGGAACGCTATAAGCGTCCTTGGGACTATGGCTGCCTCGGCTGAACTAGAAGACATTTTTTTGTTTATAAGTTCATGTTTAGTTTTATTTCTGTTAGATAGGTAAGTTTTGTTTTAGGTTAGTTTTAGTTTTAATTTTCTCTATGGTTCTTTCTGTTATTTTTATGTTCTCTTTTAGTTATTTTGAATAAACGTTACCTTTTGTACCTTATTTTATTATTATTTTATTAGTAAAATTGTGTACAAGAAACAATAAATACAATACAATACAATACATATTTTTACAATAATCACCTAAATAGTGAACGTTGTATGCGCATGCGATGAAATAATTATATGGAACTTGTTAATTGTCGTCTAATACTTCTTGATTTTTTTTTATATTAAGCCTTTCAATGTATTAAGAAACAAATGCCTGTTTGTCCATTGATGATTTTAAACAAATTTAGTAATAATTGTTTATATTATTGGAACAGTTAGTCAAACGGTTAGCCTAAACATGAAAGGGGTACTCACATACTGTGAACGTGCCTATTGAGGTTGCCTGGTAGGAGTAACAAGGGACTGTGTGCTTGTGAACTGTGGGGGCCGGACGGGGGTGGGACTCCCCCGCCCCCGGGGGTGGCGGAACCCACCACCGCATACATCGCGGGGAGGACACGCCCGTCCACTGCGGAACGAAACCTTCGTTAGCACGGACGAGTCTATTAAGACTGCGACCTTTAAAGCTTAATTTTAAGTTTGCCAACATACATACATACACTGGGTGATCTTGTTTGTTAATAGATATATAAATATATAATGTGACAGGTTAAATTTTTCTTGTCTGTATTGTGTTTTTTTAAATCTATATATGTGTGTATTGGACGAGAGAAATAAGCAAACCTTTCATTTAATTTCATATTGTACTATTATACCTATTGGGGTGATTTTGTTACTATCTTTCAGGGGGTTGATCTGTATAGAAAAAATGTTTATCGAAAAATACTGTAGTCGAACTCTCTGTCTATTCGGATTCTTATACGCGGCCGACTACACAATTTTTTGATCAACTTTCTTTGTTAGTTAATTCGGTTTTCATAGACCATTAAGTATAGTATATTTTTAAAATCGTCTGTTCAAGCTCTCGACAATGATACTCCACTTTCCACTTGATGGGGTTTGAAGAAAATTGTCGAAGTTTGACAATATGGCGCCTAGTGGCCGCCATTTTTAGGATTCCGTATCCGTCGTACGGGACCCTATTACTAACATACGCCGTCTGTCCGAGGCTTTTTTATCGTTCTAGGTCCGAGGGTTGTATCTCTTGAACCGTAATAGGTAGCCCGTTGAAATTTTCACAGAATATGTGTTATTAAGGCCGATATAACAATAAATAATAAAAATAAGAAAAGGTAAAAAATTCACGGAATACCCATATAAGAAACTAAAAAGTGTATGCGCGCCATCTACCGAAAACATTATGAAGCATTTTAACTAATCATGAATTTTAACTTATATGAAGAATTTCATAAAACACGCCATAGATGGCGTGAGTGGCGCTGACCATGACATGGCGATACGAAACCCTCGGTGCGCGAGTTCGACCCGCACTTGGCCGGTTTTTTTTTTCATAAAAAATGCATGTGACATGTCATCGAGACGAATCCAACAAGCCTAACTCATAGTCATAACTAATTGTTTTTTTATTTCTCTACCGTTTTTTTTGTAATCTACTTAGTTTTTGATATAGATTGACCGCCTGAAAGATTCGGCATGACAACAATCAGTCCCTGTAGAATTTATATATAAATCCAAGGGGGACTAAGGACCGAGTCTTACACGAAATTATTACACCGAGTTCCGGCCGCTATTACTGAAATTCCTTCACAATAAGTCCTGCTTCTGGGTTTTGTGATGTGATGTGATGTGATGTGATGTGATGTGATGTGATGTGATATGATGTGATGTGATGTGATGTGATGTGATTCGATGTGATGTGATGTGATGTGATAGAAGGTGTACTGACTGGCGAGCGTGGAGGACCGCCCGACGCCGCCGCCGCCGCCGTGGCCGCCGCCCATGCTCTTAGGTTTTCGCTTCCTCGTCTGGATGCCATCTTTCTTCATGCTCAGAGGTCGGTTCACCTACGGAGTTACAATACAACGTTACTAAAGTCAAATGATTGGTATGTGGAATTTTGACCCGGTTATTTTTTCTGGGTTAACTGGAAGGACATGCTTAAGCCAATAAGTCCAGCCTTGCCACACATTAAAGTGTAAAATTTTGTCAGCGTCGGTAGCTCAGTGGTGCGGTCGGATCATAAGCACACCTAGGCGCGGTCAGTGGATGGATGCGTGACCGCTGCACCGTCGGAGGCTGATCGTGGTTCGGATTCCACGTAAAACTGTAGGTCCCTTCCCTTCTTATCTTACTAGGTGGTAGGGTTTAACCCGCCCGAGTTTATACCACCGCACTGAATGGAAGGTCAGTTTTAAATGTTATTTAAATAGTTCGTGTTTCCGTCGAGTTCAGTGTAGCCGGCACGACCGAAGGGAAGCACTGACATGGCACCTAGTTCACCAAGGTGTTATTGGTTGACATCACGGATGTAGTAGTTGATTTATCCAGCCGTGTCAGTTTCAATAAACAAAAAAAATATTACTTTTGCTGTCACTATTACCTCATTCTCAATATGTTTTATAATTGAAACTATACACCAATATCTTTAAAATCACAATATATTAATAGTTTTTTTAATAATTATTGTTGCGTGGTCTTAGTCGTCGAAACATTCGGCGGTCGGAGGAGGCCACAGTTGTTGGCCACGAGATAGGGTCGGTGATGGCGGCCGCCATAGACCACCTCTCGTGCCTTGCCTACTTCTGGCAAAGGATTTAGTCAGTCAATTCACAGGGGAAACGCGGCCGACATCCTCGGCACTATCCCGCGGGCAAAACGATTAGAAGAATATATTTACTACATTAATTTATTATATTTTGAAGTAAGTTTTATATTTATGGATTTTTAAAATAATTTAGATTTTATTTAATAAGTTATTAATTCTAATAAGGTTATCTTTGGATAAAATATTCATCCCAAAAAAATAAATATTATTAATTACTAAGAAAGTTAAATATAGAATATACCATCATGAGTTGATATCGGACTGATGTTGTGCTATTGGCCTTAATAAATTATAATATTGCGTAAAATTAACTTTTACGCGTGCATTGGCTCCGTGAGTTAATACCAAGTTATTTGCTAAGCCAAGAATATGTCAGATTTGATTGTGAAAAATTTCAGGCTTAATTTAGCCTGGCTGGATGTCCGCATAAATATCAAACACAGACATAAAAAAAATCATCATCTCTAGGCAGTACACTGCGCTCAGATTGGTCATATTTTACTTTTAAGATTCTACCAGTTCGATTATCACAGCTTAGAATTGGCAAGAAACTTCACTAACGTAAATATAATTAAGTAAAGTAATTGATTGTCTAATGCCATGTCACTCAAGATAAAAGTTACGTCAAATTTGAACAGCATATCGTTTATATCAAGTCGCATCTATCTCGTTATAAATACTGTCTCTGAAGTAGATAATTCTGTATCAGTTTGTAAGCTCGGGAGAGCCTTTATCTCGTCAGATTACACCGGCCACGTGCGCTTTAGTCTTTTTTCTACTAAACACAATATTTGCTAAGAGGTTCCCTGATAAATTTGATTGTACTTGGCGATAAAATTTACATTTTTGGGTATCACCTACGTTGTTTACAAACGTATCATCCGTAGATACTATCATTCATAACGAGAATAAGATGCGTCCTTATCCAAAGGCTCTGTGAAGAAGTGTTAGGTTATATTAGGAGCCATACATTTGCTCTTTCCATGTGTTTTTCTTCATTGCTAGGGGGCAAAGAGCGCAAAATTCGGACAACTTTTCAGTTGTCGTTGCAGCAAATAATATTCAATAAATAATATTCACGGCGGCGGCACGTTGACCGACCGACCGACGCGGACGCACCCTTGTCGATTATTATGGTAGTTTGTAACTCAAGTTTCCTTTACATACTCGTATTATTCTGGCACATCTTCTAATGATGGTTATAGCATATTTTGCCGCGAACCGAAGCCGCGGGAACAGCTAGCAATCCAAATAATTAAAGCGGACAATCTGTAACGACCGACCGACTACACGCACGCCGTCATCGAGTCTATGCTCGCCTCTAACTCGAAAACAACTCAGTGAATTTACATAGAGTCTTCACTAACGTATTCTGGCACATATATCGCAAATTTATCCGAGGATGCAGGAATATTTTTATTTAATTTAAGTTGTTACATTTCTGTTTAATTTAATTTTTCTTTGTCTAATAAAGATTTACACCTCAGCATTCTGGCACATCTAAGAATGGTTACAGGATATGCCCCACCGCGAGCGAAGCAGAGGCAAAGCTAGCAATATATCCTTACCTTTAATAAAATCCAACGGCTGCTTTCTGTCTGTCTGTCTGTCTGTCTGTCCGCTTATAACTCGAGAAACACTGAACCGATTTTAATAAAAAAATCTACGAATAGCTTGATTCTTCCCATCAACTATAGGTTACTTTCTATCACGCTAAATGGCTTATGAGGTTAGCAGAGAAGTCAAATATGAGAGCGGGCGGAGTCTCGAGCACAGGTTGTTATATATAAATTGTACATTTAAAATACATAACACCATAAAAAATGCACACACAAAATACACATATTTATACAGAAAAAGTGCATACGTTGTGAAGTTTATAGTAGAGTCCGCAGGCGTTGCAGACCGGGTCGCCGTTGTTGTTGCGCCGCCAGAGCGTCGTGTTGGACGTGCGACAGTTCGCACAGATGACGCCGGCTCGCCGGTTGCCGTTGCTGGGCTGCTAATCAATCCATTCATCAAACATTTTTACTACAAAGTACACTTGTGTTTAGGTGAAAGAAAATCCATAAATTTAACGTTCCCGATGACACAACTAGGTAGTTGTGTCATTGGGAATAGTTTTCGGGATGACACAACTAGTTGTGCCACTCAGTTGGTCCACGGGGAACTCCTCATTAGAATCATGGCACACAAAAGGCGAGTCTAATACGGCATTCTTAGTAGAGATGCCATGATGTATGTAGATGTGATGTAGATGTATCCTTTGAAGGAAGGGAGAAGCGCGTGGGTGGAGGCGGATAATGTAATAGAATAAAGCCACTGAAAATTACGCGTCATCTTCAAGCTTAGACCATATCTTTATCAACACGCCGAACTGTCTGATGTAAATTGTGTGCTATCAAATAAAAACAAATTCACGTATTAAACGAAGTAAGTTGTATGACAGATAATTCTATTATTTTCAATTTTTAGGAACTCCCCAAGGCCATTCTCGTTTATCAGTAAGCCGGAACCTTGCCGGAACTATCGATAGATAGAGCCACTTTTCTACGAGCTGCCATGCTTCTGTGATGGCTGGCTGAAAATAACTGATATTATTATATATTATCTACTTTCCTTACAATACCCAGACGTAAACAGCATTTCAGTCTTACAGCGGCGCGGTGGCGGACTACCAACGACCGATACCGAATGGACTTAAACATATTTTTATCGGTCATGCATGACACTTTCCAATCACATTATTACACATAGTTTTATAACGACCAACTCCGCTAGCTACAGCGAATTGGCTTTATTTCAAATGTTTCGTTTTCCCGTGTAAGCAGCGCCACCTCTCATAAAACGTTAAACTGTTTAGTTTCTGTTATTCTCCTTAGATGGCGTTCTATATAATATTGTATACTGTCGTTTTTATTTACAACATTTCGTAAATTATTCTTCGTGATAACTGTAAGACATATTATTAAATGTTAATGGGAAATATAAAAAACATTAATTATTAAATAAAAAACCAGATAAAATTTGGCATTTTGTACATACTTCAGCTGGCTGGAACTTAATCACATCAGTAGAACTTTGGCACATTCACTTGCTATCAGAACAATAAACCTAGAAATGGAATCTATCTTAGCTCTACCTTTTTAAATTCAAGGTGCTAACCTTCTACAAAGGTATTTCTACTTTCGGAGTGGCCGGCCGGCTCTAAAAATTAAGCATGGGATTGAAATATAGCATTGACATCACGAAAATTGTCTAGAAGTAGCGGTAGAATAAAACAAATTACCATAACTGCCTGCGGTTTCGCCTTCTGTCCCTTGAGCGGTGGCCTGTTGACGCCGTTGATGCGATTGTAGAGTCCGCAGGCGTTGCACAGATAGTGTCCGGTGCCGTCGCGGCGCCACAGCGGCGTGTTGGCCGCCGCGCAGTTCACGCACTCCTTCACCTCCATCCCGGACATTGCGCCTGGAGAGCGGGACATAGAGCTCAACAATCTCGCTCGGCAGAGAGCACGGATTAAGTAGGTAGAGAAAAAGGAAGAGTTTTGTTTTTTTTATGTAATCCGGTATGGGTGGCTAAGTCGGAGGGGCCAAAGCGCATGCTCCGACCAGCCAATATCACCTCCGAGAAGGTAGGTGCCATACCGGAGACTTCCCTGGATTGATGGCTATACGGACTAGAGGAGAACACCGTGTCATGCAGCAGGTGGGTCTTCGTGTCTCACTTGCTGCTTAATCTATTGAATCTTGTTCGAATACATTGCGAAACGCGGTGGTCGGTGTTGTGCTATAATTTACCAAGAGTTCTTGCAGCACAACACCGATTACTCAGCTTACCCCGACTGTCGGGATTCAGAGTGTGTGATATGTATGTATGTAGGAAAACACAACCGAGGCTGCTATGCGGCCATCTTACATCCAGGTACGGTGGTACCAACTCAGTCGGCTACAATTTGAGCCTACCACCTAGTAAGGGGTATGGGAAGGGACCTACAGTTTTACACCGGCTTCGAACGGTGAAGCAGCAGATGTAGTATGCACGTACATTTTTTCGTCAGAAAAACTCATTGGTACACGTCGAACGGATTCGAACTGCGGACCTCTCGCATGAGAAGCCGATGCCCAAACCACTCGGCCACCCGCCGCTTCTCCTCCATACACATGCCACATGATGCTCTGAGATTGCTAAATGGACGAATTTACCCCCTCTGCCCTCTCCCACCCACATGTTGGTCACATGTTTTTCTAGAAATTAGAGCTAGGAAAAACTCTGGCATTGATTCTCCGTGGCAGAGAATAAACATTCAACCGAGCAGATGGGCCGAAGGACGGTGTTGTATAGTTATAGTGCCAGTCGTTTCACAATAAAAATAATAAAAACAGATACATAATGCAATACACACGACAATCCCAATTGAATTGAATTAATTTATCTCTAATTAAATAATTAAATTAATATACCCTTTACTGCTTCTGTATACCGAAAAACTTACCACCATCGAAGTTATCTTCGATCGCAATAAGGTTCGGCGGAGCTCCGACCCAGGATTGGTTGCCGTTGGAGCTGTAGGCCGAGTAGCCTGAGATAGGCACCGCGGCTCCGTCTACTGTGGTCAGCATGCTGGTGTTGGGATATCCAGGCCCCGGCATGTACTCCAGCGGCCCCGGCGAACCGCTTCCGCTCAGCTGCGACAGGTACTGCTCGGCTGGCAGCTTCATATATTGCACCGTGTTGTTTCCGTGACTGTAGAGGGTCACCTGATATTCAAATATAAGCACTACTTGAACTCTTGCTATTTTTACCGACACGTATCTAATCAAGGATCTAAATAGAATATAACGGCACCTGTTGCGAATTTGGACTTCCAGGAGGCTGTCCCTCGTACATGCTCGCCTGGGAGTGGGGAACCAGCGAGCTGTAAATTATTTGCGTGCTGTTAGTCTTGCTGCCCTGAGGCAGCGAAGAGGAGGTCAGCGTTGGATCGCTTCGGTAGAGAACCTGGTTGGGTGGACTCTCGTCCCCGGGCCGCGACATCGGGCCCCCGGAGTACAGCGTCATCATCTCCTTTCCCGCCACGTAACTGGTGTAGCTCGGTGGGATGCTCTGGTACTGAGGGCTTTGCGAGGGAACGTACGAGTTCCCGGCGTACGAACTGTGGTGGTTCGGTAGTGATCCGACGGGCTGGAGACTCGTGTACGTCGACGGCTTCTGTTCGCTCGCCGGGGATCCACTACTATTTGGCTCTCCTCTTTGCTCATACTTCAAATGTTGATATGCAATGCCTATCGACTGCTGATTAAGTGCCGTCGTCTGAATCATATCCATTGACTGCGGCGAACCGGACATGTGTTCGGCCTGCTGGTAGCTGTGCGGAGAGCCGGCGCCCATCATCTGATTGTACTGAGCCTGACTGAGAGGCGAGCCTTCGTGATATCTTTGCTGTTGACTAGATTGCCCCTGCTCCGATATTATAATTCTTTGGTCCGAGCCCAGGATAGCTCCATCTGCTCCTACTAAGTGCCGTTGCTCGGCGGAGTACGCTATCGCCTGCATTTCTTGGTTCATTTTCTCCTTTTGAGCCAGCAAGATGTTGTTATGAGACAAGTCGCCGTCTGGATGTGGACCTCCGTGCTCACCGTCTGGTGCAATTATGATGTGTGTTGCGTGCGGAGTGTTGTATTTTAGAGACAGATTTCTACTATACATGGGCTTCGGTTGAGAGATGGTCCTCGAAAACGGTTGCCCTCTCTTGTCGACATAGACTCCTTGCTTGTCGGGTCCGGGCGGCCAGTACCCATAGGGGTTGTGTGGGCCGGTCATATACCGGATGGGGTCCGTTTTGGCCATCCTGAACTTTTCATCGGCGCTGGCCAGTCTGTACTTCTCTTCGGCGCTGAGCTCGCGCACGGTGTACTCGAGCGGCACGTGTCCGCCGGTGGCTGGCATGTGCGGTAGGTGGCGACCTTCTTCTACTTTCATATGTTGGTACTCTGATTGTCTGAGCATCTCATGCTCCTGGGCCTGTTCCGCAGTAAGGTTTTGCTCTTGATTCGGTTCATCTTTTACCGTTTCCTCGGTCTTTGGTTCGACTTGAGCATTCTGATTGAGTTCCTCGGTACCGTCGTCGATGACTTCGCTAGTCGTTATGTGTCCGGCGGTGGTGATGGTTCGCACTTGTCTCCTCGAAGTGATTACACTGGGCGGCGCCAGATTTTGTGCTTCCACTTGGTTAGGATTATTATGTTCTGCGTTTTGATAATTGATTGCTCCTGTGCTCGGCGAGTCAACCTTCTCTTCTGTCTTGATCAGTTGCATCGCCTCATCCCTTTCATCCGGTCGCTGTTGCTCCTCGGTGTTGCTTCTCGTTGGGGTATCTTCGACTGGAACTGTAGTTTGAGCCGAAGTAGGACTCGACGAGTCATGTCGAGCCATCTTGGTTCTGAAAATTGTAACAGGATTGGTAACAGAACAGATCGCAGCTTTAACTTCGTATAATGTGGAGAGATGTGAGAGTGGAGCGTGTCAGTCGTGTCACTCAGGTAGTGTTGTAATGTGACGCGTTTGTGTTGTTGGTGTGTGTGTTCTATCTGCATGTGTGGGGACAGGAAACGGATCACGGCTGGCGGAGGAAGTCGCCGCAGACAAACATGGAAGGCAGAATACACTTGGCTCGTGCGGATTGTCGTTAAATAAATGTTCAACGCCGCCACAGCGTTTGTCTACATGTGTTTGTGTGTTCGGTCATTGATTCCTTTCACTTAGCGCTTTACCTAAGTTGCTAATCCTCATCCTATCATTAGTAATAATGAAATCTTCGCTTCTTAAGCTTCGTCATCTGAGCACTTGGGTGGGACATCTGTAATAGGTATATTATTTAATTCGATGTAAAATGTATATATATACCCCGCATATTTGTGTAGGTATACCTAGATATCTTACTGGTAAAAAAAAAAGATTTGTAAAATGTTTACTTTACGAGAAAGGGTGAACATTTTCATTACGAAGGATAGGCACAAGTAAATCATGCCCATTTGCCGGAATCAATGGCTGCATTATTGACTTCTGCTTTTAATATTTTTGATGAAATGATGAACCATTAATAGTCCCAAAGCACAGTTCTAAATTGAAGTCTTTCACTTTTTCGCTTTAAAGATAAATGAGGTATTTTAAAGGTGAAAGTATAGGTAGATTGCTTCTGAAGGAAGGCATATCGCCGCGTCGGGAGCACCACGTAGCGAGTCAAGTAACGGGTCACGTACAGGGTGCAGCTGTGAATCATGCCTCATCGTTTCGTCGGAGGATTTGTTTGCTGGCGCCGCCGCGCCGCCGCCGCCCCCGCCTCTCCCTCACTCGCCCTACCGCCGCGCCGCGCCTCCTCTGTTTGCTTACCGCGACAACTCTCAACACCATACGCCTACCTAACCACCACGAAATCACCAAAACTAAATGCGCTCTATTTCCAGCAGAATAAGATTGATTTCTATATAGCAAATGCGCGCGACGGCCGGCTTCGATGTTACATATTTCCGCTCTGGTTTTTGAGGTTCGCGTTTATCATTTTATGACGTTAGCGGGCGTTTTTGAGCGTCATTCCTTCTACACCATCGCATCACCGTAGCGACATGGCATCGATACAAATTCATTAACTAGAAATGTTTCGTAAAACCGCTCCGGTTAAATTCGGACTTGGCAGCCAATTGTACTGATTTTGTCCTAGTTTAATCACTTTGACTTCATGTAAATAATTGAAGCTTCTTGATTAGGCACAGGAATAGAGGCTCGAGTGGAAATATCTAAAATGCATAATTTAGAAACTTTCAGTGTACTTACTGCCTTACTGTTAACACTAACGAAAAATATGCTGCTTATGGACCCCGCGCAGTGAACTAGCCTCACAAATTTTAACATAATAAAAGTATAATAATTATAATTTGATCCGTAAAATTGTAGTACTTTCTAATAGCGTCCGTAAAATATTTACATATTTCCAATTGAGTAATACAGCTCTCGGCAACAAAATAATGCTTGTACAGCTTTAGAAAGAGACCATCCGGTAGTAGACCATCCATCTCTGTGCGACAGGGACGACACTCTACAACCGGATTGTCTCTTTCTTTAGCTCGACACGCATTATTTACTGCCAGAAACTGTACCTACTTTCGCCACTAAGCTGCCCAAGGATAAGTTACAATAGTCCGCAAGTCTGCTGGTATAGTGTTGGTCCTCGAAATCCAACCAGAGGCCATAAGAGCATTATCTTTTTTTTTTAACTAATACGGTTGGCTACATCACCTACAACATCTGTGATGTCAGCCCATAACACCGGGTGAACTTTGTGCCACGTCAGTGCAACCCTTCGGTCGTGCCGGCTACACTGAACTGGACGGAAAACACAACCTAGTTACATAGCTTTTTCGACCGACCCTTCATTCAGTGCGGTGGTACCGACCCGGGCGGGTTAAACCCTACCACCTAGTAATATAAGAAGGGAGTCATATCCCTTAGTCGTTCCTATATGTAATCCGGTATGGATGGATGAGTCAGAGGGATCAAAGCACAAGCTCTAACCAGCCAATATCCTCTCCACGAAGGTAGGTGCCATACCGGAGGCTTCCCTTTGGATTGCTGGCTATACTGGACTAGAGAAAACAGCCGAGGCTGCTATGCGGTCATCTTACATCCAGTACGGTGGTACCAGCCCAGTCGGTTACAATTTGAGCTTATCACCTAGGAAGGGACAAGTGAAGGAAGGGACCTACAGTTTTACGAACGGTGAAGCAGCAGGAATAGGTAAGCACTTAAAATTTTCCGACAAGAAGTAAGATGTTGTTTTTCTATTTAATTTTCTTTTTTTGTTATAAGTATTTAATTCTTTTTGTTTTAATTATGTATTTTTTTCTTTTATGTTTTCTGTTTTATTTGTTTGCAAATAAAAGTATAGAGTTTGAGTTTGTAAAGTCCTTATAATAATAATAATAATACCGGTATTACCGTATTTAATTTTTATATTAATTTTGTGTATTTTTATAACTTTTTTGTATAATATATATAAAATTAATGTAAAATTTTCAATATGTGAAATAAAGGATATAGAATAATAATAATAATAAAATACATCGATCTGTCTCACGAGGTTACCGACATGTGGCGCGTGGACTCGACGATCGTTGTGCCCATAGTCGTGTCTGCGCATGGGCTGATAGCGAAGAGCCTCGACCATCATCTCAAGAGGCTCTCGCTAGAGCCACTTGCTTGGATGAAGGGTCAGATGCAGAAGGCGGTCTTGCTCGACACCGCTCGAATTGTCCGGAGGTTTCTCTCTCTCGGGTCCGACCATCGGTAGCCTGGGTTCGCCCCGCCGCCGGTGGAAATTCCATTTTGTTATTTTGTATTAATTTTAGATTTAGGTTTTATTTGTAAAATTAATATAAAAAAAGAAAAAATGTGTAAATAAACGAATAAATAATAATAATAATAATGAAATAATGAAGGACGGCACCATTGACATCTGCCGCGCCTGCCACCAATCTGGCGAGTCCCTCAGACATGTGATTTCCGGTTGTTCGCAGCTTGCCAACACCGAGTATCTGCATAGACACAACCTAGTAGCCAGGATTATCCACCAGCAACTTGCCTTAAAGTTCAACCTTGTGGGTACTGAGGTGCCTTACTATAAGTACAATCCACCGCCAGTTCTCGAGAACGGTCATGTCACACTCTACTGGGACCGGTCCATTATCACAGACAGGACTATTCTCGCGAACAGGCCTGATATTGTGATAGTAGACCGGGAGGCAAGGCGCGCAACGCTCGTCGATATCGCCGTGCCGCACGATGGTAACCTCGTCAGTAAGGAAGCAGAGAAGATGTTAAAATATCTGGATCTGCAGCACGAGGTTACCAAAATGTGGCCCGTCGACTCGACGATCGTTGTGCCCATAGTCGTTTCGGCGCATGGGCTGATAGCGAAGAGCCTCGACGACCACCTTGAGAGGCTCTCGCTGAGTGGTTGGGTCAAGGGCCAGATCCAGAAGGCAGCCCTGCTCGACACTGCACGCATCGTCCGGAGGTTCCTCTCTTTGGGACCCGACCATCGGTAGCCTGGGCTCGCCCCGCCGCCGGTGGTGGAAACTCCATTTGTTTTTGTATTAATTTTAGATTTTAAGTTTGTAAATATTATGTAAAATTAATATAAAAAAAAATGTGTAAATAAATGGATGAAATAATAATAATAATAATTGTAGGTTCTGCAATCCGCCTGGCACTGAACTGGAAATCTCCAGGGCCGGACGGATTGCAGAACTCCTGGCTGAAATGGTTCAGAAGCTGCCACTCCCGCTTGGCTGTTCAATTCCAGGATGCCCTCGAACGTCGGGTTCTCCCGGAATTCATGACCACTGGTGTCACCCACCTGCTCCATAAATCTGGTAGCACTGCGGAACCCAAAAATTACAGACCAATCACTTGCTTGCCTACCATCTACAAGCTCCTGACATCCATTCTGACACACAAAATATCAATTCACATAAAGGACAATAACATCTTGTCCGTTGCTCAGAATGGATGTCGGGCTGGTTCCCGCGGTACTAAGGAGCTGCTCCTCATAGACATGACCGTTTGTCAGCAGGTCCGACGCAATCGAAAGAACCTGTCTGCTGCCTGGATAGACTACAGGAAGGCTTTTGACTCCGTGCCCCATACGTGGTTGCTAAGGATACTAGAACTATACAAAACTGACACGAATATCTGTCAATTCCTTGGCGCATGTATGGGACAATGGAGTACTATCCTTCGTGTGCCAGGTGGCCAACGGACTTCGGTTGCAGACGACCGGATTCCCATACGGCGGGGGATCTTCCAGGGAGACAGTCTGAGTCCGCTTTGGTTTTGTCTGGCTCTGAACCCTCTTAGCACTCTGCTTGAGGACTCAGAGCTGGGCTACTGTCTTCGAAGAGGAGGCTCTCGAATATCGCACTTATTTTATATGGATGACCTCAAACTGTTTGCCAAGTCAGACACCGAACTAATGTCGATGATGAAGATAACTGAAGGCTTCAGCAACGACATTGGAATGGAGTTCGGCTTGGAAAAATGTGGGACCATCCATGTGGAACGAGGTGTGATCGTGAACTCCGGCGGCATACAGTTGTCGGAGTCCATGAATGTTCGAGCTCTCTCCGAAGACGAAACCTATAAATATCTGGGAATATCGGAGGCTCTCAACATACGGGATACGGACATGAAACAATCAGTTAAAGAAAAGTTTTTTCACCGTCTTACAAAAGTGCTAAATAGCCTTTTGTCAGGCGGCAATAAAATTCGTGCCTATAACGGTTGGGTCATGCCTGTGCTCGTATATACCTTCGGTATTCTCAGATGGACTCAGACCGAATTGGACTCGCTGGACAGAAAGGTCAGGACGCTGATGACGAAATCCCGTATGCACCACCCACGATCATCGGTCATGAGGTTGTACATCCCGCGGAAGTGTGGGGGTCGAGGTATGTTAAATGCCAAGAACCTGCACAACCGCGAGGTATGCAATCTCCGTCAGTACTTTTTGGAAAAGACTGATGTTTGTGAGATGCACCGCGATGTCGTCACCAGCGATAAAGGTCTTACCCCGCTGAGCATGGGAAAAGAGAACTGGCGGAAGCCGGTTGTACTGAGCACTGAGGACCGCATGGAAGTATGGAAAGGCAAGGAGCTGCACGGTAGGTACTTCCGGTCTCTCACGGGACCGGATGTAGACCAACTTGCTTCCGTGCACTGGCTACGCTTCGGGGACCTCTTCGGGGAAACCGAGAGTTTTGTCTTTGCAATACAAGATGAGGTTGTCAAGACGAACAACTATAGGAAACACATAATGAAGGACGGCACCATTGACATCTGCCGCGCCTGCCACCAACCTGGCGAGTCCCTCAGACATGTGATTTCCGGTTGTTCGCAGCTTGCCAACACCGAGTATCTGCATAGACACAACCTAGTAGCCAGGATTATCCACCAGCAACTTGCCTTAAAGTTCAACCTTGTGGGTACCGAGGTGCCTTACTATAAGTACAATCCACCGCCAGTTCTCGAGAACGGTCATGTCACACTCTACTGGGACCGGTCCATTATTACAGATAGGACTATTCTTGCGAATAGACCTGATATTGTGATAGTGGACCGGGAGGCGAGGCGTGCAACGCTCGTCGATATCGCCGTGCCGCACGATGGTAACCTCGTCAGTAAGGAAGCAGAGAAGATGCTGAAGTATCTGGATCTGCAGCACGAGGTTACCAAAATGTGGCCCGTCGACTCGACGATCGTTGTGCCCATAGTCGTATCAGCGCATGGGCTGATAGCGAAGAGCCTCGATGACCACCTTAAGAGGCTCTCGCTGAGTGGTTGGGTCAAGGGCCAGATCCAGAAGACAGCCCTGCTCGACACTGCACGCATCGTCCGGAGGTTCCTCTCTTTGGGACCCGACCATCGGTAGCCTGGGCTCGCCCCGCCGCCGGTGGTGGAAACTCCGTTTGTTTTTATATTAATTTTAGGTTTTAATTAAAAAAAAAAAATGTAAAATTTGTATAAAAAGAAATGTGGAAATAAATGGATAAAATAATAATATAACTTTATTTCAGAATATATTAATTCCATAATGCAGTCAATCAGTCCGTCAGTAATTATTATCTAATACACAATGCAAATCAAAATTATCAAAAATTTGCCCACACCCTGCCGTACCTATACTCTATAGCTGGCAAATGGCAGGTGGAGTTGGGTCCAGAATTTAAAAATATGACCAGCGCCACCTTCCAGAGTGACGGACAGGGTATGGTTCTCAGTTAAATACATTTTCTTACGGAAGCCAGCCACTCGCTTCCGAATTATAGCAGCAAAACTGTCCACCCTATCATCTGCAAACATACCCGAGGCGCTACAAAATCTGGGCAGTCGAAGGAGATAGCGAAAGGCATTGTTATACTGCACTCGAAGAGCGTTATACGCTCGTTTTGTGTAATTGACCCACAGGTGACACGTGTACAACGACTGACAGTACGTTTTAAACAACATTATCCTGACATCTCGAGAGCAGCGAGCGAAGCGTCTCGCCAGCATATTACCCACGACAGCTAGCGCACGCCGCTGACGCTCCATATCCAAGTCATCTTGTAACTTTTCAGTGACAATATGACCAAGGTACTTGAACTTATCAACGAAGCGCAGCGGATTGCCGTAGAGGTATACCGGCGGAACACTCTCTGGTCCTCTGCCATGGCGAAAAACAAGAACCTCCGTTTTACTAGTATTATACCTCAACCCATGCGCACTAGCATATCGTTCACCGATGCCAATCAACGTTCTAAGACCGCTTATCGTAGGGCACAAGAGCACCATGTCATCCGCGTAACTTAGGTTATTCACACATTCACCGCCAATGTGACATCCAACTTGAGCGCTCTTGAGCTCGACGATAAGGTCATTAATGTATACGTTAAGGAGATCAGGTGATGTAAGTCCCCCCTGCCTAACACCACAGCTCAGCTTAAAGGGTTCTGAGAGAGATGTGCCCCATCTCACAACATTGGTTTGGCCATCATACCAATGCCTGAACAGATTAGTTATGTCATTAGGTACATTCGATTTACGCAGCTTACTCCACATGATGTTATAGTTCACGGTGTCAAACGCTCTGCTCAAATCTAGGAAACACGCATATACCGAAGTGTCCCTGTCTTTATAGCGATTGATTGCTTCAGCGCCATTATTGCCATATCTGTTGAAGCATTGGCACGAAAGCCAAGCTGCGAACTATCAATGTTGATGTGTGAGACCAAAATCGGGCGAAGCAACCTCTCAAGAAGTTTAGAAATAACCGTTGCCAGCGATATAGGCCTGTAGTTTTTTACATTTGAGAGATCTCCAGTCTTGTTTTTGACTACAGGCACGACTATTGTACGCATCATATCGGGAGGTAGATACGAGTGCTCTAAACAACGGTTGAACAGGCAAGTGAGCGCCGAATATAGACCGTAGCCCCCGAACTGCAAATGTTCTACACTAAGATTGTCATGACCTGGCGATTTCCCTTTTTTCATCATCATAATTGCCTCACTTACTTCCTCAACTGTGAATCGAGTCAAAGCCGAAGTAGATACAGCATTGTCAGCATTCAGATGATCCACCATGCCATCCATCTGACACTCAGCGCTTTCTACATTAAAGTGACATCGGAATAAATTAGCAATGCGCAAGGGTTGCTGCTCACCGCCCACACACGATGGTAGGTTATGTTTATATTCAAGTTTCTTAGTTTCCCCCCAAAATTTGTCAAACCGCTTACCGCTAGCCGCGCAAGAATGTCCATTTTAATTTGATCAGCGTTGTTCTGTACCCATTTTAATTTCTTTTTGAAGATTATGCGCGACTCATACATGTCAGTGTACACTGTCCCACCTGTGGGCTTTCCACAGACTAGCCACTCTTTATGTCAGCTACAGTAAAGTTCAGTCCAACATAACTGTATAATATCCCTCTACAAATCATCAATACCAGAGAACAAACCAAGCCAAGAGAGCACATTGTTTTAAGGCCTTTGGCTGGATTTCAAGGACGAACACTACGGCCCAATAATAATTACGGACAACCTTTTGCAGACAACCAATTTTTTTCACATAAGCTTTTTAGCTTAAGCCTAGGCCGGAATATCTACAATAAATCTCACTATGAAGAACGTATACTATTGTTAAATAATATTGGAATATTTTCAACAGCGTTTTGACCGACCTTCATTCAGTACGGTTGTACCAATCCAACCGCCTCGTAAGACGAGAAACGAGGCCTACAGTGTTACATGTATGTAATATGCACTCTTATGAAACTCAGAAAAACAAAGAAAGTGGTGCGCGCCAACGGGAATCCAACCCTCGGCCTTCCGCTTATTAGGCGCCTCTCGAACGGCTCTCGAAATTGGGTAATGAGTAAACTGAAATATTTTTTATTAAAATTGATTTTGCTGAAATTGACAGCACGTACACCTCTGTTCGTATATACCGGGTGCGGGGATTGAACTGTCCGTATGTGAAAATGAAATACTTCTGTTAATTGTCAATATTTATTTATACACTTATGCCATGTGAAAATAGTAAGTTCAAAGTTTTATTATGACTTATTCCAAAGGAATAAAACCGCCTTTAGCCTTTACTAAAAGCTGAAGTCTCTTTCTGAAAGAAGCGCGGGCTGCTCGAACGACGTTGTCACTCAAACAATTCCATTCTCTCGTAAGAGTAACTTTGAGCGCTTCCACCGAAGTGTGTTTTTTAACACAGGCCCTGGCCTGTAAAACACCCCAAATACAAAAGTCCAGCGGATTCAAGTCGGGCGATGACGACGGCCACATATCTCGGTCAATCAGCACTGGAACGTTTGCTTTGAACCAATTTTGCGTTCCAATTGCTCTGTGCGATGGTGCCGAGTCTTGCTGGAAAGTCCAACGCTCAGAACCGAATGTATTGCATGCCCACGGTATCAGCCCTGGTCGCAAGACTTTGTCTCGATAGATTTGTTGGTTTATTTTGACTTGGTTGCGACCCATTGGAAGAAAAACGAACGGAGAACGGCCTTTTTCAGACACCGCCGCCCAGACCATAATTTGGTCGGCTCCTTGGCGTCGAGTGACTTGCGATTCGTCTGAATGGTCGCTGACACGTTCCTTCAACCAAACACGGTAATTTTGTTTGTTTAAAAACTGTTCAACGCAAAAAGTTTTCTCATCTGAAAACACCAAATTGGGAAGCTCGCCAGAGTCGAGCAAGCAAATCAGCTCTTTCGATCGATCCAACCGTTTGCTACGCTGTAAAGCAGTGAGTTCCTGAGAAAGGTTTTTTTTTTAATGGTTTGACTTTAAGCTTTTCCTTCAATATGCGACGAACGCTGCGATCGCTCACCTTGAGATCCTGTGCGAGCGGGTTTGCTGAGCGCGCTGGATTTCTGTCTAATCGATGACGCACCTTTTCGACAACTGCTGGCGCCGTTGCAGTATAGCGTCGTCCGCCACCGTAGCGTTTCTTAACGCTACCAGTCTCATTATAACGTTGAATAGTACGATGCACAAATTTCTCGTTCAATTGAAGATTTGGCAGCGCTCGACGTACTTCGATATTCGATTTTCCCTCCAAATGAAGAGCAATTACTGAATTTCGTTTTAAATCCATTGTTCTAAATCCGAACGTGTTTCTCTTACAACAGAATCACTTCAAATGATGATAGAGAACATGTCAAAGACCAACCTTTGAAATTTTGGCGGCGTTTGATTCAGTGGTTCGAATTTTAAAACAGTTAGATAGAGACGGACAGTTCAATCGCCGCACCCGGTATATTTTATTTTAACTGATAATGATATTAAAATATGCTCTAGTGGCCTTTATTTGTGAAAACTCAATATTTAAAAAGTTTATTTGTGAAAAAACCTCTCCCTGCAGTTGCTAGTTCATACAGTTCACATTATTTTTTTTTATTAATTATATAATGTATAATTAATAAAAAGAAATAATAAAATGTCATGCATATGCTTATATTTTCTCTCTATATATTTTCTATCACCATTAGTCGATGTAATGTATACATACATCCCATAGTCATAAAAGACGAAAGTCTTTGATTAGAGGCCGTTCAGCCAGTACTGACCACAAATAAATGTAAAGTCGCTCTGCCAGCTATGGAAAGAACAATGCTCAGCATTTCTTTGATCGATAAAATGAGGAAATACGACAAAGAACTAAAGTAGTCGACATTGTTAAGAAAATTAGCAAGCTGAAGTGGCACTGGGCTGATCTGCCGCAGATCTGATAACCGCTGGGATATAGACAGACAGTATGGAAGCCCAGACGGTATGGATGCCACGTACAAGTAAACATAATGTGGAAAGCTCTCACTGCTCATATATTTCTCTCGGTTCGTTCATGAGGGGCGTGAATGAGCACCTGTCAGGCCGGCATGGCATTTGCAATCCCCGCATACGACCGAATATCCACGGGCGTCGTAAGAGACCTTATGGGTGGCTCGGCGTCATATGTCGCGCTTTCAATTTAAAAAAATGTGAAGAGACGACAGTAGCCGCGAGTGAATGGATGAGAAGACCGGAAGACCGCGACGTGTGGGTGGTGGCGTGCTTTGGGAGAGGCCTATGCCCGGGTCGATCCGGGCTGATAATGTTGAATGACTGTAAAAATACTTTCATTTGACTCTACATTTCATTTATTATCGCTTGGAAGTATCAACCAAACACCAAACTGAATAAGGTCTAACTATTTACCGGCAGAGCAAGGAATCATTTAATTAAACGATAACAAAATTGGTGTTTACTTTACCAATCTACGTTTATTACCAACAATTTGGCTTAAATTTTCCTTCTGATTGCCGTATGGATGCAAAAAATATGTTAATCATATTTTGTTGTCAAAGGGTGTCAAAACTAAACATTTGTCTAAGTATATTAAAAAAAAATTCTTCGTGTTCATTGAACTCTGTAGTAGTTCTTAAATTATTAAAATTAATAAATATATTTCAAACAATATGGTATTTTCACGAATTCATATAATTCTAATTATCCGGAATGTTGGTAATTTCGGTTTTCAGTTTAGTTTAACAACACTAAAATAACGCAAAAATATGTAAACGGAACAATTTACTTAAAATAACCTTAAACATTTCAAGAGTTTTAGTACAAAATGAAGGTTTCAGCATACCTAGTAATAGTAAAAAATAATTACGAAAACATAAAAATCAAATAACTCACCAATAATTGCTAATAAATATGTAGGTATATCTAGGAAAACTAGCTTTGGTTTTGTTCGCACTTTTTTATGAACATAATACTATGATTACATTAAAACGCGCCTTTTCTCCGTTTTAGGAACATGTATAAAATTTTATTGTTTATTAATTGTTTTGGTAATTATCACATTTAATTAGAATTTTCACAAGACACGAAAACTATGAATATTTAAGATATAAAAAAATTATGCGATCAGGCGGCATTCGAGAAAAGTGGACATCGGTTATCGAATTTAAAAAATATAAATAAAGATAGGGATATCGGAGCGTCTACACTAAATCATACCGCCTGACTAACTGATAACGGCTCGCGGGGAGATGCCGCGTTTTCCGAGCTACACACCTACCAAAGTTTCCTTGCGTGTAGTGGTGCGACATGTGTGTGAAAACTCAAACACGACGCTCGTGGTGGCGGCGCGCGGAGCTTCCAATTCCAACCACGCACACACGCCCGCCTTGATCTCACATAGCATACATACGACGGCTTTAGTGCGTGTGTGCGTGGGGCGCGGAAACACGCGTAAGTGCAAGCGCAGTTATGTGGGTGAGCGTTGAGTAAAATTCAAACACAAACACATGCCCATACCTAGCAGGCAGGCTAAATGGTAGAGTTTCGTAGAGTTCGTTTACAAAAAAAAAAAAAATAGGTACATTTACACGGCCACGTTGTGCACTGATGAAAAATTATCCCTTTGATGAATATTTATTTTATGTTATGCTATGTCTTGTTTTTGGCTCCGGCGCGCGAACGATATCTATCAAACGAAAATGTTTAGTCGTAATCAAAAACCTTCCAAAATACACGCCAAAAAATATAGAGGATACGCAAACGATGCCAACTCAGTGGAGTTGGCATCGTTTAGTTGCCTCCGACGACGACGCCCCACGACTCAATTAAAAAGTTGTACAACTTCATTCATTCAGAACGCCTATTTTTTAATCGGCCGCCAACAGTAAAGTTGGCGGCCGTAACGAAAGCTGCATTTTCTGCACTGCTACGTTTTTAAAAGACAGTTGGGTTCGAGAAAAATCGGCCGTCAATATCGTTCGTGCGCCGCGGCGCACGAACGATATTGACGGCCGACGGAGCAATATTTTTGTCAATTTTCGTTAATTTTTTCACATCACGATTTTACTAAATATTGATTTTTGTTTTATTTTGCTCTATATGTTTTTCTTTAAATAGATAAAATTACTTGATTCCTCCACAAACATTTCACAGAAACAAACACAATACATATGTAGTTTGCACGAGCAGCAAAGGCGGACTTATCCCTTACATGGATATTGGTGGCGCGGTAGGTCGCTGGATTTTGGAAATTTTGAAAAATAGAAGAGGCCTATATCTAAATTTAAAAAAACCCCGAAGGATGGGGTTTTTTTATTTCTAATTTAATTTTTAAAAACTCCGCACGGTCCACTTTTTAAGATAATTAATTTTTTGATTACTTGATTACAAACATAACTAAGAACCATCCCGATTAAACTAGCTTTCTAATAAAAAAACCGCATCCAAATCGGACCATCCGTTTGGGAGCTACGATGACACAGACAGACACACACATGCACACACACACGCACACACACCCTTACACACACACCCTCACACACGTTAAACTTGTAACACCCCTCTTTTTTCGTCGGGGTTTAAAAAGTACTTAACAAACATGAAAATAACTTTTAAAAGGTGTTTTCGAAAGTTTCTAGAAGCGCACTAATGGCAACTTGGGTAAAGTAGGCCCCTGATTGCGGGACATCAGTAACGTCCACCAGCAGGGAGCCAAACCTCTTCTAGAGGCTACTTCTACTGCCCCACCTGCCCCACGGGTGATGGTACCGGACGGTGATATCTAAAGTTTTTCTAACGTTCTTGCCTAAGGTGACCCGCACACCGAATGTATGGTCCGTATTGAAAAGTGGTGGTAAGTATATAATTTCTGTTACGAATTTTCATATTAGCATACACATAAAATAAACCATACGACCAAGATCCAATGTTCTTAATTTATATTTATATTCTTTGAAAGGATCGTTTCCAAATACGTAAGTGCTCATTGAAAACTGTCGACGGTATCACACAATCTTCATTAATCGCACCCATTTCGCTACTTTGATAAAAATTTACATTCTCATATAGGTATAACTGGAACTTTTTCACATTTTATTTTATTATCTTATCTAAAGACTAAAGTTAAATCGATCACAATTACAATTAACGATAAAAGTAATCACTAAATTAATTTTATCGACATTCACTTGCAAAATAAAGAATTTAATTCAAAGTCTTATCTCTCCTCGTTGGCACATAGGCATCGAGACCTATCTGATAATAAAAAAATAATATTAAAGGTTTCTTTATTGCTTTGTATACCTGCGTTCCATATAAATTCGTGTGTCGCAAGCGTCTTCTTGCTTTGACATTAATGTTCCAATCAGCCTGAAAATTATCATTTGTTTTTCGCTTGTAGTGGAACAGTCGGCGTGCAGCGGGGCGCGGGCTGCGAGGAATTGGTCCGTTCCGAAGTGTCCTGCAAACTTGAACCTTTGCAGCTCCGTAGAGACATAGGTTCACTAAGTGTGTTTTATCGACTGTTCAACGTTGAATGCTCTGAGGAGCTGTTCGAAACGATTCCGACGACGCCACCATTTCACCATAGGTCCACGCGTAGCAGACAGGGAATGCATCCCTTTACTGTAGAGCTGCCTAAAGTGCGGACTAAGCGCTCCAGTATTTCTCTTATCTTCCGCGCTGTGAAAGACTGGAATGCACTTCCTCCCGATGTGTTTCCTTCAGCGTATGACTTAGGATCTTTCAAGAGAAGCTTAATAAAAAGACATCCGTCACGAAGGCACGACATTCGCAGCTCCCGTTCTAATCCGAATGCTTTCGGGCTTCGTCGGCTCAACAATCCACGCTGACAACGCCAAGTATCCATAGAAAAAACAAAGAAAAAACCAGCCAAGTGCGAGTCGGACTCGCGCACCGAGGTTTCCACCACAACCACCCCATTGAACCACAAAAAGGAACATTGAACAAAAAAACACGTTTCTTGTATGGGAACCCCCTTCATTTTTCTGACAGACAGACAGACAGACGGCGTAGGCTTAGTAATAGGGTCCCGTACCTGATACGGAACCCTAAAAACAAAAATGATACAAAGAAACTCTTATATTAAAACTCCGTCTCTTTGTCTGCCCGCGTTTCTGCTGTCGCATGCCCTTGGCTTCTATTTTACTATATCATCGGCCTAAGCAGATTCAACACAAGTGTACACCATTCTTGTTGTTGTTGAGAATACGATGGTGGTACACCGCCGAGTGCCGCCGACCAACACTCTGATGCAGCTCCAGTTCCAGATAAGTGGTCGAACAATAGATACTCGGCGCAGTGGCTCTGCCGGCCGCCGCCGCCCCGCCCCGCCGCCGACAGGTGAGTCACTCCTGGCTCTTATGTGATACAGGCGGACTTCAATATTCATTATACCTATGTAGTTAGACGGAGACGTTTATATTAATATATATTTTTTATGTAATCCTGTATGAATGACTGAGTCAGAGGGGCCAAAACACATGCTCCGACCAGCCAATATCACCTCCGAGAAGGTAGGTGCCATACCGTAGGTAGACTCCCCTTTGGATTGTTGGTTGTACTAGACTGGAGGAGAACACAGCCGAGGCTGCTATGCGGCCATCTTACATCCAGAATGGTGGTATCAACCCAGTCGGCTACAATTTCAGCCTACCACCTAGAAAGGGGCAAGGGAAGGGACCTACAGTTTTAACCCGATTACCAACGGTGCAGCAGCCAGGTGTAGGAAAAAATCATTGGTACACAAACTCAAACGAACAAACTCGCATCTAATCCGCACATCTTCTACGATTAAACGCGTTTCAGTCTCTTTATAAGCATCTCGCTTCAAGAGCATCGATTGTTGGAAAGATAATTTCCCCCTGTATTTCGTAGATAAATAAGCCAATGAGAAACAATCGGTCCCTCTTGTCGAAGTGTCAGTATAGACATATATCTTGTCTGATTATCACACTTGCAACACTTGACGATACATTTACCTGAAGGTCTCTTTCTTGCGCAAATAACTTTATTAAAGTGATTTACTAATATTAGCTCAGTGAAACCAGCGTGGTCGTTGTCTATAAATATCTAATGTTTTTTTTTAAGTCTTTATCTAACACCAAATATTTGAATGATTTGAATGAATAATCAAATGTTTGAATGGTTGGTTCCGTAAAAAAATTATTATAGGTGTTCCGGTTTGAGCTTTCTGACATGGAATTTGTGAAAATACCGCCTGAAATTATAAGTATGTACGCATATGAATCACAAGAGTTATTATGAAAGTAATTTTTCACCCGACCTGGATGGCTGAGGTTGAGGTCAGAACGTCAGGCACAGCCAATTTCACCACCGAAGAGGAGCGGGACTAATAAAGTCGCGCTAAGTTTATTATGGAACGTAGAAATTTTATAAAGTGTATCGAGCATACGTGTTATATGTATCTTCTTTGCCATATGTTTGACTTTCAATTGAGTTAAATAAATTCTAGATAATTATACTCGTACATGCGCCACCAGTTAATTATGTAAAACAGTTACCGCGCACTTGTTAACCAGAAATGAAGTGGGGGTGGCTAACCAGTGGCGGTGCTAGACCAAATGTAGACGTCAGCGACATCAGCTTTGCGAGGCATCTTTAATTTCCCAGTCAGAAAGAAAACGATAAATAGAATGATGTATGAGTATATTATGAATTTTATTGATACTCAAATGTTGACAAAAATTACATGAACAATCACAAATTAAAATAAATAACCAACAAGCAATAGCCCAAGTGTGGGACCATACTTTTTGAAATCAGTTGCAAATTCGTACAACACTTTATCAGAAGTTTATTTTACCAGTTCATACGATGCAATGTTCGTAGGTACATCAGATAAAGTTGTCAGGCGTCATCCGGCTGTCGACATCGACAGCTAGCGGACTGAAATCTCACGAGCTTGCTCACGAGTCACATCTCCTGTCAACCTGTCTGCATTCGCGTCACCTTCATATTTTTTAGCATTTACATAGAAGTTATCTTCATTTTGATAAAATATACGAATACCTATTGAAACAAATCAGAAATCTCTGTATTTGGAGTTAATACAGTTAATACAGCTAAGAATAAAAAAATCTCTACCATCATTTATTTATTTATTTATATGTATTTCATCCAATTACTAATTACGCACAGTATGGCGCCAGGCTTAGACAGAGTGCCAAGTAAAAGTTTTCGAAAAAGGCATTGTCTTTTCTGTGATAATATTTAGTTCAGACCACGTAGACTCAAATTTAGCATAGTGGTTAAGAAGATAGTGGTCTTCGTAGAAGTTTCATATTCGACACCACACTATACTTATCTACCATGAATTAGGCGGAAACCTATTTAGAAAAATGCGCAAACGAAAATATGTTTATGTGTGTAGGTATATCGCTGGCCAATCACTTGATACCTAGATGTTGACCTGTTTGTCTACAGCTGCGGGTAATAATGATGGAGTGCTAACACAAAATATACTTTTTTTGAAGCCTGTGAAATATGCCGCCGCGAACGTCCTAGCTGACTAGCTGCCTCCCTCGACGCGCCCGCCGCCGCGCCGACGTGATAAACAAGCCATATAGCTACACAGAGTAGGCGAGGTAGATGGATATAAAAATGATGTCTCACTAAAATACACGTAAAATGTAGCTAGTATTATTACACAGCCGAACCCAGATAAGAGCCTCCTTATCAGGCCATCACTCTTATCAGGTCCTAGCGTATTCCACATGTGAGCATAGCGCACCTATATGCCTACACGCGTACTTATGTCCCAACCATCTTCCTATATTTGCCCTGTTTTTATAGAGTTCGTACCTAGGTATAATATGTCCGTACTATGTGAGAATGCTTCGGCGAAGTAGGATGTAAGTTTTTTTTTATGAGCAGCAGGATGGCGGCTCCGATGAACGAGATGTACGCGGACGCATTCAAATCTACCTCGCACTGAAAACCACGCTCAGCGAATTTGCACAGACCTTTGATCCAGTACATCGTGAATGCATGTTGAAACAGGGTGTGACTACCTGCGGTGAAGTAGAGTGTGGATTCTTTTTTTCTAAATGAAGTTATTGTGGTGTAAATGTTCTGACGGGGTGCGACTGTAGTCACAAAATTTAAGACACGGTTTCCGGGTTTGTGAAGATATGCTCAAATTTTTTTTTATGTAATCCGGTATGCGTTGCTGAGTCAGAGGAGCCAAAGCAATTTTTTTTAATGGAAACTGACACGGTTGGCTACATCACCTACAACATCCGTGATGTCAGCACATGCTCTAACCAGCCAATATCACCTCCAAGAAGGTAGGTGTCATACCGGAGACTTCCCTGGATTTCTGGCTATACTGGACTAGAGGAGAAAACAACCGAGGCTGCTATGCGGCCATCTTACATCCAGTACAGTGGTACCAACCTATTTGGCTAATGCAGGAAATCACCTAGACGAAACGTGTAACAAAAACAATTTGTATTCTAAATATATGTTGGTCTTCCACAACTCACACAAGGTATACATAATTAAATAAACCTTGTTCACCGCAAAAAAGGGTGCAGTGGAAGAAGGGGCTCATCCCAAATTTCATATGTTGCACAATCACCATTTAAGGGCTATTGTTGTACATATAAAGAAATGGAGAAATTTTAATAAATGAAAAGTAAAGATGTAAGTTATTATGCAATTTATCTAGGTGTGTGAGTAGAATCAGATATTCGCGGTTTCGCGAGGAGTGGCGTTATTAGTGTATGAATTTTAATTAGTTAATTAAATGCCGGTTGTTCATAAAAAAAAAAACTCAATACAAAACATACTTTTTCCGTTAATGCCAAAAACATCCAGCTCATGTTTTTGGTACAAAGCAAGAAGTGGTTCGTTTGTAATGAGCCAGTAAATTGAGACAACGACGCCAGGTGGAACGACGACATCAAGTACGTCGGCGGAAAGCAGAAGGCCGTGAGGACTGGAGGAAAGTTGTAGAGACGTATGTCTAGCAGTGAACGCATGCACGCTGATTGACTGACTGAGTAAATAGAATAAAATAGAATAGAAATTGCACACAAATTGAAGGAAGAGCAGTACACGACAAGAAACAATAAATACAGGAGCGCGCAAAGGCGGACTTATCACTACAAGTGATTTCATCCAGTCAACCAGCAATTAAATACAATTATTAATTAAGCAGCATTAAATTTATAAGATAAACAAAAAGTTGGGTGGCAAAAGTTAGGACATTGCATCAAATGTTTTGTATGAGACTGTCATCTGTAACGTGTGCGTTGTGCCGATGCATGGCATGAGTACAAGTTCAGGTATTTCAACATTTAGGCACACATCTCGCGACATTTCAGCACGATAGTGTCTCATATTTGCGCCGTGCCAGCATTAAGTGCTTACGGCAGATTACAAAACGACTGCTATACTCTACACAAGCCGTTTAAATTGTCGTCGCCATATTTTCCAACCACTCACGGGCCGTGTTTGCTCCATAACGCTGGCTTTAAATGACAACTCAAATAAAAGTCGGTAGAGAGAAACATAGTGTAAATAGTTTTCTGCGAGTTAAAATTAGAACGAAGCTTTGCCTGTGTATCTAGACTGAGATGGAAATTACGACATTCACCACATACAATTCACTACTAATTGTGCAGGTAATAAAATTATTAACATTTACCATGTAACAAGTGCAAGCTTCCTTACCGTATGTGTATACGAATAAGCCAAATAATAGCCAGTTCTTCAAAGTATACAGAAAAAGTAAGACCTGCTCCGGCGTTACTCACTCCCCGATATGATTATGAGAAACGATCTCACTCAACCAATCAGAAGGCGTTCGGTGAGGCATCCGGCCCGGCTATTGGTTGAAATATGCGAGTATTTGTGTGAGTTAGCGAGTGAGTTAACGCCGGTAGACCCCCAGTTGACTCCAGAAAAGGAGTTTACTCGCTCCCCTTCAGAATACAAGACGCATAATTTTTGTAATACGACATCACCAACCACTGACCCTCAAACCGCAACATTGAAGCGTCTTCTCAATATTGAAACCTAGTGCGCCAAACACCGAGGGAGTGCAGAATGAATCGGGGAGAATCGGGGATGGAGCGACACGAGCGACGGCCAATTGAACGCGGCGCTCAGCGGGTTGCAATCGTTACGTTGCGTTGCATTCGCTTCCACCGCTACCAGTGCTTAGACGGGAGGCGTCAGCGCGCTTCTCGTACGTGTTTGTGGTCCTTCTGTTGGCTCAGTGATAATCAGTGTATGGCATGCACGGTTTTCAAACCATTCTTTAGCGCGCACGTTCGTGGCCTCTGCGGGCGGAGGCCGATAGATCTTTAAACGATTATCCCTGTTTTCTCTTCGTACTTCAACCACTCAATAAAACCTTATTAGACAAATAATTTAATGCCATAAATAAAAAAGAGCTTTCGTAAATGTCGTTACTTTCAGAGATTGATTCACAACACTATACATTCCATTCTCGCTTTCCTGCCGGAGGCCACGAACGTACGCGCTGACTGTATATAAATTTGGTCCTTGTCTACTGTTGTCTAAAATTTTGATTATAGGTATAGTTTATGAAAAAAAAAAAAGTTTTCTATCGCTCGTTTGTTACTCTTAAACTCAAAAGTCAAGCAAGGGCATCAATTCACTTGAAATGTTACATCGTGTAAACTGTCGTCCTATCAGGGGAATATTCAAAATCTAGCGCGAGCAAAAAAAACATAAACAAGTGTTTGATGCCTCGTCCATCCGTCAGATTCCCTCTCAAGCTAGAACGAAGTATCCCTATATAGTGTGTGGCGTAGAGCGGCTCGCGTAGCGGCTAGCGACTGGCTTGCAGCGACCAGCGACTGGCTAGCAGCGACCGGCAACTGTCCGCACCCACCAAAACATTACATATCTAATGCTAGCGTCGGGCCGACGACCTCAGATACTATATCGCTATTTTCAAGATATGCAAATTGTTATCTCACTTATCTAAACCGCCGGTTAACTTCTTCTTAACTGGACGATAATCATATCTATGCAACTATTATGATTTTGACGTAACGATAAAGGAAGATAGGGGCTATCAAGATTTTAGATTAACCCGCGGGAGATAATTGTTACTCACTGATAGTGCCTCTTTATCTGCTGAACTAATATTGTGCTATTTAAACTCACTATTTGTGAATCAAATTGATAATGAAATCTCTTAAAATTAACTAAACGTCACTGATAATTTTATTTCCAATAAATTTTATCCCTAAAGTGCAATGTTGGTGATTTTATTGAAATTATCAGGCGTTTCGGGCCATAGTTAGGGTTAAAACTGTTTCCGTTAATACCTGATGTAATTACCAGGAAAAAAAAACTTAAGCACTCACCCACTATGCTCATACATACATAAATACACATACCTACACAAAAGTGAAACACATTTCGAACGCAAGGGAGGATTCCCTTGCGTTCGCAGTCGGGTAAGATGAAATTGAACCAGTATCATCCTTTTGTATGCATTGCATGTACCACTGCATGAACATTCGTGGATTAAAGTAAGTCCAAGAAACTATAGGCGAACGTATCCATGCTTATTGGGTTACAAACGGCCGTACCGCGGACGGAGAGCGCTGCGCAGCCATTGATTTGATTGCTACGCGCTTCTGTCTATGAACAACAGCTGCTACGAAAGTTCGTAGCGGTGCAGCGCTATAGCGAGGTTATGCTCACCTTTATCCCGAAATAGTTTAACATTACTGCCTGAAATGCATGTCCATAAGTAGTATTCTTGATATTTTTAACATATAATTCATTATAGGTACGAACTATTCTACTATATACTATCTCAGTGCAGGCTGACTGATAGTCATTAGTACATAGCCAGAAAAATATCGTTCGGTCTACGGGTTTGTACGTAGGTACACAAAGGTTAACGGTAGGCTTCATTTCTATCAAAATATGATATAAAGTTGCGTAGGGTGTTTGTAAATTGGAGCAAATATTTGTAATGGCTGGGCCCGACGCGACGCGGCGCGGGCGACGGAGGAAGCGGCGGCGACGCGGCGGTGGCAGGAGGGGAGGGAGGGTGGGGGGGGGGGGGGGTGGCGCGGTAGAGTGGGAACGCACACACCGGATTGTTATCTTTCCAACAAGGGCTACATTAACTAACTGTTTCTATATCATCATACATATTTTTAGGTAGGTATCCTTAAACATATTTATTTGATCCCATTTATAATATTTTCGTATTTTTACGATAGTCGTTCCTGAAAGCTTGGTCGGCAAAATGGTAAGGAAAGATATTAAAACGTGGAATGGTATTTCTCATTAGTATTCCTGTGTATTTTCAATCAGTTCGATCGATTGTAGAATCGGCGGCCGCCGCGCCGCCGGGTCGCGGGGTGGCGCGGCCGCGGTGATGCGATGCGGTGGCTGGAGGAACACCGCTCCGAGGCAGCTGCAGCCGAGCTCAACTAACTCCCGGGCCAGCTAACTCCGCTATCTACATCAAACTGTGATATGATAATAATTTTATCCTCGATATCATTGTAATTATCAGATAGGAGCGTGTGCTCTACAGATTTGATTATGAGAACTATCTTCGGCGGCGTGTTTGCTTCACTTTTTCATTATGCTGATACTGCCTGCGTCCTCTGTTAAGATACACTATCAGGAGCACCGTTAACGTATCTTTCCGGGATTTTTAAACAGCTGCGATACGGATATCAGCAGTATTATCGTGGAGCACTAGTCGGGCGCCGGTGACACGGGGGTGGTGGCTGCGTGGCGCGCGCGCGCTCTTGCACCGCCACCGCTCCACGTTCCTCTCCCGTCAGCAGCATTGTCCATTGCAGTTAGTGTCCATTGTGAATCACCGTACGAAGTGCCCCTTGGATTGCAGTGAAATCGCATGACAAATCGGAAGTGTCTACTCGGAGGTTTGTCGGTGTTATTGCGTCAGGATATTGGCCAAGTGAAGAAGCGGCGCGTGAGTCACGCTCGTACATCGGCGGTTTATTGTGTCGCGATCGATAGCTGCTAGCGGATTATTGACGAGGTCGGCCAGTCTTTGTGCTCCGATTTTTATCAGTTGTTTTTCACATGGGCACCTATCGATATAAATTCTGTGGAAATTAATAATGCGACGGCGGCGGCGGCGCGGTTACGGCGAGCGGCGGCGGAGGAGGGGCGGTGACGCAAGCGCGCCGGCTTTCCAAGATGGCGGCCGATAAGCGCGGCGGCCATGTTGTTTCAGGAAAGTGGATGCGCAATAGTTGCACGGGTAGGTAGGAGTAGGTGCAAAGGTGAGCGCCGCCACGTCGTGTAACTACCTACTCACGTGCGCTCGGACGGGATATAGACTCCACTTTCAGTGACTTTGAAGTGAACTCGGACGAGATCTGACGGCGGACGTAAATTAAAGGATAACAAGCGTTTCAACAAACTGAATTCTTAGATTTGTAATGTAACAATAAATAATGTAGATAACTTGATAATGAAGGCAGGAATTGCATATATCAACTACACTACACAATATCGACGCTACTTCGTCTTCGCACGTGTTGTCAACGTCAAGAAAGGCAGGATCCGCGGCTGAGTCGGCTGCGCGCTTGAAACATTCTAGATACCAAAATATTGTAAATCAAAATTATGAGCTTTTTGACATTGAAAAGGTCTTTTGGTTCGTTTCAGTATAGGCCCCGATTTCACGAAAAAGTGCGATCCCCTTATATCTCGGAGAGTTGTAAAGATATGATATTCAAAAAAGGCTCAAAAGACGCGTATTCATGAGCTGTACCTACACTGCATCTGTAAGACTGTAAGGTGCAGAAAGAATTATTCGATAAAGTAAAAAATTAAAAAAGTTATGGCCGAAATAGTGAAAAAAACAAATTTTTTTTTCCGAATTTTCGATTTTTGCGCTCGATATTTTGGAAACGAAAAATGATATCAAAAATTTGAGAAATTCTCTTCTGGACAATTTAGTCAGCTACAATTTGAGCCTAAAACAAAGACGATCGGGTTAAGGGTTTGCCCTGTAGCTCAACCTTTTTGAAAAAGTAAATTCACAGATTTCGTGCCTCACACGACTACCGAGCACATTGGAAATGAATCTACGGAATTCGAATAAATATAGCCTGATGATAGAGCCCAAATATGGTGGATTTATCATGTGTAGTTTAGGAGTTCCTATGGCTTCCTTCCGGCTCCATCATCAGGACCCTGGAAATAACATATGACTAGAGTACTTGCGAAGACAAATTCAACGAGCCCAAACACGATGGGCTTATCATGTGTAGTTTAGGAGTTCCTATGGCTTCCTTCCGGCTCCATCATCAGAACCCAACTAACCTATTCCTTATCCCGACTTTCTCGTGTCGCTCAGCGACAATATTTTTTCGAATTCCGTAGATTCATTTTCAAAGTGCTCGATAGTCGTGTAAGGCACGAAATCTGTGAATTTTTTCTATATGTAAACTAACATGGGTGGCTCTGCCGAGAGACCAATGGTGCATTCTATAGAGCCAAAAGCACCTCTCCTCGCGAAACCACGCTCAGTTAGGTGCCATGCCGGCAGATTTGCGGACTGTTGCTAGGCTGTCTAGACTGTTAATACGAGTTTGTAGCAGTGGCTGTGGAAACCCTCGGTCCCCTGTGCGAGGAGGCGAAGGGGTTTCTCAAAGAAGTAGGGCGCCGTCTCGCGGAGAATTAGGGGGATATCCGTGCTGGATCCTTCCTGATGCAGCGCATCAACATGGCTGTACAGAAGGGCAATGCCGCGAGCGTTATAGGCACTTTCCCGTCATCGGGTATTTATATGAAAGTTTTAAATTTTTATTGTATAAATAAATAATCATTTAAATTTTTATAATATAATATTAAAATTTTATAATATAATTTATAATATTAAAACATAATATTAAAATTTTTATTGTATAAATAAATGATCACCGATCCAAAAAGCTCAAGTCCCTAATTTCCTCAGTCAATATGCACATTCTTCCGCTGAACGCTACCCACCATTTTCCAAACTGCGTACCTTCTTTGCTGGACCTAATATTAACTTCTTCCACGACCCATGTTAGTACACATGGACAATTTCCCGCACCTGGATTCTCACACCACGACTTAATCTACCTGTCTTAACGATGCTATCGTAAAATCTAACACTCTCCTTCAGCTGTCACAGCTGCCGATACCCGAGTTCAACCGGTTCGCCTTCAACCCTGTTACCGACTGTGAAGTTAAGAAGATCATTCTCTCCATTTCCACCAAGGCAGTTGGAGCTGACGATTTAAGCCTTGATATGTTGGCGCCAGTACTGGACGAGCTGTTACCTATCATCACCTATATCCTCAATCACTCTCTAGTAACAAGCTCGTTCCCTAGCATCTGGAAAAAGGCTTTTGTCATTCCTCTGCCCAAAACATCCAATCCTGTCTCCTTTAGTCAGTACCGTCCTATCTCAATATTACCAGTCCTCTCAAAAATCCTTGAACGCATTGTACACCAGCAATTATCTGGCTTCCTTTCTCAAAACAACCTTTTGAATCCAATGCAATCTGGATTTCGACCTTCTCACAGTACTGTTACTGCACTTGTCAAAGTCACTGATGATATCCGTCTAAGTATGGAAAACAAAGATCTCACTGTTATCGTGTTGCTTGATTTTAGTAACGCCTTCAACGCAGTTGACTTTGACATCATGGTGGAAATGCTGAGGTCTCTTAACTTATCTCCGGAGGTAATAGATTGGTTTGACTCGTACCTTCGTGGTCGCCAGCAACGTGTTAGAATTGGCAATGACTTTTCTGAATGGTACGATCTAACTGCTGGTGTTCCACAAGGAGGCGTGTTATCTCCTCTACTCTTCGCAATCTTTATCAATTTTGTCACCAAACTCTTAGTTTCCCTCTACCACTTGTATGCCGATGACTTACAACTATATCTGGCAGGTAGTATTGACGACATTGCTGGAATCATTGATGTGATCAATGCTGATTTGGCCACCATTTTTGGCTGGACCAGATCCTTTGGACTCATCGTGAATCCAAATAAGTCTCAGGCAATGATTGCCGGAAGTCCTCGACTACTATCGAGGATTGATCGTGCCTCCTTGCCTGAGATTATGTACAACGGTACTGCCATACCATACACAAGGGTTGTCAAAAACCTCGGAATCCTTATGGATGATACGCTATCTTGGCAGGCTCAGGTCAATGAGGTCAGTCGAAAAGTCTATGCTGCGGCGCACTCCCTAAGGCGGCTGCAGAACCTTCTTCCGACCTCCACAAAGACAATTCTAGCACAATCGCTGCTTCTCCCCATCCTTGATTATGCAGATGTATGTTGCCTGGACGTTACTGAGGAACTTCTGGACAAGCTTGAGCGTCTGCAAAACATGTGTATACGCTTCATTTTCGGTCTACGTAAGTACGACCATGTTTCTGAATACCGCAGACGTCTCAAGTGGCTCCCAATCCGTCTCCGCAGAAATTCCCACATCCTTGGACTCCTTTATTCTTGTATCAACAACCCTTCTGCTCCCGAGTACCTATCTTCACGTTTTCAATACTTATCTTCCCACGGTGTCACGCTTCGTTCAAGTGATGACAATATCTTAGCCATTTCCACTCATAAAACAGGATTTTACACAAACTCATTTTCTGTGCACGCAGCTCGTCTGTGGAATCAACTACCTCACTGTATACGGCACTGCAAGTCGCTTCCGTTATTCAAAAAACACTTAAAGTTGTACTATCTCCGTCAATGTGAAGTCAATAGTTAAAAAATCCTTTAATTCTGATTGGACAAGTATGTATGTATATATTTAGGTATTATGTATTATATAATCTTTAATACATATGTATTTAATTTATAGTTTTATGTATTTAATTTAATTTATAATTTGCCATTTCTACGTTTAAACTGGTATGTACTTATATTATGTAGTGCAAGTATATTATAGTTTATCATAGTTATTTTCCATATATTATATTTTACATTCCCACACTCAAGTCTTTTGCTACTACCTACTTATATCTCACAACATACGACTCTCAAACATGCAAAGGTTGACTGGGAGAAATCCCTGTAAGGGATAAGTCCGCCTTTGCCCCTCATGTAAATTACTTATCGTTTGTTACTGTTAAATGTTTTGGAGCAATAAAGTATTTCTATCTATCTATCTAAATAAATACCACACTTATATCAACTTAATTATGTTTAGATCAATCACGTATCATCTTAGATAGAATATTTATTTAGTTATATATTTGAAACCAAACATGTACCTTGTGGAGCCGGTACCAGGCCTCACGCACTCTATGTACTTGCGCGCGCTAACTACCTACCGCCCGACGGGCCGCCGGCGGTCTATTTCAATGGAAATTTGTCAGCCGCGCGAAGTATACATAGACGCTCGCCCACGCAACTGCGCGCAGCTGCAAAGCAATAACCACTTTACACTCGATCGTTAAGGTACATTTTCGCACGCAGCGATTGGTGACGTGAACCAGTAGGCTATTAAAGCCCGAAGGTAGGAACATTTTCTATGGAGTGATTTATCTGTTACGAAGTAACTATTAAGTAATCTGTGCCGGTACTTAAAACGAATATCCCGACTGCACCTCTACCCGTACATTTCCTAAAAGGCGACTAAGGGATAAGGACAAGATGCCGTGCATAAGGGCGATACTATCAATAACTATCATAACAACAAGATAACTATCAAGCAGCAAGGTACGAAGACTCTTCGTACCTTGCTGCTTGATAGTTATCTTGTCCTAATACTTTGCTAAATGTGGTGTTCGGTTTTGTGCTGTAATTTACAAGAGTTCTTGCAGCACAACTACTCTACGACTACTCTGCTTAGCCAGATTGTCGGGATACGGCGGTGTAGTATGTATGTATGTATGCACATGTAACCAGTGTTCTTAGGATAGCGAGAATGCTGAATGAGACACATACGCATTTGCAGATACATAGGTAGTAAGTACTCGTAAGTGGTTATTTTTGGTCTGTTAGCAGAGGGTTTTTTTTTATGGAAACTGACACGGTTGGCTACATCACCTACAACATCTGTGATGCCAGCCCATAACACCGGGTGAACCTGATGCCACGTCAGTGCTTCCCTTCGGTCGTGCCGGCTACACTGAACTGGACGGAAAACACAAACTATTTACATAGCCGTTTCGGCCGACCTTTCATTCAGTGCGGTGGTTCCAACCCGGGTGGGTTAAACCTTACCACCTAGTAATATAAGAAGGGAGTCATACCTATCCCTTAGTCGCCCTTTACGACAGACAAGGTGAGAGATACAGTGGGGCTATTCTTTTAAAGTACCGGCCCCACGCGGTACAAAGGGTACCGAGGGTCCCGTAGTTTATCTTTACCCTTCTTGCGCGCATAACGAGTTCGTGGGCGCGGTTGCTTCGTGCTTCGTATTGCTGCCGGCCGTTCACCCAGCGCGCCTCCAGTTTCTTAGCCGCAGACCATTTTTAGGGTCACTCAGTCTGTTCTACAGGTCTGCTATTATGGACGCTGCGCTACGCTATAAACTTGCATCCCTTATTCCTTGCCATATAACCAATTTCTGCAGCGCTCGGCGTAGAGAAAACCCCGCGCAGCCGCTGCACCACCGCCCCCGTGAGATGTTTCTACGCTCCGAAGAATGTCATTTTCTCTGACTCTAACAAGTTACAAGAAAATAAATAGCTCGAACAGTTTAGGAGATACAGGCTGTGACAGGCAGACGGACGGACATACACATGATGGATTTTATAAGAGTCCCTGCCAGCGTCACTGGCTACGGAGTCCTAAAAATATACCTTATCGTTCTAGTTTATCTAGTATCATCATAGAATTAATCTTAAGTCAATCAGTATCACAGATCTAGATCTAGACTATCATACATACTCGTATAATAAACTGAAATATAATATAATTAATTAATCTCCAACCTCAAATCTATACATATAATAAAATCGTAAAGGTAAGAAAGTCTGTACATTGAATGTATTCGGAAAAAAACTAACCAGGGTGGCTTAAAATGAGATACTGAACATATTAGAACAGTTTTTAAAATTTTTGTTTGTTTGTTTGTTTGTCTGTACGCGCATCACGCAAAAACCACTGAACGGAATTAGACGAAACTTTGTATAGTGGCAGTTTATATGCCGGGTTAACATAATACGTAAAAAAAAATAACAAAAATAAAAAAAAATTAAACAATTATAAACATTATTGCGCGTTTAAAATCACGTAGTCCAAAGTACGTAATTATATCTTGAGAACTGGCAGCAAATACAATTTGAATAAAATATTCATTCGTAATTTAAAAACAAGTAGATACAACGAAAATGACAGTTCTTCTTTTTTATAACTTGAACACAATAGTATCTATATCTATTCTTTCTATACATATAATAAAATCGTAAATGCAAAAATGTCTATTTGTACGCTCATCTCGCAAAAACCACTGAACGGAATTTGACGAAACTTTTTATAGTGACAGTGTATATCCCGGATTAACATAATAATTAAAAAATATAATAAAAATCACGTAATCCAAAGTAAAGGTAAAAAACAATTTTAAATGTCATGTTGACAACGGAGAACTGTCATCCCGACGTGAGCTGGCCGGTGACAAATTGTTTGATAAATAAAAAAATATAATTGAAAGTCGAAGTTATGTCGCTGTCATCGGTGCAATAAAATTTATATATCTGTTGCCCGCGGCTTCGCTCGCGTGAAATTCGTATTTAAAAAAAAGAAAGTAAGTAACTAAAGGCGGGCCCGAAGGCGGATCTGCGATCACGTAAACGATATTCTTTCTCGATGAAAGTAACTAAGGGCGAGGCGGAAGGCGGAGCTGAGTTCAGCAAGAAGAAAAACATTCTCGAAGAAAGTAAGTAACTATGGGCGAGGCCGCAGGCCGAGCCGCGTTCAGGAAGAAGCTAAACCATATTGAAGAAAGTAAGTAACTAAGGCGAGGCCGAAGGCCGAGCTACGTTCGAATAATTGAAAAACCATCTCGAAGAAACAAGTAACTAAGGGCGAGGCCGAGGGCCGAGCTGCGTCCAGCAAGAAGCTAAAGCATCTTGAAGAAAGTAAGTAACTAAGGCGAGGCCGAAGGCCGAGCTACGTTCTGACAATTGAAAAACCATCTCGAAGAAAGCAAGTAACTAAGGGCGAGGCCGAAGGCCGAGCTGCGTTCAGGAAGAAGCTAAACGATCTTGAAGAAAGTAAGTAATTAAGGGCGAGGCCGAAGGCCGTGCTCTATTCGGGAAGACCATAAACCATCTCGAAGAAAGCAATTAACTAAGGGCGAGGCTGTAGGCCGAGCTGCGTTCAGGAAGAAGGTAAACATTTTTGAATAAAGTAAGTAACTAAGGCGAGGCCGAAGGCCGAGCTACGTTCTAACAAATGATAAACCATCTCGAAGAAAGCAGGTAACTAAGGGCGAGACCGAAAGCCGAGCTGCGTTCAGGAAGAAGCTAAACCATCTCGAATAATGTTAATTAATATTAAGATTGAGTTAATTTAATTTAAATTTTATTATAAAGTCCATGCTTCTGACGGCAAACATACCGTGCATCCTAGAACCTCCCGGTTATTCCCGGCTGGATGGCAAGAGGCCCGATGCTATCACCTTAGTGCCATGGACTAAGGGTAGTTCTTTGATGTGGGACGCCACTTTTGTTCTCACATTGGCTCCAAGTCACGTTAGGAGTTAGGACATCTTCAAGAGCGGCTGGCGCGGCCGAGGCTGGGGCGGAGAGCCTCAAACGCAACAAATATAGAAATATAATTCAAGATTTCGAATTTGTTGTGTTTGCGGTTGAAACCCTCGGTCCGAGGAGCAGTGAAGCCAAAAGAGGCTTGGGCCTCTGCTGGTTGACGCAACTGGTGTCCCGCCATCAAGGGCTTATGTACTGCATTCAAAGGGTAAGCCTTACCATCCAGCGGGGTAATGCCGCAAGTGCTGTCAGAACATTTGAAAATGCCCGTTTTGATAGTTATTTTAATGTTTGTTAGGTAGGTTTTAATTCTTTAGTTATTAATATTACTTTTTTATTTTTATGAAATAAATAGATTGAGTAAACGATATTATATTCTATCGAAGAAAGGAAGTCTTTAATGGCGAGGCCCGAAGGCGGAAGAGGGTTTTTGGTTTACCTGAACGCAGCTCGGCCTTCGGCCTCGCCCTTACTTACTTCCTTTATTTGAGAAATGTTTATCGTTTACCTGAAAGCAGCTCGGCCTTCGGCCTCGCCCTTAGTTAGTTACTTTCTTTAAGAAGGTTTATCGATTACCTGAATGCAGCTCGGCCTTCGGCCTCGCCCTTAGTTACTTACATTCTTCTTTGGAATACGAATTTCACGCGAGCGAAGCCGCGGGCAACAGCTAGTATATAATAATATTAGAGGATATAGTAAATAGATATATATTATGGAGGAAATATAAAAAAGATATTTTAAATATTTTACTTCCGCCGAGTCATGCAGCAGGCCTTACTTGCTGCTTGATCGATTGAATCTTGTTCGAATACTTTGCGAAACGTGGTGGTCGGTGTTGTGCTGTAATTTACCAGAGTTCTTGCAGCACAACACTGATTACTCTGCTTACCCCTATTGTCGGGATTAAGCGTATGTGATATGTATGTATGCATATTTTAGATGCTTCATATGCCTTGTCCTCCTTCGTGTGTTAAAAGTGATCTAATGATTTTTTTCTCTATGTGATGTATTTTATATAATCCCGGACCTTCTCTTCCCTTCTGTCAACGTTGACATCTGACTGGAAGACGTGTCGGGTGTCCTCCAGGTCATCGCAGTTCCGCGAGTCCTCCTGACGATATGTCCCCGGAGCGAGGGACGAAACGTCGACGATTATAAGTCGCTCCGAAAACACTACCATCTTGTGTAACAAAACAACAGCGGTAAAAGCCTAAACGAACATATTTATAATGTTTAACCCCCGACGAAAAAAGAGGGGTGTTATAAGTTTAACGTTTGTGTGTATGGGTGTGTCTGTCTGTGGCATCGTAGCTCCCAAACGGATGGACCGATTTGGATGCGGTTTTTTTTATTTGAAAGCTGGTATAATCGAGATGGTTGTTAACTAGGTTTGTAATCAAATAATTAACTATCTTAAAAAGTGGACCGCTTTGCATAAAAGTTAAATTACAAATTGAAAAAACCCCCGACCCTTAAACAGGAAAAAAGAATTTCTGTTTGCTTAACTAAATGAGTCGGGGGAACGCTAAGTAAATAAAATATTTACTTAGCGGTAAAATATTTATTAAACGGAAATAATATTTTCAAAATCAAAGGAGACTAGGCAAGGATATTAGTAGGTTATTAAGGAAAACTTTTTTGTTATAATTTTTTTATCTTATACTTCTGATTGTCGATCGAAGGCCAGATCAACGACAGAGACGTCGGGTCTATAGGTGTGTTGTGTCGCCGATTTCAATGGGGTATTCGGAGCTTTCAAGGCGATTCCGCCGTCCCCATTCCTATAACTCCTCACTACGCGTACTGGGTATCCCTGCCCCCTCCCACCCCACCCCCCTCCACCCACAATTCAAACCAACCGGTTCGGTAGGTTGTTTTTTCACAGAAATGGTAAAATGTTTGGCACATCAATTTCCCCTACAGCCCCCAAGTACGGCCTGAGATTTTTCAAAAGGGCCAACAAAAGGCTACTGTCCCCGTGCATCACAGAATATCAATGGGCATCGTTAGATATAACGATGTCGTATGTTACGCTGTCCATAAAAAAAAACTTGAGTTTCAGTTTGCGAGAGAATCTTCAGATATTTAGCGTTCTACGTTCAGTTTGCGTCACAATCGTGATTCACCTCGGCGCCCCCTCATTCGTCCACACGAGTGTGTGATAAGCTGATAACGTCTACCTGATAACTAGTAGAACATTTTTTAGAAGTTGGACCGTAAGTCGATCACAGTAAGGTCTACTTTTCAGAAACCAAAATTCGGCAAATACTGGGTAAAATCGATCATTTCTTGTGTTGCCGAGGCGTAGGGCGTTATTTTTTATGTACAATCCTCTGTAAAAATAGAAATATGTCTGTAGAACTTTATCATATGCCTGCTCCCTTACCTCGTGAAGATAGGGACGAAGCCAACTGTACCTTGTACACTTTGTCCTTAAGAATAACTATTTTAATTTCGAAAACAAATTTTATCACCAAATAAAAGGCACTGCGATGGGGACAAGAATGGCTCCAGCCTACGCAAACCTATATATGGGAAAACTGGAAACAGATTTCCTACAAAATACCCCACTTAAACCACTGATCTGGCTGCGGTTTATAGATGACATTTTCATGATTTGGAATAACCCTGTAGAAACCCTGAACACATTCCTAACAGACTTGAATAATTTTAGCACACTAAATTTTACACATTGCATTTCTGAAAAATCTATCACATTTCTTGATGTCGACATCACCCTCACAAATAACCAAATTTACACTTCAGTTCACTTCAAACCCACCAATAAACTCCAATACCTACAATACACCAGCTGTCATCCATCACACATTAAACGATCCATTCCATATTCGCTATCCATCAGAGGTCGGCGCATCTGCAATAACCAAGAATCACACACACAATATTACAATACCATAAAGAATGCCCTCCTACAAAGAAATTATCCAGAATCTACCATCCTCAAACAAATGAACAAACCTACATACTCTCCATTGAACAAAACCACAGAACCTGACACATTACGATTCATAACATCATACTTTCACGGAGCACATAAAATAAAACAACTCATCAAAGACAATCTTCCAATCCTCCAGACCAGCAACGAAACTAAACACCTTTTACCAAAACCACCTAACGTGGTTTTTAAACAAAAACCGAACCTGCGCAGCATACTTTCAAAAAATAAACCACCCCAAGAAAACACAAACTCATGCACATCATCATCATCCGGTACCACACCCTGCAACCACAAACGCTGTAAAACCTGTGATCTCATCAACACCACCACAATCATTCATCGAACAAACTCTACACAATCATACAAGACCCAGCCATACTCAACCTGCAAAACCTCTTCATGTGTATACATCTTGGAATGCCGTCATTGCACCTCATACTACATAGGCTCAACCATCAACCCAATACACATTAGGATCAATCACCACAGGTTCACATCCACCTCAGTAAACTCGCCTCTTCCCATCCCAACACACTGCCGTAACCATCAAATTTCATTTAATCAATGCTTCACCGTCCGCATCATTAAATCATTCAGTCCACCACTTAAAGAAATAGATTTAAGAACTTGGGAATCATCATTCATATGGAACCTAGGCGCGCATCATACCCCGGGATTAAATATCGTTCATTAAAAAAAAAAAAAAAAAAAAAAAAAAAAAACCATATCAACCACTCATATGTCATAAATATCAACTACATAATATGTTATATTTTTCACTGATGACGACAACACAGTCGAAATATCTGAATTGTGTAATTTTATAAATAATATTAATATATAAAAATTCATCAAACAAACATTTTGTAAATAAAAATAATTTATTGTCAATATAATAGACATTAGACAATTAATAACTAAAAACTATCATATTAAATCTCATTTAACCTGTCCCCGAAATGACGGCGAAGGGTAGGTTTTTTATGTAATCCGGTATGGGTGGCTGAGTTGGAGGGGCCAAAGCGCATGCTCCGACCAGCCAATATCACCTCCGAGAAGGTAGGTGCCATACCGGAGACTTCCCTGGATTGCTGACTATACTGGACCAGAAGAGAACACAGCCGAGGCTGTGGCGTGGATACGAGCTGAGGTACCTAAAACCCTCGCTGCATTTTTTCGCTGGATAGCAAGGGCTATCCGTTGCCTGAGGAATGTTTCGCAGTTAGGTACTCCTGACATTTCCGATAATTTTGAACCTATTGATCGAACACATTTTTTTGATTCTTTGCTCCAAGCACTTAAATAAATACTACTTATTATTTAAATATTTGTGGAACTCGGTCTTGTGAATGTGTTCTTGAAAATTGATATATACAAAAACAAGCCTGTGATGTTTCGTGCTGTGTATGCACAGCACGAAAATTATGATTAAAATAAGTGGATATTTGGAAACACTTAATCATACAGAAGAAAACGTTAATGAACAATAGAACAAAGCTCCACAAATATCTAACATCACGCACGTACGCTTCTTCGTTTCCCGGGAGGACCCTGGGCGGGAACGAGTCGGACTCTTGGCGGGAGACTCCAAGAAGGATTGGATAAAGAAATATCAAACTCAGAAATAAGGAAGGACCATTCAATAATCTACAACGACTTGATTAACATATATTTATTTTCATAATATGTACAGAAATTATTTACAGTAAAATATATGTACTTGTTTCCTTTTGTGTACTTATAATTATACACTTTAATATCTAAATTAACGAACTATCAACTAGACAAGACATGCCCATTCCAACATAACGAACAGTCGGTAAACAAACGTGTCAAACTTCAATAAAAGCACATTATGAACACTTAAAAGTCACTAATGTAGGTACGTTTGTAGAATTATCTAATTCACAAACGAAATTCTTTGAGCTGGAAGTCAATTCTAAAACTGTCAAAATCGTACACGTAGGTATACCTACGTGATTTCGAGTAAAACTAATAAATTCAGATTCCGTAGCGACAATTAAATCGGGCTTAGAGCCTAGCGTGCTGGCGGCACTCGGCACACAGATGTTTTGCGCTGCGAAAATTGCGTCGCGTTGCGCGCATACATTATGCATACATACAAACTACTGCGCGCCACACCGAGCGCAAAATACATGGTTAAGTCGAAGTACACATTTTTACGCTAAGTAAGTTACGCGGTCCAGAATACAGTCAGCGTAGCGCTAGACTTGATCTAGGTAAATGTTGGCACGGAATCACAATTTATTAATTTTACTCGAATCCACGTGCACGATTTGACAGCTACTGAATTGGCTTCCAGATTGATATGATACGATACGAGCTGATCAATAATTATTATATAGATACCTATGTACCTACAATAACACCTAGACAAAAACCTATACTTGTAAAACATTCGCGCTTTTCACGAAAACATAATTTATAAACGCATGTCTCTTTGGAAAGCGAAAAAATACAGTCTCATGTGAATTAAACTTTAGTATTTAATATAAAAATTTAATGACAACTGATATTGTTTAAATATGTATTAAAAAATAACTACATACATACATAGTGTAGGTACATAGTTAAAGTTAACATAGCTATCTGCGGTATACCTACCGCAGATATCTGTGGCATACCTACCTATCTAAAGTAGAGGTGGAATGTTTTTAAAAGTAATGGAGTTTTTTAATAAAGAAATTTATATTTTACAAACTATGTACTTAAGAGTATGTAAGTACTTGGGGAAATTTTCATATCAAAGATCTGTAGTGATCGGTAGCTTAAACTAATATTTTAATGTGTGTTTAGTGATTGATCAGTGACTGTCGTAATTCCATTTCGAAAAGACTAATTACCTACATAAATATATAATGTACTGAAGGCTATCTCGAAAAGAAATAAAGAAATTCCATTAAATTGTGGTATTAATTAATCATTGTGTTATCTTTTAGTTTCAATGATTTTTTTTATACTTAATAAACAGAATTAAAAAATGTAATAGGTAATATATTTACAAGAACAGAGGAGGCTTTATGTACACAATTTGTATTTGGTTATCTAGCTATGAGACTCTTTGGCTCTTTAGGTACATACATACTTAGAGTAATGGGTATGCATACATCGTACTTAAGTAACTACATAAGCTCTATGAGAGGGTAGCACATGCGTACTCGGTATCATTCTTAGGCTTCTTAGCCTCGAATCGTAAATAATTTAGGTACCCTAGAAATAGTGAAAGAGGTATACCAACTTTAGGGTCAACAGTTACAAAATAATGGTTAACGTTAATTGCCTAAACATTTTACGGACTCATGTACTCACGAATCGTAATTTTTTAGATAATTATTATTCCTTACTTAGCAACCGCAAAATTGTAATTAACTGCATTCAACAGAACTTACTATTTATTTATATAATTTAAATGTCTAGGTTTTTTAATAGAAAGCGCGACATGACGTGGCGCCGAGCCATCCATAAGTTGTCTAACGACGCTCATGAACATTCGATCGCACGTGGGGGTTGCCGACATGTTACAGTAAGACGTACCTGTCTATCAATTATAAACTAAGAACGTTCTCTTTATAAAATATGTCATCAAGTCGTTTATTTGGATATTCCCAATAATGCGTTTCGTTTAAGAAAATTTAATTTATTTTTAGAATGTCTCTATGTAAAAAAAAACGCGGCGCTCGAACGAGGCTCAGTAGATACGGAGGAACCTAATGTAGGTGTATACAAATACAAACAACAACTACATTTATATTCACTTCTTTCCTAATGTTTTATAAGTACGTGTTATTAAGAATATTAGAAATTATAATTTTAACATTATATTATACATAATATGTAATGGATTGCCACGCCACAGAGATTCATCTAAAATCACCATTAAAATAAAGAATACAGATGTTTCCTATTAGATTTTGATACGTAACACACATAGGTACACTTTATTAAAATTTGTTCTAAGGTAACTAAAACACAATCATGGAATAGCTAAATATACACATTTGCGTGGCGGAATTCAAGAGAACGCTACCCAGTAGATTGTTCTCAAATAGAGAGAGCTAAACAAACGCTACTATTGTATATATTATAAGTTGTAAGAAGTATTATATAGCACATCGCTATAATCTATAGTCTTAAGATACGCTTAGCCAGAACAGTCCATACTTTTAACTTCATAATTATACTTAAGTACCTCCTGACTAATGTAACACTAATCCATCCTAATTCTTCCCGAAATTCAAAAGGAGAGCCGGTGGGAATGGGGTCGTTGGACTTTACAATTTTGAGAACTACCAATCTCTATTTATTATTATTTCAGGTAGAGTGCGTATTAGTTCCCTATCTCTATACTTTGTCTAGAGTGACTACACGTATGTATCTACACACATACTATAATTTTTAGATTCTTCAGTAGGCACTGTAACTACTAATTTATAAACAGCATACATAAGTATGCAGTCATTATGTCTATGTAAACTTTATGATAATCGTTTTGCTCTAGGTATATTATCTTAACAATCAACTTAACTTCAGTCTAAATAGAAAAGTATCTAAGTAATTTGTTGAGCACTCAGGTGTTTAATATTTTTAAATACATAGAAACATTATTCGTAATTTCATAAATAAAATCCGCAACATGTATTAATTTGTTATATTGCGAGAATATGTGCAAGGAACATTCGATACGGTCGAGTTGCGTTGCGTCGATCTTCTAACTGGGTAATATTGTGACCATGCCGGATATTTCAGGGGGTTTATCTGTATCGACAACGAACTAAGTATAGGTTTCAAGAAAGAATGATGGGACAATTTGAAAAATATTGAATTTTCAACACAACTATTTACGAAAATATATGGAAAACTCTTTTTTTTTTCAATGTTGTTACCGTTTCTTTTTGTAACTTTATGTAGTTTTTGATACACATTAACCCCCTGAAATATCCGGCATGGTAACAAAGTCACACATACAGGATGTCCCAAAACTCGACGTCAAGCGGGAACCAGGGAGTAGGCCAGTTTATAACTAGCCAGGAAAAAATAAGAAAAAAAATCTGATTCATTTATTTTTTTAGAAAAAAATTTAACTGATATTTTTTTTTTTGGTAAATCTGCAGGCATTCTGGTTTTATTTGGGATACTGATCAATAGCAGAGTTATTTAGGCTACCAATAAAAAGAAAATACAATTATATTTGCAAATTTGTAGTCGTAGCACCTAAAAATGATGTACGAGAAATTTTCAGTTTTTAAAGAAATGCTCATATCATAAAAAACAAATGACTCCGACTCTTATTTTTGCCTGGGTAGTCATAAACTGGCCTACTCCCTGGTTCCCGCTTGACGTTGAGTTTTGGGACACGTTATATATTGAATAGGAGTAGCTATCATCAGCAATATTCGAAACGCTTGCAAATGCTAAATTTTGTGGCGTTGTTATTTATTACACTTAAACAATGGCTCATTATCATTATTATTATTCTGGTCCTAGAAAAATCCGTGCGAACACGAGCCGGAACAGAAGGAATTAATGTTATTCTTCTTCAGAGCGGGCGAACCCGAAGCCTATGGAAGTAAGCGAGCTCCGTTCAACTGCCTATAGAGACGCAGGCGGAGGGCGCGGATCGCTCGAGGTGGTCGCGCTCGTGCTCGGGCGTGTTGCGCTCGTGTGCGTAGTGTTCGTGCTCGGCTCGCTCGTGGACGTAGTGTTCGTGGTCGCTCGTCGTGTGAAGCAGCTGTTCGTCGCCGTTCGCGTAGTGCGGCGCGTGCACGATGTGCGGCGTGTGCGTGAGGAGAGGGGAGTGCGGCTGCGCGGGTGGCGGGGAGTGCTCCTCTAGCTTCATCTCCTGACTGTGCACGAGCACCTGACGAATTCAACACGTTAACTGAACCCGTTATGAAAAGGAACGGAATTTAAAAATATAATAGTTAAATGATTAAAGTTATAAAGTAGTGTAGTAAGTCTTCAGTGAGTATTAAAATTATCAGTTAAATATTTTCGATGGCTTTTTCAATACCTTCAAAATTGTATATTGAAAGTCTCTAAGAAGAAAGAAAGAAAGGTTTAAGTATGTAGATTTAAATTTAGGATAATAATCAACTTATGTATCGATGCGGGCGAAGTAATGAGATCAATTGTGAGTTTTATGATTTCTTTTTTTTATAGGTTTCCGTATCCCGTACGGAAGCCTATTACTAAGCCCCCGCCGCCTGTCTGTCTGTCTGTCTGTCCATGCGTCCGTCCGTCCGTCTATCCGAGGGCTGTATCTCTTGAACCGTAATAGAGCGGGATCCAAGTGAAATTTAGGTAATTTCCGTGGGACATACCTCGGCCATACCAACTACTGGTATGTACGTGTTCGGGCTGTTCTCCTGAACACCATAAGTGCGGTAGTCACTTTCTAAAATAGTGGAGGGGATAGTTATGACGTCATAAAGATGGCGGCCGGGCCTGTCATTCTAGGCGGTATATCTCGATAGTTCCTTGACCGATTTCCTTCATTAAGGTGTCAAAAAAAGCTAATAGAATGAGAATTATTCGATCTCTTACAATAGTTTATGTTAATCTAATACGAAACTAAATATTTACAAAAAACCGACATTTCGGAAAAAAAAAAAAATTTTTATTTTTAAAATAGCTCGATAACCATCAGGATTTTGGAAATTTTGGTTATAATAAAACGCATAGCTATATTCAAGACGATTATAATGATCTTTAAATCATAACGATTGAGTTATAAACAACGGAGCTACAGTCATTTAAGTGATCGTTGGTAGCGTCAAGCTGGCTGTAGCGGTCGGGCGCCCGGCGACGCACTATGGACAGCCCCCATGACAAAAATGGTTTTGGCAACATACCACCTGGGGTAATGAGTTGGTTCGATAGGCCATGAAATGTACTTGTTTAATACGTACATATTTTAGATTTTAGTTGACTTTCCTCAGTTATATGACGCTTGAAAGTTGAACAAATTCTTTGCGCAAACATCCGCATATTAAAGGAGCGCATATATTTTATGTATATTTTTCTCAAAAATACTTAGGTAAACATATAGAAACCCATACATATTCGAAAAGCATTTTAGGTAATGGTAACTGTGTTGGGTTTTTTAAAGATATCATTCCTTATTTAAAGCACTAACGAAAACGCGAAATTTATCTAAAACTACAATTTTCATCTAAGCTTTCAAATGGTATCAGGGTCTGTCCGGGTGAATATTATAATGGTTTTATATAGCCAGTACACTGTTTATTTAGAATCAATAAACAACTTTCTGCAAAACTCTGCAAATTGGCACGAAAATTAAAAAAATATGCGTGCTGTTCGCACGCTCGGAGCGTTCGCGTGAATGATTTCTTTTAAATTTTATTTTATTAATTTTTTATGGAAACTGACACGGTTGGCTACACCTCTTACAACATCCGTGATGTCAGCCCTTAACACCGTGTGAACTAGGTGCCATGTCAATTCTTCCCTTCATTTCATGTCGGCTACGCTGAACTGGACGGAAAACACGAACTATTTACATAGCGGTTTCGACCGACTTTTCATTCAGTGCGGTGGTACCAACTCGGACGGGATAAGCCCTACCTAATAAAAAAAAATAATAATCGGATAAGGTTTAGGGGGCGAGATAACATAAATGCCGAAAGACGATTTTGTATGGAGTATGGAGAAAGGTAACTTCTGTCTCGTCTTAACACCGACCGCACCACTGAGCTACCCAGGCTGATTTTAAATGATTTTATTTGAAAAGTTAACTTAAGAGTACTGATTTAAGAGACTGAATGTATAAATTATGCAAAGAAAATACACTACAACCTCAGCATTCTCACGGTAGGTATAGCTACTTCGTAACGGAAACAATTGCGGTTAAAACTATGATATGATTATATATGTACTTACACCAGATGTGTTTTGTGTTATTTATGTTTTGCACACCATTTCTGAACCACAGAGTGTAAGGAGATATTACACACGCCACATTTTTTTCGTACGAATATAAGCCATTCTGTGAGGGGTGGTACATTTACACACTGTACTGCCTGAATATTCGTGCCAGATGAGTGCAGTGTAGTGTTTCTGAAACTATATGGCGTCTTTCAAGTATTCTAAAGGTGAGCTATCCACTGTGTTTCTTGAAAAATGGAACCATATTATCTCAAGTGTCAAAAAATATATAAAGGAGCATTACATTTTGTCCGATCGACCTTGCAAGGACTACGCAATTTCATCAGAGAGTATACAAAATCGTAAAGCTGTGAAACTTTTTGGGGAATCTGGTTTAGACAACGTCTATCATTCATACGAGTACATTAAAGGAGTGAATTCAATTGGCGAAAAAAATTAAGCCTCCAATGTTAAAATAATACGTGTCGTACGCAACTCAATAAAACAAGAAAAACTGCAATGAAATTATCAAAGGAAATTCTGCAAAATTTTTTCAATTCAACGACGATGAAGCTTTAGTGTCTTTATAGATTTAGATCTGACTAAAGTGCAATAAAAATATTTGTGAAGCTGTTTATTGGAAAGGTACTCCATCGTCTTCCCTTCTTATAATAAAATTCAGGAAGCAAAAAACAGGTGCTATCCTGTAAGCGCATTTAATGCGTTTAATATTTAATGTTTAATTTTTTATTTATCACAATTTTTTTTTATTTTTTTTTATGGAACCTGGCACGGTTGGCTACATCACCTACAACATCCGTGATGTCAGCCCATAACACAGGTAAGTGTAAATTATAGGTACGAAAATGTTTTTATTAGTGAATATTATATAAAAGTTGATACTTTATTGGTAAATGAACATAATATTTTTTTATCTTATTTTCATAGTTTAGAAATACATTATTTTATATTTTAGGATTTTTTTTTTATTAATAATAAATATTATTTGCAATCAAATGTTACTGTTTTTTGAAGATTAACTATTCAAGTAATACCATAAAAAAAATTGTCTAGGAAGGTATTCTAGTTTAGAAGATACAGATTTATGACCGAAAAGTGGCACTTTGGCCAATAGTGCGACGGCGCCGGCGCGGCGAGCGGGACCGGACCGCGAAAAATGTAGTATAGCACAGACATGGCCACGTTTCCAGTCATTATGAAGTAATTGGGGCAGAGTTCCGAACTGTAATATATGTATGTACAGAAACACACAGATTCACACTTTAGACCTTAACACATTACACTCCTCCTAACGTCGCTGTCGGGTAAAAAGACAGAATTGTCGAAAAAAATTATAAAATTTAGTACAGAAAGTCTTTACATACATTAGGTACTCAAAACTTACATACCTAGGTATCTTAACATATTTAAAGATATGTCCTAATTCAGAAACAAAAAAATTATATGAAAATCTCAATGGATGGATGGATGGTGATCTTCGGTATTGGTATATTTGCGGTCGGCCGAGTCGTCAACAGTAGGTACTTACGTTACCGCGCCGAGCTTGACGCTACCAACGCTCACTTAAATGACTGTAGCTCCGTTGTTTATTACTCTATCGTTATGATTTAAAGTTCACTATGATCCTCTTGAATACAGCTATGCGCCTTATTATAACCAAAATTTCCAAAATCCTGATGGTTACCGAGCTATTTAAAAAATTAAAAAATATTTTTTTTCGAATTGTCAGTTTTTTGCTAATATTTAGTTTCGTATTAGTTTAACATAAACTATTGTAAGAGATCGAATAATCCTTATTCTATTAGCTTTTTTTTGACACCTTAATGAAGGAAATCGGTCGAGTAACTATCGAGATATACCGCCTAGAATGACAGACCGGGCCGCCATCTTTATGACGTCATAACTATCCCCTCCACTATTTTAGAAAGTGACTACCGCACTTATGGTTTTCAGGAGAACAGCCCGAACACGTACATACCAGTTGTCGGTATGGCCGAGCTATGTCCCACGGAAACCGTTATTTGAAGGCTTTTCAGAAATGGATCTTGTTCTATAATAGGTAGCCCGTTGAAACTTTCACAGAACATGGGTTACTATGGCGAATATAACAATAAATAAGAAAAATAAGAAAATGTTAAAAATTAAGGGGAGCTGCCATACAAGAAACGTACTGAAAAATCGATTAGTCACACTATTGAATAATAGATGGCGCAACAGGCTTTTATACATTGTATTGTAGATAGCCGCTTCTTAATCTTTGGTCGTTCCAAAAAAACTATTTTCAGAAGCTTCATGTTTGACAGATCACTTTAAAAAAATAAAGTGACGTAACTATGGTAACAGCCGTCAGTGGGCAAACATGGAGACCTGTCTGTCATAACATATAAACAAATATCTGATAATTCAAATTCGAAGACCATCCCACCTTATTAAGTTATTATTGATAGCGGAATATTATATAATATGATATTATAGATACGGAAACCTCCGCGCGAGTAAAACTCGCACTTGACAGATTTTTTTTTATATGTTAACAAAATCTAATGAAGTAATTTTGAGCTACCTGCGTATGTGCCGCGCGGTAATAGGGGTGGACGCGCAGTGGCGGCGACCGCTCGCGAACACCTCCCACGCCACCCACACCTCCCACGCCGACCACTCCGCCGCTGTATCCCCGGATCGCACCCACGTAGTTGTTGTAGTTGTCTTGCACTGAAAATTCATAAAATTTACCCATGAACATTCAGTTTTGAAAACTAAGAGGAACCCTAAAAAAAGCACATAGTACTTAATTCTGAACAATTATATGAAATTTATTAAAGAAGTCTCTCACTGAAAACAATTATTTAGGCACAGATAACTAAAAAGCTTCACGGAAAGAGACAACTCAAAATAAATATAATCTATACATATAATAAAATCGTAGAGGTAAGAAAGTCTGTACATTGAATGTATTCGGAAAAAAACTAACCAGGGTGGCTTAAAATGAGATACTGAACATGTTAGAACAGTTTTTAAAATTTTTGTTTGTTTGTTTGTTTGTCTGTACGCGCATCACGCAAAAACCACTGAACGGAATTAGACGAAACTTTGTATAGTGGCAGTTTATATGCCGGGTTAACATAATACGTAAAAAAAATAACAAAAATAAAAAAAAAATTAACAATTATAAACATTATTGCGCGTTTAAAATCACGTAGTCCAAAGTGCATAATTATATCTTGAGAACTGTCAGCAAATACAATTTGAATAAAATATTCATTCGAAATTTAAAAATAAGTAGATACAACGAAAATGACAGTTCTTCTTTTTTATAACTTGAACACAATAGTCTATACATATCTATTCTTTCTATACATATCATAAAATCGTAAATGCAAAAATGTCTATTTGTACGCGCATCTCGCAAAAACCACTGAACGGAATTTGACGAAACTTTTTATAGTGACAGTGTATATCCCAGATGAACATAATAATTAAAAAATATAATAAAAATCACGTAATCCAAAGTAAAGGTAAAAAACTATTTTAAATGTCATGTTGACAACGGAGAACTGTCATCTCGACGTGAGCTGGCCGGTGACAAATTGTTTGATAAATAAAAATAATAATTGAAAGTCGAAGTTATGTCGCTGTCATTGGTGCAATAAAATTTATATATCTGTTGCCCGCGGCTTCGCTCGCGTGAAATTCGTATTTAAAAAAAAGAAAGTAAGTAACTAAAGGCGGGCCCGAAGGCGGATCTGCGCTCACGTAAACGATATTCTTTCTCGATGAAAGTAACTAAGGGCGAGGCGGAAGGCGGAGCTGAGTTCAGGAAGAAGAAAAACATTTTTGAAGAAAGTAAGTAACTAAGGGCGAGGCCGAAGGCCGAGCTCTATTCTGGAAGACCATAAACCTTCTCGAAGAAAGTAAGTAACTATGGGCGAGGCCGCAGGCCGAGCTGCGTTCAGGAAGAAGCTAAACCATCTTGAAGAAAGTAAGTAACTAAGGCGAGGCCGAAGGCCGAGCTACGTTCGGATAATTGAAAAACCATCTCGAAGAAAGCAAGTAACTAAGGGCGAGGCCGAAGGCCGAGCTGCGTTCAGGAAGAAGCTAAACCATCTTGAAGAAAGTAAGCAACTAAGGCGAGGCCGAAGGCCGAGCTACGTTCTGACAAATGATAAACCATCTCGAAGAAAGCAAGCAACTAAGGGCGAGGCCGAAGGCCGAGCTGCGTTCAGGAAGAAGCTAAACCATCTCGAATAAAGTTAATTAATATTAAAATTGAGTTAATTTAATTTAAATTTTATTATAAAGTCCACGCTTCTAACGGCAAATATACCGTGCATCCTAGAACCTCGCGGTTATTCCCGGCTGGATGGAAAGAGGCCCGATGCTATCACCTTAGTGCCATGGACTAAGGGTAGTTGTTTGATGTGGGACGCCACTTTTGTTCTCATTGGCTCCAAGTCACGTTAGGACATCTTCAAGAGCGGCTGGCGCGGCCGAGGCTGGGGCGGAGAGCCTCAAACGCAGCAAATATAGAAATATAATTCAAGATTTCGAATCTGTTGCGTTTGCGGTTGAAACCCTCGGTCCGTGGAGCAGTGAAGCCAAAAGAGGCTTGAGCTGGTTGACCCAACTGGTGTCCCGTCATCAAGGGCTTATGTACTTGATTCAAAGGGTAAGCCTTGCTATCCAGCGGGGTAATGCCGCAAGTGCTCTAAGAACATTTGAAAATGCCCGTTTTGATAGTTATTTTAATGTTTGTTAGGTAGGTTTAATTCTTTAGTTATTAATATTACTTTTGTATTTTTATGAAATAAATAGATTGAGTAAACGATATTATATTCTATCGAAGAAAGGAAGTCTTTAAGGGCGAGGCCCGAAGGCGGAAGAGGGTTTTTGGTTTACCTGAACGGAGCTCGGCCTTCGGCCTCGCACTTAGTTCCTTCCTTTCTTCCAGAAGGTTTAACGTCTTCCTGAACGCAGCTCGGCCTTCGGCCTCGCCCTTACTTACTTCCTTTATTTGAGAAAGATTTATCGTTTACCTGAAAGCAGCTCGGCCTTCGGCCTCGCCCTTAGTTAGTTACTTTCTTTAAGAAGGTTTATCGATTACCTGAACGCAGCTCGGCCTTCGGCCTCACCCTTAGTTACTTACATTCTTCTTTGGAATACGAATTTCACGCGAGCGGAGCCGCGGGCTCAGCTAGTTCAAAATAAACCAATACGCGAGTGCTGAAACTCACGAGAATTTAGATATATGCAAACATGTTAGTAGCCAGGTGGGACGACGACATCAAGTATGTCGGCGGAAATTAGCGGTTCCGCGCCGCTGAAGGACTGGAGGAATATTGTAGTCGTATGTCCAGCAGTGAACGCATACACGCTTACTGACTGACTGCCATGTTTTTGCACCGCACAAACACACACACAGCAACACACTCACGCACGCACGCACGCACGTACTTATTAAGGTAAAATACGCGCACTTCACGTATTAAATTTGAGGAGTGAGTAGGTCTTTTACATCGTAAAAAAAATTTGGTATGGGAACGTGATCCCCCTGAGCGTATCGTTACCTACTAATGAAAGACCTTATATTGTATTACCACTTGACCGGGAGTTCTGAACGATGCGATAACGACATAACTACATAGTACATACATTCCACACGCTGAGTCCCGACAATCGGGGGTGAGCAGAGTAATCTGTATTGTGCTGCAAGAACTCTGGTAATGAAATTTACCAGAGCACAACACCGACCACCGCGTTTGGCAAAGTATTAGGGCTAGATAACTATCAAGCAGCAAGTAAGGCACGAAGACCCACCTGCTGCATGACTCGGTGGAAGGGCAGTGCCAAGGTGAGAGGTGACTATCCTGTCGCCCTTTAGCACGGTATCTTGCCCTTATCCCTTTCTTAGTTGCCTTTTACGACATGCACGGGGAGAGATGCAATTAAACTCTATACGAATGTGTCAATAATTTCACCTTACCATAGGAACATTAAAGGAAAGAAAGAAGTAATGTCAAGCTATGGCTATGCTTACCTATGCTCTCAAGCTTGACGACAGAGCTGTTAGAGTTGTTGGATTTGCTGGAGCGGTCTCCCTTCACGGTCCCCTTTGGCTTTCTCTTTCGGGTCTGCAATTTACATAAACGTGAAATTGTTATTACACTGTCACTTAATATGTTGCAAGGGCGGATTCATTTCTTCATGCAATTTCTACCAGTCAACCCACCGGGTTGACTGGTAGAAACCTACATTTTTACATATGTAGAATCCGATCTATAGAGCAGCTGGTGGAGGTGGGCACGCACGTAATTTTTTAAAAATCAGAAAAAACCTTCTTGGTACAGTGTACCAAGAAGGTTTTTTCTGGTGCACCCCTTCTCGGAACTCACGCAAGAGTAAGCCTAGACACGTCGGTCACCCGCTGCTCTTGTGGGGCTTCACTTAATTTTATGATTTTCACTTAATTTTTAAATTCAACAATCAGGCTCCTATTATTTATGCTTGCAGTCTTGTAGATAGGTAGCTTCATAAATTTAAAGAATGAACTGTGGATGCAAAAGTCCAATCGAAAAAACTTGCGCCACTGATTCGTCTTCAGCAACCTCCTTTCTTCCGAAAGTCCAAATCTTCTCGAACTGTGGTCAGGATCAGTGTTTATGAGTTCTAAGAAGAATAAGGAGAAGAAGCAAAATATATAGGTACCTGAATGGAGTTCTTGTTCATGGCGGGAGGTCTGTTGACGCCGTGCAGTTTGAAGTATAGACCGCAAGCGTTGCAGACCTGCTCCCCATTGGCGTTGCGCCGCCACAGCGATGTGGTCGCCGTTCTGCAGTTGGTGCATGCGACAGATGCTCGCGCCTGCGCACCAAAAACTCCATCAACTCTCCTGACATATCGCTTCATTCACGCATGCATTTGTCCCATTGTAGCCTGTCATTGCCTGTTCATCGAGGCGCACATACGAGTGACCGTGGGTAAGGGCTACGTGTATACAGAGTTACAGAGATAGGATCTACTTTTTCTATTGTACTGACAGCTGATGCCACAAGTAGGTATCACATGATAAAATGATAAACATTTGAGCAATAATTCAGCCTACAACCTATTCCACCCTATTCCAGGTCCTGCCTACCCACCATCTCCATTCAGTAAGATAGGAATTATTAACTTGCATTTAAGAGACATGAAAAGGCATCTACAAAGCCAGCATTACATTTAAGTATTGCTTAATACGGTGGGAGTTTTGGAACGAACTTACAAAATATTGTCTTTTCAAATGATTGACAAGCTGACCCTGGCATGGAGGTCCTTCAATGTCAGAGTCAGCTTTGAACGTCAACTTTGGGCTCTGGTAGTTTCTTCTCAAGTCTCTTGTGCAGCTATAAAATCTATGTAAGTCTACAACCAGAACATAAATAAGCAAAATACAAAGAAATCATGCAGGACTCCATGTGGCATACGCCAACCAACATGCAAAATAAGAAGCGCTGTTATTCATTGATGAAAAATTACTAACCCAATATTAGTGGCAATATTAGTCCTGTCCTGAGAAATGAAATATTAAATCTGTTAGTTGTTTTAGTGTTAACAATCCACGAGCAATGTATTGTTATGTTGTATCATTTCATTAGTGTTGTTAGGAGGACATGATTCGTGAAGGCACTCGCTGGCATGCTTTATTTTATTTGCGTACATTAGCCTGGGCTATTATTTATTATTTATTTTTATTAATAGTTCTTAAATGTTCATCCTCAAAACTTTCAAGGGCCTTAGTTGAGATAAGAATTGATCAAATTTGGCGAAGGTGAGATTGAGCCCAGGCTGACATGCGAGGTGATATTCGAGGCGAGGGTGTGGTGGTGCGGTGCGGCGCGGTGGCGGCGCAGTAGACAGTCCAAAAGGAACCTACCGATCGCTTGCTCGTTTTGGACTCTTCGCCGGGTCCGGGCGCGGGCGCGGGAGTTAAAGTGGTATGCGCGTGTGCCGAGGCTACACCGTTAAACCCAAAGGCTTTGTTGTAGAAATCCGAGCCCCCGGACGCCCCGGTGTCGGCGGCCACTGCAACTACAAAGAACAACATTTACAATGTGCACACACACGCACGGGCTCGATTGCGCATTCAGGCCTTGCCGGGGCTGGGATTTCTACCGACTCTTTTAGGGGACCACTGTACTTTTTGACGCGCGACGCGACCGATATACGCACCGCCACCGCCAACCGTGCCGCCTCCGCCAAAAAGTACATTTATCCCTATAACAGACAACAGTTACAGTTATCCCTAGCGAGTGCCTGAAAACACGAATCGTGGTGATGGAGGGTGTCGTGTGTCATGTGCCGAGTGCGAGACCTTCCCACTTCCACCGCGCGCTCTCATGTTAGCGCTCTAGAACACTATGCAATAACTGGACAGAGCAGTGGTGCGCGAAGGTTATTGCACGATGCGCCGGAGCTGAGAGCGAGGGTGGAGGAAGGCGAGTGCGATAGAGGCGGAGGAGCAGAGAGCGAGTACATCGGAGGAGCAGGCGGCGTGGTCGGGGTCGGCGGCGGGGTTGTGGCGCTGGCGCACGAGGCGGCGGGTCTGGCGCACGAGGGGCCGGTTCATGCCGTTCATCTTGTTGTAGAGCCCGCACGCGTTGCACAGGTAGTGGCCGGTGCCGTCGCGGCGCCACAGCGGCGTGCTGATGGCGCCGCAGTTGACGCACTCGCGGCCCTCGGTCATGTACTCCACCATGTCTACCGCGCTGAGCCACGGGTTGGCGGCGCCGGCGCCGGAGCCACCCGCGCCGGCGCTGGCGGCCGCTTCATATAGAGGGAGGGCGTTCATAAATCATAACTTAACTATTTTGTACCTATTCGATTCACTTAATGAGGCAAGTAGGAGCACAAGGTTTAGATTGGGTTTTTATGAATTAGACATTGTAATTCTGTGCTACAACTAAACCCTAAACAAAAATTAAGAAGATGTAAAAATGTTGTTCTTTTAAGATTCAGTAACAACATTAACACGTAATTTATTAAGTTTTATTAATAGAATTGCCTCATTCACTTCTTACGTACCTAATTGAGTGAATCTAGATTGAGCGAGTTGTTTAACTCTTTGTATATAATAAGGTGTTTCGTTAGTCATGTGAATAACTTCGGGAGGGTTACATACGCACTTAAACAAACACTTTACGCAAAAAAAAAACCAAACGTTTATAGGAGCATTTTTTCTCCTAACAAAACAATAAAATCAAATAAGTAGCTGTAAAAACCAATCATAGTGGCCTTGTGACTCACTTACAACAAACAGCTGTTCTGCGTTTGAACATAGTACGGTCATTGACCCCGTTCAATGCATGTTACCTACTGTTACACTACACACAGGTTAATGTTTAGGTAGCAAACATGTTTTGTTAAATTTCTCGAAAAGTAACGCTAAAAACATATAATTTTTTTTGAGTAACCTGTTTATTTGTGTATGTATGTAACCCTCCCGAAGTTATTGACATGACTAACGAAATACCTTATATATTCATAAGTAGATCGAATGACAAGAAAAGGACAAGCAAAGAATACTGAAATTAAGATGTTATATTATGTGAGACTCCGCTCTAGTAATTAATTATTCATATGAAGTGTACTTTTTCCGAATCGACCTTAGTATGTAATGTACGTAGATAAGTTATGTTGGGCGGAGGACCATATGAACTGTAAAACTGTAATGGGGATTATTTTATCTAAAATAAAAAAAACAACTAATAGTTAGGTGTACCTAAACAAATAGATAAATTAGGGCGAGAATGACGCCGTGGCCAAATTATAATATGTAATCATCAATACAATAGAAGTTCATCATAAGCTGAAGTCCAAAGGTAATGTATGTACAGTCATAATTAACCTTTACAAGCCATAAAGATCATTGCCAATGCCAATCGAACCAATTACGTAAAGTAAAAGAGATGACCAAACAATAGCTAACGAGTCACGGCCGATCGCTCACGTGCATCTTGCTAAATCATAACAAAAGGCCGATACGCCACGTACGGTGAACAGGCGTACGATAGTTTCTGTCGTACGATAATACGGTATTTCTTGGTACGTGCGCAGACAGAGCACCAACGCACGTCCGCGCCGCCGCGCCGTGCATCGCCAAGGTTGTTCGCGGGTCGTGCTGCTAAGTACTGTATTCACACGTAGGCTCTATGTGTAAACGCAATCGATGAAATAAGAAATATTATGTTGATTTTTTCATTGCATCGAGGTTGGAGCCTAAGGTGCAGTATATTATTCGCCCGAGGAGGTTCCCGTCCGGTTCGTGGGCGGATCAGAGTCGCAGGAGAAAGGCCGCGATTTTAAAATCCGTGAATTGTAGGAGTAGGGAAAGATATTCCCTGGAAGTCAAATCCACACCATTGGCAGTGCGGCACAAGAAATATTTAGAGAATAGTGCCGTTCGAATAGAACCTATTCTGTTGACTACAAAAGAGGGTTCCGCGAGAATATGGCGGGTTTGACGAATGCGAACAGTCCTCCTGTTCGCATTGAGGAGGGATGAGGGAAACGAGTTTCTTAGAGCAGCAGCCATAGTTGTACCGGTAAAAGAGGCTCAATGATCCAAGGATGCGTCTGTGTTTGAAGGCCGTTCGTGAGTACGGAGTCGCCTATGAGACGAATGGCTCCTCCCTCGATGTCTATTCATCGTGTTGGGTGTTGGGAATGTTTCTACTCCACATTCGATAATGATGCTTGAGACTTCTTAATTTCAAGCCAGGCGACTTCTTGAAACCAAGTGGAATTAAGTTTTTTATCTGCCGGTTTTATTATTAATTCGATTGAGTACATTTAATGACAACAATTTTGAATTTTTTTTGCATTAATTGCAAGATGAAAATTACTCCTTGTTAGTAGTTAGATTCCATAATTTTCTCCAATACCGTCAGCAAACACTGAGATCTATCTCCCTTTGCAACTTTTCAATAACAAAGAAACGGAGGACTAGAGAAAACCTAATTTTGTGGAATCACAATCAAATGGGATCGAATTAAGTATTCATGTCACATAAATGGCCGTTCATCATTTCAATGAGTTCATTGTTAGGTATTAAAAAATTATTATCTTACTAAATTCCTGACCTAAGCCAATTCTCTCTGTACCCGGAGACAGGATGACTAATTCAGTGCTTATAGTTTCTTATGATTACTTGTGATATTGATAGGTATATACTACTAGACTAGACTAACGTTAGAGATTGTTGGACGAAATGTTATTGCACACGAATTTCTCATTGTAATTCCGAACTAAAGTTTAAATGTTTTTAATAAAAAAATTCTTATAATAATGTTAAAATATGTTCTTAAAGCTCTTTAGAATACTTTGAAACAAAAACACATACAAAGTAATGTGTATACGATACGAGTACTTACGACTGTGTTGATGACACGTACACGTGTCAAAATCCACCCACCCACACGATTTCGTGCTAAGACATCTGTGACTATTCAAGCTAGAATCCGTCCTTAATTATTTGTTTTATGTTTTTTTATTAATCCTCCAATTAATGGTGTTGCCGAAAGGTAAATTATTTCAAAGGTGCCATATAACTATATGAATTCAACATCCTTCAACACAGATTTGACAGAGTTTGCAGTTCATCTATCCAAAATTTTAAACTATAAATTATACAAACAAATTCTAAAATAAGCTTCTCGTGTTCGATGTCAAAAAATTACATCTTTGTAATGCTGAGATGACAGCGTATGATTAAATTTAGAATCATACTAATTATTTAAACATTGAAATATGTATTTACGTCCCTATATCATTTCTTATTTTCTTCGAGTATTTCCGAAAGCTTCATGCGACGAAGGTGACCTAACCTATAGGCAATAGTCTAAGTTCGCTCTAAAGCAAAATCATAAATAGTTTTACGACGCGAAGAGGCGGAAATAACCAAAGTAAAGTATCCGCCGAGGTCGACGTTACTATTCCAGACGCAGACAATATTGATGACAGAACTGTAATGATGGCACTAAAAGCTATAACAACAAGCGGGACGACATGTGGCAGTCGCAGGGGTCTGGGTGTCTGCTGCAGATATCTCATTACTGTTACTGCGATCTGTTAGGCGAACTGTCCGGTTCGTAATCGCCGATATATTATGCTTGCAACAAACTCTTTCAAATGGTAGAGGGCCATCAACTCGTTGAGCAGATGAAACTTATTATGGTGTGCATAAAGACGAGGACGTTACAAAATACCTGTCACGCTTGTTGACTTCGATAGAAAGATAGAAAAAGTATGGGCACCACTGTTCTACATATTTCTAAATAATTCATTTCTCCAAAACATTTTAGAGGCACAAGCATAATATTAACATTTACATGAGGTGCAAAGGCGGATTTATCTCTTACAGAGATTACTTCCAACATTTGGGTATTTGTTTGGGTTTTGATTTCTTGCAGCATTTGACATTGATCTTTATTATTTTGTGTTAAAAGTATACAAATTGTGTGCATTTGTAGAGTACGAGCATGTTTGAAAACAAATAATTATGAGTTTATACAATGTATGACAATGCCAGTTCAGTCCATTTGTATTCTTTGAGAAGCGACGACCATCCGAAATATGTAGAACAGTGGTGCCTATACTTTTTTCTATGAAGATCTGAAGAAGAATGTGAGATGAACACTTGTACCAAAGGTTTTCGTTGTTCAATAATTTGTACTAATTTTTGTTTGAAATGAAAACTATGTTCATTACATTCTTTATATTTCTTACTATTGCGGTCCATGTGGAAGACGACACCACCCGGAAAATGTTAGTCACATCAAATATTATGAATTCTTCGATGTTTCTACGAGTCACTTCTGGCTCTACATATTTTCAGCGATCAACCTAAAAGCCTCTTGCGTTCGACCGGTCGATAGCAATCGACCGTTTGGGCACCAGTGATGTAGAGCAATCCAGTGTCCAGCTCGCGACACATTTCCAATGGTGTTCGCTGTTGGAATAAACAAACCTCCTATATTCCGTGGAATAAACTATTGCGCAATATGAGATCCCCGATCAGGTTTCGAAACAGTTGGTGATTATTTAAAATAGTTTTAAAGCCGTTCCATATTCTGGGAAGCACTGACATGGCGCTTAGTTAACCGAGGTATTATGGGCTGACACCACGGGTGGGGCAGCCAACCAAGTCGGAATCCATAAAAAAATTAAATGCATAAAAGTAGATGAAGCTAGAGACATTATTATGAGACATATGGCGGACTAAGGATTTGTCGTTATTTGGGGGAGATTGAGGTGATACTCCTATGTGGGACGTGCGTGATGTACCTAAGAATCACAGGAAGTTGACCATGTTCGCCTACACTTAAAGATCAACGAGTACCTCTAGGGAGTCATCAGGATGGTATGCAGGCATGTGTGGCGGATGAACCAGCTACATCAGTAAATAAAAAGAGGTACACTTTCCCTTGAATGCAATCTAGGGTCTATTGTAGGAGCTAATGTGTTTCCGAACAACAGATTGCGAGGGAACGTAACATGGTGGCGCCGCGCCGCGCGCCGCGCCGGTCACATCCGTGTGTCACGCAGGCATAGTGGAATCGGCGCGGCGCTAGTGACGTCACCTTCTAAGAATTTTGGTGACAAACTTGCTCTTTTTGCTTTTTTTGTATTTGAACAGGGACATTTTACTCGATGGAGCATCACCTTTAGGTGTCGGAACGAACGGCGTTTTAAGTAAATATGGGCAGACCGCAGAATTTTATGTTTCTTGCTCTAATTTTTTGTTTTCGTTGTGGTCGCTCAAGCACACAGTGTGTTTATCATTGAAGGAGTGTTTGACGACATCGAGGCACGTGCCAGTTGGATAACGAGCCTCGTTTATTGTCCAGCTTTTTTTTTAGTTCGACAACTCTTCGTGCGGGCATAGAGAAGTTTGTTTTATCTATCTTTAGAGACTGCAATCTATGAGCAAGATAGAGTATGTAAGTAGGGCTTGTATAAGTAAATTAATGTTTATTGTATCAGGCAATAAATAAAAATTAAAAACAGCCGAGCCTAGAAGTTCTCAGTCTGACGATATATAGTAAATAAATATAAAATGCAGTAATTCGGAAAAAAATATCCCTAGAGAGAACCTCGAACGAGAAGACACTCATGTCTTTTTTCACCACCAATATATCATATTCGAAGAAAAATATTGACGTTGACTCTTCAGATGTCACACTGAACATTAAGGTTTTATAGCTCGCACTTGTAATTTTTGGCACTTACTTACAAATAAAGTTCGAATATCAGGGAAAAGCTATAAAAATGCCGTAAACTGAAGAGATGTTTGAAAGAAACAAAAAAGTAACGTAACTCATTTAGTGTAATAGTTTGAATTTTAACGATCGTTTACAAAAAGTAACAGTTCGACGTTGCGTTTATGTTGTTGTGACTAATCGAGTTGTAGAGAAAAATCACATAGCAACATCCGCCAGTTTATTGTAATACTGTAGGCCTTATCTGGACCCGACTCTTATCGACGACACTAACCGTGACCCTCCAACTTTTAACAGACAAAAAACAAAACGAAACTCTCGATGTACCTAATATTAAGGCATCAAATTTATAATGTTTGTTGTATTTTTATTGTCCTCAAAATATAAGACTAGTCATAGAAAAAAAATAATATTATTTTCCTCCTCTTGTCATTCAATCATGTATTTACAGTTACGACTGTTTTGCGTAAAATAATTGTTTATTTTATCAGTGGCTGAAAACTTGACAATAACTTCGTTTCTTATCATTTCGATGTCTCAATAAAAATAAATTATACACTCTAAGAAGTCGTGAATGCAATGATATTATATTATGTAGGTAGGTACAGCTGTGTAGGTATCTACAAGAAGCTCAGACAAAGAAAATCTCTTTCAGAAATGTTTTTTCTCTCATATTCAATCGTTATGATAGTCTATTCGGAGGCCAGGAACAAATAAATACCTATATCAAATTAAAGGACAGATAATTGATCGGTGCAAAAACGCAGGAATAGAATTGTTTTTTTATTTGTCTGAGTATCTTGTTATTTATTTGATAAGAGTAACAAAAGCGTACTGACTTGCAGAGAGCGAGGCCGCGGCGGAGAGCTGTCCCGGGCGGCGGCCGGCCTCCACGCTCCACGCGTCCTGAAACCACGCAAGCTTTACGTGAGCCACGGCCGCAGTACTCATTAACATTTATCGGAAAAGGAATAAACTGGCACAACCGTGCCGTGGGAGTAATATAATGCTAAATATCAATAAAGTTAAGCAATAAAACGTATCATATTTTATAATTGCTTCCCCAAATTAGTATTTTGTAGTGTTTGAGAAAATTAAATGAAAACTTATACGTTATTATACCAATCGGACAAGGATTTTAAGAATATTTTGGACCTTTCAGTAGTGTCTTTATAATATTAAATGTCGTGTGTTTCGTGCTGTCGACAGGACATACCATTTTAGGTCTAGAGTGGATAGCAGGGTACACAGTACAAAAACAATATGTTTATGAAAGATTGTTGTTAAGTAACAAAACATATATCTTTTTATCTATTTTATTTACATAAGAGAAGCTTAGGAGAGTTTTCCCGCAGAACCGTGGAGCTATGAGCCATAATGAATGTAGGAATCGATTTAGATAGTAAATCAGAGCGGGTCCCTGAGACCATTCATTCGCTTCCATTACACTCCTAGGAGAGCTACTAAAGCACTGGACACTGGTGCAGTGCATACCCGTCTCTGTCTACCAACATGAACACGCTGTGGAATCCCGAGAGAACTTACTTGTGTGGCCGCATATGCGTTGGCGGCGAGGGCCGCAGTGCCGTACACGGTCGAGGGCCTGGAGGTGGAGAAGCTGCCTCCGAAGCGCTGGGGGAAAGGTGGGAGGGCTCCAGGCTTACCTCCGCCGCCCCCTCCCCCGCCAGGCGTTGGAAACTCTTCGTTCAGGCTGGCCAGGCCGGGGGATGAGAATGTTGGGCTCGCATCTGTTGAATAATCAAATTACACACATACAACATTGTTATAGTACTTTATTGATATATTTTGGCTTAAAATCTGGCAAGGAGAAAGTGAAAACTGAATTGGAATGCGACAATCTTTGTTATCAGTCGGATAGATGATTACTTGTATATATGTCCCAATCGAAACGTGATAACTCTCTTACGAAAACCGAATAGCTATAGTTACGACAGCGACTTAACTTTTAGAAAATAATAACCGTTATTAATTTTTCACTAACATTTAAATAGGTAATTTTAGAAAAGAAGTTTCAGTCCAGTTTACGGTAGATCTTACCAATCGCCTTAACTAGGGTTGATTATAATCAACCCTAGTTAAGGCGATTGGTAAGTCTACCAACATGAGTGTACTCAAGATTGATTCAAAGAAAATAAATATAGATAAAAGTACTGACTTGAAGGCCACAGCTGGGCTTGCGACGTCAGTTCGGCCACGGAGCTGTTGAAATAGGGTACAGAATGGTTGTGGTAGCGCCCGTACAGGGACTGGGAGCTGCAACAACGTAAACATTCACCTTTAAAAACTAACAAATAAAGTATAATTTTGTTACGTTAGAAATTGTTTACAACCTGCATTATCTATAACAATAACATTAACAATAACGGCACAAAAAAAAACGATCCATTAGATTTGTGCGGGAAAGAACCTCCATTAACTTATAACTAATTTAGAATTGGTACCTAATATGATTAACGACGGCATCAAAACAGAATCGACGAAATTAGAAAGAAAGACGCTTTTAATTTGCAACAAAATGTAATAATTTTTTTTTATTATTATTATTTATGGTAATGTAAAATTTCACACACGTATTCCGTATTCACATTTGTATCTGTAATCAGTTGCGAAAATAATATGACAGCGTATGCCCCCGAACTAGTTTAAAGCTATTTACAATCGCAAACACAAAGATTTTCAAAATAGACCTCAAGCATAAGAAACTAACTACCTACCACTAACGCAATAAGTAATTTATAAAAAACAAATAAAAAAAAATTTTGACCGACCACCAAAAATTTCATATTTTCAGTAAAAAGGCATAACAATCTCAAAACACGTATGACAAGACTTTTCTCTAGAAGAAGCCTCACAAAATTGTCCACCACAATAAAACTGCACTGTTACACATTTTACTAATGATTGTACCATCAGACTACTTACTCCCACAAATCGAACTGCATGTCTTCGGAGGCACAACGACAAGGAGTCAATGTGGAAACAAAGGTAGCACGAGACCGGAGCGAGCACACGCGCTGAACAAGCGATCAACTTCGAATGACATAATCTGACCGAACGCTGATTTTTCAGCTTGGGTCAGCAATTTCGAATCGCTTTCGTGACGTACCTGATGGATGAAGTAGCATATTTGCATGTAGAAGGAAATTTGAAAGATGATGTGAAAATCTCGTAATCGATTTAAGGCAAAAATGTATGGCCTTGCGTCACATGCGTGTTAGTGGGGATGAAAGAGATCTCTTTATTATGGTTTATTTTTATATAATTACTTACAATGGAAACAATTAATTTAATTTCATAATAATATATTTCCTATTCAATCATGATTTATTTTATTGTTTTGACGATACGAGTAGCTTGTCCAGACTGTGCGTATTTTTATCTTTTATTTTTTTCTTGCAACGGAGTTATCGCTATGGCTAGAGTTTATTGACGTAGAAAGTAAATTTTATATCGTAATTTATTGCTATAGGTAAGAAAGATGTTATGTACTGTCACTGCGTGTGTTACCTACGTACGGTCGACTCTAAAAGCGAAGATACAAAATATCTGTTTTTTTTTTGCTTTTTCAATGGTTGGAAAAGGGAGCCCAGCCCCTGAATATCAGTTTCGCTGTCGTGCATAGTGTATCAGCTGAGTGGGCTCCATTTTAATCACATGCATGTTTTATTTAAATATGGTTAAAATATTTTTGTGAAAAAAATTAGTACGAATAAATAGGTAGATCTATTATTGGCCAATTTGATATGACAATGTTCCATTTATTATAATTTGATATAATATGTTGCTGTTGATTTCTTTTTTAAATAAATAAATCAATAAATATATAAATAAATTTCTTCTTTCTTTAATAATTTTGTCAACCGTGTACTGGCGACCACTAACCTCTCTTAAAAAATGAAATGTTAAATTAAAAATTAAATCTCTCTTAAATGATGAAGGAGTGATTTTTTTTTACTTCACTACTGAATTTTCTCTTCACGAAAACTTCTTTGTTTTCAAACCGGAAGTGACATGGAAGATATTTCGCCACTTTACCTTGGAAAGAGTTGGCGCACCGCGTGTAGTTAATTAGAATATGTAATGCATGTATCTAGGTCTTCAGTAAACGGCACTCAACTACACCGAACCGAGTGATAGGGGAGCATCTTGTGGTGCTTGCTTACCTTCGGTGGGATTTCATTTGTTTTGAAATAACTTCAGACAGTATAACACAAACCATTAAAACCATTGCATTCGGCAGCGGGCAAACGAAGCGTCCAACGGAGGAACTGTTATTTATTACTTTAAAAACATTTTTTGGACAAACTTTCCAGATATTTCATGTACAAAATTTAAAAAAGTACATTTTTGTCGTGTAAATGTAAACGCTCTTAACATTCAAAACAAATTCTCAATGTATATTTACATTTATTAAGTCTTTATTAAGCCTTGCATTTACGGGTATTTTACGACGGTATTTGAAATAAGTAAAGTATAGTGACAAAGAAGAAAGGAAAATACTTATATAAAACAATATAAGTAGGTATGTGTATATTTATTCAATTATTTATTGCAATTTTATTTTTAATATTTATTGGTAGGACTTTTTGTTTTAGATTTGATAGGTAGTTTTAGTTTCTATTTTATTTTGTAATTAGCTTTGGCATATAAATAAAGCAAAGAAAGAAGTAAAGTAAAAATGTTGTAGATTTAGTTGAAGCCTAAGGTTATACCTTACTTAAAAATAAGAGGGTGTCCGTCCAAGTCCATGCGGGCTACATTTTGTAATGAAGGAAGAAACAAGGATACATCTTAAGAGGTCGTTACGTTCGACACAACAAATGAATTTGTCACGCGTGTGGTTCCCTGCGCACCCGCAAGGAGGCGCCACTTCGGTGCGCACGCGCCTCGCACGTGCTCGTCGCGCCACATAGCTACAGCGCGTACTGTACTATACGCAGTCAGCTGTGTATGGAGGTACAGCGTACAGCTGTAGAAGTACTTACATGTGAAACCTCCAACTATTATAAAAAAGCTCGAAAACGGCTCAAGTTCCAATGATCATTATTGCAATCATGCATTTCTCGGGTTGGTTAAAATACTTTTGTATTGCATTGTATTGTTTATTGATCATTCATAATATGGCAGTTATTGTCATATAATTTGTTCTATCCGGTTCGAATACACCCACGAAGAAGAACCGACAAGAAACTTCGCAGGGTTTTTTTATACGTGTACATATTATTTAATGGTTTTTGCCCGCGGCTTCGCTCGCGTGTAATTCGTATTTTCGGCGCGCTGAACAAACCGGTTTGTATGAGAGCTAAATCTTGGCGTAACCGGAACTGAATTTTGTTAAGCCTACCTGTGTCACGTATAGGTAAATGTGCTTGCACTAAGTTTCATCGAATTCGGATGATCGGTTTAAGAGTTATGGAGGAACATATATATATACTGATAATATTTCTAAAAGTCACCAATTTAGTTTTACCATCATATATAGAATCTACAAACTCAGTAGGTATCTCATAAAACAAAGTAAGATACTCCATAACCATCCCTTACATATTTATTATTAGTATTGATTGATTACAAGTATTTTAGTGACTAGCCACATTATAGCATCGCCTACAGTCTAGCTAGACTATACATCTACGATGTAAAATATATTCAAGGGTCTGAATAGTGAATGAAAACCTTACTCGAGCTGCGGAAAAAATACTACCGCGTCATTATCACTCAACGCAAGTATGATGGCTCGTCTGTTTGTAAGAGATACCTATAGGAAAATTTCATCGAAGGAAAATGCGGTATTGTTTTTACAGCTTACATACATATACTGCACACGCCGTATCACGATAACTAAGCAGAGTAATAGATGTTGGTGTTGTGCTGCAAGAACTACGGTAAAGCAATGTATTCGGACAATAACTATCAAGCACCAAATACTTAAGGCCAAGACCCATCAACTAATGACTCGGTGGAAGGACACAGCCAAGATGAGAGGTGGCTAGCCTGTCGCCGGCATTTAGCACGGCGGCATCTCGTCCTTACACCTTAGTCACCTTTTACGACATGCACGGGGAGAGATTCAGTGGGGATATTATTTTTAAGTACCTGCCCCACACGGTACTCCCTGCCCATACATACAACTTAGAAATGACAAGAAAATTTATATTGTTCTTTGCATTGTGCATTGAATAAGGAACAATGTTACCAACCACTAACTGTTGGTTCATTGAGCCTGTTTTATCGGTACTACTAACTAATATGGCCGCTGCCTGACGAACTCGCTTCCCTCATACTTCCTTCTGTTCGCCTTCTCCAAACCCGCCACACTCTTGGGGAGGGAACACGCCTTTGTGGTCGCCAGAAGAGTTCTTCGAACTGTACGATTATCGAAATCGTTTTTGTCTCGCACTGCAAAGGTGTGGAATGGACTTACGGGGAATGTATTTCCCTATACCTACAATCCACGGGTCTTCAAATCGCTGGATAACAGCCTTTCCCCAGCGACATTAGCCCGCCTTCAAGCAGGACTGGCACCTCCTTGTGGGTGAAATTGTCTGCGCCTGAGGCTCCGACCCGACCTCGAGCCGGTTCGGCAGCAATAAACAAGAACACTTTTACTTATACGTCACTTTTCTTTTTTATGGAACCTACCATGGTTGACTCTAAGGGTTGGTTACATTACCCACCCAACCTCTATGTTAGCCACAGCTTGGTGAGCTAGGTCACGTGACAGTGCTTCCCTATGGTCGTACCGGCTACACTGAAATGGGCGGAAACACTGTTTCAATAGCTGTGTCGACACCGGCCTTCATTCAGCACGGTGGTGATACCAATCGGTGCGACCACACGGTGACGGGTTTAACCTCACCAATACCACGTAGTGACGTAAGAGAAGGAACCCGCAGTTTTGCATGCAATCCAAACCACGGCCAGCCTAAACGGACACTACGAGGTACCTCGACAGTACATAACACGACCGAGCTACTGAGGCTGAAATATTTTACCAAAACTCAAGTAGCCGGGCAACAGAGGCGTCAACACTTAGCCATATCGTTATATGCAAATATGCGGATGTATTCGTAAAAAGAATGGAGGCAGGCAGCTGGGGCGACGACAGCGGAGCGCGGGCGTGTCGCGTGGCCGATGTTCCGTGACGATTGCAGATAGTGGCAGTACCTAGGTACTTTGACATCAACGCTGGGCCCATCTGAAAAACAGCGCTATGCTATGCGCTGAGATGGGTCCATATTGTCATTAATTGTGTTATTAATTTACGTTTTACGTGTATAATTTCATGTTTTTGTTGTTTTCTTTTCTTTTTGTATAACTACCTATAATGACAATAAATAATATTTTTCTTTTCTTTCTTTCTTTCAACGCAACCATACTGACTGATGATGACGGCTTAACTTGGTCGGATGGACCTTGCTCGTCGTCTTAGCAATTAACTCGCAGGAAGTACCTAACTAATAATGCACATAATATATTCATTTAAGTAGGTTTGCCGTCAGCACATGTAGGTACCTACCGTACTCATTACCGTACCGTATTTCATTAATTATTTGGAAAACATTCAAGGTAAAAACATGGCCATTTCGAAGTCGATAAACCTCTCCAGATATTTTTAATTTTTTACCACAAACCGCGTTCAAAATATAGTTACCATTTTGTTTAGATTTATAAAATATTGTATTATTTTTGCTAGTTACTGCTGAATATCCTAGATATCCACATATTCAAGGATGTGGCCGGATTATCCAGCGTGGGAGTAATTCGGTTCACATGGCCACTCAATGCCAACAATATTATTAGTCGTAGAACACAACAACTATTTCAGTTGATGAATTGGCCTTTAATATTATTCGAATGAATAACAACGGGAAACATCACAGAGGCGGCGAACGGTCGGCAGGCAGGCTAGGTACTCACGCACACACTCGGCAGTCGGCACACACAAGAGTCGGCGAACCTCCCGCTGTATCGGTTACGACGACGACGACGGTTACAATAACCGATTTGTTTCCTCATGGAGTAGGAAAACATAATCGAAACACAAACAAATCCAGTGCGGTCTTGTTAGCTGCATCCGGTGAACACTTGGCACAGAAGACATATTATGCGCTAATGACTAATGTAATCCCGCGGGACGCGCAGTGTGGCCACCGGTCAGGAAGTGATCCGACTGACCGCAAACACTAATATGTTATAATTTTTAAAATGCAACTTAATTAGGAGCAAAAATAACAAACATAACTTCGGACAAAAATACGCTAATTATTTCACGTTCGTGTTGTTTATTACTTTTTTAGGGAAAACCTAAGTAAGGTTTCCTTCTAATACTGAAGTACCTATTTAGATTGAATAATTTAAGTAGATCGAACTATATTTCTAAAATAACAGTTTTAATTTAATAAAACAAATTGGTCAGCTATACAAAACCACATTTAAATGTTTAATTTTCTTAATACACATTAACGACAATAATAAAAGTCAAAAAAGATAAAAAGTAAAAATAAAAACTATCTTATAAATAAGTTGGGAAAAAAATTTACTAGAATCACACAGCTACAAAGTAACATTTTTAAAATTATTATTTTTAATTTTATTTTAGACTCCCATATCATCTGGATTCGCAGTCGCGATTTGATGAAATATTGTATACATACCTGAGGTATTACATATAAGGATAGGGTTGCCAGATGTCCTTTATTTTAAAGGACGTCCTTTATTTCAAAGGACTATTTTAGGCCCAAAAATGGCTCATGTCCTATATAATGAAACCGAGAATAGAGGACAATAGTTCGTCCTTTATTTTGAAAATTACAAAATGAATGCAGGCATATAGCAGCTACGTTGTGTTGTGTCGCTCGCGCCCGCGCTATGTAGCGCGCGGGGGACAGCGGCGGCGGCGCGGCGCGCGGCGCGGGAGGTGGAGGAGGAAAAACGAAGAAGCTCTTAAAGCTGCCAAAGTAGTAATACCAAGTACTCTGTGAAGAATTAATTTTGGATTTCATCTTTTTTCTAATAAATGTAATTAATTCCATAACACAACAGATCATTTGATTGAAAACAACATACCTACCTACTGTCCTTTATTTTCCTCCTTGGTCCTTAATTTTTTTCTATTGATCTTTGGAAAAACTCAAAAATTCCGAATTGCGTCCATAGTGGTGGTTACGGTGCGGAACAGAGGGCGGGGGCGGCGCGGGGGCGGTGCGGGGGCGGCGCGGGGGCGGCGCGGGGGCGCGAGGCGGGGCGGCTAGGAAAGGTACGAGATGTTGACTCGAGGGCTATAAACGGCAAACGTGACAGTTTTCGAGGGCTTGTCCAAACAGCCCCGACCGGGGACCGCAAGCGCCTCACGTCCCTTTTTATGATGCATCTGCCCATCTAGAGGGGGCTCATATTATAAATGCATACGTACGTAACATCACACCTGTTACCCAATGGGGTCGGCAGAGACAACGTATCTGGAAATTCCCTGACACAACTCTGGCGCCTTTTCCACATAAATGTTGTTAGAAATTATAGAACTGATCTGCTCGCTTTGTGTTGTTTTGAGCCAATTTGCTGAGTCAGAACGTCAACTGGCCACATGTTAAATTCCATATCAACCAAGATTTAGAGAAGTAGACTGTAGCAGTGTAAAATATCGTGAGTATAGAAGAAAAAAAAATATTCAAGATCTATAGCAGTCGGTACTAACTTGCGTTAAAATTGGGTTTAATGGTATTTAGTTACGTATGCAGACTCACTAATTTGTTCTTAATTTACTACTGAGTTGGTAAAGGCCAATGCAATTAGACAAATGGTAGGATTTAAATTTCCATTTATAGTCACTATGAAACATCAAATTCATCATACCCAAGAATAATATTTCGATATAAAATATTGTATTGTATTGTATAAACTATAGAGTATTTATTAAACAACCAAAAATTTAAGATACAATAAAAATTAAACTAATTATCTAAGCTAAACTAATATAAAATATAACTAAGTTAAAAACTAAAATTAACCTAAAATTAAAACTAACCTAAAAAATATAAAATATTTCGTCCAGCCCGTCCTCCGTGTCCTGTCCGCTATATATTATTATTACTGTTGTATATATTTATTGCACTCAAATAGAATATGGGCAAAGGTAACACTTAATGCCTCTAGGCATTTTCTAACAGGATACCTTTGGGGTATGATAACTGCTAGGTGCAATATACATATGATGCAATAGGTATACTGAATTGTTTTGTATAGGTACTCACTTACCTTGGAGTTACTTACTATTGAAAATAACGAAGTCAAATGGATGAAATATATTTCGAAAATAAAAGATAGCAAGGATAAAATTTTGAATAAAAAAATAAAAATGGAGGCAGCCTGTACAGTTGCAGCTTTGTAATTTCTTTGCAAACTCAAATAAAATGCTCGTATTTGTCCAAAGTATTAACTTTTTAGTATTCCACCATATTTGTATCACTATTTAGCGCTCTTAGAGCGCAATGCTTACGAAAATAAAATAAAAATGTTTACCTTCCTTGTGTGCGGAGAACACACGGCTCTATTTCCTCTGCTTTTGTTTGATTTTACAAAAAAAAAAGTCAACGACCAATTTCGAAGTTGTCGAGCCTGAATGAAATATTTAATAAACCGAAATGTATTTTTGTCGAAGCCTACAGCGGCGGTTCGTCTTACAGTACCTAACTCTTTATTTCTTGAATTCAAAAGTTTTGTTTAATTAATTAGTTTATTAAACAGGAATAAGGACACATTCATCACAAATAAGTTCTAATCTAATCACAGCTTCCGAGCGTCGTGGCATACTATGACAGAAATAATAAATTATTAACAAAACGAGATCGGTAAATATTACTTAGTAAAAAATATACATAGTATATTAATATTTCCAAAAACCAACGTGTTTAGACTTTCGAGCTCCAAACGTCGAAGTGTAGGTATATGTAGAACTAAATTACAGGTCGGCCGAAGTGGTTATGTAATAAATAGTTCGTGTTTTCCGTCCAGTTCAGTCACGAAGTTCATTATAGCCGGCACGACCAAAGGGAAGGACTGACATGGCACCTAGTTCGCCAAAGTGTTATGTGCTGATATCACGGGTATAGTAGATGATGTAGCCAACCATGTGGATGAAGGATCCATAATAAAAAAAGTAAAAAAAAAAATTATTTTTATGTCGTAAACTTTAAATGCGCATGTGTAGAAGGCCCTAATAGTAATAGAGTTTGGTGGTCTTTCTCGTTCCATTCACGTTTCGTGGCACACTTCAGAGAGAACAATTTCTCTCCAATCTTTACAATGTATGCATTCGTGTTGTGGACCCATGCGCGGGTCCGCGGCCTGGCGCAACCACGGCTCCGACGGCCATTGTGACCCCTAACCCCTAACCCGCCACAATGCTGCGGCGAGGAAACAACGAGCCAGCCGTAAACATACGCCGATTCTGCGAATCCAGTCCGCGCCGAGCGAGACGCAACGGAAGCCAACTAGCTATAATCAAAACAGCGAAATGTTTTTTTATTTCAGAGAATTAGGCGACGAAACAATGTAGAGGTGACTTAACCCGTGCGTACACTGACACCGGCTGCACCAATACAAATAATTTATCAAACGCTAAAACAACATTAAAACGAAACCTATACTACTACGAAATATATATATGTACTAATTATAAATCTGTAAGGGATGGTCATGGTGTAAGTTACTTTGTTTTATGAATTATGATATAGTTGTGAGTTTGTAGGCTCTATATGATACTAAAACTAAATTGATGATTTTAGAAATCTTTTCTGTATGTATGTGTGTATGTTCCTCCATTAACTCTTAAACCGATCATCCGAATTTGACGAAACTTAGTATAAACACATTTACCTATACGAGACACAGGATAGGCTAAATAAAATTCAGTTCCGGTTACTCTAAGATGTGGCTCTCATACAAACCGAATGTTCCGCGCGTCAAAATAAAGGTACGGTAGCGGGCTTACTTACCTTCTTCTTTTTAAATACGAATTTAGCGCGAGCGAAGCCGCAGGCAAAAGCTAGTCTACAATAAACGAAACCGATTATGAAGGCTTCTTGGAATGTCTGAATTGGACAATATCGTCTCATGAATCAAGATTTATCGATCAACCGATAATGAAAACTCACTAAACAATATTAAAATAGTTATCAAATGAATCTAAGGTAAAAGTACCTAGCACACTTGCGGCATTTCGATAATTAGTTATCAGAATCTAATCAACTGCCATCCAAAAGAGTTCAATTGTGTATAGTTTTAACAAAGGAGATGCCTCCTGCAGGCATACATACCTAATAAATAAGTTTTAGCTTGGTTTTAGCCAACAAGATAATATTGGGAAAAAACATTTTATATTAAGTTTGAAGCAAGTAATATTTGAAAAAGCAGCGCATAATGACAACAATTCTGATATTATCTGGACGACAAAATATAATGTCGAGCAAGCTAAATTCCTTATATTCCGTCCGCAAATATTAATGATTATTGAAAACAATTTTCAACAGTCACAATGGGGTTGGCAAAACGCCTTAAAAGCCTTCCACGAAATACTGACGCAGAAACAACAATTTATGATTATTTATTACATCATATATTTGCACGTGTAGTAGGTACTGTCGACGCGGAGGTCCAGACGCCCACGCACGGCACAGACACGATGGCTCCAGTGCAGCCGCAACAATTACTGCATAGAGTAACCTGAGACCGAATGCACCGCCAGCGTCTGGGAACTGCCAAGAATTCCAAGTGAGCGTTTTCGCAGAATACGACACACTGGGTTCAATGAACGAACGCATTCACATTCAAATAGAGAACGACAGTTGAGGATTCAATAAAATTTTAACATGGCGGCCGTTTAGCAATGGGATAAACCCGTAGAAGGAAATGATCGAATTATCTACAAACAAACATATCATTTCAGACGTCCACTTGTGTTAAACTTTTTAATAATGCAAATCTGAAAGTGTTTTTAATTCGCCATATCTATTATAAAATGTTACAAATTATTAGGGTATTATTAGGCAATATCATTAGGGTTTCGTACCTCAAAAGGAAAAAAACTAAACCCTTATAGGATCACTTTGTTGTTCGTCGGTCCGTCTGTCAAAACCATTTTTCTCAGGAACGGGTAGGTAGAGGTATCAAGTTGAAATTAATTCCACATAATAAGGTATATAATCGGCCTGGAGATCCAGAGGGGGAAAGTCGCTTCAGTCATGGGGACCATTAGCATTAGATTTATTTTTATAGTTAATTTTTTAATTAATAATTTTTTAATTTTTTAATTGGTAATTTTAAGGTCTAGATTTAATTATTTTTACGTATTTTATTTGAAATAAAGCATTCAAGTGGTATCCCTTTGGGTGTACAAATTTCAAGCTTCTAGTTAACGCAATCAAAATATACGGCCACTTATGTCACATATTTTGTACATACTCGTAAATAATTGTACTCAAATAAAATCAAATCAAACAAATCCTGTTGACCTAGAAATAATAGAATCATGAAATTAGACAAGAAGAAAGGTCTCACACCACATGTGAAGGAAAAAAAAAATCCGAAAATCGTTCATTTGTACTTTCATCACAAAAAAAATTATTTTTTGTGGTGGAGCTTCTACCGTGATGTAAACCGATGTATGGGAGAACATTTCCGGAATTGCTACGGAACCATCTGCGTGTGGACATAGTCCGCACTTGACCGCTTTTTTCGCAGATAATCAATTTATTGTTATTTTGATGACTGTGCAACTGAAAGTGATATCTGGGTATGAACTAACTAGGTATAGTAGTTATTAACTACTACACTGTGCGGTTTATGATTATTAATTTTTTTGTATATCTATGTAGTTTTGTAATAAGTTTGTGGTAAGATGACATCCTTGGATAATTTTTTGCGCATTCTCGGATTTTTTCACTCTATGACTGATTCTGAATATAATTATGCATATAATTTTTTGTAGGTTTCTGAATATTAATTTTAGATTAGTTTTAGTTTTAGTGAATTAGTGCATAGTTGTAGCATAGTATTTTGTAGGCATTACTATTTCCACCATTATATTTATTGAGAAAGAAAAAAAAATTATGCATATTACAAAAGTGCCGTTTGGCACTCATTTTACATAGTTCGATGTTGTTTGGCATCTAAAGATTATGAGAAGCCGAAAGATGCTCTGATGTTTACTGATGTCATCATGTCACCGCGAACAATAACTCATTCATTCATACATAACATTGCCGACGCACGCGTATCGCAAAAATACTAATACTAAAATAATAAATACTAATATTCCAGTGCTTCGAAGTACATACTTATTTTTATCATTTTTTTTTATGGGAACTGACACGGTTGGCTACATCACCTACAACATCCGTGATGTCAGCCCATAACACCGGGTGAACTAGGTGCTATGTCAGTGCTTCACTTTATTTCATGTCGCCTACACTGAACTACGGAAAACACGAACTATTTACATAGCCGTTTCGACCGACGACGTTTCATTCAGTCAGTGGTATCAACCCGGGCAGGATAAATCCTATCATCTAGTAAGGTAAGAAACCCTTCCTACCTACAGTTTTACGTGGAATCCGAACCACGGTCAGCCTTGGAGGCTGACCGTGGTTCGGAGCCGGTCGGTCGAGCGGTCATCCATCCAAGTACTGCGACCGCACGACTGAGCTACCGAGTCTGACATTATTATATAGCTGACATTATATTATAGCTTATTGATTTTTATCCCGACGAATTTTTTTTGTGATTATAAATTCGTAGAAGTAAGTGTTTTTAATTTCATTCATTCCATCATTGATTCAAGATCATTTAGATATCCCATACTGGGTAATTTTGCTCATGATTTTGTAACTATGCCGCATATTTCAGGGCGTTAATCTGTATCTAAAACTAAGTATATTATAAAAGAGAACGCTGGCAAAATAAAAAAAAAATTTAGTTCTCCATACATTTTGAGATTAGGTATTACGAAAATGTGTGGATAATTCAAATGCGTATTTTCCAATTTCGCTACCATTCTTTTTTGGCATCTACTTCGTTCTCGATACAGGTAACCCACAAAATTATGCGGCATTGTACCGTGTGGGGCCGGTACTTTAAAAGAATAGCCCCACTGCATCTCTCCCCGGGCATGTCGTAAAAGGCGACTAAGGGATATGACTCCCTTCTTATATAACTAGGTGGTAGGGTTTAACCCGCCCGGGTTGGTACCACCGCACTAAATGAAAGGTCGGTCGAAACGGCTATGTAAATAGTTCGTGTTTTCCGTCCAGTTCAGTGTAGCCGGCACGACCGAAGGGAAGCACTGACGTGGCACCAAGTTCACCCGGTGTTATGGGCTGACATCACGGATGTTGTGGGTGATGTAGCCAACCGTGTCAGATTCAATAAAAAAAAAAAAATAAATTGTAACAAAATCAAGCAGTATAAAGGACAAATACGAATACATACATTATTTTTATTGTTCTGTACCTCAAAAGAATAATAAGAAGGAAGCCTTATAGGATCACTCTCTCTGGTGTATGTCTGTCACACCTTATTTCTTCCGAGTATACTGGAGGAAAATTTTTATTTGGTACCTACACGTAGGTAGTGAGTTTGGTGACCCACTCACGGACGGATAGCATAAATGAACTAATTTCGATTTTGGGGGACAAGATTAAAATATATTAAAGAAGACATCATGGATGTTGTAGGTGATGTAGCCAACCGTGTCAGTTTCCATAAAAAAAAAAACCGCCCCCCCCCCCCCCCCCCCTATTAAAAAAAATAGGGAATATAAGGCCTCTCTTATAGTTTACAGGAAAACCTAAACGAATCTTAAGTCTTAAAGTTCTCACGGAAAACGGCATGTTACGGAACCCTCTCCACGCGAGTTCGACTCGCATTCGGCCGCTTTTTTAGGTTTCCGTATCCCGTACGGAAGCCTATTAGGTACTAATTTAAGGTAGCCGGGAGTAGATAAGCGGGAGACTACTAAAGTACTTTTTTTTTAGTACTTGTGGTGGCGTGTCTTGGGAGAGGCCTATGCCCCGCGCTGAACCGGAACGGTGGGATGATGATGATGATGATGATAATGATGATGATGATGATATAGTCCAGGAGATAAATTTAATGCGGAATGTTATTTCTTCCGATCGTCGACTTTGTGCACGACACTTTTGTACTACTAATTTATCTATAGGTACCTAAGTCATTTTCGTCATGGCTTTTCCTCATTTATGTAGGTAGTATATGTTATAAATATGTAATTAAAAACAATACATATGTTATCAGTACGATACACAAATAAAATTGAAAAATTTGCGCAAAAAGATGAATTTAGGGGATGTAGGATAAGATAGATAGAAATACTTTATTGCCCCAAAAAACATTTTAAAGGAACAAACTATAAGTAATTTAAATGAGAGGCAAAGACGGACTTATCTCTTACATAGATTTCTCCCAGTCAACCTTTGGATGTTGGATGTCGCATGTTGTGAAATATAAGTAGGTAGTAGCAAAAACTGGAGTGTGGGAATGTAAAATGTATACATGAATACCTACCTACCTACATACCGACTTGTATACCTAATATTATTAGTTTAATTTTCATTTATACATATTTAGTAGGTACCTACCTATCTAGCGCGTTCAAGGTTTTGGTCTAAGTCACCTAATACCTACCACGTGAACCGTGAAAATTGAGGATCTACTCTAAATGACATTAGTAAAACGATTTGGGAAGCCGCAGCGGGTGCATTAGCTTCATGTGCGGAGGACGCTGATGTCTCGGTCTGTTCCTCTTATCATCGGGCTGATCGATGGAATCATTCGTGGTGCAACTTAGATATGCATTCGAGAATGCATTTTTGAAACTATAGATGCAACTCAATCCGAGTTGCTTTGCTACCTAAGTACCTAGGTACTTTGATGATTGAATAGGTAAGGAAAGAGTAAATAATCGTATGTATCCTGGAGTAGAATACAATTTTCCGATGCACAATACTATAATATCCGTTTCAAGGCGCATGAGTTGCCCTATGGTAAAGTACATAGGTGTAGGTACCTATAATCTTACTTCACTCAACGACAAAAAAGCCGGCCAAGTGCGAGTCAGACTTGCGCACCGAGGGTTCCGTATACTACCGCATAATTCGTCCGTTTTTATTATTTGCTGTTTTACTTTTTAGAGTTAGCACTATATTTGCATGTATTACCGTTTTAACGATAGAGCAAAAACAAACAAATTAAAAAACACGTTTCTTGTATGGGAGGCCCTTTATTTATTCATTGTTCAAATATTAAATTGAAATAAATAACCGCCACAATAACACATATTCTGTGAAAATTTCAACCGGCTACCTATTACGGTTCAAAAGATACAGCCCGACTGTAAGTCAGACAGTGGGACGGACAAACGGAAAGACGGACAGACGGAAGGACAACGGCGCGGCGGGCGGCGCGGCGGCGCGGCGTAGGCTTACTAATAGGGTTTCGTACGGATATGAGTACGGATTGAGCTTTCAGATGACAATTTAATTTTAGTTAAATTCTTCATTGTTTTGCATATTACTAATTTTAACCTACAATTAATTAAATACAGTTAAAATTTAAAATATGACCTGCAAGATAAGCATTCATGCACATAGATATACTTATTGTTGTTTAAGTAATAAAATCTGGTATTATGTCTGCGGATAAATATTATTTCATCCAATACTGATAGTCCAATATTTCGTTTGGGAGAATGTTGTTATCGTCTTGAGTTTATAATTTCGAAAGTCAATCTATCGACAAGGTACAATTTAGTAAATAGGTAATCAATATTTATGTATACCATTGAGAACGCGAATCTCGTGCTATCTGAAATGTGTAGGTACTAGGTACCTAAAGACACAAGCATGACACGACTGTATTGGATGTCGCGTCGCTCTAGCTAGGCACTGCACCGCATACATAATTCGTACGGGTAGAAAAAAACATTTCTCCTTAAAGAGAGGTCATCTAAAAATAAATGTTTAGATAAGACCTCGTGATAGCAAGGTTCCGAACCGGTTCACGCATAGAAAAATAAGTATTTATAAGATTATTCATATTCATCCAATTACTCTCCAATCATTGTAGTATTAGTGGAGTGGTAGTGTAGTAGTAGTATAAGTAGTATATTACCGTTCGATACCTATATAAATACAAATAATTGCAATAACTTCACCATGCCATGGCACTTAATTCACTAAGGTGTGAGGTGCTGGCATCACAGGTGTGGTAGGTGATGCAGCCAACCGTGTCAGGTTTCATAAAAATAAGCTTTTTTCCGAACTTCCAACTCGCTGGAATTGAATGGTACGACAGGACATAGATATTCTGTTTATAAATCTTGTGGGTGGCTCGGCGCCACATGTCGCGCTTTCAATAAATAAATAAAAAAATAGAAGGCACTGAATGTTGCATTTGCTTCATACTTAGAAGCTAAAAATCGTGCAGGCAAAAAAGCTCTCCTTCCTTCGTATACTTAGAAGCTCGCGTTCGCTGCTTAGAGCAGGCTGTTCGTGGGTGAGAGGCAGCAGTGTACCTACAATATTATTAAAACTGTGACTAACCTATATGATAGATGTAAATAGATAATACTTACGTTTATTTTGCGTACATAATTATATCCTTTATTTCACATTATTCAAATTTTATATTAGTTTTACATATATTATACAAAAAAGTAATAAAAATACACAAAATTAATACAAAAATTAAAAACGGTAATACCGTCGCCGCGCCGGGAGACAAACCTCCAAGCACGCCGGCGGGTGCAGGCCGTGGCTACGAAGCTCTCCGAGACGACGCGAGACTAGCTTCGAGCGATGGGTGGTGGTACTAACTAGCACAGAATAGATGTACTAGACACGAAGGCCACCACCACCCCCATCTCGGAGAGTTCCGTATCCGCCGACTGCACGGCGACGTCGGTCGTCGCGCTGCTCTTGTTAAGTATTTTTATTAACCTTTAACATTTTACATTACATTTAAATTATTAAGTATTTATTTCAGAACAACATACTTACTACAACATTAAATAGTCTGTTGCCATCATAGGTGTCAAGATTGTGGCACGTGGTCAATTCAAAGCGGGAGTGACGTTATGTAATATGTAGGTATGTGTTGTGTACCTTGTAGTTGGAGGAGGATGCGCCACCGGAGAGGGGGCGGGGGCGGGCGTGCGAAGGCAGATTCGTCATGCAGAGACGCGTGCGCATCGATAGAACATAATTCGCAAGTCGCGTGGTCTTTCTCCGGATGTGGTACCTACCTACCTAGTTGGAGTCTCAATGCGGTTCTAACTACGTGATTTTATTTGGTTTGAAATGAATGTAAAAAATGTTGCAATAAAGAAAGCACAACATCGATGACTATGATAAATAATCAATTATAATGGTCACCGACAGAAGGGAAGCACTAACCTAGTTCACCAAGGTAGTGTTATGGGCTAACAACGCGGATGTAGGTAGTAGCCAACCGTATCAGTTTCCATAAAAAAAACCTACTCCTACCAATTGGCACATTTGATGGCGTCTTTGTAATTTTAGTTTTCCTACCTCAAAGAGGTGATTGTGTCGCACGTAAACAGTTTCTTTGTATTTATTTAAAACTGAGAACCTTTGACTGGTTAATTACTAATAAGAGCAGAAACTTGTATAATAATATTATTATAACATTACGAGCAGATACTTCAGTAGATAGATACTCATGTAGGTATCTACTCTCAAAATGACTATGAACCTCGACTTCGGTGGCCACCACGCGCCGTACTATGGACCTCGACGAACTTTGATCGTCATCAATCATGGAAACGGGCTTCATATTCAAAAGGACTTTGGACCATGCGTTAAATGGCTATTTTTCAAAAATTATCCTCAGAATTAGAACAATAGAATTGGCAAAAATACTGTTTGTTTACATTTCATCCAGAACTTGTTGATTCATTAGTAAGTTGCCTAATGAGTTGAGAATGTAAACAGAACATTAGCGGATGTTCAACTAGTTCGCAGACCCGTGTGGGCTCGACTCGACCTGTGTGCTCTCTCTCTCTCTCTCTCTCGAGTCTCGTATAGCATGAACATTAATCACTTCCGCTAATTCAACTACAATGTCAACCTAGTTTATATTATAAAAACAACGTTTGAAGCGAGTTTTGAAGTCAATATACCTACAAGAATGTAAAACTTAAATATTCAACATTTAGGTAAGGCCTAGGTAAGTTTCAATAAATCATTCAAGAATAAAATTAAATGTTCATCATAGGTACACATAGCTTTATCTAACATTCATTTTCGACATTTTCTACCTCGTCAAAGATCGAACATATATCTACGTGTAGGTACTGTCGGCTCAGAAAATTTCGAGGAAAATTTAAACCCATTTTAAGATACGTTTGTTAGAATCTAACGTAAAATAATGTTTACTCCAGCTGCTTCTTCGAAGAAGTTACTTGGGTTTTACCTATTCTTCCTTAAACAAGACGAAGGTCCAAATATACTTCGAAAGGTCATATTGTAATAATCTAAAGGTATGCCTACGTGCTGTCATAGTAACTACTGTGTTCAGACAGCAGTGCAATACAGACCTACGAAATATGGCTAAAGATTGATTCATTGTTCCTGATGCTATCATTTTGTGTGTGTCGTGTGCCAAAAACGTTGTTCTCAGGATCTAGGAGAAATAAAATTACCTAAAGCCACTGATCTGTAATAATAGATGAGCCATTCTAACACATCACTCCCGAAAAATCATGTCATCGACCAAAGGAGCTTATAACCAGATTTCAAGCCCTCGTATATGGGCTCACCTTATCGTCTTCTGTCCGCAAATGAGTGAGGAGGGTTAGCGCATTCATGAGATCGCATTTAATGCGATCCTTTGAGTGTATTCATGATGACAATAATTGTGTGTGCGTGCCGCACATTTGTTTACCAACAGGTAACAAGTGTCATGTCGCTTTGCCGCTTCTAGTATTTTTTTCGGTGCCTAAAGCGAAGTGTTTATACAAAAACGTCGTAAGTACAAACTATTTTCGTTTCAGCAGACATTAGAAGTAGAGTGAACACTCTGGACCGACCGTCGAATGAGTAGTAGCATTTAAAAATCAATTAATGAAACCGGTCACATCGGCTGATAAATTAAAATACATAATTACTTGGGCAATTATCTGCTTGCCCCCAAACAATACCTCGTCACAGCCTCCGTTGTTGTAGGCATCCAAGTATATTATCTGTACATATTACTATTTTGTCTAGTTGAGCAATCTCATAGTATGGAGTTTCTGACTTAAGCCTTAAATTAATAAAGATAAAAAAACAATTTTTTTTACAACAAACAATAATTATAAATATAAGGGTGGATACTGAGTCATTTAAATGTGTATTGTTTTTGCCAAATTATTGCAAAGTGGGTAAGTGGGAACTCTTCGATCGGACGCCCTCTCACTTCTTCTCCATCGTAATCGCCTCCATCCCCAAAGGGAAGTCTCCGATATGGCACCTCGTCTAAGGTGATATTGGCTGGTTGGTTGGAGCATATGGTCTGGCTGTCCCCTGGTCCCCTCTGTATCAGCCACCCATAATAGCTTACATAAAAATTTGTCAATCACCGCCTTCGGTGCAATGGTTTGGCTGAATCTATGGGTGGATACGTACGCCCATAAATGAAGCAATCACGGAGGAGGGTACTCACATGGCCATGTTGTGGTGGGCGCTGAGGTCGCCCTGCGCGTGCGCGTAGTGGGCGGGCGCGTGCTGGTCCAGGCCCGCGTACATGTCGCGCTCGTGCTCCGCGCTCCCCGCGCCGCCGCCGGCCGCGCTCGACAGCAGCTGCAGGCGCGCGCCGTACTCCTCGGTGAGGTTCTCTGGACTCTCGGCCGAGGACTTGGAGTCGGTCCTGTGCCGCTGCAGGTAGACGCCGTCGGTACTCGAGGGGCTATGCACGCCCGGCACGAAGCCGTGCTCGGCCCGCTCGTGCTTGAACGCCTCCTCCATGTAGAGGTAGCGCTCGTGGTGGTCGTAGCGCGCGTCGCCGCCGCCTCCGCTGAACGCGGCCATGTCTCGCGCGTGTGTGTCGCCGGTGGCGTGGCCGTAGTGGTGGCCTGGCGCGGGCGCGGGCGCGCGCAGCTCCTCGTAGCTGCGCGAGCGAGACGGCGACAGCTGGTCGCGCTCGTGCGAGAACTGCGCGTGCGCGTGTGCGCCGCCGACCGCGGCGCCGGCGCCGCCGGCCGCCGCCGAGTGGGCGTAGCTGAACGGAGGCAACGGGGGCGGAGTCTGCGAGGGCGGGCTTGCGCTCGCCACGCACGCTCCGGCGCCATCTGTCGACACCACGCCACTACTTTACTTCTCTCTGTACTCAACTCAACTCAAACTCACAGTACTCACTCGTTATGATATGATAATGTATGCATGTAGGCAAACTGGCGCTCAAGTATAGTGAATGACAAGAAGGCACATGCAGTACAATGAACCGCACAATGAACACAAGCAAACTGTCAATAAATTTGTGCACAGAAACATAATAAGATCATCTGGGTCATTCTGGATGAACGATATTTATGTAGTTGAATAACATTGTGTCACTATTTTCTATACTGCTATTTTTAACCCCCGACGAAAAAAGAGGGGTGTTATAAGATTAACGTGTGTGTGTGGGTGTGTCTGTGGCATCGTAGCTCCCAAACGGATGGACCGATTTGGATGGGGTTTTTTGATTGGAAAGCTGGTTTAATCGGGATGGTTGATAGCTAGGTTTGCAATCAAATAATCAAGTAAATAAGTAATACAAAATTCATTATCTTAAAAGGTGGACCGAAGCGGTTTTTTTAAAAAAGCTTGGAATAAAAGTTAAATAAAAAAGAAAAAAATCCCCAACCCTTAAAAAGTATAAAATAATTTCCGTTTACTTACTTAAAGGAGTCGGGGGACCGCTAAATAAAAAAAATATAAAAACTCAGAGCTGCGCGGTATTTGTTTTTACTTTTTGGGGGTTTTTTTAGACATTGATTTCAATCATGGTTTTCGTACACATCATGTAAGTATGTATTCCAATAGGTGCGTTCTTCGTGCTCACTTATCAAAGTTAATCAACAAGCAAATATTCAAAATGGAACTCGGTACATATCATAAGAATATAAGAATATGTATAGTGTTTCCTATTATTGAGTAGACATAAGGCTAGTTTTAAGAATACCTGTGTTATTTTATGTTATGTTGTGTCCTACTTGTAGAAAACCAAATAAATAAATAAATATCGATAATGTTCAACGTAAAATTGCACAAGTAGCTTTTTGGGATAATTGATCGATATCGATACACATGCTATCGTCTTCAGTGATTAGACTCGTGTGTGATGTTAGATTTTCGTCTAGTGACTAGGCTGCTCGGTCGGTGAAAATCTACCATGTAGGTAAATAGTAAATCGGCTGGGTGCAAGGTCATTGAAATCTCCAGCGCCGGAGTAGGCTAGCACTAACTAGTCTACTTTTTGGTGCGGCATGGGGTCGCACGGGGTGGGTGCCTAAAATTAAAATGTTATAAAATCCGACTACGAAAAACTAATAAAATAACAAGAAAATTTGATCGAAAATGTTGTAGGTATTTACCTACTCTGGCATTTCTATTCGAATTTTTCTACACGCCCTACTACAGCATTTTCGATCAACTTGTTAGGTACTTGATTAGTTTTTCATAGTCGTGTTTTATAAAAAAAAAATCTTTTTTATTTAATTCCTTTTAGTTCTAAACCATTACGTGTCGTATGTTCTTGAATTTTTTTTTTCAAGCTTTTGACAACGATATCCCACTCCGTGGGGTCAAAAAATTCAAAGTTTGACAATATGGCGGCTGGCTGCCACCATTTTTGTTTTTAATAAAAATCGCCTGTGGCACGCGGAGACGAATCCAACAATGCCTCATAATATGTTGAAATCGGTTCTGCAGTTGGCCTCTGTGAGGGAACAAGCGAACGTACATACATACATACCTAAGCTACCAAAATTATACCCTTCTTTCCTTTTGGTATCACCGCAGTCTGGTAGGTACATTGTCGACCGCAGCGAGTGGTTGTTATCGACCGTCTAACTAAACGGATTTGGACTCTTTTGAACTGTGCGGCCTGACGCAGTGAGTCGCTTCGCGATTTTGGTCACCAATGTAAATCCAGCATTAGGTAGGTACCTAGGGTACCACGAGTCGTAGATTTACAGTTTACGTAAATAAACACCTACCTACAGGTACGGGTAAGAACATTGCATTCCTCAAAACAACTTTACCATGAATACTCAAAACTACAATGAATCGACTGAAAAATTTGTCGTTCTGGGTGAATGACCTTCCAATTTCAAGAGGCGCGAAAATGTATTCGTATAACTTTGTAAATGGTTGACAGGAACCCGCATACATTTGCGGAATCAATATTACGTTGAAAAGTCTTTCCCGCCTTTTTTCGCGCTGAAAAAAAAAACCGCTCAAACCGAAAATGATCATCTTCATGTATGCACGTCACAGTTAGGCACTTAATTAAATTATTCGTTTAATACGAATGGTAAACAGCTTCTCTAAATCCATACTTCTAAAACAAAACAAAATTGTGGAGTAAATCTAATAGGGGTTGCCCTCTATCTTAAGAGTACTGAAATTCAAATCTGTTTATAAATTTGACTTTTAAGTGCCAAGTTATATAAATCGAAAGAAAACGCCTTACCTTTCCAGTTAATATTATTGTTTTCAAGCTCGGTAATCAAATTCTGAAAATACTCTTGAAGAATCATCTCGTCCAGCATGTCTTTACTATCACACACAAACTATTGTCCCGCAATACCGAACGTAACTCTCATGATACCAAAACAAAACACGCGCACAAACACCCACCGGCGAGAGAATTAGCGGTTAATGTGCTGTCAAATTACTGAAACTGGTTTGCGTGCGTAGGCGCGGCCGCGGCGGGGCGGCGTGTTAGCACGCTGCCGGTTAGCTTACAACTGACTGCTGAACAAACCATTTGTGAACCGAAACGGGTCAGGCTCAGGCGCAGGGCTCCCCTCCACATGCTAGCGGGAGTCCTGCGACCTGCGGTCGGACGAACGACGACGCAGCCTGAGGAGATGGTCCATTTTTTGCCGAATACCCGGGAACGCGACTGGCTGTCGACACTCGACTGAGTCATACACATAGCATAGACGGGCGACGGATAAAGCTTTTGTGAAAAACTAAATTATGCAACAGGTGTACGGGTACAATACAATGACTAATTTTATGGTTGCAGTTCTTATTGCATTGTCTTAGAGAAAGTACAAAGAGAGAGTACCTGCTAACTTCGTAAAACAATCTAAACGGAAGGTATCTACCACTACCAACCAACCTATCATAGTACAGGTACTTACTCGTACTTGTTTGTGGACAATAAAACATAAAAGTTATGAAGAAAATAGAGTCTAGATTTATTTCAATAGACATCTCAAACTAAATTTTCGAGGTAAATATAACGTTAAAAATTAAACACTAAAAAAATATGATTTCCTTATTATATTCCTTCATGTGCTGGTTAATAAACGTTAAAATATAGAAATTTAAACAACAATCTCAGTACATAATTAAAAACTTAAGACATACGTGCCTCCCTACACTTTTAATATGCTTAAACCTAAAATATTCTAAAATTCGTCCTTTATTCCTCTGTCCTCGCTGGATAATAATACTCATTGTGTTTATTTCATTTCTCAATTATTGATATACTACGTATTGACATATAAATAAATCCCTTCGGAATACTATGAGATAGTTAGTACCTACTTGTAACTGTAAATACAAACGCAATCATCTCATCATTAATACCCGGCCTCCAATACAAATAGCATTAGTTAGAGGCTACGTACTAATTGTAATAGATATTAAATATTTTAAAACTTGAAAAAAATCTGCGTCAGCATTATAATTTTAGCATTCCTGTTTGTAGGGTTCGTATCATTCGAAGCTGATTGTCTGTCCGTCCGAGGGCTGTATCTTTTGAACTGTAATAGGTAGCCGGTTGAAATGTTCACAGAATGTGTGTTATTATGGCGGATATACTAACAAATAATTAAAAAAAAGAAAAATGAAAAACATTAATTAAGTGGGGTCCCTCCCTATACAAGAAATGTGTTTTTTTTTCAAAGTGTTTTTTGTTGTTGCTCTATCGTATAAACAAATTATACATATAAGCGTCAAGCTTGGTGTGATTACAGTGCAAACTCTAAAGTAAAGCGACAAATAATAAAAACCGACCAATTCGTGGTGGTACGGAAACCTCGGTGCGCGAGTCCAACTCGCACTTGGCCGGTTTTTTTAGATAAGTAGATAGATCGATAGAAAATACTTTATTGTTGCAAAAACATTTTACAGAAACAAACACACTATAACATTTACATGAGGTAGTTACATAGGCGGAGATAGAGACAGTTTGATAGGGAAATATGAGGCAATAACTGCGAGGCCACTAAATTAATTTAAATATTTTCAAGCACAAACAAATGTAACGAAACATCTCTAAAATGTACAAAACTGACAGACGTGGTGTATATACCTAAAGATAGACGTAGCTAAGTGTAGGTTATCCTATGCCATGTCAAAATATTCTGTGGCCATGTTTGCGAGTAGAGTTAGAGTCGCGACAGTAAGGTATTGTCTCAATATATTTTTTTGTGAATCCATAAACTGTCACAGGCCACTCGACAATAATTTATGAAGCTTCTCTGTCTGAGCGGTTGTCCTTTCTACTTCTTACGGTTATGGCGTTTACCGTTTTCACTTTCGGAATTCTTTACATTTAAGTTGAACAATAAAGCTAAATATAAAACAATAAAACCGAATACTAAGTATTTTTTGCGAACGCAAAAGTATTTGTATATTTGCGCTACCCATTTGGTCCCAGTATATAGTATAGGTACTTGTCTAATAAATATTTTATCCAGTGTGATCGAATCGCGACGATACATTTATCGTGGTTTTATTTTTAATCAGGTGGATATATAATAATATAAAATATGCACGTGTGTGATTTATACTTACTAATATAATTAATGTACCTACGTATATTTATTATGTGTAATATTTGTTTTAACGTGTATTGCGTCACGGGCGTAGCCATGTTTCGTTTTCGGGAGGGGTTATAGAAATAATATCAACGCGAATTATTTTACAACATTTATTTTACATCATTCGTTACAAAGAAATAAGTAATCTCCTGTTTTGCCTTAATTTAGGTCCCACTAATCAGAGCTATGTCCGAATGATGAAAATATAAGTATTAGGTTCAATTTGAAATGTCGTGTACATTTTTTATTTCGGGGAGGGGGGGGGGGGGGGTTTGAACCCCCAAAAACCCCCCTGGCTACGCCCGTGTATTGCGTATATATACGTACAACCTATATTGCTTTCGACTTCAATTTCCGCCCCATGCGCTCCTCCACATCCAGAAAGTTAGTTTATAAAGAATTCTGCACAGCATTAAACTCGCTTTTTGTGTTCCATGATTTTATTTATGTATATACTATACTAGTGCTATACTATACAATAATAATACATTATAATAATCAAATCATAATAATTTAACATTGAAGGTATCTTCAGAAGGTTTGCAATGCAGTGTTTATGGTTCCTTAGTATTAGTAGGTTTTATCGATTTTATTTTCCTGAAATTGTATGAACCCTTATATACGGAGGCTTTCACGTCGTACCGCACGCCCCTAAGCCCTATTTCAGATGATGATATACATAACATTCAATTTCAATATTTTTTCCCTCTGCACGCCAATCCTGCCAATTCCTTGAGCGAGTGCCCTGCAATATCAAACGGTTCAAGGGCGCTATGGGACGGCAGGGAGCGATAGCAACAAAAACAGTAGATAAAGCGTCTTCGTCCAACGCTAGCCGATACGTTATCACCACGTGCGAGAGCTTCCGACCCACTGCCGCCGCGCCGCCGGTGTCTACCGGCACCTGATACGCTGCGCGTGATAACACGCCCTATATCCGATCAGCTGTTAATGTAACCACACCTACATAATATGCAAAGGTGAGGAGATCAATCTCGCTAATCATTTACGCAGGTTTCGTACATCAGCCCGAAGGTTTTCATTCGAAAAATTTACATGCGTTATTAATCGCTCAGATGATGGGAATATTGATTAAGATATGGAATACTACCCCCCCCCCCCCCCCCCCCCCCCCCCCCCCAAACACGTGGAAGCTAGGGCTAGGCTAGGCACTTAGGCAGCCGTCAAATGTATGGAGAATCCTTCGGCGGGATTTGTAGTTCATATTTTTTCTCATATTGTTTTCTTTTATTAGGAGGCGCCACTAAAGCCCTAGACATGCTTTCGCCAGAAGACGAACATAGAGAGTTCAGAAGATCTTACAGATGCCACGTAAATCTGCAAAATATATCCTAGACCTTGAATAAAATGCTTTGACATCACTCGCCTCTAAAACCTTGTACTCATTCTTGTATAATATTTAAAGCTGTGATCACCGAGTCACTTACACACTTTTACAGTGCTGTACTACTTTGTGGTGCTATCTGCATAAAGTTTTTGAGCAGTCTGTACATAGATAGCGGGTATCTCGCAGTGGGTCTACACTCCACACACTTCCTAGAATCGCTCACACCTGATACATTTTATTGTGCGATAAGTAGGAGCGGGTTCATTCATACATTTAATTGCGGCTACTGTGTTGCTGATTACGGTTGCGTGTGTGCGTATGCGTGTATTCTACGTGGTATGCAAGGTGCAAGTGGAGCTCCGCCTGCGTTAGAATTATACGAGTACATAGATTTTGTTATTTAGCTAGAAAAAGTTAAATGTGCGTAAGTACTTTACGGTCCAATGGTTCATGATATGTATATATTTTATGAAAACTGACACGGTTGGCTACATCACCTACTACATCAGTGATGTCAGCCCATAGCACCTTGGTGTACTAGGTGCCATGTCAGTGCTTCCCTTCGGTCGTGCCGGCTACCCTAACTGGACGGAAAACACGAACTATTTAAATAGGCAGGGTGGTACGGGAACCTCGGTGCGTGAGTCTGGCTCTCACTTGGCCGTTTTTTTTTATTTATTACCTTTCAACTTCCCATTTGGCTAATAAATTAATTTTACCAAAAACGTGTCAATAATAAAACGGACTCTACATATTTATTATTTAAGTGTATGGTTTTTGCCTTTGCCACATTTTTGGCTCCGCTCTGTCTAACTCGTCGAGGACGTTCCCATGGGGTCAACGAGGCAGATATTTGTGACACGTGACAAGCGCAGCGTGGTGCTGTGCTGTGACATATGTCATGCGCGCGATGCGACGCGCCAAGTGAGACAGCTCTATCACACACGCCCACTATTATTGCAAAGCATTAATATACAGGAAGATATATGTAATTTTTTTTATTTTTAGATGGAGCATTGTGAATTTCTTTATGTTTTTCTTAACCATTTTGGACCCTAATTATTTCATGCAAAAATAAATGCCGAAACTCATTCATTATACTGCGTAACTGATGCTTCAGTCAGTACCTATTTAAATGTACCATGGGCATGCGTACGTACTATGGGCATGGACGCTAATTCTGATAGGGTTAAATATAAAATTAAATCATTTATTTTTAATTTTTAATATACTTTATTGTACACCAGAGAATGGAACACAAAAGGCAGGTTGAATGGTGTGCAGCATTCTATACAAACTAACCTTTGGGATGTGGAGAAGCCCGTGAGGTGATATATCGGCGAAAATGTATATACATAGGTATGTTGTTAAAACATAATAATGCTTGTTTTCTGTACTGCAGAAAGTGTAATAATAAAATGGAATAAAATACTATGAAATAAATACCTACATACTTTGAACTAAGTACAATACATTTTAACAACAGTCGATTTCAGAATGTTACGATATACTCGTACTTACCTTGTTATGTGTAGGTATCCACAAGTAATTTCTTCTTTTCAGTTTTGTTAAATATTTCTATTCTATTTCTATCTGTATCAGCCTGTGTGTGAGATGAAGTATTAACTTCGCAGAAAACGTTCAAATAAACTGCTTACATTTTAAAATAATTATTAGTAAATTCATGCTAGAGGCGGGGCGGCACGGGCGTGACACATGTCAAAACTTAGCAAAATATACCCAGAGTTAATCTTTATTTTGGGCTTCTCGTGAAGTAAATCGCTAATTTAATATTTATAGTCCCTAGGCGAGTAGTCACAACACTGAAAAACATCCCCGCGTGTCAACAGCAGCTCGTAACACGTGAAATATGGGTTTTATGTGCGAGTTACAGCTAATTGTACCGAATTTATTTAAATCTTAGAACAGTTTTCGGAAATAGTTCAAGGTAGGCGATAACCTCGAATTCAAATTTGTGATAGTAACACGATCGTTAGTTATCCTTAAATTATTTGTGTTTTTTAGGGTTCCGTATCCGTCGTACGGTACCTAGACACGGACGGGAGACAGGTAGACAGACAGACAGACAGATAGACGGCGTAGGCTTAGTAATAAACAATTTTAGTAATAAAAAAAAAACAACAAAAAACAAAACATTAAGGGGGAAACGTGTTTTTTCAAGGGTTTTTTTTTTCGTTATTGTTTGTTTTTTTTCTATCGTGAAAATGGTAAACGGTAAGCGTCAAACTCGGTATGATACGAGTATAATAGTGTAAACGCTAAAGTAAATCAACAAATAATAAAAACCGGCCTATACGTAATCGGTACGGTATCCCCGATGCGCGAGTCCGGCTTGCACTTGACCGGTGTTTTTTTATATTCATAGAAAGCGCTGAAAAGTAGATACCTCCGTATCTACTTTTTGTGAGAAACCATATGAATTAACTTTCTCATAGGTTGCGCGCACAGATGCGGGCTACCTATACCTTGTAGTTTGTCTATGAAGAGTACAAATGGTTTAGTTTGTAGAACGAATAAATCCTATTGTGAAAAGTTAGAACAATAGGATTTTTGAGAGAGTTTTGACAGTTAGTGGAAAGGATTAGCCTAGTGGGAATACAGGTGCTGTCTCAAGAACCTGCTAGTTCATAACGTCGGTTCAGTCAGTTCTTTCTGCTATGTTTTTAAGTACTAGCTACCTAATTGATTTTGAGAAGATCAATTTTTATACCTCGGTCCACAGCTGACCACATACATATACAGGATGTCCCAAAACTCAACGTCAAGCGGGAACCAGGGAGTAGGCCAGTCTATGACTACTCAGGAAAAAATAATAAAAAAATCTGAGTAATTTCGAAGCAAGAAAACACTTCCTGACTAACAGAATCGTAAACAGCTGGAATAAACTGCCCGAGGAAGTTATTGAAGCACCCTCAATAAACACATTCAAAAATAGGCTTGACAAGTACTTAAAGAGCGAAGAAATATAACAATTAGCAACACCAGTGATCATCATAGACATGAACCCATCAGCATATTAAGCTGCTAGTTCATTAACAAATAATAATAATAATAATAATTTGGAAAAAGAAGAAAGCTGTCAAACCGACAGGTTGTGAAATTTTTCTCTCTCGCTATGAAATAAAGTTAAAAGGCTACGTAGGCGTCCTGCCGGGTCTCCGCTTGACGCGGACTCACCAGCAACGGCGGCGCGAGGTCCTGCAGCATGCGGACGTTACTAGGCCGGAGCCCGGCATCGCAACCACAACGTAGCCAGCGAGTGAACAACACAGCCTCTCAGCAAGCAGCAACGCAGGAAGACGACGGCGGGCAAGAGCGGCAACTGGTCGCAGTACTGGAAGAGGACGTGCCAGGCCAGCGCGCAGCCACCAAGTGCAGCCGACGCGGCGCGCCGCCAGAGCACCTCGTCGTGCAGTACCGCGCCCTCTTCCCCTACACCGGCGACGGTGCCGCCGTGCCCGCCGCTTCTTAAACTGAGACCTGCATCTTCTTCCACTCCTGCACGCCCACCACCCACGTCCAGCTCGCCTTCAAAAGAGGACGGCGGACCGTCGACACTGCCCTCGCCACAACATCCACGGCGGGGACGGTGTCCGGCACCGGCCGGCTTGGGGCCTTCGGGGTCCCGTACCCCCACTTACAGCCCCCGCTGCCGGTGCCACAGTGCACCACCCTCGCGGCGCGCGCATGATGATGGTTCATCGACTTAAAGTGCTGCGCGTCGTCGCTCCGCAGTAAGTGGATACGGAGCTCTCCGAGATGGGGGTGGTGGTGGCCTACGTGTCTAGTACCACCACCTATCGCTCGAAGCTAGTCTCGCGTCGTCCCGGAGAGCTCCGTAGCCACGGCCTGCACCCGCCGGCGCGCTTGGGGCTTGTCTCCCGCCGTCGGCGGAATTTTACCGTTTTCTTTTTTTTGTTTTTGTCTGTATTAATTTTGTATGTATTTTTTAAATTGTATAGATAGAATTAATATAGATATGTAAATAGAATAAGAAAACGTGACAATAAAAGAAATAATAATAATAATTTTTTTATGATATGAGCATTAATTTTTTTTCTAAAAATGACTCCGATTTTTTTTTTTCTTATTTTTCCCTGGGTACTCATAAACTGACCTATTCGCTGGTTCCCGCTTGACGTTGAATTTTGGGACAGTTGTATAGATACATAAGGTCACTCTTGTTTCCCAATGGAGTCAGGGATCTCCAAGTATATTCTTAGGTGTGTTATGTTTTTTTATTATCACATGTATGCTTATCGGCTAGTTGGTTAGGGGAATACGCACTTGACCCTTTTCGCACGTACGACATAAATACATAATATATTGTAGGTAGCTTACTTAGATATCTACCTATTACTTATATTCACAAGTCGAATATACCAGTAGGCCAGTTTATGACTACCCAGGGAAAAATAAGAAGAAAAAAAATCGGAGTCATTTGTTTTTTATGATATGAGCATGTTTTGAAAAACGTTTCGTACAACATTTTTAGGTAACTACTACGACTACAAATTTGCAAATATAGTTGTAATTTTTTTTATTGGTAGCCTAAATAACTCTGCTATTGATCAGTATCCCAAATAAAACCAAAATGCCCATAGTTTTATCACAAAAAAAATATTAAGTAATATTTCTAAAAATACTTATATATATCATAAAAAAAATTACTCGAATGTACCTACTTATTACTGTTTTTTATCTATTGTCATACCTACTCAACTCATACTCATTATAAAACACATTTGGAATCAGGGTGGTCACTATCAAACGAAATGAAAGAAGTAATGTATGTGTTAGTAAACACTAAATTGATTGAATTAATGCATTTCTTTGTTAAGTATAATAAACTCGTGAAAATATTAGGATAGAATGATAAATCAAGTGGATACATCTCCAGTTATACGAGTATTATTACTTAGTTCTCAAAATGTTAGTTTTTTTTTGTACGATCTTTTTAGATTATTTCTAGGTTTATGGCTTCATTTCCATTAATTGAAATTTATTGATAACGAAAGACATTGCGTGGAAGTTTAAATAAATTCAATTTTTCCATCCACAGAAAAGTTACCAACGTAGAAGGGCTTGGACTAAAAACCTATAAAATGATTCCTAAATGCCAAAGATCTTTGTCGTGTTCGTTCGTTCAGTCACAGATTACTTAAATAGTTGGTTCAGTACGAAGTAAATGTTACTTAATCTGTGGTTCAGTTATGGTTCAGTCCACGTGCGCGCGCGCCGCGCACTCGGGACTGTTTGTTGAGATTTATTGATACGCAAACAGACACATTGGGCCCTTTAGCAACCCCCTAGTGTTTGAGCGGGGATTAGTTTTTTGTCTCGTCGGCGAACTTAGTCACTTGTCCAGAAAGATTAACGTGACATTTTGACAGCCGCAAAACAAAACTCTTACGAACATTTTTTTTAACACCTTGAATAATAAGAAGAATATTAAAACAGTGACCGTGGTTCGAATTCCACGTTAAACTGTAGGGATGAAATGAAGGGAAGCACTGACATGGCACCTAGTTCACCCGGTGTTATGGGCTGACATCACGGATGTTGTAGGTAATGTAGCCAACCGTGTCAGTTTACGTAAAAAAAACAGTGAGAAGCATACAAAAATTGCAAGCTGAATATCTCTAACATTTATAAAATGTAGGATCTTCTGCGTTTCTCTATCTTGTCTTGTGTTAACTTGTAAACCATACGACGACGTTTATATCCTGTGTCAGACCAAGAAAAAAAGAAAGACAGAAACATCAGCGTTCCTATAGGTGACGCAAGTAATAGGAAGCCGGTTAAGCCATACAGTCCGCGGCGAGTAACAGTAAGCGAGAGTGCACCTTATGATTTATGTCAAAAGGAAGAAATCAATACATGCCGTCCTGTGTTATTAAATAGTGCAAAAACAATTTATGTTTTTTCGAGTTGGAGTAGGATAAATCGCACGGTTTGTAGCGTAAGCGAAAATTCTGTTTTAATTTTTTTATTGCAAAACTACGAATTGAAACAAAAAAAGTAAAAAGCTATCCACCTACTAGATATATGCATAATCAACGAATGAAAAATATTTTTCCAAAATATTACTTGTTTCGGTAACGTTAAGAGGCATTTTCATGATTTTTAACCTGAAAAGCTACCGATATGTCCTGATATATGAAAATTTACTTTATTAAAATCGAAGATGAGTAATATTGATAGTTTTCTCAGAAAGAGCGAAATTTTGTCTCTCTTACTTCTGGAAGGGCGTATGTAAAACAGCAAATTAATATATTTAAGAAGAAAAAATTCATTATTAGTTAAAATGCTTCATACTCTTTTCGGTAGATGGCGCGCATACACTTTTTAGTTTATTATATTGGGATCCACGTGATTTTTTTACTTTTTCTTATTTTTATTATTTGTTGTTATATCGGCCATGCATAATAAATAACACATATTTTGTGAAAATTTCAACGGGTTTCCTATTACCTACGGTTCAAGAGATACAGCCCTCGGACAGACAGATATACAGACAGACGGCGTAGGCTTAGTAATAGAGTCCCGTACGACGGATACGGAACCCTAAAAAGTAAAAGGAGTATTGAAAAATCCGTCCTTGGCATTGCGGCCTGGTAGCCTAGCTGTGTTTACGCCTATGCCATTCCAAGGTACAAGTGATTCTAAAACAAATATCCGAACAAGTGCAGACAGGATCTAGGGCCGAATAGTGATACGACCTTTAACTTCTAAACCAGGATTAGTAGAGTATTGATATTTGGAATACAGATATGGCATTTTCATCCGTAAATGGTCTAGTTGGTACGTCCAGTAATACGGTGGAAAATTCTGAAAAAAATGTAAGGTGGTAGATAAGATATGTTTTAACAATTATGGATCAAACCATACATGTAATTGAGGGATGAAAAAAAAATCTGTGCACATACGGTTGTTGGGTTTAGGTCCGGGTACCACTACCTAAGTAAATACCCGTGCAGCTCTGAGCTTTTATATTTTATTTACTTAGGGTCCCCCGACTCCTTTAAGTAAGTAAACGGAAATTATTTCTGACTTTTTAAGGGTCGGGGTTTTTTACATTTATAATCTAAAGCTTTGTAAAAAAAACGCATGCAAATCGGTCCACTTTTTAAGATAATCAATGTTTTGATTACTTAATTACTTCATTACTTGATTACAAACATAGCTAAGAACCATCCCGATTAAACGAGCTTTCTAAACCTGCCGCATAAAAAACCGCACCCAAATCGGTTCATCCGTTCGGGCGCTACGATACCACAGACAGACAAACCAAAGTTTAAATTTTTTATTTTTGTTGAAGTCAATAGTTGGAGAGATTTGTGCTTCTGAAGTCGTTTTTCACCAAAGAGGTTGAGTTTTTTACAGTGTTGTGTTTCACGTTATAAAATTATTGGCACATTGTAAAATTCTAATTTAGACCATACATATCCCGACAATCGGGGTAAGCAGAGCAATCGGTGTTGTGCTGCAAGAACTCGTGCAAATTACAGCACAACACCGACCACCACTTTTCGCAAAGTATTCGAACAAGATTCAATTTTATTAATTTGTACAATTTTATTTATTCATTAATTTAGAATCTTGAATAAAATTTAAAGAAAGAAGTTCTGCTAGTGGAGATGGTCTTTTGTTTTTTCGCGACAGACACAAAATGGCTACCTTGCTGGAATGTGGGTGAACATTTTTGTTCTGGTGGCTTGTTCGTGTTTTGGTTTTTGGAGCCGATACCTATTTTATTATTAACTTTGTATTTTAACAACGAGCGATGTTCCCGACTACGGAACCCTTCACAGTGCGTGGTCCGACACGCACGTGGACGAACATTATCGATTCACAAAAATGCAATGAAGAAATAATTTATTCATACGGAACGGAACACTTGGAGCGCGAGTCTAACTTACGCAAGTTTTTTTTTGTTTTTGTTTTGTTTTCTGAAACTATTTATTTCAACCAATAATAATAATGTGAACATAATTTTAATAATGAGCGATATATAGAGGCATACGTCCTATAAAAGAGATAAGAAATGTTTTCAGCCTATAACTGCGAGGACAACTAACTATAGGTAATAATATAAAATATTGAACAACACAACGCTGAATGTCAAAGTTGAAGCTGATAGTGAAATATTTCGGGCGCGGGTCGAAGTGACCTCAATAGCGCATTTACGTATTGTCGTCATGTCGTGGTTAGCTTTTTCACTTACGTACCTAATTATAATTTGTATTTACTTACTAAAACATAATATAGAAACAAATCATAAACAAAAATAAAAAAATTCTACTAAGTAAGGACGGTCAGGTGGAATAATAGTGACTAAAATAATGAACTCACAAAAATGAAACATGTCATCAATTTAAATACAAAACTGAGGAACGGTAATACTGTGTCACATATCAGTCAGTAGACAAGCTAGTCGCCGACCATACGCAATACATTTATCAAGAATCGCTGGATAACCTACTTACCTACCTACACATTTTGACAAGACTACCCCAACGTAATAGATAACTCGCTTAGAACTAAGATATTCGACGTCAGTGGTCATAATATAGCTAAAAATGTGCAAAAAATTACCCTTAGGTGCCCCGGTTTCTAAAGCTAAAATTTGAATTTTAATAGGGTTAATAGATATTACGTCATGGATTACAGGAAAACTGCAGGTATAAACGGCTATTGCGGAAAAAAAGTATGTTTGTTGTTTTATTTGTTGGAACCTTTTTTATTTGCTTAGAATTTTGGAATTTGTTATAATTTAATTTTTATCGTTTTATTATTTGAGATGAATTTTTTGTGTTTATATTTTTGGACAAATGAAATTTTACTGTGGATTTTTTTTCAAGCAAGTCCAATCTAATTTATTGTACCTTTTTTTATTGTATTCGTGACATTCGTGATATAACCTTAAAATCTTGATTAATATATTTTTATGTTGTGATTTTTTTCCTATGCCTTTTTATTCAAATGGTATTGTGTTATAAAGTTGTAAAATTGTATTGACGACGGCTATTTTTTGCTCGAACCCAAACATTGTACTTTTAAATACTTAGCTAATAATAATTTATAATGTGTTCTATTCAATGTGTGTGTAAATGTATATGCCTGACTTATTCGAGTGTACCGTGGTACCAAAAGAATTAATAAAAATACGAATATGAATATGAAACCCTAATTCTGCGAGCCTTACACGCTCTTGACCGGTTTTTAGAGTTCCGTATCTCAAAAGAGGAAAAAAACGGAACCCTTATAGGATCACTCTGGTGTCTGTCTGTCACACCATATTTTCTCGGAATCTATTGGACGAAAAAAAAATTAAATCTGGTATATACGTCTATACGGTTTAATGGCCGAATCACCGCTAGCGTAAATGAAGGAAATTCAATTGTGTGTAAATGTTTTGGGGACAAATGAAAAAGCGAACAAAATATATTTTTATAGGGAAACTTGAGCGGTGGCTGTGGCCTGTGACCAATGGGCTCGTCGGACAATATTAAATTCAAAGTAATTTATTTTATTTCATAACACAAAACTTACCTATTTGTGAAATAAGTTTGGTGTTATGAAATAAAATGAATCACTTCTCCCTTTTATCTGTATAACAACAACACTCGGCACAAGCACCTAACCTACCTACTTCTTTATTCGTACATACCTACAATATCATTATTTCATCAGATGAGAAAAAATAATAAGAATATATTATGAAATGGTCGATGTTATTCCAAGTACATTTTGTCGATATTATTCCAAGTTCAAGTTAAACCATAAAAGATTGCATTCGAATTTTCGAACGCACCAACCAACCGCATCCAATGCAGCGCGTATTGACAGAAATATTGCAGACATGCAAGTTTGCTTTAGGTGTTATAAACTTTTTGTTGACCTTAAAACAAACAGATTATTGACACAATCTTTCAACAACGAAGCACTAAAATCGAGTGAAGTTTAAATTACTTGTAGGCTATATAGAAATGCGATTTGTTAAGCAACTAAGTATATCGTATTTCCTTCGGAACTTTAGTATTGTCATTATAACTAGCTGTATACTTAGAGAGATCGTGATAAGTAATAAGAGATATTGAAATGTATATGTATGTAATATGGATCCGTGTGACATACAAGCAATGCTGAAAAAGAAGAGAAAAAAAAATACATCCCGATCAGGATTCGAACCTGGAACTCCGGCTTGAGCCTCCAGCGCGTTACCGTTACGCGATTTTGAACCGCGGCATCTTCTATAGTAGGTATGACGCAATCTCCTGCGTTCAGTATGGTTTAGTCAACTTGCACGATTCATACTGAATCTTATGCTGTCGTCATCAAAGGCATCGAACACTAGAAGTTGACTTGGGAATTTAGATATTTTTATTTTTGTATGTTGGTACTAAGCATGTACTCGCGTTATATTTCTTCAGTAGATATTTGCAAAGCCAAAATTGAAGAGAAAAAATACGTCACGACCAGGATTCGAACCTGGAACGCCGGCTTCAGCCGCCAGCGCGTTACCGTTTCGCCATCGGTTCAATGACGTATTCTGTCTAAATTTTGAACAGTGATATTATTTAGTTTTACCGACTCTACATTTAAGGGTTGCTCAAAACGAATACGAAATGCTAAATTATTTTATCCACGTGTTCTTTTTAACATTGCCATGTAGATACATTAAAAAAAGTTAAATGATGGTTGATTCTGGCTGCTACGTTATCTCCGGGTTGTTATTTGTTTTGACCTACGTTTCAGTTTGGGAGTCGATATTTTTCTCCGAGCGACTAGACGATAAGACGGAGTAGAGGTCAGTCTGTGATCCCGCGGGGCGGCGGCGGAGGGGGTGCGGCGTGCGGTGCGGGGGGAGGATGCGGGGCCACTTCTCCGCCTTATCTCGAGCGAGGGTTGACATGGCAGCTGATAACAACTGTATTTTTTTCAACATTAAACTATTAAAATTAAATTCTTATTTTCAGTTTAAAATCTCGTCTCTATCTTTTGCCTACATATGTATTATAAAACATTACTTCTACCATCTGTCTGTCTGTACGAAGATAAATAGATAGATATAGATTATTTCTTGATTGCAACACCCTACACATAAATAGCGACGCAAGGGCATACTTTTTAGAGATCCGTATCCATACATACAGAAGCCTGCGTCTTCTGTCTGTCTGCCTGTCTGTCAGTCTGTCTGTCCGTCCGTCCGTCCGTCCGAGGGCTGTATCTTTTAAACCGTAATAAGTTGAAATTTCCACCGAATATGTGTTATCCCCCCCCCCCTTTCCTCTTGCCCTAGGTTTCTAAAGCAGATGTTGTTATTTTATTAGGGTTAGGGAAAATAGAAGAAGTAATGGAGGCCTGTTAAGGTAATTATTAGTAAATATAAAATATATTAGCTTTTAATGCAATTATATTTTTATTTAAATATTTTATAACATTCGTTTTACAATCGAATTTCAGCAATGCAATCTTATACGCATACCTGTTCACGATCTTATTCATTATGCTATTATATCACGATCAGACATTTTCTCGAATGTCGAATTTGGTATTATGTTTTTGTCAAGATTTTCGTAAAATCTATCCGTGCTGGGCGCTCATAAAATATTCACATAAATACTTGGTACTGTTATTTGATTATACTTTTGATACCTTTGAATGAATTGCTTAATTAAAATGTGTTAACTACATAAATAAACGTAAAACAATATAATTTAATAAACAAGCTTTTATATTGATAAAAAATGAACTAAAAAGTTAAAAATACTTAAATGTATTCGGATTGGAAACAAGCCATTTTCTAATGTTTTTAGAGTTTTCAAATAAAAACGTGTTACACCCACTTTCTCTCTTCTGCTGTCAAATGTGATCTAGAAAAAAATTGGTTGTCTGTAAAGTCGGTTTACGGACGATAGTTTTACGTGATAACGTCATAAAGTGGTAAGTCTACTGGGAATTTCTGCTGCCCTGGTACTTTAGAACCAGAGAGATAAATGTGTACAAGCCGACGCTTGGGCCGATTGTGCCTCTCTATCGCTTGTTACGCGCTCTCGCTTGCACACACATGCTCAGATGGAACGTGACACTTTTTCGTGCGTGCAGCCGGTGTTCATCAATTTATAAGACGTGACGTTATCACGTCAAAAAAATTACGTGTATAAATTTTTTACTTTTTAGTATTGTAAGATGATGACAAAAACGTCTTCTGGGACCAGAGTATTTGTGAAGCCAAATCCAAGGAGCCCAAACTCGATGGGGTTACGTCGTTTCGTGAGAGTTCCTGTGGCCACCTTCTGCCTCCATCATGAAACCAGCTATGACATCATTATGTTGCATTGTCATCCGATTTATTTACATATGTTTGCAAAATTTCAGCTCAATCGGACATCGGGAACTGGGTCAAATTTAACTTGTAAGATTTGATTACCCACAGACACCGGGACGGGTGAAACTGAAACTAAAGCGAGAATTAAAGAGTGGTCCACATTTAATAATAATAATTCAACTTCTAAAGACAAAAAAGGTCGTTTAAGTTTCTACACTTTCGTAAAAAAGAACTCGATGAAATTGCAAGTGAGATTTGAGCACCGAGGGCTCCATGTCAATCGATTATTGTACGTAATACTCGTACATACGTTTTAATCAACCGAGTTCCTTGTTTTTAATTATTTCGGGGAAATAAAATAAGACACATTGCATGCTAGAAGTTAATTTAGATTTTTTATTTTCGCAATCATTTCCCTTGTAGCTAATTATGGATTTTTTTTTCATTAAATTAAGCAAGACAACTGACTCTCAACATTTGTGCTATTTTTGAGACGAAAACCTAAGAACCTATTGAATGAGCAACAAATGAGTAGGTGTCATTAACTGCGCAAGTTAGCACCCACTTGAAAACAATTTACATGCGAGCTCTACCTTGCCACACACACAGCACGAGGGACAAGGGTACACAAACAGCCAATCTTCATGCACACAGTTGCTTTGTGGACATTGCATTCTACTCAGGAACAGTCTGTAAGCATCAAGGTATAGTGAGAACTATTTGGAAGATATTACTTAGAAGTATTTGATGAAAAAACTTAAATTGAGTTCTATTTAATTAATTGTTTTCATTAAAAATGATATTTTTCAATCTGTGTTATTAATTAAAAATATAATATAATTTTTGTTTGTTTGTTTTTTTATGGAACTCGGTCGGTTGGTTACATCCAACAACATCCGTGATAAAGCCCCATAACACCTTGCTGGTGAACTAGGTGCCATGTAAGAGCTTCCATTTAGTCGTTTCGGCTACACTGAACTGGACGGAACACACGAACTATTTACATAGCCGTTTCGACCGACATTTCATTCAGTGCGGTGATAGAAACCCGGGCGGGATAAACCCTACCACCTAGTACGGTAAGAAGGGAAGGGAGCTACAGTTTTACATGGAATCCGAACCACGCTTAGCCTCCAACGATCGAACGGTCACCCATCCAAGTTCTGACCGCGCCCAGGTGTTCTTATGATCACGAGCGACAGTTGACCGTTTGTTGTAAATAATGGGGCATTGTACCATTCTGAATAATTATACGTGAAAACAAAATGTATTAGTCAGTTCGGTGACGGAAAATACCACGAGGATGCCTACACATGTCAAATTATGTATGTTTTTTTATAGGAAGTACATCATGTGGCGCCGAACCACACATGAGGTGCATAACGACGCCCATGGACATTCAGTTTCATGCGGTGGTTGCGAATGCCATTCTGGCCTGAAATGTTCCCCCTAATTGAAGGACCCGAGACTGTGCTACAAGTAAAATTTCATATAAAACTGTAGGTCCTCTGGGTTGACTGGAAGAAATTGCCTAAGGCAATAAGTCCTCCCCTGCCATACATTAATTAGCATAGAGTGTAATACTATCCATAATAATGTTAAAACCGTGTTGTATTTATCTATACAATACAGTATTAACTGAAATAAATTGCAATGTGCAATAATTCCGCCTTGTTCAGCATCAGTCCACAGGTTTCCTCAGAGTGTTTTCTTCATCGAGTGACGGATAATTGCTTTTAGGGTTGCGTGCCTCAAAATAGGAAAAAAAAGGAACCCTTATTTATACGATCACTCTTGTGTCTGTCTGTCCTTCTGTCATAGCTTATTTTCTCTGAATCTATTGGATAAAAAAAGTTTAAATTTGTAGATAATATATATAGTTTGATGACCCAATCACGAACTTGTAGTGTAAATGAACGAATTTCCATTTTGGGGGACAAATAAGGGAGGTAAAAATTTTTTTTTCATGTGCATCATGTGGTATTTTAGTGAAAAGGAATCGCTATATATAAGGTATGCGAATGTCTTTTTTTTTATTTGAAATGAGTAGTTTAAAATATATTAAAGAAAATATACAAAAATCGAGCATCCCCCCACCACTTATCTCTGAAATTCCTAAGTCTCAAATTTAGAGAAAAATAAGGAATATAGGGTCTATCTTATAGTTTACAGGAAAACGTAAACGAAAATCGTAAGTACGAGTATAAAAGTTCTCACAGAAAACGGAATGGTACGGAACCCTCTTCACGCTAGTGCGACTCACACTTGACCGCTTTTTTCGTTGAGACTCAGGCACGTCGTATCTTATATCGAACTATGTCATCAGGTCACAAATAACAAATCTGTACCGTGTGGGGTCGGTACTTAAAAAGAATAGCCCCACTGCATCTCTCCCCGTCGCATGTCGTAAAAGTCGACTAAGGGATAAGAAAATTCGTCAGCCTCGGTAGCTCAGTGGCGCGGTTGGTTAGTCAACTGTTATTAAGCAACGCTGAGCGCGGTCAGTGATTGGATGGGTGACCGCTCGACCGTTGGAGGCTGACCGTGGTTCGGATTCCACGTTAAACTGTAGGTCCCTTCCCTTCTTACCTTACTAGGTGGTAGGGTTTATCCCGGCCGGGTTGGTACCACCGCACTGAACGAAACGTCGGTCGAAACGGCTATGTAAATAGTTCGTATTTTCCGTCCAGTTTAGTGTAGCCGACATGAAATGAAGGGAAGCACTGACATGGCACCTAGTTCACCCTGTGTTATGGGCTGACATCACGGATGTTGTAGGTGATGTAGCCAACCGTGTCAGGTTCCATAAAAAAAAAAAAAAAAAAAAAAAAAAAATCTCTCAAAGATGATAAATGAAAAAGACAAAAGGCATGGCGCCGAGGGGATGGTTATTTCTCAAATCGTTTTCACACCTTGACGCCGCTCCGCGCCGCCAAGAGGAGCGCCGACTCTTCTAATGTCTGCTTGGGACTATTAGAAACTAATGGCTACGTGTCAAAGCGCCGACCACCGACACGGTGTCAAGTGGCGGTGACAAAAGTTCTCAGTAGTTTGGCGTGAGAGTTAAGTATGTACTTTTATTAAGCTGTGATAATATTTTGGTTGCATTTTTTTTATTGAAAAAAAAAACACGGTTGGCTATATCACTCGCTACATCACCTACAATATCCGTTTTGTCAGCCCATAACACCGGGTGAACTTGGTGCCACGTCAGTGCTTCCCTTCGGGCGTGCCGGCTACACTGAACTGGACGGAAAACACAAACTATTTACATAGCCGTTTCGACCGACCTCTCATTCAGTGCGGTGGTGCCAACCCGGGCGGGTTAAACCCTACCACCTAGTAACATAAGAAGGGAGTCATATCCCTTAGTGGCCTTTTACGACACACACGGGGAGAGATGCAGTAGGGCTATTCTTTTAAAGTAGGAACCGCCCCACACGGTGTATTATAATGAAACTTGTTGCATCGATTTTGAAACTCTTCCGAATGGTGTCTTCAATTATCAATAACATTAAAAGCGATTTAGCTATTAGATAAAAAAAACTGTCAATTAGTTCCATATTGGATTGCTCAATATTCCAAGTTTTAAAATGCCTAACAAACTGGAGAATTGTTTATAAATTGTTTATAAAAAACACATTTGTTAGATAGAAAATGTTTTATTGCTCCAAACTGTAGGCCCATTTCCTTAGGGTATATCCCGCACGAGTTGGTACCACCGTACTGAATGAAACGTCGGTTGAAACGGCTGTGTAAATAGATCGTGTTTTCCGTCCAGTTCAGTGTAGCCGACATGAAATGAAGGGAAGCACTGACATGGCACCTAGTTCACCCAGGGTTATGGGCTGACATCAAGGATGTTGTAGGTGATGTAGCCAACCGTGTCAGCTTCCATAAAAAGAAATAAACTTTCAGCAGTAATAAGCACATTAGAAAATTTACAAAAGGTGAAAAGTCGAACTTACCCCTTACAGAGATTTCTTAAAGTCAACCTTTGGACATTCGATTAATATTTAGTTTTCGGGTATGACTTTATTAAAATGGGATTCTTTTCTATTGTAATAATAAAATAATACGTTTGTATATATTTTGTACCTATATTTAAATATGTAACATATAAATTTTACCGAAAAAAAAACGTGACAATCAACACGTATCATTAAATTATAAAATTGGCTAGTAAAGATATAAAATAATACAAATGCGTAGGTACACAAAGACTGAAGCAGTGCTTGTACCTAAACATGTTCTAAGTAGATAATATTATGTCTAGGTAGGTTAGGTATGGAGTTTCACTATTTAGATATCTGTTCATCTTGCTTTACTCCGTTCAGCAGTATGCATAGTGCTTTCACGTTTATCTTTACTTCTTGAAGTGAAAATGGAAAGGTTCGCTTTTCCGGCTCGGCGGCTCACCGGCGGCCGCCCCGCCTCAAGCCCGCCACGTATGAATGGGCCCCTAATAATATGTTAATGACCGTTGGAACAATAAGCCACAATGTAGGTATTTTCCTTATCTGTATGTGCAGGCACAGACGGCCGCCGCGCCGCCCGCGCCGCCGCCGCCCGCCCGCTCAGCAGTACCGCACGGCACGGGGGACACCGGGTCAAACTGACAAGTCTTACATATTTTAACAGTTTTGATACAAATAATCATAATTTTTGCACAACAAAAACGTGTGAATTTCAATGTTTATGGAACTCTTTTTTTAATAAGTGGTTCTTATTTATGCTATAATAATTAAAATTAAAAACTTTCTTATTCTTTAATCCTACACTCCCATCATCGGTTTGTATTTATTCGCATAATTATGAAATTTTAAAAAAATTCAAATCACAAATGTCATTTAATTTTAACAAGATTTAATTATAATAGCAATTTTTACTTTTTCTCGTTTTATTTTCACAGCTTCTGATCACGAGTCACGAGGAGTACTTCTGAAAATTCAACGAATGAATCGGAGGATGCATTTCGATAACAGACTTAATCGTTTTTAGGGTTCCGTACCACAAAAGGGGAAAAAACAGAACCCTTATAGGATCACTCTTGTGTCTGTCTGTCTGTCCGTCTGTCGCAGGTTATTTTCTCCGAATCTACTGGACGAAAAAAGTTCAAATTTGGTACTTATATAAAATTTTAAGACCCAATCACATATAACACATATAGAATGAATTTCGATTTTGGGGCTCAATTTAGGAGGATAAATTAGAATGTTAAAAAATGATTTTTTCTTCAAGTGTATCGTGTCACATATCAATTAAATTCCTCTCCCTTGTCTTCGAAACTACTGGTCTAAAATTTCGACGAAAATAAGGAATATAGGGCCTTTCCTATAGTTTATAAGAAAACCTGAACGAAAATCCTACATCTTAAGGTTCCCACGTTAAACGGTAGGTACGGTACGGAAATCCCTCCACGAGAGTTCGAGTCTTGACCGCTTTTCTAATTCATGCCCACTTCCTAAGTACGAGTATATGCCTATAATACCTAGGTTCCTATCTATGTCAAAATAGCTATATGCATCTCATTCTTTTTAGATTTTACAATTAAATTCAAGCAATTAATTTAAGCAATTGAATTCAGTATACGAATTTAGTTTTTTTTATGTCAGTATTTTATATTATTATGTTTGTTATATTGTTTAATAAATTATCTCATTTCGCCTATCTCATTATTTGAATATTTTGCAAGTCGCCTTTCCGTAAATGACAGTAAAATGTTTTTTTACATTTACACGCATACTTATTGGTCGTAATAGCCCATCGTCACCCCCGTGCCGGCGTGTTGGCGTCGCACCGCCCGGCCGGATGCCGTTCGAGTCCCGGCGACACCACTTCCGCTAGTGCCTACTGCCAACCTAACGCACTACTTATTCTAACTTATAATGCGGGCCGTTTGTAAATACCCAAAACAGAGCTAAACGAGAAATTCGTTAAAAATTGCGGCGTTTTTCCTTCTACTTAATAATAATGCTTAGGTACAATATTAATTAATATCCTTTGTCTACAGCTTTTTAGTCTGTGATAAAACTTTACGTAGTGGCTATAGTAATTTATTTAAATAAAGGTTACTAAATTACAACAAGTTTAAATATGTATAAAATAGGTAAAGGAGAAAAGTTATTCGATTAAGCGACGAAGAAGACTTTTTTTTTGGTGACGATCGCGTGAATTCATTTATAAATAAAACCAATAGGTAATTAAATTATAAACCAAGATACATCAAAACAGTAAATACAAATATGTTTTAGAAATATTTATTAGTAATTTCATTTCATAAACATAAACTTTCAATAGACCTTCTGGCAAAAACAAAGATCCTGTAATACTATATTTTGTACACAGGTTTCCGGTGTAGCCGGCAAGTGAGTACTGACATGGTACCTAGTTCCACAAGGTGTGATGGGCTGACATCGCGGGTGCAATACGTGATGTGACCAAATATGTCAGGTTACATATTATAAACAAATACCTTCTCTAATCCTTTTACAGGCACGTTAGGAATGTTGTCATCCAAAAACAGTCCAGACCCGACAAGGCCCATTCACAATGAATGGAATTCCTGCGAATGAAGTCACAACGACGCTGAATGGAAATATCCTTAGATAAGATTGTTAATCAATAAGCAAATTCATTGAGTCTAGAAAATATAAAGCTTTAAAGTTACGTATCTCCCTATATGTATGTAGAGGCGGCGCAATAGTGATCAATATAAAGATAGTGCAACTATGTTCATTGACAATAGTGACTCTGTTTTATTACCGGTAATTAATAATTATCCAGTTTTGTTGAAAGTTCTTGGTTAAAGTGGGATCTATGGAGCCAATACTCTTCAGCAAACTTTAATTTTTACTGAACCTGACGTAGTTGTATATCTCGACCCTTGAGGTCGATCCATTATCAAAGTCAAAGTCAATCATTTTTATTTCATTGAGCATTTTTTTTGGATCCGGATCCAATGCTATCGAAATCGTCAAATTGGATTATTACATAATCAACATGTCATTAATTATAAAAATATACAGTGTAACAATAATAAACATTAAATGATGTAAATTAACATACATAATGTATTCCTAAGCCGTCAGTTTTTAACAAATGTCCAATTAAATTTTTCGTCAAAATATTCATTTAACTTATTTATTACATTTTCTGTCAAAATATTCTTTATTTTCCTCTTAAATGGCATCCTCTTAATTCCTCTTAGTGGCAGAGCTTTGATGGCATCAGGGATCTTGTTATACATTGAAATTTTTATGTAGTCACCGTGTCTATCTGCCTTCCTAAGTTTGCTATAAGGTGCAAGTATCTGCGTACTTTCTTTACTCCGTGTGTGATAATTATGTTTTTCAGATACCAATGAATAATTGTTTAAGTTGTTGTGGATATAACATACACTCTCTAAGATGAATTGTCCTATTACAGTGATGATTTTGGATTTCTCGAACAGAGGACGACAAGAGGTTCTTTTGTTTACTCCATGCAGGATCCTAACAGCGTGTTTTTGTTTGATTAGAACTCTTTTGATATCAACTGCGTTTCCCCAGACTAGCAGTCCATAGCACATTCGTGAATGGAAGTACCCAAAATAAAGCATTTTTAAAATATTGACATTTATTAGGGGTTTTATTTGTTTCATCGCATATATTGACGAGGACAATTTTTTACATACATTATCCACATGAGAGTCCCACTTCAAAGTAGCGTCTATCGTGATGCCTAAAAATTTTGTATTTGTATCTGCTGTGGATTTGGTAAGCTTAGTATTGAATCTTAGCATTATTGTCTTTTGCTTGTTGAGAGCTATACCATTTACTGAGAACCATGTCGACACATCTTCTAAAATCTTTCTAGTTTTTTCTGTCAGAGTATCTTCATTATCGGAGGTCACTGTAAAACTAGTATCATCCGCAAATAATGTACTCCTGCAGAACTTTTCTGTTACCTTAGGAAGATCATTAATATATATCAGAAAAAGTAGTGGGCCAAGAACTGAGCCTTGAGGTACGCCCAATCTATCGATCCCAATCATCTAAATTCTAAGCCAATATGCTAAAAGCTCTATAAGGTTCCTTACCCGGTTATTCCTTATAGATTGCATTGCTGAACAGGACATGACAATAAAAAATATGACGAACCATACTGAATATGCATAAGTCTCAATGAAATATTGTTAATGTTGAGTCATCTTTATGTCGAAATAAATATCTGACTCTGAATCTGAACCAATCGGATCTACTAGATGTCATGTTAGTGCTTACGCATATTGAGTTTGATTATTAAATACACAGTGAAACAATTTAACATAAAATAGTTCAATAAAAATCCTGAATTCTAAAATCCTAAATTCTAAATTTTGGTGGTAAAAAAATTACCACCAAAATTTTCAAAGAGTATCAGCGTCTATAGTCCGTTGCTCTCGTAACATAAACAAGCATATAGTTTAAATGTGCACTTACAGGCACCAAAGGTGGTGGCGAGTGGCCGAGCTGCCTTCCTGGTACCTAGAAGCAGTAAACCTTCTCGCAATATGCCTCACACAATGCGTGCAAGCTGAGTAACTGTTACCACTAGGAAGTAGGTTATTTGCGGTCAAGTAAACATGTAAGCACCTACATATTATGTTCTGCTATTTGAGTTCATATGTACCGAATAAGGGATTTATTTATGAGAGAAAAAACCTAAATGAGAACTTCTTTCTTCGTTGGGCTAAATAGTCAATCTTTAACTTCATAGGCTAGGCTTAAAACCAGTACAATGTTCAACTTTGTTACATAGGTTACATTGTAAAACTGCGCCTATACCTTTTTCAGGCATACTGGATGAACGCATGCTATCTATTATGTATATGTACCTAGTGACAAAACAAAATTGTATGTCTGAAATAAATGGATATTTATTTATTTATTTATTTATTTTAAATAATCTGTTCTTAAAAAAATCTAAGAGAATCGTGGAGAGCACCGAATTGGAAGTTCTGAGGTGGACAGCTTACTTTTATGAGCTAGTCAAAAAGAAGTGCAGAAAATTTTAATTAAATCACTTCAATTGTTTTTATTATAATAGGTGTTTAATTTTCTAGTTTTTTTTTTCATAGAAAACGCGACATGTGGCGCCGAGCCACCCATAAGGTGTCTAACGACGCCCATGGACAATAATACAAGGATAAATTGTTTTGGTAAGTAGGTACGTATAATTTTTTATAGAATAAGGTATATAAGTTTTCACCAACAATGTTCTCTGCAGATCTTGTTTTCAGAAAAGTTTCTATTTTTCTAAAATAACTTTTAGTTCCATAACAAAATGAATAAAACATTGATAATATGTTGCGACCCCATTGTCTGTCCCACCCACATAAAAAAAAATGCGTTTTACGCATACCTAAAAAAAGTATGTTAAGTGTCTTTGTTCACGCACAGAGGGTTCCGTCACCATTTCATGAACAAGTACATTAAAACTGCTCTCAGCCCCGCCTCCCCCACATCGCGCGACCCGCGTCGCGGCGCGGCCGCGTCGCCCCGCCGCCGCCGCCGCGGCCGCGCCGCCCGCCCGTGAGAAGATTCTACGCTCAGAAGAATGCGATTTTGCTCGTTTAAGAATCACCTAGCAGATCATACATTAAAGGTATTCTGATAGGAAATGCCTAGAACCATTGTTACCTTTGGCCATATTTTTATTTTAGTGCAAGAAATATATAAAATAAAATTCAATACAATAAGATAAAAACTTCAAAATAGTTTTCGTGCCGTAAGCACAAAATGAACTATTTAAATAGGTACATACATAATATGTGGTTTTTTATTTATTCTGGAATTATCGCCTCGGACAGAGTGAATATGATATATTTCAAACTATAAGTTTTTTTTTCTAAAAATAGTAGTAATGTATTAGAAAAACATGTCTGTTAATTTTCTACATACTATATTTTTATACCCCTATTAATATTATAGTTGAGGACGCCTGACTTTGATGAACCCTTAAAATTTGTTGCCTTACGGATATAGGTAATAGGTATACACATTCCATGTTTGATGACAGACATACACTTGATCGATTTTATAACAGTCCCTGCCAGAGTGGTTGGCTACGGAACCCTAAATATAGTCGCTATCACAAAATATCGAGCTATTTTGAAGTAAACTGCAAAGATGTTTAAACCTTTTCGGGCTTGCCTAGACTTAACAGGTACTGAGACTAAGTACCTGCAACTACAAGTTGAACAACATGTGGCCCTAGAAGGCTGTGGGAAAATCCTCTCTGCTAAAAAAGGGTCGGCATTATGCACCTGTCTTACGTACTTTCCATAATTATTTGGAACCGTTTTTATGGGGCTGCTTTGTTCAAGGATAATGTGTTATGATATGACATTTTGTGTGCAGGGAAGGAATGTAGTGAAATAGTAGGTAAGTATTTTTATTTTTATTTTTTTGGCGAAAATAAATGAACAAATTCGTCCTCACAAGGATTTGAACCTTAGCCTCTTGGCTTTCAAATTATTAAATATGCTTAAGTAAATAAGAGCTCTGAGTAGAGTCCGCCATGAGAAGAGACACGTAGAGATTTAAATCCCTGTATGAGCTATGGTAGGATTGTGGATGTAATTTGGCGTAGGGAAAAACACCTATTCGCCGGCGGCAGCCCGCATCATACCTTCGCATTGCGATACAGGATCATCTGTTTCGATTGCAAAAGTGTGCCTCAAAAGTTCGAGTAGATGTACATGTGTAGGTACATCTAGCGAGCGCGCTAGCGTATTGTTCCCTTGCACCAGAATATGGACGCTTTCTGCATAAACAAAATCAAAAGCAGGTCAGCATTGCGAGCCGGGTGCGAGGGCCCATTACTCAGTAACAATAACAAGGAAACGCGGAGCACTAGCTAGCTAGAGAGTAGAGCGACTTGTGACCTGCCCTGCGCCTGCGACTCCGCGGTATCGATGACGTGCACAGTCCGCTCCGCACACGATCAACGATGAGATTTGTCAATTGTCATGCAGACGATAGAGCTTTTTGATGTACACAACCGTGTTACACAACACAACTATACCGGGACCCCGAGGATTTTTCGGGGCAGGAGCGAATTGCGATTTGGTAACAATAACAGTGACACTGGCGAACGAACTTTATGATCTTTGCACATCTTAAAAGTGAATCCCGCCCAGCACCACAGTTTTCTTGTCTTCCGATAATGCTTGATGTTGATGTCACCACACCTTGGCGCACCACGGGCGACATTGTGACTCCATCACTGCACACTCCGTATACGCGTACGTACAGAAGTACGTGCTAGAAATTATTTCTCATCATAAGCATACTTTTTTTTTTGGAATCTAACACGGTTGGCTACATCACCTACAACGTCGATGTCAGCCCATAACACCGGGTGAACTAGGTGCCATGTCAGTGCTTCCCCCTTTGATCGTGCCGGCTACACTGAACTGGTCGGAAAACACAAACTATTTACATAGCCGTTTCGACCGACGCGACGTTTCATTCAGTGCCGTGGTACCAACCCGGGCGGGTTACCCTACCACCAAGTAAGATTAGGAGGGAAGGGACCTACAGTTTTACGAGGAATCCGAACCTCGGTCAGCCTCCAACGGTCAGCGGTCACCCATCCTATCACCCACCTACTCGTAATATCAAAACACAGGACAGAACACTTGCAGTGTTAGTGTTCGTCCAACGTCGTATTTTACAGAATTTATATGTCTATACTATATTTTATGCTACATAGCCACAATTGGTCAGACCCAACATTCACAACATTATAATTAAACCCAATCAATAAAATCTAAGTACTTAAGTATACCTATAAAATCGCCTAATCGCGTTCAAATACTACACGTAGCGTGTTGGCGATTATGGACAATTATCATTTTATATAATATTTTTTTGCCTAATTTTGTAAATGCTATAGTTTTCCTGTGATATTCAATAAATTATCAATATTGTTGGTTTTTTTTCTGATTTTTTCATTGCCTTTTTTCGGAGACAGGGGGGGGGGGAGGAGCACAGTTTTTGGAATTTTTGAAACATTTTGCGTTGACATTTTTTTTTATTCTAGGTTCAATTTGACCCCATTCCAACCATGTGTCATTTACCATATAGAAAAAAACATTTGTATTATTTCAATTTTACATCCGACCCTCTGTTTTTATACATTTTGAATATTTTCAAAATGTATAAAAAAATGCTTCTACAGTACTATTCTCTAATTTCATAACAAATTTCAACTTGGACCGATCAACCGTTTAGAATATGACCCTGTAACAGACAGGCGGAGAACCCACGAGTCCAGACCATTAGATTCCGTGTATAGAACCTAAAAAGGGTAGAAAATATTATGTGCGATTGTATGTGCAATATTTTTTTTTTTTATGGAAACTGACACGATTGACTACATCACTTACTTACAAAATCCGTGATGTCAGCCCATAACACCGGGTGAACTTGGTGCCACGTCAGTGCTTCCCTTCGATCGTGCCGGCTACACTGAACTGGACGGAAAACACAAACTATTTACATAGCCGTTTCGACCGACCGATCATTTCATGTTTTTTAATTTTATTTGTTTTGAATATTGACCAGAAGAAATCGTATTCTGCAACACTTCCGCCTTCTCCACTGGATACGTAGATAATAGGTGCTCATTTTATTGGTTGCACTACTTTTATGCACATTTTATTCCAAACTGCCGGAATAATCTAACTTTCAGGAATTAATGATTCCATAATTGTATCTCAAAACTCATTGTAATGTAAGCCAACCGGAACCTGGATGGTTCAATCAATTAAAATTCTGATTAATAGGAACTCGGGGATATAGCGAGCTAGACCAACAAGTGAAAGTACGTTACGACTGCGCGGCTCTATAAAATACGTTGGATCCTTCTGGACCAGGTCAAACTAAACCTACACAGTTTTAAAGAAGCACCTAAGTAATAATAAATATTAATTACTGAGAGTTAATACCCGTCAACTCAGAGTTTAGAGAAATATAAATACAGAAATGTTTAAGTCGCGACCGACCAATTATGGAAAATAATAAAAAAAATACATGCATTCGTAACCTTCTCCTTTTTTAAAGTCGGTTAAAACGCATCAAAACTTGAACAATTGAATTGAGAGTTCAGATTAATGGATTTTCCCCAGAATATTTTCCCGAATAAAAACAATACAATTATTGAATACCAAACAGCATTGGGATTCCCAGATTTAAATACCAAAGCATAGAACATCTTCAGTAGCTAGACGCCTAGGTAAGCAACGAGGACTTGTGGAGGAAAACAAATAGCTATTAATAGATTCAGGGAAAAACTGACCACACTGCAATATGAAACGAAACGTTCCATGGTATGGTTTACCACAAAAACATGATCGAAATAATACTTGAGTCAATTTGGTAGGAAATTGTTTTATTTTGTTACTTAGGTGGGAAACAGTGTTATTCTGTGCTAAAAATAAATTTCAGAACATACCTAATATTATATAGATGCTCTTTCATCATACTAACGTTAGTCCATTCTATACTAACATGCGGTATGGAAGAATAGAATTAACTAAAAATCAATTTGTTTTCCAATTTGTCCACTAACAAATAGTAGTAGTGAAAAAGTGGGCGCCGAAATAAAATATATTATTATTTTATTAATAAAAAAATTAATTCCATAAGAAAAATTATCTCATTATTATTAGATTTTGGCTACTATGAAAAATGTATACTAAAACTCCGTATAAAACATAAATACAGAATTTAGTTTTACGATAGTCACAGCTTTTTATCAAAGAGTTTGTATTACGTCGCTAGCGACGTAATACAAACTCTTTGGTTTTTATATGCTTAAAGTATCAAGGCAGCAAAACCTTGGAAGAGGTGATAAAATACAATATTTTGTGATGTGTATAGGGGCGGTTAATTAAATTAAAATGTATTCTTTAGGTAGATATCGTACATACAAAGCGAGAAAATAATTTATTCTTACTGTACTTTTTCTAAGTATTTTTGAGGGAGGAATTGAGAGTAGTTTGTAAGTATTTTAGGGGGGCAGAGCTAAATCCAAGGGGGGAAACGCTAGTAAGTCGTCATTTCATTATCGAACGTGGACATTTGATCGTGTGACGGTCTTAGACTTAGCTAGGTAAGTAGGTACAAAAACAAACACGAACACTTGTGTTCGTCAGTCCACTCGGTACCACAGTCGGTACTCACTGTGCGCAAACAAGAACCACTGTGTCTGCGCAAGTAGCAAAGTTCACCAGTCCAAGCGAACACGCTCCTCACTTAGAGTAACTTCTTAAGATTCAACAATGGAACCATGTCTTACTCTCAACTCACCACTCACCCTTTGACCACACTACATGCGGTGAAACCATCGTATGTATGAAAGGGTTCTATAAATGGATCTGCATTTTGTTGACAGAGTGTACGCGCAGTTTATTATTTATTTATTAGTATTACTCACTCAGGCGCTAGTGAGTGTTTGGTTCTAAGCGCACTAACATTGTTGTTTGTTCTAGGAGACGGTGATTTACCGAATGGGGACAAAAGTAATTAGGTACATAATTACTCGTACCTATTCACATCCGGTACTCGTATCTCTGATACCTACTACACAATAAAAAATAAACTCATCTACTGGTACTACATACATCTAGTCAATTATTTTTGCTCTCCAAACTTGCAGATAGGTACCTGGGGAAATGCTTCCTTCACAATGGAAAACTACAAAAATGTTAACCAATATGTCGACAACTTTTGCCGTCATAAATGGGCAAACTACTCTTCCAAATGTCGGCTTATCTCATTTTCGCCGACATGACATAGCGAGCGTCCACGTTTATTACATTGTGTATTCTATCTCTATCTCTACTTCTTATAAAATGGAACGTCTGTCTGTATGTATGTTTGAGGTAAACTCCGGAACCACTGAACATATTTTGATGCGGTTTGCACCAATGGAAAGAGTTCTTGAGGTTCAATATAGGCTATAGTTATACCATAACGCTAAACAGCCTTAGGGCTGAGCAGTATCAAAGAAAGTATAGTATGGATGGTAGAGAGAGAGTATAGATAGAGGAATATAGGGCGATAGTTTATTATAATATTTTTGTTTAAATCGTGTTTTCTATTAAAAAGAGTTTACTGCGCGCGAAGACGGGGTAAAAGCTAGTATAATTGTATGTGAGAACGCGGCCAAAAGTCGGGTCAAAGTATTCGGGTAAGAAAGCCTTAAGTACCAACGACACTGCTGGGAGTAACCCCTATGTGCATAGGCGGTTGGTTACTCATTTATAATTATTATGCTTCTATGACTTACATTACATACCTACGTTACCACGAACTACTAAAATAATAGTTGCCCTGCCCCCTTCGTTAGCCAATTAAACCACACGATGATATTTAGTCTTTGAATCCAAAATCCGAATCATCCATCATACTCGTACATTAACGTAAATGTCGCTGTGACACCACTTTCGCCGACGACATATTATAAAATCGCGAGCGGCTCGATTAAATCTCGTCATTGCATAATCTTGCCATTAAAAAATAACACGAAAAAAGAGCGCCGGGTCAGGCCTCACGCACTCTATGTACTTGCGCGCGCTAACTACGTACCGCCCGGCCCCGCGGCGGCGGTCTAATTCAGTAGAAATTCGTCAGTCGCGCGAAACATACCTACATGCTCGCCCACGCTAATGCGCGCAGCGGCAAAGCAATATGCACTTTACACTCGATCGTTTAGGTACATTTTCGCACGCAGCTATTGGCGACGTGAAGCAGTAGGCTATTAAAGCCGAAGGTATGGAACTTTTCTATGGAGTGATTTAACTGTTACGAAGTAACTATTAAGTCATCTGTGGCCGAGTCTACACTGTATTTTAACGAGGAATTGTCCTTTATTTAACCACATGGTCACTTGGCACATTAACCCAAATCACCAATGCTCAAAAATTCCAAAGAAACAAATTCCTAACACCTGAGGTTCGGCATTCGACATGCATACCTCTACATTCTTACCTTTATAATAAAACAACCATTCATTCATACAAGCCGTCTTCCGCAGGTCGTTCTCGGGTCAATCGCGGCCAATTTTGGCCTCCGGTGTCCGGTGGCAGCGTGGCACCCATTCATAAACTGCCCGCCAAAGAAATAAATACGCAGAAACGAAATTGCATACATTTTGAATTCGTACCAACGTTTGGTCGGCGTTCACATAATTCGCAGCAGACAAGAGATACGTGAGTATCAACTGCGACAGAGAGGGAGTAGATTTGTATTTGTAATTTTAATTATTTGTAATGTTAGGTAATTAGTTGTTGAAAGTCAGCGCTGCGGTTTCAACTTTGAGCTAAGCTTTAATTCATATGTGTACCTTGTTGTAATTATATTTATTTAGTGTAGTAATTTTACAATGCATTTTTATATTCAGATTTTTTAATGGTAAATTAATGGGAAACATGCAATATATTTATTTATTTTTTCTTTCTTTCTTTCTTATTTCGTCTTTGTGCACTTTTCTTTCACCTCCTCGACAAGTAGATGCCCTTCCAGGTGTTTATATCCTTGTACCCAGTGAGCGAACACCTCCGCTCCGCCCCTCCGCCGCTGACACCTCCGCGCGGCTGCCGTCTTGTGTTATTGTTGCTATATTATTATTTAACGAAATGGCGAGATGTGAGCTGGTGCCGGTCTGTTTCATCTCGATGTATGACTGAGCTTCGTATTCGATTCTCAAAGGCGCGGGCGGGGCAGGCAGCCGAAATTGCCATTCAGAATTTACTATGACATGACATGATATTATCTACAGGTCTATTCGTTATGGTTTCTCCATTGTTAGGGTTCCATAGCCAGCGATGCTGGCAGAGACCCTTATAAAATCGATCAGGTGTCTTTACATCCGTCCGTCCGTCTGTCCGTCCGTTCGTCTGTCTGTCACACGCGCTCTCCCAGATGATTACTCCGGAACGTAAAGTTCTATAAACATAAATAAGCCGCCAAGTGCGAGTCGAACTCGCGCACCGAGGGTTCCGTACCAACACCATTGATTTCCAACACACAATATATTTGTGTTTTCGAAAATAACGAAACACCCAAATACAAACTACAGCAATAGTTTTACTTTCAGGCAAACCATTGCTTCTTGTAGGTACTATTACGAAAAAACCTGCAGTTTTCCTGTAATCTATGGCTTAATATCTACTAACACTATTAAAATCTAAATTTTAGCTTTAGAAACCTAGGAGAACATGGGAGCGGAACGGTCATTTTATTGCACATTTTTATCTAAGTATATAAAATATTTGTAGACCCTCTTTCACATGATACCTCCTAAGTACATGATATGTTAATTTAAACTTTTTTTATTAGTACTAAACTGACCCCCCATATTAATTTAAAATTAATTGTATCTAGTTATTGACGAGCGATATGTGTGCGCGTCATAAAGATATATCATTATCACAGAATACTTCGAGTTTCTACGTTACTATTAGTTTTCGAGATAAACCTCTGTGGCAGATGGACGGATACGGGAGTAATCTTATAAGAGTTCCGTTTTTACCTTTTAAGGTACGGAACATTAAAATATTATAAAGTGGTTAATAAATGAAATGAAGGGAAGCACTGACATGGAACCTACTTCACCCGGTGTTATGGGGTGACATCACGGATGTTGTAGGTGATGTAGTCAACCGTGTCAGTTTCCATAAAAACAAATTTAGTCCTTACGCCATGAAAACTATTTAGAAGTTTATAGAGAAAATAGCATTATTGTTGACTCCGGCGGCGCGGTGAGGCGGCGGCTGGCGCGCGGGGGCGGTGCGGGTGGTACGGAGCGAACGGTTGCTATGGATAATGGAACCTTCTGTGTGGACCACAGACCTCGAATTTTACGCGTGTGGACGTTTTTCAGAAAAAAGTACAGGCACAGAGCTTTTAGCACAGGCATAGTGCTCGTTTCATTAGAATAATTTTATTGATGTCCATTCTTTAATGAATTAATTTTATTTTTGGAAACACAAAATAAAATCCGGCCAACTATTTGTACCTGGTTATCTAGAAAAGAATTGATTTTCGCCAATGAAAAAAAATGCGTTTTTAACACAGCAACAAAACCACATTACACTAACGTCCAAAACTATAACTTGAGAAATGATCTACATACTTGAATTTTGAAATAAGTACAATGTTTTCAATAATAAAAACAAAATATTCGCGTCGAACATTGTTGGAAAAGGAGAGCGCTTACAAAGTTCCAAATTCGATTTCTCACATAAATGAAATGATGGTCTAGCACCAAGTTACATACATAATCCATCCACTTCCACCAGCAGCGTGTAATACAAACACTGAATGTATTAACCTAGGTATTAACCTTTCACATTTTAAGAACATAAGTTAGTATGTCACTTTAAACTTGCAGAAATTATTATTAATTTTATTTTAGTACAGCCACATACTAAGCACGTCGAAAAATGTTTGATTTACAAAATTATTTCTGAAATGAGCTATCCACAGTTAGATTTCTAATCGAGGAGGAAAGTTTCCATAATTTTTTAATCTTTACTTTATAATATAAAAAAATCATGGAAATTAATTATCTTTCATGACTGAAAACGGAACGCGGCGAGGCGGGAGCGCGGCGCCTGGGCCGGCGCACCGTGCGACTCTACTTCCGATAGTGCCTGCGACTGCGTTTGTGTTTGAGCAATTTTGTTTTATCTAATCAACCTGATGATAAAACGGCCTCGTGTACGTCGCACGGCCGATCTGTGTATGCGACCGTGTGGTGTAGTATGGGGGCTGTTCCTTTCGTTATTCAGACAGAACGCATGCGCTAACTTTCATGTGGGTACGTACGGTCGAGCGTGGATGAGAGGCTAATTTAATAACATTACAATCGAGTATATGGAGCAACATTTCGAGTAAAATAATACTGTGCTCTTCCGTAGCTACAAGAGGCGAGAAAGCACTGAGGCATTACCGCTATTTCTGGAGGTATATCTAAGTTTCTGCCCATTCTTCAGTTTGAATTTGTTAATAACATCTTTGTTGTCGAAAATAGCACGAACGAATACTTAGATACAACTCAACATTTCAAACAGTTGGTCCGTGTATCACCCTGGGAAATACAAGTGAAGGTTATCGACTATTACGAACGTGAATTGCAATAACTGAATTTATCAACTTTTGTTTTGTTCTGTTGCTCAGCAAGGGGATACGATTACACACAGATGGCAGATATTGCATCTTATAATAAGAGGGATTTAAAACTAATAAATAACAAAGTATTTCTCGTTTCTTCGTGCTTTGCATCGAAATCAATAAGTAAGTGCAGAAGGGAAACAATGTGTGTAAACGAATGCCAACAGTCAACTGTTTGATTGAAATTGTGTCGAGATTGGAATTGAATTTTGTAATAAGTCCGCCTTCTACACTGCACAAATGTACATAATATAATAGCATAGTAGTGCACGGTACGCATATTCACACTTTAGTTAGACCGAACTAGTGCACGTGGGCATTAAAAAATATTATGGCAAAGCTGATAAGAAAACCAATACGTTTCATTTCACTCTTGTGTAAATAAGCAATTCAACTACACGATTTTCCGCCCAATCTCATGTACAATAAGGCTGAAAGTACATTAAATGTATGAATGAGTTAAGTTCGTTTTCTTTGGGCGCAACGAGAAAATTGACCGTAAAAATTAAGCTGGCGGCAGCCGCTGGAACCTATTCGTCGAAGTCACCCGAACCTAAAGCAGTATTGCGGACCTATTGAGGGCTTCCTTCGCTCAAATTTGAAACAGTAATATAGTCCGTTCAGAATCTTTAGTAAGTGACAAGGATTGAGAAATGGATGATTCGTAGGTTTGGTTACTTTGAATGAATGTATAATGGATACGGATGAAATAGCTATGTGAATCAAATATAGAGAAGTGAAAGCGTAGCAAAGGGTCGCCATAAGCGTACGTACCAGATCAGATATCAGATCGTGTTTCAAAAGGGTCAAGTGCGTGCAAAAAAGATGAGCTTGCTTGAAAAAAAAAACATTATGAGTGTTGAATAGACGTCAGAACGGTCAGGCTGGACCGTGGAACGGTTAGATTTGGTTCCATTGGGAAAGAGGCGTAACTATATTTATGTATGTACCTACACTACACGTATATACACAGGGCCCCTCTTCCGTCCCCCCCTTTAATACCAAGCCCTAGCTAGATCCACCAGTCACACAGCTGTAGTTAAATTTGTTATAGCTCTCGTGGCCTCACAGTAATTGAGCTGGATGGAAAATTTAGATTTTCCGTGTTGTAGTATTGTGTGAGTATTACACAACATGAGTCAGGGCCTGGCTACATGCACTGGACACCCGGATGAAGGCCTGCTGCTAGCTATCATTTTGTAAAGTAAACCGAATATTATATTCTATATATTTAGTCATATATATTTATTAACACATGTATGGCTTTTATTTGACTAGCATGTACTTAGGTATATGTATTATTTATTAATGAGTATTCTTATTATTATTGTATCATTCCTACTTACATTCCACTATATTAATCGCATCTCAAACATCCAAACGTTGACCGTAAGAAATCTCTGTAAGGGATAAGTCCGCCTTTGCACCTTATGTAAATTTTCTAATGTTCTTATTACTGTTTGATGTTTTTTGGAGCAATAAAGCATTTTCTATTTATTTCTATCAATTAATGTCGTAATTCGACTTGAAACAGATATTATGTACCTATGTACATATTATAATTTTTCTTTTTTTTTATCAAACTGACACGGTTGTCTACATCACAAATACATCATAATGTAATGAATTATTATTTACTTATTAACTATTTACAATGATATAATTAATTATAGGAAATAATATAAATAAGTAAGAATAGATAGATAAAACAAATACAAATAAATAGTACCAAAACGTCGAGCTCTGAGACGCCAGCTGACAGATAGTCTAGCCGCAACAAGCATGAGCCCTAGAGCTAACAGCCATCATCATCATCACTCTTCCATCGTTCTGTACAATACCACAGACAGACAATATTGGCCTGTGATACATAGGAGTATGCACATACATATACAGGGTGTCCCAGAAACCGACGATAATCCTTTGACAGCTGATAGGGCTGCTAATTACCTCTCAGAATATCTAATTTTAGGTTTAGTAAAAATGGCTTAGTTTTTTAGATATTGTAATTTTTGTAAAAATCCAAAATGTTCTCCCTCAGCTCATTCTTTTAAATGCCACAAGTACAAATGTCAGATTTTCTTAAATCTAGTTCTTGTCAAATATTCCTGAAACGTAAGGCTTTCACACGGTATAATTAATTTTTTCATGTTTAATCCTGCTTAGCTGAAAAACGACTTAAGAGCCACATGTAAAAATTTTTTCAGCCTCATCCCTTGAATTTGGCCCTTCGCGGTGAAAAAAAAATAACTACACTAAAGTGGCATTATGCAACAAAAATACGCTCATCTAATGTAGTTTTTGAAATGGTACATCACTTACCGATTTTTTTAATAATTTATGAGATATTGTTATTATTGTTGCTATTATCGTCTGTTTCTGGGACACCTGTATGTTACATTCTGTCTTGTAACCGCACCTGACATCTGTCTCCGTATCTGACAAACAATACTTAATTAATAATGGCGCTAAGGCAGGCCTCACGCACTCTATGTACTTGCGCGCGCTAACTACCTACCGCCCGACGGGCCGCCGGCGGTCTTTTTCAGTACAAATTCGTCAGCCGCGCGAAGTATACATAGACGCTCGCCCACGCAACTGCGCGCAGCTGCAAAGCAATAAACACTTTACACTCGATCGTTAAGGTACATTTTCGCACGCAGCGATTGGCGATGTGAAACAGTAGGCTATTAAAGCCCGAAGGTAGGAACATTTTCTATGGAGTGATTTATCTGTTACGAAGTAACTATTAAGTAATCTGTGGCTAAGGTCACTGGTTTACTGTAGAACATTACTTGTACCTGTCTCCAGTTTGTTGTTCATGAAACTTCATTGTGTAAATAAACAAGTTATCTTACCCTTCGCGGTCATTTCGGGGACAGTTTGAACGAGATTTTTTATTTATATATTATTGTTTTTAGTTAATTAAGTGTTTATTATGTAATGATATTTTTGCTGTTGAATAAATTACTAGTCATTGTTATCTTAACATAATATTATGGGTCATTTTAAGATCTCGTTGACATAGTGTTCTATATTTTTTTATTCCTGAAATATTTTGCCCATGTCAATTTATGACTTGGGAAAATGACCAGGTTTTTGAAATTAACTACACTAGACCTGTGACATAGTCGTCATCGTTTTCAAAATTTATTTATTTTTGGCTCAGCTTCTTTCTAAAATAATTCGAAATTATAGGCGACTCATACAAAAACATGAAATGAGTAATTTGCTATCAGGTAACTAGACCCTCACTAGACATCTCACTAGATCCATCTTGATACTTTCTAATTATGATAATTTTTAATTCTTCGTTATTATTACAAACGTAACGTTACGTGTAACGTAATAAAATATTCAACATCTAACCGGGATCTTAGATCCTGCCTGCAACAAATTCCATCCATGATCATTGTGACCAGCCAGACTTGAATATTTTAAAATTCGCACCAAGTAACGATGGCATACTTTCTGAAAATAAAAATACATTTGTGACAAAGTTCCGCAAACATATCTCCACTTTTACACCAAACTGTAGGTACGTACATAACATTTTCCACCCGCTTATGATGGAAACAAGCGACGTTGCCACATCTCCCAGGCGACCTGAGTGCGGGGTCAGCTTCGACCGCCGCTAAGTACATAGGTAGAGAGGAAAGTCGAGAGCTATGTGTACATTTTAGAACATAAATATAATTAGTCATGACATACGCGTTTTAATACTAGTAATTCGATTCATCTGTGTATCAGATTGTTGTGTGATCTGAGTTAGACGCTCTAACCCCAACAACTGGGGTAAGCAGAGCAATCGGTTTTGTGCTGCAAGAACTCGTTTAAATTACCGCATAACACTAACTACCCACCTTCAGAAAAGTATAAGACAACCTAGTTAGGTTAAAACCCCCGACCCTTAAAAAACCCCGACCCTTAAAAAGCCAAAAATAATTTCCGTTTACTTACTTAAAGGAGTCTGGAGACCGCTAAGTAAATTCCCGCGCAGTTCTGAGTTTTTATATTTTATTTACTTAGCGGTCCCCCGACTCCTTTAAGTAAGTAAACGGAAATTATTTTTGGCTTTTTAAGGGTCGGGGTTTTTTAAATTTGTAATTTAACTTTTATTTCAAGCTTTTTAAAAGAAACCGCATGAAAATCGGTCCACTTTTTAAGATAATATTTTTTTTATTACTTAATTACTTGATTACTTGATTACAAATATAGCTAAGAACCATCCCGATTAAATAAGCTTCCTAATAAAAAAAACCGCATCCAAATCGGTACATCCGTTTGGGAGCTACGATGCCACAGACAGACACACACACACACACACACGTCAAACTTATAACAACCCTCCGTTTTTTTCGTCGGGGGTTAAAAACAGAAAGTAAGTTACCTACTCCATATTCGGCGGAAGGACCGTACCAACCCTGCCTGCGTGCCTGCGTGGGTACTATGTTGCCCTTTAGCACGACGTCTTGTCCTTATCGCTTAGTCGTTTTTTTAACCCCCGACGAAAAAAACGGAGGGGTGTTATAAGTTTGACGTGTGTGTGTGTGTGTGTGTCTGTCTGTGGCATCGTAGCTCCCAAACGGATGGACCGATTTGGATGCGGTTTTTTTTATTAGGAAGCCTGTTTAATCGGGATGGTTCTTAGCTATGTTTGTAATCAAGTAATTAAGTAATTAAGTAATAAAAAAAATTATTATCTTCAAAAGTGGACCGATTTGCATGCGGTTTTTTTTAAAAAGCTTGAAATAAAAGTTAAATTACAAATTTAAAAAACCCCCGACTCTTAAAAAGTCAAAAATAATTTCCGTTTACTTACTTAAAGGAGTCGGGGGACCGCTAAGTAAATTAAATATAAAGACTCAAAAGTTGCGCGGGAATTTACTTAGCGGTCTACCGACTCCTTTAAGTAAGTAAACGGAAATTATTTTTGACTTTTTAAGAGTCGGGGGTTTTTTAAATTTGTAATTTTTACTACATGCACAGAAAGAGATGCAGTGGGACTGTTCTATTTTATTTATGTACCTTATTAACACGGTACTCGGCCTAATTTGGATCGAAAAAATATGGAATCATCTGTAACTAATTATTGCAGAATACGCATACGCTGTCTGTCTTTTTAACCGACTTCCAAAAAAGGAGGAGGTTCTCAATTCGTCTGTATGTTTTTTTTTTTTTTTATTTTTTTTATTTTTTTTTTATTTTTTTGTATGTTTGTAACACGATTTCTCCGTCAATTGAGGGCCGATTTAGAAAATTATTTTTTTGTTAGTTAGGTCATACTTCCGAGGTGGTCCCATTTCAATTTTATCGAAATTGGTTCAGTGGTTTTCGAAAAATCAGCATAATACTATGGTGTGTGGTTACCTTCAGCAAAACTTGTGATGTGGTCGTTTTCGGCAATTTTCAGTTTGATAAATTAGTATGGTGTGTGGTTACCTTCAGCAAAACATTTGTGATGTGGACTTATTCAGCAATTTGCAGTCTGACACATATGGCGAATAATTCTGTACCACTTCAATCGATTTCGATTATTCGATTTCGATTATTCTTTTTTATGTAATATTACTAAAAAGAATGAAATAAAAACTGTTTTAAAAAATATTAAACCGATTTCCAAAAAACAAAAAAAAAAAAAAACTAAAAAGTATTAAATACCTAATATTTTGAAATTTTCTCTGTCCTGTTGAAATACATGAATCGATATACTAGTGATACATATTCGGACCCTTGTTTCATGAATATTCTAAATTTGAAATTTTTTATCTTTTCCGACCGGCGCTTAATTTATTATGGTACCTGGCCAGTACCTACTGTACCGAGTACCATCGAGCTGGTTTGATGATGGAGACAGAAGGTGGCCATAGGAACTCCTAAACTACACATGATAAACCCATCGTGTTTGGGCTCATTGCATTTGTCTTCACGAGAAATTTACTTTAGACCTAAAAGATTCTCAATTCGACGGTATGTTTTCTTTTTTTGGATGTTTGTTACGCGATTACTCCGTCAATTGTGGCCCGATTTTGAAAATTGTTTTTTTTTTTATTTGAAAGGGGATAACCCTGAGGTTTTTGAAGTGAAAACTTCTTTAGCGGCTCTTGGCACTTTTTTAGGTGGGTAAAAATGTATAACTCGCGACATCGCGTCAGCGTCATTTTTAAAATGAAACCTTAAGTCATTGCGTTAAGGGTTAAGTTAGAGTGGCACGGGATCTGCCGGCACTCCCGGAGTGCAACTGTTAAGTAGGGTTCCGTAACACGTTTATGTCTGTCCATTCTACTAAGTTCTGCAACATCACCTACAACGTCCGTGATGTCAGCCCATAACACCAGTGCCATGTCAGTGCTTCCCCCTTTGATCGTGCTGACTACACTGAACTGGTCGGAAAACACAAACTATTTACATAGCCGTTTCGACCGACGTTTAATTCAGTGCGGTGGTACCAACCCGGGAAGGTTAAACCCTACCACCAAGTAAGATTACGAGGGAAGGGACTTACAGTTTTACGAGGAATCCGAACCTTGGTCAGCCTCCAACGGTCAGCGGTCACCCATCTAAGTACTGACCGCACCCAGCGTTGCTTAAAATTCAATAGCGACAGTTGACTGTCTGCACCACTGAGCTATCGAAGCTGACGTGGTCCTATTTTAATTGGGTCAAGATCGGATTGGAAAGCGATTCCGCCGAGTACATTAATAGCAAAAAATTACTAAAAAAAACTGTGAAATAAAAAAAAAGTTTTAAAAAACATAAAACCGACTTCCTAAAAAAAGTAAAACTAAAAAACTATTTAAAATAAAAATATAAAAACCGCCTTCAAAAATATATGAAATAAAAACCTAAAAAAAAAAACGAACCCTAGAGTTGAAGGCGGTGCTAAAGCAAGCAAAAATGATGCATGAAAGAAAACATGAGCGGATGATAATATCCTTTGTGATTTGTGTAGCCTTTTTAGCACCGCCTTCCACTCTAGGGTTCGTTTTTTTTTTTAGGTTTTTATTTCATATATTTTTGAAGGCGGTTTTTATATTTTTATTTTAAATAGTTTTTTAGTTTTACTTTTTTTAGGAAGTCGGTTTTATGTTTTTTAAAACTTTTTTGTTTGTTACTACTTCCACCGACCAGTTACCTATACGCCGCGACGTAGCGATTAGACCACTCAATTTGAATTAGACTCTGTTTTCCTTAGAAAAACCGGCCAAGTGCGAGCCGGACTCGCGCACCGAGCTTTCCGTACCACCGCGTATTTGGTCCGTCTTTATTAATTGTTATTTTACTTTAGAAGTTGCACTATAATCATAGCAAGTTTGAAGCTTGAATGAAAAACACGTTTCTTGTATGAAATGAAAATGAAATGAAAATGAAATACGGCGGCGTAGGCTTAGTAATACGGTTCCGTACGGGTACGGCAACCTAAAAAAACTAGGCCCGTAGGTATATGGAAGATATAAAATTAAATAAACTAGTGGATCTCAGCTATGTAGGTCTCCGCTGCCACCTCCGCCGCGCCGCCCAGAGGGTACCTGTGGATTGAGCGGGCGGTCTTATGGCCGGGACGGGAATAATCGCAGACGAAATGCGGGCGGCGAGTTTAATTTAAGTATGTAACAAATCTGTTGCTGTCAATATCCAACCAACTGCCTCCAAATACTGAGCGAAAGCGACAGCTGCAGCTCGGACTCATCGGTTCAGTTACACCTAAATAACATATACAAAATCGCAGTTTCATATTCCCCTGTTTCCTCCTCCAACTGAACAGATTTTTTTCCCCTCAACAATTAAAAACCTGTAAAGGGCTGTATTTTTTAACCATGGTTTGAGCTGGTTGAAATTTTCACAGTATAGAATCAAGAGAGGCGTGAATAGACACCTGTCAGGACGGCATGGCATTCGGAACCCTCGCGTACGACCAAATGTCTATGGCCGTCGTTAGACACCTAACGGGTGGCTCCGGGCCACATGTCCCGCTTTCTATAAAAAAAAAAACTACAAGAAGAAAATATTGAAGGTAAGTATGTATGTACCTACTTTTTACTTAAAAAAGAACAATTGTGAAATGTGAAAAGAAATATGCGATTTTCAACAAGAATACCTGGCACATCTCCAAATAAGCCTGCGTAGGGCACCGCAATTTTTTCATGTTTTTATTAATGTAATTCAAAACTTAGTTCTCTTAATTCCACTAAGTTGTAACTTAGTGGAATTATATTTTAGTTTTTAGATTTGTCAGTGTTGTATATACGTAATATAAGTATAGTAGATACTGGTGATTTTGGTGTCATGAATATCATGTTACCATGAATATCAGCCTCCATACATTTTCGTCATATCAGGCGAAATGGAAACGAAGAAGGCAAACGGAGAACTAATTTGTTTTCCAACTTTGCCACCTTTTTTTTAATCTACCTTGTTTTCGTTAAAGATTGTTAGTTTTAAGTTTTAGTTTTAGTTTCAGTTATATGTAATATTAGTTTTCTATACAGAAATATTCGGCATGGTAATAAATTCACCCACTAGCGCTCTACATAGCTGTTACCCGTTCAGACGTACTCACGTAAAAACCTTTTTAGGTTTCCGTATCCCGTACGAAAGCCTATTGCTAAGCCTACGCGGTCTGTCTGTCTGTCTATCTGTCCTACTGCTTTATCTTTGGTTGGAACCGTAATAGGTAGCCGGTTGAAATTTTCACAGAATATGTGTTATTTATTATGGGGGATATAAGAACAAATAATAAAAAATAGAAAAAGTAAAAAATTAAGGCGGGCTCCCATACAAGAAACGTGTTTATTTCAGTGTTTTTTTTTGTGGTGCGGAAACTTCGGTGCGCTAGTCCGACGCGCACTTGACTGGTTTTTTATTTCAGCTACATAATCTACTCGTCTTTGCTATTACATTAGGTAAATTAGGTGTTGTAACAAACGAACAGGGAGTGTGTATGTAGTATGAGTAAGAAATTCGTGTGTTAGTGCCCAATTGCTTCAGACACCTTACTATCAAATTGAGACACTCTAGGAGACCTTCAAATACTTCGTTTATCTCAATTCCTGAGTCCAAATGCACTTGGACGTAGAAAGAAGACATTAGAAAGACATTGTTTGACTTGACAACATGCGTAATGAGTGGCTGGGCCTTTTAGCCCCTAAGCAGCTAATGTCCAATGGCTCATTACGTTAATTTTGTTTTTGTTTCCTTATCTCGGCTATCGTCCCGTTCCGCTTCGTTTACATTGCATTGACTGTTTGCCCAGTAAGTCAATAGCACTTTAGTAAGTCGGTAGCAGTAAAGTTAGTTTATACTTTTACCTACCCACCTCCGCACTACCGATCTACAAGAGAATTGAGCCCCTAACGGTGCTCCAGGCGGACATTGAGCCCCCAATGATGCTCCAAGTATGTGCCAAATAACTGCAGGCAGTTTTCTTACTTGACCTAAACATACATAAGACAATCACTCTAGGTATTCACACACAACTCAATCTTCCAGGTTGAGTGCATCAGAATAATAGGGCAGTAGCAGCAGTACGTAGCAGAGAAATCACTGGATACCAGATCAGAGTACCGGAGACTTCCCTGGATTGCTGACTATACTGGACTAGAGGAGAACACAACCGAGGCTGCTATGCGGCCATCTTTAATCCAGTTACATAAATAAATTTGTTGCGACACGATTGGAAAACAAAATGCCGAGACCGAAAACAAGGAAAAGCCAAATAAAAAGGCATTATTCTATTTGCGACTGACCAAAACCACTCTCGCGTGCGGAGAGGGATCGAAAGAAGCTATAGAAAATCAAAAGAACTCGAATCAGCTTGACCAAAATATTCAGCGCCGCCGACTACGAAATTCGAAATCTTCAACTTCGCAGCCCTTTTGATTGACTCGAATGTGGTACCATTGGACGAGGAGGACCATCCAATCTCAGTGTAGCCTGCACAACCGAAGGAAAGCACTGACATGGCACCTAGTTCACCCGGTGTTATGGCGTGACATCACGGATGTTGTAGGTGATCTAGTCAACCGCGTCAGTTTCCATAAAAAAAAATTGTCCTTACGCAATGAAAACTATACTACCTATACGCGAACGGTTACTATGGATAATGGAACCTTCTGTGTGGACCACAGACCTCGAATTTTACGCGTGTGGACTGTTATTGCTGGTAGTTATATCCTGTAGTTTAGGATGTTAGAAGAATATTAGTGAAAGAATTAGCCCGAGGAGATCAATACCTTTCGAGAATTTTTTTTTAAACGTTTTACCAGGTCATTTGTCAGACATGGCTATTTGTGGAAAAACTAAATTCACCGCCCCGACATAACCTGTAAGTATGGCTATTCCCTAGAGTGTTTATATAAGCCGGAGGCGCGGAGGGAGTGCAGGCCCCGTCCGCTGTAACAAAGCGCAGGCACCCGTGTGAGCCGTAGCGCCCGAGGCTGGTCGCCGAAGGCGACCAAAATAGGCCGAAATAGACCGAAAATAACTAAACCTTTTTTCTGCTCCCTTCATTGTTTTATATGCTTTATTTCTCATTTTCGCTTCCTTTTTGGAGGTACTTTGTCCCCCCTAAACGGCCCCCCCTCGGGGTGGGGGATTCATAAATCGATACACCAGGCTACCCGCCCCCCTCCCCCCGCACCGCCCCCTCCACCACCAGCCAGTAACTAAACCCACCCCCCGACTTCTACCCACCCCGATTTATTTTATTTTATTTTTTTCAACTTCTTCATGATTTACACTTAAATTAAAAAAATAATCTTAAGAAAAATACTTGTCTAATCATATATGCCTATCGATATATATAGATATGTCTATAGGTATCGAGGACCGTAATTTTTTGGTAAACGTTATATTTTATTGGTCCATAATTATCTGCTGAACAAAAATCCTGAAAAAATAATTATATCATGTAATATTATATTACCTCGTATATATCATTACATCGTTGTGGTAAAAATAACCTATACAATTTGAAATGTGTTCTGTAAAGTATGTGGTAAAGGTAAACCACACAACGAGTTGGTCGTCACCATAGGCGATGTCCGCCCGGGGAGGTCCACCGCTGGTGGTGCGCCTGGTGGGGAGGGGAGGCGGTGGAAGACGTGGGCGCACGCTCACGTGGCTGTGATAATGTCACACAATATTCGCCATATTATACTAGGATTGATGAATACAACAATAATATAATGTTTTTACCGGGACAGATTATTATTTTACTGTGTGTGTGTGTGTGTGTGTGTGTGGCCCGGTAGTTACTTGAAAAGAATAATCTCACTGCGTTTCTACTCGTGCACGTCATAAAAGGCCGTGCTAAAGGGCGAAAGGCCAGCCACCTCTCACCTTAGCACAGTCCCTATGCAGTCGTGCAGTAGGTAAACTGTCCTTCGCGCCTTCTTGCGGCTTGATCATTATCTTGTCCTAATATTTTGCTAAACGTGGTTGTCAGTGTTGGTTTTCGCAGCACAACATCGATTATATTGCTTACCCCGATTGCCGGGATACAATGTAATGGTACCACCATCATGGTGTGATTGTGTATGTATGTACCCACCTAGAATATATTTGTTTGGGGTTTTGAGAATGTCTTGCTGGATGCGTAGCTATATTTAAGTTTGTGAACGTACGATACATCCAAGATAAACCATTTACACAGTATACCGACACCTCTCTCTTTCTATAGCTGAGTTTCACATATGTCGTGACGTGAACAAGAATCGTTCCACTGTCCACAGTTCGACTGTACGATTTTAGGTCCCATTATTAGTCGACTGTGTAGGTATGTAGGTAGGTAAAGTTCTCTCGGACTGATATCGATGGGTGCAGACGATTAAGTGAGGTGCCATGCAAACGCATGCTTTCCTAAAGTACCTATTCCCTTCAGGCTATGTTAGGTTAGGTTAGGTACTTAAATATACATATGAACGTTCACAAATTGAAGCGGTTACGTACCAAAGTGATGGTAGTGGTGGTTGGGCGCAGAGTTGAGGTGTGCGTGGGCGGGCGGCAGCGGCGGCGGCTCCCGCTCGCGCTCCCGCCGCTCCTCGTAGAGCATCCGGCCGCTCCTCCGCCGCTCCTCCGCCGCTCCGCACTCTTACCGATACGACAATACTATGCACGAGCTACTCATGAATGAACCGATAGCGGCCGCGAGCGTTAGCTTCGCTGCAATATCCTCGTATCTCCCGCCCGCCGATAACCGCCGCCCGATACCCACGATAGCGTCCTCTCAGCTGCGATTTCGTGCAATCACAATGCCTTTATCGCGTTAGATATTCGTAGGTGCGAGCGGAACTTTTACAACGACCGACGCGAGCGGCGGCTTCCGTGCAACCGCTGCCGCCAGCAGTCGAGCGCGGGCGCTCCGCGCGGTGCGCTGCTCCCGCGCCGCGCGCCGACCCGCACCGCACGCGCCGCACGCCCGGATTCCACACCACGAGCGGCAGTCGGCGCTGACGAGGAGAATCTTTCCAAATCCCGCTCTTATTTGTTGGAAAATTGACAATTTTATTTTATTACCGTACTTATCGTCGACGCAAGTGTGTGAAAGCAAATCGTCGAGTGAGGGAACGAAGCGGTTTGGTTACCTAATATTTTTAATAAAAAAATTCCACTCTCAGAAACTCGTGACAGAGTCCGGGATGCGAGTGAAGCGGTCGTGGTGACCCGCGCGACGCGCCGCGACTATATCCACCCACACTGAAAAACGTAAAGTTGACGATGTTATCGGCAAAGTTCAAGCTTGCGCTCGTGAGCGCCTGTGTATACACGACGAGCGTGCTCATGTGTGCGTGTGTGGGCTAACCAGCTATACTCGATGCATAGGCGTACCCTGGCCTGGTAACAGCGCAGCGGCTCGAACACGACCAGGTCACAAGCTAACATGCCCACCCAGGACAAAGAAACTGGCGAAACTGACGACCATCGACTGAAGTGAAGATACCGCACCTGATTGATTGACTCTTGGGTGAAGCATTTTAATAAAATAATAATACATAAATAAACTGAACATGCATCCTAATATGAGTCGATCAAATAATAATAACAACCGTAAACGTCGCAAATGTAAGATGATACAAACTTCTCTTCCGTCGCAGCGCAAGCCAACTGAAAACGGCGAAGCCCCATTTTCTTTTTTAACGTAGACCCAGATCGAACGTCCTGCAGACGCATCCTACCTGGGGTAATTATTTTATAAATGTATTGTGTTTTTGCAGAGAAACGCCATGGGTGGCAGGGCCCAACAACCCGTCGAATGAGTCAGCAGACACCATCTCCATATATAACACCTCCTCGCGTAACCATCCATACACAGTGAGGCGCCATGCACGTTATACGACAGAAAAGAAAAAGGCAATTTGTTAACACACCTTTTGAAGATACCCAGTTTGAGTATATTCTTCAGGCGATTCATGGTTAAGGGTGGTGTCTCTTTATAAGTCGAGTCTGGTTTCCGCTAACCCAATTTAAAGATCCTGTCTTCCCCATGTTGTGGATCCGCGTAAATCTTCCCCATGTAACGGGAATTTGCATCGGTGCATACACCCTCACACACACGCACACCCCTCCCCCCCCCCCCCCCCCCCACACGCCCTCTCACACACCATCGCACATACACATGTTATGTTAGTTGTTTTTGTTTGTTTTATCGAAACTTTATTATTGGCTTAAAAATTTGTAACTGTTGGTCTATGTACCTATTTATGTACATAGTCATGTATGTAATGAGTTTACATTTTCATGAAACTAGGTTTACTAAAATTAGGCCACTATGATGTCTTCTTCATCTTTAAATAATGTTGGACTAAGGCCTGGCAGTTCTTTACAGTGATTTCGAAGTCTAGACTGTAAAGTTCCTCTTGGTACACCGAACGTTTTTGATGGCAATTTTTGGACATTCCATTTCCCATTGCTTTCAAAGCATTTTTTCCAAAGCAAAGCAACCAAGTACTGACCGCGCTCAGGGTTGCTTATCAACAGTCGACCGACCGCGCCACTGAGCTACCGAGGCTGACATAAATGTAATAATATAACTAAAAATTGTAAATTTAAAAAACCCCCGACTCTAAAAAAGTCAAAAATTATTTCCGTTTACTTACTTAAACGAGTCGTTGGACCGCTAAGTAAATACAAGCGCAGCTCTGAGTTTTTATATTTTATTTACTTAGGGGTCCCCGACTCCTTTAAGTAAGTAAACGGAAATTATTTTTGACTTTTTTATAGTCGGGGGTTTTTTAAATTTGTAATTTAACTTTTATTTCAAGCTTTAAAAAAAAACCGCATGCAAATCGGTCCACTTTTTAAGATATAAATTTTTTTATTACTTAATTACTTGATTACTTGATTACAAACTAAGAACCATCCCGATTAAACAAGCTTCCTTATAAAAAAAACCGCATCCAAATCGGTCCATCCGTTTGGGAGCTACGATGCCACAGACACACACACGTCAAACTTATAACACCCCAAAATCCGGTTTTTTCGTCGGGGGTTAAAAAAACAGAACCTAACAGAAAAAACGTACACCTAACAGCTCGCATACAATCTTAGTTTCAGATTGTTGAAATCAGGAAGGTCAAACAATATAATTTAGGAAAATAATAAGAAAGATTAAATGAAAGGATAAAAGAACTAATAAATCTAATTACCAGATAACAACGCCATCTATCGTCATTATTTGACTTATTACTTTTTTAAATATACTTATAAACAATTTTATCTGAAGACGACAAATTTGTCGAAATATCATAAAATAGATGTGTTTTTTTTTTAAATAATATAAATAATAAAAACTGCACACACGAAATGTTTCACCCTCACCCGTAGACGGAAAAAATAGTTTTATGATCGAAGCCCTCACCAGTCTACAGCCGTGTTTCTTTTCCATGACACTAAATAAAAGATCCGCGCGACGACGACGCGACGACGACGACCGCGACGCGGCGGGGTGGCGTGTTGCTATAAGATAATATTTTCTAACAAAACTTAAAACATTAATGTCTTTTGATTCTGTGGGTTGATTTTGATGAAATAAACACTAAATGTTACTCAGAATAAAGCTTCATATGTTTTAGTAATTAGATTTTGAATCCAATGAGTGGCTTTTGCGTGATGTGCGCACAAACGAACAAACAAACCGACAAACCGACAGACAAAAATTTCTAAAATTATATTTTTACGTTCTATTACTTATTCCTTCGGTCTCCCTGTTATTGTTTTGTAAAAATAGTTCATGTACAGACACGGTACATCTACGATTTTTTATTATATGTATAGATAGATAGATAGATATAAGAATAGATAGATAGATAGATAGATATAGATAGATATAGATAGATAGATAGATAGATAGATAGATAGATAGATAGATAGATAGATAGATAGATAGATAGATAGATAGATAGATAGATAGATAGATAGATAGATAGATAGATAGATAGATAGATAGATATATAGATAGATAGATAGATAGATAGATAGATAGATAGATAGATAGATAGATAGATAGATAGATAGATAGATGGATGGATGGATGGATGGATGGATGGATGGATGGATGGATGGATGGATGGATAGATAGATAGACGGACGGACGGACGGACGGACGGACGGACGGACGGACGGACAGACAGACAGACAGACAGACAGACAGACAGACAGACAGACAGACAGACAGACAGACAGACAGACAGACAGACAGACAGACAGACAGACAGACAGACAGACAGACAGACAGACAGACAGACAGACAGACAGACAGACAGACAGACAGACAGACAGACAGACGGACGGACGGACGGACGGACAGATAGATAGATAGATAGATTGTATAATTTCATCCATAGACGCTCGGAAAAGTCGAAAATTTGTCAGTTCTATTCAATGCGAGAAAGACTTGACAAACAAAACTTCGCAAGTCATGATGTTTTGTTAGCACCATGTTTTGTTTGTTTGTAGTTACTTTTATATAATAACTAGCTGTTGCCCGCGACTTCGCTCGCGTGAAATTCGCATTTCAACGAAGAATGTAGGTAGGCAACTACGGGCGAGGCCGAAGGCCGGGCTGCATCCTGGAAGACAATAAACCTTCTCGATGAAAGTAAGTAACTAAGGGCGAGGCCGAAGCCCGAGCTGCGTTCAGGACGAAGATAAACCTTTTTAAAGAAAGTAAGTAACTAAGGGCGAGGCCGAAGGCCGAGCTGTATTCTGTAAGACGATAAACGTTCTCAAAGAAAGTAACTAATTATGGGCGAGGCCGAAGGCCGAGCTGCGTTCAGCAAGACTATAAACCTTCTCGAAGAAAGTATGTAACTAATGGCGAGGCTGAAGGCCGATCTGCGTTCAGGAAGACGATAAACCATCTCGAAGAAAGGAAGTAACTAAGTGCGAGGCCGAAGGCCGAGCTCTGTTCATGTAAATATTAAAACTTCCCAAAGAAAAAGGAAGTAATATAGTGCGAAGCCGAAGGCCGAGCTGCATTCAGGTAAACAATAAACCCTCTTCCGTCCTCGGGTCTCGCCCTTAATGACTTGCTTTTTTCGATATAATATAATATCATTTACGCGAGCGAAGCTCGACCTTAGTCGCTTAATTTCTTCGAGAAGGTTTATTGTTTACCTTAACGTATTTCGGCCTTCGACATCGTTCTTAGTTTCTTTGTTTGAGAAAGTATATGGTTTTGCTATACGCAGCTCTTCCATCGGCGGCGTCGTCTTTAGTTAATTTCTTCGGGAATAATATCGTTTACTTGATCGGAGCTCGGCCTTCGGCCTCGCCCTTAGTTACTTATTTTCTTTGAGATAGTTTATTATTTATCTGAGCGTAGCTGGGTCATCGCATTGTCCTCACTTTATTTCTTACTTTCTTCAAGAACCGGGACCAAGTTCACCCGGTATTATGGGCTGATATCACGGATGTTGTAGGTGATGTAGCCAACCGAGTCAGTTTCAATAAAAAAAAAGAAGGTTTCGCACTTAGTTACTTCCTTTCTTCGAGATGGTTTATCGTCTTCCTGAACGCAGATCGGCCTTCAGCCTCGCCATTAGTTACATACTTTCTTCGAGAAGGTTTATAGTCTTGCTGAACGCAGCTCGGCCTTCGGCCTCGCCCATAATTAGTTACTTTCTTTGAGAAGGTTTGTCGTGTTTCAGTATACAGCTCGGCCTTCGGCCCTTAGTTACTTACTTTCTTCGAGATAGTTTAATAATATCAGAACGAAGCTTGGCCTTCGGCCTCGCCTTAGTTACTTAATTTCTTCAAGAAGGTTTAGCTTCTTCCTGAACGCAGTTTACTTACTTAGTTACTTACTTTCTTCGAGGTGATTTTTTATTATTTATCTATACGTAATTCGGCCTTCGGCTTCGCTTTAGTTACTTTATTTGTTTAGCTGACTTTCTTAAAGAAGATTTATGGTGTTCCAGAGTACAGTTCAGCGTCCGCCCTCGCCCTTAAAAAAAGTTACTTATTTTCATCAAGAATGTTTTTCTTCTTCCTGAACGCAGATCCGCCTTCGACCGCGCCTTCAGTTACATACTTTGTTCTTTTGAAATACGAATTTCAGGCGAGCGATGCCGTGGGCAACAGAAGTATAAATTGCATCAATGACATCGACAAAACGCCAACTTAATTTTTTTTTTATTAATAAAATAATTTGTCACCGGCCAGCTCTAAGAGGTAAAGATGACAGGTCTCCGTTGTCAACTTGATATTTTAAATTTTTTTGCATTTCATGATTCAAATATTCCTCACCGGCCAGCTGACGCCAAAAACAACTGTCAAGAAACCTTTACTTTGGACTACGTGATTTTAAATGCACAATAATTTTTATATTTATTTTGACTTTTGATATTTTTTTTTATTTATTATGTTACTCCGGGATATAAACTGTCACTATACAAAGTTTCATCAAATACAGTTCAGTGGTTTTTGCGTGATGCGCGTACAGACAAACAAACAAACAAAAATTTTAAAAACTGTTCTAACATGTTCAGTATCTCATTTTAAGCCACCCTGGTTAGTTTTTTTCCGAATACATTCAATGTACAGACTTTCTTACGTTTACGATTTTATTATATGTATAGACGATTTTATTATATGTATAGATTAACCCATACTGCCGCTCACAAGAACATTATTATTTACAACATAGATAAACGTGAATAATCTGACCACTGTGCCTATTTACATTACTTACATAATTATATCTGTTGTATAGTGTCATTATCAAAAAAATGTAATAAGTTTGTAACAAAGAAATGCAATATGTCATGTTAAAAATCTAAAGATACAAAGTGTATTTAATTATCAAAATTAGTCAGTGGGGAAACAGTAGTCAGACTAAGATAAATAAAATTTATGGTCAGCTAACACATCCTTCAGTTTTTTTTTATGGACACTGGCATGGTTGGCTACATCACCTACAACATCCGTGATGTCAGCCCATAACACCGGGTGAACTAGGTGCCATGTCAGTGCTTTCCTTCGGTTGTGCAGGCTACACTGAACTTGACGGTCCTCCTCATCCATTGGTACCACATTCGAGTCAATCAAAAGGGCTGCGAAGTTGAAGATGTCGAATTTCGTAGTCGGCGGCGCTGAATATTTTGGTCAAGCTGACGTTTCGCTCAGTGCGGTGGTACCAACCCGGCAGGGATAAACCCTACCACCTAGTAAGGTAAGAAGGGAAGGGACCTACAGTTTAACGTGGAATCCGAACCACGGTCAGCCTCCAACGGTCGAGCGGTCACCCATTCAAGTACTGACCGGCCCAGCGTTGCTGACCAATCAATAGCAAAAGTCGACTGTCTGCACCACTGAGCTATCGAGGCTGACATAAGTTAAGGAAAAACTCTTTTGACATGGAATCCACATGTAATGTCTTACGGAATCCTTAAGATTGTATCTTACCCGTGTCATTTGCAAAAATCGACCGTCATTTTTAATGTACTTTCGGCATACCACTATTCCACGAAACACTCAACATATCCCAGCAAACTAGGTGTCAGGTCAGGTGATAGATTCACTCGGCCGCCTTCCACCTACGGCAACGTCAATGAATAATATGAAGAATTAATGACGCCATAACCTTTACAAAAAAGGCATCGAAAATCAATAAATGCCTATAACTCCTAAACTACTGGTCGGATCGACTTGAAATTTGTTTCCTTCCGTAAAAAAAAATTCTCTTTCTGAAATAAAGTGTTTTTTTTTAATCGGTTCAACCGTTTCGAAAAAAAAGGAAAAAGACTTTGAGAGGGCATATCTCGGAAACTACTGATCCCAGCCTACTCATTCGCATATCGCACCTTCGGTAAGACAAGGGCATAACTTACAAAATTTCGTATAATGAGTTAAATATGCAAAAGTGCCCTAAAAACATTCATTTTTCTGGTGGTACAAAGACTCCCATTAGATTCAGATTATAAGTCGCCAGATCGGAATAGTGTCTTTGTAATTTTGGGTCATTTTAGTGAGTGTTTTGGCGCGACACAGTCTCATTGGTCAGTTGCGCCGTCGCCCCCGCGCGGAGTGGTTGTAAGTTGGAGCGTCAAAGCCGTGAAAGTAAATATGGCCTTTTATATTTAAGATTTCTGTACGGGCAATGTCACATTTAGCACACTTATGCCTATTTCTTGAGCACATATTTGGAGAGACAAAGCCATTCAAACAGTTGTGACTTTATACTTCCAACATTTTTATAATTTTATAGTCTTAAAAACAAGATGTGGCTTTGTTATTCCAATACATCCTTCCTTCCTTACCAATAATAAAATCCAACGTCTGCTTTCTGTCTGAGTGTCTGAGTGTATGTCTGTCTGTCCGCTTATAACTCGAGAACCACTGAACCGATTTTAATAAAACAAAATTCCACGGATAGCTTGATTCTTCCCATCAACTATAGGCCACTTACTATCACGCTAAATGGCTTATGAGGTTAGCAGTGAAGTGAAATATGAGAGCGGGCGGAGCCGCGGGCACAGCTAGTGTTTTATAAAATAGACATAAAAATAATGATTATACTTCTTATTGATGATGAAGTCAGTAAGCAGACCAAAGAAATGTATGAGCCCCTCAAATTGATGACATCCCAGAATCACCTGGACGGAGGCAAAAGATAAAAGTTCTGAGGTAACAAACATAAAAAATAAAAATACAGTCGAATTGAGAACCTCCTCCTTGTTTTGAAGTTGGTAATAGGTCTTGCTGGTAATAGAAAACAAATGAAAGATATTGTATTAAACGTGTTGTATACTGAAAAGTTACCACTCCCAAACCGGAAAAAAATTCGTCAACCGATTGCCTCAAACATACTTCCCAAATTCTATGAGTAATTTTATAATACCATCTTCTAATTATAATATTTAAACATTGTGGAACTAAGGTCCCTAACACTTTATAGATTATAGTTAATTTTTTCTAGTATTTATCTGTAAGCGGGTGTAGGTCGGGGGCGAACGGGTTGTCTTCACATGCCTGAAGTTACAGATACCCCTTTATGTTACCTCCAAAAGTGATAAAACTCGTGTTATGTCATCTTTTCTGTTAAGTGTTTATTGATTTTTTTTTAAGAAAGCATAGTTGCTTTCATTTTGGTTTCTTGCTTAGAGTTTTCATTTTATTTTGTTTTTCGTATAAAGAAACTGCAAAATGAAAAAAAATTTCTTCAAAAAAATATCTAAATGAAGATTGTTTGTTAATTCTATATTTTGTTTAACTTGACTATTCCATGTCCAATTTTCTATAAAAAACGTACTTATAAAATTGTAAAAACTGACTAATCATTATAGACAAAGATTTGTACAACGTTGATGTTGTCGCTAATTTTAGAATATTTTTCAGTGAATTTCCATAAGATAAAACATGTTTTTTGCAAAAAAAGAAACTTGTTTTTACTTCAAATTCATAACAAACAAATTGCCGGCGCGCACCTGCGTGCGCGCCGGCAATTTGTTTCGGGAAGTTATCAGGAGTCATCCTCATATACAATTTAAACTCTGTAAACAATTTAAACTGTAGAGTAGAATTGGTAGGGCAAAATAGTAGGTAGTCTACTCTACCGCTAACTCTATTAATGTGAACTAGGCTTTATTTATTGCTCGCATTGCTCGGTTGCTTGGCTTGTGTTTTAATTTCATTGTAAAACATTCGTTTCGTAATTTCTGGTGGTGGTCACGATACCACCTGCACCGCGGTATGATCCACGAGCTAAAGACTTAGATTGTGAAAGCGTCTTGAGAAAACAACATGAACCAAAATCGCACACCTTCCAATCAGCCCCGTTCTTCCTATAAGTGTTTGGAAGAATGCGAGCTCTCCTACACAAAGTGCGCAGAATTTCGAGCGCATTTGAAGGATGTACACAACCAATCAGCCTATTGCGCACCGCTCTAGCAGCTAGAGCGATGCGCAAAATCATTTGTTTGTTTGATTTTCTACCATCATCGTCTAGCTAGAGTCTAGCTAGACGATGGTAGAAAATCAAACAAAGAATCCATAGATTGATATTTTTCCTAAAGTAGCTTACATACTTACTACGGGCACTACGATCCCTTCTTGATAAGTAGTCTAGCTAAGATATTCTTTCCAAACTATTTGGCATCAGGGCCAACACAGGTACCAACTCCAAAAGTTTCTACAGATAAGGGTTTCAATGCGAAAGTTATATTTAAACAAATTATAATTTAGTGAGTGGTAGGTATAATATACTACATACGAGTTTACAAAGATCGATCGTTGACTAAATTTATTATAGTATTATCAAAACCTCGTGGCCGGTTGGGCAATAAAGTTATATGGCTTAGGGAAGCGAATCTGCGCGCGGCGCTTTGTCGATAGAAAGTTGGTCACGTTTTTTTAATTAGATTAATTAATAATATCCTTAAAAATGCTTAAGGTATATATCTATTTATAATAGATACTTTTTTCACATACTCAATCATACTACAAATTCGACAACACATTTTATTATATTTTATTAATGTTTTATTAATAAAATATACGGGTAAGAAACCTTACAGAGTTTTTTTTAAATATAACTTACATACTAAGTTTTCATTATGTTAAATATAACTTACTATATCTAAGCAAAAATTTAAAATATTAAGTGAAGATATACCCATTAAAAAGATAATAAATAAAAAACAAAGAACATAGGGTTCAGTCAAGTTATTAATAAAATTTGAGTTTATGCATATAAACAATTTGAATTATCAAAGTCAGCAGAACTTTTATTCACAGTAAGAAAAACATTCACTTAACTCATAAAATTATTATTACACATGCCATTTATGAAAAAATTAAATAATTGACTGCTGTTCATAAATGGCATGTGTAATAATAATTTTATGAGTTAAGTGAATGTTTTTCTTACTGTGAATAAAAGTTCTGCTGACTTTGATAATTCAAATTGTTTATATGCAAAAATATTTATTTAATAAATAACAAAAAAGTAATACTAATAACTAAAGAAATAAACCTACCTAACAAACATTAAAATAACTATCAAAAGGGGCATTTTCAAATGTTCCTAGAACACTTGCTGCATTACCCCGCTGGATGGCAAGGCTTACCCTTTGAATGAAGTAGGCCCTTGATTGCGGGACGCCAGTAGCGTCCACCAGCAGAGGCCCAAGCCTCTTCAAGAAGCTTTTGGCTTCACTGCTCCACGGACCGAGGGTTTCAACCGCAAACGCAACAAATTCGAAATCTTGAATAATATTTGAATATTTGTTGCGTTTGAGGGTCTCCGCTCCGGCCGCGGCCGCGCCAGCCGCTCTTGAAGAGGCCCGAACGTGACTTGGAGCCAATGTGTCGACACAAGTGGCGTCCCACATCAATGACCTACCCTTAGCCCATGGCACCAGGGTGATACCATCGGGCCTCTTGCCATCCAGCCGGGAATAACCGCAAGGTTCTAGGATGCACGGTATGTTTGCTGTCAGAAGCGTGGACTTTATAATAAAATTTAAATTTTGATGCCTGGAGTTTCTACCTGCACTTTTGATACATGATAGTCCGTGGTGGCCATATATGTCGACTGGTGACCCACACACACAAATATGACTTTCACAAATTTTGAGGCCTAAACGAAGTGCAACCGAAATTTTGGTGGTTTTCTGATCTAATAAAGTCCCTAGGTGACTCGATGGGTAAGCTTCAAGCCACGCTCCAGATTCTTTTTCTGAAACCGCCAAAATACGTGCACGATTAATTTCATTACAATTTTCAAGGAGAATGTTATGTTTCATTTTGACTATTGGAATATCCCACTTGGACTGGGCGACAGCTTGGCTTGGACACGGTGGTTGTTCGTCGGGACAAAGCACCTTCCAAGCAGAAACGGCTTCTTCGAAGTACGAAATCTCAAACTCACATAGTGAGGGACTTAATATCGAACCAATGAGAGCTGACGTACTATTAATTGAAGAAATGAAGGCCGGTAGACAAATATCCTCCACCTTTCTCAGACCGATTCCACCGTATTTTACGGGTAAAGTTGCTTGTTGCCAGGACGAATCAGACAATTTTGAATTCAGCAATTTTTCCAAGTTACAACGCAGAGAGTTATCAATTGAATTAATCAAATCGTTTTCCTTCCAAATCGGACTTGAGCGCAGAAAATAAGTGAGTTTCGGCATGTATATACAGTGGCGAAGCAAAAATAAAGCCATATGTGTATTAATGTCTTCCAATCGTTCACAAAATTTCGATATCGTCTCTGTTTTCTTCTCAATCAGTGGGCGTATACCTTCGGAAGTAACTGGAGCACCAAGAAGATAAAAGTTATCGTTTTCTAGAACTTGTATGTTTGGCGCTATTTCGTTGAACTTCTTAATAATTTCATCTTTTTCATCGTCCGATTTGAAAACATAAATTTCACATTTAGAAAAATTTAAATGAAGCCCGATTTCTTTGAAAGCAGTGATTATTGTATTTAAGTCTGTCAATACTGTGTCAACTTTCCCGCCCAAAGTTCCGTCGTCCAGGTACCATATATTCAGCTCTGAAGTTATTTGTTCAATAATACTATGGATTGACAGACTGAATATAGCCGGGCCCAGTGGATCTCCCTGCTGGCAACCAACGCTTGATGAAATTGGATCATTTTGATTGTAGAACAGATGAGTTGGTGAAGCATAGCATTGCTATTAATAAACTCAAATTTTATTAATAACTTGACTGAACCCTATGTTCTTTGTTTTTTATTTATTATCTTTTTAATGGGTATATCTTCACTTAATATTTTTAATTCTCTATTAATGTGACTTCTTCTTTCTCCTCTCCTCCTTTATTCTTCTTCTTTATTCTTGAAAATCTGTAACTTCAGGCATGTGAAGAAGTTACCACCTAAGAAAGCTTTATTTTCGGAAATACAAACGTAACAAAAATCACATGCGCCGCCTCAACATTAGGTTAGGGTTAATATAGAGAAGATGTCGTAAGAATAAAGCTTTTTATAAAAAAAAACCATAACCTAATTTTAACACCCTAACATTACTTAAAAAAAACAATCAAAACAAATTTTGACAAAAGGGACACGAACCCATGGTCGAGATCGAAAAAATAAAAATCCTACACTCTTATACCACTGAGCTACCAAATTACATAAACGACCAAATGAATATCGGATTCAGTTGGTTCGCTTTCGAGCCGAGTCAACCCGAGCCGTGTTTCCGAAAGGAACGTAGGAGTCGCAGGAGCCACTAGAGCTGTCAGGTGTCAAACCCGTTATTTTACTTCTAGCCATCAAGTTGGCTAACCTGAGCTCTGTGTTGCCATAATTGGTTCGTACTATTTCACTGTATGAAATGTACAATTGTTTGTATGTATGTATGTACAATGTACAAATGTACTGTACAAAAGTACGTTTGGAATAAAAAAATCGGCCAATTCAATATGTGCGTACTATATTGAATGTTGCTATATAAATCTAAAAAGTAGCTCCATCTTGACAGCTCTCATATGTTCCTGGTCAGACTTTAGTAGGCGGTGCATGTTAGTTTCGACTTCGGCAAGCGATAATTAGGTGATGTTTTGGTGATAAAAAAAAAATAACCAGGTTTAATATATAGAAGATGCGTCGCTACGCGACGCGTCTTCTATATATTAACTCTAACCTAATGTTGAGGCGGTGTATGTCGTATTTGTTACGTTTGTATTTCCGAAAATAAAGCTTTTAGGTGGTTATAAAATAAACTAGAACTTTATAAAAAAAATTGTGGGACTCGAACCCATGGTCAAAAAATACAAACCCTACACACTTACCACTGAGCTAACAAATTACATAAACGACCAAACGAATATCGACTTCTGTTGGTTCGCTCCGGGAGAAGGAGTAAGATTGCAGGAATGAAGGATTAGCAGGATTGAGAAAGGCTTTCAGGTATCGTATCACCGTAGTACTAGTGACAGCAAGTGGTGCCAACCTAGCGGAAGATATAATGCGCGGGGCGGATCTTGGCGTGTCGCCGTCGCAGCGGTTCGTCGGTGTTCTCCCTCGCACCCGCACCGTACTTGTATAGTTTATTCGCGTGGCGACGACACGCCGAGACATTATACAATGACAATGACACAGCGTTGCCAGAAGGTTACTTTTGTAACCTTTTAGGTTACTTTTAACGCTGAAAGGTTACTTCTAGGTTACACGACTCAAAAGGTTACTTTTAGGTAATTTTTCAGAATTAATTTGTATAATACATTTTTAATTTATTTTCTTACACGAAACCGATTAAACGGCGGAAATAGATTTAGGTGTGTGCCACAGACTATTATACTTTACTGTGGATTCAATGCGAGTTCTGTGGGCAGAACTCTTTTATATTTTTTTCATGTTGGCAACGCAACACTTCGCTCGTAATTCGTCTTGGTTCTGTGTCTATTCTAAAAACATGTTAAAAATACGACTTTTCCTCTCACACTAAAGGATGTGAATAACCAAATCACAAAAGCGTCTCGCTTCAATCTAATTGGCTCTTTTCGAGTTCGTTTGCTGTCGTTCGTTCGTGTCGCCTCCAGTCGTCGATCGTCGTGTCGTGTTGGTCGATGAATGAAAGAAAGTTTAGTTTTGTTTGTTTGTGTCGGTCGGGCCTACTTACATAGTGGTTTGAATTGAAAAAAAAAACGACTGAAAAACTAGGTAAGTGTACAAATAAATACGTACGAGGATAAGGATAACCGATAAACACTACTTAATACTGAAAAAAAAATGAAAGGTTACTTTTCACACTAAAAGGTTACTTTTTTTCTATTTTAGGTAACTTTTGACAAGACCCCGCTGGCAACACTGCAATGACATGTGTCAGAGGTAAAATGGAATGGGAATTTCCATTCCATTCAACATTTTTGGTTTGTTTTTGATTGCCACCATTTTTTATTTAGGTTACAGGATTATCCAGATGATGGTTACTAAGGATGTGACCATTCGCCTTGCGACGAGGGAGGACATGCCTCAAGTCATGCAAATGATACGGGTATGTGTATGTAATTTGTTATTTCAAGTTCTTCTAACTCTTCCTTTTTCCTGAGGGATTATTGGGCTTAGGAAAGAGGGATAGACGATATTGTTACAGCCTTATAGTAATATGAAATTTCAAAATTTGTTTATTTCATACTTACCTACCCATCTTACACACTTCAACATTACACGCTTTATAATCACTTATTTTTTTTATAGAAGCTTACACGGTTGACTACATACCCTACTACATCTTTGATGTCAGCCCATAACACCTTGGTGAGCTGGGTGCCGTATCAGTGCTTCCTTTCGGTCGTACTGGCTACACGGAACTCGACGGACAAGGAACTCTTTAGACATATATGTTTCAACCGACCTCCATTCCTTCATTCAGTGCGGCGGTACCGACAGGGGCGGGCTAAACTAAGAAGGTAAGGGACCTACAGTTTTACGTGGAATACGAACCACAATCAGAATCATTTAGAGTGGCCACTCGCTAGTCCCGACCTCGATTAACACCCTCCTCTACTGCCGATGGGCCCGGATATGTTCGGTGAAGCCATCGCAAGCTGAGTTCCACACCTTCCTTCAACGGTTAGGCGGTCACCCATCCAAGTACTGACCGCGCCCAGGTGTGCTTATGATCACGATCGACCGCCCCACTGAGTTACAGAGGCCGACTGTGCTGAGGCGGAGGCTGATTTGCGGGCTAAAGCTAGTTTTTAATAATGTTTTTATATCTTATGTGATAATTTTTTATTTAAATTTTTGTGACAATTTAAATTTTATTTAAATTTTGTTGTATTTGGAACATGAAGTGCCTGATGAAGTAAACTGTTTGATTTATTTCATGTTATTAAAATATCTAAAGTCGCAATACATTTCAGGACTTGGCCGCTTACGAAAATGTTCCCGACGGCCCTAAGATCACAGAAGAAGGTTTGGCGAGGCTTGTTGCTTCTCTGTTTGCACCATTTTCACGCTTCACAAATTAATTGTATGCAATGTGTAACAATATTATTATAATCCTTCCCTTAGTCTGCACATTAATACCTACTTCGCTTACTATCCAGAGTTCTTCTGTCTGTTTCTAAATAAATCCGTTTGTTTGCCTTGTTCTTAAATTCACAAAACTCTCACCAATGCACGAACCTACGTGCTACACGACTGTACTGGTTGTATACTTACCTATTTTTGTTCCTCCCAGGCCAATCATATGCATCTAATAAGGAAGCTGGTACCTAACAGCACGTTATAATGCTCACTCACTAACCACTTTTTTTATTTATTTATATTTAGGGTTTTTTGTTAATATCAGCTCCATAGTATTCATCTTCCCTATCACTTAAGGCCCAGAGTCCCTAAGGCAGGGTTTACCGGTGTGCCGCAAATTCTAAGTATCTCATTCAAATGAAAACAGCGGAAGAAAAGAGCAAGCATAATTTTTCATCTATATAAGTATATATATATATGTAAACATAAGTGGCGGGTGGCCGAGTCGTTTGGGCATCGGCTTCTCATGCGAGAGGTCCGAGATTTGAATCCGGTGGGCGTGTACCAATGATTTTTTTCTGACGAAAATATGTACGTGCATACCTACACCTGCTGCTTCACCGTTCGGAACCGGTGTAAAACTGTAGGTCCCTTCCCTCGCCCCTTACTAGGTGGTAGGCTCAAATTGTAGCCGATTGGGTTTGTACTACCGTACTGGATGTAAGATGGCCGCATAGCAGCCTCGGTTGTGTTCTCCTCTAGTCCAGTATAGCCAGCAATCCAAAAAGGGAAGTCTCCAGTATGGCACCTACCTTCTCAGATGTGATATTGGCTGGTCGGAGCATGTGCTTTGGCCCCTCCGACTCAGCCACCCATACCGGATAAAAAAAAGATCATTTTCTGACTGATTTGTTTGAACACCTCAACAAATTAAATGTGAGTTCGCAGGGAAGTAATAAGAACATTTTGACATCCTCTGATAAAATTAGAGTTTTCACTGATAAATTACACGTGCTATAGCGTACATTATGTACGAAGTTACCATAGTTTTTAGTTTTCTACATTTCACGTGCTTTCTGTATGAACACATTTTCCGAGAAGTTTTCGTAGATGAAAAGTGTGCCAGTTAATAAAAAAGGTTGAAAAAAACGTGCCCTAAGGGATAGAGAACGCTCAACAAAATCCACCAAAATTACTAAATTTCTCTGACATGGGCTCGCCAACAGTTTATGCATACTAAAAAACAAATGAGTCTGTCCACCCTAAGTGACATCTTCAATTCCCTTCTGACCTGCTCTTTCTGACCACACTCCATCAGCAAATGATACATGTTATCCTCCTGAGATGGTATTATATGTATGAAAACAATGGAGCAGTGTTCAGTAGTACTAACAAAAGGTTTTTATGGAACCTGACATGGTTGGCTACATCATCATCTACACCCGGGATGTCAACCCATTACCAAAGTTGTTGTGTCCATACAAATTCGACTACATTCGTGCAATCACCTCAGTCTCCACGTGTTCCATGATGGCAGTCAGATCACCAGGATAGCTGCCGACATCCGCAGCGGAAAATAAATAATGGAGCAGTCCTTAGTAGCATATATCTTAAAATAATATGCGGGCCGAGGGGGTTTGGGGGTCACCCTTCCAAAACCAAAAAACTTCCTTGATAAATGTATTTTTATTTTACTACAATATTAATTTATTCTTTTGCACTTTTGCACACCAACTAGACATGCAATGGTTCGACCACCTAGAAAATTTTCTAGGCTCGTTCCAGTATTGGAATTTCCTTTGATCCAAATCCTGGGAACGCCTGTGTATCTTAACCTATACCCAATATTGTGCCTCCTGTTTTATCTAACTGAATGATCGCCAGATCTGATCCGAGACGGGTTCGACACAGGCGAGCCATGGTTCTTCACCCTGGTGGCCGAGGTCAAGAGTAATAAGCGGTTAGTGGGCTACGCGATATGTCACAACGCCTTCTCCAGTTGGCTCGGCCGCTCCATGTACATCGAGGACTTCTATGTTGACCCCAATCTCAGGGGCCAGAAGCTTGGTCATGTAATATTTAAGGAGATCTGTAAGGTGAGCTCGGCTTCACCTAATGTAACACAACATGTTAAAACCCTAGTCGGAGCTCACTAAATAAACATCTACACACGATGGGTATTACGGATAGTCCACTATGCAGAGGATGCTTGGCGACGGATGAAACGGCCGAGCATGTTTTGTTGAAGTGCAGTGTGCTTGACAACCATCGAAGGGACATACTCCGTTCCCCATCTTCCGTTGCGGCGGTCTGCAGACACCCCGGTCGAATTGTGGCTTTCGTGGAAGACATAGGCTGGCTGGGGTAGCTGGAGATTATGGGGTTTTGCACGAAGGTCCCCAACCAAGCGGGATTAGTTTGCAGGCCTAGAGCCAACCCCAAACCAAACAACAACAACAACAACCCTAGTCGGAGATTCAGTTTTTTCTTTATTTTTGGCTTTGCACATATTTAACGAAAAATGAAAGAAAATTCATTAAATTAAATCTCCATAAAAGTAAATAAAATAATTTTTAAATGTTTGCATCGGCTGACCTTGTTCGCTCAACAATTAAATTAACTACTCTCACCCTCACCAGATGGCGTGCGAGCGTAGTGTGCAGCAAATAGACTGGCACGTGCTAAAAAACAACACGATTGCGATCAACTTCTACGAGCGACACGGAGCTTACGACCTCATCGAAAAAGAAGGTCGCACCGCGTACAGGATGAAACACGACCAGATTCGAGCCATTGCTGAGAGTGCTTCCTGATTTTATGTGCATGTTGATGTTTAGAGTTTATTGGGATATAGTTGAATGTCGATGTAAGGAATATAGTTGAATGTCGATTTAATCTGTATGTATTTTTCATACATGGTGGTACTTGTGACCAACTGTGTTGTCATCTCACTGACGTCTGCTGAGGGGTTAATAAAAGAATTATTTAGGTTTGTACCAAGACAAAGTGGAAATATGTACACCAGTAATTTTGCTCCGTAAATTGTATTTTACAGACATTGGATTTGTTATAAACTAATGCATGTATATTGCAACATAAGGTGTTAACAATGAAATAATAATTATCTGAAAAATGTTTGGCCAGTAACTTTTTTAAATGTGGACATTAAGGTTTTTACAGTTTTTAAGTGTAGATCACACCCTTTCGGATATACATATTAACCCTTCAGACATGGGCCCAGAGGCAGTCCGTATCGTCGCCTAAGTATCAACACCGCGGAAGTCATTTTTAAACGGAAAAAACATTTTAATGTCAGTGGATAGAGGATTCAAAGACTCGTCTTCTAATTGGTTGCTCAAATGCCTAACGACCAATCAGATGCCGTAGAGGGCTAAGAATGTACAGCGCGGAAGTCACCCGCTTCGGATTGTTTTGATGATATGATGACGATAATGGTAACACCGCGTATGTCACCAAACGTACTGAATAAAGGTGAATTTGTCATTTATTTTACTTTCATGGGATTTGGAATATTACTTTAATACCCTGTAATAATTTAAAATAAAGATGCTTGAAAAACTTGCGAAATAATAGGTTTTTTGTTGTTCCTGTAAAATGGCAAAAAATGACTTCCGCGGTGTTGATACTTACGCGACGGTATGGAACCTCAGAACATTTAGCGTCAAGGAGTCCTGTATGCAAGGGTTATGGAAAATATACCTATTTGAGTTGGTTAGAGAGAGGGGTTAGATAGATAGATAGATAGAAAATTCTTTATTGCTCCAGTATTCATGGCGGATATGCCAACAAATAATAAAAACCGGCCAAGTGCGAGTCGAACTCGCGCACCGAGGGTTCCGTATCGCCATGTCATCATTAGCACCACTCACGCCGTCTATGGCGTGTTATGAAATGCTTCATATTAGTTAAATGTCATGATTAGTTAAAATGCTTCACACTCTATTCGCTAGATGGCGCGCGCGCATACACTTTTTGGTTTCTTCTATGGGAATCCACGTGAATTTTTTGCTTTTTCTTATTTTTATTATTTGTTGATAAATTGGCCATAATAACACTTAACTGTGAAAATATCAACGGGCTGCCTATAACGGTTCAAGAGATACAGCCCTCGGACAGACGTACGGACGGACGGACAGACGGACAGACAGACGGCGTAGGCTTAAGTAGATAGATAGATAGATAGATAGAAAATTCTTTATTGCTCCACATTAAACAGTAACAAATACATTGGAAAATTTACATAAGGTGCAAAGGCGGACTTATCCCTTACAGAGAGTTCTTACAGTCAACCTTTGGATGTTTGAGATTCGATAATATAGTGGAATGTAAGTAGGTAGTAGCAAAAGAGTTGCGTGACAATTGAAGATAAAAATAATAATAAGAATACTTATTAATACATACATATAAGTCAGGGCAAGAGGTGGTGTGGTCGGCGCGCCGGCAAGTAGTGCGAGGCCAGTTAGCTTATATCATACTAGGTGTGAGGTCGCATGACTCAGTGTAAATAATCAGCCTCAGTAGAAAGCCTCATATTTGGGTAGATTTATTTCATCCTACTATGGACTAAAATGTAAGTAAAAATTGTTGTTCAAAAAGTGCAGCCGTTCCATGGCCCCTCCAGCCTGCTGTCCGTACCAGTGGTTCTACCATGGATCCAATAGCGTTGAAGTACTTACCTTCACTTACGCCAACGACACCACCGAAAACGAGTTTGAATAACACCAACAACAAAGCCTGTTCGTTCTGAATTTTTAACTCAACTGTACCCACTCGCATATCTGCGGCCTTGCCACTGTGTTGTCACCGACGTCTGCTGAGGGGTTAATAAAATAATTATTTAGGTTTGTACCAAGACAAAGTGGAAATATTTGTACACCAGTAATTTTGCTCCGTAAATTGTATTTTACAGACAACATTGGATTTGTTATATACCTATAACCTAATGCATGCATATTGCTACATAAGGTGTTAATAAGATTTTATATGTACATAATAATAATAAAGACATTTTTATAAATAACAGCATTTTCAATCATTCAATTTCCTGTTGCCCACTCGAAGCTAATTTTATTATTCAAAATATTCTGTGAAATTTTCAACCGGCTAGCTATTACGGTTCCAAAGATACAGCACTAGGACAGACAGACAGTGGGCGTAGGCTTAGTAATAGGCTTCCTTACGGGGTACCTATGGAAACCTAAATAAAAAGGGTATAACTAATATACAGTTTCACCGCCGTCCCCTTTCCACCTCCGTACAACGCGCACTGGGCAGAGATTGCATCCCTACACGCTGGACTTATTGCGGATGCGTACCAATCTGTTCTGCAGATCCTTCCTCCACAGAACCGGTAAACACTGGAACACTCTCTCTGCCCACATATTTCCCCCCAAGTACAGTCTCGGGTCCTTCAAGAGAGCCGTGAATGGACACCTGTCAGGCCGGCATGGCATTCGTAGCCCCCGCATGCGACCGAATCTCAATGGGCGTCGCTAGACAGACACCTTATGGGGTGGCTCGGCATCACATGTCGCCCTTACTATAAAAAAAAAATTTAAACACAAGGCAAAGAGAGCCGTGAATGGGCACCTGTCAGGCCGGCATGGCATTCGTAGCCCCCGCATGCGACCGAATCTCAATGGGCGTCGCTAGACTAGACAGACACAAGGGTGGCTCGGCATCACATGTCGCCTTTACTATAAAAAAAAAATTTAAACACAAGGCAATGGATACGCACACCACATTAAACACAGAACACATCCATCCATCCGTCTATAAGTTACTCTATGCATCCGTCTGTCGCATGTCGCCCGCTAACAAAGAATATAATACTACCCTCTAAATTTGCTAATTTACATTTTTGACTGTTGGTTGGGCAAGTTATATTTTTCTCTTATTTGAAAGAGTGTATGCCACAGGTAGGCAGATAAGTAGCCTGTAAATTTGTGTAGAGACATCTAGCGTTGTTTATGTGAACTAATAATGAATCTTGGCAGTTGACTTACTGCCTTGCCTTACTGACTTGCCTTAAGCCTTCACCTTGTTGCCAATAGCTGGCGCTACTTACCTGAAGACCTCGGTGCCACACACAAGCCTACACGAATAGGTAGCAATTCTGATAGCAAGACCGATGAAAACGAAGGTTGCTTTCCTTAGTGTTATCCATTAGTTTAAGGGAAAAATCTAAGCGTAAGCAGATATTACTACCGATACTACTAACATTAGTTGAAAGGACACAAGTCAAAAGATTGAAATCGTCGAAAATTAGAGTCGCGATATTATGGTTATCCATGAACCCACTCCTTTCTTATTTGTAGGCGAGCTTGAAAATGCGATTTCAAAAATAGAGATTCAAATTAAACCCACTTTCACAAACGCAAAACTACTTTTCACCTTTTTTTAGAAATAAAGAGTACGGAACAAAGAAAACAATAGTGAACATTATTCAAAATTAAGTCTTTGTGCCATGACGTCTCGGCCATGACTTAATTAAAATAATTTTAATTATTATTAAGTATTATTATTCTTTATTTCACATTTTCAAAATTTTCTATTAATTTTACATATATTATACAAGTATTAAAAATACAAAGTAATAAAAATACACAAAATTAATAAAAAAATTCAAAACGGTAATACCGCCGCGCCGGCGCCGGCGGCGGGAGACAAGCCTCCAAGCACGCCGGCGGGTGCAGGCCGTGGCTACGGAGTTCTCCGAGACGACGCGAGGCAAGCTACGAGCGATAGGTGGTGGTACTAGACACGTAGGCCACCACCACCCCCATCTCGGAGAGCTCCGTATCCACCGGACTGCACGGCGACGTCGTCGTCGCGCAGGTCTTTGAAGTCTTAATCTTCGCGCGCGCGTCGCCTCATGGTCGCACGCACCACCGGTAGCGGGGGCACTAGACGGGACGTGAGGTCCCGATGACCCCAAGTTAATTAATTATTGATTATGTAATTATTACATCAAGGTGTCAGACAGACGGGAATACACTGTAGGTCCCTTCTCTTCTTACTTACCTTACTAGGTGGTAGGGTTTAACGCCAGCCCCAGTCTTGCCCGAAGGCGCGGGCGGTGTGGCCTGATCGTTGTTCTGTGGTTTAACCCGCCCGGGTTGTAGGTACCACTGCACTGAATGAAAGGTCGGTCGAAACGGCTATGTAAATAGTTCGTGCTTTCCGTCCAGTTCAGTGTAGCCGGCACGACCGAAGGGAAGCACTGACATGTCATGTAGTTCACCAAGGTGTTAGATAATGGGCTGACATCACGAATGTATGTAGTATAGGTATGTAGCCAACTGTGTCAGTTTCCATAAAATAAAGTCGGTTTACGGCCGATAGTTTTACGTGATAACGTCATAAAGTGGTAAGTTTCAATTTCTGCTGCCCTGGTACTTTAGAACCAGAGAGAGTGTACAAGCCGACGATTGGGCCGATTGTGCCTCTCTATCGCTTGTTACGCGCTCTCGCTTGCACACACAGACACAGGCTCAGATGGAACGTGACACTTTTTCGTGCGTGCAGCCGGTGTTCATCAATTTATAAGACGTGACGTTATCACGTCAAAAACTTCTGCGTCTGCCTAGCTAAGCCTTTCTGAAACTTCCAGGCACCGGTGAAAGTATTTATTATATACGTAGGGTTCCGTAGATCTGCTATCAGGGTTTCTCAAACTTTTTTTTTTCAGGTACCTACCACTAAAACCAATATGTTTGGCGGCGTACCACCTTTACCTACAAGAAGCTAAATAATATTTATCTTCTAAATCTACATTCTTAAATTCTCTTTGGAGGTTAGCATCGCACCTAAGTTCAATTAATGATTCTATTTCCTCGGATGTAAGTGATGATCACGGATCTAAAAATTGATTTCTTATCGAATTTCGTTCTGAAAAATCTTCTTTCAAATACTTTTCGGAACTCACTATGAGCATTTGACAATGGATTTTATATTGCTAAGAACATCAGAATTCAAATTATATGTATGTTAATCAACAAAACTTTCTAAATTAGGATTATGGCACTTGCCGCTTATTAAATTTTGTAGAGCATAATGTTTCATTTTTTCGCGTACCACCTCGAAGCAGTCCGCGTACGTCTGGTGGTACGCGCACCATAGATTGAGAACCGCTGTGCTATGCCATTCCCGTAAAAAAACATGTCTGTCGCAATAAAAACTACCTGTGGCGCCATCTATTATTTAGTAGCGTGAATTTATACTAATTGATTCTTGGGACGTTCCTTGTATGGGAACCCCTTATTTTTTACTTTTTGCTTTTTAGGGTTCCGTATCCGGTACGGGACCCTATTACTTAATTTTAATTTAGTAATTTATATGTATTAAACATGTATGGCTTATATTTTACTAGCATGTAATTATATGTATGTATTAATAAGTATTCTTATTATTAAATTTATCTCCAATTGTCACGCAACTCTTTTGCTACTACCTACTTACATTCCACTATATTATCGAATCTCAAACATCCAAAGGTTGACTGTAAGAAATCTCTGTAAGGGATAAGTCCGCCTTTGCACCTTATGTAAATTTTCCAATGTATTTGTTACTGTTTAATGTGGAGCAATAAAGAATTTTCTATCTATCTATCTATCTATCTACTTAAGCCTACGCCGTCTGTCTGTCCGTCTGTCCGTCCGTCCGTCCGTCTGTCCGAGGGCTGTATCTCTTGAACCGTTATAGGCAGCCCGTTGATATTTTCACAGTTAAGTGTTATTATGGCCGATTTAACAACAAATAATAAAAATAAGAAAAAGCAAAAAATTCACGTGGATTCCCATAGAAGAAACCAAAAAGTGTATGCGCGCGCGCCATCTAGCGAATAGAGTGTGAAGCATTTTAACTAATCATGACATTTAACTAATATGAAGCATTTCATAACACGCCATAGACGGCGTGAGTGGTGCTAATGATGACATGGCGATACGGAACCCTCGGTGCGCGAGTTCGACTCGCACTTGGCCGGTTTTTATTATTTGTTGGCATATCCGCCATGAATACACATATTCTGTGAAAATTTCAACCGGCTACCTATTACGGTTACAAAATACAGCCTTAGGACGGACGGACGGATAGACGGACAGGCGGCGCGTAGGCTCGCTTAGTAAAAGGCTTCCGTATGGACAGGACACGGAACCCTAAAAAGGAAACTCCCCGTTTAGGAAATTGATGACCGAAAAACAAAATGAATCGCGGACCGCGGTTGTGCCTAGAAGCATTATTTACGAAAATGTATGGAATAAGGACGATATTCCGATATTATGCAAAGCGGTGGCTGTTTAGGAGAGCTGCTTGTGGATATTGGATTGGGTTCATTTACGAGAATCTCGTATAACAGGACAACACAAGGAACATCACCAAATTAAAATTAATGAATTTATTATATTTTTATATTATAAGAAAATATACATATCACTTTTTAGTGCTTCTATTATTTATTGAAAAAGAACACATGTTTTTTTATACACATTTTATATATTTCGGCGAATGCCGTCTTCAGTAATTATCTATCTATTATGAATAAAATATTGTTTATTTACAAAAGTTTACTTTTGTTTAGTTTAGTTTTTAGTTTAAGTTTGTTGTTACCACGACAAACTTTTGTAAATAAACAATATTTTATTCATAATAGATAGATAATTACTGAAGACGGCATTCGCCGAAATATATAAAATGTGTATAAAAAACATGTGTTCTTTTTCAATAAACAAATTAAAATTACAAATTTAAGAATCCCCGACCCTTAAAAAGTAAAAAAAAACCCGGACTATAAAAAAGTCAAAAATAATTACCGTTTACTTACTTAAAGGAGTCGTTGGACCGCTAAGTAAATTCCCGCGCAGCTCTGCGTTTTTATATTTTATTTACTTAGTGGTCCCCCGACTCCTTTAAGTAAGTAAACAGAAATTATTTTTGACTTTTTTATAGTCGGGGGTTTTTGAAATTTGTAATTTTACTTTTATTTCAAGCTTTTTTAAAAAAACCGCATGGAAGTCGGTCCACTTTTTAAGATAATATTTTTTTTTCTTACTTAATTACTTGATTACAAACATAAGCTAAGAACCATCCCGATTAAACAAGCTTCCTAATAAAAAAAACCGCATCCAAATCGGTCCATCCGTTTGACAGCTACGATGCCACAGACAGACACACAGACACACACCCTCACTCACACACACACACACACGTCAAACTTATAACACCCCTCGTGTTCGTGGTCGTCGAACCAGCGTCGGTGGTTAAAAATACCTACTAGTAAGCTAAAATGTGTCCCTATCTGTATCAATAAAAAAAAAATTAAAACTAATAAAAGAATATGCAATACAATTTCAAACAACACACATATAATAAAAAGTTAAATTACAAATTTAAAAAACCCCCGACCCTTAAAAAGTCAAAAATAATTTTCGTTTACTCACTTAAAGGAGTCGGTAGACCGCTAAGTAAATTCCCGCGCAGCTCGGAGTTATTATATTTTATTTACTTAGCGGTCCCCCGACTCCTTTAAGTGAGTAAACGAAAATTATTTTTGACTTTTTAAGGGTCGGGGGTTTTTTAAATTTGTAATTTAACTTTTATTTAAAGCTTTTTTAAAAAAACCGCATGAAAATCGGTCCACTTTTTAACATAATTAATTTTTTTATTACTTAATTACTTGATTACTTGATTACAAACATAGCTAAGAACCATCCCGATTAAACAAGCTTCCTAATAAAAAAAACCGCATCCAAATCGGTCCGTCCGTTTGGGAGCTACGATGCCACAGACAGACACACACACACACACACACACACACACACACACACACGTCAAACTTATAACACCCCTCCGTTTTTTTCGTCGGGGGTTAAAAAACATACTCTTAAGGTACCTAATAAAAGAAGTAAGAATAATTAAAAAAGTAATAATATGTTAACTTAAGCAGAAAATTACAAATTTAAAAAACCCCCGACTCTTAAAAAGTCAAAAATAATTTCCGTTTACTTACTTAAAGGAGTCGGTAGACCGCTAAGTGAATTCCCGCGCAACTTTTGAGTCTTTATATTTAATTTACTTAGCGGTCCCCCGACTCCTTTAAGTAAGTAAACGGAAATTATTTTTGACTTTTTAAGAGTCGGGGGTTTTTTAAATTTGTAATTTAACTTTTATTTCAAGCTTTTTAACCCCCGACGAAAAAAACGGAGGGGTGTTATAAGTTTGACGTGTGTGTGTGTGTGTGTGTGTGTGTGTGTGTGTGTCTGTCTGTGGCATCGTAGCTCCCAAACGGATGGACCGATTTGGATGCGGTTTTTTTTATTAGGAAGCCTGTTTAATCGGGATGGTTCTTAGCTATGTTTGTAATCAAGTAATTAAGTAATTAAGTAATAAAAAAAATTATTATCTTCAAAAGTGGACCGATTTGCATGCGGTTTTTTTTAAAAAGCTTGAAATAAAAGTTAAATTACAAATTTAAAAAACCCCCGACTCTTAAAAAGTCAAAAATAATTTCCGTTTACTTACTTAAAGGAGTCGGGGGACCGCTAAGTAAATTAAATATAAAGACTCAAAAGTTGCGCGGGAATTTACTTAGCGGTCTACCGACTCCTTTAAGTAAGTAAACGGAAATTATTTTTGACTTTTTAAGAGTCGGGGGTTTTTTAAATTTGTAATTTAACTTTTATTTCAAGCTTTTTAAAAAAAACCGCATGCAAATCGGTCCACTTTTGAAGATAATTATTTTTTTTATTACTTAATTACTTTATTACTTGATTAAAAACATAGCTAAGAACCATCCCGATTAAACAAGCTTCCTAATAAAAAAAACCGCATCCAAATCGGTCCATCCGTTTGGGAGCTACGATGCCACAGACAGACACACACACACACACACACACACACACACACACACGTCAAACTTATAACACCCCTCCGTTTTTTTCGTCGGGGGTTAAAAAGAGCATGGACTCTGTGTCTATGGAAAAATAAAGCTATTCATAATAAAAAAAAAAACCCCAACCCAACCCAACCCAACCCAACCCAACCTAACCTAACTAACCTAACCACAGAGCATGCCCTAAGCGATGATATTTGAAACCCAAAAACTACACGCAGTGCTGCTAGCGCTTCGTATCTGTGTGTGTGTGTGTGTGTGCTAGTATCGACACTACACACAAAGAGGAGCAAGTTAGGCACACGCACAAAACAAATGCACACGCACAACGCACATATGTAAGTCATAGGCCACGCCCACAGGCTTCAACGGCGTTGTAGAGAAATCGCGCTCAGGGCGCCTCTAGGAGGGGCGGGCGCGCGCATTTGATGCTCTGTGAACCTAACCTAACCTAACCTAACCTAACCTAACCTAACCTAACCCAACCTAACTAACCTAACCTAACCTAACCTAACCTAACCTATATAATATTTTTATATTTGATATTTTAATTTGTTACTTTAGTTAGACCTCAGATCAGGACCTGAGAGTTAGACATAATGTCAAGCTTATCTCTTTTTCTGTCTAAATTTTAGTTTAAATTTTTTAAGCTGCTTGTGTTTTTGTGTTAAAATAATAAAAAATATATAAAATGTAATACTTTTTTTTTTATTTTGTTGAGTTCATTTTCAATGGTCAATGAAGGTCGTGTAATGCACGAGATCTGTGATTTTTTTATAGAGCTCGCGTTATGTGCCTCCAACCCACCTTGATATTTGACGCCCATTGAATACACATTCGGTCGCATGAGTGGATTACGATTGCCATGCTGACCTGATAGGTGATTTGTATTGATTTAAGTATTCTATTGATTCTTTTTATACGAGTAAAAAGATAAAAACCTACCTTCCTAATCCTATATATTTTTTGTTTCTTCTAAGTATAGGTATGGTGTACATAACCTCTCTGAAATTCTGAATACCATCTAGTTCGGTAAATAACTTTACTAAATACATAAACCCTACAATTTCTTGTTTCAGAATTATTTATGCGAAGAAATACAGCCGTTCGGGCGTTCATACAAAATTTCACAACGTTTTGTGGAAATGGAATAGAAATGAGTCTTTACATAGATAATACCTTTTATATAAATATATATATATATATATATATATATATATTTATATATAGGTATGCCTTATACTCAACGGCAAGTTTCATTCTAACCCTAAAGTGGACAAACCACAACGCTTACAACCATAGGTATACTGAATCAACTCTGACCGTTTTTTTATGCAAACCAACATGTGTGCCTGTGCCGAGAGACCAATGGTGCAGTCAATAGAGCCAAAATCATATCGCCTCGCAAAACCACTCGCAGTAAGGTGCCATGCCAGCAAATTAATTAAGATAAATCATTATTATAAGCAAATATGTTTTCTACATACAAAATTTCATATGCAATAATAATTATAGTTAATCTGTTTAACCCCCGACGGAAAAAACGGAGGGGTGTGTGTGTGTGTGTCTGCCTGTGGCATCGTAGCTCCCAAACGGATGGACCGATTTGGATGCCGTTTTTTTATTAGGAAGCTTGTTTAATCTGGATGGTTCTTAGCTATGTTTCTAATCAAGTAAATAAGTAATAAAAAAAAAATTTGTTATCTTAAATAGGGGACCGATTTGCATACGTTTTTTTTTAAAGCGTGAAATAAAAGTTTAATTACAAATTTAAAAAACCCCCGACCATTAAAAAGTAAAAATAATATCCGTTGACTTACTTAAAGGAGTCGGGGGACCGCTAAGTAAATGAAATATAAAAACTCAGAGCTGCGTGGGAATTTACTTAGCGGTCCACCGACTCCTTTAAGTAAGTCAACGGATATTATTTTTTACTTATTAAGGGTCGGGGTTTTTATAAGGTAGGCATCTATAATATTTATATTCCGCGCAACTTTAATTCACTGGGCTGTAATTATTCTGAAATCTAATATTCGATTTCGAATTACCCCGGTGTTGTAAACCCGACAACGTAACGACTCGATTTATCGGATTTAGGTACAAAATATAGCAAATTTATTCAGCAGTATCGAATTTCACGACACATTGAGCTCCGAATTATTGGTAGGAGTTTCGAGATAGCACACATCTACTACATACGTACATACATCATTGTTTATTGATGTGTTTTATGTGCCTATGTGTCGGGGACTCTACACGAAGATTTCGAAGTGATTTGAATTTGATCTCGGCTGAGATAAGGTGAGCGAGACCACAAGCCGAGACGTTTTGCCTTCTGCAAATTCAAATAAAACATGATCTAACCATGGCCGACGCGACGTGGAAATTGTCATGCCTTTAAAAGAATTTTTGGAAGTGGGTCCTCTTCTCCCAAAAGCGTTCATTGAATAGGGTCTGGCATAGGCCACCCCGGGGCGCGTGTTTTGTGTCGTAAAACAAAATTACATTTGATTGTCCCGGGGACGAGGCGTGTGGACTCACCACCGGCGTACGATGAAAAGGGCTTCGGTTTGTGTACTTATGATGAGTTCGTCGTGAGGGGCGAGGGAAATTTGTATTGGGGAACTCACATCGTTACAGCCATTTACCGAATGTGCCTGATTTCAGCGGAATCCCAATATCGCTCGACGCTTCTGCGCTTTTCGAACGAAAACATTCTTGCCGCACCTCGCGAGAGTTAAATTGGAGTGAAATGAGAAAAGGAAATAAGTCATTTTCCGCTGCCGACGATTGCACCTACGGCACGCCTGTAGGTACTCTTTCTTTTATCGTTCTGACATTTATTTATACCTAGATGAGACCCTCGTCTCCGTCGGAATAAATAGCGATATTTATCCCAAACTAATATCTATTTCCCCTTTTCCTTTTCACATGCTCCAGGATAAGAATTATTTTTCCATAGTAACTTTCCTGCAACATGGGCAGTAGAATAAAGTTATTATTGTTCACTCTCTTCCATGACCTCTAACTTTTATCTGGTCTTTCCACTCGTCTGGTCGGCGCGGCGTGCACTACGCAGACACATTCTACTCTACTATAATTTATCATTCCGATTGTTAATAATTATCAAACTTGAACTTATGGCATTTCCACCACGAATTCGAGAACGACTCGTGAGTCAGGTTGCCGGGAACAAACCTGTAAAAAAAGAAACCGGCCAAGTGCGAGCCGCGATCACGTAATTGGTCGGTAATGTTTTGTTTTACTTTATAGCTTGCACTATAATCCCACCAAGTTTGATGCTTGTGTGTATTATACCGATTTTACGACAGATCAAAAACAAAAAAACACTTTTTTGTATGTACGACGTTAGCTAGACCTACTTAAAATAAAATAACTTTTTTTGAACGTTTTGTTTTGACGTGATAACGTCACGTCTTATAAATTGATGAACACCGGCTGCACGCACGAAAAAGTGTCACGTTCCATCTGAGTCTGTGTGTGCAAGCGAGAGCGCGTAACAAGCGATAGAGAGGCACAATCGGCCCAAGCGTCGGCTTGTACACATTTATCTCTTTGGTTCTAAAGTACCAGAGCAGCACAAATTGAAAGGAGGTTACTCGTACCATAATATATTAAGCGCATCTGGCCGGTCGGAAAAGATTTCAAGTTTAGAATATTCATGAAACAAGGGTCCAAATATGTATCACAATATCGATTTATGACGTTATCACGTAAAACTTTCGTCCGTAAACCGACTTTATTTTTTTATTATTTGTAACGATATCCGCCATAATAACACATATTATGTGAATATTTCAACCTGCTACCTATTACGGTTTAAAAGATTGTTAACGGTAGGACAGACGCACGGACGGACAGACGGTATAGGCTTAGTAATAGGGTCCCGTACGGTACGGAACCCTAACAACAGTCTTTGATTTAGTTTATTTAGCGGTAGGAAGCAGGTAGGTCACTTCTATCAACCGACGAGTTTTAGCTCTATGCCAACCTAAGAACGTACCTAGCTCAATAACTGCACAAAATGTTGGAATGCCAGCCCAGACGGCACCGGTGAATGCCGTGAAAGGTGTCGGCTGTAAGTTTTAATGAGTTTTTGTGTCTTGTTTGTTTTCTAAATTCGCCCGCGAAAATTCCTCGCTTTCATTATGGAGGCGAGTGAACTGACAAGACAATGCCAAGGTTCATTTAACGGACAGCTTTGTTCGTGCCAAATGATATGGAAGGATTTTTATAAACTTTACGTAGTAGGTATACCTGCCCTGCCCACTTAGGTACACTGAAAAGTAAGGAATGGTAGGTAGGTTGTGCGCGTATTGAGCCCCTCTAGCCCTAGCATAGACCCATATTGGAGATTAATAGGTATTGAAGATAGATTATAATAATATTGTGCGCTTAATGTGCATATACATTAAAGCATTTTCTACATTTAGAAGAAAATAAAAATATAAAGCTAATAGGGTTTAGGAATGTTACGTTTATGTGCTTCAAATTTAGCTGCACGAGTATATAAAGAACATTATTGTTATGATATTTCGGCTTAACAGTAGGTAACTCAAAATGCAAGTAAGTGCCTCGCCGTCGTTAGGTAGACTGCCCCGTATATTTAGTAATCTGTGCCCGTACCCTTGCCAATTCTTTGAGCTAAACTTTATTGCAGCTCGTGCGATGTTCACTAACTACATAAGCTGACCAAAAATTCGACTTCTGCGCAGCGGACTAAACATCGTGCGAGCGAGCAATAAAGTTCCTGTAGCCGCACAAGCGCGTCTGTGTATATGGTATTTACATAAAGGGTTGTCATTTTGGAAGTTTATGTAATGCATGGACAACGTACTCATGCACATATGTGTTAATGTATATAAATGAGAGCGCTTGAAGTTTTTTAACGTTATTTTATTCACACTTTTTAATTTTCATAAATAACAATAATTTCGCAACAACTGTGATTGCAGGAAACTTTACATCAGGTACGAACATTAAAATATTCATCTATTGAAAAGATAATAACATATCAAAAAAATAATACTCTTAGGAGGTAATATAACAATAATCATCAACATTCGAATAATAGTTTATGAAACTAATTTGTTATGACACAGAACTCACAATAAATAGGTACCTAGCTTAGTTACATAACACGCTTGAAATCAGCTTATTGTACATCACACAGACTGAAAAAAAGTGCACTTACGACAAGACGTATGCAGTAAGCCATCGATATATAGACACTACGGGGTAGACGGGTGCTCAAATGGAGGCCGCGTACAAGCAAAAGTAGCGCGGGACGCCCCCCGGCTAGGGGACAGACGACCTAATGAAAGTAGCGCCGGGAATGATGGGTGAGAACAGCGGAAGACCGCGTGTGGTGGCTTGCCTTGGGAGAGGGCTGTGTCCAGCAGTTGACCGATACAAACTGATGGTGATGATGATCATGATAGGCACTATGTGAACATTTTATTTTTACATTTCTTTTCGCATTTTATTTAAAAACATTTACACAATTATTCGTATTTTCTATATTTGTTAAGATTCATTAAACACTAGCTGTGCCCGCGGCTCCGCCCGCTTGTATATTTGAATTCTCTGCTAACCTCATAAGCCATTTAGCGTGATAGTTAGTAGCCAATAGTTGATGGGAAGAATCAAGCTATCCGTAGAATTTTTTTTTATTAAAATCGGTTCAGTGTTCTCGATTTATAAGCGGACAGACACATACATACATACAGACAGACAGAAAGCAGACGTTGGATTTTATTAAAAGTAAGGATATATTGGCGGCACTTCTTCGGCTTTTCTTCTTTTCCGGTCTTCTTGCTTTTCTATACTTTAGATAAATTAAAAAAATATTGCAGCACTATGTGATGTCTTCTTACACATTTATATATATTTTATTTTCCTTATTAATGAAGAAAACCATTCTAAAAATATAAATTTATAATAATTTATACGTAAGTTATTCACAGTAGATTCCATTTGGCCATGACACTCGCGTTCCGCGGCGTGTCTTTCTACCGCCATGGCAGATTTAATTTCTTCTCCACATCTTGCCTGAGTAGAGAAGCATGAGTTGCTCTTTTTTATGTTTTTTTTTTTTATGGAAACTGACACGATTGTCTACATCACCTACGACATCCGTGATGTCAGTCCATAACACCGGGTGAACTATCTGCCATGTCAGTGCTTCCCTTCATTTCATGTCGGCTACGCTGAACTGGACGGAAAACACGAACTATTTACATAGCCGTACCAGCGCACTTAGCGAAACGTCGGTCGAAACCATGAAATGAAGGGAAGCACTGGCATGGCACCTAGTTCACCCGGTGTTATGGGCTGACATCGCGGATGTTGTAACTTGTAGGTGATGTAGCCAACCGTGTCAGTTTCCATAAAAAAAGCCGTTTCATTCAGTGCGGTTGTATGAACCCGTGCGGGATAAACCCTACCACCTAGTAAGGTAAGAAGGGAAGGGACCTGCAGTTTTACGTGGAATCCGAACCACGGTCAGCCTCCAACGGTCGAGCGGTCACCGATCCAAGTACTGACCGCGCTCAGGGTTGCTTAACAACAGTCGACCGACCGCACCACTGAGCTACCGAGACTGACAATAATATCTGGATCTGTAATATCAGTGAAAGTAATTCAGAAAATTCAATACTAGACGTCCTACTTTGCCAATTTGTGTCACTCTCTAACTCACTCGGCGAACCTAAAAATAATAATACTCGTAGACGGTGCATCAACTCAACTCACAGGTGAAGTCATTATAAATGATATGGCATAAAGTAGAAACTAAACAATATATATATAAGGACCTTATAAGGTCTTTATAAGGTCTTTCAATAGTATGTAATAAGGTCTTTCAATAGTATGTAACGATACGCTAAGGGGTGTGTGTTTATCAGATACTGATCACGTTCGGTTCCCATACCACTTTTTATTTACGATATAAAAAAAAACATACTTATTGAACGGAACGTGATCAGCAGGGCTATCACGAGATTCGCTACGCCGCCGGCTACGCCGAGGTGTAGCGTGCGTAGAGAACGTAAGCCGCTGCGCGGAAGCGAGTTCGCAAATCTATTGCATTCGCTTCCGCGCAGACGCTTACGCTCTCTACGCACGCTACACCTCGGCGTAGCCGGCGTAGCGAAACTCGTAATAGCCCTACAGTATCTGATACACATACATACACCCCTTAGCGTATCGTTACCTACTAATGAAAGATCTCTATCTCCGTCGCTCTAGTGGACTATAGTATCATAGAGTTATAATACACATATGTCTATGATCTTTATCAATGTCCGTGTTACATAAAAACCTGCCTTCTGATATTAACTGCATGGATACTGCCCAATAAAAATGCATCTACTCAATGCCCAATGGCTATGCTTGGGTGGGCTGAAGTAACATTTTTATACACTGTATAAAATATTGTGCACTAGTGTTCTTTTGAAATGATTTCTTTTCGCATCAATATAGTTGATTTGTATAGTATCAGCGAATATTGATCTAGCTAGGCAGTTCACATCTCCGTGGCCTGAAGCTTGTGCATCCGGGTGTAGTGTCCGTTCAGAGCCATCAGCTCCTCGTGACTGCCGCGCTCCACGATCTTACCTGTTACAAAACAACATTATTAAGTATACATTTTATTTTAGGAGAGGAAAACAGTATACATAAATAAATAATAAGCGACAATGCATAAATAAACAATGCCTGCTTCCTTAATATTTCTCACAGAGTACAATCCGAGAAAAGAAATTTCACTTCGACTAGAATACAGATTTAACTAAAGAATTTAACATTTACACTTAAGCCAAAACAAGTAACACAGAGAAATCTTTTGTAAAATTTTTAAATTTCTTAGCCTTCTCATAAACTTCCAATTTACAATAAAAAAAAATAAAAAAAAATCTATTTACATAATAATTTCAAAACTATTTAAAATGTTACGTTTTAACTGCTGAATAATTACAATTGAACAGCGGATGTGTGCTCATAGGTATTTGTGTAAAATAATTTCTAACTCAATATCCGGCGTCCGACTTATGAAGATATATATATTTTTTTTTATGGAAACTGACACGGTTGGCTACATCACCTACAACATCCGTGATGTAAGCCCATAACACCGGGTGAACTTGGTGCCACGTCAGTGCTTCCCTTCGATCGTGCCGGCTACACTGAACTGGACGGAAAACAAAAACTATTTACATAGCCGTTTCGACCGACCTTTCATTCAGTACGGTGGTACCAACCCGGGCGGGCTAAACCCTACCACCTAGTAATATAAGAAGGGAGTCATATCTCTTAGTCGCCTTTTACGACATACACGGGGAGAGATGCAGTGGGGCTATTCTTTTAAAGTACCGGCCCCACACGGTACAGATATTTCAGATTTAAATTTTTGCAGAATCCATTAGCCGCTTAGGTTAGTTTGGTTAGACGGAAGTGACTTAGGCCCAATTGCGCCAACACGAATTTAGAGTTAAGTAGCGAGTTATGGATTTAAACGCGGTTCCCACAGTCAACGGGTACTAGCTTAACGAGTTAAACTGGTTTATATCGTTAAATTCGTGTTGGTGCAAGTGGGCCTTAGTGATTAGTGAAATAATTATGTATAAACTTGACGCAAGCCATTCTTTTTTGTTTTAACTGGGTAATCTATTAATTATTATAGTCCAGTCAACAGAAAGGGGGCACCCCTTTCTGTTTTATTTTATTTGTTTATGGAAATGATGACAATTTTTTTTTATGGATACTGACACGGTTGGCTACATCACCTACAACATCCGTGATGTCAGCCCATAACACCGGGTGAACTAGGTGCCATGTCAGTGCTTCCCTTCATTTCGCGCCGGCTACACTTGAACTAGACGGAAAACACGAACTATATACATAACCGTTTCGACCGATTTCGCTCAGTGCACTGGTAGCAACCCGGCCGGGATAAACCCTACCACCTAGTAAGGTAAGAAGGGAAGGGACCTACAGTTTAACGTGGAATCCGAACCACGGTCAGCCTCCAACGGTCGAGCGGATGAGATATTAGTCCGGAGTGCAAAATGTGTACGCACTGAATGACTAGTAGTAGGTACTGACACTATTATTATGTACATCTTGCATAGCTCAGGTCCAGATAAATCTTGGGAGGAGCACTCAGTGAAAAATAACTTGCTTTGAAGCAAGTCGAGGACGATCCATATCTCTGACGCAATTGGTTGTACGTACATAATCTAGTTTTACAATTTGTTTGACTTGGAGTCGACCGTAAATTCCGAAGACATAAAGCATAATAATTGACTGGTATGAAAAAATATAAAGCTAAAGCTGATTAGGCAGATAATGTTAATCTTATTAAATAATATCTGTGTCCTCGGCTCTTCTCACGTTAAAGTTGGAATTGAATATTACTGAATGAAAGGTCGGTCGAAACGGCTATGTAAATAGTTTGTGTTTTCCGTCCAGTTCAGTGTGGCCGGCACGACCGAAGGGAAGCACCGACGTGGCACCAAGTTGACCTGGTGTTATGGGCTGATATCACGGATGTTGTAGGTGATGTAGCCAACCGTGTCAATTTCCATAAAAAAAAAATACTGAGAATCTCTTCTACATGGATTATTCCTTTTCTAGCTTATCAATGTAGAAAGATGCTTGTATGTATCCTTCGTTATTTCTATCTTAACGCAATTTAGTCAAGTCAAATAGAATAAAAAATAGTACACAACAACAAAATACACTTACCCTTGTCTAGGACACAAATGAGGTCTGCGTTCTGTATTGTTGAAAGCCTGTGAGCGATCGTAATACAAGTGCGACCCTTGGCTGCGTGTTCCAGAGCATCTGCTACAACCTGCGCAAATACTGAATATGAAATGTGTAACTCAATCTACGATAAGCGTATTACGGTATCTATACATATAATAAAATCGTAGAGGTAAGAAAGTCTGTACATTGAATGTATTCGGAAAAAAACTAAACAGGGTGGCTTAAAATGAGATACTGAACATGTTAGAACAGTTTTTAAAATTTTTGTTTGTTTGTTTGTTTGTCTGTACGCGCATCACGCAAAAACCACTGAACGGAATTAGACGAAACTTTGTATAGTGGCAGTTTATATGCCGGGTTAACATAATACGTAAAAAAAAATAACAAAAATAAAAAAAAAATTAACAATTATAAACATTATTGCGCGTTTAAAATCACGTAGTCCAAAGTGCATAATTATATCTTGAGAACTGTCAGCAAATACAATTTGAATAAAATATTCATTCGAAATTTAAAAATAAGTAGATACAACGAAAATGACAGTTCTTCTTTTTTATAACTTGAACACAATAGTCTATACATATCTATTCTTTCTATACATATCATAAAATCGTAAATGCAAAAATGTCTATTTGTACGCGCATCTCGCAAAAACCACTGAACGGAATTTGACGAAACTTTTTATAGTGACAGTGTTTATCCCGGATGAACATAATAATTAAAAAATATAATAAAAATCACGTAATCCAAAGTAAAGGTAAAAAACTATTTTAAATGTCATGTTGACAACGGAGAACTGTCATCTCGACGTGAGCTGGCCGGTGACAAATTGTTTGATAAATAAAAATAATAATTGAAAGTCGAAGTTATGTCGCTGTCATTGGTGCAATAAAATTTATATATCTGTTGCCCGCGGCTTCGCTCGCGTGAAATTCGTATTTAAAAAAAAATAAAGTAAGTAACTAAGGGCGAGGCCGAAGGCCGAGCTCTATTCTGGAAGACCATAAACCTTCTCGAAGAAAGTAAGTAACTATGGGCGAGGCCGCAGGCCGAGCTGCGTTCAGGAAGAAGCTAAACCATCTTGAAGAAAGTAAGTAACTAAGGCGAGGCCGAAGGCCGAGCTACGTTCGGATAATTGAAAAACCATCTCGAAGAAAGCAAGTAACTAAGGGCGAGGCCGAAGGCCGAGCTGCGTTCAGGAAGAAGCTAAACCATCTTGAAGAAAGTAAGCAACTAAGGCGAGGCCGAAGGCCGAGCTACGTTCTGACAAATGATAAACCATCTCGAAGAAAGCAAGCAACTAAGGGCGAGGCCGAAGGCCGAGCTGCGTTCAGGAAGAAGCTAAACCATCTCGAATAAAGTTAATTAATATTAAAATTGAGTTAATTTAATTTAAATTTTATTATAAAGTCCACGCTTCTAACGGCAAATATACCGTGCATCCTAGAACCTCGCGGTTATTCCCGGCTGGATGGAAAGAGGCCCGATGCTATCACCTTAGTGCCATGGACTAAGGGTAGTTCTTTGATGTGGGACGCCACTTTTGTTCTCATTGGCTCCAAGTCACGTTAGGACATCTTCAAGAGCGGCTGGCGCGGCCGAGGCTGGGGCGGAGAGCCTCAAACGCAGCAAATATAGAAATATAATTCAAGATTTCGAATCTGTTGCGTTTGCGGTTGAAACCCTCGGTCCGTGGAGCAGTGAAGCCAAAAGAGGCTTGAGCTGGTTGACGCAACTGGTGTCCCGTCATCAAGGGCTTATGTACTTGATTCAAAGGGTAAGCCTTGCCATCCAGCGGTGTAATGCCGCAAGTGCTCTAAGAACATTTGAAAATGCCCGTTTTGATAGTTATTTTAATGTTTGTTAGGTAGGTTTAATTCTTTAGTTATTAATATTACTTTTGTATTTTTATGAAATAAATAGATTGAGTAAACGATATTATATTCTATCGAAGAAAGGAAGTCTTTAAGGCGGTGACAAACGCCAAATACGCAAAACATGCAAAAAGTGCGACAAAGAAGGTCCAAAACTGACCAATTGACACACATTCAGAAAATTAAAAAAATACCAACCTATATTTTGGTTCCTTACCAACAAAGTGCATTGCTGGTTTTTTTAATAATGAGTAAAAGTAAGTAATAAACATAAAATTAAAAATATATAAAAAAAGCATGAATTTTTTAAAATCTGAGTATGTGTGTATTATTACAATTTTACAATACCACCGATTCAAAGGTCACAAAGCTCTGAGAAAACTCTATTCAATTTGTTTTATTATTTTATCCACGAAAGGAGATAAAAATAAAAAACAAAAAACGCCTACATGAAATTATTGACGTAATTCTTCAGTCGGAAGGGTAAAATTTTTGCCTTCGTCAATTTAGCAGGCACTTCAATACTAGATACAATTTTAGTTCCGGGCTCGCTTGCTCGCTCCTGCCCTGCTGCGCCCGCGTGTCGGTCGTCATTTCTGTCTTCTGTGTTTGGATCGAATGGAAAAAAGATAGGTAGGTTAGGTATATTTGTACCGTGTGGGATGGTAATTTAAAATAATAGCCCCACTGCATCTCTCCCCGTGCATGTCGTAAAAGGCGACTGAGGGATTTTTTTATGTAAACTGACACAGTTTGCTATATCACCTATAACATCCGTGATGTCAGCCCATAACACTGGGTGAACTTAGATGCCATGTCAGTGCTTCCCTTTGGTCGTGTCGGCTACACTAAACTGGACGGAAAATACAAACTATTTCGGGATATGACTCCCTTCTTTTTTTCCGTCCAGTTCAGTGAAGCCGGTACGACCGAAGAAAAGCACTGACATAGCACCTACTTCACCAGTTGTTACGAGCTGACATCTCGGATGTTGTATTGTAGGTGATGTTGCCACCGTGTCATTTTCCGTACCAGTATACAGTACGACCAGGGATGTTGCGGATGCGATTTATTTGACATCCGCGGATACGGATGCAGATGCGGATTTTTGGACGCTCACATCCGCGGATGCGGATGCGGATGCGGATGTTAACAAGATTGCTTGAAGAACCGGTTAGTTTAAGTCCTTGAATAAAAGAGATTATGCTTTTAATATCTTTTATTGATCAATAAATTTTTAGTAAGAAAATTTCAAGATTGGGCTATTCATTTTCATTTTCATTATATCATTTTCATCCGCCTTAAAATAAGTCCAAATCTCACTTCGTACCGGTGGTGACATTGTTGTTACACCTTATGAATAACATTCACTTCTGGGACACTATACTTCGCCGCACTATATACAGTGGAAGTGGAATACTCGAGTCGGAAATTCAACTTAGAAGACGCGTCGTCACGCGTGTTTAGACACGCATGCATACACGAAACGTGACAAATGACGCAATAATAATGGAAAACAAAGTCGTCAGCACTGCACTGCAACGTCCAATTTCATTCAAGTCTCAACCTGCACTACATCCGCATCCGCATGAGTTCCGCATCGATTTAATGCGGATGCGAATGCAGATGCGGATGTCAAAATAAATGCGGATGCTCCGCATTTACGGATGCGGATGCGAATATCCGCAACATCCCTGAGTACGACCGTATCAGTAATATCTCTCTTCTGTGGTATCTATCAGTATACGCTCCGGTACGTAACTTGACGGGGCGTTATACGCATGGCTTTCGTTGGTATAACCACAGAATAACTAATAGGTACTGTGGTATAACGCTGTCTGCGCCTCCCGCGCCTCCACCGCGCCGCCGCCGCCGCCTCCGCCGCCGCCGCCGCCGTGCCGCCTCCGCACCGCACGCTGCTACTGAGTTACCGCACCGCACCGCACCCCACCGCACCGTGCCATGCTGCCGCCGCGCGCGCCGCGCGCGCCGGCCGGTACCTATGTTGCTATGATATTTGCCATACATACCTAAATGCCTATCTACCTATTACCTACCTACCTATTTTTATTTTAGTTTTCATCGATAGTCTATTTAGAGGTTTATAAAAAGTGGTAAGTACATGTACTAAAATAATTTGGAAGAAATTACAATAAAATGTTATTTAGGTAAAATAATAAAAAATAAAAAATTAGAATCACGCATCAGTTACATAAGCCACAATCATTTTAATAATTAAAATAATAAAAAAGCAAAAAAAAAAAACATACGAAAGTGGGATTCGAACCCCGAACCATCAACTCTTTAGGCTGATAGCGACAAACTACGCTAAATGTGACTTGAACGTGCGAAGCGAAATTAGCAGTCGCATGGTACATTATGTAGAATTCCCGAATGCTCAAGGTCGTTGGCGTTTGTCACGGCCTTAAGGGCGAGGCCCGAAGGCGGAAGAGGGTTTTTGGTTTACCTGAACGGAGCTCGGCCTTCGGCCTCGCACTTAGTTCCTTCCTTTCTTCCAGAAGGTTTAACGTCTTCCTGAACGCAGCTCGGCCTTCGGCCTCGCCCTTACTTATTTCCTTTATTTGAGAAAGATTTATCGTTTACCTGAAAGCAGCTCAGCCTTCGGCCTCGCCCTTAGTTAGTTACTTTCTTTAAGAAGGTTTATCGATTACCTGAACGCAGCTCGGCCTTCGGCCTCACCCTTAGTTACTTACATTCTTCTTTGGAATACGAATTTCACGCGGGCGGAGCCGCGGGCTCAGCTAGTCAGTAATAAAAATACATAAAAATAAAAAAACATGGATAATATTTATTCTCCACTAGCTGAGCCCGCGGCTTCGCTCGCTTGGTTTTCTTTTTTGACAATGCCAGTTTTTTTTTTCAAGAACTACTCTTTAGGTACATTGGTGAAAACCGCATCAATATCTGTTCAGTGGTTCCGGAGTTTACCTCAAACATACATACATACAGACAGGCGTTCCCTTTTATAAGAAGTAGAGATAGAGAAGAAGAAGAGAAGATAGAGAAGAAGATAGAGATAACGTTATGCTAGCCTATATGTACTGTGTTAGTGTAGTGTGTAATGTTACTTTAATAGGGCCGGTACTTTAAAAGAATACCCCCACTGCATCTCCCCCCGTGCATGTCGTAAAAGGCGACTAAGGAATAAGGACGAGATGCGGTGTTAAAGGGCGACAGGTCGCCACTTCTCACCTTGGCACGGTCCTTCCGCCGAGTCATGCAGCAGGTGGGCTTTCGTGCTTACTGGCTGCTTGATAGTTATCTTGCCCGAATACTTTGCTAAACTTGGTAGTCGGTGTTGTGCTGTAATTTACCGAAGTTTTTTTTTATTGCTTCCGAACTGGGTGGCTGTGCCCGAAGTCGAAATCTCAGACGCCCTGATTACCCAGACTGTTGGCATAAACAGGCATGTCTCGCGATCAGTCTGCAGAAGAGTCGATCTAAATAGTCGTTTGAATTAGTCTACCTACTACGAAAGTCCTTACCTTCTGGCTCTGAGCGTCGAGCGCTGACGTGGCCTCGTCGAGGAGCAGTAGGCGCGGGGATCGTAGCAGGGCGCGCGCGATACACACTCGCTGCTTCTGACCACCAGACATCTGCGCGCCGCCCGAACCCAGCACCGTCTCGTAACCCTGCCGCAGGACATTCACTAAGGCCGTTTTTAGTGTTGCGCTGGTGGCCGCCGCCGGTCCCACGCGCGCGTGTTGACAAACTTCAATTTTGTAGGTACATTTTAGAGTGACGCGTGTACCAGCGCGCTGCAGGTCTATTCTTGTAAATTCTGACAGCGGACTCAGCGCTGATGTGGCGCTGAGAGCCACTTTCTGAGCTGAGTCCGCTGTCAGAATTTACAAGAATAGACCTGTAAGCGCACGCGGCGCGTAGCAAGATCGCACGCTCGAGCCCTCGCGCGCGCGCGCCTCGCCGGGGCGCCAGCGCGCGCGAGCGCTACACAAGCCAATGCGTGCTTTTACTGTTGCGCTGGTGACACGCGTCGCGGGTACATTAATGTCTCTAGTTTAGCATGTAGTTCATCGAACGATGCTACGGACATCCGAAAGTAATTGAAGAATTTTACACCATCGACTCTCAACACTGAGAACGTAGGTTATGAATGCTACATTGAGTAATCTGGTTGTCACTAAAGGTGTACATGCATTCTTTTACTTTCACGTCGTCTCTTTAATAAAAAGTAGCACAGGAGAATCGTTAGCAATTTATTTCGCCTATTGTATCAACGCAAGCGCGTCAACCTCAGCCTCACACTAACAACAACCAGCGACCGGCGGCGCCAGGACGCTGGCACACGCGCGATGGCCAGCGCGCGTGCGACCGGCGACTACCAGCGCAACACTAAAAACGGCCTAATGAGTGATGCTGATGATCGACATATTTGACTTCATCCTATGAGCAGAGTATTCTAATCATGCAATCCAAGTTCAAATAAACACATTCTGGTACTACAAATTGAAGACGCAAGGATTGAGACACAAACCTGAGGAAGTCCGACAATAAAACTGTGTATATTAGCCGCCTTCGCCGCTTCGACGATCTCCTGCATGGATACCTTCCTGGTATTGTCTCCGAATGCGATATTGTCGGCGATACTCCTCTCGAACAGAGTGGGCTCCTGTTGCACGACGCCCAGCTGTCTGCGAAGACCGGACAGCGTCATCCCGGAACGAATGTTGCGGGAGTCCAATTCCTGAGGACAATTATTCACATTGAATTCGATGGACAAATCATGAAAAAGTATGCATAGCGATGAACCGAAAGTGTATATTCGCACCAATAACTCATAAAGAATACATACAAACATAAACCAAACATCTAATCACGATCAGTTGTAGGCTAGGTAACATAATTTTACTCACGATAGTGCCAGTGTTGAGGTCATAGAACCTCTGCAACAGCTGTAAGCAAGTGGATTTTCCACATCCGGAGTGACCTACGAGAGCGACGGTCTTGCCTTTGTCCACCTTTAGATCAATGCCCCGGAGAATCCTCTGGTTGGGACGGGTCGGGTACGTGAACTGAACTTTCTTCATGTCGAAAGCTCCAGAAGCAGTCTGAAATAAAACATTTGAGTACAATTTACAATTACAAAAAGTAATGTGTAAATTGCAGACGCTAAATAATTTATGAGCAATGAATAAAATTCCATACCCAGCCAGGATCGTCCGTGACACCCTCCTCAGTATTTATGAGCGGTTTCCTCCTGATTACGTTCAAGATCCTGGCCGCAGAGGTTGCCGCTGTTCTAAAATTAGGAGCGTACATCAGGGCCTGAGCCAGTGCCCAAGCGCCCACGATCATGTTCTGTGATACTCTGAAACAATTAATTGCCTCTCATTTCTCAAATACAACGAGACTATTTTCCTTTCTATATAAGTACCCATGTCAACTGAAACCATTATTCATACGTTGATAATCCCATCGGATCATCCGATATCTTCTGCTTGCGCGAGTACCAATCTGCGATTGCATAAACACTTTCTAGGGGCTTAACATGATTTTATTGATGAAAAATATCGGAATGCGGTATAGTTTTCGGCTACAACTTGCTCAAATCTCGCCGGGATAATATAATGATAATGATATTTGAACGGTACCTACTATAAAACTTACAGAATAGCCAAATTGTAGGGCATGCCGTCTTGTGCGACCAAGACACCCCCGTACAAGAAGGTAATGTTGTAACTGGCCATAGGAAGAAACTGCCCCAGCCCATACACAAGTCCTCGCCATCTTAACGCCACAGACGTTGCTTTAGCGGCTTCATCTAGCGCTTTCCGGTACTTTTCCAAGACTATTGGTTCGATTGCTGTGGATGAACATGGCTGAATTACTAGATGTTCTAAACAGCATTACATCTCAGAACAATTACAAAACATATATACCCATGCTTTGGACAGTCTTGATCGCTAGTATTGCTTCTGTGGCGACCTTCGTAGCAGTTTCCATGGCCGCGTTTTCCTTTTCCGAGCTGGATCCAGCCAAATGACTCTCAAACCAAACAATTCCGGCCACCTGAGTTCACATACTTTATATTATTTTCAGAGAGTTACCTATTAGACAGGTACCTTGGTACTTGCTTGACACCAAAAGTCAATGCTATGTTTCGATTGCTATGTGTAGTCTGATTCTTCAAAAGCGTATGTACACTCGAATTGTTTCGAAGTACGAGTAGATAGGTGTTGACAAGAAAATGTGGTCATAAAAGTACACGACAAAGAAAATAACACTCACAACTGGCATGAAGGCTATTCCGACGAGCGCCAGTTTCCAGCTGTAGACGAAGGCAATAACGGTGCCGATGGCAATGGCGGCAAAGCTCTGCAACATGAGGCCGACTCTGGACCCAGTGCCAGCTTGTACCGCCGCCGCGTCACCGCTCAGGCGCGCGCATAGTACGCCAACAGAGTGACGCTCCTCGTCGAAGAAGCCTATTTCCTGCAAGAAATCACGATCACAATACAGTCAGTCTATGACAGCGCTGGCAAACGAGGAACTCGATGGATTGACTTGGAAGACAGGAATGGGGTTGAGAAGTAAATTAGATGAATCTTTAGAAACGGCTCTTGGACGTTTAACGTGATAGCAATTTAGAAGAACCAAGCTAAAAAAAGCTTCATATGATAAATTATCTGTTTTCAACTGATTATGTAAACCATGACAGGTTTACATAATCAGTTGAAAACAGATAAAATGTTGTACATTTCTGTATTGTTTTTTTTTTTGCGTCTCGCGTCAGCGACCCTAATTAGAAGAAATCACGTTGATAATTTTCGCTGCAGTTAAGTTTATTTTTCCATTTCTTTCTTGTTGTATTGTTTATAGAGCACAAATTATGGTAGTAAGACTAGGTAAAACTACTTTTGAACGACATAATTTTTTTTTATTGGTTTAATTGGTTTTTAATTTATAAGCGAATATCCATCCATCAGACGTAGAAGACAAATACAAGACATATAAAAGGGACAAGGGAGATATAATCCCTCACATTATTGAGATAGCTGGTAAAGGCCTGGATGCGCAGACGAGTGGTAAGCTTCAGTCCCGCCGAGGTGAAGAGAGCGCCCTGAAGGAACATGGAGATGCCTGCTGCTGCTGCTACCACTAGGAACATGCCGCTGTACAGGTCGGACACCGCCAGCGTTCCGTCTGATCTCAAGTCTGACAGCACCTGTATTGTCATCATCTCTACATTTACAAATTCAGTGCAATCGAATAAGACTAACACGGTCGTGTACTCTGAAGTTCTATTGATTATTAAATTGACTGAAATCATTGTCATTTTAAGAGCTTCAACAAAGCTCTTCCCCAGAACTGAACTGATGTAGATACCAAAAACATTGCTGTCCTGGGAACATACAAGACAACTATTTTTATGCAGGTAAAGCTATTTGGTTAAATGAGTCGCTTTCAGTTTCGTTCTAGAAGCTCAATGTCTAAGTGCCTTTGCTCAGCAGTTTCCTAAAACTGAATGCAACAGAATGCGTTCAGATAAACGATATTATACTCTCCAGAAGAAGAGTAAAGCTTGGTGGTGGTAAGAATGAAATAAGCCAAATTTAGTATCATTATGTTTGCATGCCTGATACTGATACATAGGCTTTCTAGTGCAGTCACTTGTGAAGAATAACATTCAGGAATAATGTGAGATTGATAAACTTACGGCGAACACGCCTGCGAAAAGTATGCCAAATATTGGATAAGTGGATCCTTGGATTATGGCTGCGATGGTTCCAACTAGGATGAGAGGCCATTCTGGTCCGTTTAGTCTCAGAATCTCCCACGAGCTCGCTGGCGTTGGTTCCTATGGAAATATGTATGTGAAGTATTCAAATGCATTACATTCGCAAGAACATCTGACGATACCCGGATCTTCATGTCATAACCAATTAAATATTCCTGTTGGTGAGGCCCGTTTATAATGATTCCTCAGCGCTGAATAAAGTTCCATCGAAACGGCTGTATTATCCGCACAAAAATTTTTTGTATAGGTTTGACACACTGTTTACAAATTATACTCATAGATCTGCACAAAATATAACTCATGCGATCTCATTTTTAAATTCATGTCAGTAGATCGTTTTGTACAACCAAGTAATTTCGACCAAGTAGCTAGATAATTAAATACCTCTTCTCCCTTTTCTGGTTCAAGAATAACTCCTCCTCCGCCGAATTGCGCTGTTCCCGTTGATGAGGCCAACGAAAACACAGACAGTCGTGGTTTCGTGTCTGCGTGTGGATAAATGAACACTTTATTTTAGTGTATTAGTTGTTGCAATCAGATTTTATTTAATTTAGATTTTTTTTAAAGAGCTCTAATCCTGATATAAGGTAAAGATAAAGAAATGAAGAAAGCAAAGGAAACGTTTATTTTTCACAAATTCGTTAGTACACATAAAAAATAAGAAAATAATTAGACTCATTAGACAATCTGAACCACATACTTACATACATAACGTTAGGCCCTTTTCGTAAGGGGTAGGTAAAGACAACACAAGACAACGGATCTACAGGTGTCGCGGTCCTGACCTAACACATGACACGCCTGACGCCCTTTACACACTCACAATTTTTCATACATGCTCTTCAGTTTTAAGGAGGTACCCTTTGAGGCGCATGTCTAAACCACATCTACTTACAAGTTACATCACTTTGTAGGTACAATTTGTTCACAGTTTTGTACACATTTGTATCCAGCCCACGAAGTCGTCTCCTAGTTTATAGTGCAATCTCAACCGCGTCACGCAAATCGCGAAACTTTCATTTTGTAGCTAACACCTGGAGACTGGAAGATGTAAATAACTTCTGCTATGTTTATATCCTCGGGGAGAAAATAAAGACGTGACTCCAATCTGGGTAAGGAGGTGCGTGGTGAGAATGAAACGAATGTTTTAAAGAATTCCAAAAAAAAAGGATTAGGCTCTCAATTCGACGCATTATTATACATATTTTTTCCATACATATACAGGGTGGCCCAGTTATAGTAGTCCAAAATTTTTTTTTTTAGATGGAGGACATCGTATTGACTCATTTAAAAAAAAACATTAGTTCCGCGAAAATCAATAGTTTAGAAGTTACGATTTTTTAAAACTTTTTTTGAAATTTCTCTATTTTAGTCACATAAACCGCTCTAGTTGGATATCTATTCCACAAAACCGAATAAAATTTGGTATGGAAGTAGAGAAGACATGTAGCTAGTACGTAATGAATAGTTTTTAGGATTACTCCTACACTGTACTGTTGCTATAGCCCTTTCAGTGAATTTTTGTTCAGTTTACATTAAAACTGATCAATTTTTGAAAAATCACTTTGAAAAAAAAAAGTAATACCGGAGATTTGCCCATGCCCTTAAAACTACCTGTACACATCACAATTCTCCAGACCAAAAATTATACTCGTGTTACAATTGTAACATATTCAAAATTAACATCATTTGTACAAAGTCGCTACAATAAAACGTGACGATTACCTTAATTTTTAAAATCATTACTAAACAGTTTTTTATGCGTAGATTAGCGCCGTTAGAGACAGGATTGTGAATAATGTGAAATTATAGTAGAACTTACGTTGTGAAATTTTAATTTAATAAAGGCGGACGTTAACCGCCCACCAAATCTCGATGAAACGATTTTCACCAAAAAGTACTATAAAATGACTGAATTTGGGAAAAAGTTTCAGAGGTTTTCGTCTTCAAAAATGGACCCCTTTCGAACCCTGAAGTAACGTAACCCTATCCTGAAACACCCTGTATATGCGTATTAAATATTTATGTAGTTATCGTTTGTAGTTTATCTTATTTCTTTAGGTACTGCTTAATACATTGCCACAAACTATTCTCTTTCGCTTGCATAATGCCTCACGGCATTATTCGTGTGGCATTATGCTCGCCTATTGTACCAAATTTGTATAAATTGGTGTCCAATAAAGAATATATACATAGGTACATACCTCTCCTTGCAGAGGAGTTCCTCCTAACGACAACGTTGGTAGCGCTGGAGCTGTTGCGGACCGGCTTGAAGCCGGGCGGAGCCTCCTCGCCCTCCCCCTCCTCGTCCGCCTCACCCTCCACCTCCGGCACCGACTCCACGCTAGTATGCATTTCGTTACCGGCACTCACCAGCTTCCAGTAGAATCCTGCGCATGGGGGAATTCAGTTGAATTGAATTCATCAGTTCGGTCTGATGGTTTTGTTTCGGTTTGTATGCATGCATGTGCATAGATGTGCTCATGTATTTTATGCATGTATTGTGTTGTGTGTATGAAGGAATTGTATGTATGTATGTACCCAGACAAAACCTTATGGTTATGTATGACAAATCTTTATTGACGGAAAAGTGATCGAACAAGTTGTAGAGTACGTATAACTCGGTCAAATTCTGCGGCTTGGTAGACAAGGTCTATTTAAGGAGGTCGAGCGAGAGATGATATTATATGAATTCAACTGGGTTGGCCTGCTTTCGGAAATTTAAATTTGCCCTGAGGTCTGACCTTCTGCAAAATTTTAAGACTCGTATATATGCCCAGTGCGTCCTTGCGATTATGAAGTATGGTTGACGTATGGTGAAACGTGAACTCTGATGTTTGCTGTTGTCCAAAGGTTGAAAATTGCCCGGAAATTTGCGAGTAATGGAGCGAGCTATGCTGGGAGTATCGCTGCGTGATATATGGTGGGTAAAGTGGCAATCCGCCGAAATGCACTAAAGTATTGGACACCAATATCGATATTGGGCATCGGGTCGCTGAGCTCAAGTGGCAGTGGGCTGGGCGCGTCAGCCGAAAAGACGAAGACCGTTGATGTAATCGGTTCCTATACTGGCGGCCATGGACAAGAAAACGGAGTGTGGGTAGACCACCCGCCACGTGGGACGACGAAATTAAGTACATCGGCGGAAAGCAGTGGTTCCGTACCGCTTAAGGTCGGGACTGGTCGACCTGGTCGGGAAGACTGGAGGAAAATTGGTGAGGCGCATTTTCAGGAGTGGACGCTTACACGCTGACTGACTGACTGAAATGTACCCAGCAAACATTTTTGGTCTAGAAATCTGGATCAAAGCCGAATTTACCAAATTAGATATTAATTACGTAAAAATTTACTTAAAAGTTCTTAACACTTTCTAGAAATATTTACCAATATGTATTTATTTATGAACGATAAAGTTTACATAATTTCTACTTATTAATCTACCATTAAGTAAAGTTTACTCTGAAGTCATATTTAGGTTGCAACTTTAAATAAATATTTCCAAATTATACATATTTTTCCTAATTCTTTGTAATTTAAGAATTGGTAGATTAATGAAGTGAATATCTAAATTTCGACTTAATCGACACCTATTGGTATGATAACCTATTGGTATATATTAACTCACTTAAGTCAGTCACTCTCACCTAATGTGACCATTAAGTTGAATTTAGGTAACATTTCAGGTACCTTAGTAAGTTCTACCAATTTCACTGTTTCACAATTCAACCTGTAAGTTTAACCAATTTCCAACATATTATGGCAGTATGAAACTTTTCATCCAGTTTAGAGAGTGATAAACAAACATATTTCAAGGACAGATGAAATCATTAAAAAATATTATGTACTCACTACAAAGTAACGAATAAATATCTCACCCTTCTTCTTCAACAGTTCGGAATGTGTTCCTTCTTCTATAATTACCCCTTGATCCATGCAAACTATTCTAGAAGCGTTCACTATCGTCGAGAGCCTAAAAAGAAAATAACACTTGAAATTAAATATTTATGCACACATACAAAAACAAGCAGATGCAATAAAAAAAAACAATTATGTAGGTGGTAAGCTCAAATTGTAGCCGAATGAGTTGGTGCCACCAGCCACCGTACCTACTGAACCACAGATATAAATAGCAATCCAAAGGAAAGTCTCCGGTATGGCAATTGGCAGGCGTACTCTCGAAGGTGATATTGGCTGGTCGGAGCATGTGATCTGACTCCTCTGACTCGGCCGCTGTTGCAGTCACCATATTGGAATACTTAAAAAAATACTCTGTGCTAAATAATTCACGTGCAACTCTGAATTGAACGCTGTAAGTAAAATGAAGAATGTGTGAAAATATCAAATGGATGTTGATGTTAATTTATTGAAGATGATAATTGTATGAAGATGAATTGATGTATTGGTAACAATGCTCGAGACCGGACGGAACCTCAGGCACACTGCGACACAGCAAACTTCACCCCCGAGGAGGTCCCGATCCGGCTTGTAGACGAACTAATGGCATTTCGCTGGGGAAAGGCTATTAACCCGCGATCCGAAGATCCGTGGATTGTAAGAATAGGGAAATATATTCCCCGGAAGCCCGTTCCACACCTTAGCAGTGCGAAACAAGAACGATTTAGTTAGATAATCGTGCCTACAAAATCAAAATTCTGTAACTACAAAGGTCTGTTCCGCGAGGATATGGCGGGTTTTGCGAATGCCAACACGAGGAGGATGTAAGAGAGAAACGAGTTCCTCAGAGCAGCAGCTATAGAGTGCTCACTGCTCAATGATCCAATATTAACACAATATTCATAAAGAACGATTGAAATAGTTGGAACCTATGTTTTTCATTTCATGCAAGTATCGAACCGAAAATAAGAACCGAAGACGGCCGCTTATCACGGTTCTGTGCTATCGGAGTATAAAAATAAATATGGAAGTATTTGTATGAGAACTTATATGTTAGTATGATGATATAAGAAGTGGAAAGGCGAAAGTAAAAAAGTGCGAGTCGAGTGTTCTCAAAATTCCAACCGGCTAGCCATTACGGTTCCAAAGATACAGCCATTTGACGAACGGACGGACGGACAGACAGACAGGCGTTGTACTACTTGTTACTAAGCCAGTAATAAGGGGTACGGAAACCTAAAAACATATACTAGTGACGGCACGTATATTAGATTTTCATTTAAAATTTCAAATAAAATGTTTTGACATTGAAAATGTCTTTTGGTTCGTTTCAGTATAGGCCCCGATTTCACGAAAAAGTGCGATCCCCTTATATCTCGGAGAGTTGTGAAGATATGATATTCAAAAAAGCTCAAAAGACGAGTATTCGTGAGAGCTATAAGGTGCAAAAATAATTATTCGAGAAAGTAAATTAAAAACGAAAAAAGTTATGGCCGAACTAGTGAAAAAGAAATCATTTTTTTCCGAATTTTTGATTTTGGCGCTCGATATTTTGGAAACGAAGCATGATATCAAAAATTTGAGAAAAACTCCTCTGGAAAGTTTAGTCAGCTACAATTTGAGCCTAAAAAAAAGACGATCGGGTTAAGGGTTTGCCCTGTAGCTCAACCTTTCGGAAAAAAGAAATTCACAGATTTCGTGCCTCAAACGACTATCGAGCACATTGAAAATGAATCTACTGAATTCGAAAAAATATTGTCGCTGAGCGACACGAGAAAGTCGGGATAAGGAAAAGGTTAGTTGGGGTCTGATGATGGGGCCGAAAGGAAGCCATAGGAACTCCTAAACTACACATGATAAGCCCATCGTGTTTGGGCTCGTTGGATTTGTCTTCGCAAGTACTCTTGTCATATATGATATCCAGGGTCCTGATGATGGAGCCGGAATGAAGCCATAGGAACTCCTAAACCACACATGATAAATCGACCGTGTTTGGGCTCGTTGGATTTGTCTTCGCAAGTACTCTAGTCATATGTTATTTCCAGGGTCCTGATGATGGAGCCGGAAGGAAGCCATAGGAACTCCTAAACTACACATGATAAATCCACCATATTTGGGTTCGTTGGATATAGGAATATAGGAATATAGTCGCAATGAAAATGAATTAAAAAAAAAAATTACATTTATGTATTTTTTATTATTAAAAAAAAACAAGCAGCTTAAAAAATGTAAACGAAAATTTAGACAGAAAAAGAGATAAGCTTGACATTATGTCTAACTAAAGTAACAAATTAATAAATATTAAATATAAAAATATAATATAAGGATATAGAAGATAAGGTCAGGTTAGAAGATGCGTCGCGTAGCGACGCATCTTCTAACCTAGGATAGGTGTTATTGTAGTAGGGATATTCCTATATTCCTATATCCAACGAGCCCAAATATGGTGGATTTGTCATGTGTAGTTTAGGAGTTCCTATGGCTTCCATCCGGCTCCATCATCAGGACCCTGGGAATAACATATGACTAGAGTACTTGCGAAGACAAATCTAACGAGCCCAAACACGATGGGCTTACCATGTGTAGTTTAGGAGTTCCTAGTTCCTATGGCTTCCTTCCGGCTCCATCATCAGAACCCAACTAACCTTTTCCTTATCCCGACTTTCTCGTGTCGCTCAGCGACAATATTTTTTCGAATTCCGTAGATTCATTTTCAATGTGCTCGATAGTCGTGTAAGGCAAGAAATCTGTGAATTGTTTGCTTAGGCCGCACTAGCTTTCCACAGTCAAGGGGAGCCTGTGCTTCTGTACCTACCTGTGAGACACTATAAGAGTAGTGCGCCCAACGCAGGCCTTGTCTAAGGCGGCCTGCACCTTCTTCTCTGAGTGGGGGTCCAAGGCTGAGGTCGCCTCGTCCAACAACAGGAGCGCTGGGTCTCGAATCATGGACCGTGCGATAGCGATCCGCTGCTTCTGCCCGCCAGAGATTTGGGCACCGCGCTCACCTAAAGTCGTGTCGTAGCCCTAAAAGCAGAAATGTATTGTGTATTGTTTATTGATCATTCATATGGCAGTTAGACTGCTCTCGAACTTGTCACAATTTGTTCTATCCGGTTCGATTACATTCACGAAGAAGAACCGACAAGAAACTTCGCAGGGTAGAAAAGTGATATGAGTAGCAATAAAATTGGTTAGGGATGCAGATTTGAAAAATCATATTTTGAAGGAATTTCACATGACTGGTTACATCAACTGCTCCCTACACACATTATAACTTAATCCCATCGGAACTATTTGCCATTTCAGACCTTCCCTTGACCGCCGGCTATACCGTAATCGCTGTACTAGGCCTCCATAATGATAAACAAATGAAATCTTTTTTTGCCTGATTTTAATTAAATTTTCTTCAATTCTACTAGCATTGGGATGTCTGGTACTCATCCTCTATTTAGTCGTTACACTTATGAGGATCTTGTAGATAAAATCTTACATTGACAAGGGAGCTGATGAACTCGTGTGCATAGGCAAGCTTTGCCGCTCGCTTTATCTCTTCAAACGAAGCTCCAGGCTTTCCGAGCTCTATGTTCTCTCGTATGGTTCCACTAAATAACACTGGTTCTTGGCCAACGACCCCTGAAACAAAGCATTATTTCAGAACTACATGCCTAAAAATATGATCCCCCATTTTCCAGGCATTGCTGCAGATGGGGAATCGGCATAGCTGCTTGCTTATGCAGAAACATCAATACATTATGAGAGTTGATGTCAAAACAAAACAAAAAACTATGAATGACCTTCCAGGTAATTGCATACAGGATTAAACCCATGACTTCCTCGTGCAAAATTTTCTACATAACCTCAAGGATCACACATGTATAAGATTAAAGAGATTTGAAGGAAATTTGTTTCCTAAGTAAATGTTAGACTATATAGAAGTAGTCAATAATTCAAAATTAGTTTAATTAAAATCTCACCGATATTCGACCTCAACCAGCTGAGATTGAGATTCTTGATGTTAGTGCGTCCGACAGAGACAGTCCCCGACTGTGGATCGTACATACGCTGGACCAGCTGCAAGATGGTAGATTTTCCGCATCCAGACGATCCGACCAGTGCCACAGTCTCACCGTGCTTTATGTGTAGGCTCAGTCCTTTCAGCACCTTGGAATTTTAAATAATGTTTCACTACACTTCCACGCACTAACGGCAGTAAGTTGGAAACACTTCCAAGAACAATGACACGACAATGCTACCAGCAACAATGCCAAATTAGTAAACCATTAGTAATTAGTAAGTACCCTAATTATAAAAAGTTAATTTCTCTGTAGTTTCATTCTCCTGGCATTTAAAACATCATGCCTAGCTAGTTGCATTTAGCCGTCCCTACCTCACACAAAAAAATGGCCTTGACATTGTGTGGAGGAATTCGACCAGTGGCATGGGCACCTTTCCGACAGCGACTGCGATGGACGAGATTTTTATATTTAGTTGCTGCCGGCGTGGTGGTCGTGTAGCGTCCTCGGGGGTTTCCCGTAAAAGTTTATATTTATTTATCTACGTATTTTTTTTATAGGAATTTTGTTTTCAATTTTATAACTGCAGATAGTTTAAGTTTACCTACATAATGTATAATTTATACTTTTTCAAGTATACAATAAAATATACCACTTCTTTGTTAGTTCATGAAAATACAAATTAAAAGGTAAGCATAGAGAGAAAGACAATTTTATAATTCAACACCTACCTTCACTTCAGGTCGAGATGGATAGTTAAAGTGTACATTATCCAATCGAACTTCCCCCACGAGAGCTTTGGGTCTGTTCCCGCTGTTATCGAGGCAGTCTATCGGGGGTACGGTCTCCCACAACTGAAACACGGATTTGGCAGCGCCGCACGCAGCAGAGAAAGATTCCGTGTGCGTCGTGCACATCGAGATGTTCTGTGACGCCATGAACACGCTGAAAAGGATCTAGCAGGAGAACACATTAACTAAATAAATGGATTAGTTATTCGAATGGAACATAAGAATGAAATTCATTTATAGATCCAGTTCCTATAACATCGTATGCTCCTCTTGGAAATCTCGCAGGTTATAGAAGCACCGTAACCTATTTGACCATAATTCCTATATTTATCAATTATTAAAGATTGCAAAATCGTTTACGTTTTAGCTTGATAGACCTACTTTCCTTTAATGAGAACTGAAGCATGATTAACAGTACTATAAAAAGCGTTGAAGACTGATTCAAATTCAATTCTGATTCAAGTCGTTGATAAACTAACTTTTGACGTACCATGTTATAAGCACCTTGCAATGAATAAACTTTAGGTGAGGATAGTGATGATAGTGATAAAGGCAGAAATTATTAAGCAAGTTACCGTCATCATAGTTCCTGAGAAGTAAGTCCTCTCCTCGAAGGGCAGGTACGAGTCCCACAGGATGAGGCGAATGCCATAGAAGAAGCCGATAGCGGCCAGGACGTAGGTGAGGAACCAGCTGATGCCGTTGCCGACTCCGGTTATATATCCACGCCGTCGTCCGCTTCTCTCCGCTGGCTCGAGTCGCTTTGTGTATCTGCATCCAATTAGGTTTTTTAAATGAGTAAAATGTACTGGAATACTTATTTAAATCACTTCCACAGGCGGCATAAGAGAAGAAGAATAAGCACAATGGAACATTCCTTTTGTAATCATAATATACCTATGAACTGGTTGGTTATCTTTTAAATTGTCTCACCGTTCTACTTGCTTCTGTTCTCCTCCGAAAGCCGCGACCGTTCTAATAGCGGCGATAGTTTCCTCTACTACTCTCCCGGCTAAGCTATACGACTCTTGCTCCTTTATCCCCGATTTCATTTGATACTGAAAATGAACACCTTGTATATTAATAATCGTGGTACACACACGCGAACCTCAGTCTGGCATCGGTTTTGACTACGCTCATAGATTAATGATGGTCAATAAAAAATTATCAGTAATATAATTAATATTATAAAGATACCTAGGTCAACTTTTTGCGCGCACACTCACACACACTTGTTGTCGTTGGTAATAATAATTGTTTGTCAAGAATCCGTTGCGTGCTTGTCTGAGGTCACGTTTCGGCTAAAAATGTATTGTTGTGCAAGGTGCTTAATTTTTCACTATATTGCGCAACTAATATAATGATTATGGCTCTATCGTATCAGACACGTGTAATGTACATATGTATAGTCGATAAATGTAATGAAAGGTGGTAGAGAAAATTACATAAAATAGTACCGTTAGGTCATATTATAACGTGATTGCTTACCTTGGACACCCACACGGCTGAGCCGATACTAAACGGAAGAATGGTGCAACAGGCGAGGGTAAGCTTCCAGCCGTACGGGAAGGCGACGGCCACGGAGACGACACCGGTAGATATTAGGTAAACAAACATCGCTACCTTTTCTGAAATTCCCTCTTTTATTTTCTGCATATCGCTAAAATACAAAAGGTGAAATATTACAATATTTCCTTTTCCCTAAATAATTGTACAACACAAAATGGAAATATATTAAATTAATTATGTAATATTATGTAACATATATAAATGAGTCGCGGACTAAAGAAAATCATTTACACAGCATTTATCATTTAAACGTTCGAACGGAGCTGTGTGCAATAATCAGTGCATACAATAATATTGATAAAAGGAAAAGGCAATAGACATTACCCTGTCATAGACATTATCTAAATTACTGTCTTAAAACTTTGTACGTTGAGTTGAGTTGCGTTGAGCGTTGTGGAATCTTATTTCAAACAAACTTTATATATAAGTAAATTGTTAGTAGTGACTTTTAGATAGTGATTGTTAGTAGTGATTTTCAGTGTGTTTGTGTTTAAATATTGTTGGTTCAAATGTCATCTTAAAGTTGTTTTTTTTTTTCACAAATACTGTTAGAACCTACAATAATTTTTACTAATAACTTGTACTAAATTGCACTAATTGGTTTGACTAACTGAAAAAAAATATTGGAAACTAGGACATAACGCAACTTACTCGTTCATAGTGGAAGCGATGTTGAGATTTTTCTCTGTGTCGAACCAAGTCATGTCTTGTCGTATTACAGATCTCAGGAATTTCATTCTCATCTTCGTTACCTGAGGACAAAGCGGATTCTAATACAAACTTTGACTCTTAGCGTCTGTGTACTATTTATGTGAAGAATTATTTAGCATAGAACTTCATAGATTTCATAATGTACCATATTGTTATGGTAATGGTTTTTCTGATAATTAAACTGCACAGCCATTGTTGCTTTTCATTCCTAGTCTGAGACACGTCTGAGGTAAACTTCCTTCGCAGTATTTTTGTTATTACACAAAAATTACATTCATCGTGTATGAAAATGTTTGACATCATCAGTACAAAAAATGTTTCAAATGCAGAAATATTATATTATCTAAAAGAAACTGTGCTGAAGTGCTAATCAAAAGTTCACGGGACTTTTTTTTTTTTTTTATGGAACCTGACACGGTTGGCTACATCACCTACAACATCCGTGATGTTAGCCCATAACACAGGGTGAACTAGGTACCTTACCTCCCATGAAATTTTAGTTAGCACCAGGCCGACGCTTTTTGGTTTCGCAGAGAAGCGCTGGGTAGGTAGGGAGTACTAGTACTAGACATAACATGTGCGGGCGGTATTCTTGAAAATAATAGCCCCACTGTATCTCTCCACGTGCATGTTATAAAAGCCGGCTAAGGGATAAGGGAAAGTTGTCGTGCTAAAGAGCGACAGACTAGCCACTACTTACTTTGGCTCGGTCCTTCCATCGAGTCATCTAGCAGGTGGGTATTCGTGCCTTACTTGCTGCTTGATAGTCCTCTTGTCCTAATACTTTGGTAAAAGTGGTTGTCGGTGTTGTGCTATATATAATTTACAAGAGTACTTGCAGCACAACCCCGACTACTCTGCTTAGCCCGATTTCGGGATGTACGTACAATGTACATACCTGTCTGATGGCGGTAGTGTTCATGATGGAGGCGGCGAGGCCAGCTAGCGAGGTGCCCACGATGAACTGCAGCGTGAGACCGATGCCGTGCGCCTGGCTGTCCTCCATCAGCGCCGCTCGGTTCTCCTCAGCGGACGCGTTCGTTCTGCAATCGGTTACCGTACTCAGAAATTGTACCGTGTGGGGCCGGTACTTTAAAAGAATAGCCCCACTGCATCTCTCCCCGTGTATGTCGTAAAAGGCGACTAAGGGATATGACTCCCTTCTTATATTACTAGGTGGTAGGGTTTAACCCGCCCGGGATGGTACCACCGCACTGAATGAAAGGTCGGTCGAAACGGCTATGTAAATAGTTTGTGTTTTCCGTTCAGTTCAGTGTAGCCGACACGACCGAAGGGAAGCACTGACGTGGCACAAAGTTCATCCGGTGTTATCGGCTGACATCACGGATGTTGTAGGTGATGTAGCCAACCGTGTCAGTTTCCATAAAAAAAAAAAATTTAAAAAGAAATATGATCAAGCGCGGAGCCGACTCCTAGACCGACTGTTCCATATCAATCAATCGGTGTATGATTTCGTTAAGACTTAAGCCCAACTTCTGTCCGAATTTTTGTATAAACTCCGCCGAAGGGAAATGCTACAACAGTGGCCAAAAAGGTCGGCAAGGAATTCAAAAATAAATGTACTTACGAGTATCTAAACTTGTCGCTTCAAAGAATTTCTAGAAATGGAACCCTAGTTTTACTTCACGCCTGAGTGCATCTACACAGGCGAAAGCCCAGTGGTGCACTCGGGACATTCATCAAATGTTCTCCGCTTTCTTTTCTAAACTTTTTGTGATACTAACCTAGACTTGAGAAAATTAAATTGTTACTAACGTTCTCAACAATAAAAAAAAATTGGAATTTGGAATTTGGAACTTTTTAGGCAAATCTGAGGGCGAATTGAAGGTATTTTTGTCACCTCACTGAATAAAAGGTCGGTCGAAACGGCTACGTAAATAGTTCGCGTTTTCCGTCCAGTTCAGTGTAGCCGGCACGACCAAGGGTAAGCACCGACACAGAACCAAGTTCGCCAAGGTGTTATGGGCTGACATCAGGAATGAAGGCAAACATGTCAGTTTTCACAAAAAATAAAATAAAATGCAAATTGAAATACTCACAGAATGCGCCCGCCGCCGAACAGCTTAAGAATGAGTGTCGGTGTAGACGTGCCCACCATCACGGAGCGGTCCACCATTAAGGAGTTGTACTCTCCGAACTGTGCGATCACCCAGGTTATGACCAGGCCGCTGAGAGCCGCCAGCAATAAGGCTATCAGGATCGCCACCCGCTCGGTCCATGTCGATAGTGTGTACTGTACAGAACAAGTTGCCTATGAACATGCCGAATGTGAGATGCTTTGATCGGTTAAACGAGAAAGAGTTGAAATATAAACTCTTAAAACACATTTCTTGTGTAATAAATAAGTATTAAGCTCCTCACAGTTATTGCTACCTCGATCTCGTATTGTTATGTATGAATTATTGTTGTTTGTTTTTCTACTGCTTTTTTTATCTGTTTTTAGGTTTCCGTACCTGTACGGAAGCCTATTACTAAGCCTACGCCGCCGTCTGTCTGTCCGTCCGTCCATCTATTCTACCTTTAAAGAGCTGTATCGCATAGACCCTAAATGGTGAATAGTTGTTATTATGGCGGATATAGGTACTAACAAATATTTAAAAAAACACAACAAGTAGAACATAAAGGAGGTACGGCAAGGTCGAATTTCATTGATCTGTTGTGGCTGGTTGTGGCAACTCAGTGACTGTTATGCACACTATGTTATGTGAGTTTTTATGTTGTGACATCGTCACTAATCTATTCTTCTTAACTACAACTAACGCCACGTTATAAGCTTTAATTAATTTCAGTATGAATACGTTATTGTTATATATTTCTCACTAGCTTTTGCCCGCGGCTCCGCTTCGCGTGACTTTTTGCTCACAGCTCAGGCCGCCGATGGCGTAGAGTAATGATTTATAGGTTAAGCCCATGCTGAGAAGTGGCAATGAAGTAGATCTTTATTTTTCTTTTCTTTTTATGGATACTGACACGGTTGGCTTACATCACCTACAACATCCATGATGTCAGCCCATAACACCGGGTGAACTAGGTGCCATGTTAGTGCTTCCCCCTTTGATCGTGCCGGCTACACTGAACTGGTCGGAAAACACAAACTATTTACATAGCCGTTTCGACCGACGTTTCATTCAGTGCGGTGGTACCAACCCGGGCGGGTTAAACCCTACCACCTAGTAATATAAGAAGGCAGTCATATCCCTTAGTCGCCTTTTACGACATACACGGGGAGAGATGCAGTGGGGCTATTCTTTTAAAGTACCGGCCCCACACGGTACAGATCTATTCTATTAAAGGCTGAATAAATAATGCTAATAAATAATTTAGATACTTACCAATTGATGATATAGAACACTCTCTCTCTCTTTCTTTACCACAGCCATTTTATTTTAAACTTAATTGAAACTGAAGATCGAGTTGAATCACAGATAATAACATATACTGCTAAATATATTAACGGAACTATTTAATAGTTTTCAAAAGTATTATTTTCTCGGCCAAGGCAATTTATATGTATCAAACATTCGTGTTGATATTACATTGTTTTGTCGAAATCGTTATGCGTAATTTTAAATAAATTAGCAATTATAGCATAAGAATATTTATCACTTTTCTATTTAGAAATTAGAATATATTTTGTAATTTTCAGAGAGATTTCGGATAGTTTTCCTAGTTTGCCTCCCCGTGTCACTATGCGAGCACGCAAAACAATACTGCGATCAATATGCGAACAATAAACTACAGGCAGGGAGGTGCGCTGCGCATGCGTCGCGCATCACTTACTCCCCTGAAGCCTTCAACGATAGTGATGTCGCACGCGGCTGGGTGACGTTTATGTAAGACGAATACAAGACGCTGACGTCTCCGAAGATGTGCGTTCATCAAACAAGTTTAACTCTCAGATAACCCGGGCAAATATCGCAAAGATTAATACACACAAATTTTTTCGTAATAATTCTGACTCTGCAGAATATCGTAGTGTAAGAGCATTTTTCGATTCATGCTCACACGGCATTTTGTAAACAACGCCAATATTTATTATTTTATTTTGGAAAGCACGTCGATGGTTCACATTGGTACACAAATGTACAGTCGATATAATAAAAAACCGGACCGGACCGAAGTCGGACTCGCGCACCGACGTTTCCGCACCACAAAAAAAAAACATTGAAAAAAAAACACGTTTCTTCTATGGGAACCCACCTTAATTTTTGTCTTTTTCTATTTTTTATTATTTGTTGTTATATCCGCCATAATAACACATATTCTGTGAAATTGTCAATGGGCTACCTATTACGGTTCAAGAGATACAGCCCTCGGACAGACAGACGGACGGACGGACGGACGGACAGACAGACGGCGTAGGCTTAGTAATAGGCTTCCGTACGGGATACGGAAACCTAAAAATGTACAGTCGATGTAAAATGCAGACAGAACATTATGACTTCATCAGACTCACTAGCTTGCAGAGCGCCTCAACAAACAATGCGTATGCACGTGGATATGACAACGTCCTACAAATGTATCTGCACTTTTAAAAGTAGACCTAAAGGTAAACGACCGATCTAGATTTAGATTTTTGGCGCATAAGTACGAAATTATTAAATTCGGCTTTACTGGCCCACTTCTGAACTGTTCGTCAGCAAACTACGAGCAGTATGAACGTATGCACAGCTCGAAATAAAAGTATGCTTTCTGTACACAATATGAGGGTTCCGTTGTTTGGGAAGAATAATTGTTTTTGACGTGATAACGTCACGTCTTATAAATTGATGAACACCGGCTGCACGCACGAAAAAATGTCACGTTCCATCTGAGCCTGTGTGTGCAAGCGAGAGCGCGTAACAAGCGATAGAGTGGCACAATCGGCCCAAGCCGAAAGCGAACCAAGGGAATCCGATATTCGTTTGGTCGTTTATGTGATTTCGTGGCTCAGTGGTAATAATGTAGGATTAGTGTTTTTTGACCATGGGTTCGAATCCCTCTAATTTTTTTGGTTTTTTTTTTCTTTTTTAAGCAATGCTACGGTGTTTAAATTTTTTTAGGGTGTTCAGTTTTTTTTATAACCACCTAAGAATTATTTTCGGAAATACAAACGTAACAAAAACGACATGCGTAGTCTTACCACTTTATGACGTTATCACGTAAAAGTATCGTCTGTAAACCGACTTTACAGACAACCAATTTTTTTATGGAACATGATATTCTTGGCTACTGTTGACTACCTGCTAGCACCGTGTCGTCAGCCTACACCTTGTTTCTGCCAAAACTAAGTACCATATCGGTGATTTCCCTTTGGTTGCGACGACGACACGAGAAATATCAATCCTGGCGAGTTTAAACGCACGGGACTACAGGTATGAAATAGAAACTAATATTTATATAGAAATAGAAACATAGTGGTTCACACCAACGAGCAACGAGCCGGGTTGGTACCACCGCACTGAGCGAAACGTCGGTCGAAACGGCTATGTAAATAGTTAGTGTTTTCCGTCCAGTTCAGTGTAACCGACATGAAATGAAGGAAAGCAATGACATGGCACCTAGCTAGTTCACCCGGTGTTATGAGCTGACATCACGGATATGGTAGGTGATGTAGCAAGGTAAGTTTCCATAAAAAAGAATGGATCGCACGATTAAATAATTAAAATAGAACTGAACTTGAAAAGCCAGTACAGTAAACTGTCCATTATACTTTACATCACTGATGCGGAAGCATTTAATATTACTAACTTTTGCCCGCGGCTTCACTCGTGGTGGACTCAGTTCAATATCATAATAGACGATTTAAACGCAAATATGATAATAAATGATCGCTTCTTTTTTCTCTCGCTACCTCTCTCCCGTCCATACTTTTCTATCTTTGATACTGCTCAGTCTTAAGGCTATTTAGCGTGATGGCATATAGCCTATACTGAGCTTCAAAAACTACTCTTTCCAGTGGTGCAAACCACATCAAAATCTGTTTGGTGGTTCCGGAGTTTATCGCAAACATACATACATATAGACAGACGTTCCCTTTTATAAGAAGTAGACAGTAGAGATAGAGGTAGAGATAGGGAGGGATCCAGAATACAGAAAAAAGTGTTTCGGTAATAAATACATTTTTCGTTTTCGACGATACCCTAAAATTATTGGCACGCGTCCTCAGAATTAGAATCGAGCAGCGTGCATAGCAATAAAATTACACATTGTTGATTGCTCTTAAGTAGACTAACCTTGTGGCAAATTGTTGTCTTAGACAGAGCAACATTGACAGCAGTAAATTAGAAATTTCATCACGCGAACACACAGTCGTTAGAACCCGGAAAGAATTGTTCGTGATATAAAGTGTACCTGTCCAAACCGCTGCTGCACAATCAGTTCTAAACATCGATGGTTCTAAACGTGAAAAATAATTCATTATTCTTTATTCACCATTCTTATGGTAGTACACCGCTACGCTTGAATTTGTCCTGTTTAGTTTTTACATTCACTCATTAATGTCATTCATAATTATTACAATGTGTAGCCGGTGCAGGACTGTCGTGGTGTATGTAATGGCCCGACACGTCACGGGTGCGACCGGATTATGTAGTGAAGCAAGTAAGCACCATAATATAAAAAGGAATCACGCTCGCTCGCCTAATCAAATGACGATTACAAAGATCTACAGATGTACGTTCTATTTTCCTGCCGACTGTACATTAGGCATATGCGACTTCGACCTTGTCTGGCGGCTGAAGCTTACTAGGAAAGGGAACTCCTCGCGTCAATTAATCGATTCATATCTATTATTAAATGTTTCACAATACGAACCACTCTTTGTAATTGTGTTGATCTTTTTTGTTTTGTTTTCTCTTTTATCATAAAGTTGCCTCAAAACCATGAAAAAAAAAAATTGGGAATGCTTGTGAATGACGTTGAAAAGTTATTTAAATAAAGTAGAGTTAAAAAGTATTTCGATAAATACATGTGTTATTTTTTGTTTATTTTTTTATTGAAAGCGTGACATATATGGCGCCGAGCCATTTATAGGTGATAAAGTGTCTAACGACGTCCATGAACATTCGGTCGTATGCGGGGGCTACGAATGCCATGCCGGCCTGACAGGTGCCCATTCACGCCCCTCTTGAGGGGCCCGAGACTGTACTTGGTGGGAAATATATTTTCACATGCAATCAGTTTAACCTAACTTTCCCAACAAAAGGGCCCTGTTGATAATGTTTCGGCGTTAGTTTGAATACTTGTGATATACAAGTATTTCCGTATAAGAGGGCAAATACTAGTGTAAATATTCTGTAAGTAAAACAGTAAGAACCTGAAACCGCACTGACGACGGTCGGACGCAGACAGAGAGCACAGAGCGAGGACTTCTTCTGAGGTAGTGACCGACCAGAGTTTACCTAATTCGAATGTGACTTCTCGATCTCAGCTACATAGCTTTTCGGAACATATTTAGCTACATTACATAGTACACAATAATTCACAACTAAGCAAGGATAGACGACGGGTCGATAGCGTGGCGTTCGTTCTGTGTAAATGTGTGACCTTCTCTTGACCTCGATAATGTTATAATGAAAATAATTTAAAAGTATATAAATCAAGAAATTATACTGGAAAAGATAATGACGAGCTCAATAGTAACGTTGTTCTATATTATTTTGCATATGTAAGTCTGAGAAAGCTCACGTAATTGTAAAATATATAATGTATGTGTCCTCAAGAACCTAGGACTGCCAAGATCGACGCTGAGCTCTTATATGGAGAGAGCTTCGAAAACGTCACTGGAAGCATCCTGTAGAATATGGATAGATGAGAGAGGGGAGGTCGAGAACGGGACTGGTGGTTCTCCGAGTCCTAGTCATCGCAGACTAGCTGACAAAGGCTCGATGCGAGCCGAAACGTAAAGCATGCTGGAGAAACTACATAGAGTGGCCACTCGCGTATGTATGTGCGATTCTATATATATACCTAGGTGAAAAAAAAAACATATTCCATGCTAGGTAAATACGAGTCAAGCATCAGATCACTTGGGCTATTCTGTGACTTGGGTTTCGTTCGACCTAGATTTAAATCATTTTAGATTAATGATTATAATGTTATTAATTATGTACCGAAATTTGCTACGTAACCAGTAAGTAAGTAAGTTTTGGCTTTTATCGACATGCACCGCGTCATATTATTAACAATATGTGATGGCATTTTTTTTATAGGTTGGCAATTATATATTTTGCGGCGCGTGGAGGAAGCGATCTAGAAATCAAGCAGTGTTGTTTTCAAATGCGTTATTAGTTATTACTTGTAATCCATAATATTTAAACCTAGATTTAAACGCAAAGCCCTTTAAATAAGAAATATAATTTATATAGGTACCACGACAAAGGCAGTATAAGAAACGACATGTAGGCACCTATGTATACATGCGGTCTCTCTTATCATCCTCTATTTGTGCACATAATTCGCATTATAAAGTGGATTGTTCAACCTTGATATTCACTGATAGTGTGCCGCCATAACACTTGTTAGATTAATTCCGAAACCAAACAACGCGGTCGGACTTCCTCGAAAGTAATCCGGCCCAAGGAACTAGTTTTCTTTTCTATTTTTTCAGGAGAATAATCAGGCACGAGTATTGCATAACATACGACAACATTTATACCTATCTCATAAGCAATGGAACACGGTTAGAACGCGGGGGCGTGCCTTATTTTCGTCCGCAGTACTCCGCGGTGCTATTTTGAGTAAACGTCAGCTGCGAAACTCATGGTTAGACGTACTGTAATATGTGTACCCGTAATTTATGTATCGCGCTTTTAGAGCATTTCAAAGATTACACTCCTATATTATTACCTGTATTTCACTCTTAATAGGACACTAATTACGTGTAAACTTTGACATTTAAACATATTTTATCCGTTGTTTTATTGTATCCAAAGGTTGACTGGAAGAAATAACTCCGCCTTTGTATCTCATGTAAATGTCCTACTGTTAAGTGTTTCTTAGAATAATTAAAACATTTTCTATCCATCTATATATATATGTTTACCGACTGCAATAAAAAATGGAGGTTATCAATTCGACCCGTATGTATGTAATATCATTGGAATATTCGTATATGTTATGTTGGTCTATGTGAGCTTCTAAGCAGGTGTGCCAAAGTGCCTAAGTAGTTGTTTTTGACGTGATAACGTCACGTCTTATAAATTGATGAACACCGGCTGCACGCACGAAAAAGTGTCACGTTCCATCTGAGCCTGTTTGTGCAAGCGAGAGAGCGTAACAAGCGATAGAGAGGCACAATCGGCCCAAGCGGCAGTGTTGCCAAAAGTACGGTAATTGCCGTATCGTACGGTAATCGAGCCTAGAAATCGACAAATGTACGGCAGCGATAGGGGTGCCGTACGAAAAAATACGGTAATTCTTATAGCTGTGTTTCTTTATGACGTTATCACGTAAAACTATCGTCCGTAAACCGACTTTACAGACAACCAATTTTTTTTAACAAGCTTTACAATAACTGCAAAGCGAAGTACAAATGGGTTTGAAGAACCCTAACACCAGATTATGAAACTTGTACATACGAATGTGAGCAAACATATGTACACAATAAAAGTAACTTTCAGGGTACTCGCTAAAGCCTTATAAACACATGCATTCTTCAAAGACTATTATGTAAATACGTGAGAAGCTACTCCCCAGATACTCCTACACACAATGGCTGCGTGCTCTGAACGAGCCCCGTATTTTTGGAGGGCGTGTAAGATGTTGGCTGAGCAAATTGTCGCGGTATCCGAAGGAGACGGAAGGATTCAAATATGAAAGCGTGCGTTGCGTGTAGCGAGTTTTATAAGCGTTTACTAAACCTTCTACCTTTACTAAATCAGTTCCTTCTTGGAACATTTCAAGAAAATGTTCTTGGCTTTGACGCATTAGCTATTTATAATTTTGTTTTGTCAGTTACCTTGGTTATAAGTTTCCTCAATCATCGGGATGATTTTCATCAATAGAGCAATTGACTTTTCTATTTTGAAACACTTAAAGTTTTCAGTTTCAAACACGATCACTTGCAAGTTCCGAACCATAAATTTGTAAGGTCGCGTTGTTCCTTTTTTATTGGAGTTCAAATGAGTGTCTGTTCATGTGGAATCATTATTTAAAAAATTTTAACCCCCGACGAAAAAAGAGGGGTGTTATTAACCCCCGACGGAAAAAGAGGGGTGTTATAAGTTAAACGTGTGTGTGTATGTCTGTGGCATCGTAGCTCCCAAACGGATGGACCGATTTGGATGAGGTTTTTTTTATTAGAAAGTTGGTTCAATCGGAATGGTTCTTAGCTATATTTGTAATCCACTAATCAAGTAATTAAGTAATAAAAAATTATTATCTTAAAAAGTGGACCGATTTGCATGATTTTTTTTAAAGCTTTAAAATCACTAAAACCAGATATTGGTATGAAAAAGTATTTAAAAAACTTGAAATAAAAGATAAATCACAAATTAAAAAAACAGAGCTGCGCGGGTATTTACTTAGCTCCTTAGGCTCCTTTAAGTAAGTAAAGGAAATTATTTTTTACTTTTTAAGGGTCGGGAGTTTTTAAATTTGTAATTTAACTTTTTTATTTTCTCAATATAATTAAAAATGGGTCGCTCTTCTACTGTTATGTCATACCCGCCCGCGTTATACAAACAACTGAAATAATAATCAGAAAATCTGCCCTAATTTTCCACTATAAGTCTATAGTAATTAGGTATATAGTAATTTTCCACTAGCATCGCTATCAAATCTGAGAGCGTACAGGCTAGACCACAGAGCATGAAAGGGGCGCGGGCGGTAGGTATTTGATGCTCTGTGGGCTAGACCCACCGCATCGGCACCGTGTTCGGCTCTAGCTAGACGATGTAGAATTTGTAGTATCAAAAAAAAAATAAAAAACATAAAACCGACTTCCTAAAAAAAGTAAAACTAAAAAACTATTTAAAATAAAAATATAAAAACCGCCTTCAAAAATATATGAAATAAAAACCTAAAAAAAAAAAACGAACCCTAGAGTTAAAGGCGGTGCTACAAAGGCTACTCAAATCACAAAAGGATATTATCATCCACTCATGTTTTCTTTCATGCTACATTTTTGCTTGCTTTAGCACCGCCTTCAACTCTAGGGTTGGTTTTTTTTTTTAGGTTTTTATTTCATATACTTTTGAAGGCGGTTTTTATATTTTTATTTTAAATAGTTTTTTAGTTTTACTTTTTTTAGGAAGTCGGTTTTATGTTTTTTAAAACTTTTTTTTTATTTCACAGATTTTTTTTAGTAATTTTTTGCTATTAATGTACTCGGCGGAATCGCTCGGCCTTCGGCCTCGCGATTCCGCCTCGCTTTCCAATCCGATCTTGACCCAATTAAAATAGGACCACGTCAGCCTCGATAGCTCAGTGGTGCAGACAGTCAACTGTCGCTATTGAATGTTAAGCAACGCTGGGTGCGGTGAGTACTTGGATGGGTGACCGCTGACCGTTGGAGGCTGACCGAGGTTCGGATTCCTCGTAAAACTGTAGGTCCTTCCCTCCTAATCTTACTTGGTGGTAGGATTTAACCCGCCCGGGTTGGTACCACCGCACTGAATTAAACGTCGGTCGAAACGGCTATGTAAATAGTTTGTTTTCCGATCAGTTCAGTGTAGTCAGCACGATCAAAGGGGGAAGCACTGACATGGCACTTAGTTCACCCGGTGTTATGGGCTGACATCACGGACGTTGTAGGTGATGTTGCAGAACTTAGTAGAATGGACAGACATAAACGTGTTACGGAACCCTACTTTTATTATAAAATAACCGTCGGAGGACCTTGGTTGAAAATTGTAAAATTTTGTAGAACGGACAGACATACATTTGTTACGGAACCCTACATTCATTTCGAAATAAATGTTAAATTTGTAGAACGGACAGACATGCATTTGTTACGGAACCCTACATTCATCTTGCAGAACTTAGTAGAATGGACAGACATAAACATGTTACGGAACTCTACTTTTATTATAAAATAACCGTCGGAGGACCTTGGTTGAAAATTGTAAAATTTAGTAGAACGGATAGACATGCATTTGTTACGGAACCCTACATTCATTTTGAAATAAATGTTAAATTTAGTAGAACAGACAGACATGCATTTGTTACGGAACCCTACATTCATTTTGCAGAACTTAGTAGAATGGACAGACATAAACGTGTTACCGAACCCTACTTAACAGTTGCACTCCGGGAGTGCCGGCAGATCCCGTGCCACTCTAACTTAACCCTTAATGCAATGACTTAAGGTTTCATTTTAAAAATGACGCTGACGCGATGTCGCGATGTCGCGAGTTATACATTTTTTACCCACCTAAAAAAGTGCCAAGCGCCGCTAAAGAAGTTTTCACTTCAAAAACCTCAGGGTTATCCCCTTTCAAATAAAAAAAAAGGATTTTCAAAATCGGTCCACAATTGACGGAGTAATCGCATAACAAACATCCAAAAAAAGAAAACATACCGTCGAATTGAGAATCTCTTAGGTCTAAAGTAAATTGATCGTGAAGACAAATGCAACGAGCCCAAACACGGTGGGTTTATCATGTGCAGTTTAGGAGTTCCTATGGCCACCTTCTGTCTCCATCATCAGACCAGCTCGATGGTACTCGTACCATAATAAATTAAGCGCACCTGGCCGGTCGGAAAAGATAAAAAATTTCAAATTTAGAATATTCATGAAACAAGGGTCCGAATATGTATCACTAGTATATCGATTCATGTATTTCAACAGGACAGAGAAAATTTCAAAATACTTAATACTTTTTAGTTCTTTTTATTTTGTTTTTTGGAAATCGGTTTAATATTTTTTAAAACAGTTTTTATTTCATTCTTTTTAGTAATATTATTAGTAATATTACATAAAAAAGAATAATCGAAATCGAATAATCGAAATCGATTGAAGTGGTACAGAATTATTCGCCATATGTGTCAGACTGCAAATTGCTGAATAAGTCCACATCACAAAAGTTTTGCTGAAGGTAACCACACACCATACTAATTTATCAAACTGAAAATTGCCGAAAACGACCACATCACAAGTTTTGCTGAAGGTAACCACACAACATTGTATTATGCTGAATTTTCGAAAACCACTGAACCAATTTCGATAAAATTGAAATGGGACCACCTCAGAAGTATGACCTAACCATTGATTTTATAACTCCCCCTATAAAATCAATGGACCTAACTAACAAAAAAAGAATTTTCTAAATCGGCCCTCAATTGACGGAGAAATCGCGTAACAAACATACAAAAAAAAAAAAACATGCAGACGAATTGAGAACCTCCTCCTTTTTTGGAAGTCGGTTAAAAATTAATCCATATTACGCAGCTACTACCTACATCTACAGCATCAGAGCGGTCTTGATTATGTAGGTAGTATATTTTAGTACATATAGGTAATTTATTTTATATTTTATATCACACACATGTTCTTTCCGGTATATTCCAAATATGGTCAGGACTACAAATTTTACCTACGGATAATATTGATGTCGCGTCATACGCGTCACACTTGGCCATACTTGGTATAAACTTACATAGGTACATACTTGCTGAAGTTATAGTAAAAGGAGATGAGAATATTACATCGAGATATTCCATCCCTCTGCACCAGGTGGCGGAAGTGAAACTAGAGCGTTGAATGGCCTACGTGCATCATGCACACATTTTTAGGATTCCGTATCCGTCGTACGGGATCCTATTACTAAGCCTACGCCGTCTGTCTGTCTGTCTGTCCGTATGTCCGAGGGCTGTATCTCTTGAACCTTAATAGGTAGCCCGTTGAAATTTTCACAGAATATGTGTTATTATGGCCGATATAACAAATAATAAAAACATAAGAATAAAAAGTAAAAAATTCACGGGGGTTCCCATATAAGAAGCTAAAAAGTGTATGCGCGCCATCTACCGAAAAGAGTATGAAACATTTTAACTAACCATGAATTTGAACTAATATGAAGCATTTTAAAACACGCTATAGATGGCGTGAGTGGCGCTGACCATGGCATGGCGATACGGAACCCTCGGTGCGCGAGTTCGACTCGCACTTGGCCGGTTTTATTTCATAGCTAGTTGGATAGTGCGATATAGGTTCCGAGAAATCTAAGCAACTGGTTCTCTGTTGTGCTTTTTGAACGATTCTTTGGGTATGCTTTCTATCAACAAAAATCTAACCTTTGTTATAGAAGACATGGGTAGTGGGTACGTCATCCAATTAGTAATACCGCTTATATTTCGTCATGAAAGCAAATTTCAACACCCAAGTAAAACTAAATGTAGGTCCAACTTCCCTATCTTTCTTGGTGGAGGATGAAACGCACCCGATTGTCTCATGAAAGATAATCGAGAACATGGTGTACTTACTTACCTACGTTATTTTCATCAATTTCCGCGTAACTATGACATTACGGCAATTTGAGAAGCTATAGTATTATCAAAACCTCGTGTCCGGTTGGGCAATAAAGTTATATGGCTTAGGGAAGCGAATCTGCGCACGGCGCCATGACGCAAAGCCATAAAACTTTATTGCCCAACCTGACAGGAGGTTTTGATAATACTATAGTATGTGGCTCAACGTATCTGGCCAAACGTAATGGTCCACCCATACTTGCTAGTCATTGGATTCAAAGACGACGACGTATGTTGCGTATCCCGCAATTACGGTTTACCGCTCAATTTGCCTCCACCATCAAGCTGTTTAAAAGGCAACTGATCTGTTTGTGTTTCGTTACTTACTCCATTACTCAACGTGTTTGCACGGCCGCCCCCGCTTTCTTACGTGTAATGAGTTTAAAATTACAAATTTAAAAAGCTCCGACCCTTAAAATGTTTTCTTACTTAAAGGAGTCGGCGAACCGCTAAGTAAATAAAATAAAAAAACTCAGAGCTGCGCGGGAATTTACTTAGCGGTCTCTCGACTCCTTTAAGTAAGTAAACGGAAATTATTTTTGACTTTTTAAGGGTCGGGGGTTTTTTAAATTTGTAATAGAAGAAACGACCCTGAAGATGACATAAAGCTGATAAAATTAGATATACCTCTAGAACTTTGTAACAAGCGCGTTTGCTAGCTACATAATATGCATGTGTTTATTTTTTATTTAAAAAGCCATTCACAATATGAATTAGTAGGTACATTATTTTTAATTTTATATAAAGTATAGCCGATTGCGTCTTTCCCTGTCTCCGTCTATGTTATTTAATGGTAAGTTTCAATAGTTAGTAAGTGGATAGAAATTGTGAGAAGGGATAGTTTCCAATTTAGTAGACCCGGCCAATTTCCAATCCGCAGCGGGATCAATTTATATTTGTATAAACTCAATTACATATCTAGAGGTTTCTATAACCGATGGCTTGATATCTTTTATTTACCTTTCCATGGGAGCCATCACTGTTTGGCATTCTGGGTTTTCTACCCCTCGCTCGGTCCGAATGATCACACACATCATCACATACACAATTTTTAACCGAATAACATTTTTGAACAAATTAGATTTTCCTTCAGCCGTGCGAAAATATTATGTCTCTCCACTTTAGGGCACACTTTACGTATACTTACACGTGTACTTACATAGATAGTATGTACAGTACAGCTACATGTGTGTTGTGTTGTTTACAATGTGCTACACGATGTTTGTTTCGTAAATTGGAAGTTAACGCGATGTACCGACTAGTTTCCAACCGCAGCTCTGAATACACGACTCAACGTAACAGCTTTGACTGTGTTCTTTGTTAAGATTTATACAGATGGGTAACTTTATATGAGAGAGGTTGGCGTGACACATCTCTTTGATGCGGCTTGAGGTTTCAATATGAACATTTTTATTTAATTCATTAATTCTATTTTGCGACACTTTGATAATATTTTCCAAACTGTTTTTACACAGTTAGGTACGTATTAGTTATTTGGCAACAAGTATTTTTAAGTAAGTACCAAGTAGAAAATAATACATTTGATTACAAAACGATGTATTTGGAGGTGACTAAGATTTAGTGCCGTGTGTAGCCGGTACTTGAAAGGAATAGCCCCACTGCATCCATTCCCGCATGCACATCGTAAAAGGCGACTAAGGGAAAGGACGAAGACGTGTTAAAGGGCGACAGGATAGCCACCTCTCACCTTGGCACGGTTCTTCCACCGAGTCTTGCAGCAGGTGGGTCTTCGCACCTTAATACCTGCTTGATAGTTCTCTTGTTCGAATACTTTGCTAAATATGCTGCTGGTCGGTGTTGTGCCGTAAGTTACAAGAGTCCTTGCAGCACAAAACCGATTACTCTGTTCACCCCGATTGTCGAGATACAGCGTGTGGTATGTATGTATGTACTGTAGGATTTATAAGACAATTTATTAAATCCATCTTCTCCAGCCAGCATTGCTCCAAGTTATATCTCGGTGTAAAGATTTGTAAGAGAATTTTAATTAAACTTTATCAATGGTACTAAAATTTTAATCGAATTCTTATTCAGATTATTAAATCTTGATAATTAATCCTAGCTTCAATTAAGGTAGCGTTGGTTTATTTATGCCCATTAATTTGTATATACTTACATCTAGTCTAGTCGGGGATGTAAAGAAGAAATCAGTACCTAAGTATACTGCGAGCCATCCTATATAATAGTATCGATCAATTTTAATATTTAGCTACGCTCTGAAGATGGCTGTATTGTTGGATTTGGGGAAAATTATCACCGGAAAAACATTCTACACTTTATGCAGTGCGGCACAGGGGCTTCAGTAGCATCTTAGATATGTATATGTATGTATATCTTTTTGTGTGTAGTCAAGTCTCTTTGTTCAATTAGAAGTTTTTTCCTCGTATCCTCACTTACATGACACTGGCCAAAATGTCTTAAAATCATCAAAAATCTATCTATTAGAGTCTGTGGACTAATTAGTAAGTTACCACTTCAAATATTTGATGTTCGTTCGCTTAAATATAATCAAAAACTATTGCTTCGAGGTAACATATTATGCTGTTACATAGGAGTGTATGTGCATCGTCGCATTCGTTAAACTTCCGTGTAACATATGCTGTTACATGGTTAAATTGTATAGACATTTGCTGTAGTTTGAGACAGAACATCCCTTACAGATTTATTATTAATATTGATTGATTGATTGATGTGTACTATATGAATGGGCATATGTTCAAAATTTGGTTCGCCCTGCAGGTTATAGCTGTGTTAGCTTCAAGCAGTCAAGACGGATTTGCAACTTGAAGCATTAAAACATTTAAAATATCCGCAGAAATGATCCATACGAATTTTGCTTTCAGCTTTGGCTAACTTTGATCATCAAGGTAGGAAGGTAGGTACCTATACTTATTGAATGAACCTCTACATCTAAACGTAGATGAAACCGGCCTAAAATAATAACCCAAATTATTAATAGGTAAAGAGTGAAATGTGTTTCCGAGGCGAGCTTAATGGAATTTAAAGTTCTGTATAACATTTTACGTCTCGGCCGCCTCAGACCGCGAGTTCCTTCGAGATTGTCGAGTTCGCAGTGCTACCCCGAAATAGCTGAGGCTTTATTAAAATCGCTAAACGCTGCCATTACCTTGTTATTACGCATATTTTCTGAGATATTCCTGGGAGATGTAATGAAGCGCCTGTCCCTTGCAAGGATCTAACGAACGTTTCATCTTCACTTCACATACTTTAAGGCGTGTTTTGTCTGTGATTTTAAAATTTTCATGAAATGTCTTGTAACCTTCCTTATTTTTTGTAATATGACTTTCGACATCAACTGCCAGCCTCATTGACACATCACTCACGTTCTTGATTAAACTAAATGCAATGCCAGTGCTTTCATCGTGTTCTTATACTTTCTACATATCGTGAACAAAGAGAAAATCTAATTTTCCAAAACATTTGTTCATCCGTACGTATGTATGCATCGGCGGAAAGCAGCGGTTCCGTAGCGCCGAAGGTAGGTGGACGGGAGGAAAATTGGAGAGACGTAGCTCTAGCGGTGGACGCTTACACGCTGAATGACTGACTGACAGAGGTACATATGTAGGTTATATGTAGCAAAACTGTAGGTACCTTCCCTTCTTACCTTACTAGGTGGTAGGGTTCAACACGCCCGGGTTGGTACCACGGCACTGAATGAAACGTCGGTCGAAACGGCTATGTAAATAGTTTGTGTTTTCCGTCCAGTACACAGTGTAGCCGGCACGACCGAAGGGAAGCGCTGGCATGGCACCTAGTTCACCCGGTGTTATGGGCTGACATCATGGATGTTATAGGTGATGTAGCCAACCGTGTCAGTTTCCATAAAAAATAAATTTAAAAAATTATGGTTGGTCATGATAACTCAACATCGAATCACGTGCCCAGCACCACCAAAAAAATCGGTTTCTTCCGATTGATGTTTCTCTTGAACGCAGTCGTTCAAGAGAAACATCAATCGGTTTGGAGGACGTAAGTGGAGAATCAATAAATATTTAATTTTGTTTTTTTTTTTCTTTATTAATACTTTATTGAACACCAATTTATACAAAGAATATAAAAATTTAATATCAGAAAGATCTTAACTAAAACTAACCTAAAACAAAACTTACCTATCTAACAAAATAAAATAATTATTGTAGGCGTAATCTTTTATTTTAATTTGCCACCTCCCACCTTGGCACGGTCCTTCCACCGACTTTGTGCCTACATGCTGCTTGATAGTTATCTTGTCCGAATACTTTGCTAAACGTGGTGGTCAATGTTGTATTGAAATTTTCCAGAGTTCTTGCAGCACAACACCGATTACACTGCTTATACCCTGATTGTCGGGATACAGCGCGTGTGTGTGGTATTTATGTATGTAAATAATACTCATCTTGACGGGACGGTATTGTATTTTTTAACTATTATGTAAAATTACATGACGATAATAAGATGAACGATTTAAAGAACCAATAGCGTTGAAGCCTTGCTTCCCAGCAATATGTCTTGTAGAAAGTCATACATTTTCTCTAACATCAAACTCACATATGTTTACGAGAAACATCAAACGGGAGAAACCGATTTATGTTGCTGGCCTTTAACGCGACCGGAGCCGCCAACACAGCTAGTACAAAGCTGAACTGATTAAACTTCGACTCCTTTGTAACGATATACTCTCTTTGTAATTGATTTCGAGAGAGTTTTATTTGAGCAATAAATTATTCATTAAAGTTTTCCTTTACGTCGTCTCGCAAAATTAATCTTTGTACTCGTTTTCTGTGAATACAGTTCGCATAAGAAAGCTTATTCTCAAGATTAGCAAGCTTTATTAGTCAGCTACTAAACTTATTATAGTAGTAGTATATTGCTGAATTCTGACTACTTGTAATTTCGGCTACATTTATTAAGTATATATGACATACATATGTTTATTATGTACCTACGCCACCGAGCATACATGCTGTATCCTCCTTGACCTACGCAATGCACGCACACTCGCGCTCCTAGAGGCTCGAAATCACTTTGTTTTCAGGCTTCGTACATTAAAATAAATAACAACAAAACTGTATAAATAATGTGAAAATTCTGAAAAAAATATCCAGGTTAATTATTTACTGAAGATTTGAGGAAAATCATTAGCGGTTTCAACATTCCGCACATACAATGATTATTTATTCAGCACGCGGTCGCAGTAATTCGGTCTACAAGGAACATTATTAATGTTTAGCACGTACCACAGAACAGGAAGAACGCAGATCGGCCATCACCAAGTGCCAGTTCAACTCGCACTTCACAGTTTTATTAGGATTCCGTATCCGTCGTATGGGACCCTATTTACTAAGCCTACGCCGTATGTCTGTCTGTCTGTCTGCCTGTCTATCCGTCGGTCTGTCCAAGGGCTGTATCTCTTAAACCGTAATAGGTAGCCCGTTGAATTTTTCACAGAATATTTGTTATTATGGCCGATATAACAAATAATAAAAATAAGAAAAAGTAAAACATTCACGGGGGTCCCCATACAAGAAACTAAAAAGTGTATGCGCGCCATCTACAGAAATCAATATGAAGCATTTTAACTCATCGTGAGTTTTAACTAATATGAAGCATTTCATAAAACACGCCATAGATAGCGTGAGTGGCGCTGACCATGACATGGCGATACTGAACCCTCGGTGCGCGAGTTCGACTGGCACTTGGCCTGTTTTTTTTTTACATTCATTCATACTCATTAACAGGACAAGCTTGATATTATATTTGAAGCACGATTTTTCTCAAGAGTCGCACTCACTCAAAGAACTCAATAGAATAAAAGCTCCATTAACATATCTCGGTCACAATCTGCTCAATCTTTATCCCATGGTGTACTGAAGCCTCTTCTGGCTACGGATAGGCTTTCTTGCAAATTTCTCAAGAGCAAGTTGCAGTTTCGGCAGAACAGCAGTCGTTGTGACGTCAGCGGCAGGTATGCCGTATGCACAATATGCACATAGGAAGATGAATAAAAACACCGGTCGGTAAATAAAATAAGCCCAAGACTCACTTTGAAGAAAATATTTATTAGGTACCAAAATTATTGCTTCTAAATACAAAGAATATACAGCACGGAGACCTCACCGGCAACTTCGATTGTTCTACCTACAGTTTAAAATTTCACCGTTAATTTTAAATCTACGGTCTATTTCCATAACATGTATAAAATTTATAATAATAAATAGTATTCGTTCATTCACAAACAAATTAGATTAATTAATATTAAATATTCAGGTACACTATCAAACGACTTAGGAGTTATTTCAGGATTAATTTGTGACATAATTATTAATTAGTTACACGTGTTCAGCTACTAATACGAAATGAGATCTTTCTCTCTCTATAGGTCTACATACTAATTGATGTTATTCCTCACAGTTGATCAATCTCAACATGGAACCTAAAACGTTACGTTACGTTACGTAGTAGGTACCTACGCGGTATGAGACAAAAGTCAAAACTATTTACAGAATATTTGGGGCCTATCGGGCCCGGTGATCTCACTAGAGATACTTATTACTGCAATTTTTTCGTATTGAAAACACAATCTAATAAAGGAAAGAAAATCGATAGTATAACGTTATAGCTATCCACAACTAGGTTGAATGTCACACATTTTATCAATTTCTCTACTTAATTTCAATCTAATGATTAATTTTGTGTACTTTAATGCAAAGTAAATTTGTAATTATATAATTCATACTTGATTACAGGATTAACATAATATCTTAACAACATTATCATGCAAGTCATAAAATTGTTATGTAATAAATAACCAACATTATATTTAATTGAAATGAGGAAAGAAAGAGAATATAACGCCTCACGGCCGACTATATCGAGATATATTTATTTACACCTGTACAAGTGTGCGCATGAAATTACAAGTTACATCAAAAGGTAGAACTAATCATTAATTACGAACACGTATTTTAACCTAATAATATCTTAGATCCAAAATAGTTTTACACTCACCTATGGTGTGTAGCATTGCAGTGTTTGTAACTCTATAGCAGTTTTGTTGAATGTCTACCTAGATTTATTTTGATAGATCAACGACTACACATTGACGACTCGAATAATGCCTATTAAGTTCTAATACTTCGAAGGGTTCCAAGCATGGCAAAACATCTGTCTTGGGAGCCAAAATACTATAGGTGTTTGTCTTTTTCTATTCACCCTCTTGAGCTGACCAAAAAACATTTTTCCTCGTAAACATAAAATATTAATATCCCTTAGTATTCATAAAAATAAGAAGCTCAATGTGAAGATTACTCCCTGGGATCATATATTTATAACTAAATAAATACACGGGACGAAGTTCGGCTTACTCTCACGCGCGCTACCCTGGCCCGAGGTCACACAGTTCGTCCCAGATGAGTAAATAAGCCCATACATTACAGGTAACAGCACTCGGATAGTTCGCTCGCACTTCGTCCCCGATCTACAGCGCGATAACATTCTCTTCGCACACAGGAAGAAAATTTCTTGGAAGTTTTGTGTACTGATATTGAGGAAAAACACTTCAAGCGAACCACGACTCTATCTAAAGAGGGATCCTATGAGAAAAACAAAAATATGTCAAGTGTGTACTAAACTCATTGTAATGCGGTTTCCGGAAACGAAGAACTTACAGATTTGTCTAGTGCACAAATCAGAGTGCGCATGAGGTCCATTCTGAGCCATCGAAATCCGAAGTAGTGACCCAAATTTAATGTAAGAACCTCATTCTCTACAAAAACCATCTTAGGACGTCTTGACCTGGCTGAAATTTAAATCCCAAGAAGGCAGCGCAGTGATGAGCTATCTATAACACTTTTCCTGAACCGCATTTCTGGATACGTGCCTGGCAACTGTCGTACTAAATCTATGAAGGAGCTGAAGTTGTGAATCAGACTTATGTAACAAAATTCAAAACAGACAGATATAGACTGACAAAAACTCATGACAGAAACCAAAGCTTAGCTTCCGTAAGCCTAAAAAAAAGAATATAGTTTTAAAACCAAACTTCGGCGACTAGTTCCTGCTGTGGTTTCTAACTGCCCGAGAATTCTTAACTTTTGTTTTATGACGATGTAATCTCGCTCTAGTGTGCTCTAGGTATAGACTGGTATAAAGATTTAGATCTGTTTAAAAGATAGAAACGAGTGAGCAATTTGACCATACTCCAGCATGCAACAACTTTTTAATTTCATGAAACTTAAATATAATGTTTTTCGTGCAAGCTTCATTACGAGTTTTTTGTAAAGGACTATTCTACTCTACCTTATGTTTCTTCGTATATATCTAACGCCACAATAGGCGATTTTCTAAATAATTTAGAACTATGTTACGCTCATTTCTTTGTTACATTTTGAATTATATACTTAATTTAAAGAATACCTACTTATTTACAAATGTTTAAACAGTCAGAGTCGACACTACCAATGAGATATCAGTTCAAAAATTACCGACAAAGTATAAATTTTTATAAATTCGTAAGTTACAATATTCAGGAGCTACTGATACATCTACGTACCTAACGACACATTTGACTAAGCGAATCATTGTATAAAATATTTTCTCGAGAAATACAAAAGTCACAGGAAATATTATTGTCAAACGCAACGGTAATACGTACACGAGGGCGAGTCACTCTACAGTACGCACCCGACAGGGATCAAAGTTCCAGACGCGATAACTCGCTCTCGTTCGCGAAACGATTGAGGGAGAACATATATTATAGTGGGCGAAGCCGAAAGCGGCGGCGGTGGCGGCGGCGTCAACGCTGCGGGGAGACGCAAGGAGGCGCGATGAGGCTACCTCTTCATGCCGGAGCTGAGGAAGAGGCGGCTGTCCGTGAGCGACTCGGCACTCACGCTCGTAGCCGAGGGGAAAGCGGAGAAGGGGGAGAGCGAGGCACACGCGGAGGGGGGGTTGCGCGTGCGGTAGCGGCGCGGCGATAACGGCATCGGCGCCGGCACCTCCTCGATGCGCTCGAGGTCGTGCGCCGCGCCCGCAGAGTTCTGCTTGGTGAGGCGCGCCTGCCCGCGCCCCGCCTCCACCACCGGCGACAGCTCGTCCGCACGGTCTAGTGAGAACTGTCGCTTTAGCAGGCGGCCGGCGGCGCTGCGCACATCCGCCGGCCGGTTCAGGTGCGAGTCGCTCGGGCTGAAGCACTTGTAGCGGCTGTAGGGCGTGCTCAGGTCGCACTCGGCGAGCGTCGAGCGCTTGTAGCGCGAGATGTCGCGCCGGTCGCGCGCCAGCGACGTGCTCGACGCACCCAGCAGCGCCGCCGCCACCTCCACGGCCGAAACGGGAGCGTTCAGCGCGAGCATGCGCCCGTCGACGAGGGCCGGCCGCTCGCGCGTCGCCTCCGCGTCCGCTTCATCCGCGACGACCGCATCCTGCGCGACCGGCGAAGCTCCGGCCGGAGTCGCCTCCTGGACCGGCGACTGCTCTATCTTCCTGTGGTATGCGTCGCCCGAGCTCTGCTTGGAGATGGAGCGCTCGTCGTGGCGAGCGTAGTTCATCTTACGCATGTCGATAACCTGCTGCGTGGTCGCCTCGACGCGGAACATGGAGCGGTCGACGCTGACGTGGTGCAGGGAGGAGGAAACGAGGACGGATGCCGGCGCGGGCTCAGGCGACCGCTCGCCGGAGAGCGAGCGCTGTGGGCGCGGGGAGGTCGCACCGGCGGCGCCAGAGCCCGCGGCGGCGGTCGCGCCGGCCGCCGAGCTGCACTCGCTCGAGTTGTCGTCCGACTTGTGCAGGACGCTACTCGACACCGAAAGCGTTCCTTTCTCTACGATCAGAGACTCCTCCAACCTGACGGGAAGAACATTTTTTAAATGTTTGTCATTAAATTGTATCTTCCTTATACTACATTATTATTCGTCAAATAGAATTTGATGAACGTTAAATGTGAATAATTAATCCAGAGCTACTAGAGACGAGCGAGTACAAACACGACAAATAACGCAACTAAGAGGTATGCCGTTTTCGGAACTGACTAATTTAATGTAAGTATGTATGTATGTAAACTGAAGTTTCTCGGGACTTAGCGGGGACTCGGCTCCACGCCATTGCTCTACGCATTATAATTTCAGAACTAAACACATCACTAGCCGTATTTAGCAGTTAATGAATCTACTTCGAACGTCGTTGTCGTTACGCATTCCCCTGTGGGCGAAACTTTAGATGACAGCTTTAGCGACTTAGTTACAGAGATGATAATTATTCAGTGACAAATTGGGCGTATTTAATGGGCCGGGTAAATGTATAAGATCTTACAGGGATATATACAGGGTGCTAAAACAGCGAGTACATTAACTTCGCCAGCGCAATCCTCATGGTTTTCCGAGACAAAAAAGAAAATTAAGTTTTTTCTCTAAAGTGTCTAGTTTTCGAGATATGAATTTTTGAAATGTATGTTTTTGTCTAGTGTAATTTAACGCGTTGTTGTTGCCGCTCCGCACCCTCCGTCTGCCGACCTCCAGTCCTCCACTCACAAAGCTAAGCCCCTCCCGCCAACACCGCTCACGTCTCACTAGCTCTCTCTCTCTCTCCCCCCCCCCCCCCCTCGCCCCTCCCCCTCCGCGCCGCCCTGTTGTCATTCGATCATTTTTATACTAAAATAATCGATTAGTTTGTATGAAAACTGTAACTCCTTATTTAAAGGGAATTCAGAAAAAAGTTATTTCACTTTTTTGTTACTCTTGATCCCAATAATCATTTCCTAAATTTAATGTACTCGCCGTTTTTACATCCTGTAAATGTCTTTAAGATTGTACACAAATTTAAATTTATGACAAATCGAAACTCGGACCGCTGCTATGCTGCGGCCCGAAACATAAATATTGAGGTAAACTTACCCGTGGCTCTCCCTGTGTTGCCGGGCGTGCAGGCGTGGCGTGATGGGCAAAAATATTTATTAGGTAGAGTTCAGCAGGGACTAACCTCACCGTCTACCCTCAACCCATACCCCACACAGGAATAAGTTGTTTATTAAACGGATGTCATTTCAATATGCTATGCATTTCAATATGAACTGGATTCCAAAGGGAAAAGTCATTCCTTCCTAAGAAAAATTTAATAGAGTAGATTATTAATATTTAGTAATCTATCTAAAATGCAATAAGAAATAAAATACCGGACAAACGTGAGAAATAACATAATGTCTCACCCGAGCGGCGGTGGAGTCGGAAGCGGGTTGTCGAAACCCGCTTTGCCCAGTAGCCAGTACGTGTGCATCTTGCCTTTGCCCTTGATCTCGGTCGGGCCGCGGTACTCTAGCGAGTAGCCGCCGGCCGCCTCCAGCTTGTCCCGCGTCGCTTGTGAGAGGTGGATCCGCCACGCCGCACCTACAAAACGTAGTGTCACACGTCTACACTCGACAACTCGTCCTCGGTCTCGGTATAGGGCCGCGGTACTTCAGCGAGTAGCCGCCGGCCGCCGCCTCCAGCTTGTCCCGCGTCGCTTGTGAGAGGTGGATCCGCCACGCCGCACCTACAAAACGTAGTGTGACACGTCTACACTCTACAACTCGGTCTCGGTAGGGCCACGGTACTTCAGTGAGTAGCCGCCGGCCGCCTCCAGCTTGTCCCGCGTCGCTTGTGAGAGGTGGATCCGCCACGCCGCACCTACAAAACGTAGTGTGACACGTCTACACTCTACAACTCGCCCTCGGTCTCGGTAGGGCCGCGGTACTTCAGCGAGTAGCCGCCGGCCGCCTCCAGCTTGTCCCGCGTCGCTTGTGAGAGGTGGATCCGCCACGCCGCACCTACAAAACGTAGTGTGACACGTCTACACTCTACAACTCGCCCTCGGTCTCGGTATAGGGCCGCGGTACTTCAGCGAGTAGCCGCCGGCCGCCTCCAGCTTGTCCCGCGTCGCTTGTGAGAGGTGGATCTGCCACGCCGCACCTACACAGCACAGCTTGACACGCCTACATCTGGCCCTCGGTCTCAGTCGGGCCGCGGTACTCAGGCGAGTAGCCGCCGGCCGCCTCATGCTTGTCCCGCGTCGCTTCTGAACAGATGGATCTGCCACGCCGCACCTACACAGCACAGCTTGACACGCCTACATCTGGCCCTCGGTCTCAGTCGGACCGCGGTACTCAGGCGAGTAGCCGCCGGCCGCCTCGTGCTTGTCCCAAGTCGCTTCTGACCAGATGGATCTGCCACGCCGCACCTACACAGCACAGCTTAACACGCCTACATCTGGCCCTCGGTCTCAGTCGGGCCGCGGTACTCAGGCGAGTAGCCGTCGGCCGCCTCATGCTTGTCCCACGTCGCTTCTGACCAGATGGATCTGCCACGCCGCACCTACACAACACAGCTTGACACGCCTACATCTGGCCCTCGGTCTCAGTCGGGCCGCGGTACTCAGGCGAGTAGCCGCCGGCCGCCTCATGCTTGTCCCACGTCGCTTCTGACAGGTGGACTCGCCAGCCCGCACCTACACAACACTAGTCTACATTATACTCTCGGTGGTACCTCAGAAAGAACACGTGTACCTGCTTAATTAAAAGTCCATCCTATCCATCTTTACGTGGGAAACATAGATAAATAATGGGAAACCAGTAAAGGGGAAATTAATGAAATCATAGTGGTGATTGAATTCATAACAGTTATTTGTATCATTAATTTTTGCTTTCACTAATAGTTTTGATTTCACTGTTACGAATATTAAGCTTAGTGGAAGGGCTTCTCATTCAATAAAGTGTTCGAATCAGTCAACACCCAAATTCTAGTAGAAATCGCTTGAACCAATAACTACATAAATATACCCTTTATTATACAAAATCTCAAATTTTGGAAACTTTGCTCCAGGCTACATAAATCGAGGCAGGCTGTAGGCTCCTACGGAAAACAAACAGTAAAGTGGACGGACGAGCGTAGCTCACGAAATACATTTCGTGCCTACGAACGCAGGGGTGATATGGAAGGATGGAAACGGGACAAACCATGACCAAGATCCCTTCCAACAATAAGAGTTGGTCGAATGGTGGAGTCGGTCTTAGAATCATTCTAAGACCGACTCCAGAGTGCACCAATTATTGATGCTCTACTATATGAAGTAAAACCGCTTACGATATTTCGTAAAATCAACTTTGGCTCTACTTCACAGTTTTACTTCGCCACAAAGAAAACCAAATGTTAAGAACATTTTCATTGAGAAAAATCGATATTCAGTGGTTCATCATAAATTTTGTTTAATAATATTTGGGTTTATTGTTTTATATTTGTGTAGGTAATATCTTTCAAAAAGTTCTTCGTCTTATGAATGTTTTTATTACGCGATTCTTCCCATATATGTAGACTGCGTTGCTGAACGAGAACACATACTTACGTGTAACATAAGTGATAAAAGCTCAGCAGCTATTTATTGTACGAGCACTCTAAAAGTAACTAAAAGCCATAAAACGATTTTCCCGATGCCGCGCCGGGTTAATTCTAAAACATCTTAAGTAATATCGTAACCGTTCAACAATGTCACTTTGTCTACGAACGTAAAGTTCATAATGCTTCATCAATGCTGCTTTATTTATTTGAAGCTCACAGACAGATATTGTTTTTTGAATAAATATTATCTATGTACTATTGGGTTTTGTGCAAATTTTGAATGTATTTTATTTATTTATTAAATTTTTTATTCGATGTAAGCTGTAACGATCTATTAAACCCCGTTAAAATATATGGAAATATTCGTATATTTGACCCTATTGTCCATCCCCTATTGACGTGTAAAGGCTAAAGAGATTGCCTCAAGACGGTTAAGGGGAGATTTTAATCGGCCAACTTAAATTTGTTTGCGAATTTAAAGGTATCATGAGGACATGATTTTAATAAAAGTTGATCAACTTTTGTTGAAGGACAGAAAGTTGATTCAGTGGTTGATTCCCTGTCAAGTTTTGGTGCTCAATTGTCGGTTCAATTCTATGATGTTCGCACTACTTTGTCTGGCGTCATGTTGGAACGACTAGTCCGGTCGAATCGATTATTATTCACGATGTCCACGCGTGAGAACGCAATTCGTTCCCGATTTTACTCGTTCAACTAAAAGTAGACCGACTGACTCGCGTCGTGAGAACGCGGCTTTTACGTAAACTATTGCCGTTGAAAGCCAGCCCCTCAGTTCGCCTTTTGTTTCTAACTTCATTCAACCCACCGACACATCCATTCACAGCAACAGCTCAGAAATTCCTGACATTAACTCTTGAGGTATGATGATGTAGAACCTGTAGATATAACCCAAACCAATAAAGATGGCACTCGTCATGTTCAAGCCGATCTCAGTGCTGCCGCCACACCGCACACAAACGTAATTCTACTTGTATATTAGAAGAAAAAAAAACATAGCCACAAATTAAGGAATGGTATGGGTTGCATTGCAGCTGAATATATCCTCGCCTCGCGAAATCACGCTCAACGAGATGCCATGCCGGGAGGCTGACGCGCGGACTGGTTACAACGCCCTCCAGGCATTTTATACGATGCCTATATATATGGAAAACGATCATTTTTAGGGTTCCGTACTTCAAAAGAGGAAAAAAACTGAACCCTTATCACTTTGTTGTCCATCTGTCTGTCTGTCTGTCAAGACAGTTTTTCTCAGGAACGGGTAGAGGTATCAAGTTGAAATTAATATCAAATACTAAGGTCAACGTTTCCTTGGAGGTGTAATTTATAATTTAACCTTCTAAGTCAACGCAATCACAAGATACGGCCCTTTATGTCACATGTTTTGCTACTGGCACATTAAATCAAAACCTATAGGGTACTTCCCGTTAAACCTAGATTCATGAAATTTGGTAAGAAGCAAGGTTTCACAGCACAAGTTTTTTTTTCTGTTGCTCCTTTCAGCAACATGGCAATCTGTTTCAAAAACAATAAGCCACTTATTTGTTTGATTTAAGTCAATCTGTATATGTTGTATTATTTTTTTTGGGAGTTCCTAATTTTGAAGGTTTCAGACGGAATACTCCCATTAACTTGTAGAAAATCTGTTGCTCAATCTCGAGATATCGTTCCGTTTCAGTCGCACATGTTGAAGGCCACCCTCTCCGCTCAACGCCAGTGCAAGTTCATTCACGTGTTGTGATAGTCTCTTTTGATATTGTATGCTGTACTGGGCTATTTCTTGCTTGACAGTCTTTTTGTTAAGATCGAGGTATATATATTTGTTGCTGATGCATTGTGGGATATTTAAGATAGTTCTCAAGGTTTTGCTCTGGAATCTCTCAAGTATTTCGATGTTGCTGGTGCTGGCTGAGCCCCATAGTTGGATACCGTATGTCCAGATTGGTTTTATAATTGCTTTATATACCATCATTTTGCTGTTGTCATTCAACTGAGAGTGGCGTCCGGTTAACCAGTATAGGCTGCGCAGTTTAGCATCAAGTTGTTTTCTCTTTGTCCAGATGTGCTTTCGCCATGTAAATCTTCTGTCCAAGTGCATTCCCAAGTATTTCGCGTGATTTTCTTGAGGGATTTCTTCGTCGTTTAGTTTGACTGGACGGCAAGTTTCCTTTCTGAGTGTAAACGTTACGTGTGTAGACTTGCTCTGGTTTGCTTTTATTCTCCACCGCTTAAGCCATTTTTCTACTTCGTCTAAATGTTTCTGCAATGTGTGCGAGGCAGTTTCCGGGTTAGTATGAGTTCATAGGAGGGCGGTATCATCAGCGTAATTCGCAGCCGTCGTGTTCTCAGATCTTGGTTTGCAGTATAAATAAGGTACAGTATTGGCCCCAAGGAGAATACCTACGGGAGACGCAACGCTACTGCGTTTGTATCGGAGCACGGCTAGCCAAAAATCCCTACTACTACGAAAATCGAAATCGCAATTTAATCTTTTATGACGTGACTTGTCTATCTCCGTTACCCATATCGCGCCCCGCGATATGGAGAGAGACAGAGCGAGCAAGGCGAGCGACAGGTTTGTTATCGCTGGCTTGGCTCGGGTATCTGGTAGTGAGAGCCGACCGTCCGACCAATCGGAAGCCTTGCTTGACGGCAACTTGACGGGATCACTACGAATGCCAGTCTGACGGACAATGATGGGGCGGTATATTTGTGAAATTTGAAATTGTTATTTGTAATATTATTTCAAATAGTTAAACTACATATTGTTATTCAGAGCCCACACAGACATGTAGATATGGGTTTTGAAAGTAATCAGTCCAGTAACTAAAAAGTTCAAAATGGCGGTCACTTTTTTTAAATTTTGACTACAGATTAGTATTGAGAACCCACACAGACACCCAGATATCGATTTTGAAAGCAATCGGTCCAGTAACTAAAAAGTTCAAAATGGCGGCCACTTTTTTTTATTTTTACTACAGATTCGTATTCAGAGCCCACACATACACTCAGATATCGATTTTGAAAGCAATCGGTCCAGTAACTAAAAAGTTCAAAATGGCGGCCACTTTTTTTTATTTTGACTACAGATTCGTATTCAGAGCCCACACAGACACCCAGATATCGATTTTGAAAGTAATCGGTCCAGTAACTAAAAAGTTCAAAATGGCGGTCACTTTTTTAAATTTTGACAACGGATTCGTATTTAGAGCCTACATAGACACCCAGATATCGATTTTGAAAGCAATCGGTCCAGTAACTAAAAATTTCAAAATGGCGGCTACTTTTTTTAAATTTGACTACAGATTCGTATTCAGAGTCCACACTGACACCCAGATGTCGATTTTGAAAGCAATCTGTCCAGTTACTAAAAAGTTCAAAATGGCGGCCACTTTTTTTAAATCGCGAAATTATAACACCATGAATAGGTATTATTAAACCGGAAAAAAATATTGTCGTAAGGAAGTCTCCAATTTTTTACTCTGTTCCTCGAAGTTTAGGTAAATAAGTCCTACCTATTCCTATCACTGATAATAATAATACATAATATACAATATATTAGTTTTGTATAGGCATATTTGTTTTATAATTATAAAAAATAGAAAACGTAATAATAAAGAAATAATAACAATACATATTATAAATTGAATTCATCCATGTCATTGCCATAAAAAAACTAACAACACCCATATACAATAATTGATTTCAAATTTCTTTCCAGTCTGTCAAATTTGCCTATTACGTGTACGCGCCCAGTATGGCGCGCAGTCGTGCTCCTAACTCGCGGAATTTTTGTATTTTACACGCTTTAAGCATTGTATTATCATTAAAATGACCTAATTATGAAAGGTTACGCCATCTTTTGTCATTCCTGATGATCTTGAGCTCTTTCGACACGCACGAACTGCACAAATCGCCATTTTGCGTAGTGCACATATACGTGTTCTTCGTTCCCAAGTCGCGAGCGCACTGACGGTCGATCCCGCAGCTGCAAATGCTCTAACACGCGGCTAATTTTCCTATATATTAGCGCTCGACGGTTGCCACTCCCGTAGGTATGCTCGGTGATTGGCCCCAATATACTGCCTTGTGGGACCCCTGATTTTATCTCTCGGAGAGCTGAACATTCGTTGTTGTATTTGACCTGGAAACTTCTCTTGTCGAGGTATGATTTGAGAATATGTAGAAATGAGTGTGGAAGCAAATTTTTCAGTTTGTACACTAGGCCTTCATGCCAGACTTTGTCGAACGCTTGACTTATGTCTAGAAAAACTGCAGAGCAATACATTCGATTTTCCAGGCATCTCCCAATGACGTCAACGATGCGGTGTATTTGCTCTATAGTACCATGTTTCTCTCGGAATCCGAATTGGTGGTTCGGTAAAACGCTATTTAGGTGCTCTTTCATTCTATTCAACAGAATTTTCTCGAAGAGTTTACCAGTGACGGGCAGTAGGCTTATGGGCCTGTATGAAGTCGTCTCCTGCGGTGGTTTACCTGGTTTAGGCGCCATCACCACTTGTGCTATCTTCCATTGCCCAGGGAAGTGTGCGAGCCTCAAGCAGGCATTGAACATCCTAACAATTCCCATGAGTCCTTTGTGTGGTAGGTGTTTCAACAGGGTTGCGTCGATGAGGTCATATCCTGGTGCTTTACCTTCCTGTAGATTTTTTATTTCTTTTAATATTTCTTTAGGGCTAGTACTTTTAAGAGGTAGACATAATTGAGTGGCTGATTCTAGGTATTGTTTTATTTCAGAGGTGTTTTTGTGACTACTCTCAGGAAACGGTTGGAAGACGGAACTCAGGTGTTCTGCAAATGTTGTAGCCTTCTCCTGGTCAGATCTGGCCCACCCCCCCAGTGTTGTTTTTAATTTGTGGTATCTGTGTCTTGGGGCGTTTCAGGCTCCTGGTTGATTTCCACAGTGAGTAGTTTGTGTCTATTTAGCAAAGTTTCACAGCACAAGTAAAGGAAAAATTGTAAATTCAAGAATGCCTGACAAGTTGCCTGAATTGTTGTAGTTTTTATTTGGACGTTTCGTGATTTTCCAAAACACAATTATTTGTGTACATACATAATACAATTAATATATTGTGTGATGGTACGGAACCCTCCGTGCGCGAGTCCAACTCGCACTTGGCGGCTTTTTTGTTTGTCCATCAATCCGTTAAAACCGCTGAATCGCCTGGCAATGCCAGGTATCAGATATATTCATACAAAGTTACAGCACACTGGCAATACGTGTATGGACTACTAAACTCCCATATTATGAGTCAGTCAGTCAGTCAGCCTGTGTAAGCGTCCAATGCTGGACATTCACCTCTCCAATTTTCCTCCAGTCCTCTCGGCCTTCAGCGGCACGGAACCACTGCTTTCAGCCGACGTACTTGATGTCGTCGTCCCACCTACCGTGTGGTCTTCCCACACTCCGTTTTCCTGTTAACGGCTGCCAATGTAACACCGGTCTAGGACTATTCCGCACCGCCGATACGTCGCCAGACAAGCCGCCTTCGGCGAGTCACCGCGGAGCCAGTTCCCCGCCTTGACGATTCACTTCGAACATATTCGACCCCGGGTACTATTTGTCGCAGGGTCCAAGCCGCCACCGCCGACCCGAAGCGAGCCAACTCGACGCGAAAAGTTCATAAATCAAACAATTGTGTAAATTGTTGGTTATTTCTCGGAGAGGGCCCGAAGTAGGTACCTGGATTGTGTGTGAGGGTTTTAGAAAAAAAATCGGATGTACCCTAATATGTGGTGTACACATTTAGATAGCGTTTGCTGTTGATATTCGTCTTACGAGTTACTTGAGGATGCGAGGGAGGATGCAATGTTCACCGCAGTTTTGTGTTAGAACATTATAATATTATACCTGTAAATATATATTTATGGTCTAAGTACGCGTCATTTGTTGTCATTGTAGATTCTAGTAGGTAGGTTTGATATGGTTATTAACAATATGGTTCTTCTTCGGGAGATAATAATATGATCGCAGGGATTGACTACATTTCCAAGTACTTAGTACTTAGATAGGTACTAAACTATTTATTTGGTATGGGTTTTAAGTATATTCTCGTGAGAAAGGACCATCCGTTTGGCCTGAAACATCGAGCCACATAGGAAAAGTACCGTGAATAAAGTGGTAGAATTTTGAACCAAATTGATTTAATATTAAGTAACTGGTGAAGTTTTTACGAGTATTCGATTATTGTATTATTTTATTGGTATTAACGACACGACGATTTATTGTAGTCCTACACTCGCGGCGCGCTTAGGCTTTTGTATCTTTAGTATTTTTAGTATCTATTAGTAGTATCGAGAGCTTTGGTTTAATACTTAGATATTTATAGTCAACATATTTTTTTTAGTTAGCACATCCAACATTTTGTGTATGTACTATTCAGAGAATTATTTTAAAGAGTTGACCGCTCTTAAAATGTGGTCGCAAAGTAGTGTGTCCTGTCAACTTCTCCGTTCAAACCAACATCGCAAGTCACAATGTTTTATTAGTACCTTATATAAGTGTTATTATTTATTGTTTATTTATCATCTCTTGATAGTACGCTGCGCTCAGATTTGTCATAAATAAATAAATAAATAAATAACCGTTTATTGGATGAAATCATTACTTATGCTATGTTGGTACATTTATTTAGTGGTCATACATAATGTACACTGTAACATTCCGCCAATTTGATTATCACAGCGAAGAAGAACTGACAAAAAACTTCACTGGAATTTTTTTTTCACTGGAAATTATAGTAACTATAAGGAAGCGGCGGGTGGTCGAGTAGTTTGGGCATCGGCTTCTCATGCGGGAGGTCCGAGGTTCGAATCCGGTCGGCGTGTACCAATGAGTTTTTTCTGACGAAAAAATTTACGTGCATACCTACACCCGCTGCTTCACCGTTCGGAACCGGTGTAAAACTGTAGGTCCCTTCCCTTGCCCCTTACTAGGTGGTAGGCTCAAATTGTAGCCGACTGGGTTGGTACCACCGTACTGGATGTAAGATGGCCGCAAGCAACCTCGGTTGTGTTCTCCTCTAGTCCAGTATAGCCAGCAATCCAGGGAAGTCTCCGGTATGGCACCTACCTTCTCGGAGGTGATATTGGCTGGTTAGAGCATGTGCTTTGGCCCCTCCGACTCAGCCACCAATACCGGATTACATAAAAAAAAAAAAACTTACAAATAAAATTACCCATAGGTACTACCGCTCACAAGAGAATCATTATTAACAGCATAAACATGAATACTTACCGATCTGCCTATTTAAATTATCTGCATCTGGTTTAATAGTGAAATCGTTAATTTTGATAAGATACCAGTTCAATAACAATTTATTTTCTCTAAATTGTTGTTAAACATTTCGCATCGCAAAAAAGTAATTCGCTACGACGGCGGCGCGGCGCGGCGGAGCGGCGGAGCGGCGGCGCCGACGACGACGACGTCGACGTCAACATTCGTAGTAGGCTAACGGAGGAAGTTAGTAGAGAGAAGTTGCAGCATCCCATCTAATTTCTAGTAAAACAGTCAGTGCAGTAGCGGGAGGCACAACTTTTCTCCACTAATCACACCAAAACTATCTGGTTCTCTAGAGAGCACGTTTAGTGTGATGCTATAAAAATATATGGTCTTTTGTAAGATCTACTGCGTCCAATGTAAACTTTAAAACGTACATACATACATATCACACACGTTGAATCCTGACAATCGGGGTAAGCAGAGTAATCGGTGTGCCGTGTGGTGCTGCAAGAACTCTGGTTAATTACAGCACAACACCGACCACCACGTTTCGCAAAATATTCGAACAAAATTCAATCGATCAAGCAGCAAGTAAGGCACGAAGACCCCTTACCTGCTGCATGACTCGGTGGAAGTACCGTGCCAAGGTGAGAGGTGGCAAGCCTGTCGCCCTTTAGCACGGCATCTTGTCCTTATCCCTTAGTCGCCTTTTACGACATGCACGTGGAGAGATGCAGTTGGGCTATTCTTTTAAAGTACCGGCCCCACACGGTACGATGGTGAAACCACCCAGTTGGTGAAAAACACGTACCCTGTCTACTTAGACTAACTCTTCTACTATTTTTTTCCGTGGTATAGTCGAAGAGCACTGCCACACATGCCGGGTCCAGATGGGCCGGTATTGTTTTTAGAACGTACAATGCAACCATTGCTCAAACGCGTCAACCCCTAGCCCCTATCCAAAAATACTGTCTTTACTCGTTATTTCTTTATTTCAAAAACTTCATTCTAACAATTCGGTCCGATTTACGTATGGTGAAGCAGCAGGTGTAGGTTAGGTAAAGTTTTCATTAGAAACTCATTTATGCACGTCGGCCGTATTGGAACTTGCGAAACCGCGCCGACCAGCTACCGCTATATAAATAGTTTAGGAGTCAATTTATAGCAAAACAATTAAGCTAACATCACAGAACAGCGATCGGCGACCGTCATCCCTCAGCCGGTAGCCCGCGTCACCCCTAGACCGGGTGAAACGGTTTCTTGCTATGTGGCTAAAATGTGCCCCCTGAATATTTTTTATATAATGTGAAAGAGAGCTCTCATGTAAATATGCATATTTTCTTTAAAAAAATTATTATTATGATAAGTCTAAATTAGTAAATCGTGGTCGTTTCTGAAATGTTTTTGAAGCAATATGGTATTTCTATGGTGCATTTTCATAGTGATTGGAAGTAGTAGATATTAATTTTTTTTTAGTTGGACCATAATACTTCTGACTTGTGGCTATACTCAATAATTGGTGGTGCTACGGATAGACGTCCGGTCGGAAAGTGAAGCACACCCGGGCGCGGTTGTAACTTAGACGGGTTGTTTTATTAGGTGGAGTGGAAAACTGTCGCTTACCTTATCTTAGTAGGTGGTAGGGTTGGTAATTGGTAGCACCGCTACGTCGATTGCGAAGCGGCTATGAAAATATTTCTTATTTTTATGTATTTTATTAAATATTTCATAAGCAAAGGGAAGCACTGACATGACACCTAGTTCACTAAGGTACTATGGGCTACTACATCAAGAGTGTAGTAGGTGATGTAATGTAGCCAACCTTGTAAGATTCCATAAAAACATTTTATTTTTTTCTGTTCTGTTTTGTTCTGTATACGTATGTAGGTTATGTATACATATGTAATCATTTATGTGCTGACACTTTATGCCGGGCGGATTGAACCGGTTCAGGCAGATCACGGCAGACTTTTGGGAAACTTTTCTTACATATTGTGAAATTCATTTAGCACTATAAGAAATAACCTTTATCAGTTAGGAATTACCAAGTTGAATGTACATATAAAATAACCAATCTAAATCCGTTCAGTTGTTCTCGAGTTAGATAGTTAGAAATACTCTATTGCTCCAAAAAACATTTTACAGAAACAAACAAGCACCATACTCGTATTGTATAATTTATATGAGGCGTAAATATAGTTTGTGTTTTCCGTCCAGTTCAGTGTAGCTGTCACGACCGAAGGGAAGCACTGACGTGGCACAAAGTTCACCCGGTGTTATGGGCTGACATCACGGATGTTGTAGGTGATGTAGCCAACCGTGTCAGTATGCATAAAAAAAATGTGGACTTATCCCTTACGGACATTTCTTCCAGTCAACATACACACAGACGACACGTAGCGTTTTATTTTATTACTAGCTGTGCCCGCGGCTCCGCTCGCGTGAAATTGGTTTAATAGTAAATCTGATTGAAGCACAAATATGTAGTCATGAAGAGCAAGGTGGAAGGCCGAGCTGAGTTCACGTAAATGAAATATGTATACCTACTCTCTCAAAGAAAGTAACCCCAATCACATCATATAGGTATCATTATTGGCTGAAACATGGACGAACGGACGGACAGACAGATACCTGACCGATTTTCAAATTTTTAGGGTTCCGTACCTCAAACGAGGAAAAAAACGGAACCCTTATAGGATCACTTTGTTGTCCGTCTGTCTGTCTGTCTGTCAAGACCTTTTTTCTCAGGAACGGGTAGAGAGGTATCAAGGTGAAATTAATATCAAATACTAAGGTCTACGTTTACTCGGAGGTGTAAAAAATTTAAGCTAGTTTAGTCAACGTAATCACTAGATACGGCCATTGAAGTCACATATTTTGCTACTGGCAAATCAAATCAAAACATATAGAGTACTTCCCGTTGACTAAGCTAGCATAATGAAATTTGGCAAAAAGCAAGTTCTCACAGCACAAGTAAAGGATAAATCCTAAAATAGTAAATTAGGAGTTATGTCATATAAAAACATTTTTTTTTTGTATATTTCAACTACAAGAGTGCCTAACAGTCAAACCATTACTGTATATATGTAGTTTTTATTTAGAAAGGCATTTCGTGATTTTCCAAAACACAATAATTTTTGTCGAACCTCGAACCTCGGACCTCTCGCATGAGAATCCGATGCCCAAACCACTCGGCCACCCGCCGCTTAGTCCTTGTAGCACAACACCGATTACTCTGCTTACCCTGATTTTCGGGATACAGCGTGTGTTATGTATGTATGTATGTAATAATTTTTGTATACATACATAATACAAATATATTGTGTGATGGTACGGAACCCTCGGTGCTCGAGTCCAACTCGCACTTGGCGGCTTTTTTATTAACTGGCACACTTTTTCATTTACGAAAATTGCACGGCACACCACGCATTTATGTTCATACAGAAAGCATATAAAATTTAGAAACTAAAGACGAAGAAATTGGCGACTTCGTATTTACGTAATGTAGCGTACTTACTTACGTACTCGCTTACGTATTAAAATTATTTATCAGTGGAAACTCTCATTTTAACTGAGGATGTCAAAATGCCCTTCGAACTCCCTACCCTGCGAACTCTCATTTAATTTCTTGAGGTGTTCAAACAAATCAGTCAGAAAATGTCATTGTGGATAATCTATCTATGTATATAGATAGACGAAAAATTATGCTTGCTCTTTTCTTCCGCGGTTTTCAAACACAGTTTGAATGAGTTACTTAGAATTCGCGGCACACCTGGATCATAGTTAAACCACACAAGTTAGCCGTCTTCATACAAACGCGCCGATTTCGCACTCACACAAGCGCGCGCCTGCGCACGCTGTCTGTACACAACCACTACATGCATTCTCACCTTCCCTCGCGAGTAGTCAGTGATGGTCGCCCAGCACTCGATTTTTGAAGTGAAATCGTTAGCGGCGCTTGGCATTTATTTCAAAATGAATGTAGGGTTCAGTAACGAATGCATGTCTGTCCGTTCTACTAAATTTAACATTTATTTCAAAATGATGTAGGGTTCAGTAACGAATGCATGTCTGTCCGTTCTACTAAATTTAACATTTATTTCAAAATGATGTAGGGTTCCGTAACGAATGCATGTCTGTCCGTTCTAATAAATTTTACAATTTTCAACCAAGGTCCTCCAACCGGTTATTTTATAATAAATACTTTTATGTTATTTATTATGTTTATTATGTTATTTTATAATAAATACTATTAACGTGTTACGGGTTCCGTAACACGTTTATGTCTGTCCATTCTACTAAGTTCTGCAAAATGAATGAAGGGTTCCGTAACAAATGCATGTCTGTCCGTTCTACTAAATTTAACATAATTTTTTTTTTATTTTTTTATTTTTTTTATTTTTGTTCTGTTATATTTTATCATGTGGGGCCGGTACTTAAAAATAATAGCCCCACTGCATCTCTCCCCATACATGTCGTAACAGGCGACTAAAGGATAAGAACGAGATGCCGTGCTAAAGGGCGACAGATTCGCCACCTCTCACCTTGGCACGGTACTTCCACCGAGGTGGGTCTTTGTGCCTTACTTGCTGCTCGATCGGTTGAATCTTGTTGGAATGCTTTGCGGAACGTGGTGGTCGGTGTTGTGCTGTAATTTACCAGAGGTCGTGCAGCACAACACCGATTACTCTGCTTACCCCGACTGCCGGGATTCAGCGTGTTTTTTATTGACTCTCTCTCTCTCTCGCTCTCGCTCTCTCTCTCTCTCTCTCTCTCTCTCTCTCTCTCTCTCTCTCTCTCTCTCTCTCTCTCTCTCTCTCTCTCTCTCTCTCTCTCTCTCTCTCTCTCTCTCTCTCTCTCTCTCTCTCTCTCTCTCACTCTCTCACTTTCTCACTCTTTCTCTCTCTCTCACTCTTTCTCTCTCTCTCACTCTTTCTCTCTCTCTCACTCTTTCTCTCTCTCTCACTCTTTCTCTCTCTCTCACTCTTTCTCTCTCTCTCTCTCTCACTCTTTCTCTCTCTCTCACTCTTTCTCTCTCTCTCTCACTCTTTCTCTCTCTCTCACTCTTTCTCTCTCTCTCACTCTTTCTCTCTCTCTCTCACTCTTTCTCTCTCTCACTCTTTCTCTCTCTCTCACTATTTCTCTCTCTCTCACTATTTCTCTCTCTCTCACTCTTTCTCTCTCTCTCACTCTTTCTCTCTCTCTCACTCTTTCTCTCTCTCTCACACTCTTTCTCTCTCACTCTTTCTCTCTCTCTCACTCTCTCTCTCTCTCACTCTTTCTTTCTCTCTCTCTATCTCTGTCTCTATTTCTATATCTGTCTCTATTTCTATCTCTGTCTCTCTTTCTATCTCTGTCTCTCTTTCTATCTCTGTCTCTTTCTCTATCTCTCTCTCTCTCCCTTTCTATCTCTCCCTTTCTATCTCTCTCTCTCTCTCTTTCTGTCTCTCTATCTTTCTATCTCTCTCTCTCTCTCTCTTTCTATCTCTCCCTCTCTTTTTATCTCTTTTTCTATCTCTCTCTCTCTCTTTCTATCTCTCTCTCTGGAATTGCATTTCCTTCCACCATAATGGGCTCACTGCCTGTCAATTGTGTTAGTGTTGTGAGTTGTGACATCCCTGATGGCTCGGCGTAGCGTAGGTAGTTATTTTAAAAATTGGCTCCAGTTATATTACTCGTCTCATTTTACTATGCCTGGATGCCACTCGCGGCACACCAGTATGCTGCGGCACACCGGTTGAAACCCCCTGCTTTAGGTATCAAACTAAATTCAGTGATAGGTGCATTATACAACGAAATATCGTTACATTGTTGAAAAAAAATTATATAGATTATGCAGCTTAGTTACATTGATACAAGTATTTTAGTGACTACAAAAACTTATACTTTATATATACGAGTAAGTGTGTGTAAAGAGCCTTTTTCAAACTTTAATACCTACGTAATTTGTATCAACTTAATATGTTGGTACATTAAACATAATACAATGTACTCGTAGTATAATTTTTAAAAAAATAAGAAAAAAATATATAAAATATTAAGATACCTACTATAATTTTACATGGAATGCGAACCATGGAGCAACTCATGTTCAAGAAATTCACTTATCAAACTCGGAAAGAAAAATAAAGTGGTTCACGCCAATGGGCACTGAACGCGCGACCTTCCGGTTAATAAGCAAGGCCGTTACCACTTATCCACGAGCTACTCATAATAACATTGCAACCCGAACCTCATAAATTAAACTTGGGCTCATGCAAAAAATAAAGCCCCTATTGTGCGTGCGACTCGCTGCATACAGCTCGCACCCCAGGGGGTGTCGCGCTCAGTAGTACTGGGGTCCAGTTGACTTGCTTTAAGATGTCCTCGCGTCGAGTTGTACTTCGCGGTGAAGAGTCCCCAAAGTAAATTGGGCTAAATTTGAAAGGACCGCATGGCGACTCGGCGGGAGTCAGTCGGCGGGGTCGAGACGGCCGCGGGGAAAGGGCCCATTCCTATGTAACACGGCTACTCCAATGGTCGTCGTCTCTTCGGATGACGTGCTCAGTCAACTGCCACTTGAGTTTAGCCACCCGGTGTCCAATACCGACGACTTTGGTGCGTCTGCGGATTGCCTCGTTACGCGTAAATATGAGTACCATTGTTTATACAAAATTATGCGACCGTGCATAGTCATGGGATCAAGTTAATACTTTTTATACCTATGTATTTAAGAGGCAACTGTTTACTAATCAAAATGCAGCCTCTAGTGTCGTATTCCGAGGCTCCTGTATGAGTGCCATCTTTATTGGATCGGGTTATACCTCGTGACTCGTTACAGGTGACAACTCAGCACTTAGCTAATTAACTCTTCTGCAGAATACTTAAACGTCTGCTGTGTAACCCAACGCCTTCGCCGACAGCGCGAAATGTGGAGGCAAGAAGGAGGGAGGAGGTATACTAATTATCAGAGACCAGAGAATTAAGAAGGAGAGAAGGGGCACTTGTCGAGGGAGTGAAGGAAAAGTGCACAATTATATTATACGAATATTAAATTTGAACACGTTTCTTCTGACTGATGCAAATAGAGTTCATGCAGACCAAGTTTTGACAGTAAAGTGAAATGTCTTAAATTTTTTTGTTTTTTTTTTATTATTGAAAGCGCGACATATGGCGCCGAGCCACCCATAAGGTGTCTAACGACGCCCATGGACATTCGTCGTATGCGGGGGTTGCGAATGCCATGCCGGCCTGACAGGTGCCCATTCACGGCCCTCTTGAAGGACCCGAGACTGTACTTGGGGGGAAATATATGAGCAGGGAGAGCGTTCCAGAGTTTACCGTTTCTGTAGAGGAAAGATCTACAGAATCGATTAGTACGCATGCGCGGTAAGTCGAGCGTATAGGGATGCAAACTCTGCCCAGTGCGTGTGGTGCGGAGGTGGAAAGGGGACGGCGGGATTGCGTTAAACAGCTCCTCCGAGCTCTCCCCATGGAATAAGACAATGAAAAATGACAATGTTTCTGAGTATGGGTTTCTTTGTCCGATACTTCTAAAGAACGGAGATGCGATTATCTAAACAGCTCTGTTTATTCGTCATTCTGCTGACTATTTACTGTTTGTAAATTGTTACTCACTTTATAGAACTAAAAGTGAATAGGTAATTATTTAAATTTCAGAAATTTGTGATCAAAATAAATTCTGAACCGCTTGAGGTACGAGGGTTGTTCAAATAAAAGTGAGAATGAGGTACATACCCCTTAGAACTGGAAGACCTAGCTAAGACATAAAAAACCGTTTAAAAAAAAAGGCGGGCAAGTGGGAGTCGAACTCGCGCACCGAGGGACCCATACCACAAAGTAATCATCAGGACGAATCTTAAAAAAAAATCATATAAGTAAAAATTTACGATTTTTTTTACTTGTGCTATGCCATGCTATTTCTTGCCAAGTTTCATTATTCTAGGTCTACGAGAAGTACCCTGTAGGTTTTGATTTCATTTGAGTGAGTTTGCGAGTATCAAAATATTTGAAATAAATGGCCGTATCTTTCAATTGCGTTTACTTAGAAGCGCTGACTACCTCCAAGGCACCGTGGACCTTAGTATTTTATATTAATTTCAACTTGATTCATCTACCCGTTCCTATGAGAAAAAGGGTACTGACAGACGACCAGACGGACGGACTAAAAGTGATCTTATAAGCGTTCCGTTCTTCCTTTTGAGGTACGGAATGAACAGATTGACTTGAACATTGAACAGATTGAAAATGAATTTTTTTGTCGTTTCGGTTCGGTATAGGCCGGTTTTTAGCGAAAGAGCTACTTCGCCCTGGTGTCGTGGGTTTTGGGACCACGTGGCTGATTGGGGTGTCTCGCGTCTCGACGGAGGCTACAACATCCAATTTTTTTTTTAAACTCAAAAAACTTTTTTTTAAATCGTTATTTTAAAAATGCGGTCGTTTTTCGGCCTGTTTCGGTGAGAAAACAATTAATATCTCGAAAACGAAATGAGATATCGAAAAAATAAAAAATAAAACCCCAGAGATATGCCTTCGGGCTACAGTTAAAAAATTATTGGAGGTGCGTATCATTAAAAAATTTAAAACGAAATTTTAATGTAATCTACTATGTAATTATCGTCAAGGACACAACGTTCTCATATCTAAACCCATGCCTATAACTTACGGGTAGTGCGTGCCCATTTATCTCTGCAATCCCATTTTATCAACCCTTACCTAACATTAACCCTATCCATTGATCTCCAATTACACTATCCAACGAATAGGTAGAAGTAATTGGGAAGCACCTTTTACGCCAAGCTTCGAAAAACCCCGTGGCTTAATGTTTGCAATCAAGTCATTTCTTTTAATCATCACTAAACAGACATAAAATCACGTTATATTATCGAAATTATACACATATAGGTACATAGTATTTCCTAAACAAAATAATCATAAATAGTTTTAGAAATTGGTGAACCATTTATTTTATTTATTATATACTAAATTTTTCCCGCGACTTCGCTTCGCATGTTTAGGGTTTTAACTGTTTGCTCACAGCTCAGGCCGCCGCTGACGTAGCGCTATGATTTATTTCGATAAAGTGGTTCTCGAGTTATAAGTATATAAGATATCGCTTTAGGTATTAGGATTTATAACCACAGTCACAATTATTATTCCACTGTGATAGATAGATAACAAAGCTAATAAGACATTTCTAATGGGTTGCCAGTTTATAACATAAATGGAATCCTCATAATCGAAATATGAAGTTTGAAAGGAATATTTTTCCAATATTGACGGATCTATCACATACGTAACATCAATCTGACGTCCTTGCTCAATTCGTTCGCGAAATAACTGTCTATGCCTCATTCGAATAGGTAAGACACCTCAATGTTTCCGAATACGTGAAATATAAATACATTCCCTCGTCAAATATACGTCGAGGCGGAGCCGCGGCCCGTCTGTCAGCTCTTATTTAGTTTCTAATAAAGAGACAAGGTAATAAATAAACCGGTTTAATATAAGCAAATATTTTTAGTAAGGCTTCCGAAACCGTGTCCGAAATAATTTGTCAAGCTGTCCATGCCGGCAAATGTTCGACAATTTTCACTCTTGTTCGCTGGATTGAGATGCCATTAGGTCTTTAGGGTTCCGTATCCGGTACGGGACCCTATTACTAAGCCTACGCCGTCCGTCCGTCCGTCCTTCCGTCCGTCCGTCTGTCCGAGGGCTTTATCTCTTGAACGCTAATAGCTAGCCCGTTGAAATTTTTACAGAATATGTGTTATTTATTATATATGGCCGATATAACAACAAATAATAAAAATAAGAAAAAGTCAAAAATTCACGGGGGTTCCCATAGAAGAAACCAAAAAGTGTATGCGCGCGTGTCATTTACCGAATAGAGCGTGAAGCATTTTAACTAATCATGACATTTAACTAATATGAAACATTTCATAACACGCCATCTAGATGGCGTGAGTGGCGCTAACGATGACATGGCGATACGGAACCCTCGGTGCGCGAGTTCGACTCGCACTTGTTTATTATGTTTCCGTACCCAGTACGGAAATATGTTTTGCCTAATCTACCTACGCCTCGGCTTCTCATACTATCGTAATCCAACGATCACTTCAAAACTATTTATTTATTTATTTATTTATTTATTTATTACATTACAAGATATCCTAATTTTCTAGTCTAACCTAACTTACGCATGTATTTTATTAGCATTGCTTACCACTAGACTCAAGACCAATTTATCTAAAAGCTATTACTTATTCCAAACATCATTGTCAGCCTAAGTAGCTTAGTGGTGCGGTCGGCCGACTGTTGTTAAGCACACCTGGGCGCGGTCAGTACTTGGATGGGTGGCCGCTCCACCACCGTTGGAATCCGAACGCGTCGAATCCGAACCACGGTCACCCTGACCGTGGTTCGGATTCCACATAAAACTGTAGGTCCCTTCCCTTCTTACCTTACTAGGTGGTAGAGTTTATCCCGCCCGGGTTGATACCACCGCACTGAATGAAACGTCGTCGGTCGAAACGGCTATGTAAATAGTTCGTGTTTTCCGTCCAGCTCAGTGCAGCCGACACGAAATGAACTGAAGCACTGACATGGCACCTAGTTCACTCGGTGTTATGGGCTGACATTACGATGTTGTAGGTGATGTGATGTAGCAAACCGTGTCAGTTTCCATAAAAAAAGAACATTTAGTCGGGTTTGGCATTAGGTAAACATTTTACTAGGCTATGGCACTGATATACATACATATGTATGGCGTAATTAAAATGCATATAGATTCCTAGTTAGGCATCCATTCCACCTTTTGTCAACTTTGTATGTTGTGGAATAACATAGTATTTTCATTTTATTTCATTAAATTTCCAATGTAAATGTATAATATGAAAATAATGCTTTAACGGTATTTTTTTTTTTAATAATTTCTTTGAAAAATCAAATCAACCGCATTGGGTAACTTATATCTCAGTAACTCGAGGTCGTCGTCGTCGTTTTCAGGGCCACGCACGTAAGCGCCGCGCCGATGCGAAGATCACCACAAAGGTCTTGTAATACACATTATTATCAAATTTTCCACAACAGCCGTCGCATGGAACAATGAGATCTCGTCTTCGTAATTTAGGGCTCGTCTGAAAACCGTTTTAGGAGGAGCATCTTGCGTCCTTATTACACAATAACTTATGAGCCGCTCCTTTTGTGAGTACACAACAAAGTGGCATTCATGAAACCTATTACATTGTATATTGTGTTGGGTGCACGAGTGAGCACATTTTAAGACGATACCAATACCTACGGCAAATTCGAATTTCGTAGCCGCAAATATTGTAAAATTTTTGTAAAATTTTATGCAATATTTCGAGCGTATTTTTATGCGTATTTTTCAAGCAAAATTAAAATTGTGAAAAATTACAACAATACTGTCATGCTAAATAACATAAGGTAGATATATTTTGGTTCTTGCCCTAAATCTAAATAATGCTTGAGTAAGTATTAAAGCTAATAAAACGACAAAAATTAGGTGCTATTTTACTATTTTTTTTTGCATACTTATTCACACCAATTCAAAAAATTAAAACAATTACATACGTCCAGATTGAGTTCTGTATTTAATGCTTAATTTTTAAGGTAGTGTATTTTTAAATTCTTATAACAAAACTAGCCTTCGAAAGTTTGAACAAACTCATCGATATTATGTACAGAATTAAACAACGTTCCTATAACAACTAGCGGTAACTTGATAATGTTTCTTAGATTGGACTATAATAATAATTTACATACTTAAATGATTGTTCGTTGATGGTTGGTTTTTTTTTTTGTGATTATGTTTCAATTTTAGTTTTCGTATTCTGAGAACATACAGTTCACAGCCTTCCTGAAAACGTACGAAGGAAATGAACACTTTCATTCCGTGCAAAAACTCGTATACTTAAACAAGTTGTTCAGTTTCGTGTAAAATCATCGCCTTTTGGTAATATCGCTATAAGATGTAATGCCAAAAGTGTATCATGTATAGCCAACCGTGTCAAGCCACATAAAAAATATATAGGTACTTGAATACAACTAGACCAAAAATGGACAAAAATGTTCAGTATATTCGCGACTCATCATAATATAGAGAGAAAGACATGTTGTGTCTGCCTACCCCGTTGGTACGCAGACATGTGGTTATATATGTATGTATAGTCACCTGTGGACTCCATGCGGCTGGCAGTGTTGACGGTGTCTCCGAACAGACAGTAGCGCGGCATCGTGAGTCCCACCACTCCTGCGCAGCACGGGCCTGTCACCAACAACGACAACTTTTTAACCGACTTCAAAAAAAGGAGAAGGTTCTCAATTCGACTGTATTTTTTTTTTATGTTTGTTACCTCAGAACTTTCGAACCCTAGAGTTCAAGGCGGTGGTGCTAAAGCAAGCAAAAATAACCGACCGCCTTCAACTCTAGGGTTCGATTTTTTTTATTTCATCCATTTTTGAAGGCGGTTTTTACAATTATAGAGGTAAACGCTTATCGATGCCTTTTTACCTACGTAATCAAACCCACAAAAGAATGGTGAAAATTTCAGGTAAATCCGTCATGTAACTCCGAAGATAATGAATTAAGAAAATATATTTTAGACACAAACCAAGAGTGTCTTCATTTATTTTATTTTATTAATAACACGAATGCCGCAAAAATAAACCAATATATAACCAAACAATAAAATAAAATAGCCCAGCGCTTCATAAATACAGAAATAACCTAATACAAATAAACTAAGAAATAACGAAAATATATATTTTTCTCCCTATAAACGTAATTTCTCTCGGCTTGTGCCTTTGTAAACAAAACAGTTGCTGCTGCTTTATTTTATTTTATTTCTAACGGACTTGTTACGTACCTGTGTGAAGTCCTATCCGCAGGCGGAGCGGCGTACGCGGAAGATGTCTAATGCGGAAGCGGCCCGCGTGGTGCAGCAGATGAAGCGCCATAGTAGCCACCTGCTCCGCGTGATCTCGCGTCCGCACCGGCAGCCCACCCACCACCATGTAGGCATCCCCTATCGTCTCCACCTGTCAGTGTACGTGCTTATAATAAACGCTAAATAAGAGCGACTTTGATGGAGGATCGAGTTCACACAAAGACGTCAAAAATAAAAATCTCATCTCAACCATACCATAACCGAGCGGTATGGAGTGGCGAAAATGTTGATTAACAAAATTCCCCGTGCAGGTCGTAAAAGGCGACTAAGGTATAAGGACAAGATGCTGTGAAAGGGCGATGGTATAGCCACGCCTATCACCTTGGCACGGTCATGCAGTAGGTAGGTACAGTCGTCGTACGTTCTTGCTACTTGACAATTGCCCTGTTCTAAGATTTTGCTAAGCGTGGTGGTCGGCGTTGTGCTGCAATTAACCAGAGTGCTTGTAGTACAACGCCGATTACTCTGTTTACCCAGTTTGGCGGGATACAGCGTGATGGTATATATGTATCATTATTGGTTATACAGGCCAACAGACGAAGATAAGTAAACATCATCACCTTGTAAACGTTGTAATGGTTGATGGTAGCGTCGAAGGTAGTGTACAGGTCGTTGAGGAGATCGACGACCTGGAAGGGCGACGAGTGAGCGGAGATGGAGGTGAAGCCGACGATATCCGAGAAGTAGATGGACACTTCGCTGAACTCCTCCGGGTCCACGGGCATACCTAGTTTCAGCTTCTCTGCCACGTAGCTGCACAAGATTACATCTCATTTTGAAGAGCATTCCAAAACGTGCAACAATCGAAACAGTTTTATGTAACGTGGGTGGGGTACACTGAAAGTTTTACGTAACCTATAAATAAAACCTTTTAAACGAAAGGTAATATATTTATTGTTTTTGAAATTATTCTCCATTACATTTTAAATACTTTTCCATTCGTTCAACCAATACAACCATTTTTGAAAACATGAAGACAATTGGTCTGAGGGCATGTTTTTCACGTGCTGCTATCACAGCCTCTTCTGGCCCCACACATGTAAAACTTCTCATCAAATCTTAGATTTTTGGGCAATTATAGAAATTACATGTTACGAGGTCTGGATTGTATGGGGGGTGGGCCACAAGCTCCACCTTTTCAGAAGCCAAAAATGACTGTCTTGTTCACAGTGTGAGCCGAATCATTGTCATGGTGCAACAGAATGCGACTTCTTGGTCGTTTTTCCCTAACGTTTTCAAAAGCACTGTGCCAACAAATGGTGGTGTGCATTAACTGAGAGAGAACCCGTCTGGGAGAAAAAAGCAATAATTTTTTTGCCAACGCTTCTCGCCTGCCGCAATTTTGTTGTCGCCCTCGAACACCCATACAGAACCCATACAGACTGTTGCTTTCTTTCCGGATTGTAACACTAAATCTATGTTTCATCTCCTGTCACAATGTCATACACAGCATTTGAACGTCCGCGATGGTACTTTAACAACATATTTTTACACTAATCAACACGAGCTGTTTTGTTCTGGGGTGAGTTCATGAGGAATCCGGCGGCAACAAAGTTTTCTAACTTTTAAATGTTGATGTAATTTTTTGTTTTATTTGGCTCATATCGATCCCCACGTGTCCTCGAATCTCCTTATAAGTGATACTCCGGTTTTCTTCAATAACTCGCCTGACAGTAGCCACATTTTCCTCAGTGATCGCAGTTGAGGACCGACCTTTACAAATCTCATCATGAAAAGAAACACGGCCACGATCAAATTCAGCGTACCGTAAGGCGTTGTTGTCTTGCGGTGCTCAAATGAGGTCTTCCCTCCCAAAATCATTTTGAATATGAGCAGGGTAATCTTGCGGAGAAAGTGAACTTTTAAAATCATAAAAAATCATCGCCCTACAATATTTTCGCGTTAATTCCATTTTTGGTATGGACGACGAACTTCAACTTGTGTGATAAAAATAATATTGATGACAAGAGATTTCCCGCCAAAATTAATTTTAAAAATTTAATGAGTTTTATGATTTAAAAAATATTGATTAGAAATTCAAACATTTATGAGCGGTCAGGAGCACAGAACTTTCTGTGTGCACTGCGTATAGTGCTCGTGATGCCTAAGCGGTTCGAAAGCGTAGGCATGTGGATCAAAGACATACACAGAGTCATTAACAAACAGTCGGGCTGGAAATTTGTCTAAACTGAGGTCTAACCATTATGTATATCCATTAAAATGCCTTAGAGAAGAATGCAGCAAGAAGGGCTGAACGCAGATTGGATTAGCTTTTTCTTTTATGGTGCGGAAACCTCGGTTCGGGACTCTGACTTGCACTTGGCCGGTTTTTAAATCTTCAAAATAGGACGTACTCCTAAAAACATCTGAGGCATAGAGGTAACAAGCATTCCTACATCACTATCACAATTTCATTTACCTCTACTACACTGGATACTTATCAACATTAATATAAAATATCTAGAGCCGGTAATATTTATTTTCCTATTTCTCTTCCCTTTCATAGAATTTTCAATAAAGTACATTTCACAATGAGTTCTCTCGCTTTTCACAATTTTAAAGGACCAACGCAACGTGTAGCTTTATATAATAGAAAGAGCTTTATTTGAAAGGTATCGCCCAAAAAGTAAAGAGTGGTGAAAAGAGTATTACGTCAAAAAGAGTAAACTTAAGGGCATTTCAATCGATCACCCTGTCAAGTAAAGGTCAAGTGTACCTGAGAAAAATATTTGCATTTACAACACTATAATGGCTGTGATTCATCCATCATTCGTGAATAATGCTGCTAAACATAGCTTGTTGTCGGTCATATTCAACTGAGTATGACCGACAAGCGTCAGGTTGAGGTAGCATACATCGATAAATCTAAATTTACACTACCTACATGAGAAATGTAGTACAAGTAATGTACTACAGCTAAGCAACCAGCAGCAACGTTATACAAAATTATAAAATAATATACATTAAGCCATCGACAATGCAATAATTAATAGAGCAGCTAGCAAAAGGTTTTTTTTAATCGAAGCTTTTTAACGTACTTTTGGGATGGAGACCTAACTCAGAAAAAGTAAAACGTCACGAAAGTGCAAATGTAAGTTGCAACGCTCTTTGTTGGTTGAGCGTTGTTGGCTGCGCTGCCCAGCGCCATCTATGAAACTCTTTTGAAGTCGAACCATTGTATATAAGAGTTGAATGGAATATCGCATCCTCGCGATCCGCGATTTTAAATACAAAGCGTAAGAAGCTTCGCTTGTGTCGGGGGTCCCACGAAACCTCACCTTTTTGAAGGGAAGCTTTTTAACGCACGTTTGGGATAGGGACCTAACTCAGAAAAAGTGAAACGTCACGAAAGTACAAACTGAAATTGCAGCGTTAGCTGCGCTGCCCAGCGTCATATTGAAAGTCATTTCAAGTGGAACTATTGTATAATTGTATTTATTATGTATGTTATTAGTATACATTGTATGAATTGAAAGGAATATCGCATAGATACACGATCGAAATTAAATTATTAATTGGATTTTAAATACAATGCGTAAGGAGCTTAACTTTTTTTAGGTATCCCACGACGCCTCACTTTCTATATAGACAGCCGGCACTGGTATGTCTATGCCCAAAACCTCATCGGAAGATCAGACACAGCCACTAACACCACTCCTCGCGAAACCACGCTCAGAGAGGCGCCGTGCCAGCTATAAGGCGGACAAAAAGGTCGTCGTCTAATTTATTAACACGCCCTTTGAAGATCCCCAGGTTATAGGTACACACTCACCGGCAGATCGTTCGATATTTATGTATTTAGCTAGCAAGAAGTTTACATGAAATACGGCATCGGATCACGGTTATTGTATGATTGAATTAATAATCACGTAAGCTTGAACAATTTCAAACAAATAACATATTAGAATGGATTAATCTATCGAAATATTGAAAATGAACAATGCTATTGGGTATATGTAAATTATAAAACCTACAGTTTCAAAGTTTGCAAACAATTTATCAAGATGACAAAATTTATTATTTGATCGAAAAACTGTTTTCACGAACTAAATCCATAATAACTATTATTCATATCACTTCGTGCCATGTGATCACATCATATCGTACTTATACTCTAATTTTCCTCAATTTTGTCACCAACCTCGGAAGCATTCTGTTGAGGAGTTGTTCTGTCTTCTTCTTCTCCATGTCCAGTTGTTCCGTCCTCTCCTTGATCAGCTCCTCCAGATTATTGCTGTACTTCTCCAGCATTTGGAACATTGTGTCGATGAAGTTGACCTTCCTGAAGAGATAACAATAGTTAGAAAATGTCACAAGCCTAAGTCCTGTGGAAGCAGTTATGCGTAAACCAGGTTATTTACATGTGTAGGTACACTGTATGACTAAGTAATTATTTAGATATGTACTGTTTTGAATTTGTTAAACTTGCAATCCCTTCTTCATCTGGATAACATTAATAGTGTGTACATCCCATAATGATTAACCCATCCTTATCCTTCCTTACCTATAATAAAATCCAACGTCTGCTTTCTGTCTGTCTGAGTGTCTGTCTGTCCGCTTATAACTCGAGAACCACTGAACCGATTTTAATAAAAAAAAAATCTACGGATAGCTTGATTCTTACCATCAACTATAGGCTACTTACTATCACGCTAAATGGCTTATGAGGTTAGCAGTGAAGTGAAATATGAGAGCGGGTGGAGCCGCGAGCACAGCTTGTATTATATGTACTCCAAACCCTAACCTACCTAAGCCATAAGCGTTTGTCATCATGATAATCAATTAACAACAATCGGACCTATATGTCTCCACCAAATGTAAATCGGTTTCGTCTCAATTTTCAGAATGTACTAGAACCATTTCAATCTTTCTAAAAACAAATACAAAAACTTTCAACCTAAAATAATTTCTAATACTTTCAAAAGGCAGATATTATATATCAGGTTAATTCGACTAGGTTTATCATTTCCGAAGCTCTCTCAGCCCAATAATAGACTGAAATAATTGTGTTATTTCGAAACGACGAGGCTCTCGCGGCAAATTGTTCATTAATTTTGTAGGCGCACGTCTCACGGGAGGCGTGTGAGGCTGTTATCTAAATCTAACTCCCAATCAAAATACTTTGAAGTGTCATACTGGATAATTGGCTTCGTCTCCTAAAGGCAGTCGTTTATAATTTAAACAACCGAGATTTCGACTTAGTATGTCTGCCTGTGTGTGGACCTGGTACATATTAGCAAGGTTTTAAAATTATATTATGTTTTAGTATCTTTATTACCCTGTCAGACTCCCTTTATCACTCCCAGCCAGACTAGATGCTATAATTTAACCAAACAGTATTTTTTATGTTTTAAGAATGACAGTATAATTTGTTTTCTAGTATAAAAGGTGTATCCTAGTATCTAATAGGTCTTGTCCATTAATAAGTAAAATATATCATGTTATATTACTCTCAGCATGTTGTGCACACCGAATATTTTATGTATTTTGAACGCATTTTCATTTGCATTGTTTGCATCTTAATCTATAGCGAGCCCAAATTAAACAAAATAAAACAATGTATCAGTATAATATACTCACAATAGCGCCTCTACTCAGACTACGCCCGTGTCATTAAACATAATTACCTATTTTCACGAAAGGATAAGCCTTCAGAAATCGTAAGCCGTCCTCTAATACTAAGTCGTTCCACACGCCACTTCTAAACGATTAGCCGGAGGGAGTCATATCGACGAGACCATCGAAATTAATACCCAGAAACGGTATTGTACATCGCGTACCTATATTTTGCCTTATTCCCAAAATTTGGTCGACATGCACTCATTTACACTTGCAGAAGACGAACGACAAGGTGTGTGCACAAGTTAGACATATTCAATTTGTAATTACTTTGTCCTCTTTTCTTTCACCTTTTTGACAACTTTATACTGCTTCTAGGTATTTATATCCATCGACGAGGCATTTTCCAGTCGGCGGGTTCGAATAGGCCTCGCAAATAGTTTCCGACCGTTTCCCCGCCCATCCAGTCATTGTTCCTCTAAGTACCTCTCTCGGAGAAACGCGCACGAGGGGAAAAATCTTGAAGAATTCTGACGCGTTCGAAGTCTTTTTCAACGTCATGTTTCTTTTCTTTTGGATATCTCTCGCTGAAATACTATTTCCAAAGATTATTTTATTTGATATTTCATCTCAACTAGCTGCAGAAGAGTTCACTCGGGTTGATGTCTTTTTTTTATACATGGCTTGGTGCTAATTCGGATTTTAATTTGAATTGAACACTGTTGCGCTTAATTTTTTGTCTTCCAAAAGGACAGCGAGACTGCATATAATAAGTAAAGTAGTCGAAAATAACTCTAAATTGAATTAAGATTTTTTAAATTCTATCCCCAGCAGACGCACGGACAGACAGACATAATATAAATTGGCTACAGTGTAGATTATAATAATTTTTGCATTATTGAACCCACAGAGCACGAAACTGACGAAACACCCCGTCACCGAATATATATTACTAGCGTACCCCGTGGCGGCCGCTGCCCTGCGGGCAGCCGGCCGGGATCGCAGTTGAACCCCACCACATGTCTACAAAATTACAACCTCATTCTTCTATCATCGATTATAACTTGAAATAAGTGAATCATTGCTTCCGCAGTTCATTGGGAGCCAGCACTACGAGTCGTCGTCGGGAGAGGCGGGCCCAGGAGAGCAGTCCTTTGTCACAGATAAAAAGTAATTCCTCGACAGCTCCAGATAACAGTCCATTTAATTTGGCGACGTTTTCTTGATTTTCTAAATGTAATTTTTTTCTAAGCTTAAGTCTAAGAAAGCAATGCCTAGGTATTGGATGGTTGGTTGGTGTGGTAATATAGGTTGTTGTTTCTATCGCTCGCTTTTATTGTACTTGAACAGTTTGTAGCAAAACGTATAAGTTGCCTTAATGTAATTTTCCTATTTCGCCTTCTGGAAATAAGCCCACGAAATGAAAGCTGACATGTAAAGTAGGGTTAATCCTACCCGGCCCGCTAGTCGCTACCACCGCACTAAATGTATGGCGGTCGACAAGTATATATGTGAAATAGTTTGTTTTCTGTTTATACATTTGATAGTCTATAGAGCGGGACCAACATAAGCATTGGGACCTTAGTGGTATAACCAACGATATCTGCATACATATATGCCTCTGATGAAACTTCTACATTACTTGAATTGTGTATCTATAGTTTTGTTAGCGTTCGAACTACTTACGAGTAATATTAACATAAAATAGTCAATCTTGCTTGCAAACGGTTGAATTGTAATAATCGGTAGGTTCGTCTTTACATCACTATACGGGCTTAAATATTGATTCAACTGAACGTTGGATAACAAATTAAAAGAAAATTCATGAGGTGGATTATTACAAAGTTATATCAGCTATCAAAGAAATTGCACCTTTAAATTTTCTTCCAATGTCTGAAGCAATCGAAAGTTTCCAAAGTATGTACGTACACGTCAAAAACCTGGAAACTGCTGTCGTGGTATCAAACATTAATTGTGATAAAAGAAGGAGAGACTGTTTGCTTATGCTTTCATTGTCCACATAAAAATTGGAAACTGCATTGTCAAGATTCTATAACATTATCGAGAAAAAAGTTCTTTATGTTAGACCTAAAGAGACCTAGACAAAGGCGTCACGAAGTAATATCCATTATGTGCCACTCCGAGCCGACTTCCTCCGCCATTAAGAAAATATTTCCTCGCCCTTTTACCCCAAGGAGAACTTTCGGCTAATGTGGATTAATTAAAGTCCTACGGCGCTACTTAATACGCTCTGCTTGAGTTAACTGTCTCCGAGTTTCAGCTAGGCCGTACAACAATTTAAAATTGAGGAAATTTGGAAAAGCCGAGAACTTGAACTGTGAATATGAGTGATTTCAGAGAACGGGAGAATGCTGATGCACAAGGAAATTATGTAGTTAGAAATATTCCAGGGAAGCGAATAATTCCACATGTGGCACACACGCGATATTGAATGATCGAGCTTCCAGGAGAAGTCCTTCTAGTAATTGCGCTCTTTATAGAAACTGTCGCAAACTCGATAGCCGCTGAGGTAGACGGGTGCGCGAATGGAGGCCACATACAAGCAAACTTAGCGTAGGACGCCCCCGGCTAGGTGGACAGACGACCTAAAAAAGGTAGCCGGGAGCGGTTGGATGAGAAGAACGGAGGACAGCGTGTGGTGGTGTGGCTTGCAAGAGGTCTATGTCCAGCACTGGACCGATACGGGCTGATTATGATGACGCCGGATGGGCAAAACCACACTGAATGTATATCGGTCGAAACGGATATGAAAATAGTTCGTGTTTTGCGTCCAGCCCAGCGCAGTATAGCCGATACGTAAACTGGCGTGACATCATTCGACATAAACTTGGTGCAATGGGCACACCACCGATATATCAGGTGATGTAGACAACCGTGTCACGTTCCACAGAAAAATATGTGTATGTGTGCTCACCTGCCGTGGTTGAGTTTCCGGAAGAGATCGTGCACGGCGTTGAAGTCGGGGCGCATGTCGGGCGCCTCGGTCCAGCACTGCCGCATGATGTTGATGGCTTCCGGCGGCGCCGCTCCTTTCGACACGGACGGCCGGATCAGAGGCGGCGGCCGCTTCACTTTCTCGATTATTTCTACATGAGCGAAGATATTTTCAAATAAATACACATCTCTGTCAACCCTTTCTTTCGGCCGTTCTCTGTCAATTGTAGAGCAACAAGATATCATAATGATGGGCCATACGTATGGGCCCGAAACGTCGAATAATGTGAAGCTCTGCAATGTAACCGTAAAAGCTGCCCTTTTGTTATTAATTGTTTCACTATGAATAACAGTGTTCATTCAAGGGTTCACTCGTAGCTGTCCAGGTATTACACTTTATAAATTATAATAGTTAATTACCTATAAGTTCTCGAAATAAATGTAATCTCGAAATAATTAAATATTGTGAATTTCTACAATACCTACAATACTACATTCTAAGATTGATTTAGTGTACAGTCGTGGTATTGTGAAAACTCTCCGTCCAACAATAGGATTGCTGAACAAAATATGAGATTGTTGAAAGGTGAGCTTTCGGGAAATATCGGAAGAATACATTTTGGCAACGGTTGGCGTACCGCTTTGAAAGTTTTTAGTTGGCTATGAGACCGTACATAAAATTATAAAGAAATTTGTATGTGGATGTGGGTGAACTATGTAATCGCCCTATCTGAGTAAGTATCTATATTTAAACGCCATGACAACCAATAGCTGAATCATGAACCAATCATGACGATGATGAAAGAATCTGTACAATAATCTAACGTTCGCAGAGGATGTCAAACGGATCGTACCTTCCGGTGAGAGAGAGAGCATGCAGAAGGGTTCCCCGCGCACGACCACCTCCTGCATGACTATGGCGAAGGAGTAGACATCCCCGGGCTGCGTGCCGCGCTCGCGCAGCGCCGGCTCCCGTAGCAACTCCGGCGCTGTCCACAGCAGATCTACAGGGTGTAAAACGGCGAGTACATTAAATTTAGGAAATTATTATTGGGAGCAAGAGTAACAAAGAAGTCAAATAACTTTTATTCTGAATTCCCGTTAAATAAATAGTTACAGTTTTCATACAAACTAATTGATTATTTTAGTGTAAAAATGATCTAATGACAACATGGCGGCGCGGGGGGGGGGGGGGGGGGGGAAGAGCGGGTGAGAAATTCATATCTCGAAAACTAGACACTTTAGAGAAAAACTTTATTTCCTTTTTTGTCTAGGAAAAACATGAGGATTGCGCTGGCGAAATTAATGTACTCGTCGTTTTAACACCCTGTATAACACACACACACACCCGTCATCCTCTGTGATGCAGGAAACTGCTGGAATTATAGCGAAACTTGACGAAACTCTTGATCATTGACATTACACTCATCATCCTAAACAGTCATTCGATGTGAAAGTACATTCGTAGACGCGAGCGCTTTTCAGGACGACATCTAGATCGAACCGCAGGCAAACCAACCTAACGCTACTACTCTTGTGTATAAAGGAACAGGAATGGCACGAGCAAAGAGACGTACTAGCATGGCGCCTACTTCTGATACGAAATGTGAGCAATATGGTGGGCTCACATAGCCGGTGTAGTGTACCTAGCAGGTGATATGACTAACCGTGTCAGATTCCATAAAAATATGAAGTATGAAAAGGCACCTCTTGGAATCTTGAGCGGAGGCGGCATGCCCTGGGTTCTGTAGAAAGCAGGCATTCCGTAGTCCGTCAGCTTGAGCACCCAACGAGCGTCCACCACGCAGTTCCGCGACGTGAGATGGCCATGCGTTCGCAGCGTGGTCGTATGCAGATAGCGCATGCCCTGATATCACACCATTGTAGAATATTTGCTTAAGTTTCAGGCCTCACCTGGATCTTAGGCGACATCATCAATATACTCGTATTATCGACACAATAGGTATCCAGGTGGTGATCAAGTTTGAACAAGGAAGAAATCTTGGAGACTTTTCGCGAATAGTCAATAAGTACAGGTACATCACAGTAACTTGTAATGGAGTGTCTATGAACACTCCGGAAATTATGTGAAAGACTGTTTCAATTCTCACCCTCACTAAATCTGTCAACAACGAAAGACGAAATGTCCAGTCCAACTTGATATCGTCAGCTACGAGAACGTCTTCTAAGGACCCCCTGCTGCAGTATTCGAACACCATCGCTGGTCTAGAAGGTTCGCAGAGGCATCCTAAAATATAGTAAATGTTATTATTCAAACAGATAAATTAAAAAAATTTACTTATGAGACATTGCTTTGATTGCTTACCGATAAAAGGATTTAGATTTTCATGTCGTAGACTCTGCATCAACACCAGCAGGTCTGTAGATTTTCGTTTCAACTCGAATGTTCCAACATTCGCTAAGTATTTCATTTGTACTAAGTCGCCCTGAAAAATTTTTGTAGTTAGTGACCCCGCTCAGACGGCCGTTTTATCGGCGACTTTGAAGCCACAAAACTTTGGCTACTTGTCTATAACGGCGGTGCATCTATCTAAATGATTGTTTTTAAATTTATTTATTGGTTTATTTTATTTAATCTGTCCCCGAAGCAAGGTAAGTACACAGTATAGCCACTTTTTTATGGACGAAAAGTCGCCGGCAAAACGCCCGCTTGAGCGTAGCCTAAATGTAAAAGTTTCATATGTAAATTAGTTTTAATTTCCTTAAGTATCATGAAAATTCTCCCAAATGTATGTTGAAATTAAATAAAAAAAACGATTCTACATAAGTATTAACAATACTAACGAATGTGTAATTGATCCACATTTTCAAAACACTCACACACCAGCCAGCCTAAGTTCGTCATTCCTTTATTGCCAGCCTCGGTAGCTCAGTGGTGCGGTTGGTCGACTATCGTTCGTAATCATAAGCACACGTGGGCGCCGTCAGAACTTGGATAGGTGACCGTTCGACCGTTGGAGGCTGACTGTGGTTTGGATTCGACGTAAAACTGTAGTACCTTCCCTCTTACCTTACCTTACCAGGTGGTAGGGTTTAACCCGTTCGGGTTGTTACCACCTCATAGAATGAAAGGTCGGTCGAAACGGCTTTGTAAATATAAGTTCGTGTTTTCCGTCCAATTTAGTGTAGCCGGCACGACCAAAGGGAAGCACCGATACGGCACCTAGTTCATCAAGTTGTTATGGGCTGTCATCACGGATGTTGTAGTTAATGTAGCCAACCGTGTCAGTTTCCATAGAAAAAGAAACACATTACTTAGACTTACGTTATATCGCGTGCGAGGGTCGATGATGCAGTTGCTTTTGGCTATGCTGCCGTTGGAAGATGGGCCTTTCGCAGTAGTGGCAGAGCTTATATTCAGCCCGAGACCCTTGAGAGAGCCCACGGAACCCTTGAGCAGGTCGGGTTTATCCACTTCTGGACCTCCGAACTCCTGCAGTTGCTGTAGCCAGCAGCATAGCATGGCTTCCATACCCTCGTCCACCTACATACAAATGTTACGAATTTACAGTATTCTGTCAATAAATCATCATTTTACTATACATTTTGTAATTGAAGTGTTATGAACAAAGCTTATTATTTTGTTATGCAAGCATTTGAAAGAAATATTCCGATGGATTATTTATACTAACTCTTCGGCTGTCAGCGATTTGAGGAAATACAAAATCGTTAGCCATCAGCACGATCTTGTTGGGCCGCCTCGACAACCTCCTCTTGATAATTAAGTTCCTGAAAAAAAAATACCAATCAGTGTGAGGTTGTTTCGCCGTTTCTTTCGGAATAACTCTTGAAGTTCGATGTATCAAATTATAAAGAACCTCCTCCGTTTTGGAAGTCGGTTGAAAAGAAATAATAAATATTTCTAGTAAATCAAGTATCTGTGCTTTGTCTCTGAAGTTAGGTACTAATTAAATTTTCTTCACCGACGTCGTTGAGAGTAGAACTACTAGAAACATAGAACTTTTTATTTTCCTAGTTTTCCAAACTGCCTTCTCATCCGGAAGTTCCAAGCTAAGTAGCGACCGGCGACGTCACATTGAGCTTCTCTGAGGTCGCGTTTAGTATCAACTATCAAAGGGACGTAATTAGCTCTGAATGCGCTCAGATTTCTCCTTATTCCGGAGGGCGAAGGACTCTTGAAGTTTGTTCCTAGTTGGCCTCCCGCTCGGTCTCCACACCCCCGCCGCCGCACCGCCACCGCGCCGCCGCACCCGTCGCGACCGGCAGAAAACATTTGTCCTTATCCAAGTTTCAGGGATTCTTTCGGTCTGGCGCACGAGCAAACCAAGAGTTTGTAATTGAGGGAGGAGAGTGAAGCAAAGTTTGGGCATCCGTGCTCACTTAGAGTGTGGATGCACGAATTAGGTATATTGTCATAGTTAAAGACACTAATGAAGAAGTTTGCCATTTTTATAATTAAGTGAAAACAGTTAAATTACAAATTTAAAATATCCCCGACCCTTAAAGAGTCAAAAATTATTACCGCTAAATAAATTCCCGCGCAGCTCTGAGTTTTAATATTTTATTTACTTAGCGGTCCCCCGACTCCTTTAAGTAAGTAAACGCAAATTATTTTTAACTTTTTAAGGGTCGGGAGTTTTTTAATTTAAATTTCAAAATTAAACTTTTATTTGAAGCTTTAAAAAAAAAACCGCATGCGAATCGGTCCACTTTTAAAGATAATAAATTTTTTGATTACTTAATTACTTGATTAATTGATTACAATAGCTAACAACCATCCAGATTAAACCAGCTTTCTAATAAAAAAAAACTGCATCCAAATCGGTCCATCCGTTTGGGAGCTACGATGCCACAGACATAAACACCCATACACACATGCACACACACGTTAAACTTATAACACCCCTCTTTTTTCGTGGGGGGTTAAAAATAGTCTAATTGGTATGCCGACGAAGAACGTTATTAACAAATTAACGTTAGTGGTGAAAAAAGTTCAATTTCGATGTCACGCAAATCAAAACATATCTCTATGATAAATAAGAAGAAATATTGAAAGTTATAGCATGGACGGCCTAACCTGAGGCCGCACATACATGCATTTCTCTAATACAAATGCTTGACATGCGCATAAACATGGCCTGAGCACTACTACACTCGCAGAATTTTATGCTCCCCATCATGCGTGAATGTATTTGTACGGCTCAGGCTAGAACGAACGACCTATACCTACGGAATACTAATACTAATAATGAATGAAGACTGACCTGAGGAGGAGCGCCAGCGCCGCGAGGAGCGTGGACAGCAGCAGCGAGCCGGCAACAATGGCGACGATGTGGAGCGAGGACACGGCGAGGCTCGCGCCCGCGCACGCCTCGCCCTCGCACTGATCCGGCTCAGGGAAGCCGCGCTCCTCCAGCCACTCGTCGAACAGGCGCAGGCGCCGCGTCACGTTGTAGCCCCACTGCGGCTCCGGCAGCTCGGCGGCGTCGTCCAGGGCGCGCGACCGCACCTCCAGCACGGGTCGCCACGCGGGCACGATGTCCGCGTACCGCAGCAGCGACGCGCTCGACGACTCGTACACGCGCTCCAGCACCGCGAACTCGAAGCTGCGCTCCGACACACCGCTGCCGCCGCGCGCCACGTAACGTCGCACCGCCGAGAGCGACTCGTAGATCTGCTCGAACACCGCCGCCCGCGCGTCCGAGGACCCACCGCCTCCGACTTTCTTCGAGTCGCTTCTTCTTTCCGTGATCACTAGAAGACTATCTTGAAGATATTTACTGATGTTGAGGTCGAAGTAGAAAAAGTCGCGTACGGTGTTATCGGTTCGCGCACTCCTTTTTCTTCTCTTGTACTTGCGATTTTCTCTCTTAATGTTTTTCACCTCTTCGGAGTTGATCGATGGTGCGAGGGATATTCGATCGGACGCCACCGCGGCGTACGTGCTCGTCGCCTCGGCGCGCGCCGCCGCCGCGACTGGCGTGGAGGCGAGGATGGCAACGGGCACGACGACTGTAGTCGCTAGTCCCGCGATCTGTTCGTCTGTGCGCCACCGCCGAGCTGTTTGTGGAACGTGCTCCTCGTGGAGCGAACGAGGAGAGATCGTCGTCGCGGTGGTTCTGTTCTCATCGCTCCGATAGACGAGACGTGCGATTGATACGTCGCCAGAAGCCGCCGACGCCGGCCCGTGCGCTGCGAGATATTTGTTTTTCTCACTAAATTGTTTTATCGTTCGAGCCTTATCTGCGATTATGTCCTGGAGAAATATTTTTCCCTCGACGTTGTCGGCCGGGTCGTTTGAGTCGTTGTTTGCGCCGGTTCCGCTATTTATTTTTACGTCTTTCGCGAGCGACAGCGTCGGAGGCGGCGGCGGGGTGACGTAGTCGCGCGCGGTCTCGGCCGTAGTCGAAAAATATATTCGTGTCGGGTCTGCGATATCGCCTATCGATTGAGCCGCCGGCGGCGAAGTTGTGATGTGTTGTCCGTTCGGTTCACCTATTGGAGTCTTTTCAAAGTCGGAGAAGCCAGTTTTATTATTTATGGGATCAGGAGCACTCCGCGCCTGGTGTGTGTCGAGCGGAACGCGCGACCGAGGAGAAGGCTCGGAGGGTGCTGCCGACGTGCGGCGCGGGAGGGCGGGCGCGTCGGCGGACATGAGCTCGGGCCCGCCGGTGGCGGCGGAGGGCCGGCTCCTCGCGTGCGGCTTACTAGGTAAAATGTACTTAAAGAAGTCGATAAGTAGCACCATAGAAGGTATAATGTGGAAGGAGTCGAAGGCTCGGAGTATCTTCCCGCTCACTTCAGGTCGATGAGAGGCACAGAGGATCACAGCTGGAAGAGAAACGGGCCGGTTAGTGGAGGTAGAGGTTGTAGAGCAGAGGTGGGAGTAGCGACAGAGAGGTGTACAGACCGGCGGGGGCGGCGGCGTGCAGGCGCGCCAGAGAGCGGCGCCAGGAGCGCTCGGTGAGGTGGAGGTGCCGCGGCGCGAGGCCTAGCTCCAGCAGCCGCAGCTCCACGCGGTGCGCCGCCTCCCACCACCAGCCGGACTCTGCGCACACACACCGTTCTCACTATACTTCATTCCACACACCGTGGGCTGCTCTACTCATCACTTCTCTAATAAGTATAACATCGCCACTGTAACGCTACTCGTAGAGTGAGCAATTCCTGCCACTTGGAAGTTTTCCTTGAAGGTGACGAAATAGATCGAAAGTCTCCTCGCATTTCTCATTATCTATTATGTGTCTACGGACGGAATGGAACAGATATTGACAAAAAGACTAGAGAAGATTAGAAAAGAAAATATTAATAATTCAAAACTGTAACCACATACTCTACGGATTTCCTAACCAAATATACAGCTAATATCAATGCACAGTGCATGTGCTCTAAATCCAATTATCAACCTTTACATCGTACATAGTACGCCAAACAATGTTCCGACCAAATTAATATGCAGATTGATCCTACAGATATGATCCGATCCACGCTAGCAGTTGAATACAGCTGAATCTGCCCGCTTACACCGATTATCCATTAATGCTACGTTTCAACGAGTGTTCCGCGCGGTGGTAAGTGTGAGGAGGTATCGACTCCATACCTCACATATTAATTTGGCGAAGCGTAAAGCTCAGATTCGCGATTCCGCATAAAATTACCGCCGAAAGCATTACATTTTCATAGCGGAGTATAAAACGATAGGATTCGGTGAGCTCGTAAAACGCGATGCCTGAGAGAGGATCCCGGTGGCGGTGGAACAAATCCGCAGTAAAACAGATCGTTTGACGAATTTTAACACCTCGACTTGTCCCGTCCCGCCCCTCCTTCCAGCCGGCACAGAGCTCTCGCTCTCGAGCAAATATTACGCAACTTTGGCTATAATTGTTCAAACTATTCAGATTACTTTCACTCTCTCTTCTATTATTGTATTTTATCCCAGGATATTTTATGGAAAATTTGTCGCAGTTTTGGCAGGAGAAGTGCTACATTTTTAATAAACAAATTTACGATGCTATATGTTTATAGCTGAAACGCTTTGCCTCCGCTGCAAGGGGGAATGGGTTCGATACAGATATAGGCACCGTTTTCTTTCTCATTCTGAGATAACTAAGTGAATTTATGTTATAAAAACGAATTACTCCAAATTAACTGGGAACAAATTACTTTTGATATGTCTCTTCCTTCACCTTACCGCGGTAGAGCAAAGCCTATATACTAGTATGACATGCGCTCAAAAATTAATATAAGATAGAATAACATCGATCTTTGTTAGTGATATTTTCTTTGAACTAGCAGCTTCAACCATTAAAATAAATTAAAATAATTAATCTTTGATTTTATTATAAAGTCTACAATATTGATTTAAATATTTTACTGGGCTACCTACCTACTGCTACTGACATTTATATATTACATTAGAGTTATTATTATACAACATGTTCCCCGCCAAGTCCCCTGACGCGACGACTATGCTCCACCCCTAATGATCTATTTATACATCGCGCTAATCTCACAGCGCACTCGCTGCTGCTTCCAGACACCCCGACTCTGCAGGCGCTCCACAATATAGGCATGGGACTGAAACGGCTGCTCTTATACCTACCGGTATTTTGTATCGGTAAGATGTCGGTACCGCAATGTTTTTTGCATAATATAACATGGCCGCGAACGAGATTTTTTTAACTTGGCACGATTGCCTACATCACCTACTACACCCGTGATGTCAACCCATAACTCCTTGGTGAACTAGGTGACATGTCATGGCTTCCCTTTCTTTGTTCGTGCCGGCTACGCTGAACTACGGAAAACACTAACGATTTAAATAGCCGCTTCGACCGAAATTTCGTTCAGTGCGGTGGTGGTACAATCCGAACGGGTTAAACCCACATAGTAAGGAATCGTACCTCTATCTGCTCGCACGTACATATCTCTTGTCTCCTACATCACTGCGGTCGTAACTTGTACCCGAGCGGTTCTTCCGATCCCTTCCCTTAAAATAATTCAACAATTACTTTGGAGCTGAAACCTTTATATTTCGGTATGAAATGATTACAGCATCGCAATATGTGCACGGAATTTTTCGTAATTAACCCTAATTTTACATTTTATATCTACCTTAATTTCACCGGTACCGTTTTTTGTTCGTAACGGTTATTTATTCAATTCAGTCCCTGAAGTAGGCACTCAGCGGGGTTCGACAATGTGTAGCTAGTTTCAGCAAGTTAACGTATAGTATTCTGTGTTATAGTCTCAAATAAATGGACATATACCTGTGAACCTATGCGAACTCACAAACTTTATGCTTAATTGAAAAATGCACGTGGACACCCAGCAAGCATATGAAAACATTCTACAGGTGTATGTGCACTTGGGAACCGACGACAGTACTAACTCTACTTGGATTCATAAAATAATATACATCTGACTCTACCTAATATACGATGAAAATACATAACCGAGTCCCAAAAGGGTTTGAAGCGCTTTTCTCGTCGGAGATCCTCTCTGTTGAATAATTCGGTCAAAATAGTGGGAACTAGTCCCGACAATCACTTGGCACAATTCAAGTATGAGTGACCACATTCACTAGCGAGCGAGTATGTTAATGAGACAGGATATATTTAACATTTCGTCCGTTTTCACAGCCCATTAGTTTGTAGTTTTCATGAATTGAAGAAGTTCGTAGGAGAAGGATTACCAAAAAAATTTAAGCACCCAAAAGTGAGAGGTATGGTGACTTAGGAAGAGTGACATTTTTTATTGTTACCTATGTACAACTAACTCAGTAAAGGAGACTATTGGGGTAAAAGTTGAAAGATTTCCTAAAATATTTAAGTCGTATCCTCCTATCCTTATCCGCACAGTGACCGGGCGCAATTTTGAGCGTCAAGTATATATATAACTATCTAGATAATAAAAATATATTTAGAAGAACTCAATCAACAGGAATTTTTTTATGAAACAATTAATTATGAAGAGGCATACATCACCACACATCTATCCCCTCTCCCGAGATGCACTTGGGCGGGGACTGATGTTAACCCAGTGCTTGTATGTGCTGAGAGTCTAAAAAAACGGACGAAGAATTTATATATAATGTATTCTATCCATACTAACCCCAATACTATCTTCGATTAGACGTCACATAGCGCCAAATTACCAATAAATCACCGCTGAAATATTCGACTGTTCAAATAGCAAGAGTCAGGCGGTTCCATTTTCCGGTGCGACCTAAGGGTAACATCTATTTCTGTCCAGACCTAACCAAAAAGGGCGAGCAAAGGTAGACAGAAGGCTGACCGCATCATTTGTGGAGTTCGCTGGGATCTCTCTGTGTCGCGTCCGTCCCTGGAGCAACGCTGGAGTCTTGCTATTCTGGATTTATTCACAATAGCGTCGCTTGTCGGGCGTAAAATGTCGAAAGTCTTCTGTGATTCGCTCGAATTCTTCCCTGGTTGCGTTCACGACAGCCAACGAAGCGTCGTCGCCACTATCGCTGAATCATAGACTTCCATTGTGAATACGAAAAACACGAAAACTTTTTCCAAGCATTTTGAATGTACCATTTTATTCCAACAACATCTTGACCTATATTATACTGATAAAGATGCGTCATAATATTATGCATCATGCTGAATTCCACAGGTCGAAAGATATTCACGTGACGTAGGTACTATCTATGTAGAACAACAAATGCGTGTCAATTCAAATCTAAATAATGAAAATTACCAATGTTTTCGAGCAAAATTATTTCCCTAAGTGTTCCACAAACAGTGATGATTAGTATGTGGGCTCGTCAGATATGCGACCAACACACGTTGCTTTAAATTCCAATCACGCTGATTCCATTGAGATTGACAGATGTGATTATTGGTGTTTCTGGGTGAGCGAACATCGTCACCGAAATTGCCAAACAAACAGTTTTGCCGATTGGATCGCGTCGAGCTGTCGGCTCTCTGCGGCTTGTGGTCTTTCTCTGCATGACTACCTCCTTTTATCAATAATAGGTGACTATTTCAGAAATACATCTCTAGGCCTTGTCGGATGCCACTTCAGAACTAACTTTGATATAATTTATAAAGGCTTTCTTTCCATATTTTTCTATTTCGACGGTTTCGTTCGCAACTACAAAAAAATTACACATCTTAGAATTAAATATTACCCAATTTCTTAGATTTACGACAAAGTAAGTGAAAAAACTCTCAGAGTTGGCCGGGGGCCGAAGTCGTAGTTATTTAATGGTCGGAAACATTTTAAGCGTAGTTCTGTAATAGAAAATTATTTCGGCAAATTCGATTATTGCATGAAAACATCGAAGATCAGGTTGTTCTTAGTATTTAAAACAAGAGTAAAACTAAACATTCGTTTTAAGTGTTTCTCCTTGAATAGTAGAAATGTGGATATTTCTCATGTTAAGTCTTTGTTCTTATTTTAGTTTGTGAAAATGTCTTGTCCTAAAATACCTTTCGCGACGGCAATTATTGAGACCAAACAATAGGAAAGTGCAACCGGCGGCGGCTGTCACATACAGAAATGTGAACCGTATGTTGATTAGAACCAGTAGTCTTTGCTCTAGTGACTCTCCTGCATGACTTCTTTGGAATTGAACGAAAGAAGATACCTAATCTTCTGATCTTCTGATCAATATTTTACTATTTTAACCGTCCGATTTAATCGTTCCTATTACAAAACTCAATCACTGGAGGTTTGTGAAGATTTTTTTTTTTTATTGATGCCATTGAACCTTGAACAATTATAAAATAAAGGATATAAATATTTAAAGCAGTCACCGTATTTGAAAAGATATGAATAAATGGGCTCGCAAAAAAACGTAAAAGAAAACTAAAACACTTAACATTAACCTTGTTAGCTTCCAAACAGCTGTTCCATTGTCCACTCGACCATTGCCGCTCCACGCACGTGGACTGAAAATACTTCAAAAGAAATATATACTTCCAAAGATATCCGCACTTCAAAAGAATGATTCGACTACTGAGCCAGAAGGGATCGCATCGAGTCGCTTACAAACGGTCGAACGATCTCTACTGTGAGGGTTGTGTGAGGACTGTGAGGGTATAGTCGCACAATCAGAGGTGCGGATCAAAGCGCCGACGCCGCGCCGCCTCCGCCGCCGCCGCCCCTTGCGCCGCCTCTATATTATCCAGTCCTGGAGCTGAGTTTTATCTGATGAGCCACTAGACAAATAAGTACTACATTCACATCCCAAAGGTTAGTTAGAATAGAATGTCTCAAGTAATAAGCTCGCTTATTGTGCTTAATTTGTATAAATTTGTGTTCAATAAAGAATAATACATACATACATACATTTCTCTTCTACTGTTATTAAATGCAATATATGTCGGTCTGTCGGTCCTTTATAAACTCGTTAACGAGTTAACTCGTTAACGAGTTGTGCAGTTCATACGGGTTCTAGGGCCTTTACAATTTTGTGTTCGCCTGTCATTTTTTTGCAATTTTTTTTTATTTATTTTATCGGGTTTTACGTATGGTTTTTGGTTTTACAATGTATACAATAACATAATTTCATACAGAAAAAATACTAGTTCAAAAATAAATTATAACAATAAAAAAATTGCCCATGGACACCGCCTCACACCAAGTTTCTCAAAGAAGATACCACGTTCGCCCACTGAATGACTACTAATATCTTTTGTATTAAATAACCGCGAAACGTTATTCTTCGGAAGCTTGAATTAACAATTTCGCTAAAAATTTCACAAAAACCTTACATCTGAATTTCAACGCCCAAGAGACTCCACAGCAAAAACAACGAACTCGAAATCTTTCCAAATATAGAAAATCGTCTTCAAATATCACCTACAATCAAATAAATAACATTACTTAGTCTCGCTTTATAAACGGATCGGCTGTTATTTTGCAGAGGTTTTATTATGTAACAAAATGTTCGTTCTCTCTTTTAGAAACACTTAAAATAGACTGTTTGAAAGCAGCGAGACTAAATTTACATTTTGAAAACATTATACAGTAATTACAACGCCTAAAAGAAGATTCATTTTGCGTGAAAATCTACATTTTAGAACATTCATAAATAAATAAAGATTTAATATATCAGCCTCGATAGCTCAGTGGTGCAGTCAGGCAACTGTGGCTATTGATTGTTAAGCAACGCTGGGTGCGGTCAGTACTTAGATGGGTGACCGCTGACCGTTGGAGGCTGACCGAGGTTCGGATTCCTCGTAAAACTGTAGGTCCCTTCCTTCCTAATCTTACTTGGTGGTAGAGTTTAACCCGCCCGGGTTGATACCACCGCACTGAATGAAACGTCGGTCGAAACGGCTATGTAAATAGTTTGTGTTTTCCGACCAGTTCAGTGTAGCCGGCACGATCAAAGGGGGAAGCACTGATATGGCACCTAGTGCACCCGGTGTTATGGGCTGACATCACGGACGTTGTTGGTGATGTAGCCAACCGTGTCAGTTTCCATCAAATATATATATATATAATTGTTTAGTTTTAGTTTCACAATAAAAAGTGTGTAGAGGTTTACCTGCAGAGAGTACGAGGACTGAGCGCCAGCGCAGAGCCTCGGCGACGCGCGCCACCGCGCCGGCCGCCTCCTCCAGGCCGGGCTGCACGCGCCACGCGCCCGCGCCGCCCTGCGCGCGCACACACAACATACTACACGTACACCCTCACTCACTGCCGTACCACACACACAACCCGACCCGAATTGCTACCACCTCAAAAGAGGAAAATCGGAACCACAATCGGAACCCTTATAGGATCACTTTAAATTTAGTTTTTAGGGTTCCGTCCGTATCTGTCGTAAGGGACCCTAATACTAAGCTTACGCCGTCTGTCTGTCTGTCTTTCTGTCTGTCTGTCTATCTGTCTGTCTGAGTGCTGTATCTCTTGAACCGTTATAGGTAGCCCGTTTAAATTTTCACAGAATATGTTTTTTTTATTTATTTTTTATTTAGAAATCTATGTGAAAAAAATGTGTTATTATATGCCGATATAACAACAAATAATAAAAATAAGAAAAAGTAAAAAATTCACGGGGATCCCCATACAAGAAACGAAGCATTTAAACTAATACATAGATGGCGTGAGTGGCGCTGACCATGGCATGGCGATACTGAACCCTCGGTGCGCGAGTTCGACTCGCACTTGGCCGGTTTTTTATGAATACCAACGTCAATAGCAATTTGAGTGTGAGTGTGGACTGTGGCTGTGGACCGATGTGATGCTGTGCAATCGACACAGTCAAATCTACCTCATCTCGCGATACCATACGTGCGGCGTGCAGCGAGGAGCATAGCAGCAGCATATTGACGGAATATTACAGAGCTGTGTAGTACGCCCCTTTAGTAGAATGGAATGGTAAGAAATTCTTCATTGCACACGGAAGCGATATCATTATTTACCACAAGTAGTATCATCACGAAGCTAGACTTCTACAAGCACACAATAATCTTCCCTCACGGGCGACAACCTTCACCTTAACGTGCCTTATACTGAAAGTCTAGATATATCTATAGAACTTTATCAGACGCGCGTAGAACGCCGAATGATTTGTTGTGAATGGACGAACACCGACCTTTTAATTGTGACAAAGTTCTAAAGTCGTGCGTTCGAGTACCTCTAGGTCTACCTCAAGGTGACGCAAGGCGGCGAACTTTCCAATTTCCTCCAGATTACGATAGCTCAGTGAATTTTCACGATTTATAGGAACGATCTTCCGCTTCGTGGCACCTAGTACGTATAGTACTAAGCTTATTGAGAGCACCGACGTCTAAAAGGTGTGTGCGAGTAATCTTCTCGTTCAGCATCTCTGCTTCCATGTCAATACACTTTTCAATTTTAGGTACTTGATGGTACTCTCGTATAAACACCTAGTATGTAAGCAGTAATAAATATAGCACTTTCTTCCATAGTGAACATGACGAAATCACGAGTTAAGCAGATGATGTAGTCACTATATCAGGCTTAATACATAAAGTTAATTCAGGTTATAAAACGTATTACAAATGAAGTACAAATTATCCTTGAAGGCTAATAAATTAAAGTATTACAAAAGAAGCGGAAACATTAGGAAAGGAAAATAGACTGCTCCATAAAAGCTAAGCACATACCTAAGTAAAATACTAAAGTACTGCTCGACGAGAGTATTCAAATTGTCGCCAAATTTCGACAGATCTAAAGATCAGAGGGACCATGAATTCGTGTACTCGTGATCTTGTGTTTTCGCGTGGTCTCGTCGTGTTAGTGTATAATTAAAAACTCGAAACTCATATTAATATAAACGTCAGACACGTGCTGTAAGCACTTTTTGTAAGCTCTGTTTCATTCATAACATTTTGGTGTAGATTCATTTATACTAGGAGCCTACTTAAGGGCTTTTTATTACGTACTTAAATCAATCGCTGATGGCACCAAAATTAAATTTAGAAAAATATGTTTTTGTTAAAACGGATTTTTTCAGCGATGATACCTATCTAAGTAGATAAACTTGGAAAATAAAACATTATCTGAATACAAAATTTCATGCAAATCGTTAGAACCATTTCCGAGAAACCAATTATTTTGCCAAACCAAATATTATCATATGAATAAGACGTGATTCCACGTCAAAAATATCTTATATTGACAATTCGAATGTCAATGGGCGTCGCTAGGCACCTTTTTTTATAGTAACTGACACGGTTGGCTACATCACCTACAACATCCGTGACGTCAGCCCATAAAACCGGGTGAACTAGGTGCCATGTCATGCTTCCCTTAATTTCATGTCGCCTACACTGAACTGGACGGAAAACACTAAATATTTACATAGCCGTTTCGACCGACGTTTCATTCAGTGCGGTGGTACCAATCCGGGCGGGGCACCTTATGGGTGGCAAGGCGCCACATGCCGCCCTTACTATAAAAAAATATTAATAAAAATTCCGCCTTCGAGTAGTCCAGTTATTCGATGCACCAGGTTGTTTTGTGGAATTCAGCGCGGCTCTAATATACAACGGTGCTCATACGGAAACTTTACGGAAGTTAAAGTTAAAGCTGATTGGTAAATTGGTGCGCGATTTTCGACTAATGTGTAAGGTCTTATCGCCATGACTTGTTGTAGGCAAACTTTCTTATTAATTCAGAAGTTTCGTTATAGAACGAGCGATAAGAATTCAGAACTTTTATAAACCTATTTATAAACAATAATTTGCAATGAGTACCTATAACGCACTACACATTTTCTATTGTCTACAATTCATCTAGCTAGCAACACTTGAACTTCACGCACATAATTTATTATTTAACAAAGAATAAAAATATTAATTTAAAAAAGTGGCCTATTTCCTAATATTGTCTACTAATGAACGGAGAAAATAGAAACTGGCCAAGTGCGAGTCGGACTCGGGCACCGAGGTTTCCGCACCACAAAAAAAAACATTGAAAATAAACACGGTCCTTTTATGGGAACCCCCCTTAATTTTTAACTTTTTCTATTTTTTATTATTTGTTATTATATCCGCAATAACAACACATATTCACATATTCTGTGAAAATTTCCACGGGATACCTATTACGGTTCAAGAGATACAGCCCTCGGACGGACAGACAGACAGACGGCGGCATAGGCTTAGTAATTGGCTTCCGCACAGGATACGGAAACCTAAAAATTACCCACTCAGCTGAGTGACTCACTCACTATCTTCTAATGCCGACATCTAAGACCGACGCTGGTTTTCTTTGATAACACTTAGTAAATTATATTAATATTTAATGCAATTACAAATCTCTAAATCTCAGTAGGCCTAGCCAGGCCCAGGCAGCATTATTAGAACCGCGCAAGTAGGTGGATTAAGTTACTGCGCTATTGCGTATCTAAGTGAGCCATTTATCAAGGTTTATTATATCTCTAGGTGGGTTAATGTCGGGCGGCAGGTGGCTCTGATGAGAAACTCTTATTGCTCGCATAGTGTTTTATGTAGTCAATGCTGCGAGCATCGCACTCTCGGGAACATCGCTCTGGCGAGGACGCCACAAGCCGCCACAAGCCGCCACAAGCCGCCTCCGCCACCGTACCGGTTAATCCTCAGCTACGCACGAAATGAGGGAAATAATTATCACAGGCGGGAAGAGAGAGGCTTTCTGGAGTTACGAGGCTATTATTTTTCCCCGGCAATCTGGAGAAATTTGGCTGAATGCGACAGGTGGTTTTAGGGAGTTTATCAACATCGAAAAACATGTTTTAATTTAATAGCATATGAAATAATGTGATATTAGAAATAACTGCTCGCATTGGTCTTTTAAGAACCCACCGGTCTCACCGTCAGGGTGTGGAGCTCTGTCTTCCAACGAGTGTGTTTCCCGAATTCGTTAAGCAGCCTAGCAACAATCCGCAAATCTGCTGGCATGGCGCCTCTCTGAGCGTGGTTTTGCATGGAGAGGTTTTTTGGCTCTGTCAACTCCACCTTTGGTTCCTCGGCACAACCATCCATGTTGATTTACATAAAAAAAATTATGGTGTACTGTCTGCATAGAACCTTACTTTTAGACCTTAAAACGAGGATATTCACAAATTCACACCAGTTTATTTCATGAAAATTCCTTTACATATATTTTCATAGAAAAATACAGTCGGGGGGCCTATGTACTCGTAGTTCATGAAAAAAGTTTAGTACTGTGGCGAGCTTTGTGCGACCGCGCACCGCACCGCGGACGGTGGACCAAACATAAACATCCCGAAAGCATAAAATAAGCAGACAACCCGGGCTTTGTTTCACAAAGATTAGTGTTACAAGTAACTACTTTGCATTTCTAACAAATCTTAAGAAATAAATTAAGCATTTAGTTTTTTTTTTTTTTATGTAATCCGGTATGGGTGGCTGAGTCGGAGGGGCCAAAGCACATGCTCTAACCAGCCAATATCACCTCCGAGAAGGTAGGTGCCATACCGGAGATTTCCCTGGATTGCTGACTATACTGGACTAGAGGAGAACACAACCGAGGTTGCTTGCGGCCATCTTACATCCAGTACGGTGGTACCAACCCAGTCGGCTACAATTTGAGCCTACCACCTAGTAAGGGGCAAGGGAAGGGACCTACAGTTTTACACCGGTTCCGAACGGTGAAGAAGCGGGTGTAGGTATGTACGTAAATTTTTTCGTCAGAAAAAACTCATTGGTACACGCCGACCGGATTCGAACCTCGGACCTCCCGCATGAGAAGCCGATGCCCAAACCACTCGGCCACCCGCCGCTCGCGCAGTTATTTCTTTAAAAGAGTCTTATGCAAGCAAGAGTCCTTACTCCTAAGCTTACTTCAGAAACCTTCGCCCACATCCTCGCGAGTCGCGAATGAGAAAGAGCTCTCTACTGCTGGCAGAGATGCGGCCTGGAGGCTGGAGGGGAACAGATGTAAAGGAGTGATGCTCAACCGAGCACAGGCACTGGCGTGGTACCGAAGTGACTGCGCAAATGCAACGAATCGTCAAACTAACTGTTGTGACTGACCTGCAAACACGCCCAGGAGAGAAAAGGTTTCCTCTTGTATCTGGCGACCCGCGCGAGCAACTCGCACGATAGCTGCTCCGCTGAGCCGACCAGCGCCACGTACTCGGAGGACCACGTCGCTTCCAACATGACCGACAGTCCTCCGTCCCGCCCTCGGCACAGCGCTGCACAAACCAATCAGCGGTATGTTCAAGTCAATACTTTCTCCTGTACCGCGATCACTGTAACATAACTCTCACTCAAACATCTAAAAGTCCACTGCAATAAATCTCTGCAAGGGATAATTAAGTACCTACTTATTCCTATCTATGGTCTCCAACAAGGGTGCCATATTTACCTGGGAGCACCGCAGGTTTGGTAATCATGGATTTTTCCTAGTGCTTACTTATTACTTCCTTATCCTATGATAGTGAAAAGGCTGTTCGGTGCTTTTATCCCTCGCTATTCGCGTTTTGCCCAGAGAAAATCCCAAATTGTACATTCTGTACGGATTTACCAATCGAAAAGCTTCGCGTCAGTGAATTACGTCGGATAAGCTTTCGCCTATTCCATCTGTGTAAAAGTGAATAGGTATATAAACCTTTTTCATGTGTGCGCCCGGTCGCCGAGTGAACTATTTGTGATGGTCAGTGATCTAATGAGTGTGGCCGGCTAGGTCCTGTATCTCCACGTGTAGTGCCGACTGTACAATTGTACATACCATAGACGTATTATTTCTCTATGGTACGGATACGAGTAGCTAAACCGTTCTCTGCGCTTCTGTAGCAGTAATCTGGTTAGGTACACATGTGGATTTAGTAGATCTAATTAATAACTAGAATTACCCACCCTCCACGCCACACTCACGTACATAGGTAACGAGCGGTATTCAGGGTGTATTCCGACAAATTGAAACAAAACACGGGCGCGTGGCGTCTACGAGATGTGGTCGCCTCCGGGGGTAAACCGCTGCTAGCCTCCGCATTCCGTTCAGCTACGCGACAGTTTCGCTCTTCTGCGATAACGCCGAGAAACCTTTTCAGTACGATGCTCATAATATTAGATGATTTGTGGAACGGAGTTAAAACCATTGTGCACAGAGCATTATGATGAATTGATGATAGTCACCTTGAACTTGTCGCCTTGAAAATACCTAGAGATGTCGAGAAATTGTATATCGTCTTGGCGCGCTCAGAGATATACTGTTGTTCTACAGAACTATACAAATAAAGATATCACTATATATAAAGACATAACACAATTTTACAAAAATATCTTATGATTATCGTGGTTCTGAACCGAGGCTACAAACGCTGCAGTTCCAGAATGAAGACGCTCTGCAGATGACGACGTCGCACCATTACCTCCGTCACTGCTTGAGTATTCCGCGCGTGAGTCCCGCCGCCCACGCGAGTCCGGGGCCCTCCAGCGAATCCGGACACGTACGGTTTATTCCGTGCTGAAAATATTCATATTGACGACGCTCATTACGATGTGGCATAAACTGAATTACATGGTCCAGCCGTTGAATAAACATAATGTTCTGAGTACTCTTGCTTTGGACAAGCAAGAGATAGATCTTGTTTGTTTTAGTTTTTTTTTTGTTTATATCTTTCCTTCATCGTCGTTAAGTGGCACGTACTCGAGCGGTGCTTGTGAAGGTCTGGCCGCTGCTGTTGCGAGAGTCAATGAGTTCGATACTCATAGGCAAGCGCCGCTTTCTTTCTCTTTCAGATTTTTATAAGTACTCAGTACTTAGTCAGTAATCAGTTAGTGTGATTACTCCACAGATCGTATTCGGTGTAAGTAAACCTTTAGTGGGTAAACAACCAGTTTGAGATAACCCCTTTACATGCCACTTTATAAATGTTTTGAGATACTTACCTATATACTGTTTCGCCCGTCCACGAAATCTTTGAATTAATGTGGTAATATATTTCTTCATGATGCATGACCGAAAATCCAAAAACAATTTCTGACGGAATTTGGGCACAAGCATAAAAACTTTCTTGTGTATCTTTTGCAGAAAAAAATCGTCCGTTCAAACAAAACTAATAAATGTTTTATAGGATGGATGAGTATGTAAGTATGTACCTTTTTGTTCATTAATTTAAAAAAAATACAGAAGAGGTTTTTTTTTTCAAAAAACACCTTTTCGGCTCTAATGTTCTCGCCAAAATTGTCACGTCCAATCTATTAACACATCAATTCTTATCCGAGTTATAATGTAAAGTACCGTGTGGCGCCGGTACTTAAAAAGAATAGCCCCACTGCATCTCTCCCCATGCATGTCGTAAAAGGCGACTAAGGGATAAGGAGAAGATGCCGTGCTAAAGGGCGACAGGATCGCCACCTTTCACCTTGGCACGGTACTTCCACCGAGTCATGCAGCAGGTGGGCCTTCATGCCTTACTTGCTACTTGATCGATTGAATCTTGTTCAAATACTTTGCGAAACGTGGTGGTCGGTGTTGTGCTCTAATTTACCAGAGTTCTTGCATCACAACACCGATTACTCTGCTTACCCTGATTGTTGGGATTCAGCGTGTGTGATATGTTAGTATTATGTATGTAATTTAAAGTAATAAAAAAGTAACAGGAAAGTAATGTTTTATGTAAACCAACGTGGGTGGCTGTTGGTATGAAGTTTTATAGTTTTTTTTATGTCGCGCAAAATTTCTAGGCGCGCGTTGTACGGCTTGTGCTAGAACGATTTTTTATCGTTCTAGGGCTTGTGTGTGGGTGTGTTCCTAGGTGTATGAAAAAAATACTACTTCCGTATATTTTTTTTATTATTGGCTTGGCACTTTTTTAGGTGGGTAAAAAATGTTAAACTCGCGTCAGATCTCGAAAAGCGACAGATTTATTTTTATTATTTAAAATGTAACCTTAAGTCATTGCATTAAGGATTAACCTTTCGAATGCCGAAGCGCAGATCTGCGCATCGCCCCCTAACTGCCTAAGCGTAGATCCGCGCCAACGTGACTGGTGACTTTCGGCATTTAAATACGCATTCTTTCAATATGGGGATAAGGTTCAATTATACTTCTAAAAAAAGGTGAAGTTATGCCCTTCTCGAAATGATTCACTTTGTCCCCACGCTAGAGCACAAAATTAAAGATCTCTTCAGTTGTTTTCGAGCAGTGGCGACGAACGTACATGTTCGCGCGCGAATTCGCCGCGACCACGCCCCGATTAAAAATGATTTTTGATGTTTTTAGTCATTAGTTTGTTTGTGTTTTGTATAAATTCGAAAGAATACAACATTTATGAAGTGAATGTGTTATTATTGGAAGTTTTTATCCATTGGCGAGTGTAAAATCGAAACAAAACATAGCCTCACTATATTTGGTAAGTGAAATGTTCGTGCAATGTTCAACTCACAATTTGGAATCAAAACAAAAGTCAGAGCACTACAAGTTATAGATAAATTTGTAGGACATTTTATAAGGATTACAACCATGCTAAATTTCCTATATGTGTTCGATATTTTTCTTCCGAAAAAAAGTTTTTATTCTCCTTGCGTAACGAATAGCCCCTGCGAAAAAGTCGCGGCATTTTAGGGAGGCAGTGCGCGCGCGGCGCCGGCGGGCGAAAGGTTAAGGGTTAAGTTACGAGTGGCTCGGGATCAATTCTATTCGTCTCTCAGTGACAGTAAAGCCGAAAGCGAATCAAGGGAATCCGATATTCGTTTGGTCGTTTATGTCATTTCGTGGCTCAATGGTAAGAGTGTAGGATTTGTATTTTTTGACCATGGGTTCGATTCCCTCAAAATTTTTTTTGTTTTCTTTTTTAAGCAATGTTACGGTGTTTAAATTTTTTTAGGGTGTATAGTTTTTTTTATAACCACCTAAGAATTATTTTCGGAAATACAAAAAGTTTTCACTTCTGCCGGCACTCCCGGAGTGCAACTGGGGCTTTTTTTTATTTTTGGTCATTCGTCATCAATAAATACATTTCTACATAAATGTGAATATATTGTGGACGGGCGAATAAATTTTTTTTATTTTTTTTTTATTTCAATTGGAAATTTTTTATTTCCAATATTTTGCCTTTATTTAATGGAGTATTGATAAGACGAATGGGCACGTCCAAGCGGCATCGAACAACCTACAAAATAGTTTTCTAATCTACCAAACTGCGACGTTATGAATGCTTCCCGGGCACTTGGACCCACATCTAGTACTTGGCTCGCGTTCAGAAGCCGCTCGGTCAATGTCAGTGGGCTATCGGCGGCCCTTGTAACTTTAACATTTTCCAGCGGTTAGTAGGAATTAGTTGAAGCTCCAATGTTGGAGAAGCGATATGTGAAAAGTTGTCGGCTGCTCGTGCCAACAGGGAGCGGTTCTTCTCCGTTCTCGGCATGTCAGTGCGATAGCAAGAAATAGTCGGCTCTAACTAAAGTATTTTTTTTTAACTGACACGGTATATAATGGTGGTGTATGCATACATTGTATATACTATCCATTATATATATAACATTCATAATGTTTAATTATGAAAAACTTTAAAATAAATCTATACTTACATATAATAAAATCGTAGACTTACCGTGTCTAAATAAAGCGTGCGTGACCATGTGATTAAATAAGGCGTGACCATGTGATTCCCAAATATTTTTATTTGAATAGGGTGACCATGCGATGCCTTACCCAATATGGGACAAAAAAAATTTGTAGAGGGTGACCATGCGATTCCTCATGGGACAAATGGTTTTATTTTAATAGGGTGACCATACGATTCCTTCACTAATGTTGAAAAAAAAATATTAGAGGGGTGACCATGCGATTCCAGATGTGGGACAAATGGTCTAATTCCTTAACTAATTTGGGGCATTTTTTTAAGTTAGTACGATTCCTTAAATAATGCGGGACAAAAAAAATTATGTTAGTAGAGGGGTGACCATGTGATTCCCAAATAGTTTTATTTAAATAGGGTGACCATACAATTCCTTACCTAATATGGGACAAAAAAAATTAGTAGAGAGTGACCATGCGATTCCTCATGTGGGGACAAATGGTTTTATTTTAATAGGGTGACCATACGATTCCATCACTAATGTGGAAAAAAAATTATTAGAGGGGTGACCATGCGATTCCTTATGTGGGACAAATGGTCTAATTTTAATAGGGTGACCATACGATTCCTTCACTAAAGTGGGACAAAAAAAATTCAAGTTAGTAGATAAGTGACCAATGACCATGCGATTCCCAAATTGTTATATTTGAATAGGGTGACCATACGATTCCTTACTTAATGTGGGACAAAAAAAATCGTTAGTAGAGGGGTGACCATGCGATTCGACATGTGGGACAAATGGTTTTATTTTAATAAGGTGACCATACGAATTCTTACCTCACGTGGGACAGATGATTATTTTAATAGCGGGAGAGAAAAGGAGGCGGTGAGAGAGGGGCGAGGGAGAGGGAGAGTGATAGAGGGAGGGGATAGAGTGAAGGAAGAGAGAGCGAGAGAGATAGAGATACCTGTGTTTACCTGAACGCAACTCACCATTCGGACTCGCTTTAAGTGACTTACTTCTTCTACACATTGCATCTATTACCTGTACGAAGGTCGGCCTTTGACATTTTCGAATTTTACTCGAGCGAAGCCGCGGGGAATAGCTTAAAATATAGCTAGCTAACCCTGTGGTCTTCGGTCCGCCTTTATTACACTATAACCTTATTCCGATTATTACATACATTTTATTTTTTATTATATTTTAAAAAATTAACGAGATAGTTATGAAATTATGAAAAAAAAAACAATTAGCCAGAGGCAACCCAATACTCAGCACCAGGAATCGCTACTGGTTGGTAAGCGCATCACTTGAAAACGCCTGGACCGATTTGGCTAATTTTTTATTAATTTTTAAGGCGGAACGAAGTCCGCCGGGTCAGCTAGTTATTTAATAAAAAACACAGATTTTTTATGATATTTCGACAAAGTCGTCTTCAGATAAAATTGTTTATACATACATTTAATAAGTCCAATAATGAATGACAGATGGCGTTGTTATCTGATAATTCGATTTATTCGTTCTTTTGTCCTTTCATTTCATCTTTTTTATTCTTTTCCTAAATAATATGGTTTGACCTTCCTGATTACAGAGTCACGTTGCGTTTTATAATAGACTGAGAAAGATCAAGTCTACGCGGACGTAGTCGCGGGCACAGCTAGTTAATAATAAAATTATTGGAAAGATTTAAATAGTTCCGTATGATTTCGGCATTATAAGAACTTCTTTATTTCGTTCTCCATTATTACTTACCTAGTTTTAGGACGTTTTATTTCTGCAAAACCAAGAAACAATATTGTGACAAATGTATAATGATTACATTATACTGGTATTTCTATTATTTGTTCTACTTTCAAAATGTTTATCTAACCAATGTGATTGTATTGTAGGATGACGGTCCATATTGCATGATTATTTTTATTTCCGATATCGATTACAGGCCGATATTCCCGCATAATTTTACCTTTAGTAAATCTATGCCAGTGGGTCGAAAACGAGCAAAATAAAAAAGAGAGAATAATATTGAAATGCCGCGCAATCTTCCTTCGCCAAGATTTTCTTTATTTCCTGAAAAAACACGATACGATCATGTAAAGAAAATGTTCGCGGTATATATTTCGACGATCTGCTTTTCGTAATTCCTTTTTCACTCCAGAGCCACCTACAATCTATCAGATTGATTTGTAAAGAAAAACAAAATTGTAATGGGACAAAGACATGTCGTGTCTATTCCATTTATACTGTTCCAATTCGATGTGCTGTAGAAATGTCTGTAATAGGAAAGACATTCTGAATAATGGTTGGTTGGAGTCCTATGAAGATGATCGGTGATGATGATTAAGCTTTATGCCCGCTGCTTCGCTCGCGGCATTGTAGGTTATGTTTAATTTGAGTCGATGTAATACATATATTCTCTCTCTCATCTATTTAGCTTCTTTCTTTTCCAAACCTTCACATATACTATATGTGTAATAGTGTGTCCTTTGTTATTCGTAGAAGAAATAGGTATTTGTAGAAGGGTCTGTAGTAATAACGAAATGCTGAGTAATGACTAATGATAGAATAGGGAACAGTAAGTCAGTCTTTAGTTCGTTTCTGCCCTTTTTTTCGTTTTCCGTTTTCCGTGAGAACTTTAATTGATATGTCACATGCTGCACTTGAAAACAAATTTTCTTTTAGCTTTCTAATTTGTCCCGCAAAATAAAAATTTACTCTAAGTATACGTCTGTTCATTTACGCTATAATACCATAATTGGGTCATCAAACTCTATACATTTGCCAAATTTCAACTTTTTTCGTTCGGAGTAAATAATCTGTGACAGACGGACAGACTGACAGACACAAGAATGATCCTATAATGGTTCCTTTAAAAAATCATCTTTTGGGGTACGGAAAAACCGCTAAATCCGTTGAAAATTCACGTTTTGTGCATGGGGACACGGTCAATTAAAGGAATTATTTACTTTTTCTTTTTTTTATAATTTGTCAGCGTAAGCACCATTATACCACTATACATACTATCACATAATATATGTATATTATATTACTATTGCGGTTCACAAGATAGAGCTCTCTAAAGATAGGACAGACAGACAGACGGACAGAAACCTGAACCTGAACGGGGTGCGTGGGTCACCTTTACGGGTGACTAAAGTCGCATCCACACAAAGTCAACTCGGTTCAACTAGCCTTAGTCACCATGTTCCCGCCGCCCTCCGCAGTGCACCGAAGCACTTAGAACTACGCTCGAATATATCGGGACAGTCGAAGGATGTCCGGTGACGTTGCCACCACCGCACACCGGTGCGATACCACGAGCTTATTCCAAGTTTAAATGCAGACATTATGATAACGCTTTGTAAACCTGTGCACTGGTGTGGCGGCGGCGGCGGCGATGCATTGCATTTATGTAGATATGATATATGCTATGCAGCGACAGTCACAAGCGCACTGCTCAGCAGCACTGCTACTCGGTGGCACTGCACAGCGCGGACGGGGGTGAACTATATTATATTATAGTCGTGAAGCGGCCTACTCTACTCGCAGTCCCTGAAATCAGAAACGATATCGGGGGCAGTGGTGGGAAGCGCCCTGAATCGCTTACTAGATTGCCGCGTTCAGAGCCAAAACGGAGAGTAAATAATAATTTTTCAATAAGATACTAATGGAGCTGGCATAGTCGCAAGGCGGCTAAAGTTTTAAAGGGTACAATTGAAATCGAGAAAAAAATAATAATACTGAATTCAGGGCGATTTGCGGTCGGCCGGTTTGCGATTGGCGGTTGTGAATTGTGAATCGCTACGAGTGTAGTGAAATCAGGACAGGGTAGGAGTAGCATCCGATTTTAAACCCGTGATTTAGGGACGTGAGTAGCCCGTCGCTGTTTGCCCGGCTCAGACACGCGCGTGCCTGCGCCCACCTCGACCACATCATTCCCTAGGTCGACCAATCACGTCGTGCCGCAGCCGCACACAGACGCAGCGCGTCACACTGACCGATTGTGTTCAACTTGGAATAGAGCTACAGGCGCAGTCAGCGCTAAGTTTATCTGTTTAAAGTTCGTCCTAGTTTTCATTGTACGCGCATGCAATGGTGCACAGGGTGACTGGAAATTCTATCTATTCCTTGAAAGGGATTATACTATACTACAGGTTATTTGGAACAATTTAACCCCCATCAACAGGGTTTTTTACATGATTTTTTTTGTTTTTATAAAAATTTACATAAAAATAAAAAATATCGTCATTTAAGACCTTTTATTTATGAGATATAAATTTTTTGCCGATATTTTTATTTGAAATGATTGGTAGCTTACCAGCTTTCAGAAAATATCAATGTAGTGCCCAAAAATAAGGATATTTTTACAACTTTTTTTTTTCGATTATCTACTAGTCAGAAATTTAAAAAAAAATCTTAATACCCCGATATCTCAGAAACCGCTCATTTCCGAGCCCCAGTTGATGGGACTTCAATTGTTCCAAATAACCTCTAGTATAACCTCTTTCAAGGAATAGATCGAAGGAATATTTACAATTTTTTATGGAAACTGACACGGTTGGCTACATCACCTACAACATCCGTGATGTCAGCCCATAGCACCGGGAGAACTTGGTGCCACATCAGTGCTTCACTTCGGTCGTGCCGGCTACACTGAACTGGAGGGAAAACAAACTATTTACATAGCCGTTTCGACCGACCTTTCATTCAGTGCGGTGGAACCAACCCGGGCGGGTTAAATAAACACTACCACCTAGTAATATAATAAAAGAAGGGAGTCATATCGCCTTTTACGACATACACGGGGAGAGATGCAGTGGGGTTATTCTTTTAAAGTACCGGCCCCACACAGTACTATATATTAAGAAACACTAATAGGACGAAGGCGATCTCATAGCAAGCAATTTAGTAGTCTCATAGCAATTGCGTGGACGCACTACTAGTTGCTACAAAGTTGCATAAATTGCATCGGTGACTAGCGTAACCGCAAGAGAACTCCAGAAAGAAATTGCAATATTATTCCGAACAAATGTCTTGAAAAATTCTTCTCGTGGTGAAAATGAGCATAAATTACTACGAATTAATATTTAACTTTCTTGTAGTCATCGTGACTTAACCATCTTTAGCCGGAGAAAACGTAAAAAGCTTTGAAATAGGCCTATGAGCATGACGCGATAAAATGCGACGTGTCACAGATTTTGTTATCAATTATGCTATATTTTATATATTCGATTATACTATAAAATCCTTTCATTTATATAATTTCATTATATAACCAACCGGTTCTGTAGATCTTTTATTCACAGAACCGGGAAAATGTGGAACGCACTCCCTGCCCATCTATTTCCTCCCAAGTACAGCCTGGGGTTCTTCAAAATGGGCGTGAAAAGGCTCCTGTCAGGCCGGTATGGCATTCGCAATCCCCGTGCATCACAGAATGTCCATGGGCATCGTTAGACACCTACTTGGAGTTGAAACGATGCCACATGTCGCGCTATCCATAAAAAAAACAAAATTCGACTTAACAGGTATGTATTTATTTATACCAGTAAGTATGTCCTTTTCCCTTTTTACGCTTTCCACTTTCCACATAAATATTTAGAGACCCGGCAATGCCAGGCGCAGAGCATATAAAATACGAATCTCTCTCTACAAATGCGTAATACAAACTCTTCAAGAAAACAACACAACAACACAGAGGGCACATTCCGCATGTGAAGAGGAGGCCGTGTGCCGCCGCCTGCGATTCTTATCTCGGCGGCGGGGGCGGCACGAACAAAGACGAACCATAAAGTGCTCAAACTTTCTCCGCGCCCGATACAAGCACCGTTCCAGCGGGAAATTCTTTTTGGAGGGTAGTTTTTACTGTCTCGTCGTGTCTCCGAAATACATGATAAATGATTTTATGATTAATTCGCGCGACAGAAATTGTAGAGATTTTTCTACCTCAGAGTGCTATATAAATTAATATTTAAAGGAGAGAGAACTTAAAATGCTTACGCACTGTTTCACTAAAAAATATTTTAAAAAATGTACTCCAACGTCTAAAACCAATTTGTGGCTGATTGATTAGTGATTATATTATAATTTTTGTTCAATTCGTATTCGTAATTTGACTAGGTATTATCATTAATATTGGACGATCGTAAAATCGCGTCGTCTACGTTATTTTATTATTGATATTATAAAATAACATAGAGAAGCAGAAAAAAACTATTATTATACTGTTATTTTTCCACACCCACCTACCGAATTAATAACAGATAACAATCGAAATATTCCCAAAGTTATTTATTTTGCGTAGGTATTCTGTGCTTATCTTTGACGTTGGAAATCACGAATACGATTAAATTTATTATCAAATCTCGGCGAACTACAATTTCCACCGAAATGTAATAATTTTAAAACGGCGTTCGCACCGACAAAATCACTTCAATGCCGGCCCGCGACAAATTAGGTTTGCTGGGATAAATATGGTGGGTCTGGAAATTCATTCAAGTTGTGTCTAGCTAGCGGGACGGGTGCGGTGTGCGGTGTCTCGCTCGGAGCGCACTGAGTGAGTGGAGGTGCGAACACAGAGGAGATGAAAGAGAAAGAAACATTAAACCTTTTGTCCGAACAATAGTTATTCCGCCACAAGTTCTCCGAAGCAAAGTTCTGCGAGGAGAATATTAGAAATTGTCGCTTAATTGAAGGCTCGGTAATGAATAGGGAGCCGGAGAGCGGGACAGAGCAGGCGCAAGTGGCGAAAGTTAAACTCGCGTCGATTTCCCCAAGTTTTCTCATTCCGCGGAATGACGCAACGCGGAAAAAAACACGGTTTATTTCTGAAATCGCTGAAAGTCTTACTAAATAAAAACCGTCTTAAAAGCTTCCCCTGGCTCTTTAGCTAATCGAATCAAAGCGAGGCCGCAGAAAAAAGTAACAATGTCACTTTCTACATCCAAGACTGTAGTAGACACATTCTTGTAAATGTATTACGCCCGACTTTAGTTTGTACACAAATATACTAACGTAACCCAGTGCTTACTTAACGCATTGAGAATGAGAATTAGATTTATTACAAAATTAACGGGTCTGTTTATTGTACATTAACTTATTGTTATTTTACTTAAACTGGCGGTGGCGTGGCTGCCAGCACAACTGCCATAACATAATTTTATGCAACTGCTGTATATGTTCTTCAGAATGAAAATTACGTAAGAGGTAGACACCGCGCCGTCTCTGTCTAAAATTAAACATTGGTAATTGTGATGATTGTCTGCGAATCTTTTGTGCGCTAACGGAGAAACAACGAAGCGGCTTTTTCAGTCATAAAAATCTCCCTTGAACTCTCTTTGTTCAAACTGAGCCGCAACGGGACCCAAACTGGTCCTCAACCGAGCGCAAACTAAGCCACAACCGAGCGCAAACTAAGCCACAACCGAGCGCACACTAAGCCACAACCGAGCGCAAACTGAACCATAACCGAGCGCAAACTGAGCAACTACTGAGCGCTGACTGAGCCACAACCGAGCGCAGACTGTACAACAACCGAGCGCAAACTTGAACGCATTTTATTTCTAAAGCCCTCGTTCGATACCGATACGGGACTCGTAATCAGCACGAAGCTTGCAAAATGTTTTTTCCCTGTAAAATCAACTTCTGAAGCTCGTCTAATGCCTGGGCTACACAAATTACATGCAAATGAAGTTTACATTTTAAGGAGTGCTTGCTCGGATGGCTCGATCCTCTTTTATTTACGTCAAACATTTTTCTTAGTAAAGGTACATGGAACGAATTACATTTTGTCGTTTTATAGACCCCCAGCCGAGCTGTTTCGATTGATGTTTAGGAATTAAAAAAAAATCTTATTCTTTATCTAGTTTGAGTAATATTTATGGTTCCGAAAATTGTACAAAAGAAAGGTACATAGGTGAAACTCTGTTGTCTTTCTGCCGGCTTACATACATTACATACATACATTCTACATATGTAAACAAAGGGCAGCATTTTATCTCTTGACACCGGCAACATTTTGGAACGATACAATTAAATGTTAAATTCTGGCAATATTATAGGTAAGCCTGTATTGATCACCGGATGAACGTAGCAAACAGAATATATGGTGCCATAGCTGCGGCCATAGATAGAACAATGAGGTTAGATGTAGGTACATACATACACATTGAAAACTTTATACATAGTTATAGTATGGAGCGGTGTTTTGAACGAGTTAGTTAACTGACATCGTTAAAACTTTGTACGGCTATTCGAAGCTATTTAATTTGAGTACGCTGCTCTCTTGATTATAAATTATTGAAAAGCACAGCACTCTCATATGATTCCTTTAGTATTTTTTTTTATTTAAAATGTTGTTAATTTCCTTTGGTTTCTTTCTCACGATTCTCTATGTTGATCAAGGCGTATTCTGTACATACCTAATATAAAATCCAAAGGTCTGCCGTCTCTATGCATGTGTTCACATCACGGATGTTGTAGGTGAATAAAAAAATCTATGTACTAAGACTGATCTCCGCAAGGTTATAGGCTATATAGCATCACACCATTATTCATATGAGCTGAGCAGTAGGGCCGAAAGCGAACACAGTCGGAGATAATTCGATGATTTCCGATTGAAATCCGATTTGCTATTTAGATCGAGTTACACCGTATTACAATAATACAGACGCAGAAGATGGACTTTTAGAATGATTTTTTTTTTCTTGTTGGTTAACTACATTATTCTTACACAACATATAAAGCGAGCGCTGGCTTCAGTCAATATTCCGTCTATGCTGGAGCCACCAGGCCTTAGCCGCGGTGACATAAGAGACCTGACGGCATGACCCTACTGCCGTGGAGCCGGGGGAGGGCTCTAGTGTGGGACGCCACATGCGTGGACACCCTGGCCCCCAGCCATGTTCCCGTTACCTCCTTGTCTGCCGGGGCCGCGGCAAACAAGGCTGCCGCCGCCAAGACGAGATTGTACAGCTCGCTGCGTGACCGCTTTGAGTTTCAACCTTTCGCCGTGGAGACTTTGGGACCAGGGTCGTCTGAAACCAAGGTTTTCACGGAGAAGCTGGGAAAGCTTCTCGCGGAGGGAGATGACTGGCGACCGTCGTTCCAAAGCCTTCCGGCGGATTAGTATTGAGATTCAGAGGGGTAACGCGGCGACCGTACTGGGTACTCTTGGCGTCGGCAGAGACGGCGCTTCGGCGGACTTTTCAGAAATTTATTTTTTGTATGTTTTCTGAATATTAATTTTAGATTAGTTTTAGTTTTAGTGGATTAGTGTATGGTTGTATTTACTTTATATACTTGAATAAATTTGATTTTAGTAATGATAAAAAAAAAAACTTTAGTATTATGAAGTTTCGAAAATCCGAAAAAAAAATTGGTGCACATTTGCATCTTTGACTATATAAGTTTTACCACACAATAATAATACAAGAAGGTACCTACGAATGCTAACGAAAAATTCAAATAAAAATATATTTTGATCTACCTAAATTTTTTGCAAAAGTACTGAGCGCAGATAATAATTCATGCCATAATTCATGCCGAGTGCACCATCCGTGCTCTCCTCCCCTCTGCTCTCCTCCGCCCCTCCGCCGCGAGTAGGGTCGCGGGAAAATGGTAGTTTATCACAATTTGCTAGTGGGGCTCGCTGCCAGCACCACAATAACATCTATGGACTTCTTGTTTACGCCATCATCATTCAGCACTCGTTTGATTTGGAATAAATATTATTTGGACTTAAACATTTTGTATTCCTGATTTTACTCTACTATTTTGCATAGAACGACGAAATTTATTTCCGGAAATAATTCGATACATTATAATTTATAACTGCTATTGATCATTCTTTCGATTCGGCCGTGTAAGGTGACAAATCCTTCGTATTATCGTCTGCAAATATCAATATTATATCATTATATATTTATCAATAATATAATAATAATATTTAATATAATATTATTATTTATTATTTATAACAGTAAATGCACATACCAAATTAACACAAAGCTAGAACGTGATGGCCGGGATGGCCGGCCAAATGATGTTTATTGCGTTATCTGGGACGTGCCACGGCCTAGCAGATGAAATATGGCGGCCCTTACTGTCCGCAACTGTGTCCTCCGTAGGTGATAATCTACAGTAGTGGTGGGCCGCAACGCCGACTCCTTCTTGGCCGACTGCGACAACGCGGGTAGTCTCTCATTCGCAACGCTTGCTTTCAATTCAGCACAAAGAGTTCAACTTTAGAACTGCTAATGCCTTGTCAGGCTCGGTGGCTCGGTGTGGTGGTGTTCGATCTCGATGTTCAGCACACCCGGGCGCGATCGGACTTTGTATGGATGACCGTCCGACCATGGAGGCTGGCCATGGTTCGGATTTCACGCAAAACTGTGGGTAATTTCCCTTAATACCTTGCTAGGGCTTAACCCATCCGAACGTACATATATCTCGTACATGCAAACAGAGGTATGGATTATCTCGCCATGAATTTTAGATTACATTAAACAGTTATCAAAAATGTTTACATTTCATTTGGGAGCTATCTGTTAACATGTAAATATTTCTATGTAAATAACTCCTTGCTGAAACTGAAATGTACTGAAAGTTGAAAAAATTTATAATAATTTAATGCCTACATCATTTATGTTGATTTAACTAATTCCGAAGGTCGAGCTGCGGTTTTCACGGCGCGCGGCCGATTTCGTTGGTTGGTTTGGCGGCGGCGCGGCGCGGCGGCGCGGCGGAGGCGAGCCCATTAACATTCTGGCTGCTAGCTAGAGATTTATTGAATTACCCTACACACGTTAATTGGATGACAGATTGAGCAGAGTAGGACCTGTGTGGATCAATAATTCCTAAATCCAAGAACATTAAGAGCCTAAATCCGTGGCCCTCGACCAAGTTACCAAAATAATTATCCTTCGTTCTCTTAGCGTGTGTATGTTCACATCAGTTTCATAACCTGGCTTAAGATTCCGTATAAAAAAGGCAAATGGCCCCCTTTTATACTGTATGTATACATACTCGTACAGGAATATTAATACTCCGTCGTTCATCTGTTTGTCTGTTCGTCTATCCATCTGTCGGTCACAAGGTCTTAACATCTATTATCATCATCAATCATCAATCATCATCAATCATCAATCAACATCAATACTAATAATAAATCTGTAAGGGATGGTCATGGAGTAAGTTACTCTTTGCTTTATAAGATACTGCGTTTGTAGACTCTATGTATGATACTAAAACTAAATTGAGGATTTTTAGAAATATTTTCTGTATGTATGTATGTTCCTCCATAACGAATTGGACGACATTTAGTACAAAAACATTTAACTATTCGAGACACAGGATAGGCTACATGAAATTTACTTCCGGTTACGCTAAGATGTAGCTCTCATACAAACCGAATTGTTCCGCGCGCCGAAATAAAGGTACGGCAGCGGGCTTACTTACTTTCTTCTTTTTAAATAAGAATTTAAGACGACCGAAGCCGCGGGCAAAAGCTAGTTATAGTATAAAAGAAAACATTTCTACATCCACATTCAAAATAAGTCATCTTATTGATGAGTTCGCTTCTAGTGTGTAAGTCGTTTATTTTCGCTCGCGGATACAATGGTGCGGACACAATTTGGTCCGTGATCCGGGATATTTGCGCCGGGCGGCTCGCCCTTGCCGGTGATGGATCGGCAGCTGAGTAGATATTGCCTAACTCCTAGCGCTCCCGCCACCGACAACTTCAATGACAATTTATTATTGAATATGTTGCTTCTTACATAATAGTATGTGGTAAGCCACATACTACATAAAAGCCTTGTCAGGCAACTTCAATCCACGCAACGCAGGGCTGTATTGAAATCTGATAAAGTCAGGCAATTGTCCGAACCCATCTAATATAGATGCTGCTTTGTTAATAGATTATTCATTTGTTTTGTAGCATGAGATTGGGTCGTTCCACAGAGCATGGAATACCGCGCGCCGCGCCTCCTAGAGACGCCCTGAGCGCGATTTCCCTACAAAGCTGTTGAAGCCTGTGGGCGTGGCCTATGACTTACATATGTGTGTTGTGCGTGTGCATTTGTTTTGTGCGTGTGCCTAACTTGCTCCTCTTTGTGTGTAGTGTCGATACTAACACACACACACACACACATACGAAGCGCTAGCAGCTCTGCGTACGATTATTTGGTTTCAAATATTATCGCTTAGGGCGTCTCTAGGAGGGGCGCGCGGTATTCCAAGGTCTGTGGGTCGTTCCCTTTAGCCACACTGACTATAGCTCCTCCCCATAAAATACCTACTAGTAATGCCCATTAGCCACCTTTCCTAACACTTTCGCAAAATACACTTAAGCACAAAAAAATACGCTCTCCCTGCCTGTATACTCAAAGTACAGTCTCGCGTCTTTCAATAGGGGCGTGAATAGGCACCTCTCAGGCCGGTGGCATGGCATTATCAACTCCTGCATACGACCGAATGTCCATGAGCGTCGTTAGACACCTTAAGGGTGGCTCGCCACATGTCGCGCTTTCAATAAAAAAAAAAATTGTAATATCACCGCGACAAATCGATATCGAAATTTCGAGTTAACCCATCGTAATTCAATTGTACGCTCGACGCTGTACTATTTGTGGATATTGCCTCTACTCAGCACGTACGAACCGCTCTTTAGCTCGAGATCAACTGTTAGAACCGTGTCACACTCGCTAACTTACTACCCGCGCTCCTCTGGTCATCGCACACGCTGACCGACCGTATGTGTGAAAAGGTTCTACATAAATATATCTACTTTATTATGTGACAATTCAGCGGACAACTCGAATCTACCCTCTGTTTACCCTCTCTATATAAATTTTGGAAATTACCTTCGAATCATAAAAATGATAAAGTATGCATTGTGAGAACAAAATATTACCTTCAAACGTTAGGAACTGTTTTTTTTTATTAATTTTTTTGTATGCACGTCTAAGTAGGTCTAGTTCGCTAGATTTTATCGCGCCTATATTTCTGAGACGCAATTTCAGTTTTTAATTATATTCAAATGTTTTACTCTTCATTTGTGCCTTGACCGAGAGCGATAATGCTTTATTAACCTTAACGAAATCTTTCAAGCTGTCACAAATTGTTCCCTTGCAGGTTTCTGATTAAACTTTTCCTTGTCCTTAGAAGACTCTCCGACCTTCTCAATATTAATAGTCCCTTTATTCCCTTTATACATTTTTATTAAAATATCTTATGTCCCAAAATTCAACGTGATGTCACATACCCGTTAGCGCGCGAATATTTAAAATGGGATATGGTTAGGTTTTGTGCTTTCTGTCACGTGATACTGTGAATTAAATGGTGCCGATATTTGCCTAAGCGTTGGTTAAAGGTAAGGCTTTACAATCAGGTGATCCCGGGTTCAATTCCTACTTTTCAAATGATTTTATTTTTATATATATTTTTTTAAGTATTTTTGGGACATTACTGCAGTTTTCTTTTTAAAAGCTGCAGTAGTGTTGTGGTTTATGCGTGTGTTCATAAAGGTCCTAAATATGAGATAAAAAACTAGTTTGGATTTTTTTTTCTTGTTTTTTGCAACTCATTGAATGTCTTGAGAATATTCATACTAGGTAGTAGGTAAGTACCTACATAAGCAGGCGTTTAAAAAATTCGGAAGTCGCGATCTTAAAATAACATTGGGAATGTGTTGGGAAATTTGGTATTTAATTAGGTAGGTACTTAGCGCACTACCGGTCACTGAAGTCACCAGCCGCCACTGAATGTACCTATACTACTATGACAAGTTGTCACTAAAGTTGGCGCGACTAATCAAGATTTCAAAATGTTATAACAACACATACGCCATGCCTTAAAAAATACTTGATGCTTTTTCTAAACAAGAGCAAACTTAAAATAATATACCTACTCAATGAAAATGACCTTCAGTGCAGGTTAGTTTATATCATTAAAAAAATTACTCTGATTTTTTTTTTCTTATTTTTCCCAGGAAAAAACTGGCCCACTCGATATTTGTCGACTCTCGACAACTAGTTACTCGATATTTGGAATCAGGGATGATTCCCGCTTGACGTTGAATTTTGGGACACCATATATCTCCATATAACGTAACGTCACCTTTACAAAAGTATCAATACTAATAATAAATCTGTAGGGATGGTCATGCTCATGATGACTCATGGAGTACGTTACTGTGTTTTATGACATGCTGACTTTGTAGACTCTCTCTATGTATGATACTAAAACAAAATTGACGATTTTTAGAAATATTTTCTGCATGTATGTGTATTCCTCCATAACTCGTAAACCGATCAATAGGCTAAATGAAATTCAGTTTCGGTTACGTTAAGATGTGGCTATCATCTCATACAAATCAAATTGTTCCGTGCGCCGAAATAAAGTACGGTAGCGAGCTTACTTACTTTCTTCTTATTAAATATAGCTTTTGCCCGCGACTTCGCTCGCGTGAAATTCGTATTTAAAAAGATGAAAGTAAGCCCACTACCGTACCTTTATTCCTGCAAGCGCAACTATTCCGTTTGTAAGAGAGCTACATCTTAGCGTAACCGGAAGTGAATTTTATATAGCCTATCCTGTGTCTCGTATAGTTAAATGTGCTTTTACTAAGTTTCATCGAATTCGGATGATCGTTTTAAAAGGTATGGAGGAACATACATACATACATACATACATACATACAGAAAAGATTTATAAAAATCGTCAATTTAGTTTTATTATAGAGTCTACAAACGCAGTATTTCATAAAACAAAGTAACTTACTCCATGACCATCCCTTAGAGATGTATTATTCAGAATTATTATTAATTCCGTTCCGATTACGCTAAGATGTGACTCTCATACAAACCGAATTGTTCCGCGCGCCGAAATAAAGGTAGGTACGGTAGCGGGCTTACTTGCTTTCTTCTTTTTAAATACGAATTTCACGCGAGCGAAGTCGCGGGCAAAAGCTATTGTACAATATAGTAAAGTGATTCATTCAGTTTGTAAAACGAAGATATAATATAGAACCATGTCACAGGCCACAGCTAGCTTGTTCAGCTAATTCTGTCTAACAAGGTGGTACAAAGATTGAATTTGATTTGTAGTCCGAATTATTATTCTCGGCAAAATTGTTAATCCTGCTCGCAAGCTGTATTTTCGATATACTTCTAGGCGTTGTATAATATGTATGTGGATAGCGTGGATAGTAAATAAAATATTTCTAATGCGAAGTTTCTGGCCCGCTCTTCTTCGTTGGGGTAATCGAACCGAATAGAACAAATTATGACAAATTCGAAATGAGTTTAACTGCCTTAAGTACGCTCAATAAACAATAAACAACAGCAATTGGAACCAATCACTCCTAGTGATAAGTTTCTGTTCCGGGTTTGCAAGAGTTTCTATTATATTCAGGAAAAGAGAACTTGCAATTTTAGAGCGGACTGTACCGACACATTAGAACTGTAAGTCACGAACTACCTACGATCAAGATAAATATTGAAAGGTCTTTGTGAAAGCGATAAGAATATTGAAAGCTGCGCTTACTCTCTTACTTCTTACTTTTCTCGCTTATTATTCCCATGTAAAAAGTTCAAAGGTATTGAAGGAGCATCAACTAGAGTCGAGACGAGTCGAGCAAATGAAAATTCTGTGTAAATGGTCTGCAGAACAAAATAAGGAATTTTACATGTCTATCATGTTAAACCTTGGACTGGACAAACCTTGGACATGTTGGACTGGCGTATCTTTATCAATACTCGTATTATGTTAGTCGTCAGATGCAAATTATGCGCATTTGTAGAATACGGACGAAGTAAATTGTAAGCAAATAATGAATGATGAGAACAGTACTACCTTTACGAATTCATTGTCTAGCTAAATAACATTTAATTCCACGATAGACCTAGGATCTTTTTTTTTTCTTTTCAAAGCAGACGATCACATCACCGGTTCTTTAGGAACGTTGATCCCATACTGGGAAAGATGGAGATAATCAATGATGAGTATATGCCTACTATTTTCATGAAACGCTTACGCATGCTGCGAGAGCACACGTCTTGATAAAGTTACGTCGAGTCCACAAGCGTGAGAGAAATATATGTAGATGATGTTTAATTCAATTTTCGCACACAATTTACAATGTTTACTTTTCACTTGTTCAACGATTTGATGTGTCTTCTGTCCTTTTGAATTTTTCGACGATAATCTTCTTTAAGAGCTTCTCGGACGTTACATGCCGGATATACTTAGTACAAGCGAGTGTGTCCCTCACAGCTTCTAAATCCAGTAACGGAAATGTAATCCCCTTTTAAGGAAATTCTTACTGAGGTAAAATATTGTATTAAAATGTAAAATAGACCACGAAATTGAAAATAGTAAATTTCATGTATCCAGAACTAAAATTAGATATTGTCCAGCTCACTGTAGTTGAATTCAGTAAAGGAAATGTTCATTAATTGAAATTTCGAGTAAAATTAATACACCTATAGACATTCCGTACCGACATATCTACTACATAAATTTCTTAATATTGACTGACTGACAGGCAACGGGCAGCCTAAGCCGGTGGTATGGGTCCCTCCGGTGGTTTTTGGAAATTCATCCCGTAAGTGGGTAAAATAAGGGACGAAACTTTGTATGGGACGTATCTCAATTTTTAAGTTTTATTGTTATTTTATTTTATATAATTGGGTTAACTCAATTTAATCATAACCTACAATGCCGCGAGCGAAGCCGCGGTCGAAAAGCTAATACATCAAGGAAAACGCAATTTTTTTCTCGGTGTAAATGATGGTACGGAATCGCTATGTAATAATTTTACTCGAAATTACATACGTAAGTATTTCGTATACCTACGAATCCTATATATAACCACAGATTACTAAATGGTTATATAACTATGTGCAGCGAATTTGTCAACCGGATAGCAAAATACAATATGTTTCTGATTTTGTAGGAATGCATCTGGAAAACCTGATTCATTGTGCTTATATTAGAACATTAAAATAATTATATGTTCCAAAAAGGGGTAATATCCTAAAATAATAAAAGTGGAGTTTTACAGTAAAATATTTTAATTATTTTAAAAATCACAGCTTTCCTCTTAAACAAACAGACCAAACAAAAAGTGCTCTTCTGTTCTACACGTAGCGAACGAAGACGTGATGTAAGATTCTGCAATCTACCTACTCTTGGGTCACAAGGATTAATCTCTGTCGCAGGCTCGCAGCTTCTACACCACCGCGCCGTGGGGTCCCTCGCCTCCTCGCGGCCGGCAAGCGAAGCGAAGAGTCGCGTCGTGTCGTCGCGACCAGTTTACTGTGGCCAAAAGGGAAGAAAACGCACCGGCCGCGGCGCGGCGGCGCGGAGGACGACGGCCGCCGATCGCTGTTCTGTGACTGTGGTAAATGTTTTGATTAATTTGTAACTTTCTTGCAACAGAATACAAGATCAATAAAATTTCGTAAGATTACGATTTCTGTCATGGCAATCGTTCACCTAATGTGCTTATATCTAAATATTTAATTAAGTATTAATTTGTAATTAATTACCTAATCGGGGCATAACGCGAGGTACTAGTAGCTACTCGGTGGTACTGTGAGTGGTACTCAATATTAGATTTCCGAAAATATCCGTATTTCATTCTGTAATTATCGATAAAGAGGGCATGTTATTATCACGATCGGCAAACAGTGAAACCGCGGAGGGACAAGAGGGAAGGGGAGCAAAATCCGCGATGACGTCACGCCACCGCGTACTAATCCAGTACTAATTCATTTCCGATCCTTCGTGTTACAAGGACATTCCGAGATCTAATCGACACTCGACAGACGTTCCCGTCAGGAATTCTTTTGCACAATTCCTAGGATTTAAGAGATAGTGTCGGGATTATTATTGAACATTTTCGTGAATTTTACGGGATACGCGTCGGTTACCCCACTAAAAACGAGAATGCTCTATAATTATGTTTTTGAAGTGAAAACTTCTTTAGCGGCTCTTGGGTAAAAAAAATTAAACTCGCATCATCGCGTCCTCGTCAGTCTCGAAAAGCGAAATGTAACCTTAAGGCATTGCATTAAGGGTTAAGTTACGATTGGCACGGGATCTGCCGGCACTCCCGGTTTCGGTTGTAGGGTTTCGTTTCGTTCGTAACACGTTTATGTCTGTCCATTCTACTAAGTTCTGCAAAATGAATTGTAGGGTTCCGTAACACATGCATGTCTGTCCGTTCTACTAAATTTTACAATTTTCAACCAAGGTCCTCCGACGGTTATTTTATAATAAAAGTAGGGTTCCGTAACAAATGCATGTCTGTCCGTTCTACTAAATTTTACAATTTTCAACCAAGGTCCTCCGACGGTTATTTTATAATAAAAGTAGGGTTCCGTAACACGTTTATGTCTGTCCATTCTACTAAGTTCTGCAAAATGAATGTAGGGTTCCGTAACAAATGCATGTCTGTCCGTTCTACTAAATTTTAAATAAAAAATTTTTTTATTATTTTTTTTATAATTTTTTTTCGTAATTTTTTTATTTTATTTTTTTTTTTCTTTATTTTTTTTTAATATTTTTTTTTCATTATTTTTTTTTTTTTTTTTTTTTTGTTTAAACCTTCTTTATAAATAAACTTAAAACTTAAACTTTTTTTTTTTTTTAAGCAATGTTACGGAGTTTTCACTTCTGCCGGCACTCCCGGAGTGCACCTGAGGCTTTTTTTTTGCTTAACGCGTTCTATTGTTTACAAATTAAACCCCAAAAGTGTTTACAATTAGGTAGTTTATTCAAGGGATACAATTCCGTAGCGGCCGACAAAACAACGTTGTTTCTCGAAATCAATATCGCGACGCAATCGGAATGTGCTCATATCTTCCATTTTTTTGCACATTGAACCACAATGTAATTTGTTCTCGAGTTGTGGGGAAATGTCAGAAATTTCTTTGCGATTTCTATATGCGTGGAAAACTTGCTTCAGTTAAGCCTAAGGATTTTTTGGCAATCTTCTTCCATCTTTACGATTCAGGAAGCATTTAGATATTGTCTAATCTAAGTAATCTTATACTACCTAATCTATCCCTCCTGCGATGGACCAAAAGGTACATTAGTGAGTCGCCTCTTCCGTCTATCCTTCGATAATTTTTTAATAGTTTTCTATAACAGTTGGTCAATTTGTCTCTAATACTCTCGATGTTATTATAAAGTATTTCTTCTCGTTTCTCTATATATTTTTACACTGGTAATCGTTTTCCTATAGCCGTGTCTGATTCTTATGAGACATATTTGTTCTTTTGAAGGTCGACGTATTTTCATTCGACCATATTCAATATTTTTAGCGGATTTTTATACATGTCATCTGACTGAATACATGAAATATTGTTCTGTCTAGATATGCGAGATTGAAGCTGATTGAGAATAGATTGAAATTAATAGTAGATGGAAAACAGATTAGATAGGTAATGTTAGTCTGGTCTTCTGATCAAGACTCGAAACGAAATAACGCTCAATATGGTAATAGTGTCAAGTGTGCACCATACGCCATAATGTATAATATAATCTCAGAATATAATAAATCCAGCAAATATGTTTAAATTATAAAATTATTTTTATTTTCTTCAGCACGATTTTCGTTTAATTTTCTCATTTGTAATTCGGTAATTCTGTTTTAATTATTTCTGAATGTAAATTATTTGGCTTTCAGCACCTCATTAAATCTGGTCACACGCCCCAATTCAACCCCTCTACCTTGCCAGACATATTAAATCAAACTATAAACGTAAACTTCGAGAAAACGTAGAATATTCCGAAAACTCCATCTTACATTCAGTCTCGTCCGCGCGGCGTATCCTCAGAGCATATTTGCCGAGTCTGCGGACGCGGCCGCTCGCAGGTAATATTGCTGAAGTAAATATTTGCACATCGGATGAGATTTGCGGCGGGAAGCGAGCCGGCTACGAATCAAGCTGTACTTCAGCCTCGACACGAGCGCGCGGCGGAGCGGGAGAACCGACCATACCGCACGATGCACATGTCAAATATAACACAAGATACAGCGTATAAACACGCTCTATATAAGATGCCACTCAAGATTGTGTGCACTTGCTTTTTCGATAATATCACCGGTACTTAAGCGGTAATGTGTTATTTATTATGTACAATTTGACGTCAGATTGATATTTCTGCAGAAAACTGAAACTGAATAAAACAACACTAACAGTTAACAATAACGTTGATAGCCCCACAGACAATTTCATATCTTTGGTTACAAATAAAACATGTCTACATGAAAGCGATTCTGATCGAGAAGGGACGACATATTTCTTCTTACATTTTCAAAAACTTTTTCAACTTGCACGTCCTTTGAACAGCCTCGTCATCCTCAGCACCGCCATCGACCGTCGCAGCCGGCGCCCACCTGTGCTTCTGGAGCGGAAAATGAAGACATGCCCTGCGAACTGGAAAGCTGCTCTATGTCACCGCGTCACTTCCGCCGCGCCGGGTCGAGCGAGGCTAACCCCGCAACCATCATCGATTACCAGGACTATTAATAACGGGGACCGCTCGGCCAACCCTGGATTCACTTTTATAAACACAAAGAAAAAGTGTCGGTCTTGTTGCACTGCAAGGTACATAAAATGTCAAATTGAACTTTTCACAGAAATTTCATGGCCGTCGTCATTATTATAATGCGCGCACTCTAACTCTGCCGGTGGGAAAGCTACGCGCTATAATCACAACACACCTGGTTCCCTCCGGCAGTTCCTGTAACCTGTTCCACACATATTCCTCGTTCTATTCACGTGCGAATATAGGTGGAACGATGCCACATGTCGTTCCTACCAGCGCTTACTATAAAATCCTAGAACCAGGTGTGTCAATCTAACTCCAGACAATAACTCTATAATTCACCGGAATCTAACGCAAATAGACTTTCACACTCACCGTCATAGTCCACGAAGTCAAACTCGAGGTCGAGCTGTCGCCGGCCGCTCTCTTCCACATACTTGAGGAATTCGGACTTCGTGTACAAGTCCTTTCTCTCCTCGTAGCACATCTCGTATGGGAACACGATGCTCCGTTTCCCGCCGCTGCCATGGCACCGCCTCTCCAGGTGTGCCAACAGACCAAACACGACCAGCACATGTCTCAAGATGGCCATAGATCTCGTCTGACGTCGATTGACGCACTCAAGTCACTCTATATCTTATCCAACGTCGATCGACGCACTCGACGCACTCTGTATCTTACAAGCGTGCATTGGCGCACTCAAGTTTTGTAAATACGAGTATATTTGCAAAGCGTCGCCGATTAACACACTCAAGTTACTGTTATATCTTGTAAATCTTCGATTGACACATTCAATTCACCGTACGTAGATCCTGCATGACATCGATTGACGTACTTAAACCACTATTGAGAGTAAGCAGTGCAGAATCCATTTACGCACTTAAATCACTGCTGAAATCTAAAATCCCTTGAATTTAGAATTTGTCTCTCCGATTTATCACCCACAAATGCTCAACTTTGTCGTATATTGAGAAAAAGATTGTTTGTTGAGCCATCTTATGAGAGGTTTCGATGTTGTAGAGAATTTAAATTCACGTCTGAACCTTTGAAGTCACTGCGACGATCCTGAAACAAAAAAGGTAAAATAAAGTAAAGGTAAGCGTGCAACATGAAACACGTGTGAAAGACGCGACTAAATTTTTAGGGTTCTGTACGGGACCCTATTACTAAGCCTATGCCGTATGTCCGTCCTTTAAAAGGGCTGCATCTTTTGAACCGCAATAGGTACTTAGTTTGTTGAAATTAGTGTTATTTGACAACATTGTGTTATTATGGCGGATATTGTAATCTCATCTCATCTCACTAATATCATAAATGCGAAAGTGTATTTGTTTGTTCCTCTTTCCCGCCTGAACGGCTGGACGGATTTGGACCAAACTTCGTATAGAGGTAGCGTATATCCCAGAGTAACAGTGGAAAAAAATAGGTCAAGTTCGAGTCGAGCTCGCGTAAAGAGGGTTTCGTACCATCCCGTATTCTGTGAGAACTAGAAAGCTTAGGATTTTCGTTTATGTTTTCATGCAAATTAAGTGTATATCCCATCCCATCCCATATCCCATATCTCACTATTATCATAAATGGGGTGGTGAGAGGAGAAGAGGTGGTAAGGAGAGGAAGGGTGGTGAGGGGAGGGTAGGGAGAGAGAAATAGTTGAGGTAGGGAAATGAAGGAAGGGGAATGAGGGTGGGGTAGGAAGGGCAGCGATTGAAGGGGGAGGGTGGGGGAAGGAAAAGGAGGGAAGGTAGGGGAGGGGGATGATGGGGCAAGGGGGAGGGATGATGGAGGGGAAGGGAGTTTGTTTACTGTCAGGAAAATTTTATGTTGATAAAAATTTTCTTTTACACAACATTGTTTGGACGAGTAGGTAGTTTAGATTTTAGGATAGTGTTTTTGCAAAATCGAAGCAATCTCACGTGTCCGAAATTATGTTAGCGTTTACAAATACCTTTTTTTATGGAAACTGACACGGTTGGCTACATCACCTAGAACATCCGTGATGTCAGCCCATAACACCACCGGGTCAACTTGGTTGATATCAGTGGTTGGGGAAGGAGTGGGCAGGAAGGGAGGAGAGGGAGGGAAAACGTGCGGTGGGAAGGAGGGGTGGGGTACGTAAAGGAGGGAGAGGGAGTGACGGAGGGAGATATAGAGAGAATGTAAGAGAAACGATCGTTTATTATCATATTTGCGTTTAAATCAAATTTGCTGTTAAATCGACTCTACAGCGAGCGAAGCCGCGGGCAAAAGCTAGTACATAATTAAAACAAAAAAATAAGCAATATAATAAAGGGGGTCCCCTTATATACAAGAATCGTGTTTATCACGGTTTATTTTTTGCTCTATCGTAAAAACGGTAATAAACTTGGTGCAAACTTTAAAGTAAAATTAAAAAACATAAAACCGACTTCCTAAAAAAAGTAAAACTAAAAAACTATTTAAAATAAAAATATAAAAACCGCCTTCAAAAATATATGAAATAAAAAACTAAAAAAAAAAACGAACCCTAGAGTTGAAGGCGGTGCTAAAAAGGCTACACAAATCACAAAGGATATTATCATCCACTCATGTTTTCTTTCATGCATCATTTTTGCTTGCTTTACAAATCACAAAGGATATTATCATCCACTCATGTTTTCTTTCATGCATCATTTTTGCTTGCTTTAGCACCGCCTTCAACTCTAGGGTTCGTTTTTTTTTTTAGTTTTTTATTTCATATATTTTTGAAGGCGGTTTTTATATTTTTATTTTAAATAGTTTTTTAGTTTTACTTTTTTTAGGAAGTCGGTTTTATGTTTTTTAAAACTTTTTTTTTATTTCACAGTTTTTTTTAGTAATTTTTTGCTATTAATGTACTCGGCGGAATCGCTCGGCCTTCGGCCTCGCGATTCCGCCTCGCTTTCCAATCCGATCTTGACCCAATTAAAATAGGACCACGTCAGCTTCGATAGCTCAGTGGTGCAGACAGTCAACTGTCGCTATTGAATTTTAAGCAACGCTGGGTGCGGTCAGTACTTAGATGGGTGACCGCTGACCGTTGGAGGCTGACCAAGGTTCGGATTCCTCGTAAAACTGTAAGTCCCTTCCCTCGTAATTTTACTTGGTGGTAGGGTTTAACCTTCCCGGGTTGGTACCACCGCACTGAATTAAACGTCGGTCGAAACGGCTATGTAAATAGTTTGTGTTTTCCGACCAGTTCAGTGTAGTCAGCACGATCAAAGGGGGAAGCACTGACATGGCACTGGTGTTATGGGCTGACATCACAGACGTTGTAGGTGATGTTGCAGAACTTAGTAGAATGGACAGACATAAACGTGTTACGGAAGCCTACTTTTATTATAAAATAACCGTCGGAGGACCTTGGTTGAAAATTGTAAAATTTAGTAGAACGGATAGACATGCATATGTTACGGAACCCTACATTCATTTTGCAGAACTTAGTAGAATGGACAGACATAAACGTGTTACGGAACCCTACTTAACAGTTGCACTCCGGGAGTGCCGGCAGATCCCGTGCCACTCTAACTTAACCCTTAACGCAATGACTTAAGGTTTCATTTTAAAAATGACGCTGACGCGATGTCGCGAGTTATACATTTTTACCCACCTAAAAAAGTGCCAAGAGCCGCTAAAGAAGTTTTCACTTCAAAAACCTCAGGGTTATCCCCTTTCAAATAAAAAAAAAAAGAATTTTCAAAATCGGCCCACAATTGACGGAGTAATCGCGTAACAAACATCCAAAAAAAGAAAACATACCGTCGAATTGAGAATCTTTTAGGTCTAAAGTAAATTTCTCGTGAAGACAAATGCAACGAGCCCAAACACGATGGGTTTATCATGTGTAGTTTAGGAGTTCCTATGGCCACCTTCTGTCTCCATCATCAAACCAGCTCGATGGTACTCGGTACAGTAGGTACTGGCCAGGTACCATAATAAATTAAACGCCGGTCGGAAAAGATAAAAAAATTTCAAATTTAGAATATTCATGAAACAAGGGTCCGAATATGTATCACTAGTATATCGATTCATGTATTTCAACAGGACAGAGAAAATTTCAAAATATTAGGTATTTAATACTTTTTAGTTTTTTTTTTTTTGTTTTTTGGAAATCGGTTTAATATTTTTTAAAACAGTTTTTATTTCATTCTTTTTAGTAATATTACATAAAAAAGAATAATCGAAATCGAATAATCGAAATCGATTGAAGTGGTACAGAATTATTCGCCATATGTGTCAGACTGCAAATTGCTGAATAAGTCCACATCACAAATGTTTTGCTGAAGGTAAACACACACCATACTAATTTATCAAACTGAAAATTGCCGAAAACGACCACATCACAAGTTTTGCTGAAGGTAACCACACACCATAGTATTATGCTGATTTTTCGAAAACCACTGAACCAATTTCGATAAAATTGAAATGGGACCACCTCGGAAGTATGACCTAACTAACAAAAAAAGAATTTTCTAAATCGGCCCTCAATTGACGGAGAAATCGTGTTACAAACATACAAAAAAATAAAAATAAAAAAAAAAATAAAAAAAAAAAAACATACAGACGAATTGAGAACCTCCTCCTTTTTTGGAAGTCGGTTAATAATAATAAATAATAAAACGGGCCAAATGTGAGTCGGGCTCGCGCTAAGGATCCCGAACTGAATGAAAGAAATCACTATTTTTTGTTAAATACATGACAGTAATATATTGTGTGGTGGTACGGAACCCTCGGTGCGCGTGTTCAACTCGCACTTGGACGGTTTTTTTTTTATCTAGAATCACCATAACTCAATTTGACTCAAATTAAAATATATTGCAAATTTTTCTCGCACAGAAACGCTACACATCTAATTATTCGTTCAATTTCTTCTGACTTTTTGCATTAAAATATTCTCGGCTTCTGACTAATTTCCTCTGGGTCCGACTTCAAAATTACCACTGGATTTAATATTTAAGTTGCTACATAATTATTGCTTTGCTTTTCTTGTATTGTAATAATACTTTTACAACTACCTTAATGTATACTGGAAGATAAATAACTTTTATTTGTACGAAATTTCCTTATAATATTCCCTATGAAGCTCTAACAAAATGTTATCTTTAATTTTCTCATTAATGCTACCGGCGCACGGTGTTTTAGAAGTAAAATTTACGAGCTCACTCCACTTAAAATTATACCCCTTAAAAGTTCAAAGAAACAATTTTTTATCGAAGCTAGATAAGTGCCGAACTCGAATAGAGACAACGAGCGCAATTCCCGCCATTCTGCATCACCAACGCGGCTGCCACAATGCGACTGTCGCGCGATGCGCCCGCTCAGTCACGCGCTGTCTTCGCTGGCGCTAGGTTTTGTAAAATAGTTTCTTTCGTTTATGTTTGTTTTATCGAAGTGTTGCGGATGTCGTCATGGAGGTTGATACTTCAGGTAAGTTACTAGATAATTTTTATAGGCGTATGTGATAACTGTGTTTTTTTATTAAATATATAATAAGTCTTAGGAAAATGGTGAAATTAATTACGTTTTGTATACTTACATGGACTGCCGAAAAAAAAGTACCCTTTTTTTCGTGTTAATTTTTTTTTATATTATTGCTTAGTTATCTAGCATAACAGTCATACTAGTGCTAATATGCGGAAATGTGCGTAAGAGCTTAAAAAAATATATTTTGTCCTTAGGTGCCGCTCTCGCTGGAGTAACGAGATTACAACTATTCGTTGTTTTGTCGAGTGAGCAACTTTTGGCTTGTGCAAACAAAGTGAAAGGTCAACAGCGAATGATGTACTTCATCATTTCGAAGAAACCAGAAATTCGAGAAAAAGATGTCTGTGTTAAAGTCAAGTTAGTTTTATACAAACTTCTGCAACATTGGGAAGAAAGTGGCAGAAACAAACACAACTTTATCGAAGTGGCTGTCAGCTGTAGAAGTGTGTAGCTCATCATCAGTCGAACAGCATGTAGCCACCACACCAAAGCAACCATGGCAGTTAATCAAAGAATTCAACACATCGAGCACAGCAACAAGAAGAGGTGAACAAAATCTTTGGTGGTCCAAAATTCACCAGAAGAGCTTGTATTTGCAGCCCAATCAAGTTTTATAAAACACGGCAAGATAAATGTGGCTGCAGTTTTGAAATTAGCAACTGGAAAAAAGAAGGCTGCTCAGCGAATATGTAGGCGGTCGAGGCGCGCCATAAAGAGTGTAGGTTTTATAGGGAGCATGGTACAAGAAAAATCAACCGAAAAGAGACCATGGAAGACCTATTTCATGCACCCCCCTTAGTTTCATCCGATATGGTGATATCAAGTATGAGGCCCCTTCCCAAGAAAAAGACACATAATATAGATCCTGAAGTTCCGAAACTAGTGCATATTCCAGAGGCCACAAGCCAACAGAACACGATGAGGACAACGATAATCTGTCGGACAATTTTGATGACTCATCCATCATCATCATCATTCAGTTAAATTTAAGATTGAGTGGTTTATTTAAATAGATATTTTTTTTAAATAGATAATTATTAGTTTGATTTAAACGAATTGTATTTATGTGTCCTTGATATTAACCAATATTTATGATGACTCATCATTCAGCCAGATTCAAGATTAGATATAAGAATAGTTTATTATAAAAATTTAATTATAAAATTAAAATTTACTCTTGAAATCGTGTTTTTTTAATAGGCATCCTTAAACTATTCTTTACTTTACTCTAATTACATATGCTAACCTAACAATATGATTTGCTTACATATATACAAGCATTTTTTTTTATTTCAATCAAAAACCGCCATGAGCTCGTAATTTTTGCTTTTAAAACACTGTGCGGCGTTGTTCCTCATACAGTGAATAATAAATCATCACCTTTATGGTAATTAACAGGAACATTAATCCGTTCGCTACGCACACTTGTACTTCATTAATCTCTGCTAACATTTGGTCAGTAGTTGTACTGTGCTTCATGGCTTACACAGGTTATTTTAATCATTAGTTTTATCGGTGCACGCAGCAAATGGCTCATCATATAGAATGGTTATCGCGGGCCCTTTGGCTACCCCTGGGGTACGGAGAGAACAGTCGTCTCACCACGCCACACTCCTCGCCTACTTATGTTTGCCAGATGTTTTGCCGAAATTACTTGCCCTCTGAAGTGGTCTCGGAAAAGGAAGATCAAAGGAAAATACTGTTTTTCGTACGTTTACAGAGCGTAACGGCGGATAAATTGTAGCTGGATTTGATTCATCTTCGTACCGTAATTCTAGAGGCGACCGCACCCTCCGGTAAATATTGTCCTTACATCGATGGTCCTTGCTTACTGGATTCCTTCTGCTACACGCACTAGTTACTGAGTGGCCGCTAAAATGGGGATCCGATCAGAACAACCCTTGATGCCAATATGAACGTGAAGCGGTTCCATGGGAGATCTACGCGACAGTCATTCGCTTCTTGTCTGTGATCTCATTGGTCGAGAAATTTCGTGTTAACGTAGTTCACTTGTGGATGATAACCGCACTAAAAGGCACGTAGCGCTGCCGTGGCGCTGCCCATTGAACCATTAGGTTATTGTGGTTCGTCCGAACAATAGGAGAACATTATGACATAAACAATAAACTACCCCATAAATTAGTAGATGGCGGTTAGTTTTGTCCGCTCTAGCGTGTATATCGCAGCCCCCTTCCCTCCCCGCCCCGCCCCCCGCAGCCGGGAGCACGCACATAACATAGTCCTGACGACGTAATTACGTCTGAAAGCGTTCATAAAAATTCCACGAGCTCGTTATTCGGGTGATTTTCCGTCATTACAGAGACTAAATGCTGCGGAGAAACCAATAACTACACACATTCCTTGCTCTCCAAGTAAACAATAGTCGTTAAACCAATAACAGAAAGCTGAAGTTGTAGATGGTACTAAGTATTCCGTCTTCAGTTACCTACTTACTTACTACAGAATTGTATTTTTTCACGGTATAACCACAGAAAATACTCACTCCTTATTCTACAAATACTGAAAAGCTTGAATAATGACATATTAGTTTAATTTTATTTAGTTTAGTTTAACTTTTTGTTTCTTTTAATATTAAGTTAATGTAAAAATGTATAATGGTAAATATTTTTCTGTTAAATAAAAGTCCAGCCAGTCGTGTGTTAAAGACATATTCAAAGTGATTTCTACCCGACTGCCTAAAAAGAAGGGTAATATTTTACAAGTGTATGTATGTATGTCTATTTATTTGGCACGCACTGTAGCGTAAATGGGTTCATGGATTTTGACATAATATGAGGTGTTGTTAAATTCGTGGAGTCACAGAAGTATTTGAATTGTAGTCATAGAGTCCCCGACTGCTGCGGCTAAAAGTGGAGGGGTTTCATAAAATATTATTTCCTAGCTTGTTTTTCTTTGTTTTTACACTTTTACAATACACTTTGTATTTTTGAGGAGGAGGAGGGAAATAGGATCACTCTCGTGTCTTTCCTTTGTCTGTCCGTCTGTCACAACTGAAACAATTTTTCTTCCATTGTGTCATGTGACGTACCTATCAATGGAAAAGGCTCGTTATAAGAAATATACTTGTTATAATTTTTAAAATGCATAGTTTAAAGATATTAAAGATCATGTACGAAAATCGAGCACCCCTACCCCCTTCTTATCTGCCAAAATATAAACCATCAATTTACGAAGCGAGCTGTAAAATGTTTTTGATTGTTTGGGAAAACTGCGCAATGATTAAACAAAACATAAGCCAGTTTAAAATTTATTGCAAAATATTTTTCCATGGCGCTGCGTGCTCACTCAAAAACATTGACGCGTAGTCTGGCAATGCTAAGTGTTAGTTAAGTCGACTTTTACGGGCAAGCTCTTCAAAAAAATATTTCACAAAAAAAAATATTGTATAGTTTTATAGTAGGGCTAGGGCCCCGCTCAACCGATATCTAAACAGATTTTTATTCTATAAAGTTCCTGTTCGCAATCTCAGAACCGCGATCCTAAAACAATACCTCCACGTCCGCGCATACCTAAACAAAGGCGATATTACAATATTTTATGCATTCACGATATTCGATTTCCCGCCAGGGCAGGGGTCGGAATTTTATTCAGTGAATGGATTAATCGTTCATTGAAGCGAAATGTTCTATTCACTGGCTGAAAGGTCACCTTGTTTTCGTTTGGTTTTCTTCTCTTTTCTTTTTTTTTGCTCTGTTTTAGGTATATCATTCGTGTCCGAGCCAGGCTAGTCTTGTTCGAGTTATTGATGACACGTAACCTAAGTATACAAATGTTTGCTCGTAAATTTCAGTACCTAATAGTTGTTTTGTATATCCGTTCGTTTTTATTAGGTTTCCCTGCCCCGTACGGAAGCCTATTACTTAAGCCTACGCCGTCTGTCTGTCTGTCCGTCCGTCCGTCCGTCCAATAGCTGTATATTTGGGACCGTAATAGCTAGCCGGTAGAAATTTTCACAGAATGTGTGTTGTATAGCGGACATAATAACAATTAATAAAAAATATAAAAGTAAAAAATTAAGGGGCTTAGGTCGGGTGGGTTCGGTTTAAGAAAGAATAAGAAAAAAAAAATTTCGAACTTTTTTTTATGTGCGCGCCACCCACGATCATGTACATACGTATTTAAATATATCATGCATACGCGGAAAATTCATCCAGCAGCATGGCGTCAGGTGAACGTGAGATAAGACAATTTAGGTCATATGCAAATGTTACAAACCAACACAACGCTGTCAAACAAATTCTGAACTGTAAACATGTTACAACCCCGGGCAAAGTAAGTAATTGTTATGTATTTTGTTTTGGAATCTCACTCTCTATAAAGCACTCTACACAAATATTATGTGAGATGGCGTGCAGCGGACTGCATAATGTAGTGAGGCCTCGTCTTATAAGATAGCCATATAAAAACTATTTAAAAAAACATTTAACCGACTTCAAAAAACCACTAGAACTAAAACGTATCAATATTTCTTGATAAGTAAACCAGTTCGATTCATATCTGGACCCTTGAGTAGAAAGCGGCACAAAAGTACAAAAGGTGCATATTCACTCGTGTTTTTTTCATCTGTAAATCGTCAGTTGGGCTTACCAAATTTATATGGGACCACCCATAAGTTACCTTCTTTCTAAAAAAAAGAATCATCGAAATCGGTAAACGTGGTAAAAATTATTGCTGAACATAAATAAAAATATTCCGACGAATTGAGAATTTATTCCTTTTTTTTTTTATTGTCGGTTAAATTAAAAACAGTTAAGTTCTTCCCGAATCGTTAATTCTTGTAAACTGAGGTATCAACAGATAAGTGAGAAAATCAAGATGGTCTGTTAAAAAACAAAACAAAAAAAAGATGACATGTGCACGACACGTCACGTTGTCTCGTTGCAAATTCAATCGGAGACGAAAAAAAGTCGGCAAGTGCGAGTTGGGCTCGCGCACCGAGGGTTCCGTATCATCAGCATCACTCAATATATTTGTATTATGTAGGTATGTACAAAAACAATTGTTTTGGAAAATCACGAACGCCTAAATAGACACTACAGCAATGGTTTGACTGTGCGGCATTCGTGAAGTTATACAAAAATATATTTCTTATATTATGACTACGACATAACGACATAATATCTAAAATTTTCGGATTTTTTCTTTACTTGTGATGTGAGACCATGCTTCTTGCCAAATTGCATTACTCCAGGTCAACGTAAGTACCCTATAGGTTTTGATTTCATTTGAATGAGTTTGCAAGTATTAAAATTTGCCATAAATAGCCGTATGTTTTGATTATATTGATTTAGAAGCTTTCATTTTATATAACTCGAAGGGATCGCAGACGTTAGTATTCCATATTAATTTTTGATATCTTTACTCGTTACTGAGAAAAAGGGTCTTGACTTGACACACAAAACACTCAAATTTTTTTTAATATCATAACTACAAGTTTACAATTTTAGGATTTTTTCCTTTACGTGTGCTATGAGACCTTGCTTATTACCAAATTTTATGATTCTAGGTTGACGGGAAATACCCTATAGGTTTTGATTTGTTTTGAGTGAGTTTGCGAGTATGAAATATTACATAGATGGCCGTATCTTTCGATTGCGTTGATTTAGAAGCTTTAGTATTCTACACCTTAAAGAGATCGTAGATCTTAGTATTTCGTATTAATTTCAATTTGTTATCTTGATCCGTTCCTGAGAAAAATGGACCTTGACATAGAAAACAAACAAACAATTTTTTTAATGCCACATAACTATGAATTTACAATTTTAGATTTTTTCCTTTACTTGTGCTGTGAGACCTTGCATTTTACCAAATTTCATGATTCTAGGTTAACGGGAAGTACTCTATAGGTTTTGATTTGATTTGCCGGTAGCAAAATGTGTGACTTAAATGGGCGTATCTAGTGATTCCGTTGACCTAGAAGCTTGCATTTTCTACACCTCAAAGGTTTCGTAGACCTTAGTATTTGATATTAATTTCAACTTGATACGTCTACCCGTTCCTGAGAAAAAAGGTCTTGACAGACAGACAGACAGACGGACAACAAAGTGATCCTATAAGGGTTCCGTTTTTTCCTCCTTTGAGGTACGGAACCCTAAAAACGGTAGCATTCAATGAAAACAGATACCCAGATAGTCGGTCTCCGATCACATGTATGATTCAATTTTAATGTAACAGTACAAATAATAATACAAAGTGAAACGAAAAACTAATTAAATGTATTAAATTTCGAATAAAAATCACAGTGATGACCTATTAAATATAGTTACGTATTTGCCGAAGATTATATTAAGCACTCTGAAGCTTTTAAACGATACTTTCATACAAACTCCCAAAATCAATAAGTCTCCAAATTCAAAAGTCACTCAGTGGGAAACTCGTCGGCTTGGAAATTTTAATTTAATTTTGATTACGTTCCAATTGTCAGTCTGTTGAAAATTTCGTTTCCATTTCGCATGATCGATTGGCAACGACGAAGGCCGAGGACCACGTTAAAGTTGATAAATCACAAATTAATGTATGGAATAATTAATTAATCGTTTCCACCATGATTTCGACGTTGCAATAATTTGGAGAGAGGTGTAAAAAGTTTCAGCTGTGGTCTACCAATTATTCAGTTAATGATAATGTAGGTGTACTCCCTTTTCATTAATTTAATTGTGGTTTAATCAACCGATCATGCACAATCCCTTACATTAATTTTCAGTAATATCCCTCCCTCTTTCTCTAGCTCTAGCTACCATAATTAGTATGAATATTTTACATCTATATTATTGCCAAAGGTAACACATCCGAGCTCGAAAATGCATTTATGCAAATCCGTTCCCTTTGTATCCAACGCAATTTCCTAACTAGACCATTACAACGAACCATTAATTATCCCGAGCTATGAAAAGTTGCCGTCTGCGGAGCAGAAAGGCTCGTTGGAAGAAGCGACGGGGGCGGCGAGGGCGGCGGGGGTGGCGGGGGAGGCGGAGGCGGATGGATGCTGAGCTACATAATTCTCTCGGGGGACTAAAACTTTAGTATTATATTCCCCCTTATATGCCTGCAACTTTTACTCTACGTCTACTTTTAAATTTTGCTGGTTGTCAACATTTGCATTGCGCGGAACTTGCTCTTGAAACTACATAGGTGCATCGCAGTATGTTCAAAATAGTTGCTAGCTGGCAACATGCAAGATTCAGACGGCATGCTTGCGGCGAGGCTCCGACGCTAAATGAACGTGGACCACACACAATGTGAACAGATGTAGAGGTAGGGCACTCAAATAATTATAAACAAATGTTTGAGAGATAGCCACACTTGACCAGGACGTCACAGGTAAACAGGTAAAGCGTACACACGTGGCGCGCCAGAACGAATGCGGTGCATCCATGCACTTGATTGGAATCGAATAGTATGGTATCAATCATTCTTAGGAAGTGGGGTGTGGAACTAAGCTTGCGATGGCTTCACCGAACATATCCGGGCCCATCGGCAGTAGAGGAGGGTGTTAATCGAGGTCCTACCTATATACAATATACGAGTAAATTAACCAACCTACACCAATACACAGTCAAAGTCGAAAGGGAAAAATTACTTCCTGTTTGTGTATGGAAATCAACAAACCCCTTAGATTTATGGAGCTTAAACCAACACAGCGTAGCGGGGCGTCTCCGAAACTAAGATATTTGTTTACAAGGTCCGGCGATATGTGTTCGCTCACGCCAGTAGTGGAGTCTCGGTAATATGTGGTAGTTCGTGGAATTCCGAATTTATGAGTATAATAAAAAGAGAGAGGCAGACAAAAGAGAGAAAGGGAAATAGAAAACATCCCGTTTCAGTTTTTCCCGTTTTATTTCGCAAAAACGGACACACAGGTGCATCCGACTTTTTATCATTCATTCATTTATCCAATTATAATATCGTATCCTATTGAACGGAGTCATTATGCAGAGTGTTTCAGGATAGGCTTGAGAAACTTCAGGAATATAAAGTACTCATTATTAGAAGAAAAGAATCCTTATCACTCAAATCTAAATTCCGTATTTTTCTTTTCAGACAAAAATTTAAAATTGTAATAAAAACTCGATGGACAGTAGGATTTGCCAACAGTGCTGTCTAGGTCTAGGGAGTGCAATGAACTAGTCTAGTCTCCTTTTTCTTTTGATGTCATTCAAATTTCAGTGTTTGCAATTTATCTACATGCAGTTCAATTCTACTAAGCATGTAAGTCAGTCATTTTATTTTTATTTAATAAAGGTGGACGTTAACCGTCCACCAAAAATCGATGAAACGATTTTCATCAAAAATTACTGTAAAATTACAAAATTTGGGAAAAAGTTTCAGAGCTTTTCTTCTTCAAATATGGATCCCTTTCGAACCCTGAAGTTACGAAACCCTATCCTGAAACATCCTGTATATACGCAGTCAGTGATCCGCCCCCGCCTTGTTACGACGGAAATGATAAAAACTTGTACCTACCCTGTGAACAATATACACTGGTGTTAGGCCGTGTGTATGAGGAGGTAAGAGGTGGTATATGTTTATAGGTTGCAGTTATGTACATGCGGTTATGGCGAGGTCCAGCGCATCTTAAAGAAGAGCAAATCCCGTCCTAAAATCACCTCTCAGGACACAATAGTCGACGCTCGTCAGAGGCCGGGCCGACACCGCTCCCGTCACTCATCTATAATGCATGGCGCCAGTTTGCATCTCACACGACTCTGGAAGATTTCCCTCGACCTCGGGGCGGCGCGGCGCGCGGCGCGCGGCATTCTCATTCCCCATTAATAAGCATCAGCGATGACGAGATTAATTTCGTCCAAGCTTTGAAGGTTACCGGCGAAAGGTCACATTTTTTAATAAGACCGTATAGAACTTCAAGTATGCTGACAAGAATTACGGAACTGAGCCATGCGACTATGCCGCTTTTATGGTGAGAAGTAGCCCAATCAACGACGCGACGCATTATTGTACAACTGCCTAAAACAAGTAACTTGGCCCCTCGTGATGTCGAGACAGCTAAATGGCCGTTCTAATACCTTCTGCGGTGAGTTTAGCCCACAGATCAGAATTACTTAGGATTTCTGTGGTTTAGCCAGTTGCCACAGCGTTTCTGGGGGCGCATGTGTATGTGCGTATCTTTTACTTTTAAATTTATTACTTATCGCTGTCAAGCGCTTAGGGCTTAGGCCAATGAAAGCCCCTGTCTCCATATGTGTTCAAAACATAAAGTTCACCACGTTTTCTTGAAAAATACTACATCGCATTTTCAGACAGCGAAATATGAATTCTGCGCTTGTGGCGCAGAAAACGCAGCCGACGGGCAGACATCCGCTGATCGCTGTTCTGTGGTTGAAATCCTTCCCAGTTCTAAAAGCAGTAGCTAACTACATAATAATGTAGTTAAAATGTTGAATTCTTTCGCTCGCCATCGGCTCGCCAAACTCCTACGTTCGTTAAAAAAAACCGGCCAAGTGCGAGGCGGTCTGGCGCACCGAGGTTCCGCACCACAAAAAATTGTACGAGAAGAGGAGTCGCGGGACACCCGGTTGCAATGAAGTTCCTTTCGCAATATTATAATATTAAATAGCAGGCACAATTAAATAAATTAACAATGTTTGAGAGTAATATACGAGTACCTATACATAGACATACCTCTAAACACACATACTACAGCAAAAGTGTCGTGACGGTCGAAGTTTAACACTTTTTTCGACCTAAGTAGCTCTCATTCGTCAAGTGTCTGGAGTGTAAAGTGCGATAAGGAACTTCGTTCCAAAACATTGAAAAAAACACGTTTCTTGTATCAATTAATCGTTCTTTTTTTTTTAAATAACAAATGTTATTATATCACAATAACAATGAAAAAAAAACTAAAATTCACACCTATTAAATAAAAAAAAATCATCCATCTCCGCCAACTCCCCCACAATTTTAAATTTTTTATTGTTTGTTATATACGCCAAATAACACATTCTGTGAAAATTTCAACCGCCTAGCTTTTACGGTTCCACTTCCATCGGACGGACGGACGGATAGACAGACAGAAAGACGTTGTAGTCTTTAGTAATAGGCTTCCATACTGGGCACGGAGACCTAAAAAAGGAAACGCTTAGTTTCTTTTCCAATCTTATTACACTGTTTTAAACGTCAGGTTGTCAAAAGAAGAGAGGGATTTCATTACTGGATGCGACCTCCGTCACTGCCGCGACTTTGATTAGGGTGCGTCGCGTGGTCGCCTCCGCCCCCACCTCCCGCCACCCAGGGGTGGAGGTCCCTCCCCGCCACCCCGCGGACTAACGCCGCGTCGTCGGCCCGTCGACATCTGCGTCGACTGACATAACAAATTGTTAAGCTGTAATGAACTCCTCTTTTCAAATTGTATAAGCGACTATGCTCTTCGATTTTTTATTTTTTTTATTTTTATGGAACCTGACACGGTTGGCTACATCACCTACAACATCTGTGATGTCAGCCCATAACACCGGGTGAACTAGATGCCATGTCAGTGCCTCCCTTCGGTCGTGCCGGCTACACTGAACTGGACGGAAAACACAAACTATTTCGGAGTCTTTGATAAGGCAATTCAGCTGGAAGACTCACTGACGACTTGGCATAAAAGTTAAAATACAGTGCATATGGCAGACCGCAAAACATTTGTAGTTTTAACAAAGTTCCACTTCGTATCACATGGCAGTTGTAACTCCTCGGAGATACGGAACTAATTGCACATTCGATTCGATTCGCGGATCAAGTGCATCATTCACCACAGACGAGCAGAATGCATGAATAACATGAGTGTAGCGGATGCGTCAGATCAGAGGTGTGTCAGCATCGTGGCACGTGGAGGAGATCCGCTGATGTCCGCTGTCTCTATCCCTGGTTATGTACATGTCTCTATATTGTTTCGGTCACGGTTATAGCTTAATACATAAAATTTTGAAATAACCAAAATAACATAGACTCTAGTGCACTCGATTACGTTGACCTGTTCACAAATAATGCCCGGACAACAACACATGTGGGAGGTCATTGCAATTGAGAAGGAGGAACTCAGCTTAACCGACTTTACTCAATAACATGCCTAAGGAGCGGGTAATGACGAAGCAACTGAAGCTTACAGCATCCGCTGAGGGTCGTCCGAGGCTCAAGAGCTATGCCGGTTTACCTCTTTATTGCCGATAGGTACGGTCATAGAATAAAGAAAAATATACCGCTATGGAAACACCCACGAACGGCATACACTTTACCTTAGTATCGACATTAGTACCAAGCAGAACCGCGCAATTTTGCATTGATTTTCACGTTCTCGCACGTAACAAGCGCCATATTATCGAGTAGAACGAATCGCTTTTTAGTTAATCCATATCAATTAAGGTACTTCGCAATTTAAGAAATTATTTTACAGGTCGAATTTATGTTTAGAGTTCGATGAAGATAGACCCGACATTTCACTTTGCCACGGTGGGAGTGAGAAAACTGGCAGCTCATTTCGAAACTCGAGTGGTGGTTCAATTTAGAGCTCGGGCACGATTCAATGTTCTTTGGTCGCCGGTAATGTGGCCTGGCGAGGGGCACGGAAACCTCTTGAGGCTCATTCTACCGTACGACCGGAACGAACGGAACGAACAGGCGTTGCCGGTAAACAGGGACCGTCCGGGTCTGGGACTGTCTTCCTGCGCTGCGGTGGCTTTACCGAAAATCCCAAGAGGGCCTCTTGCCAATGTTTATTCAAACAGCTTAGTCAAATTTATTGTTGTTTTGGAAAGTGTAATGTTTTCGAATACTTGTAATTTATTAATAGCTACTTTTGAAAGGTTACCGTGGCTACACTGAATTATGTTTCCGTAGTGCTTACGAAATTGAGGACAAAAAATATATATTTTGCTAGTAATTTTTATGTGACCTCGAAAACGTTGTGTTACGGTATAAGTAAGCGAAATATGATTTATCTCGGACAGAAAGATTAATTAGGCTTATTTTCGTAGTTGCGTGCGGCCTGTTAAGCCATCCAAGTTTAGTCAACATTAAGGTTCGCCAAGTTAGCCACGCCGCCGGCACCTTAATAAAAGGGTAAGATATATTGGCTTTTTCCCGCCTCACTGGCTGTTACGCGGTAAATATATTTTCGGTGGATGCTAACTCGTGCGGCTAACGAGGTCGCAGTCGTCTGAAGTTTTGGATGGCCACCTCACACATAAACACACACCCTCACACTCATAGAGACACACCTTGCATACACTACCACATACTGATACATAGAGACAAACCTTGCATACACTACTTACCACATACTGAAACATAGAGACAAACCTTGCATACACTACTTACCACATACTGATACATAGAGACACACCTTGCATAATATACTACCACATACTGATACATAGAGACATACCTTGCATACACTACCACATACTGATACATAGAGACACATCTTACATACACTACCACATACTGATACATAGAGACACACCTTGCATATACTATCACATACTGAAACATAGAGAGACACACCTTGCATACACTACTACGTACTGATACATAGAAACACATCTTGCATACACTACCACATACTGATACATAGAGACACACCTTGCATACACTACTTACCACATACTGATACATAGAGACACACCTTGCATACACTACCACATACTGATACATAGAGACACACCTTGCATACACTACCACATACTGATACATAGAGACGCACCTTGCATACACTACCACATACTGATACATAGAGACACACCTTGCATACACTACCACATACTGATACATAGAGACACACCTTGCATACACTACCACATACTGATACATAGAGACACACCTTGCATACACTACTTACCACATACTGATACATAGAGACGCACCTAGCATACACTACCACATACTGATACATAGAGACACACCTTGCATAATATACTACCACATACTGATACATAGAGACATACCTTGCATACACTACCACATACTGATACATAGAGACACACCTTGCATACACTACTTACCACATACTGATACATAGAGACGCACCTTGTATACACTACCACATACTGATACATAGAGAGACATCTTGCATACACTACCACATACTGATACATAGAGACACATCTTACATACACTACCACATACTGATACATAGAGACACACCTTACATACACTACCACATACTGATACATAGAGACACACTTTACATACACCACCCATGTAACTCGGGTGTGGCGATTTCACCAAATTTGATGACACCGTTCATCAGGCCTGCATTCACGTTTTGGCAAAGTGTTTTATTAGCTCCATCTTAATATTTTTAATTAGCTCCATCTTAATATTTTTGGAAAAGGGTTTACATTATACCTACTTTATTCAGACTGGATACCGGTATTATGCGCAATAGAGAACTAACACGCTTTTCTCCCAAGGGTGTAAGGCAGTAAGCAAGCAGTAGCATATTAATTATCTAACTACGAAAAGTTTGTAAACAAATTACTCTAATCTAGTTAGCGGCACCTACCTGTGTAAAAATAAAAGCCACTTTATTTGAAGAGTAATCCATTTCAGTGGTCACCGCTCCATTTTCATATATTAATCTTTCTTTTTTCGCTATCATTTCAGATGCCACAGCTCGTCGTCGAGAAATTGGAAATCAGACAACCGTTTTCAATATCCCTTACTCTTGGGATTCCTATTAAGTCAAAACAATTTCATTCTCGCTCAATCTTTATTTTATCCGATTCTAAATTAATAACATCACAAAATTATAAAGCTGAAAATTAAAGTGAAGGCCAAACCATCAGGTTTTCAACAATTCCTGATTCGCAAAGAGAGCGAGATATAGAGTCAAACCACAGATTACTAATAGTTACTTCGTGTCTAACCATCGAATTTGACACTTTAGTAATCCCTTCAATATCCATGGCTATATGTTCTATTTAGGGGAAAATGTCTAATATTTTACCATTGAAATGGTATCTGTCTATAGCATGTCTGGTCTCACCCAGACTACCACTGAATCTGTAATTTTACATGGGTAGGTCACATGTCGACTTAGCGATCAGTCTAACTTTTTTAAATCCTGACTTCACGCGAGTAAAGTCACGGGCAAAAGTTAATCATGAATAAAATAAAAATTAACACAGCATGACAGTCAACAAAGCGAACGACACAATTATTCATATTGTATTGTATTATATTGTTTATTGATCATTCATATGGCAGTTAGACTGCACTCGAACTTGTCACAATTTGTTCTATCCGGTTCGAAGAAGAACCGGCAAGAAACTTCGCAGGTTATTTTTATTTTTCATACATATAGTTTTCAGCCTCGTCATTCTGTATATTTTATTTCTTGCTCAGTAGAGTAGCGTCTTATTATACTACTGATTATTAAGTCACGAGGGTTCGTTTAAAACACGGTCTGTGGTCCTGCATACATTGTTTTGTTTCGACCCTTCGAAACCCCATTTGCCTTTTTAAATATTTAACCACCCGTACAACACCCCTGGCTAAATCTTAAATGTTTCATGTTCAAATATGACGATCCGAGTGCAGTGTGTCTATGGATGATGAATAAAGAATAAGCGTATGATATTTCCTAAACAATTTGACCATGTAATTTGAACATCTCAGTAAAAAACTATTTTGTATAGAAAAGATATTTGACTCGGCTCAGAGTCAATTTTCACAATACTACATGCACAAAAACGTATGCATATATTTAGTAATAATGAAATTAAATTAGTACGTATAACCTGGTTATTTAAAGAAAGGGATTGAAAATGACGCCGTTTTTCAGCTGTACAGTCGGCATGCAATCATTTTTTTTTTTTTTTTTTGCATAAAATATTTTTTTATTTGCAAATTTAGTCTTGGAACAATTGCTTTATTTTCTTTAAACGGCAATACTGTGTGAGAGAGAGGAAAATAGGAGCACCGGCATTTTCAATCCCTTTCTTTAAATGACCGGGTAATAGGTACAATTCAATCTTCATTATTTCTGTGTGATTACGAATTCATTCGAAAATACATGTATTTGTGTTGTCTTATTTTCTATTGTAGAGTTGAGGACGAACGAACGGATCTGCCGATTATCCTCTTCAGTTTTCCCTCACAGAATATAGATAATACGTATTATGCGCTTATTTATACAGAAGGGCACCAAAGATATTCAAAATTTATATCCTTTTGTCTACCGAATAACTCTCGAGGAAACGACGACGTAAAGGCGGTGCGTATGTGCGAGCACCTACGAGCGAGCACGAAAAGATTTATGAAGCTCCCTAATAACTGGCTGAGCTCGACGTGCGTCGCGTCGTCGTCGCGTCGGTCGGAGTGTCGACTCAATCTCTCTCACCGAGGTGAATGTTCTGCGCTTCTATGATATGACGACTCGTGAAGTAGGACGCGCAAAGAAAAATTGTAGAGTAAGTATTGCACGTATGTTGTTCAAAAGCGAACTATTTATAAAATAGAACTTTTCTAAATCATGTAAAATAGAATGGTATGTCGTTTATTTCCTTTTCACAATAAATACCTACACAGATATAACTACACATTCACATGTCCAGTCTATAAGCAGTAGAACCGAAGGTATGGGCTCGAAGCGCTCACAACGCAACATATCGGTCTTCACTCGAGTCGCTCCCTCGCCTACTCTCCCCGCTTAATTCTGCAGACCCTACATTTTTGGCTCACCTGTCTCAATATTGCAAAGACATTGGGTCTTGAGGCTCAGTGGTCCAATGAAGAAAACAGAACGGAACTATTAAAAAACCCCCGTAAAAAGTAAAAAATTATGTCCGCTTATAGCATGGACGGCCTAACCTGAGGCCGCACACACATGCATTTCTCTAATACAAATGCTTGACATGCGCATAAACATGGCCTGAGCACTACTACACTCGCAGAATTTTATGCTCACCGTCATGCGTGAATGTATTTGTACGCCTCAGATTAGAACGAACGACCTATACTTATTGAAAGGAGTCGGGGGATCGCTAAGTAAATTCCCGCGCGCAGCTCTGAGTTTTTATATTTTATTTACTTAGCGGTCCCCCGACTCCTTTAAGTAAGTAAACTGAAATTATTTTTGACTTTTTAAGGGTCGGAGGTTTTTAAATTTGTAATTTACCTTTTATTTCAAGCTTTTTTTTAAACCGCATGCAAATCGGTCCACTTTTTAAGATAATAAATTTAGTTATTACTTAATTACTTGATTACTTCATTACACATATAGGTAAGAACCATCCCGATTAAACCAGCTTTTTAATAAAAAAAACGCATCGAAATCGCTCTATCCCTTTGGGAGCTACGATGCCACAGACAGACGCACCCTTACACACATACACACATACACACACCCTCACACACGTTAAACTTATAACACCCCCCTTTTTGGGCCGGTGGTTAAAAATAGAATGACAGGGTAAGGGAGTCGGACATAAATTGTTTTGTTTTTTTATTTTAAAACAATTTCACTAGAACGTTTGGCCGTCCTTCTGCTAACTCTGAATGTTTCTGTCCTCGCGCTGTGTGTCGAGCGGGAGCGGGGAATTGGGGGGTGCGAGACGGAGCGTGCGAAACCCATAAATCACATCTCTAATCTGGCTCCATCAGGTGAGTGAAGCGGGGACGCACCCGCCAACGCGTTCCTCTGGATGGCACACTGGCATCATCTGCACTGAGCAATTTACAGCGATTACTGGTGATTATCTCTATTTATAATCATTTATACGTATATGTATAATCATTGTGTTAAAAGATCAGTACCCCTATTTTCCGAACGAAGTTCGCGAATCTATCACTAGAGGCGTTACTCCGTTTCTCCATACAAAATGATGCGGAGAACATAGCGTAGTAGTACGCAGTGTATGTAGGTTAAATGCCGTGATAAGGGTACTGTTCTCATATGGGTATGGGTGCACCACAGAACAACGATCGGGCCACACCGCTTTTTTGCTCTGTAGGGTGCACAGATGTTCTTTCACTACTCAGCCCATTGGGGAAATATCGTGATGCTACCTACATGTCCTATAAAGATCCCGACTGCCGAGATATGCCAAATTACATTAGTGAACATTTGATGTGAATCGGTTCAGCCGTTATTGAGTTTACCCGTACAGAGAGACCGACAGACGGTGCATTTTATAATATATACAAACAGCTGTGTCCGCGGCCCCGCTAGCTACATACATACATACATATCACACACGCTGAATCCCGACCATCGGGGTAAGCAGAGTAATTGGTGTTGTGCTGCAAGAACTCTGGTAAATTACAGCCGCGTCCGACTACCGCGTTTCGCAAAGTATACGAACAAGATTCAATCGATCAAGCAGCAAGTAAGGCACGATGACCCACCTGATGCAGGACTAGCTATAAGTAGAAACTAGAAATATCAATAAATAGAGTCATAGGGCATCACACTTGTATTCTATAGAAATGCGGTGAAACTGTATGAAGGTGCTCGCTTCGCCCCATCCGGCGCATCGTCGCTGTCACTACAGGTACCGCCTGCAATATATTTCTATGATAATGACCCGACACAACCAGTCGTCCCTTTCAGACTGTTTCATATGGCAGCCGACAAAATGGGCATATTTAAAACAACTCTATAATCATTACGTTTTATTTATTGTGAAAACATTTCCATTTCTTTCAAGTTTGCAGTTTTCTGAAATCGGAATCAATTTAAACTCTTCAGTCGCGCGTAACTACAATCTGATTTCAAAGTAGAAAAAAATACATCTCTAGAGCTTAGTCACCAGGCCGCTGTTGAACAGTTATCTCTATCGATAATTTCCTTCACATAAATATTGTGACATAACGATAATACAAATTTTAAACATAGGAAATGTATGCCTAAAAATTTTGACCGACCAACCATCTTCAACTTAAATCCGAATTTTGAATAAGCGATCAACTTACCTCCAGCCGAGCGCACAATCCAATAAGCCCTTTTCGGAATAAATCAAAATGTCTTGATTGAATATTCCAATTTCGATTTCAATTTATCTTTCATCAGCAAACAGCTGTAAATCCTTTAGGTTGCCATCCGCCATGTATTAAGTTCTCAAATATGACAAGTGATAAAAAAAATCTAAACTCAATTGATAGCATATTTTGAACTCGTAAAAGTTGAGCCTGAAACAAAGGACGTCGTTCGCTAAATTTTACGTTTACTTTCACAAATGGTGAGAGAAAATTTTAATCGCATTTTCCCGCGAGCGCCTCGTCTGTGTAGCGCGCGCTCCTGTATGAAGCTTTGGCGAACAGAATTCGTAGTTTAGCGAACAATTAAAATGAGGAGGCTCTACTAATTACAAGAGTTCAGACTGTAGGTAATACTTTGTGGAGCTAATTGAAAAGTCAACAAGTATGTCGAGTTGCGCCTTCGAAATATAAATTTGAAATATTTGGCTCCTTCGCTCTTCGTTGTACTTTGTTTTATTTATTTATAATATGAATTACATATAAAATGTAATTAATATATATGTATGTATATAAAATGTTGTTTGAAAACACTATGCAAAATTAGTACATATTTTCAATAATAGGCTCATGTCTCATGTAATTCCAAAAATAAAGCACTGCATGCACTATTTTTTTTTTTACGTTAATCTTGTGTACGTACAAATTCCGCAGGCACTTGCTATTTATTTAAAGAGCGCAAATAAATACAAAGAAAAAAATGCCTAGTGCGAACGTTGTTCACACATAGAGGGTTCCATGGCCATTTCCGTGTTGTACGCAAGCAACGCCGCGCCGCCGCCGCAGTTCACTAGAATGATATTTTTTTTTTCTTTTCTTAAAAATAGTTTTAATGCCGTGAGGACTAAACAGACTGCTTTATTCCTTTTTTTAGATTTATTGAACTTTACGGTACGGAGTAATCACCTCGGACAGCGCGTGTGACAGATAGGTGGACGGACGGACGGACGAAAAGACACCAGATGTAGTTTATAAGGAACCCTGCCAGCGTCGCTGGCTACGGAACCGCGCGCTGTAATATATTTGTCTTCTTTTGAATACAATATTTTTAGCTAAAACTTAAAATTACCTAGCTCCTTGTTGACACAGTAAAGGTCGTTGTTAATTAAACAAATTAAGTCCAGCCAAATCAGCGACTAAACTTAGTTGTACTTTTAGTGTTGACATAAACAATGAAAAGGACTCGAGAATCTAGAACCCTGCTTCCATCTAGATTTGATAGGAGGCGTGCTAATAATAATATGCTGGAGGAAAATTGGAGAGGCGTATGTCCAGCAGTGGACGCTTACACGCTAACTGACTGACTGTGCTAATAAATACCCAGAAACGGTATTGTCACAAACTGCATACATTTTACATCGTTACCAAAATTAGATCGGCCTGCGCTGCAGTCAGGTGCAAGGGTGAGACAGATAGAAGGGTGTCCCCGGACAGGTGTAGTTCCTTTAAGGTTGCTATTCTACGCCTTGTAACAAAAGCACTGGTGAAAGATTTTTTTTAATGTGTGCTTTCATTAAAATTTTAGGATTTCCTAACAAACTAAATGCGTACTACAATGTGTGGGCGCCTTTAGCGGCGGGCGGTACGCGGGCGGAGCAGCCGACGGCGGCGTGGCGGCGCGGTCGATACGCGGGCGGGGCGGGCTATCTGTTTGCGTTCACTCGAGTCGCCTCAGTCCATATTCCCGCTGCCCGCTGCCCCGTGCCCCGCGTGCGCCCGATTAGAGCATTACAACATTACACTACATTAATAACTTTAAAAATTTATATCTCCGCAACGGGCGTACCTAGAACCCTACTTCTTTAACTAATTATGTTTGTTACAAAGCTTAGAATAGCCTCTTTAAAGGAACTACACCTGTCCGGGGACACCCTGTTTTCGTACACTTTCTTTCATCTCTTGCCAAATTGATGCCTTTTCTAAGTATTCACTGCAATGGTAGGAGGTAAATTTGGTTGGCTCCGGGCTCTATTGAATATTAGGGACGCGTTGTGGAATACTTTAGCCGTTTGACAAAACATGAGTATCCACTCTAGAGGGCGGGGCGGGGCGGGATAAGGGTAGTTTGAGGGGTTGTCGGTATATTGTGTAACTCATTCATACCTGTGACGTGCACGCGAGTCGAGAACTAGCCCATCTGTGTACATACCTTCCTCAAGATCTTAGCTGAGACCTGTCTCGCACTTGTTGGGTGATTTATATGTGACACTTTGTACTACGTTAGGTATTTAGTTTTGTAAGTATGGTATAGGTGCTATCTCGAGTTTTGAGCGCTGCGCTGAGTAGTGGGGGTAACTTCGCGCATATGCACTGACTTCTGAAAGAATCGATTATATGTACCGTGTGGGGCCGGTACTTTAAAAGAATAGCCCCACTGCATTTCTCCCCGTGTATGTCGTAAAAGGCGACTAGGGGATACGACTCCCTTCTTATATTACTAGGTGGTAGGGTTTAACCCGCCCGGGTTGGTACCACCGCACTGAATGAAAGGTGGGTCGAAACGTCTATGTAAATAGTTTGTGTTTTCCGTCCAGTTCAGTGTAGCCGGAACGACCGAAGGGAAGCACTGACGTGGCACCAAGTTCACCCGGTGTTATGGGCTGACATCACGGATGTTGTAGGTGATGAAGGCAACCGTGTCAGTTTCCATAAAATAAAAAAAAGGTACTGTGCATTCAAGGTCAGCGCTCATAAACTGTTTCGGGTATCTCATCTGTGGTTTCGGTACTTGTAACAGCTGGTAATAGTTGTTACAGAGCTTGTCAATCATTAAAATTCAATGATCCCCTCCCTTCTCTCCCTGCTCTCGTAGCGGTGATGCATTAACAGATATCAATGAGTGGTATGTGAGTTATTTGTTTGTGCTTTTATATATCTAATGTCTTTATTTCTCTTCTTTGGTAACTTGACCAAACTTGTGCGTCACTAACGTAGGTATTGCTTCACAAATATTGTCAGTTTTATACTCATTCGTGTTATCTTTGCAGATATCGCCTATCCTTATACTGACTACTTGTAAAATACGTCGCTGATTGATTACATGCCTAATTAATTTAAATTATTTACTCTCTTTATAACTACTCCATGTATTCACTTAAAATAAAATATTAAAACTCAGCGCTGCGCAGGAATTTACTTAGCGGTCCTCCGACTCCTTTAAGCATCGACTTATATATTACTAGTAATTAAGTGAACGGAAATTATTTTTGACTTTTAAGAGTCGGTTTTTTTAAATTTGTAATTTAACTTTTTTGCATTATGTGCTATAGTATAGCACAATATGCAACTTGTATTTAGTTTTAGGTTTTTTTAATGGCTTTCGTGACTATAATGAAAGTCGAATTATACTCGATTTACTTTTTCAATATACGCGCGGGCGGAGATAAAGTGTGCGGAACAACGCCTACTTTTGGTACGCACAACGAATCATCGAACTACTTCTACTCGTTTTCTATATTCTGTCGGCGGCACACATCGACGGCGCGGCGGCGGGGCGGGGCGGTGGCACTGGCGGCGTAATCCGATAGGTGATATTTGAGTTAGAATTTGCATCGAGCCTCGGGGCAAATGAAGCAATCCACCGCCCGATAGGATGTTCGGCTCGCTCATACATCAGATACCCGACACTCGAGGAAAGGCAAGCAGCCCATAAATAGATCTCGCTGTATCGAGACCCCACTGAGGCAATCACTTAGGCAGGTTGCGTCAAACATAGCTATGTGCCGTCGGGCGAATATTATGTAATCGTGCAAACTTCCACAGTGCCCTTTTTGACATAAACCTTTCCCTAGTTCAATGGTTAGATGTGTGTCGGCTTCTGTTCCTAAAGAATGGTCTGTTTGCTCGTAAATATATCCCTATATTGGAACCCAACGGAGGAGGCAGTAGGCTCCGCAAACAGAATGGTCAGTGGATGAAGATAGAAGCTCTATTTACTTTTGATGTTTACTGGAGCGCCCATGAAATTGCCGGCTTCAGTGATTTCGTGAAAATGTGACATTTTATCGAAAACTCAAATACGTTTCGTGGAAGGTACTGTTCGTGCTTTATCGGTGTTCTTTATAATGTTGCCTTTTGAAACAAACAAAACATATGTGTACATTCTGCATAAAGCCCTTTATATAATTGTACGATCTAGTCGAAATCACGTTCCGTTCCAACCAACCACAATAAACGAATATGAAGGTGGTAAGATTTGACAGCTCATTGAGTATTTCTAGAAATTGAAAAGGTTTGACAATGAAAAGCTATATTTTCGATAGACTGTACGCGATGCTTTTATGTGGACAGTCACTAAAATACTTGTAATAATACAGGTTGGCGCAAAAGTAATGACAGTTTAATTTAGCTAGAACTTTTTCTAAATAAAGAAAATGCAATATTTTTTAATACATATAATAGACCTGTAAAATTATTCCTATTACATTTTGAATATGATATTCTTCAAATGATGGTCTCCAGCGTCAATGCAAATGTGAGCCCTTTTTAAAGCATTTTCCATCACGCTTCTCAAAACTTCCGGTGTTATGTTCTGAATTTCTTGTCGAATATTGGTTTTTAGGGCTGCTAAAGTTTGTGGCTTATTCACGTAAACCAGCAACTTAAATTTTTTTTTTATTATGGCGGGGAAATCTTCGGCGAAATTCATGTTGCGTTATTATCGCCGACCAATTGTTTCGAAAAAAAGTGGACACAAATTACTCCTCGTTCTTCGGGAGTATAGCGCTCCATTATTGATCTTTGTGTATTTTACATATCTTATGTACACAACTGTCAATGTCAAAATGACAGGAGGTACCATTTAAAAAATATATAGACAATTCCTATTGTGCCATTACTTTTGCGCCATTTATGAAAAAAAAAATCATAATAATACCCTGCGGAATTTCTTGCCGATTCTTCTTCGTGGGTGTAATCGAACTGGATAGAACAAAATATGACAACTTCGAGTGCAGTCTCATATGTTGAATTTCCTATGAATGCTCAATAAACAAGAAGCAATGAATCGGGATTTTAAAACAGAGCTTGCGTGAGTGCTTTATTCGATGTTGCGTGTGTGAGTACAGCCATTGTGATATAACCTATGCAAACATAAATATAGCTTTATTTTGGCCCAATGGCAGTTGTATCCGAATCCGAACGTATGAATGATATTATTTTAGGCAACCTAGGTAAATGGGCGTGGCGTGACCTAGAAATGTTGTCCAGCGACAGATGTGCGTTTGAATTCCTGTGCGTGATTTAGCTCAAAAAGGTCTTGTGTCTTCAACTAGTGCGCCCACTGTATAAGATGTCACCTGAATGAAGGTCACACACAGCGCAGCGATTAGATACTTTTTACCCGACTGCGGAGAAGCTAGCAGGAGGGTAATGTATTCAGCCTGAATGTGTTTACATCTAAGTATCTACGGCAATTTCGTTATCGAATAATTTTCGTGTGTTATTTCCTAAATTGGTTATCATAGAGCGACATTGCCAGATGGGCCCTAGTTGTTGTCGGTTCACAAAAGGCGTCTACTAAGTGAGTTTTCAATTAGTTATTTTTGTATATAATTTTTTTTATTTATAAATAAATAGTTTCTTTGGCTTAGTTGTCCTTAGTTTAGTTAGATTAGTCGTGCTAATTTTATTTATTTTCTGTAATTTTTTTACTTCATCGTAATCGGATGAACGGTTTACTAACGCATAGAAGACGAACAAACAGAAATTCATTTTCACATATTAGATGAGTTTTGTTAAATTTGGGGCAAATAAACTGTAATTTATTTTTGTAAATAAATATATTTGTAAATAAAATAAAGTGTTATTTCCTAAAAGTCATGTATGAAAATAAATATACTGCCAACGACAACGCTGTGTGTAGTGCAATAAGAATGTATTGCATACACGTGGCAATTGTTTTTAATGGCTTAGGAAAAGAAGTGAGCAGGTATATATATTTGTTTGACCAGGCGCTCACATTATATGCGTTCCAAATAACATTTGCCTAAAACTTTAAATTAGCAATTGAAACTGTTCTATTTGATTTCCCTTTTTTAGGGTTCCGTAGTCAACAAGGAACCCTTATAGTTTCGCCATGTCCGTCCGTCTGTCCGTCTGTCCGTCCGTCTGTCTGTCCGCGGCTTAGCTCAGAGACCCTTAGTATTAGAAAGTTGTAAGTTGGTATGGGTATTAATATTAATAACGCCGACAAAGTGGTAAAATAAAAAAATTTAAATATTTTTTTTTTAGGGTACCTCCTCTACACGAAAAGTGGGGATGAATTTTTTTTTTCACGTCTACCCCATCGTGTGGGATATCGTTGGATAGGTCTTTGGAAAATATTGCGAGTTTGTGAAAAGCATTTTTCGATTTAGGGATCCGTTTGCGAATTATTAAGCTTTTAAGTGCAAATTTTTGTTAGAGTCAAGTGTCCCCCCCCCCCCCCTACCAGCTAAACGGTTGTTATTAGAAATGTGAAAAAATTCACCGCAGTAGTATATATATCGAAATTAAAAGGAAAACTATCACAGCTAAGTAGGCTGTACAGGTTGACCAGTAATAGTCGACCAACTTAAAAAATGTACGGACGACAGCCATCATTTCACTGTTGAAGAACTTTTTCAAATTAACATTCATTTATTTCCCCTACAAAATTATACAAATAATCAAATAATGTATTTTGATAGGGTTCCGCAACTACGGAACCCTACACTGCGCGTGGCCCGACACGCACTTGGCCGCTTTTTTATTTATTAAAGTTCTTCTCTTTTGCGGAGTCAGTAAAAAGTCGTATGTCGAACTAACTCATTAATTGATGTAAGTTATCAGGCCATTATCGTGTTCGTAAAGTATATGTACCTAACTAATTGAAGTTGTTGTATGGCCTTCCACCAGTGAGTCAAGGTCATTCGTTTTCCGTATCCGATCCAATGCCCGTATTTATTTACCCTCTTCATTTGGAATCGCCGCCTGTCCGCACTAACTTTGTTCCATGCCCCTGGGACTGACCTACACAACTTAGTTATTTCTTTTATTTTTCGTCTAATACCTACCACGCTTAGGCCCTCATTCGTAAGTGTATTGAATGAACCTATATTGACGTAACATAATTAAGTTGATAAAAATTACGTGTCAAAGTTTGACAAAGGCTTTGTACACCTGATACTGATACACTTAATTATTAAGTCTTTGTAGTCAGAACTCTCAGTAAAATTGTTAATCTTGCTCTCAAGCTGTGTTTTCGATAGACTGTAAGCGATATTATTATGTGGCTAGTCATTAAAATACTTGCTGGTTCTTCTTCGTAGGTGTATTCGAATCGGGTAGAACGAATTGTGACATTTCGAGTGCAGTCTATCTGCCATGAATGATCAATAAACAATACAACACAATTAATAAAAAGCAGCCTGAAACATTCCCGCCGCAAAAGCAGAAAGGGATATTGATTCCAGCGAATGTTTTACTTAGAATTTGTAACTTTCTCGCTGCGGCTAACAGATATGCGGCTCGGACGACGGACTTTCAGATTCTACGTCAATTTATTATTTTCAAATTAAATCCTTCAGCTCGTTCCGTTCATGTAAAATTATATTAAGGAGTTATTAATTGGCCTGCATATTTTTCCAATAAATCCAATTAGGAACTCTAACGGCGAACAGTTTAATGTGATAAAGCCACACAAACACATGAACACCATTACTGTAACCAACAATTATCTACAAAATATGTTTATTAAGTATATTTTATAAGTTACGGGTTTGATTCAGTAATTTCAACCGTGATTTGTTATTTTTAACCGACTTCAAAATAGGAGGAGGTTCTATGTTCGGCTGTATGTATTTTTTTTTTATGTATGTTCAGCAATATCTTCCCTAATTGTGAACCGATTTCGATGAATCTTTTTGTGTTCGGTTGAGTCTAGCTCCAAGGTGGTCCCATTTTTTTTTTTTTGGTCGAGATCGGATTGGAAAGCGAGGCGGAATCGCGAGGCCGAAGGCCGAGCGATTCCGCCGAGTACATTAATAGCAAATAAAAATTACTAAAAAAACTGTGAAATAAAAAACTAAAAAAATATAAAAACCGCCTTCAAAAATGTATGAAATAAAAAAATAAAAATCGAACCCTAGAGTTGAAGGCGGTGGTGCTAAAGCAAGCAAAAATAACCGACCGCCTTCAACTCTAGGGTTCGATTTTAATTTTTTTATTTCATAAATTTTTGAAGGCGTTTTTTATATTTTTTTTGTTAAATCTGCTTAATAAAATAAATGTATAGAAAATATGGAATTAGATTTTGTAAATAATAAATAATAATGTCACAGTCAGCGGGTTCCTAATGTCGTATTACGATACATTACAATAAATAAGCGACTTGCTTTCGCAAACTCATCGGAAACGGAAGCGGAACACACGCGGGGATGTCTAGAGATGCCGCCGCGCCTTCCGCCCAACGAACTTCCCGTCTCCCCATCGTTCGTAGGTGGTGTTATGTAATGTTTTTGATTCTAGGAATGTATGGCGCCGGTTAGGAATCAGAGTGTAACGCAAAAGGTAGAAATTTCAAATTAGTTGTTTTTTTTATATAACATAATACATACATTAAAAATCTATATGGAAAGAACACAGACGAAAGTTTTCTTTCGGTGAGTTAGTGGGCGCGATCCTTGCGCGCAGAGAGGGAGGGGGATGAAATCACAACTCAAATCGAGTGATTTCACAACTTTGAAAGATTAAATTAACTGATTTTGTCGCTCTACGGTCATGATCGCGTGCTCATTGGGAAGGTCTCGGCGAGTTTTGTTGATATAAGAACCATTTAAATTTAGCTTACAATACACAATACACCACACGCCGAATCCCGACAATCGGGGTAAGCAGAGTAATCGGTGTTGTGTTGCAAGTACTCTTGATAAATTACAGCACTGATTGAATAGCGAAGCGTTCGCTTGTTTTATAGTATTTGTTCAAAGTTTGTTAAACCAATTTACATTACACGAATATCCAAATCTGTCAAAAGAAGTAAAATGTTATCTTACATCATCTGCAATTAGTATAAACTCAAAATAATGTTTTAGAAAGCTGCAATTTGGAAACAAAGAGAGCATTTCGGAGTACTTAGGACCATTTAGTAGTAAGTTTGTGATTTTTTTTTTCACATATTAATTGACATAAATAAAAATATAAATCTGTCACCAATTTTAAATATGGTCAACCTTTAGACAGGATTTTTTTATATATATTTTTGAAATTCGTTGAACAAATAACCGAAACGAAAATGTCGCAAATTTTGCAAATTGTGTCTCACGCTGTAGTACCGCAGTCTTAAACGCCAGTGAATCGAAGCGAAGTTTGAAGTGAAGTGTGAATTAAAGTGAAGGGAAGTGAAGCGATTTGTACCGTGTTCTTTAATTTTAAATTAAGTAGCCTCATCACATGTACGGTGTACCCATCGTTTGACGAAGGCTTTTTTTTTCAAGCAAAAATCCACGGCACGATCTCCAACTGTACCCCGCTCATATTTTTTGGTATATAAATACTGCCCGGTTGACGCCAGGTGATATGTAATATTAAACAACTAGCTTTTGCCCGCGGCTTCGCTCGCGTGAAATTCGTATTTAAAAAGAAGAAAGTAAGTAAGCCCGCTACCGTGCCTTTATTTCGGCGCGCGGAACAATTAGGTTTGTATGAGAGCCACATCTTAGCGTAACTGAAACTGAATTTTATTTCCTGTGTCCCGTTTAGTGAAATAAGCTTGTGCTAAGTTTCATCAAATTCGGATGATTGGTTTCAGAGTTATGGAGGAACATACATACATTCAGAAAATATGTCTAAAAATCGTCAATTGACTTTTAGTATCATACATAGAGTCTACAAACGCAGTATCTCATAAAAAACAATTACTTACTCCATGACCATCCCTTACAGATTTATTATTAGTATTGATTGATATTTTTATTCATTCAAGTCTGTTAACTTTAATTACCAGCAGGAAGTGCATAACAAAAATGTGTCTACTTTGTAGTTACAATAGAACAATAGGTTAGATCGCTCAAGTAGCAAATTTAACTTCATGTTGACAGTTCACATAGTTTACGACTGTTTCGACTAAAGCAGATTACCTTCTTATGTTTACGATCGAGCAGTGCGCGAGGCTGAGCGAAGCAAAGTTTAACGCGACCGAAGTATTTTGAAAAGGCAATAAAAGAGCTTTTACGAGGCCGCGGTCTGAGAGCCGACCGAATGAATATTTAAGTGAAGCAAAGTGTCTACGGTACGTGTGAGCACGTGCTTCACTTGAATCACCCAATAAACTCCAACACTGTGGTAACCCAATGTGCACCCGTGTACTTGAAGTGATTCTTACTGGTGTGCTATTTCACTGTTGGATGTAAAACTCCAACACTGTGGTAACCCAATGTGCACTCGTGTACTTGAAGTGATTCTTACTGGTGTGCTATTTCACTGTTGGATGTAAAACTCCAACACTGTGGTAACCCAATGTGCACCCGTGTACTTGAAGTGATTCTTACTGGTGTGCTATTTCACTGTTGGATGTAAAACTCCAACACTGTGGTAACCCAATGTGCACCCGTGTACTTGAAGTGATTCTTACTGGTGTGCTATTTCACTGTTGGATGTAAAACTCCAACACTGTGGTAACCCAATGTGCACCCGTGTACTTGAAGTGATTCTTACTGGTGTGCTATTTCACTGTTGGATGTAAAACTCCAACACTGTGGTAACCCAATGTGCACCCGTGTACTTGAAGTGATTCTTACTGGTGTGCTATTTCACTGTTGGATGTAAAACTCCAACACTGTGGTAACCCAATGTGCACCCGTGTACTTGAAGTGATTCTTACTGGTGTGCTATTTCACTGTTGGATGTAAAACTCCAACACTGTGGTAACCCAATGTGTACCCGTGTACTTGAAGTGATTCTTACTGGTGTGCTATTTCACTGTTGGATGTAAAACTCCAACACTGTGGTAACCCAATGTGCACTCGTGTACTTGAAGTGATTCTTACTGGTGTGCTATTTCACTGTTGGATTTAAAACTACATTACCTGTTAAGTTATATATTTGAAAATTCGTTTCTTGCACATATTCTTGAATAAATTAATTCACGAATTGTGGAATAAATGCACTCGCCACGCCACAAGAGCTATGAATTACACTCTAAATATACCATTAATCTATACCTACAGGTAAACCGCGAGAGTACAGCGCCAAGACATTAGATTATGTTTAAGTAGGCACTTAAGTTTCTTGCCATTTTGGAATCAAATTTTCCCTCCGCTTCATTCATAAAATCAAATTCAACATAATAGCCTCATTATACATTTGTCCACTCCAAGAGTTAGCTAAATAATTGTTCCCAACAAAAGCTCCCTAGAAAGCAATTAGTGAAAAATTCTTTATTCCGGCAAATGAATTTGGTCCCACAACAGTCTGAGCTAAAAAGCCACGCTCGCTTAACGAGGTCTCCTTTTTAGGACCCGTGCCCCGTACGGAAGCCTATTACTTAACCTACGCCGTCTGTCTGTCTGTCTATTTGTCTGTCTGGCTGTCTGTCTGTCTCTCTGTCTGTCAGCATGTCCGATGGCTGTATCTTTGGAACCGTAACAGCTAGCCGGTTGGAATTTTGACAGAATATCTGTTATTATTATAACTGACATAACAACAAATAATAAAAATTGTAAAAGTAAAAAATTTAGGGTGGTCCCCATACAAGAAAGGTGGTTTTTTCCACATTTTTTATTGTGGTGCGGAAGCCTCGGTGCGCGAGCCGACTCGCACTTGGCCGGTTTTTAATAATATTTTTGCATATTCCGCTCCACTTTGCAAGCACAGAAAACCTTGAATGGCTCGATGCTTCCTAAATGATTATTTTTAACCTCCAACGCAAAAAAGGGTGTTATAAGTATTAACCCCCGACGCGAAAAGAGGGGTATTATAAGTTTAAATTGTGTGTGTATGTGTGTATGGGTGTGTCTGTCTGTGGCATCGTAGCTCCCAAACGGATGGACCGATTTGGATGCGGTTTTTTTATTAGAAAGCAGTTTTAATCTGGATGTTTCTTAGCTATGTTTCTAATAAAGTAATGAAGTAATTAAGTAATAAAAAAATTATTATCTTTAAAAGTGGACCGATTTTTTATGGGTTTTTTTTAAAGCTTGAAATAAAAGTTAAATTACACATTTAAAAAACTTCCGACCCTTAAAAAGTCGAAAATAATTTTCGTTTACTTACTTAAAGGAGTTGGGAGTCTGGTAAGTAAATAAAATATAAAAACTCAGAGCTGCGCGGTCCCCCAACTCCTTTAAGCAAATAAATAGAAATTATGTTTGACTATTTAAAGGTCGGGTTTTTTTTTAATTTGTAATTAAACTTTTATTTCAAGCTTTTTTCGTTCTTGCCCACGTCACCAGCATATGCAACGCATTAAAATTGCATCAGACGGCTAGAAGCACGCGTGTTGGGGCGTCGCATGCGGGCTCCGTCCTCGAACAACTTGTAACGAAATGTGTTCTCTTGTTTGTTTGAGGTGATTAAAATCCATCAAAAAGTCCGATTGGCTGTAAACTGTTAAACTTACTTGTTTAGATGCGGTAGAGAGAACTTAAATACTTAATTATACGAATGGCAGTGTGAATTTGATTGTACTTAAAGTTAGTGAGTCAAGTCGGATGAAGTTTCCAGGTAAGTTGAAAGGTGAGAGTTTGTAGAATCAAATGCTTTAGAATTATAACACAAAGCTTCGAATCACTTAATAATCTAGCCGCCGAGAGCATGCGGGTGAATATATACGTACAGGTTGTTCCATTGTTAAATAGGTCCTTTTGCCAATATAAAATGTGAAATTCTATGAGAATTAGTTCCTTGAGTGTAACCGTTATTATCTGAAAATCTAAGAATACAACTTGGTTTCAATTAAAAGAAATAAGTATTGTCCTGTAAAATGTTTTTAGAGCTTTAAATGTTTTTTGGTTTTGAAAGAAATTTTATCTTTAAAATCTATTTTGTCATTTTTATTTTCTTTCATTCATTTCATCTATTATCCTTCACTATTTTTGTCATTCATCTCGCTAATTATGCGTAATTATTTCACATTTTCAGCATACTTTGTAAATACAAGCAGCAAAATTAATTAAGTTTCTTTCGCTGAAACTCGTGAATCCTATTTCATTTTGGCCAAAAGAAAATTAATTTACATTTAATAGACTTAATAAAATATAATGTGTTCTCTTAATTTTTGCTTTGGATAGAAAAAATGGATAGATGTTATGAAGAAATCAATAAAGCAAACTTTCATATTGCAACAAACTATAGGATAATCTACTAACAACGCCAAAGTTTTGCCGCTTACGTACAGCACGGATCGTCAAGGCCGCGTCCTCCCAAACTTGCCGCGACAGCACTTCTAAATAATTTATCAGCAAGTTAGCCCGCGCTAACTCTCCGCTTTGTTATAAACGGAATATAGCATGAGAGGAAACAAGCAGAATTATCTGTCGTTCGCACTGGCGGCGGCGGCGAGGGGCGCGCGGTGGCGCAGATACAGGTCTGCAACCAGGGAATAATACTTTACGGAAATGGCATATGAGTACCTTGTTATAGAGGCGGACAGGGTGACTTTTAGGGTAAAATTTAAGTAATAAACAAAAAACAATATTCTAGTAATGAAGTATTATGTATGCCAGTATTTTGAAATGTTTTGATCTTATGTAATTTGAAATACTATTTCCAAGTGGATGGATTGAAGTTTTTATATTAAATCGCGTGGTATATAATTTAATATTATAGTATATAAATTCTCGTGGCAAAGACACATCCCCCGGGTGTCTGGGGCGGAGCAGACGACGCCATATTATGTTCAAGAAAGACTACGGAACCCTCCGCGTGTAAGCAACATTCACACGTTCGGGAATATGGACTTAGGAGAGAACAATTTAAACGCTATTTAGACGCATCTAGAACCCGCATGTTCGACGTTCTGTGCGCACAGAGAGCCACCGTCTCTCCTGCCGACCGCCGACACGCTTCACTTCCATCTCAGCTGGAGAAATAATTAGCATAGAACATTGACGTGCGCTTCCAAGCTCTGAAGATATTGCGGGGCGTGCTAATTGCATTTGGGCGGAGATTGCCAAAATTTATCTTGATTCGGCAAATTATATTTTTATGTGCAAGCTCTGGTGGGTTTTGTGGGCAGTTGGGATTTTATTTATGGTTTTATTTGGATGTAGGTTCATATTGCATGCATTAAAACAAGTTTTTAAATTAATTAATGTGAAGTTAATAAATAATAGTGTCGTAATCACACTAAACCAGATCGCATGTACACTGCAGAAGGATTAATTGCATACTGCCCAAAACAGACGAGCATTTATTAAAAACATGACTGTGGGAAAGGCGGCAGAGGTGAGTCAACATCGTGACTTTAGCGTGATGTTACGTATGCATGTTTCTACTTTCCCGTAAATAATAATTGAACTATACTGTTTATCTTTGCGAAAGTACAAAAGTATTTTACTTGTTAAACACGAAGACTATAGAAACGCAAAATACAGCTTAAATATAAAGCGAGCATTAGCGCATAACGACTCTTCCATCATGCATGAGGCGTTTACATAAAGGTTTCTCTCCTTAAACGTTAGCGCAGCTGTTTAGCGAGGGCACTGCCGCGCCCAACATTACCCTTGGGTTATTATTTTTCATGTAATTTTTCTAATGTTTCGAAAGATACCAGTTATATCCAGATAATCAGTGGTCATCATACTATTGCACGTCACATCAGTGTTGGCTTTTAAATGCAGTTTTATGTTTTACCTTATGAATATTTAAAACGAAAATATAAATTGTGAAACATGCTTTGTCTTACTTTTACACATCATAAATAATTTCACAAAGACCAAGATTGATAATTGTTGCTACACTAATGTTCTTCTCGTGCGTCACATAGTGTGCTGGTTGTTCTACAAAATACCTATAAAAAATTGTTTTTCCTTACTAGGCTCTGTTTAAGAATAGTATCAGTAGGATGAATTCATTTTTAAACTGGCTTCTCTCTATATCTGCCGGCTAAGCACGCTATAAAACTAACCTTCTTATTTTCCACTAAGTCTCGTAGCACAGCTACGCCGCCGCCTCCGCCCCCACCGCACCGCGTCGCCGTAGCACCGCTACGCCTAGTCGTAAAATTACTGCGCTCTTTTGTTGTGTTACGATCACTGAGTTTCTTCGTCGTCGTCGTCGTAGCAATACTATTTCGTAGCAGTACTCCTGCACCGTAGCACTGCTACGCTTTAGAGTTACCATTGCTGAAGCAGCAGTGTGACAGGCGGTTTCAGAACTGAGGTGCTGCGTGTAGTATTTTACCAATTTTGAGGGTGCCGTGGCCAACCAATAACCATGACGGACGAAGCGGTCAGGTGTCGGTCCCTGCACGTTCGCGCGTCTGTTTGTCATAGCCTAGTTCAGCCTTAGTTCATAAACGCTTTTTGTTTCATATTGTTTCATGTTAGATTCTAGAAATTAGAAATATGAAATAATAACTTTTGTGATAGAGCCATAGTTTTATTCTGGCCTTTAAGGAGGTCTTACTTTAAAATTTCAACAGGTACACCGGTTATACCAGATTATAGGTATGAAGAAGATGAACTCGTATCAATGCACCGTATTGAACGTATATAATGCTTGAAGTCTGTTGTTTGTGCGCTTTCGGTAATAATTTAGTGAAATGCTTTTGTTAAGCTGACTGAAAACATTGTAATACTGACTTTCTCCTTTTTTCACTTTTTAATTGATTCATGTAAAATTTTGCTGTTTATTTACGTTCTAATTATATGTTGTGCTAATTATAGATTTTCTAATAAAATGTTATTATTAGCGGCGGAAGGCAGCTCAATCATATCCCATTTTATTAAATGAATGTTTATTACCTACTACGTTTCATTTTACCACGAAATAAGTACCCTGAAATAGCATGTGGATATTGAAGAATGTATAATGAAATATTACCTTATAAATATAAAATATGAACTTACAAAATTAATTGACGTGTACAATACTTACGTTATTTGTCACTGATAGTTTATTCATTACTGAAAAGTCAAAATCTCAGCACAGTTCCACTCACATCGCGTCCTGCATACAATTCAAAGTTCCATCGTCCTTCTAAGTTATGACTACATCTATAGATATACTTGACAAGTATCTATGTTAATATTTCTACATTTTACTATTATGTGAAACTGAGTGATAACTTGGAGTATTTATTTACATTATATTCTTTAGATATTGTTCTCTTTGTCTCAGATTTCATGAGATGCAAATGGTATAGCTAGAGTAACAGATCGAGTATAGAGTGTTGTGATGGTGGCGACGAGCGGACGGAGGCTGCGCGCACGAGCCTCCCCCGGCGGCCGACGCTCGACTGGATGCTTTGCGAATCCGGAGCAGTGGCGCCTGAAACACCCCCGCTCCGCCCCGCCCTCAACCCTAGCTGTGAGAGATGATTTTGTATAATACGTTTTTCAACTTACGAATTACTCGTATCAACGTGGATAATTAATTTTTCTTTAATGGAAACTGAAACGGTTGGCTACATCACCTACAACAACCGTGATGTCAGCCCATAACACCGGGTAAACTAGGTGCCATGTCAGTGCTTCCCTTCATTTCATGTCGGCTATACTGAACTGGACGTAAAACACGAACTATTTACATAGCCGTTTCGACCGACGTTTCGCTCAGTGCGGTGGTACCAACCTAGCCGGTATGAACCCTACCACCTAGTAAGGTAAGAAGGGTAGAGACCTACAGTTTTACGTGAAATCCGTACCACGGTCAGCCTCCAACGGTCGTCGTCGACGGATCGTCAATTGACCGTCCCTAGTGCTTAATGATCTCAAAGAAATTCTCTAAATACGCTTTGAAAGCCTATTGGGACTTTCCAAAACAGTTTCAAGAATACTTGGGTCCATATAAACCTCCATACATACATTCATATATACATATAAATATTGCACATATAACGTGTTTGAGCATTTATCACAAGGTCTAATGTTGCGTGTTCCGCTTCCACCCTTATGTGTACTTGAGTCCAAACGGTGTAGGAGTTTTAGCAATATTCGCGTGTTATACCCTCGGTACAAGTAAAATTTGAGCTACTGTGTATAATATAATATAATGCCATTGTTTTTTCAAAATATTAGGTTTTATAAAAGAGTTGACAATAAAGTAAACGTGCGTTGAAAAGCGTCCGTTTCAACAATAGCTACGAGCCCCGGCGAAATGGCTACGAGCGAAGTGCGCGGCGACGACAGAGGAGGCGGCCCATTGCAACTTTTCATTTAACCCAATGGTATTTTATTTGTGAAAAAAGCCTTTGTGCGAACCTCTGTCGGGGCAGTAAGTCGGCCGCTTCGAGGTTGAAAATATTAAAGCGCTTTCACAGATCACAATTGATTTTTTTTTTATTTATCTACAGCTTGTCTCTTCAGCTCCTTTCCTTTCTTAATTAGATGATTTGGAGTCTGTGCTCGCATTAGCCTTTGAACGAAGTCAAGGAAGAAAGTATCTATTACTTCTTGTTCCAGTAAGCCAGACGCATATGTACGAGTATGTACCTATGTATGTATATATGTATGTAGGTATGTATTGTATGTATGTATGTGTATGTATGTATGTATGGAAGAGATACGATTCTAGATTGTACCAGTAGTATCAGTTAGTTGTTCCTGATTAGCTTATAAACGACCAATTAAATATTTTGTTTTTCAGTAATATATACTTTATCATTTCCATCCTAAAGGGGAAAATGTTTTGTGTATAGTTATTTTGAGATTGCTTTTCACCCTGGTAATGAATGGCAATGAACCTAAAATTGACAAAAAAGAGCCGGGAAATGGCCGGCGACAACTTTCCAATGTTCAGTCTCTTGCTACAGCTACTAGCTACAGCTAGAAGTGAAATGTAAACGAAGTGATGTGCTACTCTACCTACTAGTGGCTACCTCACCTTTAACATTTTAATTTTGAATAATACAGAAATTATCATTTAATAAAAGTTTTATGAATATGGATGTGAAGTGGAAATTTTATTAAAATCGTCTTCGTTGTTCATATCGCTGTGTGGTGGCTGGGCGGGTGGGTGCTAGGGCTGCTGGCAGAGTTACCACGTAAATGGTTTACGATCGACTAGAAGAATATGACATCGTAGGTACCTCTTGAACTCTTAAATATGACTATTGGGACTAATTAATGAATAATAAATATTTACCCTTAATAATAACTTTTTACCTGACTACGTCAAAGTCAATAAAAAGAGACGTAACTTGGGAAAATATGTGTCTGGCCTACCCTATAGTATAGACGTTTACAGTCAGTTGGATCTATATGGTAGGCCATACAAAAAGGCGAGCATGACAAATTAAATACAATACATAATATATTTTTAAAGGGTTTAGAATAATAATTTAGACAAAGGAAACCCGCCAGACTGTGTCAGTTTCCAAATAAATTTTCCCCGAAAGAAACATTTAAGATTCGTCTTTTGTGGGAAAACAAGCAGCGCTCGCAGCGTGTGCGACACCAAGATCATCAACGCAGCAGCCAGCAGGACCGTACGTGTACCGTGTGGGGCCGGTACTTTAAAAGAATAGCCCCACTGCATCTCTCCCCGTGTATGTCGTAAAAGGCGACTAAGGGATATGACTCCCTTCTTATATTACTAGGTGGTAGGGTTTAACCCGCCCGGGTTGGTACCACCGCACTGAATGAAAAGTCGGTCGAAACTAAGTAAATAGTTTGTGTTTTCCGTCCAGTTCAGTGTAGCCGGCACGACCGAAGGGAAGGCTGACGTGGCACCAAGTTCACCCGGGCTATGGGCTGACATCACGGATGTTGTAGGTGAGCCAACCGTGTCAGTTTCCATAAAAAAAAACCGTGTGGCAGTCACGAGCGCTTCTGCTCGGCGCGGCGTCCCTGTCTCCGCCCGGCGCCCACCGACTGTTCATACGACCGACACTTACGTTGCAGCCTCGGCCAGGACTACCACCGGCGACATCTACTACCGCTCGTCCATTCATTTAAACAAATTTAATTTTAATTGTTTCGTTTATTTCTATGGCTGAGCCAGAGGAGGGACACAGGATACATTGTGCCTTATGCTACTTACTAAATTAAACAATTTTTAAAAACATTCCTTCAAATTGTAGTGCTTGTCATACGTAAATGTAAAAGAGCAGTAGAAAAAGCAGTAGTCGGGCGTATGGAAAGATTCGAATAGACTTACGTATTTTGTACTGCTCTTTAAAACCAATTTTCCTTGTTATTTCCTTTGTATTGCTTTTTTCTGGCAGTAAGTAAGAGGTATTTTGATTGGCTGTCAACTTTTTTAATGATTAAATAATTAATTTGTTCGCAATGTGGCAAAATGCACGACGTTGTAAAAAGGCTTCTTAGTTCACGTTGCTTACCATGAGTACATCGATTTTATATTTATTGTATTATATGGAATGTGATGTTTTATATCATTTGACCGAGATCGTTTACTAGGTGTTTATCCAATCGGGTTGCGTTTTACGTAATAACCTTCCTGGGCGGTGTTGGGCGGGGAGCGCGGCCGTTGCCGTCCCTTCAGGTCGCCTCGTCAGTCTGGGGAGTTCGTCCGACTATAATCCAATATTGGGTTCTGAAATAGACAAAAAATAATAGAATCCTCACCCTCATTTCATAAGTGATCGTGTATTAATGTAGTTTTTCGCTAAAAGTCCATTTTTGATATTATTTGTATTTTCTGATACGTTTGCCAGTCACTCGTGGTAAACGAATAAATAAAGTTATTGTAAATTCAGATCCCAGAATTAATGTTCTATTGAAATGGGTATTTATTCATTCTCGTTGTATTTAGTCATCAAAGTATTCGATTTATTCAGTAGTAGGTAATGGTTCTTCATAATATTTAGTCACACAGCTCTGCAGGTATATTCTTGTAAATTTTGACAGCGGAATCAGCGCTGATGTGGCGCTGAGAGCCACTTTGGTAAGTGGCTCTCAGCGCCACAACAGCGCTGATTCCGCTGTCAGAATTTACAAGAACAGACCTGCTGATGTCTCGATTCGACACAGATTAAGCTCGAGCTCAGTTATAATATTAATTAATATTATTAATTAACATTAATTTTTGGACAAGACATATTTTATATTCGCCATTTCTATTAGTTCGTCTAGAAAAAATCGTTTAAAAACGGGCAAGGAAACTCACCTGTGTTAATTTTGTTGCCAGTACTTACATAGGTACGTACAATATTATTATTCACAGTGAAGAAGTTTGTGGCGAGAATATTACATTTAAAGACATTTATAATAAAGCATCCGTAAATTTTTAAGGAATTTAACAAAGGTTAATTTGTAGAAAGAGGTTCTAGAAAATTCACTATCACGTCGTAAGAAATCTCATCCCAATTGCTTACTCAACGATTGCTTCCGAGCAAAGACAGCGGCTAAAATCCCTCGATACTGTTGATGATGTGCCCAGAGGAAGATCTCGGAAGCTACGAACAAGCGTGAATACCAAACAGGCGCTTTGCTCGACTAAAACGTTTCCTATCAATTTGAACAGCGCAGGCAGGAGCCACGTGTGTTACAAACTCTTGCCTGCCTTGTAGCTCTACGAGATAAACATTTACGACGACGTGGAAGTCAATCAATGTTCACATTTGCGCAGCATGTGCACAATTTGAAACGTTGTGAAGCTAGGTAGGGTGAGGTTGTATTATATTATAAGATTAATACATTTTCGCCATAATGGTATTTTATGGGCGACCTTACTATGAATAAACTTAAGTACCTGGGCGACTGAGCTTCGCTCGGCGTCTACACCTATATAGATAAACTTAAAAAAAAATAACATTATCTATCTACAAAATTTCATCTAATTCGTTAGAGCCGTTTCCGAGAAACCAATTTAGCTCACTTAAAGTAATAGGATATTGATAATAATGGTAAGATATTTAACTAAATTGTTGAGAGTGATGAAATGAGACCTCAACTTTTGGTCGATCCATCATTTAGAGCGTCATCATGACTCTCAGTGCTTAAATATCGTTTTATCTTTTGTTCCGAATTCGTTCTAATTAGAATTATCTATTCTATCTATCTATATCTATCTATAATAGAGTTATATTAATAACTATAATAGGTATGCATTTAAAATTGGTGTAATATTTTATTAAATTGGCGGCAAAAGTGTGTCAGGATCGTGGCGCGTGGGGGTTGGGTTGTTTGCGTGGGTTGGGTCCGTTGTCTTTGCCTGCCCCACGGGGAGGCAGGCAGGCGTGACGTTATGTATGTGTATGTATGTATGAACTTATAGCACAACACCGATTACTCTGCTTACCCTGATTGTCGGGATACAAAAGCGTGAGTTATGTATGTTATGTATGTAATATTTTTTTTATATAATATATTTTTAGTTCTCAATGTTGTTTGAATTTTTTTTTTTCGTCTTTTTAATTTGGTTTAATCTTTTATTAAAATGTGTTTTTATGATGTTGAATACGTTTAAAAAAAGTGCTGTATGGTAGTTTTTCTTTTAATTGTATGTGTTCGTCAATGTTTTGTGATAGTTTGATATTTTCTCAGTGTGGTTTATTGTTTTTACTTTCTAAAATGCTAATTAAGCACGAAATTAATGTATACATTTTTATTTTGAAAATTGGTGCCACTGAAAACCAGCTTAGGAGTCTGCGTCTCAGCTGAGTTGCTTCCGTTTCACCGTCCTCGTGTTGCAATAGTTACAATAATTGAATTTTATTGCCATAACACATGGTAAGTAAACGTTTCTCTCCCATACTCTTCCCCTCTGTAGCGACATTTTAATCAGTCACCCCCCCCCCCCCCCCCCCCTCATGTTTCTTTCTCGCATGACCTGATTATTTTCATGCGACATGCTAATAACTACTACGGTTAATATCATTTCTTTCAAGAAAATTACCAATTTTACGACTACATAAAACCGTTCACAACAAAAGCAACTTGTCATCTCTAATAGCTAGGCGGCCATGGAAATATATTTTAGGAGTTGGCTCTCATACATTGCATATTTATTCGCAATGTAAGGTCGACATTTACAGCAGACAGGAGATATATGAAAAAAATATGAGTAACCAAATGAGTGAGATTATACAAATATTTCTAAGTTCGTCCTTGTGCACTTTTTTCGTTCGCGTCCTCGACAATTCAATGCCGTTTCTAGGTATGCATTTGCATGTGGCCGGCAATAGCGGCAGGCTCGCCATATCGATTCAGGTCTTCCCATTGCGTGGGGTGGATCGTTGGTGCTGTCAGGCCGTAAATATAGCGTGACCTAGTTATCCTGGCGACTGCCGGCCCACGGACCCTCCTCGCCCTGTGCTTTGGCTCTGGGGATATTTTTGAAGGTAGACTAACGAAATTCGTGCAAAATAGCTTCCTGCATCAATCCGAAATATATTAGGGGCTGAATGCTAAATCTTGTGATGTGAGAGCGTCAGGTGAGTGGTTAAATCGACGAAGGCTAAGGCCCACTTGCACCAACACGAGTTTAAAGTTAAGTAGCGAGTTATGGATTTAAACGCGGTTCCCACAGTCAAAGGGTGCTAGCTTAAACTGGTTTAGCGAGTTAAACTGGTTTATATATTAAATTTTGTGTTGGTGCAAGTGGGCCTTATTATGCTTGAGTCTGAATCAGGGGTGTGGAATTTCATAATTGAAACTACGACATTTTTGTATAAATTTTTTTACAATTTAAATTATACCGCACTTAAATGATTTGCAAAAGCTGAGTATGCATCTTACTATAAACGAATTAAAATATTGTATTTTGGATGCTCACCAAAATTTATCTAATATTTTAACCTCCATTTTAGCAGAAAAAATTTAAATGAACACATCATAGGTCCACCTTTGTAACCGAAAAACAATACCTAGGTAGTGTCTTATTCGCCAAACGTATCGTGTCAGTCGCTGCCTACTTGCGCACTAGACGATAACGGCGCGGTAACGGCACGGTAACGGCACGGCGACGCGACGTCGGCGTAGCAGCAGCGAGACCACTGCCACTGCTGCCGCGACGTGGTCGTGATGTTACCGTAGCCGTGCCATTTCCGTATAGTGTGCAAGCAGACTATCTCGTAGTTTGCGAATTGTTCGCGGCATATGAAATAAAAGCAAAAATAAAATGTATACGTACATATAATAAAATATACCGATATGAATAAATACGTCTCCAGACTTATCGATGTATAGGCATATTAGTTTCTATAGTGACCTGTTGTGAATTTGCGATTATGCCATTAGCCGTAATCGCCAATCTGCCTCGCTAGAACGCATTTAGCTCGTGAGCGAGTGAGACCAAAATTGCTGACTAATAAAGTTGCTAATACGAAAGTTGAATTTTCTATAGTCATATCTAGTCCAACCGGTCCGGTAGGCTTCAATAACACCGACACTGCACTAGCATATAGCATGGCGTCTAGGACCGACAGCATCACGTAACGGATTGATATGGGCTAAGCAGCCTTTGTCAGCCTCGATAGCTCAGTGGTGCAGACAGTCAACTGTCGCTATTGAATGTTAAGCAACGCTGGGCGCGGTCAGTACTTGGATGGGTGACCGCTGACCGTTGGAGGCTGACCGAGGTTCAGATTCCTCGTAAAACTGTAGGTCTCTTCCCTCCTAATCTTACTTGGTGGTAGGGTTTAACCCGCCCGGGTTGGTACCACCGCACTGAATGAAACGTCGGTTGAAACGGCTATGTAAATAGTTTGTGTTTTCCGACCAGTTCAGTGTAGCCGGCACGATCAAAGGGGGAAGCACTGACATGGCACCTAGTTCACCCGGTGTTATGGGCTGACATCACGGACGTTGTAGGTGATGTAGCCAACAGTGTCAGTTTCCATAAAAAAAAATAAAAAAAAGCAGGTAAAATACTGTTTCGGGATACAAAAAAAACTACTAATGCAAAAAAAATATGCTTAATTTAAAAGTAAACTTACGTAATAAAATGTTCACTTAAAATTTAACAATTAGAAAAATAAATTAAATGTTTCATAACGCTCTGTGACGGCTTTACTTAGTCGATGCAACAGAGAGAAATAAAGCTCGCAAAGGGAAAGAATTTCTCATAACGTACATTACGGAATGAATACTGAGAGAGCCAATAACGCTAGAGGCGCGCGGGGGGCGGGGCGGCGGCGGCGGAGGCGAGGTAAGTTACAGCCAGCCTAGGAAGCTATACACTCCCGATAGGGAGAAAAGTGGAAGTGCATAGTAGTTAGGGTCATCTTCACAAAACCAGGAACCGTATTTCTTTTCGCCTATCTCCCCGCCCCTACGTCCAGCTGTCCAGCTAGTTCGTAACGGCTAAGAGTTAAACGTTATATTATGTACAATTTAATTGCAACTAAAATCAGATTTTTTTTTTCTTTTTTTTCATAGATTCACGGCAGACTCCATACAGACGACCGTGCCCATCCCGCATTGGGCAGACAGGTGCTCGAATAGAGGCCACGTACAGGCAAATGTCGCGTGGGACGCCCCCGGCTAGGTGGGCAGACGACCTAAAAAAGGTAGCCGGGAGTAGATGGATGAGAAGAGCGGAATACCGCGTGTGGTGGCGCGCTTTGGGAGAGGTCTGTGTCCAGCACTGGACCGGTACGGGCTGATGATGATATCTTCACGACACGCATTGCACTGGTATATTCCAATGCAAGATCACACAGCTACCGTGTGGGGCCGGTACTTAAAAAGAATAACCCCACTGCATCTCTCCCCGTGCATGTCGTAAGAGGCGACTAAGGGATAAGGACAAGATACTGCGCTAAAGGGCGACAGGCTAGCCACTTCTCACCTTGGCGCAGTCCTTCCACCTAGTCATGCAGCAGGTGGGTTCTTCGTGCCTTACTTGCTGCTTGATAGTTGTCTTGTCCGTATACTATGCTAAACGTGGTGGTCGGTGTTGTGCTGTAATTTGCCAGAGTCCTTAGGTATATCACCACACCGATTACTCTGCTTATCCTGATTGACGGGATACAGTGTGTGTTATGTATGTATGTATGTAGATCACACAGCTACACTACACAGAACTAACGGAAAGCGCGAACTCTTCTCGTCGTTGAATAGGCGCTGATAATAACCACAGCGCACGTTACAGGTCATGCATAATGCAACTCAGGCCGCCTGCTAGCACACTGCTACTAGACGTGAGTGGATACGACAGAGCCGAGCAGAGACACCTAGCCGGTGGAAACACTTTGACGAGAACGCCGCTAGGGGGCGTTGCGGCGAAAAGTCGAAGCGAACAGAAAATACCTTTTGCTAGCGTGGAATGCATGAGTTGAACCATGTTGAACTAAACCAGGTTCAGTTCAACTCATTCATAATTCATTCACATCTAACGATCTACACGTAACATAATTAATGTAGCCATACGACTCAATTTAAAGCTATTTAATATGTATGTATCACGTTTATACAGGGTGTTAAAACGGCGAGTACATTAATTTCGCCAGCGCAATCCTGATGTTTTTCCTAGACAAAAAAGCAAGTAAAGTATTTCTCTAAAGGGTCTAGTTTTCGAGATATGAATTTTTGAAATTATATTTTCGTCTAATGTAATTTAACGCGTTGTTGCCGCTCCGCACCCTCCGCCTGCCGACCTCCAGTTCTCCACTCACTCACAAAGCTAACCACCGCCCCTCCCGCCAACACCTCCGTCCGAGGCGCTCACGTCTCACCCGCTCTTCCCCCCTCCGCACCACCCTGTTGTCATTAGATCATTTTTACACTAAAATAATCAATTAGTTTGTATGAAAACTGTAACTTTTTATTTAAAGGGAATTCAGAAAAAAGTTGTTAGACTTTTTTGTTACCCTTGATCCCAATAATCATTTCCTAAATTTTATGTACTCGCCGTTTTTACACCCGCATGGTTTCCAAAAGTATATGTATTTTTTCTTAGTACTTAACTCAACTAGGCCCAAAATGGCGCATAATATATTTTTATTTACAAGAGATAGAAACTGTTAAGTAATAATGTTGCATGGGTGTAAGTGAATTTTCCACCAAGCGAATGGGCGATTTAATTCATTCAATTAATTTCACGCGATAGAACCCACACGGTTAAAAGCTTCTGTAACGAATAAACTAAGGTAATCTCGCGTCTAAACTTCGTAAGAAATCGATGAGTCCAACAAGCTAAAATCAACAATTTGTAATCTTATTTGCCGGTAACTTATTAAGTTTCAATTCAAAAAGCCTTCATGAAATTCAACAGACGGTAATCCCCGTGGACCATCCCCGCCTACGCTTCGCTGAAATTTCTAATGTTCACAATATTCTTGAATAAGGTTTATTTTTTTGAGCATCGAGGATGTATGAAACGTAGACACAAACGTTCGTTTTATCTCTGAGCATTTTTAGGATTACGTCGTCGTCGGAGCTCTTATAGCGTACTGTCGTAATCCTTTGAGTGTGTTTGTACTGCCTTCGCTTCGGAAACTTGTATTTTCAAGTGATTTCTCTGTAGGAGCACCTTTGTCAGAAAACGACTTAGCACAGAACGAAATAATTACAAAAGAATCATGAAACTGAATATCAATAGAATTATTCAATCAAGGAATTCGATCTCTTTGCTTAGAACTGACAGTAATGGCAAAGGTTGTGTTGTGTACAAATTTCATTCGGCATTAAGCCCTCCTCCGGCACCATGGTAAGTATGATACCACAGTTTGAATGAAAATTAAAGAAAGACCTCTGTTCAATAGTCCGTGTTACTTAAGTATTGCAGATAATTGGGATATTATGTTTATCAGAATCTGACGTATGTACGAGTAAGTAGATGTATGTAGGTATTTGATTTTCATCCAAAACGACCATTGTATCTCATATATTGAGAGCCATCCCTTCCGCGTTATGCTGCACAATGGCTCGGAAGGGTATCATAGCTGTTCGTGAACGTGGTGAAAAGAGGGCCGGGCAAGTCGTCCTCGTAATTTTTTCGCGATTCACATAAAGGAGGGTATCGAACCCGCGCTCGACGCAAACAACTCCGTACAACCTCCCAATCTGTCCACGTAAGACGTAAGGCGTACTTGGACTATACATACGTCCCTCATTTGACAGCGGTTTGTAATTGGTTTGTTTAATATTTAATGACTATAAGCGGTGGGTGGTCGGCGCGTTCTTGGCTTGAACTCTTGATCTTAGAGTCCGAGGTTCGAATCCGGCCGATATGGACCACACCTGCTAGTGCTACACCGTTCGGAACCGGTGTAAAACTGTAGGACTGTAGGATTCCGTTCCGTGTCCATACGGGACCCTATTACTAAGCCTACGCCATCTGTCTGTTTGACTGTCCGTCCGTCTGTCCTACCTTTTAAAGGATATATCTTTTGAACCATAAGAGATAGCCATTTGACATTTTCACAGAATATTTGTTATTATGGCGGATACCTATCAAACAATGAAAAACTAAAAAATTAAGGTGGCTCCACATACAAAAAACGTGTTTTTTCAACGCTTTTTTTGTTTTGTTTTTGTTTTTTCTCTACCAAAAAAACGGTAATACATACAAGCGTCAAACTAGGTGTCAATAAAGCTGTGCTAACTCCAAAATAAAACAACAAATAATGGTGGTGAAACCCAATGTGCGCGAGTGCGACTCGCCCTTGGCCGGTTTTATTTTACATATAGGTTCATCATAAGGTTTTGAAATTCTAGCAGGGCTTATTGTATTGTATTGTATTGTTTATTGATCATTCATATTCATATTCATATGGCAGTTAGACTGCGCTCGAACTTGTCACAATTTTGTTCTATCCGGTTTTATCTTATTTTTACTTTATTTGCCATCACGTCAATCCGGCAGGAATGCGTTTCGTGTGCGAAGCAGCCACCGCCGCGAAACTAACAAGCGTCGCAAGGTCTATTGAAATCCATAAAAAAACCCATAAATAGTGGAAGGGAATCGACTTTTTGTATTTGCGCAAATAGGGGGGAGGGGAAGGGAATGGAGGGAGGGGGAGCGGGAGGAGATTCCTAGACTCAACAGATAATCCTTAGTCAACGGATTCAGGGTAATAAAGATTACGACGCTGTCTGTGTGATAATATAATAATATCACGTTTTATATTCGTGAATTTTAATGTTATTATTGAAATGGTACATACTCGCACAATAATAATTCTGTATGTTTTCTTCACGTATCATTGTTTGTTAATGTTTTTGTGTGCAATAACGAATTTATCATTAATATATAATAAGTCACAGAAGAGGAAGTTGCCCTAACTCTACCAGAAGGGACAAATGAGCTGAAACCGTGTTACTTTCGTCTCTTTCGTTGAAAAACCGGCCAAGTGCGTGTCGGGCCACGCGCAGTGTAGGGTTCCGTAGTTGCGGAACCCTGTCAAAATAAGTTATTTGATTATTTGTATAATTTTGTAGGGGAAATAAATGAATGTTAATTTGAAAAAGTTCTTCAACAGTGAAATGATGGCTGTCGTTCGTACATTTTATAAGTTGGTCGACTATTACTCGTCAACCTGTACAGCCTGCTTAGCTGTGATAGTTTTCCTTTTAATTTCGATATATATATACTGCTGCTGTGAATTTTTTCACATATCTAATAACAACAGTTTAGCTGGCAGGGGGTGGGCACACTTGACTCTAACAAAAATTAGCACTTAAAAGCTTAATAATTCCCAAACGGATCCCTAAATCGAAAAATGTTTTTCACAAACCGCAATACTCTAAAGACCTATCCAACGACATCCCATACGATGTGGTAGGCGTGAAAAAAAATCATCCCCACTTTAAGTGTAGGGGAGGTACCCTAAAAAAATTTATTTCAAAATTTTTATTTTACCACTTTTCGGCGTTATTAATATGTATACATACGAACTTACAACTTTCTAGTACTAAGGGTCTCTGAGCTAAGCCGCGGACAGACAGACGGACGGACATGGCGAAACTATAAGGGTTCCTTGTTGGCTACGGAACCCTAAAAATGGGCAGCTTTGGTGGTCATAATATGAAGTAACGTCGAAGAAAAAGAATTGAAATGCGTTGTATTGGGGAAGATGTTGTCATTTTATTGTAGTGAAAAGAGGAAGGACCAATGTGTTTTTACAATCCTTTCAATTCATATTCTCGTATTCCCAAATCACCAGGATTTAGGTATACGAACGCGAAATAACAAAATTTTATTCATATTGTTACTGCCTGCTATCAATTACGTCTTAAATACAGTGAAAATCTATAGCACAGCCAGAAACTAAAACCTATCAGATTATCGTTAGATCGATATGTAAAGAGAAATAACAGTGACTGTAATGGCGGCCAGGCGGATTTATTTCCACTCGTTCCCGATTGCCAATTTCGCACAGGAAGCGAAAGGGCGATAGCAGAATTCTAGCTTGCCTCTAGAGAACATATCGACGAGTCGAAAGTATAGTGGGGTCATTTAGTGCCGTATTGAATATAGTAGATGTAGTCCGAATTGTATGTTCGAGTATATACATATTTTTGGATTGTCAAATAAAATTTAATTAACAAATAAATTAAAGACTAATAATAAACTAACCTAAACAACATAAAAAAATTCACACAAATTTTGATCACTCTCTCCAATATTTATATTTTTTGGTTGATTTTAACCAAACAATATTTTATTAAAAAGCAAATGCGGTACATCTGGTAGCCCTTGTAGAGTTCCAAACAAACATCAAATGAAAAATCCCGCTTTGACAAAAATATTCTTTTGGATTTTAATTTTCAATCTTAAATAATTTTTATGAGCTTTCTAGAAAGGTATACAATATACATCTTACCTATAAACTTACAAAATAATATACATCCACATTCACGCACGCACACCTCAACGCCACATCTCATATTAATTTATTCAGACGAATGTATTCCATGGTGATTCCATGTATTTCAATCCAATAAACAATCGAGAACCGATCGTTCGTCCTGTGTTCTGAATTACCAGTATTTCGGTATAATACTGGTAATTCAGAACATACTTATAGATAATAGCCTTACGGTGTCAAATTGCGAGAGCTACCTCAAGTCTCCAGATGGTTTTACCTCAAAGTTTCTGCACAACACGATAATTTACTACCAGCCAAAGACATTCAAACTAGCGATAGACCGGACAAAGCGAACAAAATCGTAATCTACTGCCCCTCCCACAGATCAGAGAAGTATTAGCTATTACTTAGGATTTCTGTGGCCCCTCCGCTCTTCGCGCGCACACCCCGCCGCGCCGCCGCTAGAGTTAGAGAACGCCGGTGTGTCCCACCCACCACAGCGACCCTGCACACGAGCGGATTTAAAAAGGAGACGCGGCGAGAAGTAGTTCATCAGTTGAGCTCGGCTAGCATAGCGGGCTCGACCGGGTCTCCGGTCACGATAGTAATGTGGGTTACCACCGCACGCCTCACTGAGTCATAGACCTCCACTAGCAGCTGGTGTGGGTTGCCGCATGGCTGCTGGTACTAACATATCCTGGCCTGGTGTGGGTTGCCGCATGGATTCTGATCTGGGTTAGGAAGGTACTCGAGTCTGGTTTGGATGCTCCGCTGATGCTGCTCGGACCTGTAATAAATATATTATACCAAAACCTAAACACAATTCCTAATAAATAAAGCGAAGTTTCAGTCAGTCAGTCAAAATATGAATATCCTTTTAATTAAAAACCACTTTACATACGGTTTTCACTGTTACATTCTGTCACGTGATGATTTTAGGCTATAAATAAATCATAACGCTACGTCATCGGCGGCCTGAGCTGTGAGCAAAAAGTCACACGAAGCGAAGCCGCAGGGAAAGCTAGTACAAAATAAGGTGAATACTCGAATATTGTTCCCGTAAGTTCTTGCCGAGTCTGAAATATCTAAAGAAAATAACTGACGAAAGCTAATTTATCTACTCAAATTCCAACGCAAAGGGTTTCTAAGTAAGAACCTTGTTAACATTTTGGAAAGGAGTGGAGTAATTTCATCGACCCGACTTCTATTAGCAAGATTCAATTTAGACTAAAATCTCTGGAAAAGTGAAGTGAGCCGCACAGCCACTCTTCAACCCTTACCCCGTGCGTGACCTCGGGCCAGGACCTCCGCTCTCAGCGAGTCTTCTCACTCGGATCTCCTCGCAATACGGATATCGCGTGCTCATCACAACACTAATTCTGGATGCTAATATAATATTGATAAATGTGCATGAATAGTTTTACTTTTTTATGAAATGTGAAACTAATGTGACGTTTCTGATCTAACTCTTTTGATGAATTGAAACTGCGTAATTTTTAACGTTTCAATATATACTGAAATTGTTTTTAAATTTATATTAAATCAGTTTAAAAAGGTCAAATTTAAACCATGTCGTAGATTGAATATTACGAAAATATTCATCCTTACATATAAAACGGAATCTGTAACTATGCGCCATAATTCTATGTTCGCTTGTAAATCGAGAACTACTAGATAGATTCGCATGAGGTTTTCAAAGGCGTATTTTGGCACATGTAATGGTTATAACAATAACCGACGAGCATGCATGAAGAACATTATGGGAGTGGAAGAGGCGGCAGGGGTGTGTCAGGATCGTGGCAAGTGAAGATCCGTTGTCTCTGCCTACCCCACCGGGAAACAGGCGTGACGCTATGTAATGGTTATAGGATATTTTCCGCGAAGCGGAGCCGCGTGTACAACGTAACAAACAAACAAAACTGCTTTAGAACTGCTTGTGTGGTCGTTTTCAAATTTCAACTGGTGTATGCCGACAAAGATGTTTCGCTGCTTTCGCGTGCACACAATACTTTTCAATAATATAGTCAGTCCGTCTGTCGGTCAGCGCGTATGCGTCCACTGCTTGTCATAAGCCTCTCCAATGTTCCTCCAGTCCTCCCTCTCTTCAGCGGTACGGAACCACTGCTTTCCGCCGAAGTATCCTGCTAGTCGGCATCTCTCTCGAACGGAACGGTTCAAGGCCTTGACTTTTGTAACATCAATTTCCTTCTTCCTTCTTCCTAGCAAATATGTTATGTATGACTGACTATCTCTATTCACTATTAATAAAATTATAAAGTTAAAATTTATAACTAGTCCAAATATTATTAGCTTTGACAACAATGTTTAATTATTTTGCAGTAAGAGCGAAAGAGCGACATGTTTTTTAGGGTTCTGTAATTTTTTTTCCTCAAAAGAGGAAAATACGGCACCCTTACAGGATTACTCTTGTGACTGTCTGTCTGTCTGTCCATCACAGCTTATTTTCTCCGAATCTACTGGACGAAAAAAGTTGCAATTTGGTACATATAGTTTGATGACCCAATCACGGACCTATAGCGTGAATTGACAAATTCCGATTTAGGGGGACAAATTTAGAAAGTTAAAAATTAAACAATAATTACCGAACGTACGGACGACGTAATATGGACTTACGACTTAATAAAATATCACCTACAAAATATCTAGGTTTCTCTCCCAGTTACTGACTCCTTAATTAAGAGACACACACTTAAAAGAGTAGTGTATATTATAGTTTATCATAGTTATTTTCTTTATATTATATTATACATTCCCACACTCAAGTCTACCTACTTATATCTCACAACATACGAATCTCAAACATCCAAAGGTTGACTGGGAGAAATCCCTGTTAAGGGATAAGTCCGCCTTTGCCCCTCATGTACATTACTTATTGCCTGTTTATATAAAATGTTTTCTGGAGCAATAAAGTATTTCTATCTATCTATCTATCTAAAAGAGTCAAGTGTTCCACAGACGACGACGTAAGGACTTGGAACTAAAATTGTCTCTCGTTCCAATAACTAAGAGGTATTTCTTATAGAACAACATAATAAAATACTGGGAATAAACGTACATGCCAAAACAAGAAAGAAGGCTTTGTTGTCTCATGCCTGCTCTGGATGCCCAAATCACAAACGCATAAATAGAGAATACGAAATTGTAGGTATAAAAATGCCGTCGACTTCTGTGGACCATAGCTTAGTTTAGGTGGCGGTAGACCCTCGGCAAACAATTTGAAAAGGGTAGAACTGCTATTGTCATCCGTTACATGCAAGTTAACTCTTCCTCAATATAATCTACAAATGCACACAATTGTCATCAGAGTGAAAGTAAACATGGATATGTATGTACACACTACCTGTGTCTACCTGTGTCCTTACATGTGGTATGTCTACCTACCTGTGTACTACATATGTTAAGTACAAAGGTAGACGTACATATTATATTTGCAAAGTCGATCTTGTGTCACACCTTTTTCGCATTTCACCCAACGACATTCTACTTTCTGGACAGGCCCTCGCTATACATTTTACCGGCAGAAAGGTGCGATTGGAGTTCTTCTATATATTGCCAATATTTAAAACAGCGTAAGTGCGCGAGCGCCTCATACATCACGTTACGTTTCCGCTCTGTGAACGTCGATAAAGTAAGACGGTTAAATGGAAATTTGATACGTTTAAGGGAGACAACGATTGGGGAGTGTGCTGAATGCTCACAAATAGCGCTTCAATTCGGTGCATTCTATGCCACATCCCGATAATTTTAATTCGTTGATTTCACCTGCTCAGCGAGTCGATCCTCCTTCAATTCTTTCGAACTTCTTCCTCGTCGGTCTACGGTACGGTGTTGTTATCGACGGCAGCGTAAATCAGACAGTGTGGCCGACTGTGAATTTGCCGTTTCCTAAGTGGCATTATTCGCAGCTACGGAGAAGATGAGACTGTATCCTATCCAGCCTGGTTATCCGTCCAGGGAGGGTGGGAAGAGGATGCGCAACGTGCTTGGCATATCTGAGAGGGCTTAGTGCAATTAGCTTGCAGTTTTGATAATATTTCTGGATGTTCTGAGTGAGATATTGAAAAATTATCTAAGACTTCTAGTCTAAGAATAAGTACTATTAATGTATTCTGTGCTACGACTAAAAAACTACATTACTACTCAGAAAACTAGTACCAGTTGTGTAAAATAAGCAGGTAAGATTTACAAATTGTCTTTTCACTATGGTTTACAATATTTTCATGTATCTTGGACCGTTTCAATAAATCGTCAACCAAACGTTTAGGGGTGACCATCTAGCTAGGGTAAAATAAAGTAATTTACCATATTTGTTTTCATATGCCGACGAAATTTAAATGTCTCCATAAATAAAACAAATATCGGTATCACGTGAAAGTTTTCTATTTATTTTTTTTAATTGTTATTTGAATACTCTACCGATGCTTGATAGATGAACGCTGGAGCTCCCCGAATGCCATCTACGTTCTATTGGGTAGCTGTGTTCCGTCCGTAGCACAGATCCCGACGACCTGCTTCCGCTGAACTGAAGCGCTGAAGCCGCCTTCTTTCCTATCTCGGGAAGTACAAAGGCGTATCTCTATCTCAGGCGTATATCTATAGTAGTGAAGTGATGTTCTATCTGAAGTATAAAATATTCACCGTTGGGATTAAAATTGTTTTAAATGTATTTATTTTATTAATTTTGTTGGAAAAACTAAGATGAAATCACACAGAATAAACAGTAATAATAATGAATATCTATTGGAGATAGATGTGTCCCCAGAATCGTAGTTCCCAAGACGAAGTATGTTTCTCCACCAATATACCTAAATATAATATTATAGGTAAATAACAAATAAGTGTAGTTATGTTAGGTTAGGTAGTTAGAATTTTAGTTATGTTTATTCCTTAAAGTTGTATGTGATGTGCTATTTTAAAATGTACATGTGCATTTGTACAATTTTAAAATTAATCTGCTTTAATTTAGATATGGCACTCGGGATGTATGTTACAGCTTATTTTCACAGAACCTACTGGACGAAACAAGTTGGAACATATATAGAGTTTGATGATCCAATCACGGACGTATAGCGTAATTGAACAAATTTTGATTTGGAGGGTCTATTTTGGGGGACAAATTAGAAAAAAAAAATCAAGTATATCATGTGACTTATCAATGGAAAGACTCGTTATGAAGAATACAATTATATACGGGTATTTTTATAATTGAAAATTCATAGTTTAAACGATGTTAAAGAAAAACAAAAAAAATCGAGTATGCACACGCCCTCCCCCCCCTCTCCTTATGTCCGAAACTACTTAGTCTAAAATAAAAATAAAACATTGATAATATAGGGCCTCTCTTATGGTTTACAGAAAAACCCGAAAGAAAATCCTGAGCCTTAAAGTTCATTCCGATAAAAACGTTATATGTATGTATACTCCCTCCGTATTTACCTTGTCGGCACTCTTCACATAATTTTGCTTCTCAATCACAGCATAATGAGTTCGAATATTGCCAATATCCAAATGTAAGAGTTTCGCGTGAGAGACTCACGAAGTTTCAATAATCTTCCTGTCGCTCTATACATATGTGTCGTCGGTGGGGCGGCGCGCGGCGGTGGCGGTGGGTCCACCCTCGCCCTACCCCGGGGGTGTAGAGAGAGGGGGCAACACGCCCGCCGCCTCCGTCGACCACCTCATTAGTTGCATTAATTAATCGTTCGTAAAAGCTTTAAATGAACGGCCAATTTCCTCGGTTTTATTTATCTCCGTTAATTGTAGTAGTCCGACGCTCAAGCGACAGAGCGGTAACTTTTAAACAGATAGGAATCCACTAATTGGAAAACAGTTCGTTAGTACATCACACTGTGTGATATCGTCATAGTGGCGAAGCAATATCAATGGCTGGGCTGTATATGAGCTACGATATTGACCACAGAACAGCGATCGGCGGCCGTCTGCCCCCAGCCGGCAGACGTGGCGCGGCGCGTAACGCATTTTCTTGCTCTGTGATAGCTACCTAAATAATCCTAGTTAAAAAAATTGAGTGCACGTGTAAAGTTGGGCCAAGTTGAGTGTACGTGTACCGCTTGTGCGCGTGTTATAGGTAAGTCTTTGTCCCTCTCTCTAGTACCTCTACTTTACTTCTACCTCTTTCTCTCCGCTTATCGATCGAGCAGCACCGCTCAACACTTTTTTGAATTTCCGCTCCGGGCCCCTCAGAACCCTTCAGGGCCCATCGGGCTCCCGGGACCCGGTCGACCTGTCGACCTTTCGACCTGTCGACCTGTCGAACTGTCGAATACCTACATACAAATTTGGTATGCTATGCCGGTGACGGTGACGATCACAGGCCCAGCATAGAAATAACCGGTGACGAAATTTCTGAGTCTACTCCTCATCTTCGTAACATATTTTCACGTTCATAGATATTTGCATAGCGTTCGTAATGAAGTATAACTTCAAAAATTAAATTGTAAAGTACCAAAAAACCATTAAAAACTGACACGAATGAATAACCCGAAAAATTGCCACACATACATATGATTTTATAACGAATATATTTATAAAGATAAAAAACTAAGTTGAAAGTCAATGTTATAACGAAACACAACCATATTACCTCAAATAAAAATAAATAAATAAAATATCAGGTATTTGTAGTATACACACTAACTTGGTTTGCAAGAACGTATGCACAAGTGCGGCGCATGAGCGCGTCAATGCTCTTCACTTCGCACAAATTGAAACAATTTTACAGCGAATAATTCTCTTCGAAAACTTAAAATTTAAATATCAATTTCTACCCCATTTATTTCAATGTTTTTTTATGGGTTAGGTAGTATGTAATTTTGTAATGTAATGTAAGAACGAATCAGTAAACTGTTTACAACATTCGAACGATCTCTCGATAGATTTCTTACCAAAGAACCTCACCGATAAGCTTAGGTAATTAAATTACTAAAATGTTAAACTATTGACTGACTGAGTCGCATCGCTACATTGCTGTTTGTATGTTCCGGAATACATCGCGGTCCAGAACTGTAGAAGCACATGCAACCTGGCTAGGGGCTCAGTACTGTTCTATCTAGCTGTGCTTAGTGCTAGTAGAGTCGCCAGACGTCGTTGTACCTTAGAATACCGATGCCTGAAGGAAAATAGAGTATAATAGAGTATTAGTCAAGCCATGATACATCTTCATGTTTTTTCATACAAAAAAATGCTTTTCGTTCACCGTTATCACGATAATTAAGTTGTATTCGTTTTAGGCACATACCTCTTCCTACATAGATATAAATTCAAGAGCAAAAAGTTCTCGCAAACAGAAATACTTAATATAACTTTGTCTCGTAGTTTACCCAATAAACCCTACAAATAAAATCGATAAATTGTATCACTACAAAATCAATTCAAATTTAGAAATTCCTAGAAACTTTACCACTTTTCACAAGGATCTATCTACCCCTTCATCCGACTCCTCGTTTTTCTTTAATAAAAGTGGGACGAGGGAGCCCGCCCGTGGGTTCGGCACCATGGGGGGAGGTGGGCAGTTGGGAGCACCGGCTACACTATATTTATGACGAGCGTATAATTAAAATAAGTTGTCGGGGCACGGCGCGGGCTCGACTGCGCAACTTTCTTCGACGATAGACTTGAGATTGGTGGGCAGTTGAAGCCGGCGCCGACCGGGGTCGCCCCAGGGCTAAAATGATGAAATATTGACGGCAATAAAGAAGATTGGAAGCTTTGGGAGTTCATTGTATAAAATAATTTCGACGAGTTTAATAATATAGAGTAGGGATGTAACTCGAGTATGGAAGCTTTAGCTAGACTCGAGGGCCGAAAAACCTCATTAATAAATTCAATAAGTAGGTACCAATTATCCTATTACGAATTAAACATCCTATTAGATACCAATTCTTCTCTAGAAGATTTTTAAATTCATACAAGAGAATAGGAGCACATTCTCAATGTTTCAAGATCTTATCAAAGATATAAGCGTATGTGTGAATGTTTAATGAAACTGCCTTTGAACGTTCACGACATCGATTCCAAAAATAACTGAAAAAATTTTATCCAGTAGATTTCAGTACCAGAATGAGAAAACAACCTTATTGCATTTCTGAATGAAAAATAAGTATGTAATGGTTGGTTCTTTTGCCTTTTATAAAAGCACAAAAGGGCTTTATCTATCGATTTTCCGGTGTGCTTTTGTACCGCGTTCAATTCAATTATTAAAAAAAAAATTATTTTATAGTTCTAAGCAGTTGTTTTTTGAAGTCGGTTCAATCAATTCAATCAATATTTTTAGTAATATCACATCAATATCAATCGCAAAATTATTACGCGACGTTCTCCTTCTGGATGGCCAGGAAAAAGTACGCTTCTAGACAATAATAGCTTGCGCGTCGCATTCGGTGTGAGGGTGAGTGCCAAGCTTTGCGAACCGCACACTTGTGTGTGCGGCGGAGCTGTTGATGCGCTCGGGCATCACGGCCTTTCATGCTCCAGGAGTGCCGGCAGGCTGTCTCGCCACGCTGCCATCAACAACATCATCAGGCGCTCCCTTGCATCAGCCAACATCCCGAGTGCACTCGAACCACCTGACCTATCTACGTCGGATGGTAAGATGCCGGACGGAGTCACTCTGTTGCCGTGGGTACGCGGGAGGGCTTTGGTTTGGGATGCGACATGTGCGGACACCTTCGCCCCCAGTCACATGGTGGGCTCGTCTCGGGTGGCCGGTTTTGCTGCAGCAAAGGCCCAATCGGTTAAAAATGCCAAATACAACCAACTCAAGAACAACTACGAGTTTGTGGCCTTTGCTGTAGAGACTCTTGGGCCCGGACGCGATCAGTTTTTCCAAGAAATTGTGAAAACTACTCATTGACGCGTCTGGTGACCGCCGTGCTCGGGCGCATTTCAACCAGCGGATCAGCCTGGCGATCCAGATGGGGAACGCCGCTTCAGTCACAGGGACCATGCTTATGGTCCCTATCGACGACTATTTCTATTTATATTAGATTTATTTTTATAGTTAATTTAGTTATTTTTAGGTCTAGATTTAATTATTTTTGTTAATTTTGTGTGTTCAATAAAGATTTAGGACCATTACAGACATGGGTTGTCGTGGTATAGAATTATTCTCCCATTTGACACACTTAACAGTGTATATCTTGAAAACTACTGAACCGATTTTGATGCAACTTGAACTGTTCCCTAAGTTGAAGTAAATGTAAGCCAAGAAATGTAAGTCACAATTCTATTAATAGTTTCGGAGAAATACGTGGACAAACATACATGCATACATACAAACATACATACACCTATAACATTTTGTATATTTGTTAGGAAGCCCTAATAGATTATCATAATGTGAATATATTGCAGTTTCAATTATATTACATACTACGTGTCGAATTGATAATTTTTTTTAAGTCGGTTAAAAATTTCAATAATATACCCAACCTATAGGTTAGTAGATAGGCTCTTGAATAAATAAAAAAAAATTGTAAGTTGTTGAGGTAATTTCCTTAGAAATAAAATTTGGGTATCTTCTCATAGGCAATCAAAACAGATGTAGGTATGTACGTTGTCCCTTTTGAACAACTATATAAAGCAGATAAAAGATAAACGAATACGAAAAAAAAAAATTGACAAATATGGAGAGAAAGGTAGGACAGAAGTAAGAACTTAAAATATGTAAGTAGTTCTAAAAATAACTTTTACAATTTCTAATTTGCAAGTTTTCGAATTAATCTTATAATTCAATAATTCAATTGTGTTTTAACATCCGCTGCGTAGGAAGCCAACCGAACCTCGCCACAGATAAAGTCTTTCATTAGTAGGTAACGATACGCTAAGGGGGGGTTCTGTATCGGAAATTGATCACTTTTGAAATTGTGGTTCCTTTCCCCCACCTCCTGGGAAATATATTTATTTATCATTATCACCTAAACTATGCGATCAACTAACATGCTGTAAAGAGCAAACATTATCTTCATGATATAATAATATTTTTTTATTATAATCAAAAAATTTTACATTATAAATACATTTGAATATCCCCGTAAAATTTTCAACAATTTTTTTACATAAAAAACGTCATTGCGGCCTTTGATTGCGGCTTAAATATAAAAGCTCGATATATGGCGTCGCTGACTTCTATTTAGATCTATTCGTCATAAATATTTTTGTGGTACATTATTTTCACATACATCCAACCATGAGGTCAGCGCGCGCCATAGGCGCTTTTTTTGTACTACTTTACATACAAATGTTGAAATTCCGAACTGAAACTTATATTTAACAAAATAAAAAGCCTATGTTACTCAGCAATAGTCTACCTTTCTATTAGTGAAATAATTTTTACAATCGGTTCAGTATTTCCAGAGATTACCCCCAACATACAAACAAACAAACAAACAAATTTTACCGCTTTATAATATTGGTATATATATTAGTATAGATAAGCGGACTGGCATATCTTCGCGGGTGAAATTGTCTGCGCCTGAGGCTCCGATCTCGAACACTGCCAACCAGTTCGTGTGCAGTAAGAAAATTTTATTCGAAACAGACCTGGCTGTACTTACTTATTTCTCGTTTAACAGACGAACAGTTAGGAACGCTACTTGGGAGCCATATCGGAACAGGAGCTCGGCTCACTGAGTAAACTCTTCGAATTCTTTGCCCGCTACTAACGATAAGGCAAATGCTTGGAAGCTTCAACTTTTTATAAACTTTCCACGAAGGGTATTAGGCGTAGACATGTTTGTATCGTTGGAAGTTGAGACAAAAGTACTCACGTACTCAAAGGTAATTGTGTTGTCTGAATGCATCTATACTTCCTCATGTAAAAAATTGCAAACTTTTTTTAAAAACATTTTTGTGAGTAATATAGGTACAAGTAATTCCATGTCGACCGGATTAGCTTACCACCACGGGATGCCCCATTGAACAAGCTTCCAATAAGCTCTCTACCATTTTTTTCCCAAGTCTCTCTGAGACTTTTGAGATAATTTAGGTTTTTTCAACATCAAATCAAATAAAATATAAATTATTTATTCATAAAATGTGATGCAAGTAAGTACTATTTATACTGCATAATAAAATATATACCAAGTAAAGCCTGGGTTTTTTTTAAAAGGGGCGTAAAAAGGCTCCTGTCAGGCCGGCGCACACTGTAACCCGATGTATGGAGCGCTTGGCCACGACTATTTTTTCGTTTTGATGATATAACTTTGGTATCAAAAGTATTTTAAATGTTAATAAGAATAAATGTACACATTTTTTATTGTAAATTATTTATTTAATATACTTCAAAATGTTTTAGAAATATAAAAACAATATTTTATAAATTACACCTTTCAAACTGTGAAAATGATAGTTATACACATAATTTAAATTCAATAAATAAATGTACACTTATAGGTGTTGATTTATATATTTTTACAGTTTTAAGGTTGATTCTTTATCTAAAACTGAACATCTTTCTTTTACAAAATTTTTTGAGTTGAACTTTATTTCATTTTTTCAAAAATTCTTGTCAGTCAGTCAGTAATTCAGCGTGTTTGTGTCCACTGTTGGACATAAGCCTCTCCAATTTTTCTCCAGTTCTCCCGGTCTTAATAAGTCAGTCCGCCAGTCAGTCAGCGTGTAAGCGTCCACAGCTGGACATACGCCTCTCCAATTTTCCTCCAGTCCTCCCGGCCTTCAGCGGTACGGAACCACTGCCTTCCGCCGACGTACTAGATGTCGTCGTCCCACCTGGTCTTAATAAACAAATTTCTAAAGAAAGTTACATAAATAATATTGTGGTGAAAATTAAAATAAAAACATAATACTAAAATTAAATCTATTCTTCACAGGAATTGCTATCATCTACATTTGGAACACTTAACATGTGTACAGCCTCTATTGAAAATTCTTTAATTTTTTTGTCGGCGATTTCTTTCGAATTTCCCTCGGAACATCGAGTGTTTTCATTAAAATATGACAGTAATTGTCTTCCTTTCCCGTCCAAGTTCTTCGCAGGTTGTTGGAAGTACAACGATGACTCAAAGTTAGTTGATTATTTGCATCTGAAACGAAATTTAGTTGATAAGAAAATATGTAAACCGCAAAGCAAAATTATTTGGTCTAAAAGGTGCCTAGTAACCATCAATTAATTTTTTTTAAGAGTTTTCATATGTTAATATATCGATAATTTTAATGTGTACCCTATAATAACTATATTATAAAAAATAAAAAAATAAAATTGCATTAGTTTAAAATTTCAAGATGTACAGAAAACATCACATGTGCACCCTGTCTCGTATTTTGAATACAAATGTATGACATGCGCAAAAATCCGCAACATATTATTATGGGGTCTAAATCTACATTAGTCAAGCTTTAAAACTCCATATTTAATTGTGTTCAACTCGATTCAGAACATGAACTTAATGACTCGACAACGTTTAAGACGTGAAAATTTTTAATAACTTTTCATAGACAAATATAAAAGCATTTATACACAATAAGGATACGTTGCATTATAAAATGTGTTGTAAAATTTAAAGAACATACCTTCAGCTTCCTCCTCCATGTTGAAACGTAGCTGTAACTATAATACACCACAGTAAGAAATGTATTTACTTTACGTAAATTGTCTGCATTCGCACGGGGCGCATGGCACGACACTAAAGAGTTGCTACTTAGACTGGCGCTATCGACACCCGAGAGCGTCATTGAGTGAAAAGAATGTAGTGGGGGGACGCGAAATCTAATTGGCTTTCGGTTCATGGCGGCACTTGATGACATTAATGAATTTTGATGTTTTGAACATTGGCCAAGCTCTCTATACATCGGGTTACAGTGGCGGCGGCGCGGCGTGGCATTCGCAATCCCCGTGCATCACAGAATATCAATGGGAATATTTAGGCACCTACTTGCACCATTTCGATTACTATATACTACTATTACTATATACTACTACTATAATACGATTACGATTACTACATATAAATAAAATTATTTAGTTTTGTATGAAAAAAATAAAAAAAAAGTTCACCGTAGAGCAAAATGTCATCTAACTGTTTTGCTCCAAATTGCCTCAGGAGTATCTGGTTTGCTTCATGATGACCAATGCTCACTTAACACCCTGTATAATACGGTTATGTATTCGATTAAATTTGTTATATGGGGGTTTTTGGGCGCGAAAAATCGATCTAGTTGGTCTCATCTCTGGGAAAACGCGATTTTCCAAGTTTTCAAATACAGAGCAAAGCTCGGTCGCCCAGGTACTACAAGTTAATTTGATTAAATTTTTTTGTAAAATACCTAAATAGAGTATTTAGAGCCATTCGGGGCATTTTACTAAAATTGCCCCTTGGAGATAGACAACCACTCAAAACAGGGGGTAGTCACAACTTACCAAGGTGGCTACCATCTCGGATCGCAAGTACTAAGACCCAAGAATCGATGTGCGAAGTTTCATATCACAAAATCAAAGGTTGTTTGAGCTAACGTCCGGAGTCCGGACTATCACCCGGTCGGTGCACATAGACTGACATAATGGAATGATTGCTTCAAAATAACATAGTATGGCGACCTGTTTTTGTGATGTGAAAAAATATGATAGAAGTTAAATTATAAATAAAAACCCCGACACATCTACAACCCACAGGTTGACTGGGAGAAATTCCTGTAAGGGATAAGTACCTATATTACTCACAAAAGTGCCTATTGCAGGGACTTTGTTAGGACTATTCTCGCGAATAGACCTGATACTAAAATAGTAGACCTGGACGCTCGGCGCACAATGCTTGTCGATATCGCCGTGCCGCACGATGGAAACCTCGTCAATAAAGAAGCAGAGAAGATGCTTAAATATCTGGATCTGCAGCACGAGGTTAGCAAAATATATATCGCCCGTCAATTCGACTATCGTTGTGCCCCTAATCATATCGGCGCTGGGGTGATAGCGAAGAGCCTCGGCGACCACCTTGAGAGATTCTCGCTGAGTGGTTGGGTCAAGGGCCAGATCCAGTCAGCAGCGTTGCTCGCTGCACGCATCGTCCGGAGGTTTCTCTCCCTGGGGCCTAACCATGCATCGGTAGCCTGGGTTCGCCCCGCCGCCGCCCCTCCGCGCCGCCGCCGCCGCCCCTCCGCGCCGCCGCCGCCGCCCCTCCGCGCCTCCGCCGCCGCCTCCTGCGCGCCGCCGCCCCTGTGGTGGAAATTGCGTTTCTTTTGTTTAAAAGATTTAGATTTTAATTTCGCCGAGATGTAAAATGTATATAAAAAGAAATGTGTGAATAAATTGATGAATTACCTACCTAATAAGAATACTATTTAGATGTTTATTTTCCTCAAGAGACAATGACAAATGCAGAACACATGATTTCGCAAATTACTAATAATTTCAAAATAATTTTGGCAAACTTTTAAATCCAAACACCCCTAAGTGTGTGCTTCGTACTATCGACCTTCAGACGGTAGAAGAAACCCTCAAGAGTCTAGTAGAGGGTTTCTATAATCTGCGTTCAGGAGATACCCGCTTTAGATCGGATGAAGATATCACTGCGGATTCAATCTAGATTATCTGAAGTACGGGCGCGTCGGGAACCCTCGCTGACGTCCTAAAACGACTGAGCTTTAGTGTGCTTTAGGTACTTCGCACACACACGCACACACCCTCACACACACACCCTCACACACACACACCCTTACCTACCTACCATAGATACATCTACATCATTATAAAATCAATGATCTACACATTGATATACATTTAGAGCAAAATTCAGAGGATTCACTTATTTAGAAGCACAGACGGATTTTTTAACCAGTGGCGGTTCCCCAGGTGAAGCAAGTGAAGCACCGCCTCACTTAATTATCTTGAAAGTAAAGAAAAAAAAAACATTTCAAAATATCAAGAAAGAAAACTTATAAAAGTCAAGTATATCCGATCCGAACTGATCACAATATTAGCGCGGCGGAGCGGAGGAGGCGGAGGCGGCTGGTGCGACGCGCGCGACGAAATACGTTAAAGATGTGTTAGTGCATCAACACCACCAACACAGCACGCACACACACACAGACGTGACGTGTGACGTGTCAAGTACGGCATGGCATATGGTGACTCACCCCGGTCCAGTGTTGCCATGTTAGGAGATTTTCTCCTAGATTCAGGAGAATTTCAGCGGTGTTAGGAGAAGTTTTTGCCAGTCAGGAGAGTAGGAGAAAATCTAGGAGAAAGAAAATCATTACAGGAGAAGATTTAGGAGTGAGAAACATATATTTACTAGTAAGTAACAAACAAATATTTCGGTATGTACGGTGACAACACAATGAATGAACTGTTTGTGAATCAACCAACCTCTCAAGTCACACATATACGATAGGATTTGTCTTTTAATTGATAGGATAATGTGACACTCTGTGAGTGTGTGCGTGCATTGATCGACCGACAAGCGACTGCCGGGCGAGCCTAACCGAACGAACACTTTGTTATTAATCAATGTTATTACATGTAGTATTATTTGTAATAATCAGTAGTATTACTAAGCCTACGTCGATAGTCTGTCCGTCAGTCCGCACTACTTTAACGGCTGTATCTTTTGTACAGTAATAGGTAGCTGGTTGTGATTTTCACAGATCATGTGTTATTTATTATTGGCGGACATCCTATTAAATAATAAGAAAAAAAAATTAAGGGCTTCCCCATAAAAGAAACGTTTTTTTCTCTAAAAAAAATTATTTTTTGTTTGTTTTTGCCCTAACGTAAAAACGGTAATACGTACAAGTGTCAAACTTGGTGTGGTTAAAAACTAAAAAAAAAAAACAAATAATTAAAACAGACAAATTACGTGGTGGTTAGAATGGCAATCGTGGTTATGATGGGGGGACAAATCATTATTGGCGGAGAAGTGATAGAACATATTGAAGGAAGAGTATGTACGTATATCTCGGTTAAATACTGCTTGGTAGACAAGGTCGAGGGAGGAATTCAACTGAGTAGGGCTGCCTCGGAAATTTAAAATTCGCCCCGAGGTCTAACCTGTATATATTATGACCAGCGCGTCCTACCGTTTATGACGTACGGGTGTGAAACGTGAGCTCTGACTAAAGTTGTTTTCAAAAGTTGCCCAACGAGCGATGGAACTAGCCATGCTGGGCTGGCATGGGAGTATAGCTAGGCGAAATGGTGCGTAATGAAATGACTAATGAATGAGGGGACGACGACCGTTGGAGTAACCATGTACTACATTGGCGGCCGTGGACAGGAAAATGGAGTGTGGGAGACCACCCGCCAGGTGGGACGCCGACATGAAGTATGTCGGCGGAAAGCAGTGGTCCGTACCGCTGAAGGCCGAGAGACTGGAGGAAAATTGAAGGCGTATGTCCAGCAGTAGACGCTTACACGCTGACCGACTGACTGACTGACAGAGAACCCTCGGTGCGCGAGTTCGACTCGCACTTGACCGGTTTTCAGGGTGCAAAAGATACAGCTCTTTACAGATAAGACAGACAGACGGACGGACAGACGGCCTAGGCTTAGTAAAATGGTCCCGTACGTATAAGGAACACTAAAAATGTGGTGAAATTTTTATAATTTGAAGAACAGGAGAATTTTTTAGGAGGACGAAAATTTTCTAGGAGATTTTTAGGAGATTTTCGAAGTCAATCTAGGAGAATTTCAAAATTTGAGTTGGCAACACTGCCCCGGTCCGGTGCGGCGACGAATCGCTTATTTTGATATCGCTTCACCAAGCGTAAAGACAACAGGTTGACCTTGGAGGCTTTGGATGTAGGGAGCAGCTGAGGCTCTGATAAATGGCGCCGGACGAGACATCTATATCCAATTAAAAGAATGCAGAGCGAGATGGGGCGATTCACGTTTTCTATAAGTCGGTTTGTTTTACCTCCGTGATTAAGATGGCGAAATTCGCACTAGTTACGGTAAGTTTCATAGCTCAATGGTTTACGCTTCGCTTTTCAATCTAGTGACGTTGGTTCGAATCTCACTTTTGCGAATTCTTTTTTTTTTGTTTTTAGGGTTCCGTATCCGGTACGTACGGGACCCTATTACTAAGCCTACGCCGTCTGTCTGTCTGTCTGTCTGTCTGTCCGTCCGTCCGTCCGTCTGTCTTTTTTTTTTATGTAATCCGGTATGGGTGGCTGAGCCGGAGGGGCCAAAGCGCATGCTCCGACCAGCCAATATCACCTCCGAGAAAGTAGGTGCCATACCGGAAACTTCCCTGGATTGCTGGCTATACTAGACTAGAGGAGAACACAGCCGAGGCTGCTATGCGGCAGCAGCAGGTGTAGGTATGCATACACGTAAATTTTTTCGTCAGAAAAAAACTCATTGTTACACGCCGACCGGATTCGAACCTCGCACCTCTCGCATTTGAAGCCAATGCCCAAACCACTCGGCCACCCGCCGCTTGTCTGTCCGTCCGTCTGTCCGAGGTCTGTATCTCTTGAACCGTAATTTGGTAGCCCGTTGAAATGTTCACAGAAAATGTGTTATTATGGCTGATATAACAAAAAATAATGAAAATAAGAAAAAGTAAAAAACTCACGGGGGTTCCCATAGATGGCGCGCGCATACACTTTTTGGTTTCAAAAAGTGTATGCGCGCGCGCCATCTACCAAATAGATGATGAATCATTTTCTAATCGTGACTAACTAATATGAAGTATTTCATAACACGCCATCTAGATGGCGTGGCGTGTTATGAAATTCATCTAGTGGCGCTAGCCGTGACATGGCGATACGGTACCCTCGGTGCGCGATTCGATAGTAGTTTTTGGTTAAGTATTGTTAGGGCCAAAAACAATTAGGTTTAGGTTTTTCAATTTATCATAAAGTAATAGCAATGTAGGTGGATTTTTTAGTCGCCTCACTAAGATTTATAGGTCAAAGCCGCCACTGTTTTTAACTCCAAGAAACAAGAAAAACATAACACGCCCGAATTTTTTTCCGAATTATTCTAACATAAAATTGCCTCATTAGTAATTACCCTTTGCGAATATCGACGTGTAGATTATTAATTTATCTATTCTAATTGTACTGTGCTCGCAACCTCGCCCTATCGTCCGTGAAGCCGGGTTTGGCTGCGGAAGCCGCAGCCAAACAGTCAATGGCCAAACCCGGCTCATGCTCATGGTCGGAGGCGACAGCTTTTTCCACGATATAGGGTAGCGGATGCCGGCCGCCAAAGGCCACCCCTCATGCCTTGCTTGCCTACTATTTGCCTACTTCCGCGGCAAAGGATTAACGTGGCTATTGTGACGAACATAGGGGCTACCATTATTAGAATAAACACATTATAATAAATGAATAGAATTATTATTAAATAAACGAGATAGGTACAGCCATCTAGATACGCGACAGTGAACCATTAGATCGAAAATAAACCAAAGGAACTAAGGGATATGACTCCCTTCTTAAATTACTAGGTGGTAGGGTTCAACCCGCCCGGGTTGGTACCACCGCACTGAATGAAAGGTCGGTCGAAACGGCTATGTAAATAGTTTGTGTTTTCCGTCCAGTTCAGTGTACCGACCGACCGAAGGGAATCACTGACGTGGCACCAAGTTCATCCGGTGTTATGGGCTGACATCACGGATGTTGTAGGTGATGAAGCCAACCATGTCAGCATAAAAAAAAAAAAAAAAAAAAGGAAAGTAACACCATCTCGCGGACAAAGGTAGAACTTACAATTGACAAATAAACCTATGGTTGCATAATGGTTAACTAATATGAACCGTAATAGACAGATGGCGCTGACAAACGTCAAATTGACGTTCCTGTTCGATTGCTAAAATAAATAAAATTATTTTGACAGCTGTGGTGCGGATTGCGAGAAATTGCGCGCACGCCGAATGCATTCCACTCCAAGCCAAATGTATTGCCACTATTTCAAAATTTTTAATGATATTCAATAGACCTTGGGTTGCGAGTTTTTGCAAGCACAAAGTTTTTAATTTGAAATTTTTTAGCATAATACTTAACTTGATTTCGGCTTTTTTGTAGGTTACGAGATGGTTACGAGGTATTGCCTGTAGAACCACCAATATTATGTTAACAATTATCAATTATTGAATCTACTTCAGAATGTCCGTACGCCTGTAATTGTTTGGATTTGTATCACTATCCTTGCCAATAAAGTATGGAAATGGTGAGGAAGTAAAGGGAAAATTAAAATGAGATTATTCCATAGTGGGTTTATTATGTCACATCAGCAGCACAAGGAGCGACTATCAGAGTAAAGCGCCAACTGCCACATGGGAGGTCCAGCCCGGCAGCGATGACACTACGCACTGCTTCGCCGCCCCGCGCGCTCCGCGACAAGCCACTTGCGAGATGCTTAGTCGAACAGACCGAAGCCCATGTCGTCATCCTCGCTCTCCGTGTCCTCTTTCTTTTCCTCCTTCTTCTCTTCTTTCTTGGCCTCGGCAGCAGCCGGCGCGGCCGTCACAGCCACGGCAGCAAACTTCGACGGATCCTAAGTGAAAAAAATATTTAGTTTCAAAAGAATCATTTTGTATCAAAAATGCCATTGAAGCACAGCGACCTAGTCCCCTAACAGCTAAGTCCTAGTGAGGTGATGGAGCCCAACATAACTAGCACCTGTCGGCAATAAATGCTTTAGGGTTTGCAGGAAATTTAGAGAAACTAGAACTAACACATAACATAATAAAAAGTATGGTAGAGAGAGATCTAGATTTAAAGTGGCTCCGCTCAAGGCAACTTTTCAAATTTTTCTTTCCCTAAAAACCTTATTCTCGGACTATTACGAACATTAAAAAAAATTTGCAAATCTGTCCAGCCGTTCTCAAGTGATGCGCTTACCAAAGAATATTTCTTTTATATAAATAGATAGAAGATGTCTCTTTAAATTGCCAGTGCGCCTGCCGATGCGGAGGCAGCACACTAGGATAGAGTTAAAGAACATAATGTTGTCTGAAAGCGAAAGCTTTGAACAAATTCAGTCACATCAAAGCCATTTTAACAGACATATTGAACACACAGAACAGAAACATATTGTGTGCATGCACAACTAGGCATTCCACACAACATACAAACATAATATGAACCTTGATAAACTCCTTGATGGTGGTGGCCTCCTTGAACTCGACATTGGTGGTGGCTGCGATGGCGAGCAGGTTCTTGAAGCCATTGGCGATGGAGTGCGGCGCGGAGGCGAGCGTCGGGTAGCCGATGCTGAGCGACAGAGCCGCCACATTAGCGACGCCAGCCTGGAACTTGGCGCGCAGGTCCTCCGGCCTTATGTCGAGGATCGCCGGTGCGAAGATAGTTCCAGAGTCGTACACCTGCACGTTCATATTCCTTGTGTGAATTCTTTAGTACCATAGTTAATAAACAAGTGATACAATACCTTATGACCCCTGTAAACTTGGCGAAGGAAGAAACAACCAAGCATGTTTTGTTAGAGTGCAGTGCACGTGACAAACAATGAAGGGAGATACTCCATCTTCCATTGCGGAGGTCTGCGGCCACCCTGGTATAACTATAGGTTACCTACCCTTGGATGAAATTGTACAATAAACAATCAACCGTACCGACTCAATTGTACCGTGTGGGGCCGGTACTTTAAAAGAATATCCCCACTGCATCTCTCCCCATGAATGTCGTAAAAGGCGGCTAAGGGATCTTAAGCGGCGGGTAGCCGAATGGTTTGGGCATCGGCCTCTCATGCGAGAGGTCCGCGGTTCGAATCCGGTCGGCGTGTACCAATGCGTTTTTTCCGACGAAAAAATTTACGTGCATACCTAAACCTGCTGCTTCACCGTTCGGAACCGGTGTAAAACTGTAGGTCCCTTCCCTTGCCCCTTACTAGGTGGTAGGCTCAAATTGTAGCCGACTGGGTTGGTACCACCGTACTGGATGTAAGATGGCCGCATAGCAGCCTCGGTTGTGTTCTCCTCTAGTCCAGTATAGCCAGCAATCCAGGGAAGTCTCCGGTATGGCACCTACCTTCTCGGAGGTGATATTGGCTGGTCGGAGCATGCGCTTTGGCCCCTCCGACTCAGCCACGCATACCGGATTACATAAAAAAAAAACAAAAAAAAAACAAAAAAAGTGATATGACTCCCTTCTCATATTACTAGTAGGGTTTAACCCGCCCGGTTTGGTACCACCGCACTGAATGAAAGGTCGGTCGAAACGGCTATGTAAATAGTTTGTGTTTTCCGTCCAGTTCAGTGTAGCCGGCACGACCGAAGGGAAGCACTGACGACGTGGCACCAAGTTCACCCGGTGTTATGGGCTGACATCACGGATGTTGTAGGTGATGTAGCCAACCGTGTCAGTTTCCATAAAAAAATATTTAAAAAAAATAGTTTTGCATGAAAGTGCCCGACCAAAAGGGACTAGTTTGCAGGCTCAAAGCCAACCCCAAAAGATAAGATTAGAAATGGCCATTGTGTGAACAGCAGCTCTACGATTGCCAATGATAGCCTCTAGTGTTGAGCGATCGTGCATGGGGCATTGTATACAATGCAAAAGCAATTATTGCACAACCTACATTATTGTGATTCTTATTAAAATGTACATAGCATTTCACTCATAATATCTATAATCAAATAGTTCAAATGGAAAATGCTACAACATACTTTTCCAAAGGTAAAATTTCAAAATGCAATGTTCTTGCATCTTGCACTCAACGCTTTGGGTGTACTGCGTGTATGTACTGGGTGGATGTATGCATGGGTTACTGCATGTATTGCTTTGACAACCTCGAAAAAAAAATTGATATGTAGGTAAATAAAGTTATGTGAATTTCACAATGACTGTAAGAAGTGGCCATGCGTAACTTGTACACATTTCTCATAGCTAGTTTGGCAAGGAAAGAGATGGTCAGAAGAGAACCTGCTCGACGATGAGACCGTACGAGAAGGGAGAGATGTTGAGCATGTTGAGGAGTGTGGCCTCGGAGGCTCCCACTTTGTCTCCGGGCTTCAGGATGTGCACGTCGTTGATGATTTCAATTGTTCCTGAAACATTAAGCAGCGCCATTGTTTTGAATCTTAATTGCACTTTCATAATACTATCAGAAATTAGGACCTAAAAAAAAGAAGAAAAATATAAACTTATTCAGGTCGAGAACGACTTAGCCAAACTTAATTTCTAATCTACGTTTGTATTTTAAATTCTTTTATTTACTTTGTTCTGAGGCTCCAAATGTTAGTACGTATACCAGAAGGCATATAACTTGGACCAGTTTGCGCGGACGAGGTATTATGTACTAGAGCTATCGGAAGAAAGATACAGAGAAACGGCGTCCCATCAGCTGAGGTATGAGGTAAGGTAGCGGGGAGGCAGAGCGCAGAGCCAAGCGGTAGAGGGGGGCTCGCGCGGGGCGGGAAGCGACCGGAGTGGAGCTAGCGGGCGGTGACAGGGGTTCGCGCGAGGCGGGAATTGAGCGGGAGAGAGGCTAGCGCCCGGTAAGCGATAACACCAGCCAAGGTCAACCCAACATGTCACAACATGTGCATTGAAATACAACCGGGCATGCGCGATGCGCGCAGGCGGTGGTGCGTGCAACGAGTTGGGCCGTTCGCGATCGACTAGTTTCGATGTGCCCCAATTCGTGAATTGTGCCTCAACTCGGCGAGCAATGCCCGTCGCCCGAGTAAGAGCTCTAATACATAATACCTCATTGGTTTGCGGAGGTACGGAAGTGTATTTGGGAGTGAACGTAGCGCGCACGCGGTGCGGAGGGTGGCGGGCGACTGGCCAACCAATCACGCGGTGTGCAGGCGCTCTCCCCGCCGTCGCATCCCGCGCCCTCCACCAAAGATACCCTAAAATCGGCTACTGCACTGATCCAAGTTATATACAAGTTATTATTTACTGCCGGGTATTGTATCAAAATGCATGAGAAATGAGTAACTTTATAGAGTGGAACTTCAAAGTTGAATTCAGGTTAAACATAAAATAATAATGACTTAAAAAATCTTCATACATACATACAACTCGCTGTATCCCGACAATCGGGGAAAGCAGAGTAGCCGGTCATGTGCTACAAGAGGTTCAGTACATTACAGCACAACACCAACCACCACATTTAGAAAACTATTAGGACAAGTTATCTATCAAGCAGCAAGTAAGGTATGAAGACCCACCTGCTGCTTGACTCGGTGGAAGGACCATGCCAAGGTGACAGGTGGCTGGCCTGTTGTCCTTTAACACGTCATCTCATCCTAATCCCTTAGTCGCCTTTTACGACATGCTCGCGGAGAGTTGCAGTGCAAAAAATGCTGAAGTGGACTGGAGGGTAGAGTGCTTACTTACCCTTGGAGATCTTGGTGGGAATGGAGAGGGCCTGGAAGAAGGAGGTCTTCTCGGGTCCGAGACCAGTGTTCTGAGCGGGAATGACAACGGAGAGGGGGGCGATAGCGCCCGCGCGCGCCGGCGCACGCACTTTATTCTCCAGCAGCTTGTCACGCACCTACGCACGCAACAACCCATCTCTCACTTCTGTCAGCACATAGACACACAACCTACCTACATTTCATTAATTAGTTAAATACAAAAAAGGTACTTTTGTGGATAAAACTAGAGAACTAACATTTATGCTGTTTGTCTTTAACCTCAGGTGACAAATTGTTCACTTCCCTTAGACACTAAACTACCACCACTACAAGACAGCAATCTCTTCCCAATCACTTTCTCACTTAGTTTAAAGTACCATATCGCTCCAACTAAATGATTAATGGGAGGAAATAAAAAAAATTCTAAACCTAAGAGAAAATCATTGTTTCTTTAAATTGCCAGTGCGCCTGCCGATGCGGAGGCAGCACACTAGGATAGAGTTAAAGAACATAATGTTGTCTGAAAGCGAAAGCTTTGAATAAATTAATTCACATCAAAGCCATTATAACAGACTATAACATAGTAAATTTTCTCATAATTTAACACTTCAGATAAATTACCTACAAATTACTATACACGGATATCCTCACCTCAACGAGGTCTCCCCGGGTGAACACAAAACCGACATTGCCCTTAATGTGCGGCAGCAGCTTCTCGAGCGAGGCGTTGGTCTCCAAGTGACCCTTGATCGCCTTCCGCATCATCGTGTTCTTGCCCATGAGCACGATGGCGTGGCCGCGGAGCGACATCCGGATCTGCTGCATCTGTTTCGATCCGACATTGTCCGCTCCCACTATGAAACACTTGGGGTACTCGTCCAGCAGTTGCTGCAATCACAAGGACACGTGTCAGTCGGGTGTCAACGCTAGTCGACACTGCATCCGAACGAGCATCGTCGTCGACATACTTACGACGAGCTTGGTGAAGTAGTTGGACTTCCAGGTAGCCTTGTCCTCCCTACCCATCTTGAGGCGTGTAGGGACTTCGTGAGAAATTTAAGGACTGAAATGAAACAAATGATTGAATTTGGTTGAGGTTACAATTTACATCTAACACTTTTTATATAAATTTCACTAAACAGCTAAAATATGGATATCTGTGAAAGCGTAATAGTGCACTTTATGTTAAATCGTAATGAACTTTACACAGAAAGGTAAGATCAAGCATATAAATAAAGATTTTCTTACCAAAAGCAAAACAAACGCGCGCACTTACGCACGGGACTTATAGATCAATGACTTGACTTATTCTTTGTCAATGACCAAAGAATATAAATAAATCATATTCGTAATTCGTCCGTAGATTCCGTCTCACGTGAAGTGAAGTCCGGTCCGCCACCTGAAAGACCTGCCCGATCCTGCAACCTACTCCTTAGCTCCTTTCGGCAAACTTCGGCTCGAAGGAGGATAGTTTATTATATATTAGTGATGTTTTTGGTGGTTTAAAAAAAAAACCTAAAAATAAAAAATTCATTAAAATTAAATTAAATATAGAAGATGCGTCGCTTGCTACGCGACGCATCTTCTCTATATTAACCCTAACCTAATGTTGAGGCGGCGCATGTCGTTTTTGTTATGTTTGTATTTCCGAAAATAAAGCTTTCTTAGGTGTTTATAAAAAGAATACACCATAACCCAATTTTAACACCCTAACATTGCTTAAAAAAAAGCAAAACAAAACAATTTTTGCCAAAAGGGACACGAACCCATGGTCGAGATCGAAAAAATAAAAATCCCACACTCTTATACCACTGCGCCAACAAATTACATAAACGACCAAACGAATATCGGATTCAGTTGGTTCGCTTTCGAGCCGAGTCAACCCGAGTGTTTCCGAAAGGAGCGTAGGACGAGGCGCAGGATCAGCCAGAGCTGTCAGGTGTCAAACCCGACAAAGCATAGAGTAGCGGTGCGCCACCTGAAAGACTTCCTGGCTCCTTCCCCGCTCCTTTAGCTCCTTTCGGCAGACTTCGGCTCGAAGGAAAGTGTGGTATGTATGAGTGATGTTTTGGTGGTTTAAAAAAAATAACCAGGGTTATTAAAAAGACTACGCGACGACAGTACCCGCACGGGTGTCTCTTTGTAGTAAGCACCTGACAGCTGACGCTGCTAAAAAAAAAACAATACTACGCGCTTGCCTTGCCTTGCCACGCACAACGCATAAATTGTAACGAAAGTCGGAAAGCGAAGCAAGTTCGTCGTTCATCGTACAGAATGGTGTATAAGGTGTGTGTTCACAACATTTGAAAGGACAATGGAGGTAACATACTTTGCCTAACAACAACTAAATCCACCGCCCCGACATAATCTGTTAGTGTGGCTATTCCCTAGAGTGTTTTATAAGCCGGAGTCGCCGAGAGAGCGCGGCCCCCGCCGTAACAAAGCGCAGGCACCCGTGTGAGCCGGAGCGGCTGAGGCTGGACCAAAAAACCGAAGTTGCGGAGGCGAGCATGGGTGCCTGCGCTGTGTTACGCAAGGACGGCGGGGCTGCACTTCCCGCAGCGCCGGAGAAGAGGCAATCCTAAGTCGCTATTGAAAATAAAATCGCGGAAGTCGCCATTTTGTATGAAATTTTTTTCGTGAAATTTATTTTTTTTTATTTTTGGCCCCAGTTTTGTTATCCGCAAACTAAGTCTTTTCTAATAGCAGTGTTTTGTGGTCCTATAGGCTCCTGTATAATTTTTACGAGGTGCAACAAATGCAAATGAGAAGAATGCAAAAACAAGACATATGGCTATACGATCACACTATCCTTGCCTTTCCGTATGAAAAAAAAAAAGTTAACTGTCAGGTGCTTACTACAAAGAGACGCTCGTTCTACCTATCGGATCGGACGGAGCATTAGATTCTCTCTTTGGTCACAACGTCTGTTGTATAAAATCTCGGCCCGCGAGAACCACAAAAATATATATTTTTAATCACAACGACGACGCGACAAACTGAACAGCTGTCACAACATACAAACAGTCTCCGTCTCCCTTCGGAATCCGGAATAAAATTGCAAACTGTACGTTTAGTTTACTACGTAGTTATTTTAAAATATTGTCTTGTGCAGTGCAGTGCGTGCGTATCAATCAGACATATAATTTATGTTCACGTAATGCAGAGCACGGCTGCGTTCGCTCACACGGCGGAGGCGCGTGAGCTCACCCTTACGGGTAACTACGGACGGGCATTTGAACTCTACATCACCGCCTTCGAAATTTGCCCGGAGCTGAAAGTTCGTCTCGAGCGCGAGTTCCGACGCCTACTTACTCAGTACAACGAGTACCTCGCCGCCGTCGACCGTGTCAGTGAGATCTTCTTCAACTTTGAGCGCGCGAGTAACGCGTACCCATCGAGCGTGCTCATCATCAGCGACATCGGAGGATACCTGTTCAAGTACGGCTACCTGCGCGAGTCGTGCAACCAGTACCAGAGAGCACTTGCTCTTGACACAGGCTTTGTAACCGCTGAGAAGAATCTCAATACTGTGAAGAACTTCATGGTGGAGCGATGGCACTTCCGTATGCTAAACGACCGAGTGCGCAATGCCGCGTACAGGGAGGCACTCAAGGAGGTTATCAGACCGATGAAAGAGACAATTTTGGACCTCGGAACGGGCACGGGACTACTGGCCGTATACGCCCACCAGTGCACACCCATGATGGTGACTGCGTGCGATGACTCGGAGACTATGATCGACATCGCGCGCTACGTGCTGGAGGCGGCTGACATAGAAGACATTGTCCTCGTCACCAAGAACTCCACCACCATGACGTACAAGGACATCGGCGGCAAGCGCACGCTCATTGTGTCCGAGCTGTTCGACGCGGGGCTGCTGGGCGAGCATGCGCTGCAGACGTTGGTGCACGCGCGGGAGTTCCTCACCTCTAAAGATGGCCAGTTCCTTCCGGCGCGGGCGGAACTCTTTGTGGTGGGCGTGCAAAGCTGCTTCCTCAGCTCTAATTACCGGTCGAATTCTGCTGCACTGCACATTCTAGGTCTCACCGGGCGAAATATCCGTCTCGCCAATGATGAACCATATGATTGCGAGGACATCGCAGATATTAAGGATGTCGATTTCATGACAGAAAAAGTGTCCGTCTTTAAAATCGATTTTAACAGTCTCGAGGACATGAAAGAAAAGTTGGACGGGCACAATATTTATGAGGCAACGCTGACTGCTACGCGAGAGGGAAAAATAGATCTCGTGGTTGCCTACTTTAACCTATACCTTACCGACAACATCACCATTACCACCGACCCCACTGATGCCGGGCGAGCCACTGCCTGGCAGCAGGCCGTCTTTTACGACTTTGCTCCGCACTCTGTAACTGAGGGCACATTAATCCCTCTTCAGTTCACTACGTATGGAGGTAAACTCAGTCTCGTAAGCTCCACGTCTGAACTCGTGCTACGAGCCTCTGCTGAGGCGATACGATTTCTCAATGACGAGGAGTATATGAAACTAATATCCAACTGTATTGGAGCAGTCTGCATTTACCTGTGCCAAATAAACGAAGTGAGCCGACTTCATCTCCTTGACTTTTGTCCGTTTCCAGTTTTTGGATTGATGATGCTACGACGTGGAGCTCAAAATCTCACGTGTTGCGCTAGAACACTACAGGATAAAGAATTTATTATCAAAGTATTAGAAGCAAACGAAATACCTTCTAGTAAGGTGAGGATCGTCTCGGAGGATGACATGGATATTGAGTCATTCAAGGATCACAAGTTTCACGTGATATTTGTTAATATGAATGACTTGAGCGGCGATATTAACACCAAGCGGAAGGAGCTCATGAAGCAGTTGAGACTGAAATGCCTGTTGCCGGGCGGCCTCGTCCTCCCGAACAAGGTGATCCTGGAGAGCCAGCTTGTGAACAGCGCCTGGCTGCAGCGCGTGAACCGAGTGGACGACGCAAACATCGTCACCTGCAATGTGGCTCCGTTCATCAACAAGTACCAAGTCTCGCAAAACTTTCACCTCGATATCCATCACCTAGAGTACAAGCCCATGTCGAAAGTGGTCACGGTCGCTAACTGTTGCGATACTATCACATCGGAGGTCATCAATGTGGAAATAGTGGCATCTGGAGAGGTGAACGCTGTGCTCTGCTGGTACCAGATTCAGCTGATTGAGAATGGAGATGTGATCTCTACGCACCGCTGCCAGAGCTTTGTGGACTGCATGGCATTCCTGGCTGACCCCAAGGTGAGGGTGAACGAGGGTGAAATTGGCAACATAATTTGCTGCACCGACACCGATGAATGCTTCAAAATAATTGTAGATGTAGATGATGAGTAAATGCATGTACCGCACTGGCCGCGAGGCCCAAACGTAAAGTGAAGTGACATTCTATAGGCCATTAAATTCCGAGATATAAGAAAACACAATAAGTAGGTAATACTGCTGTAAAAATAAAGTGGGACCATCTAAGAAATGTTAATGATAAAGCGAAGCACCATGACAGAAGCCCTTCAGTATGAGGATAGAATTTCAATTTAATGAAATGCCTAAGTTAGGCAAAGATCTGAAAATGTTTCAAGCTGTTAAACTGAAAATAAGAAATTGCCAAATATTGTGTTATGTCCAATTAGGTACATATTCTCCTAGCATAATATTAATGTTCTAAAGCCGCGTCTCCTGCACATGTTTTTTCGAAACATTACACAAAAACATTTGTTTTCATACAAATGTGTATGGCCACGCCCCAATGTTGCGATGTTTCTGTGTAATAAAAAAAACATTCGCAGGAGACGCGGCATAATATAGGGTTCAGTGTATACTTACCTATTTATCGATGTGACACTATAAATTAGTGTTGTGAATTTAAAATGTACTCCAAGTTTAGTGTCTATATTACACTCGAACATGCCTTTGCTAACAATATTCTCAATCATCTAGTCACTAGAGAAATGTAACTTTATGGTTGCATTCTGTTTCATTTAAGGCAAAAACTAAAATATTATTTGTAAAGAGTAGATAATTAATGTGTAATTTTAGATATTTAACCAAGTGAACACTTGCCAGTCTTCTCACCCTTTGAAAGTAATTCAACAAGATCATATACATAATTCAATAAGATCCCAATGCATTTACATAGTATGGTACAGAAAGCGAAAATGGAGATGCTAATAGGTACATATTATTTTAGGTAAAATGAATATTTGGCCATTCCCTAACAGCATTTTAGATCAAATTAAAAAACTATATTACTATAGGCTAGATTAGAGTAGATAATTATTTTGTAATTACATATTTAACCAAGTAAATGCTTTTAGGTCTAGAAGACCTAAAAGCATTTACTTGGGAGTAGATAATTATTGTGTAATTAGTAATTACATATTTAACCAAGTAAATGCTTTTAGGTCTTCTAATCCATGAAGGTGATTCAAAATTGAAATAGGTAGGTACAGTATTTAATAAGATCTCAATTAATTTAGTATGGTACAGGAGGCTGTTTTGTGTTATTTGTTGAATTTATTACTAACATTTGTTGTGTTCAAATGCGAATATGAGTAAAAAAGGAAAACGAATATGACTATGACGACGTGTGAGCTAGCTTCAATAGTCATGTCACTTTGTAGGTACGTGGAATTATTACATGGTTAGTACATATTACTTCTATGCCTGAAATACGAAGTAAACGACAGTTCCTGCTATAACTACTTTTAAGAATAAATGAATCTTTGGTAATTGTTTCCCAATTGTGAGATTGGTATACTATTTCAAATGTCGGGCTTGTGGGATCTGTTTCTGGTCTGAAAGGACCCTGTCATTGTTTTTCTCAGCCCACCGCGTACAATCCTTGTCTTTGTTGTAGGGCGCGGTGGGTCGTTCCAGTTTCCCTGTTTTTTAGAGAAGGTGGTTAGAGTTTTCTTGATTTGTTGGGCCGATTTTTCGATACTTTTTTGAAGTTTTTATTTTCTCCCCCAGATCTCCCCCCGTACAGTAGGTCATCTCTCTTGTGAATGTTTTGTCCAGGTTTGGTGCAATTAAATGTTTCCTCCCTCCGTGTAATTGTAGTGAAGGTCACAAAATAATTTTGCCGCCTCGTTCAATCCTTTTTTGACGTGGGCCTTATCATGAGATTCATCGATTTCTGTTATTGTTCTGCCTAAAATGGAGAGGCTGAGATCTAGTTGTTGCCAGCACTCTAGGAGCTTTTTATCCCTGCCCCAAGATGAGTCATTTAATGTCGAACTTATTTCAGGGTTTAATTTTAGTGCTTCGATTAATTTACAGTTTTCTGGAGTTTTAGGTCCTTAATAGAATTTTCTCGAGTTTCCTTTCCGATGCCCAAAGAAGATGGACCTTTTGGCTATGAGATCATGATTTTTTTCACCAAACAAATTATCATCGTGCGTTGCTTCGCCCAAGGCATAGCCGACTATCATTGTCTCCCTCTACGGAGACCAAGCCATGCTGCATCGTCATAGCCCCACTGCGACGTTGCTATCGCTTACTCGCTCACGCTTGCCTACCGATGACAGGAGCGAGAGAGAAAAAGAAGATTTCGTCGGTCGCCCGATGAAGGGTGAGCGATTTCATGTTTCTCTCTCGCTCCTGTCATCGGTAGGCAAGCGAGAGCGAGTAAGCGATAGCAACGTCGCAGTGGGGCTATAACGATGCAGCATGGCTTGGTCTCCGTAGAGGGAGACAATGACAGTCGGCTCTGCCCAAGGCTACCAGATTGGAAGGGTCGACGTCTGTCGTTGCTGGGTCTGGGATTGTCGATGTTCCAGCCGTAGGTTCTTTCTGTGTTCCTTCATCTTGAGATGAGTCTTCGATCACTTGTTCCGTTGCGATGGTTCCGGATAGATGGCGCACTTAAACGATTAGGTATAGCTTAAATCGAATTGTCGATTCAAGTAAGAAAATCTTGTTTACGAAACCCTTTTTTCACATAATTCATCGAATTGTCGAAGGTTCTTAGAACATGTAAATCACTAATTTGAATTGTCAACTTAGTAACAACTCGGGAAGGTAATTACTAACATGTTTACTTCATTGAATTGTCAAATCAGTAAAATTGTAAGTACCTATAATAACTTGCTTGGGAGTCAGGCGTTTTCGTTGCCAATTGTCAGCATGTCTGACTGAATGAGTGAGGAGGGAGGAGTGCCGATCGGTAGAGAGCGAGTCATACTTTGTCCTTATCCCGGAGCATTCGTCTATCCGACTTTTTTGTCAACGGTATAGATAGCTGTTACGTCATACATAACCGTCACCAGTGGCAAACTTGGAACAGACGAGTAGGTAGTATACGATACATCGATCGCCTACAGACCACACATCAACACACTCCCGTTAAGTAATGGTTGCACTTCAGTGCAACGCAACATAACTATGGCAACCAGCAGCATCGGCCTAGAGCCGATACTTGGAATACCATAAAAGCACATAAGTACCGGCAAGAAATACTCTCTAGGGCACACAAACAAATTAACTAGCACTGGTTCCAACTGCCTGGGCAGAATTACGCCAAGGCACTACTTTCTGGGTGCAAATTCACTTCGAGGTATTAAACCTAAAACGGAACGACATAAGAATCCTAATAAGGACGTTAACAGGACACTGCAGACTAAAACACCTACACCGAATGGGCCTTAGTGACGAACCGGTGTGCAGCTTCTGTATAAAAGAGGATGAAACGCCCATACACATTCTTTGTGAATGTGAAGTGCTCATTCACAGTAGAAGCCGTATGGGGGTTATATTTTTAAACCATGCCAAATACAGGCACTCAACCCCGAGAATATAACTTGGTTCATAGCTGAAATCGGACTTGGGGGTGAGCTATAAACTTTTGAGAGATCACAATAGATCTTCCTACGTCGCAGTGACGACAGGGCTCAGGGGCCATAACTCTCACACTTTAACTCATAATCATGGCAACCAGCACGCTCTCTTGGCTGAGCACCACGCTACAATTTCTGTTGCTCTGTCGCTCCCCACTTCATTCACAACCCTAGATTTTTGGGGCAGTGGCAATTTTTTTTTTTTTGAGTAGACGCTATTATTGTATTTTGAGTTTCATTGCAGTGAATAAGATGCCTGTTTTGACTGGTAGTGAATTTACCTGCAGACTAATGATTTGTTAAAATAGAAAGCTATGTGAGTATAGATAAGAGGATAAGTTCAGGGAGAGTTTTTACACAAGACCTACTTTTCACTAAGCAGCGATAGAGTTCAACTGCTATTAGTTGTTGTGTTGTACATTGTATTTTAAAACATAATATTTTCGTAACAGATTGTTTTCCTTGCTGTTTAGTGAAATTAGTAGATTTTTTAAGAGTGTACTGATGAGTGCAATGGATTTGCATGTAACATGAATTAGATACAATATATCAAATAAATGTTGAATAAACACTAAAATATATATTTTTGTTTGTCACTTTCACAAATTCCAAGCAGCTTAAAGTCTATTTACTCTTAATCACAGTGTTCCATGGTCCGCACACTACGGTGCACTCGCTGCTCATCTGCTTGACTTTCTTAAAATATGTAATTGAATCCGAACTTTCGCTGTCCGCTCCCAATTGACCGTACATGTTTGAGCCGGCGGCCCACACAGAGTTATCCTCCAGGATGACGATAGTGTGTTTGCTACCGCAGGCCACGTCCACTACGTTCCTCTCCACGGGATCTAATGTTCCAGATTCATATAGACTGACTAGCATAGGTAATGAGGTGCTGGGTTCTGAATCCAAATTTCTTGGTTTTTTTAAATTAGGGGAATTATCCTGCGAGTGTTCTTGTAATTCGATGTGGATTCCGAGTTGGCCTGCAGTGTTCCATCCCCACACATACAAGTCACCCGAGTGGCTGAGGGCGCAGCTGTGCCAGCCGCCGGCCGCCACGCGCGATATCCGCAGGCCGGCGAGAGCCTCCACCAGCTGCGGCTCTTCCACATTGCTCAAGTCCCCGTGTCCCAGTTGACATCGTCTGAAAGAAATCCATCAAGTGTTTTATGTACAAATACGAAAACCCTGATAAATTTTCTAGAGTACAATAATGTAAAATGAAGCAATAGCCATAAAAAATAGTGGCGCAACCAAGGAACAAATATTTACAGGAACAAACGTTTACCGTCCATTACCCCACGTGTAGACATTGCCTTTATCAGTGACAGCAATAGCGTGCTCATTGCCGCACTTAATATCAATCACTTTACCAAGGCAGCGGCTAACATTTAGCTTCTGAGGAATATCGTAAATGCTTCCATTTGTGCTTAGGCATAAATTCATACTGCAACTAGCTTCGATGGTCGTAAGAGTGTTTTGCTCAATATTTTCATTCAAATTTTCCAAAGAGGTTTCAACGTTCCAAAAAGGTGTAATGAATCTCCAGTTCCAAGCTGTGGTTATTCCAAATTCATATTTCCAAATGCTTTGATTAGCCGTATCTAACAGCAATAGATAGTTGTCATTTCCTGCTATGCCACACGTAGATACACCAATAACTCCAGGGGGCACCTTGATTTCATGGAGATGCATTTCATTTCTGGAATATAATCCTGACAAGAACATAGTGTTATTAATTCTGAACACACTGTAGGACCATCGGACAAGTAGCACTTCGAAATCTGATTTATTTGATTCTTGAACCATGACTTCACTAAATTGTTTAATAACTTCGTCACCGTTTGACCACTGCTTGAACAAATTAGAGCCGGTAACATACAGTTTCATTTTAATTTCAGCTACCCACCCTAATAAATAAATAAATTTGGATTTTTAAAACGTTCAAAGGAAAAATTCAATATTTCGGGGTTATGCACACAGCTATGACAGTTGACACAGAATAGATTTGTTGTTGTTGTTTTGTTGTTAATGTTTTCGCACAGAGAAATTTATTCGTCCCTTTTCGGGACAGGCAAAACTAATAAAATTATACAGCTTTTTCTGTTTTACTTCTAATGTCTGTTGTTTTCTTCTCGTATTGCGAGAATCTCAAAAATATATACTTTTTATTTACGACGAGACGCGGCAAACAAACTTGTTCATCCGCAAATCGCCATCTTTAAATACATTTTTTTTATCTGTGCCATCTTTGCACAGAGAGAGAATAGAGAATAATAAAGTTTGTTTTTTTTTTTATATGTCCCTTTTCGGGAAATTAATTTAAACTTTTTTGTATTTGCGACGACGACGCGACGACGCGGCACGGCAGCAAATAAACTTGTTCATCCGCGTCCGCGATACAAAGTCCATCCATTGTCATAGACTTCCTTTGTCTTTTTTTTTTTTTTTTTTTTATGGAAACTGACACGGTTGACGTGACATCACCTACAACGTCCGTGATGTCAGCCCATAACACCGGGTGAACTAGGTGCCATGTCAGTGCTTCCCCCTTTGATCGTGCCGGCTACACTGAACTGGTCGGAAAACACAAACTATTTACATAGCCGTTTAGACCGACGTTTCATTCAGTGCGGTGGTACCAACCCGGGCGGGTTAAACCCTACCACCAAGTAAGATTAGGAGGGAAGGGACCTACAGTTTTACGAGGAATCCGAACCTCGGTCAGCCTCCAACGGTCAGCGGTCACCCATCCAAGTACTGACCGCGCCCAGCGTTGCTTAACATTCAATAGCGACAGTTGACTGTCTGCACCACTGAGCTAACGAGGCTGACGAGGCTTGTCTTTTTTATCCTTACGGAAAGCAACAGTGTTGCCATGTTAGGAGATTTTCTCCTAGATTCAGGAGAATTTCAGCGGTGTTAGGAGAAGTTTTTGCCTGTCAGGAGAGTAGGAGAAAATCTAGGAGAAAGAAAATCATTACAGGAGAAGATTTAGGAGTGAGAAACATATATTTACTAGTAACAAACAAATATTTCGGTATGTACGGTGAAAACACAATGAATGAACTGTATGTGATGTGAATCAACCAACCATCTTCTCAAGTCACACAATATACTATAGGATTTGTCTTTTGATAAACGCAAGGTGCCCCTTCTTGCTCTTTAGATAGGATAATGTGACACTCTGTGAGTGTGTGGGTGCATTGATCGACCAACAAGCCGACTACCGGGCGGGCCTAACCGAATGAACACTTTATTATCAATCAATGTTATTTACATGTATTATTTGTAATAATCAGTAATATTATTAAGCCTACGTCGACAGTCTGTCCGTCAGTCCGCACTACTTTAACGGCTATATCTTTTGTACCGTAATTACGGTAATAGGTAGCTGGTTGTGATTTTCACAGATCATGTGTTATTTATTATTGGCGATCATCCTATCAAATAATAAGAAAAAATTAATAAAAATTAAAGGCTTCCCCATACAAGAAACGTGTTCTTTTCTAAAAAAAAATTGTTTGTTTGGTTTTGCTCTAACGTAAAAACGGTAATGCGTGCTAGTGTCGAACTTGGTGTTGTTAAAAACTAAAAAAATAAGAAATAATGAAAACAGACGAATTACGTGGTGGTTAGAATGGCAATCGTGGTCATGGCGGGAGGACAAATCATTATTGGCGGAGGAGAGAAGGAACAGATTGAAGGAAGAGTATGTACGTATTTCTCGGTTAAATACTGCTTGGTAGACAAGGTCTCCTTAAGGAGGTCGAGGGAGGAATTCAACTGAGTAGGGCTGCCTCGGAAATTTAAAATTCGCCCCGAGGTCTAACCTGTAATATTATGACCAGTGCGCCCTGCCGTTTATGAAGTACGGGTGTGAAACGTGAGCTCTGACTATAGTTGTTTTCCAAAGTTGCCCAGCGAGCGATGGAACTAGTCATGCTGGGCTGGCCTGGGAGTATAGCTAAGCGAAATGGTGCGTAATGAATGGCTGACTAATGAATGAGGCAATCCGCCGACGCACCAAAGTAATCGATATTGGAAACCAGGTGGATAAGCTAAAATGGCAGTCGGCTGGGCGCGTTAGCCGAAGGGATGACGACCGTTGGAGTAACCATGTACTACATTGGCGGCCGTGGACAGGAAAACGGAGTGTGGAAGACTACCCGCCAGGTGGGACGCCGACATGAAGTATGTCGGCGGAAAGCAGTGGTCCGTACCGCTGAAGGCCGTGAGACTGGAGGAAAATTGAAGGCGTACCTATGTCCAGCAGTAGACGCTGCTGCTGCAGAACTTACACGCTGACTGACTGACTGACTGACAGAGAACCCTCGGTGCGCGAGTTCGACTCGCACTTGACCGGTTTTCAGGGTGCAAAAGATACAGCTCTTTACAGGTAAGACAGACAGACGGACGGACAGACGGCCTAGGCTTACTAATATGGTCCCGTACTTATAAGGAACACTAAAAATGTGGTTTTTTTTTTATAATTTAAAAAACAGGAGAATTTTAGGAGGGCGAAAATTTTCTAGGAGATTTTTAGGAGATTTTCGAAGTCAATCTAGGAGAATTTCAAAATTTGAGTTGGCAACACTGGAAAGCAATGGTCGTTCACCGTCACGAGTCAGTAAGCCTGGATACGCTATACATAGGAGGACAGGGGTAGCCGCGCGTCGGCGCACACGCGCCAGCGCGTCAGTCTAGCGCCGGCGACCGATCTTAGTCTCCGTCCGCCGCTCAGGCGGAGCGAACGTGCGCGTCTGTCACAAAATGCCTCATTGTGCAGTGCTTTGGTGCAAAAAGTCGTCGAAAAATTCAAACTTGAACACAGATGGAGTCACCTTTCACGAGTAAGTACTTTCATTCAATTTGATAGCATTTTTCGCTTGAATTTCAGTAACAAACATCGGCGTAAATATGTATGGAGAGCTCTTTTCTGCTTACCCACCATAGGTCGACTATCGTGTTGGATGCAGTTAGCTCTTGTAATTTTTTTTGTTTATTGATAAATATGTATGTTAAATGTATACAGATATTTCATGCATTCTGCCTTATTGCCAAAGGACATTTATTCTAGTCAACCTCAGCAGGTTTCCTCGTTCAATATTCGTTTATCGCGCTTATTTCATTCAACCAGTACCTACCGGTTTTTACTTTTGGGCGACTCTAAAGGAATTAATTTCTTTAGGTCATGCGTCTACCGGGAATTAGTCTTGTTATGCTTAGCATTAACAAAATTAATTCATAATGAATACCCCGTTAGCATTTAGCACTGCTAAGCGCCCTGATGAATAAAAATTAATGCTAAATGCTAAGCAATAATCACATTTAATTTTAGTTAGCATTGCTGTTTCGTTCGTAAAACTTTGTTGGTTAGTTTGTTTTGGAACGCACAAAGCAATGAAGTATGTGCTATTTATCTGTGGTACTGCTAAATGCTAAATGCTATATAGCGCCTGCGCTCCGCTACTAGCTAGCTAGCTAGCATCTAAATGCGAAATGCGATGCGATCATGCGAGTGAGGGGTCGGAATTATCATCTGTCACGTGATCATTAGTTTTGGTCATATCTACAGAACCACTGGACTTAGACCCATCGTGTTGGTACTCAAACTGAACGTCTCGATGAGATCTACCCATCTATCACGTGATAATTTGTTTTGGTCATACCTGGAAAACCTCATTTTACCGTAAAAAAATTAAATATCCAGGTGGGTATGGCTGGTTAGTTTGTTAAAAAAGGCAAAGCCTGGAAAACCTCATTTTACCGTAAAAAAATTAAATATCGAGGTGGGTACTCATAAATTTTTTATGATAGGGTAGATTTTCGCGAATTTTTCGCGAAGTCATATTGCAATATAATTTGTCATATCGTTGGCTAAGTAATTAGCAAAGAGTTGTTAATAATATAATTTTTTTTTTTGGTTACAAAACTTTTCGACTTTCTAACATTATTTTTTTAATTTTCGAAAATTCCAATAACAAATACTCCAATAAGATAATACCAATGTACGAGGTCTTACATATCATTGTTTTGGAAATTTTATGTAGATTTATAATAAAGTATCCGAGGTATCTCAGAACTTAGAACTATTATCGTGTTTATGCGAAAATCTGCAAATTCGCAAAATTGTGAAAGGGGCGTTGCCTTTGTTCATTTAAGAGAAAGTTATATTATTCCCTTGATGTAAAGAAGGGTTAAATATTGTTAAATCCGTTTCATCTTTTCATCGCGAATCGACACAATGAGCGACTTATTGTATGAATCCCGTTCAAACGTATGGAAGACTGGCGTCACTTGGCTACCTACTCGCTCGGCCAATCACGGCGTTCCATGCGCCGCTCCCGCCTCAGACTTCACACCCCTTTGGCTCGGTTCTCATACAAACGATGCCGTATTTCGTATCCAGGCTTACTGACTCGTGTTCACCGTACAGGTCAAGACTTCTGTTTATCTTTTTTTTTTTCATATCGAACCGTGAAAACCATATGGCGATAACTGCAAATTTTTGGTGAAATTACCTTGAATGCAGTCTAACATGAGTCTAACTGCAAAAAAAAAATAACTTTTTAACAATGACGTATCATGTATTCTACTAGACCTCTTACCCGGGCAACAGCCTTCGCTCCACCGCGGTGGAGTAACCATTACGCGGAGGGACCCTCTTGAGACTAGTAGCTCGCGAGCGACCGAACGCGGCGGACGCGCCGTCCGCGCGCTCGCTGCCGTCCGTCTGCGGCTCGCATTGCGCCAGTCATTATGCCCGGTTGTGTGTTGCGATATTGCAAAAATCATACCAAAAATATTGGGAAAACTGATGGCATCTCATTTCATAGGTAAGTATCACTTCATTGTGATCTTAATATATAAGGTCTTTCAAAATTAGTTAATAGTACGCTAAGGGGGGGTTCTGCATCATATAGGGAGTAAAACCTATGTACAATTTTTTGGACCTTGGGCTTTTTTTATGTAAAATGTTTTTTATGTATTTAAATAAAAAAAATATGTGGTTGATTTTTATAGCCTAATCGATTCATTTTCATAACAGTAACAAAAAAGTCTTCATTACCATTTTGATGTAACACGTGTAAGTTTGTAAAAAAAATCAAATTCTTTCTATTCCATACTAATAAAACTAAAATTGTGGTTTTCACAATTTCTGAAAGAAAGAGATCTATGTGTTGGAAGACTTTTTTGTTCCTGGCATGAAACTGAAACGATTAAGAAAATAATTTTTTTTTTACATTTTACATTATTATAAATTTTTTTTTGTAAAAAAAAATCTTTGTTCCTCAAAAGTGATTTATTTACGATACAGAACCCCCCCTTAGCGTACTATTAACTAATTTTGAAAGACCTTATATATAATATCTTGTTTTCCATGTGATTACAAATATTTGGTTCAACTGGCCAATTAGGGCTGTCACAACGCTACTTCAATTTGAAAATTTTGTACATTTTATGTATTGACCTCGCATTGCAATAACGTAAGCATTATTTAATTAAAGAAATAAATTGAACGCGCTCATTAGGGCTGCCAAATATAAATGATTAGAAATAGATTTCTGGGATATCATGTATGAAAGTAAATAAATATGTATTAAACCACGTTAAAATATGATAGTGAATTGACCGCTAATTAGGGTTGTCTCTATTCTTTTATTTTTTTTTATTAGTAAGTAATTGAGAAATTTTCAAGAAAAACATTTTTTTACTAGGTTTCCACATCCTACTAAGGGATCAATACGAGAAAGATGGATAAAAATAGTCCAAGATGATACATTGTTTAAGGGAAAGTGAAAATTTAAATTTGTGTAAAGTGAAATTTAAATTATTTTGTTTAAGTACGGAGGAATAGTTATTTTAGTTGTGTTTGTGTGTGTAGTCCAAAGTATACCTAATGGTTTTTTTTAGTTATATATATATATATATTTTTTATAAATAAATGCTGCACTCTTTATTTTATGTATGTTTGGTTTGGAGATTTTAAGTTTAGTCCAAGGCCAAGACCGCAGTTATTAATTCTTTATTATTAAGTTTAGTTTTTTAGATATTATTCTAGTTATTAAGTGTAGGTATTATAAGAATACAAAACGGCTTTACTCGCGGTCGAAATACGAGCTGTGTGGCTCGACGTTTCGGGCCAAACGTATGGCCCATCATCATGAGCACTCTGGCCGAAATGTCGAGCCACACAGCTCGTATTTCGATAATGAGTAAAGCCGTTGTTACTTCTTAAAATGTCAAATAACCACGGTAATTTAAAAACCCATATAAGTTTAGGTATGTATTTCAAGTTATTATAGTTCTGTATTTTAAGTTTAATAAATACATAAAAACGTTTTTTTCGATTAAATTCACTATCTGTTTTCTTCTATAATCCTTTAAAACGTCCCACTGCTAGGCACGGGCTCTGCCTCTGCCCACTGACATAGGAGGTATTGTTTTTATTGTTGTTGTTTTATTGTTTATTGAGTATTCTTATGGCAGTCATATTGCACTCGAACTTGTCACAATTTGTTATATCCGGTTCGATTACTCGTACATGGTGACCAGTGGAAATCAGAAGCAGTTTACACAAAAATACCTTTTATAGACCAGTGTGCACTAGTTACCTAACTTTATTTTTCTTCACCGGAGAGATCGTACCTATTCGTTATGAAATGCACGTATATCAATCCTTATCAAGGAAATAAATAATTACATTAGTTAGTGCCCGGGATTTGAACCCGCAACTTCTGCATTGAGAAGCGTTACCACTAGACTACGGGCACAATTAACCATAATACCTACTCGTAAAATAATAAATCGAAAAATATATTTTTGGTAGACTAAGTGACAACCCTACGTATTCCAATGCACGTGTTGACTGACCGGCCGGGCCGGCCGGGCCGCTAGCCGCTAGTCGCTCGCTAGCTAGCCCCTCTCCCGCTCGCTTCCCGCCCCGCGCGGCTCAGCGTTCCGCCACCCCGCTACCTTACCTCATACCTCAGTTATTGGCCGTCATTTCTCTGTATTCTTTCTTCGTAGTGCTCACTCTATACATAAAATCTCTTTGCTTTTTAATGCTATATTTCACTCATGTATCATCAGGACTCAGGAGTCAGGACTATTCAGGACCCTAGACATCATAATATAGGACCAGAGTGTCGTTCTGACTTTTTGACTTTTGACGTGATGACGTCACGTCTTATAAATTGATGAAGACCGGCTGCACACACGAAAAAGTGGCACGTTCCATCTGAGCCTGTGTGTGCAAGCGAGAGCGCGTAACAAGCGATAGAGAGGCACAATCGGCCCGTTTCAAGAAATAAGTTGAAAGTGAAATAAATTCCGGTTGACAGTCTGACATTTGAGTATAGTCAAAGTTACCATGGAAACGTCTTAAGAAGTAAAACTGTCAAGATCAGACAACAGAAGTTTATTGATGGCCAGTCACAAGATGAATAATCTTTCTACTGGAAATATAATTACTGATCTTTGCTCTATGTACTACGATTATTCCAATCATAGATAGATTAACAATATCGTCGCCGTTCTGGCAATAGGTCGTATGTCAAAAAATTTCGATTTTCTTTTTATAGTGCCATTTGAAAGGGAAAAAATCATTGCATATATGGCAATACCTCCAATGTCTAAAACTATAAAATAAAAATTTTAAAGGCGCCCAAACAAATCTATCGTATGTTGGCATCACTGAGATTTGGTTCTACAATTTATCGTATGTCACGACGAGTCACGAGTCACGACATACGATATATTGTTACCGTTGTTATATTGTTACATGCGCATGCATGTTAAAGCCTGACCAGGATTATATGAGGGGCCGCCATATTGCGGAATTTCGTTGGAACTAATTTCTTACACTGGCCACAATTATGTTTGATGCTTGATAATCTGTTGTCAATGTCAAAATTGCTTCTGAACTGACATTTAGGTAAAACGTTATGTCATTGTAGTGAGATTGTCATGAATTGGCCGCCGTAATGTACAATTAGGTAATTATTTTTTGTTCTATCTAGGTGTATCTCAAGCATCTATTTACCGAATAGCAAACAATAGAGGGACGTAAATATTATTCGTTCTGAACAAAAACACTTTTTGACTTTACAAAAATACGAAACGTTCGAATAAAAATAGCTTAGGTTATGTTTTTCTGAACTAGAATTTTTATTAAAAAGTTTAGTGTTTCAGCAAGGTCGATTAATAATTTTTTTAATAATTTGTACACTTTGCTTAAGGACATATCTGCAGATACATGGAAAAAAAGTACAATTTGAATAAAAACATCGGCCAATTCTATATGTGCGTACTATACTGAATGTTGCTATATAAATCTAAAAAGTGGCTCCATCTTGACAGCTCTCATATATTCCTGGTCAGGCTTTACCCATACGGCATGACCTACAATTTGACATACAATATATTGACTTTTTAATAGTCACGCAATCCGAAGGGCCGCAAGAAAATGTCCACTCCAATGTGCAAAAAGGTCATTTTGAGACATTTGACTTTTATTTTCAGTGCTAAATTAACCAATGTTACAAATTCGTGATTTTGGCATGGCAAAAATTAAATAACTTCTAAATTATATTAGAATTATTTCACAAATAATATACATTATTGTGTTTGGCACAGTAAAATCGAAAAAAGTCACATTCGTTATTATTTCACAACGAAATATCTCTGAGTACCGATATTGAGAGATTCGTGACTTTGGCATTGCAAAGATTTGATAAAAATTAATGAAACTACATCAAAAGGTCATTTTCGCCAAAATTCCACATTCGTTGTTTTGGCATGGGTCCCTCCCATGCCAAAACAACGACTTACATTACAACGACAGCAATTATTTCCAGTTCACACAAGTTTCATTCACCATGTCATGCAAATTATCGTATGTCAACATTTGAGACTATTTTCATTAACAAATAAATCGTATGTCAGTGTAACTCAGTATGTTTTAATTTATCATTATTGAATGATTAATTTATTGTTTGTGTACATAAAACACAGCATTTATTGTGAACAAAGTATTTTATTAAATAAACCCGGACTTTTCAGGAGACAAAAAAAACATTATAACTTTTATAATGTTTTTTTTGTCTCCTGAAAAGTTGGTAAAAGTTGACTTGACCTATTGCCAGAACGGCGACGATATATTACATAAAGTATGTAATTCGTATTGATCATGATCAGATTAAAATTAATACATAAACTATCTATATTTATTTCTTGACAGCAAAAATTCTAGTAGCAAAATTATGTTGTTTATTAAATATAATTAATAGAGAGAACTTTAATTAATTATTATAATCAAAGAGTTTGTATTACGTCGAGGAGCGCAGCGACGTAATACAAACTCTTTGATTATAATAAGCAAATCAAATTCCATTGCGAAGATTATTAACTTCGTTCAAAGAAATTTTTCATAATTAGAAAATAAGAAAGATATTATAATTAGACACTTGAAAGAGATTAAAAATAATTAGAGTAAAAGTTTTTTTGTATGAAACACTCTATCTTAGCACTTCTTTAGATAAAATTATTTACACAATATTATTTACTCAGATATTATTTAAAAATAATAAAAAAAAAATAATTTAAAATTAACTTACAGTGAAGCTAAAGTTTCTTTCATTTATCAAATAGTAATTATCCTCCTTTCAATTTATTCTGCCCTGGTACTTTAGAACCGTTCCCAGTAGTCTTACCACTTTATGACGTCATCACGTAAAACTATCGTCCGTAAACTGACTTTACAGACAACCAATTTTTTTAAACCACCAAAAACATCACAAATACATACCACACAACATCACTCATACATACCACACATTCCTCCTTCGAGTCGAAGTTTGCCGAAAGGAGCTAAAGGAGTAGGTTGCAGGATCGAGCAGGTCTTTCAGGTGGCGGACCGCTCGTATACTGCCTATCTTTGGTTAATCTTCTTTGGGATCGACTAGTGAATCGCGGTGCGCCACCTGAAAGCCATTGTCGTGCCTGCTGATCCTGCGGAACCACTCCTTGAAGTGATAAATAAATGATGTTTTGGTGGTTTAAAAAAAAATAACCAGGGTTAATATATAGAAGATGCGTCGCGTAGCGCTATATATTAACCCTAACCTAATTTTGAGGTGGTGCATGTCGTTTTTGTTACAAGTTTGTATTTCCGAAAATAATTCTTAGGTGGTTATAAAAAAAACTAAACACCCTAAAACAATTTAAACACCGTAACATTGCTTAAAAAAGAAAAAAAAGCAAAAAAAAGCAAAAAAAACCAAAAAGATTTGGTTGGATTCGAACCCATGGTCCAAAAAATGCAAACCCTACATGCTTACCACTGAGCTAACAAGTTACCAGACCAAACGAATATCGGCTTCTATTGGTTCGCTCCGGGCGAAGGAGTAGGATCGCAGGAACAGCAGGCACGACAATGGCTTTCAGGTGTCGTACGCAGTGAATCGGGGTCCTTTCCGTGGATGGTGGAATCGGTAGGAGAGAGCGAGTGAGCGAATTTTAGGTGCTTGCTATAATTGGAGGAAACGAGTGAGCGAGCAAAGCGGACGGCCAGCAGCTGAGGGAGAAGAAAATTATGCCGATTGCCAAATGCCGCCCCGCGCCGCCCGCTCGCCCGCGCCCAGTTGCCTCCAGTGTTGCCATGTTAGGAGATTTTCTCCTAGATTCAGGAGAATTTCAGTGGTGCTAGGAGAAGATTTTGCCTGTCAGGAGAGTAGGAAAAAAAAAACACTACAGGAGGAGATTTAGGAGTGAGAAACTTGAAACACCTAAGACACTTTGTGAGTGTGTGGGTGCATCGATCGACCAACCAGCCGCCTACCGGGCGGGCGGGCCAAACCGAACGAACACTTTATCAATCAATCTTATTTACATGTATTCTTTGTAATAATCAGTAGTATTACTAGGCCTACATCGACAGTCTGTCCGTCAGTCCGCACTACTTTAAGGGCTGTATCTTTTGTAATGTAATAGGTAGATTTTTTATTGAACCTGAAACGGTTCGCTACATCACCTACACCATCCGTGATGTCAGCCCATAACACCGGGTGAACTAGGTGCCATGTCAGTGCTACCCTTCGGTCGTGCCGGAAAACACAACTATTTAAATAGCCGTTTCGACCGACGTTTCATTCAGTGCGCTGGTATCAACCCGGGCAGGTTGAACCCTTCACCTAGTAAGGTAAGAAAGGAAGGGACCTACAATTTTACGTGGAATCCGAACCACGGTCAGCCTCCAACGTTCGAGCGGTCACCCATCCAAGTACTGACCGCGCCCAGCGTTGCTTAACAGTCAATAGCGACAGTCGGCTATTTGCACCACTGAGATAATAATATCGAGGCTGACAAGCTGTTTGTGATTTTCACAGATTATGTGTTATTATTGGCGGATATCCTATCAAACAATAAGAAAAAAATATATAAAAATTAAAGGCTTCCCCATACAAGAAACGTATTTTTTTAATTTTTGGTTTTTTGTTTTGTTTTTGGCCTAACGTAAAAACGGTAATAAGTACAAATTGTCAAACTTGGTGTGGTTAAAAAGTAAAAAAAAAAATCAAAAGGCTAATGACGTGGTGGTTAGAATGGCAATCGTGTTTATGACAGGAGGACAAATCGTTATTGGCGGAGAAGTGATCGAACAGGTTGAAGTAAGAGTAGGTACGTATATCTCGGTCAAATTCTGCTTGGTAGACAAGGTCCTTAAGGAGGTCGAGGAGGGACTGACCTGTGTATATTATAACCAGTGCGTCCTCCCGGTTATAACGTACGGGTGTGGAGCTCTGACTATAGTTGTTTTCCAAAGTTGCCCAACGAGCGATGGAACTAGCCATACTGGGAGTATAGGTACGCGAAATGTTGCGTAATGAAATGAATGAGGCAATCCGCCGACGCACCAATTCGATATTAGAAACCAGGTGGATAAACTAAAATGGCAGTGGGCTGGGCACGTTATTCGAAGGGACGACAACCGTTGGAGTAACCATGTACTACATTGGCGGCCGTAGAAAGGAAAACGGAGTGTTGGAAGACCACCCGCCAGGTGACCGCCGACATGAAGTATGTCGGCAGAAAGCAGTGGTCCGTACCACTGAAGGCCGAGAGACTGGAGGAAAAATGAAGGCGTATGTCCAGCAGTAGACGCTTACACGCTGACTGACTGACTGACAAAGAATCCTCGGTGCGCGAGTTCGACTCGCACTTGACCGGTTTTCAGCGTGCAAAAGATACCGCCCTTTACGGGCCGTCTGTCCGTCCATCAGACAGATGGACGGACAGACGGCCTAGGCTTAGTTATTGGTCCCTTACGGATAAGGAACACTACAAATGTGGTGAAATTTGTATAATTTGAATAACAGGAGAATGAAAATTTTCTAGGAGATTTTTAGGAGATTTTGGAAGTCAATCTAGGAGAATTTCAAAATTTGAGTCGGCAACACTGTGCCTCATGCCTCCGTGCCGGGCTTCGTTTCGTTCGTTACATGCCTAGACCGGCTAGTGAAGTGAATTTAGTGCACTTTTTTTCTTGCAGAATTCATTATATCCTGAATATTTATTGTAGTATTTAATTAGTGGACAAACACTAAAATTTAGTGATATCTATCAACCGAGTGCAGGTAGCTGATTTTGCGAGTGATTGACGAGCAATGTCCTGCAGTGCTCCTCAAAAAAGTCGATATGGCGCTCAAGCTCGGCAAGTGTCGGCTCTGCCTCAAGCTAGGCGACTTCTATTCAATATTCTCGGTGGACAGCTCCGTCCAACTAGCCGAGATGGCGATGGCTTGCGCGCAGGTGAAGGTGCGTGATTCGTTCCCTATTAAAATTTGTAGTGGAAGCCTTGGTGTGGGTAATAGGTTACGCTTTATCTCCTTTGAAAATTGCCATCTTTTTTCATGTTGTACATAATACTAGTAGGCACTACTATTACTAGTGCTATACTACTAGGTAATAGGTATACTACCATAGCATATTCAAAGCAACAGATCATAATTGTACGATTTTTTGATTTGATTGTTCGGCGTCTAATCCGATTTATGTACATGCGATATTTACCAGTGGCATACACACGTTAACGTTCGCGCTTGTTTCACGATGCGTAAGCAGCAAATGCGGATCACTACATGACACGATTCTGATACATTAAATGTGAAGATTTCAGAATTTTACTTTTAACCAAAATTCTGTATAATTAATTTTTATATTTATAATATGTGTAGGTAATGTGGATATGTTTAATGTCGACACTGGCCAATATGGCTAAAGGACCGCTCAGACCATCTCGCGGTCTTAGTCTAAAAAAAGAATTACATTACGACATATATATATACACGGTGTTGCAGTTGCCCCCGTAATATTTTTAACTGACATAAGGGGGTTATTCTATATGTGAAACTAAACAACTTCTGTGAAAAAAAAAAATTTTGGGGCGGGTTTCCAAAAAGTACACCTCGTAAAAAAAAAAACAGGAGCATAAAGGACCACAAAATCCTGCTATTAGAAAAGACTTAGCCTGCTGAAATCAAAATTGGGGCCACAAAATATAATTTCACGAAATATTTCATACAAAATATTTTTTTTTTGTTTTTTTTTAAGGCACCAAAGCATTGGTTTAGAATATAAATGTATGTAAAAATAAAGGAAGTGGTATGGGTGAATGTTTTGGTGGTTTAAAAAAAAAATAACCAGGGTTAATTCATAGAATATGCGTCGCTAATCTTCTATAAATTAACCCTAACCTAATGTTGAGGCGGCGCATGTCGTTTTTGCATAAATTCCTATTGATAATAAATGTTTTGGTGCATATTTAAAAAAAAAAAAAAAAATCGAAAATTAATTTTGTATGAAAAATATTTTTTCCAAATTTTTTTCTCCGAAACTACGCATTTCCGCAGAATAAAAATTACATCTTTAGAATCGTAAAAGCCTAAACTACACGCCTATCATACCAGCTAGTTGAAAGAAAGTTGTACGTATTGGAAACCCCAGCCAAAATTTTTTGAAACAAAAAAAAAATATTTTTTCCATACAAATTTTAATTACCTATTCTCAAAATGTATGGAGAAAAAAAATTTGTTTTTCTTCAAATAAAAAAGTCGTAGAACAAAAGTTGTTCTATTTCACGTACAGAATCACCCCCTTTCGGGTTTAACAGTTGGGGTTGCAACACCGTGTATAGTGACTAAGAGTTCTATAAAATGTGACAAATAATACAATAATAAATACAAACAAAATGTGAGTTTAGACCAGGCATGGGCAACCTACGGCCCGCGGGCCACATCCGGCTCGCGAGGTCTTTTTGTCCGGCCCGCGATCCTTTACCTATAAATTATTTGGGTCCGGCCCGACTAGCCGAAATATTCATTCAAAAATCGCGCCGCGCCGGGCTGCTGCGCTTTTGCGGCGAGCGCAGCAGTCGCTTCACTTCATTCAGTTCAGTTCAGTTGCAGGTCAACTAGCCAGTACGACGACGACGACGCTCGGCTTGCTTGTTGTGCGCAATTTCTGACAGGAAATTTTATTGTAATATTTAATAGTGTGTTATCTACTTACTTTCACGCTTACTTATTATAAATAGGCATCGATGCAAGTAGGTAGGGTACACATTTTAGAAATGTAGACTTAATGTGGCCCGCGACTCGACAGCAAAACAATGATGTGGCCCCTGGACCAAAAAGGTTGCCCATGCCTGGTTTAGACAGTCATTACTTAATGAGAATGTGTTTTGTTGTGTGCAGATATACGAAGGGGATGGCTTGCCCGATAAAGTGTGTGGGGAGTGCGTGGAGAAGCTGAGCAGCGCCCACATCTTCAAGCAGCAGTGTGAACGCTCCGACCAGGAGCTACGCCGCAACTATGTCCCTCCGCAAGGTTCTTACCATACTTTCACGTAGGTACATAGCTATATGACACAATGCCACGCCACTTTCTCAATGGGGTAGACAGATAATGATCTAACGTGGCACATCTCTTAACACCATGTACCATACCGTACGGTATGCACGGTAGGTGCAATCTCAAAACAATAACAAAATTAATAAATGAAAATTTTCAGGATTCAGCCAAACACCTCCACCTCCCAACAGACAAAGCTCGGACTCAGGCTATTCCAATCGAACCGACGCTTCATTCCAACCCAAGAACATTTCCCAACCGGAGGAACCTCCCGCCCCCTCCTCATCCACGGGCTCCAACAGAAAAAGAAAACGTATCGACGTCAGCAAAAACAGCAAGAACCTCCTGCAGGAGTCGTTCAGCATGAATGTCGCGAGCCCTGCCCCCAGCGATTACTCCCGCCCCAAGACTCCGGATAAGCGACCGCGCTATGAGCAAGACTCCGACTATGAGTACTCGGGCCCCAACGACTCCGACTCCGAGTCCGAGATCAAGTGCAACAAGTGTGACCGCATCTTCCAGAACAAGCGAAGTCTCGCAATGCACCGTCGTGTCCACTCCAGGGACGAGAGGAACTCACTGCGCGCAGATGCTCTCGTCGATATCCCCTCGCCCGCCCCCGCCACGCCCGCCGCCACCCCCGCCGCCACCTCCACCGCCACCCCCGCCGCCACCTCCACCGCCACCTCTGCCCCCCGCGACGATCTCGCCTGCCCCACCTGCGGCAAGACCTTCAAGCTGCAGATAATGCTGAAGCGCCACGCCATGCTCTGCTGCGACGCTGCTCCCACCGCCGACCCTGTCGACGCACCGGCGCCACGAGATAAACTCACTTGCACAATATGCAACACGCACTTCAAAGCGTCCCCTAACCTGGCCAAGCACATGCGCGTAGTTCACGCCGCAGTGCTTCAAGAGGTCCCCGTGGAGGTGAGCGCCGACCGAGATATGATCTCTTGTCCGTGCCTATTTTGCTACACAAGCTTCAACGATTACCACAATTATGTGGCCCACTTCAACTCGTGCCCCGATCACAAGAAGCTCCCGCTCTACCACTGCGCTCTGTGTGACTCTCAAATAACTTTCAAGGGAAACTACTTTAGGCACCTGAAAGAGAAACACTTTGGTGTTGCATCAAGAAAGTCTACGGCGGTGACCGAGGAAGAAGAAGGTAGTTTCGATTGTCGCATCTGCAGTCAGAAGCTTGCGAATCAGGACCTCCTCATCACGCATCTAGCGGCGCACATGTCCAACGTCTATGGATCCAACACAGCCGGCGAGGGATCGGGGTAAATTTAATTTTTCTGAGCCACGTCAGTGCTTTCCTTGTGTTTGTGGCGTTCATTCATATCAATAATGTATTATTTTACATATTACGCACTACCAGAGATCGGTTAAAGAACTTCTTGCACTTCCAATAAGAGTGTCTCATTTTCCAGAGCTCACGGAGGTCACATTTATGAAGCCTGTCATATTATTGCCATGTTTTTAATTAGTCTTACAAATTACCATGGAAAGTTATAAATAAGATTTTACAATGCCTAGAACCTTTTATTGTTAATTAAAAGATTTATTTTCAATAATGATAATACAACAACGGTATCTACATGCGATTAGGTACAATAATGATAGGATGGTACCAGCGCCGTTTTGTGACAGTGCTAACTTCACTTCAGTATGGTGTGTAAAAAAATAAATATACAAAAAAAATTTTTTAGAAAAATAGAAACAGTAATTAATTTTAACTAAATATTTGAAGAACAGATATTCATAATCCTGACTTATTCAGAGTCACACTTTTGAACCAGGACTACGTCTGGGTTAACAGTCCACCACAGAAAAATTGAAAATATGTCATGTTCAGCTGTGTCTTTTTCATCAAGAGGCCGTGTGAACCCGTGCGGACATGCAGACCATACTTCCTTGCAGATTCGAGCGAAGTCAGTCAACAGCCTGTCCTATTTTTAATCTAATCGCATCTTAGAATTCAACATTTTAATGGTTACTTGAAATTACTTTGGGTGTGATCATACATTTTTTATGGAAGGTCAAAAACATATTCAGTACACTTGTATTTAGTTTTACTTTATAAGATACCTATTTATTTCGCCATAAAGAACACAATGTTTTAACAATATTTCATTGACGCAAATGGACATTCAGTGTGGCTGTCATAATTTTTGTTTTTGTCTACTGTTTTTGTTTGGAGCCTACAGGTTCAATGTGCTTACACCCCTTGGTTTCCATTCCATTGTTGCCGCGCCGACACGTGCGAAAATTGGCGCACTCAAATATATGGTAAAATAATAAGAAATCATTAACCTTTATTGGCACTTGAACCAATGCAATTCTCCACAAAACGGTGTACAACAAATGAGGATGCACTTATTTTATTTTATGCAAGGAATTTTTTTACTCCACGAAAAACAAAACACGCCTGACATTTTTTTTCCCAATTTTCTAACCTAAAATCGAAGGATTACCCTCTGCGAATCATATATTAATGTGTAGACCATCAATTTAACTATTCAAATAACACATTCTAAATAACGTTTAAAATTAATTTTAAGACTCCAATCTGGACACACTGGGCTTCCAGAAGGAATCTAAGAGGTTAAAAAAAATTATCGAAAAATATCGCAAATAGCGAGTTCTATTCATGTTTCTTATGAGAACAAATGAGAAGGACTGGCTGTACGGATAAAAATCTTTGCCATTCCTATAGAACACATTTAAAATATTCCTAGGTCTTGACAACAATTATTTTGACAAGTGTAGATTTTTTTTATACCTACTTAATCCCTGGCAGCACCTGGCAGGATGGTAAACTCACAGATTATATACGTCTTGGGACAGATAGGACAGCCTTGAACATAGCAGCAACCCATAGCAGCAAAAGGTATTTGAGTGTAGCGACCAATCAGAATCGAGAGTTAGTGAGGAACATTTACGATAGAATAGAAGGAATTATCGATACTAGAAAATATCAATACTAGGGTGTTCTCTTAACATCGATTTATTTACTCTTTTTTATTGAAATAGGTAATGATTTTGGCCACAAATGAAAAAGGCCTCATAGTTTCAATATTTTCGTTCCAAGCTATGTTTTTTATGTTCCATCTATAGAGACCAGAAAATATTAAAACTTTTGAGGCAATTGTCATAGGTGGCCACATGATTAAATATGAAAAATATCAAAGCGTATGACCGTGCCTAATCCACAGCGATATTCAATTTAAAATGCATTTTACTTTTAATCCTTCCTTTATTACAAGTGACAGCAATTAATTTTTCTATTTCACATGGGCTTGGTCGGCTACAATCTCCTCCTCGTTATCTGGTGGATGCCGACTAGTTTCCGCTTGCTCTCTTCCGCTTAGAAGCACCACAATGCGCAGTGTGCCTCCTCTTGTAGCAACGTCAACAATATCTCCCATCTTTGCTTGCTACGGTAGCAGGGATCCTGCCCCGAGCCCATGTATTTCTAGAAGCCGTTGAATCTGCAATAAGAACAATATCACCCACAGAAATATTATTTTGGCTACCTTCTGTCCATTTCTTGTGTCCGTGCAGCGACGGTAAGAATTCACGAATTCACGTTTTAAACAAAACGAAATGAGTATTTTGTTTAAAACTGCAAAGTTTGCAAGTCAACTACCACATAATAAACTAATTGAGCTACCAAAGTTGTCGTAGACTGTGGCCATGTGAATATTTTTGTTTGATTCTAGCGTGAGCACCATCGAAGATGCAGTTTCTCTCAACTCGGAGTTGAGCGGCAACGGGCGGCAGTCACAAACGTGCCAGTACTGTGACAAGGCGTTCACGTACCGCAAGTCGCTCACCTCACACATACTAGCCAAGCACTCGGCACCAGACGTGCAAGTCAAGAGCGAGCCCACTGAATCCGTGTACCGAGACTCGGAGCCTGAGGAGGACGAGTGGAGCCAGGTTTGTTCAAGTATTATGACGGTATAACACCGATATAGCCGATAATACCGACCCATCCAATGATATGCTACCTTGTGTCCTTTTCAGTCTCTTTAACTATAAACCAATACTTCGACCTAGACTTTCATTGTGCTTTGGACAAAGGTGGCAAACGACTATGTGCAAATTATTTGGATGAATAGATATTTTAAAATGTAATTTCAGGGCGAGACAGACAACACATGCGACATCTGCGAGAAGCAGTTCTCGTACCGCAAGACGCTCCTCCACCATAAACGCACCAAGCACCCCGTCACCTCCGGCCACAAGTTCTCCAAGGTCAACTTCAACAAGTGCGAGGTCAAGTGTCTCCTCTGTGACGTCACTATGCTTGTCGGCGAGATCAAGGCCCACAACCAAGTACACCTCGACGCCAACATCAAGCCCAAGTGCGTTTACGCATGTTCAGAGTGTGGCAACACTTACAAGGGCTCTCAACCCCTCCGCAACCACATCAAGCTCGTCCACAGACTTGGCGGAACCGAACCGACCAAGGAGAAATACCAGGTGACAGATGTGGCGAATTTTTGTGAAGTCGTTGTGACGAAAACGGAACCGGTGGATACTCTCCAAGGTCACAACGACTATCGGTCGGTTCCTGGTGAGGTTATTGATGGCATGAAGCCGATCGTCGACCTGAGCGGCTTCACCTGCCCCATCTGCAACAAGAAGATGGCCACACTCATCTCTTTAAAGAGGCATATTAACTGGCACAACAATGTGGGAAATAACATCCAGAAGAAAATCCAGTGCAAAATTTGCAATTTGGTAAGATTATTCCTGCTATTTCTTTTGTTAATTTCTTGTATTGACATCTTCTATATAAAGATGAATATTTGCTTGTTTATTCGTTCGTCTATGTACATCATCCGATTACGGTGAAACTTTGGTAGGGCTAGTGACCAAAAAAAAAAACATGCGAGCGGAGCCAAGGGCAAAAGCTAAATTATAAAATTTAATTCAATATAAATTTGTAAAATGCTAGCTTTTGCCCGCGGCTTCGCTCATATGAAATTCGTATTTAAAAAGAAAGTAAGTAAGCCTGCTACCGTACCTTTATTTCGGCGCGTGGAACAATTCGGCTTGCATGAGAGCCACATCTTAGCGTAACCAGAACTGAATTTTATTTAACCTATCCTGTGCGACGCATAGTTAAATGTGCTTCTACTAAGTTTCATAGAATTCGAATGATCGGTTTAAGAGTTATGGAAGAAAATAAATACATACAGAAAAGATTTTTAAAAATCGAAGGTTTAGTTTTAGTATCATAGAGTCTACAAACGCAGTATCTCATAAAACAAAGTAACTTCCTCCATGACCCTTACAAATTTATTATTAGTATTGATAAATTATACTGATTTTTTTGCAGGACTTTAAGTTCAATTCTCACTACAAGCTGCACATGAAAGAACATTACTTCGATACAAACTTAGACCCTAAGTTCCTTACGTGCTCCATCTGCAACCGTAAAAGTAAGCACTTGCGCGCCGCCCAGAGTCACAGCCTGTGGCACAAGCAGACTCGCTTCAGCAACAAGGATTACCAGTGCTCCATCTGCAAGAGGGTGTTCCAGTATCGAAAAGTTTACTTGAGCCACATGGCTGTGCACTTCAAAAAAGGGGAGAGCATAGAAAAAGCTGAATTTGATGCAAATTCCCAACCAAAAACTAGCACGGGCAGCGGAGAGGAACACAAGTGTCCGCACTGTCAAAAGATTCTCGATTCGGCGCATTCTCTCAAGTGTCACATGTCGTGGCATCGGTCCAAGTCCTCCCTGTTTGGTGCTCGCTACGAGTGCGAGATCTGCCGGCTCCAGTTCACCAACAAGCGTCGGCACGAGCTGCACCTGCGCTCGCACTACGAGGACGAGGCCGGCCCCTACAAGTGTCCCGTCTGCGGCAAGGGCTACAGCCATGAGGGCTACTTCCAGCGCCACGTCAAGGGCCACAACTTCGACCACCAGAGCCACCAGAAGAAGCGACAGAGGCTCCGCGAGATCCGCCAGAAGAAAGTCCAGTGCCCCATCTGCTGCCGGTACTATCCTGATCTACTGCACCTGGTTAGGCACATCCGCCGCACACACCCCCAGAGCAAAATGTTGAAGCCCGACCCGGACGCTCCACCCGAGAAGGTGTACTCGTGCAAGCTCTGCGCCAAGATCTTCCTCGACGAGAAGCGGCTGCAGTTCCACGAGGAGGCGCATCTCCGCAAGCCGATGCACTTCCGCTGCACGTTCTGCGGCCACAAGAATATCTCACGCAAGAACCACAACGTGCACGTCAAATCTCACCTCGTGAAGAAGTATCACGAGCAGCCCCTCGAGTGCCAGCACTGTGACGAGAAGTTCGTTCTGGGCTACGCTCTGCACCACCACCTGCGGGACGTGCACGGCATCAATGAGACATGGGCAGAAACGGCACCTGCCGAGCGACCCTTTGGCCCGCTGCAGGAGCGCCAGTGCTCTCTCTGCTACAAGGTGCTGGCGTCCCGCGCCAACTACGAGCGCCACATCGACTACCATAACTCCCTGCGTTGCAACTACTGTTTCGAGTACTTCAGCGGAAAAGTGTTCCTCGAGGGCCACCTCGCTTTCTCGTGCGAGAAACGACGCCTCATCGGCGACACGGAAGTGCACCCGAAGAGGATCAAGTGCTCCGAGTGCTACAAGGCATTCCATCTGCAGGTGAAGTTAGAGTGCCACATGTGGACGCAGCACGGCACGCGCGAGTTCCAGCGCACCGTAAGCAGCAAGCAGGAGCTTGTCTGCGACTTTTGCTTCCGTGTGTTTGAGAATGAGGAAGCTCTCACCAGCCACAAGCTGTACCACCGTACCATCGGCTACTACGGCTGCCTCTACTGCAAGAGGAAGTTCAACACAGTGACGGTCTACAAGAAGCACAAGAACCACCATTTGGCTCAGCTGTGCGTGGACAATCCCTTCAAGTGCGAGCACTGTGATGAAAAATTTGACTGGTTCCGCGACATGATCTACCACATGCGCGATGAGCACGGCGACGACAAGGAGTGGATCGTCATGCCGAAAGAGTCTGTGGAAGAGGATTGCGACATCTGTCACAAGCGGTTCTTCAACCTGCACCGCCACCTGCGCTACCACGAGGAGAACCGTTGTCGCAAGTGCCGCGAGTACTTCTACTCACGCACCGAGTTCGACGCTCATTTGTGCGCCGTCGAGAGCGACAACGAAGAGGTGAGCTATAACGATGACGGCACACACCAAGCCTACGAGGAGTGCGACTTCTGCTTCAAACCACTCTCCAAGTCAAATTCGAAAACGCTCCACGATTCGATACACAAAATGTCCGGGTCCATCTCGTGCCGGTTCTGCCCGAACAAGTTCAAGACGATGGATGCGTTCAACATCCACTCGTTCACACACCGCAACCGCAAGTACAAGAAAAATCCACTCACTTGCCACCTGTGTCGCGAAAAGTTTGTTGCGTACGGTCCCTTCATGCGGCACATCCGTGGGGTTCACAAGGTGCACGATAAGATGCACTACCGTGCGCCGCTGGTCGCGGAGCCGTGCGTCGTGTGCCACCAGTCCTTCCCCAACCTACACAACCACTACCGAGCTCATCTTCAACATCGATGTCCTAACTGTTCCAAGTACTTCACCTCCAACAGAACCTTCCTGAAGCACGTGTGCGATAAGGAAGACGACGACCCTTCCAAGGTTTTCACGTGCGAGGAGAATCTTCTGGTGTTGATCAACTCGTATGTGCCCAAAGAGGATATCTATGTGGCCAAATACTATGGACTGCAGGAGACGGAAGACGGCCGGGAAGTGGTTGAGGTTGAACCGATCCAGTCTACAGAACAAGTGCGGCCGTTCTCGGAAGGAGCACCCATCATCTCGGGAGTGACATCGCTGAACGCGCCACGCGCCGAGAAGAAATCACCGAGGAAAACAAACGGACAGACGGAAGACAGCGACGACGACTGCGTCGTTATCCTCGTAGAGGGCAACGAACCTCCGGGCCCCGTCATTGTCTGTCTAGATGATTAACATTGTAAACTAGAGAAACTTTTGTAATGAAACTGTGTAGGGTCTGTAAGGTCTATTAGAAGTACCATGATTGCTGAAATGATAACATGTTGCATTGTTGCACGAAACTCTGAGGTATATTTGTGTCAGTACTAAGTTAATATTGGCGAATTTTTCTTGTGAAATATTAGACTATATTTCTTTTTAACCCCTAGATTTCCAAATAATATATGGTTGAGCCTACTGTTCCATGTCGTTTTCGCAGTGTGCGGAAATACGCGAACCTCTGCAGATCAATAATTGGCACTTGAAAACCAAACGATGTAAAACAATTGAGTATTCACTTTTTAGAAGCAGCCAGAAATGATGTACTATGTATAAAATGACAACCGGCAGAATATTTTTTTCTTTTGACATTAAAATATTTTTAAAGTGTGTGTTCTATAGGAAAGGCAAATGTTTTTATCCATAAAGCCCACCATTCTCACTCGCTCTAATATGAAAAATTAATTGTTTTTATTTTTATGTGAAGAGGACTTTTGCCGCCTTGCGACTATGCCACCTCCATAGTACCTATTAGCGCAAATACCGCGGTTAGTCACAAAGCAGAGGGGGGGGTCTGAGCACAAACCACGGTAGGTCACATGGAGGGGGGTCAAAAAGTGGGTAAAATCGGTCACGTGTACAACAAATTAAAATTATCGGGAAGTGGCATAGAATGCACCGAATTGAGGCGCGCTATTTGTGAGCATTCAGCAGACTCTCCAATCGTTGTCTCCCTTATACGTATCAAATTTCCATTTAACCGTCTTACTCTATCGACGTTCACAGAGCGGAAACGTAACGTGATGTATGAGGCGCTCGCGCACTTACGCTGTTTTAAATATTGGTAATATATATAAGAACTCCAATCGCACCTTTCTACCGGTAAAATGTATAACGAGGGCCTGTCCAGATAGTAGAATGTCGTTGCACGTGTATGGGTATGAGCCCTTAAACAATTCATTGAAGTCGCTATTTGCTATATTTTTTGATACGGACTTTTGACTATAAAAAATAATAATAATAAAATATACACATCGACTTGAGAACCTCCTTTTTGCTTTTATCGGTTAAAAATAGCCAGCGATAGTCAAGGTATAGCCTGGTTTTCGGAACTGTGCATGTCGAAAGAATGTTGGAATGCGGAAGATGCGCCCCTCGCACCCCACTGTAACCCGAAATGGCCAGTACGGTTTGCAACGTCGACTAGTAAACACGTGCGCTGTCGCTTTGTCTGCATCTACCCTTTATTGTTTTGTGTTTTGGTTAGTTTTGTTTTTTTCTTTGAGTAAACATTTATTACAATTCGAAATTATTGACATTATTTTGAGAGTGTGTGGATGAGTGGCATCGAAGAAATTGAAGAAAATTGACTTTGCCCAAGTATTATCCAGGTATCAAAATAATTATAGGTAAGTATTAACAGTCAAATGTGAGTGACGCTATGTATGAATTGTATGTATGTTTGCATTAACCAAAGGTGAAATACCATGATTTACAGTAGATTGGAAGTAAAAATGTTATACTTACATTTACTTGACAGTTGTGCTGACATTACCTTTGTTCAGCTAGCCATAAATTAAATAAGATCGGTGACACATTCATTACATGGCCATAAATCTTAAGTCAAGCAGACCTTTCCAAGAATATAATGTTTTAATGCAAACTCAACCGTAGTTCTATGATCATAAGGATTATTATTGGTTACTGATGGATATTTACAATGTAAATTTAATTTTTATTGTAGGATACTCCTCTGAAGTTTTTCTGTTGAAGTGTCACCAACAAAAGTTTACAGTTTTATGATGTTAAAATATATTCGAGTTCCATACATTTGCTTTGTGATGGATGATCAAAGAGATTTTATGTATAGAGTGAGCACTACGAAGAAAGAATACAGAGAAATGACGGCCAATAGCTGAGGTATGAGGTAAGGTAGCGGGGTGGCGGAACGCTGAGCCGCGCGGGGCGGGAAGCGAGCGGGAGAGGGGCTAGCTAGCGAGCGACTAGCGGCTAGCGGCCCGGCCGGTCAGTCAACACGTGCATTGGAATACGTAGGGTTGTCACTTAGTCTACCAAAAATATATTTTTCGATTTATTATTTTACGAGTAGGTATTATGGTTAATTGTGCCCGTAGTCTAGTGGTAACGCTTCTCAATGCAGAAGTTGCGGGTTCAAATCCCGGGCACTAACTAATGCACTTATTTATTTCCTTGATAAGGATTGATATACGTGCATTTCATAACGAATAGGTACGATCGCTCCGGTGAAGAAAAATAAAGTTAGGTAACTAGGTGCACACTGGTCTATGAAAGGTATTTTTGTGTAAACTGCTTCTGATTTCCACTGGTCACCATGTACGAGTAATCGAACCGGATATAACAAATTGTGACAAGTTCGAGTGCAATATGACTGCCATAAGAATACTCAATAAACAATAAAACAACAACAATAAAAACAATACCTCCTATGTCAGTGGGCAGAGTCCGTGCCTAGCAGTGGGACGTTTTAAAGGATTATAGAAGAAAACAGATAGTGAATTTCATCGAAAAAAACGTTTTTATGTATTTATTAAACTTAAAATACAGAACTATAATAACTTGAAATACATACCTAAACTTATATGGGTTTTTAAATTACCGTGGTTATTTGACATTTTAAGAAGTAACAACGGCTTTACTCACTATCGAAATACGAGCTGTGTGGCTCGACATTTCGGCCAGATTGCTCATGATGATGGGCCATAGGTTTGGCCCGAAACGTCGAGCCGACGAATTTCGACCGCGAGTAAAGCCGTTTTGTATTCTTATAATACCTACACTTAATAACTAGAATAATATCTAAAAAACTAAACTTAATAATAAAGAATTAATAACTGCGGTCTTGGCCTTGGACTAAACTTAAAATCTCCAAACCAAACATACATAAAATAAAGAGTGCAGCATTTATTAAAAAAAATATATATATATAACTAAAAAAACCATTAGGTATACTTTGGACTACACACACAAACACAACTAAAATAACTCTTCCTCCGTACTTAAACAAAATAATTTAAATTTCACTTTACACAAATTTAAATTTTCACTTTCCCTTAAACAATGTATCATCTTGGACTATTTTTATCCATCTTTCTCGTATTGATCCCTTAGTAGAGTGTGGAAACCTTGTAAAAAAAATGTTTTTCTTGAAAATTTCTCAATTACTTACTAATTTAAAAAAAATTTAAGAATAGCGACAACCCTAATTAGCGGTCAATTCACTCTCATATTTTAACGTGGTTTAATACATATTTATTTACTTTCATACATGATATCCCAGAACTCTATTTCTAATCATTCATATGTGGCAGCCCTAATGAGCGCGTTCAATTTATTTGTTTAATTAAATAATGCTTATGTTATTGCAATGCTAGGTCAATACATAAAATGTACAAAATTTTCAAGATTTCAAAATTTTGAAGTAGCGTTGTGACAGCCCTAATTGGCCAGTTGAACAAAATATTTCTAAGCACATGGAAAACAAAATATTATATATAAGGTCTTTCAAAATTAGTTAATAGTACGCTAAGGGGGGGTTCTGTATCGTAAATAAATCACTTTTGAGGAACAAAGATTTTTTTTACAAAAAAAAAAATTATAATAATGTAAAATGTAAAAAAAAATTCTTTTCTTAATCGTTTCAGTTTCATGCCAGAAATAAAAAAGTCTTCCAAAACATAGATCTCTTTCTTTCAGAAATTGTAAAAAACCACAATTTTAGTTTTATTAGTATGGAATAGAAAGAATTTGATTTTTTTACCAACTTACACGTATTACATCAAAATGGTAATGAAGACTTTTTTGTTACTGTTATGAAACTGAATCGATTAGGCTATAAAAATCAACCACATATTTTTTTATTTAAATACATAAAAAATATTTTACATAAAAAAAGCCCAAGGTCCAAAAAAATTTATATAGGTTTTACTCCCTATATGATGCAAAACCCCTCCTTAGCGTACTATTAACTAATTTTGAAAGACCTTATATATTAAGATCACAATGAAGTGATACTTACCTATGAAATGAGATGCCATCAGTTTTCCCAATATTTTTGGTATGATTTTTGCAATATCGCAACACACAACCGGGCATAATGACTGGCGCGATGCGAGCCGCAGACAGACGGCAGCGAGCGCGCGGGCGGCGCGTCCGCCGCGTTCGGCCGCTCGCGAGCTACTAGTCTCAAGAGGGTCTCACCGCGTAATGGTTACTCCACCGCGGTGGAGCGAAGGCTGTTGCCCGGGTAAGAGGTCTAGTAGAATACATGATACGTCATTGGTGATGATGTGTTGTAATGTGTTTACCAACCTTACCACCAGTAAAATTTGTTGCATTCCCCGCATTCTTTCGACGTGCACCGTTCCGAAAATCGGGCTATAGTAAGCGGTTTGGGGGTCGGCCGGTCCCATCGGAAGCCAAGAGGTTTGCCACCTACTGTCCGCGCGCGAGCTCCGAGGAAGTTTAAGGAATGTTTACGTAATGACCTAATGCAGTAATTTAGTCGATATTGCATTATCAATATGAATTATGAAATTATTCTATAATTAGTTACTGTCGCAATCAGAAAAATCAAAGCTTGAAGAATTTGATGTAAGTAGGTACTATCGTCACTCTCCTCACGTACTTCAATAATAAATGAGTCGGTAGCATTCTCCAATAGGCCATCCCTTGGCCAGTAATGCTCCTCTAATACTAAGACGTGATCATCATAACCACACCAATCTTCTTCCGTGATAGATAACTTGTTCGGTAATTTCCTTAAGTCTCGTCAGAGAAGAGTCAGGTAATTTTATGTTCCCTCACAAGCAAATGACTAATACGACATTGATAAGGGTGCTCTCGCCTCAAGACCAACACTCATCCTGCGAGAGGACTGGGTATGAAGCGACGGTCGGGCGGGGCCGCACACCTGCCCGCTTCCCCAGCCCCCGATTCCTCGGAGCTCGCGCGCGGATAGTATACAGCCAATAAGTACTTAGTGTGCCAACACTAGTTGTCCACTATGTATGACACACCGCTTTACACTATAATTTGTTTAGCGTATACCACCTTCACATTTTACTTTTAAAAAAATTTTGAAGAAAATCCAAAATGTTTGAATAGAACCTACCCTTCAATAATTTAAGAATATACTTTGATGTTGAGTCGGACATAAATAATATTTAAATGACTATTTAAATATGTGGACGTACCTCTTAAATTTTGATTTAGGTGAATGTATTAGATATAATGAAAGAATGAAGGGTAAATGTTTGTTGAATGAGGCTAGCATTGAATGCTGTCACCCTTTCGCTCCCACAAATGTCTGCCAGCAAAATGCTCCCAGAGACCATTCTTCAAGGTGCACTTTGTTTTCATATAAGTAAAGATCATCTTGCGTGCTCGGCAGTGAAAGTCAACGTGCAACTGTATAGTTTTTTATGAATAGCTGCATAAAATACATTTCTTCAGACACGCAGTTAGATCAAGGGGTTAACGCTAACTGTAATTTTTCTTTCTTCAAATTCTGTGCATCCAAACATTTTTGTAGATGCTATATTTGTATTGTTTTTTTTTACATTTTGTGGAGTGGAGCCAACCGTGGAACTAGTAACTAGTCAGGTGTGCGGGGAAAATGTAATGTGATTTTTAATTAGAGTAATAAGTCTTCATTGTTTTGTTAAAAGGGATATAGGCCATTTTGTTAAATAGAATATTCGCCCTTTTATATTTATTGTGTTGGAAACCCTTAATGTACCTACTCTATCCAATGAAAGAGGGTTTGAGTATTTTCATCCAATAATACACGTTTAATTAAAGACTTACTGATCTGTAACTTACATCCTTTCATTTTGAGCAACAACGTGTATGTCTGAGCTGAGCAACTTGTATGTTGCAACACTTTCAGTCTGCGCGGATGCGTGAAATCTAACAAGCTTTCGTGTGTTCGATCTTCCCTTGATGGTCTTCTGTCTGTCTATATGGTTGTCCTTAACTAAACACGACAGATTGACTTTATTCACTTCTTGATCTTAGAGCATACGTCTTTCGGTTGAGAATATGTCGCCGGGTACTCACAAGAATCTTGAAATTCTATGTTTACATAAATTGTAGTAGGTACCATTTGAACGCCACCTATTTCTCGTGAGCACTCGGCTTTAATATAATCACTAGATCTAAGAGTATGTAGCGTATTAAGAGTTTAAAAACAATGTTACCTACTTTTTATTTGAATATTAAACTTTTTGATTTCACAATCTGCTGTTTCCGTTGGACATCATAATCCATATAATATGTTCACTTTTTTGTGGATTCAGACCTGCAAACCCATCGACATCAATCGAATTTTCGAAATATATAAAATTAAGTTATAATTTTTGAAATTTAATTTTTAGATTGCACAGTTCTAAAATTGTAAAGTTAAATATTGTGACGTGGCATTCCCCATACTAAGGCTTGCCTACCTACCGACTCTAGGAATGACGAATCTTTTATTTATTGACGATCCTCCTACTCCAAATGTTAAGAAAATATATTACTCACAAGCAATATCAGCACTTAACACTTGCTTGGACTGGGCTGACGAAAGTGACCTCTCGTTATCCGAAAAGATGATGCTACGTAATTTGAGGGACAAGCCTTTTTATGTCAATAAATAGAACCCGCCAAACTAAAATAGATCAATTATTTTATTTTATTTTGTTGTATGTTTGTGTATTTTATTATTCAGAAGGTTACTCAATATATTTTTTCAAAGCATACAGCTGTTTTATTGAATTTGTCTATGTAACTAACATACTATAATCCGAACGCTTCGTGAGTCTGAACAGGTATAGGTTTTTTTTATGGTAACTGTCACGGTTGGCTACATCACCTACAGCCGTGATGTCAGCCCATAACACTGGATGAACTTGGTGCCACGTCAGTGCTTCCCTTCGGTCGTGCCGGCGACACTGAACTGAACGGAAAACACAAACTATTTACATATAGTATCTGCGCTCCAGTCTGACAATACCGGTCATTCACCCCTTCCTACCAATGTACTCGTATTTGCGGAAGCGATACTTCCCTATGTTCTGCGTATCGAGCGAAATTACTGTCGCTAGCTTATTGTGGTAGCAGGGCGGCCGCTGACCGTTCGTACTGTTATGCTTATGATACACACGCCTCTCTGCGCATGTGTGCGTGCTGAGAGGAAGGGGTGAATGACCGGTATTGTCAGACTGGAGCGCAGATACTATAGCCGTTTCGACCGACCTTTCATTTAGTGCGATGGTATCAACCCGGGCGGGTTAAACCCTACCACCTAGTAATATAAGAAGGGAGTCATACCCCTTAGTCGCCTTTTACGACACACACGGGGAGAGATGCAGTGGGACTATACTTTTAACCGACTTCAGAAAAAGGAGGAGGTTCTCAGTTCGACTGTTTTTTTTTGTCACATCAGAATTCTCTCGACTGGGTGAACCGATTTTGATGATTCTTTTTTATTTGAAAGCTGGTGCTTCCCGTGTGGTCCCATTTCAATTTGGTCAAGATCGGATTGGAAAGCGAGGCGGAATCGCGAGGCCGAAGGCTTAGCGATTCCGCCGACTACATTAATAGCAAAAAATTACTAAAAAAAATTGTGAAATAAAAAACAATTAAAAAAAATATAAAAACCGCCTTCAAAAATGTATAAAATAAAAAGCGAGTGTTTGAGGGCTCAAAAGACGCGTACCGGCCAGGGCTACAAGATGGTTTAAAACGAAAAAAAAAATTTTTTTTATGTAAAAACTAAATCTCTTATATCTCAAAAATTAAATGTGATATCGAAAAATAAAAAAAAACTGTTTAGATTTGGACTTTGGGCTACATTAAAAAAAAAGCATTCGTCTATCGATGATGGTTCGTGCTGTAGGTGGTCCCTCAAATTTTTCCCATTTTTGCTGAGTGTGAAATCGACTTTTGGACTCGCTTTTGGAAGTGCAACAGCGTAGAGAGCGAGGAGGAATATCCGAATGTATGAAATAAATTGTGAAAAATCAAATCACGGCTCTGCAGATCCTCAGGTGACTTTGTTAGTTGGGTTCTGATGATGGAGCCGGAAGGAAGCCATAGGATAGGAACTCCTAAACTACACAAGATAAGCCCATCGTGTTTGGGCTCGTTGGATTTGTCTTCGCAAGTACTCTTGTCATATATGATGTCCAGGGTCCGGATGATGGAGCCGGAATGAAGCCATAGGAACTCCTAAACCACACATGATAAATCCACCGAGTTTGGGCTCGTTGGATTTGTTTTTGCAAATACTCTAGTCATATATGATTTCCAGGGTCCTGATGATAGAGCCAGAAGGAAGCCAGAAGTGATTCTTTGTGAATAAGTAGGTAAATATTCTAACCTAAACTATGTTATATTTTTATATTTGATATTTATTAATTTGTTACTTTAGTTAGACATAATGTCAAGCTTATCTCTTTTTGTCTAAATTTTAGTTAAAATTTTTCAAGCTGCTTGTGTTTTTGAAAATTAATAAAAAATATATAAATGTAATATTTTTTTATTATTTTGTTGAGTTCATTTTCAATGTACCTCGAAGGTCGTGTAATGCACGATATCTGTGAATTTTTTTTTTTAAACAAGTCTTATATTTACCTTTTTTTCAGAATTATACCTATACGGCAAAGGCGCTCGTCGTCGTTGCGTCGTGCAATAATGATAATTTTTAGGTTCCGTACCCAGCCTATTATTAAGCCTACGCTGTCTGTTTGTACGTATGATGCATGTATTTTTGGAACCGTAATAGCTAACCGATTAAAATTTTCACAGAATCTGCTATATATGAGCGGACATAGAATATAGCGGACATAACATACTAAAAAATAGAAAAAACTTAAAAATTAAGGGAGAGATAACGATATATAAAGGACATAACTGGCTCTTAACGCTCAGCCCAAACCGGTAATTGTAATATGAATAATTAATTGAAAGTGTCCCTGCTAAATTGTTTCCAGCTTACCCCCCATCTTTGAAGAGTTCATGATCTTGGGAATGACTCAAAAGAAATACCACTTTGCAAACAAATTCAAATTTAATTTAATAACATGTACAGGTGGAATAATATAAATATTACTATTTTGTTATAACAGTAGGTTTCTACCTACCAATAGTAATTATTATTATAGTATATTATATGTTACAACATTAACAGGTTTGATAAAGTTACTTTTTTCTTATAAAAATAGATTTTGCACAGTGTCGACAATACATTATTATACCTAACTATGATGAGGAGTTATTATAATCTATCTAAAGTGCCCCGGGCACATATTTTTCCAAATCAATAAGATGGTGAAATGTGTTTCTAATAGAACAGTTCTAGACTATAATTATTGATCACAAGAATGTTAAAAACTGCTAGTGCCTGAATTTTCTAAAATATTCCTTTTTTCAATCCATTTCCGTAACATATCGGATCCGTAACGAATCGATGACATCAACATAGTAGCGACGTTTCGCACACAACAGCTTGCGGCGGGTCGTCGTCTGAACCATATTATATGTATATCTGATTCAAAATTCAATGTACTACTGAAGAAATAGATAGGAAGGTTACCATTTTTTCTTTGTCCAGAATAAAAATTCAATAAAAAATAACGAAACCACCAATTTCTACTTGTGAAATTCAAGTCAAAACAACAAAAGTCTGACAAAAAAGAGTATTCAACGGATGACATCTGAACTTTATCTGAGTGCAACCTGACAATCTAGGCTCAGCTGTCATTTTTGACTGCACAGATTTATATTATATTTTATATACCTAATAAAGTGTAACAAGCAATGTTCTGAAATATCCCAGATAGGTGTTTGTATATGTTTTTTGTAGACTGTTCTGACTGTGTTCAGTCAGAATTTAGTTTTCCTTAATTTACCGCATATGACCACGAATCCTCACTTACATGACACTGGCCGAAATGTCTTAAAAGACAATTGCAAAAAAAAAGTAAAGTCTATATAGTGTGACGTAGCTCAGAATGCGTGTGGTCCCTATATAGTTTACGGTGTGGTCGAAGGAGCTTCAAATTCGCGTTAGGGTTACTTGTTTGTATTCTAAGCATAGAAATAACCTAAAGCATAAACTTTTTTTTAAGTTAATGATTCTAAGCTACAATTATTGTTTCAGTGTTACTTTGCTTCAGTTTAGATACCAAAGAAAAGTAACCATAAATCAATTGTAGCCCCTTCGACCGATCCTATCCACACACATTCTGAGCTATGTCACACTATAGAAAATTATGTATAGTCCAATTTTGTATTGAGTGTACACAATGTATTCAATGACAAACTTTTGTTATATGGAATTGTGACAAAAATGCATTGCTGAGAGTTAACTTATAATATATTACATCCGAAGTCGTCATAACATAACATTATATATACAAAGATAAAACAGTACAGAACTATCACCAGTCACAAGAATAATATAAAATAAACTAAATATTTAATTTCCATACACAACCTTCAAATAGGTAAATGTTATTTGGAATAATTTAAAGATACTTTAGGTAAGTTGACACAACACTAAAACTATTTTCAATGACTAAAAATCACATTTTTACATCTCACTGAAAGACCAAGAACTTTCATTAATGTTTGCGCAAAATACATCAAATAGACTTATCGGTAGCCAATTGTGGAAACAGGCACATCATATTACAGTCACTGGTGTCTATTCAGAGCTGTAGATCACAACATCAACAATACTATTCTATTATCATAGTACAACCCAGTGGCGGCCGGTGACATCAGTGACCGGTACTTAAATACCAAATTTCCCAACACATTCCCAATGTTATTTTAAGTTCGCGACTTCCGAATTTTTTAAACGCCTGCATTTTATTATGTGCGTACCTAGTATGAATATTCTCAAGACACTCAATGAGTTGCAAAAAAAAATAGACCACAACACTACTGCAGCTTTCAAAAAGAAAACAGTAGTAATTAATGTCCCAAAAATATTTAAAAAAAGATATAAAAATAAAAGCATTTGAAAAGTAGGAATTGAACCCGAGATCACCTGATTATAAAGCCTTACCAACGCTTAGGCAAATATCGGCACCAATTAATTCACAGTATCACGTGACAGAAAGCAAACCTAACCTAACCTAACCATATCCCATTTTAAATATTCGCGCGCTAACGGTTATGTGACATCACATGACAGCACGCTGACTCTAGGTAGACGGACTCGTGCAAAACGAATCGCTTGCGACGTGTCGCACCCGCGGCTATTCACGATATAGCGTCCTTGTTTGGGGCTTGTGCGCCGCACGCAGAACTCCATTTCGGCCCATACTGATTCTATGAAGTATCTTTTGTCTCACGCGCCAGCGGTGTTTTACCAATCATTCACGATATAGCGTCCTTGTTTGGCGCTCGTGCGCCGCACACAGAACTCCATTTCGGCCCATACTGTTTCTATGAAGTATCTTTTGTCTCACGCGCCAGCGGTGTTATACCAATCCCCATACTGAATGTATGCGAGACCCGCATGCGTTTTCGATTCCCGCACGGGGCGCGCTAGCGATGGCACGGGTTCGAATTCACATTCGTATTTATTTGGAGTACGATCTTTATGGTTTTAATGTAGGTATGTTGTAAGATATTATGTGAAGTGAAGACTTCTCGTCGTATGGTAGTGCGGCGCACGAGCGCACTTTAGCACCAGCCGCCACTGGTACAACCCCAATGACCTCACGTCATCACCACTGATGGGCAAAACTGTTAATCCTGCAACTAATCTCAAGGTATATTTTGTTTCGGATACATAATATGACATTTATAGATGTGCTTGGAAGCAAAGGGTTAAGGTTAATATTGCAATTTAAAACTATGAATAGAGACCACTATTAAATTGCTAGACTTATAATTATACACAAATGTATTCCATGAACACACGGGGCCTTCCTACCAACACTACATTTTTCATTTACAAATCACAATCACCCTCCATTCTTAAAGCAAACAGAAGTTTTGTGGTGAACCCACCAAATGGAAGGAGATATTATATTTGGAGAGAAGTTAAGAAGTTCAAACGCATGGACATAAAGTTTCTATAAATAAATATGTATGTCTACTCACATTTCGAAAGAACTTACATCTAGAAAAGTGAATTACATCCGTTTTTATTATGTTGTAAGAATGGGGAACAAAGATACATATTATTTTTAATCATTTATAATTTTTGTCTCAACCATAATTCCATAATGTGAAGGTTATTTCTACTCAATGCGGACCCATGAACTAAAACTATTCTCTTCCCTTGCAGCTAAATAACTAGATTGTTGAACTAGACACATGGTCTACAGGCGTTGACACCCGACGCGGCCATTGCTTAAAATCTGCCAGTATTTGTATGAATTAGCGTGCAAGTGGGCCCCTAAATCTAAAAGCAGATAAATATATATTGTTTTGTTGCAGCTAAAACATGGAAATATAGTGACGCACCATTACGCTAAAATTGAATTAATTATATGTCAAAAAAAATCCTCTGCGAGAAAAATTTTGTCAACATTTTATACTCCAAATGATCTGGGGAGTGCTCAGTGGCGGGCCTAGGGTCAGATCGTAGAGCAAGCCGAAGCCAAATATTTCAAACAAAATATAATATAAGACTGTCCAAAAATCTATGCAAACCAACTGCAGTGCAGTGCAGTTACTATGAAGACTCTTGTTGATAATTATCAATAGCACACTGGAGGCATAATATGGTTGACAGAATTATTGTGACTTATCAACACATAACGATATCATACATATACATATCATAGCATGCCAGAGAGAGAACGAAGAGAGAGCCGACGTCCCGCCCGCCGCGCCGCCGCGCCGCCACCCACCATGGATATAACTAACCAAAGATTATTATTTCTTTAATTAGTAACGAACATCCTCGCGAACGTACGATCCATCACTTCAAACTTCTACGCCTACATTAGACATCAGTAGACACGTCTTTGTCGTTCTTCTATTGAAAAACTGAGATAGCACTCATACTGAGTACGCTTTCGCACTACGGAACGAATTATTCTTAGCATATTTCCTCATACTAATCGCTATACATACTCATATATTATTATACCACTATGGGTGCTTTAGGCTAAAAAATGTATGGTACTCGAGAACGAGAAGGCAATAAAATAATGCTAGAATAACAGCGGGAACAAGCGAGATGACTAATGTACGCTCGTATATTGACTGATTCATCCATCGCATCGAGGCGAGAGTTCACGAGCAATTCCGAATGATACGAACGAACGAACGACGAGTCGCCGCGTCGCGTCGCCGACTCAATGACCTCGGGCGCGCGCGAATGGCACGTGGCGCGATATTTAAAATTAAATTGAAGTACTATCGACTGTTTTCGTTTTCGATTTGCTTTCGAGCTTTGTTTGATTGACCTAGGGCAAGCCGGGCTTTTTGGCTTGTATGAGGGGCCCGCTACTGGGAGTGCTCCGGTGAAGATCCACAGTATGTAAAATATTAGTGCAACACATTGTGAAGGTCCATTCAAACCAACAGCTGTTGCATAGATACAGATTGTTTGACATTAAATTATGTATGAGATAATAGCATTTCACAATAGAGCATGTATGGTCAAATGTGGCTAACAAAAAATAAATAAATAAAATTACAAAAATGGTGCGCGATGAATTTTTTTTTAAATTCTAATAGCAATGAGCAAATTTCCTTATATTAAATTTTGGCATCCTCAATGAGTCAACCATATTGGTTGGTATTATACTAAAACATTAACACTTTACGTTCGGGAACACCCGCGCGGGTTTAAGGCGTCTTACCTATATGGCTTCCAGTACTCCTACGTGGGTCGCGGAACATATGGTCTCACATTTTCGTCTAGTAATATTTCAATGAATTTTTCTTAGTAAACGCGCTAGAATAGCCAATTTATGGTTAAAAATCCTACCAATTTTCATAAAATACACGCTAGCCACACTCCGGCGTCATAGAGTAAAAAAAATATTTTGACAGCTGTCACTTTAGTTCACTGACCTTTATTATGATCAATTAAGATCTGGAATGAACACTGGGATGTGGAAAAACATTTCGAGTGTGTTTTGTATTTCCAGCAGTTAAAAAAATTTATATTAAGTGCCAATAGAGTTAATTGATCTGACTTCATTATTTTCGGAAATATTTAAGTTTGTTCGTTTCCAAATTTCGCGAATTTCGGCACAGTGAAAATGGGTGGAACTGCGTTACGCCCCTGATATTATAATGTCTTGGAAGGCAAAGGGTCAATGTTTACATTGGAAACGATAATCTAATCAGAATAAACTCATGCCATAACATGAAACATGAATTATATAAGGGCAAAAATTGTTATTCAAGTTATCACAGTGAATTAATAATGAAAGAATTGATATCAAAATTTCGGTCAACTAGTCTTTTTTGCAATTCTATTACCCACATGGAATAGATTTTAAAAATATCTTCGTCGCCAACTCACTGAAACCAAACAACTCAGTTAAGGAAACACTGAAGGGTCTGCCATATATCTCTGTGTGTGATTGTTTGTCATTATGATATTTGGATATGTGACAGTTGTGAAAAAACTGCCTAACTATCGGGCATTATGTAAAGCTTTATTGTTTGAGATTTCACTTGCACGATGATAACCGGAGTCTCACTTCACACACTCAATATTTTCATCAGTGTGATGCACAGGCACTCATGGTGATGGATGACATACACTCATGAACAATCAGTATTCATGTTAGTAATACTGACAGCTAAATATTGCGTGTGTGCAGACTCCTTTTTTTATTTATTATTTATTTAAAAAAAAAACAATTTTACTATAATTCTGACAAACTGTATGACAGCAGAACCTGCTGTTTGAATTGACAAGATGTTGTGAAGTTGTGAGGATGAGTCATAAGTTGGCTAAAAAGTGCAGTCAGAAGGGCTCATGAATATATGCGTTTCAAATGAATTGTGTCAGTGGAGTTGAAGACGTGGTGTGCGACTAGTCGTCCCACTCGCCCTCGCTGCTCGAGTTGTCTGAGTGGTCCGAGTCGGAGGATCGCAAGGCGTGGCTGCGCGCCTCCAGAGCGCGCGCTAGCGCGCCAGCCAGCCCCGCCGGCTCGGCGCGCGATCCCGCTCCGCCGGCGCCCGGCTCACGCACCACCTGCACACACACACACACACACACTCAAAACACTCTTCTTATACAAGGGCCAAAAGTAATCACCTGATGTTCTTTAGCTGTAATTTTTTTTTAAAAAGGAAAACATTGGTTCTACTTATGAATTATGTTTAAAGAGTGTGCTTCAAGAGTCCGAGGATTGTTTACATAAACCCGGGACTTTAAGTAACCCCACAAAAAATAGTCTGGAGCGGTCAAATCGGGTGATCTGGCCGAAGTCGGAAATCTTCGACGAAATTCACGCTGCGTCAATACCACAGACGAATTATTGCGCAAAAAAATGGATTCAATTATTCCGCGTTCTTGAGGAGAATAGCGTTCCATGGCTTATTGACGTGTATTCTGCATCTGTTTACTTCACAAATGTCAAAACAGAATTTACATTTGCCGCCATTTTGAAAAGTTATAGCGTCGTCCAATAGGGTGATTACTTTTGGCCCACCTTGTACAATATTTCACAACCACTGCGCCCTTAAAGTCAAGTAAGTAGTAGGGTGCGTGCATACGACAACCAACTTCACTGCGACTGCGACCTTTTCAGATTCCCGAAAAATATATATATTTTGTGACTTTCCACACTTCTGTAAGTGCAGGTTGAAGGATTGTTGAGGTGCGTTACCATTATGGAACCTGACCATTGACTCCTCAGTCATCACTTAGTACACCCGTGATGACAGCCTATCATACCTCGGTGAACTACGTGCCATGTAAGTACTTCCCTTTGGTTGTGCCGGTTGTACTGATGGCCATTTCGACCGACCTTCATTCAGTGCGGTGCCAATATTCCGGACGGTGACCTAAAGGAAACTAGAGTCCTATGTGGAAACCAACCCACAACAGGCCTCAACGGTCGGAAGGGCATACACCCAATATTCCTGGTGTGCTTAGCTTTGACGATCAAACGCCGATGGTGCCACCAACGTACCGAGGCTTCACAAATCTTAGCGTGGTCCATCCATGGTCGCATAGAACATGTGTCGGAATTTCCTCTTCTTCGCGACAGAACCTACATATCTTTGTTTATGGTATAATTTCATCCATAGGTAGGTAACCTACGCTTGGACATGTCGAAAATTCCGCCAGTTCTAAATTCAATGCGAAGAAGAACTGGCAAAACTTCGCAAGTCACAATGTTTTGTTAGTACCTTATAAGTATTATATTAAAGTAATTTACAATAATTAACCCATACTACCGCTCACAAGAACATTAATATTTACAGCATAAAACATGAAACTCAAGAATTTGACCACTCTGCCTATTTACATTACCTACCAATATCTGGTGTATAGTGCCATCGTCAATTTTGATACTTCATATATCAAGTAAAATAAAAAACAATTAGTTTATGTTTATTACAAAGAAATGTAATAAGTCATATTAAAAATCTAATGATACAAAGTGTATTCAATTGTCAAAGTTTGTTAGTGGGAAAAACAGTAGTCAGACTCTTAGATAAAATTACGGTCAGTTAACGCACCCTTAACAGTGTAATATAATAACTCTTTTCAATTAACATTAGTTTAATCCGTCGTTTAAAATTATTATCATCTAATTGTTTTATGTTAGAAGACAGTTTATTATAAAATATAACACTATTACAAATAAAGCTTTTTGAGGTTTTAGATAATCTATGTATTATTAATGTACATTTTTCTTACACCGTGTATCATATTTATGATTGTCGGAATTAAGAGAGGAATCATGAATATATTTTCTGGCATAGCATATATTCTGGTAAACATATGCACTTGGTAAAGTCATGATTCCTATCTTCCCGAACGCTGTCCTACAAGTATCTCTAGTTTTCATACTTATGTAAGATGTACCGCAAGGCCCTCTTCTGTAATAAAAATATTCTATTTGAATCTGCTGCATTTCCCCAAAACATAAGGCCAATGACATAATGGTCTCAAAACAGGCATGATAAACTGTCTTTGCAGCATGAGTTCCGCATAGCTTTTTAATTTTTTTTATAGCATAACAAGCGGAACTCTACTTACGAGCTGAAGAGTTTATGTGGGCTTTCCAAGTAAAACTTTTATCAAATATTGCCCCAAGAAAAGTTAGTTCATTAGCAAGGTTTAATGACAAGTTTTCTGCAGTTTTTCATATGGCATCAGTGTTATAACGTCTATGAGTCCCTAGAGCAAAGCGCATAATGTTAGTTTTGTTAACATTAAGTAATAGACTGTTGCACTCGAACCATGATTTTAGAGATGTTAGTACAGTTATAAAAGATTATCTTAGTTTACCTATGTCTTTGTTTTGACTGAACTGAGATCACCTGCAAACATTACCATCTCTTTATTGTCTGTTATACAGCTCGAGATGTCGTTAACTTAAGTTAGAAAGAATAATGGTCCCTGCGGTACACCCATTGTAATTTTAACATTAAATTAAACATTAGATTTTAAGCCATTGACGTCACATATTTGAGCTCTATTTTTCTAAATATTATTGGAATGTACACAATTCATTGTCTCTTATACCATAATGTCCTAGTTTCATTAGTAATATTTCATGATTTACACAGTCAAAGATGCCATAAGTATGCTGAGAGTCGTCTAGGGAAGTTAATATTGATTTTACCATAGAAGCTATAGCATCACCCGTTGACAGTCCTTTCCGAAAACCAAATTATTTACAATTTAAAAGTTCATTATGGATAAAGAAATTAATTAAGCTTTTTTCCAAAAAAAATATTCAAAGACCTTGCTGAAAACCGGCAATATAGAGACGGGACGATAGTTCTCAACATTGTTATGGCATCCCTTTTTATACAAAGGTATTACTTTGGCTACTTTTAATGAATCTGGGAATATGTCATTTTTTAAACCGTAATTAACAATATCTGTTAGCGGGCCTATGACACGTCTTGTTACTGATTTCAATAATACAGGTGATATACTCCAAATGTTTTGGGAATGTTTAGATTTAAGGCCCCTAATTACTCTCTTAGTGTGTCTCCAATAATACAAAAAAAAAATTCGAATGCTTCATTACATTGTGGATAGAAAATTAAACACCACTCGAATATGTTTTACAAATTTATTCGTGAAAAGCGCACCAAAATTGTCTTTAAGCTCTCGAGCGTTGTGTGCCACCTTATGGCACAGAATTTTAAAGAGACCGAAATTTCCCGTGCCCTAAGCTGGCATGGCAGGGCAGCCGACTTTCGGCATTAAAATACACACTTTTTGAATATGGGGAATAGAATGGAATGATAAGGCTCATTATACTTCTAAATAAAGGTGCCCTACTTGATCTGATTCAATTTGTGTTTTTTATTAGTAAAATTTATGTAATAATCGGAATAAGGTTATAGTGTAACAAAGGCGGTACAAAGTCCGCAGGGTCAGCTAGCTATATTTTGAGCTTTTCTCCGCGGCTTCGCTCGAGTGAAATTCGAAAATGACAAAGCCGACCTTCGTACAGGTAATAGAGCAAAAAATTTACGGACTTTTCAGTTCTTTTCGAGATTTGGCATGTTCGGGCGCGCGGCCGATTCCGCAAATAAAATGTGTTTTTTGTGTTTTTAAACATTAGTTTCTTATGGTTGTGTATAAATTCGAAATAATACAACATTTATAAAGTGAATGTGTTATTATTTTTAAGGACGGCACCAGTACATCTAGCACCAAATTTGAAGACTGAACAAACTGCCCGAAGATTTTCTTTTTCCTCATTGAACAATCAATCAATTACACTAATAATAATTGGGATAACCTATAAAAAATTGAAAAGCAAAACTTACGGATTTAAGTCCGATTCCCCGTCTAATTTCACTGAGTAGGTCGCTCCTTTTGTCTTCCACGACGGGTGCGGGCTTGCTCGATGGATCCACGTGCTGTCAAATGATCAGACATTCGCTTTTTAGAATACCTTGCATATAAACAGGATAGGAACATTGTTTTGGTCTAATGTTGCCCCCACCGAATGGTTACATGGCCACAACTAGCTCCCGGTTTTGTATCTAATGATGGAATAACATACATATCATAATAGGGCCCAGAGCACGTGCTCCGAGCAGCCAATATCACCTCCGAAAAGGTGTCATACTGGAGATTGCTGACTAGAGGAGAGCAAAGCAGAGTTGCTATGCGGCCGTGTTTCGTACAGTACGGTGGTACCAAGGGAATGTCACAGACCTGCTGAACACAATAATTCTAAATGAGTCATCTGTCAGACAGGGTACCTTGAGGGTCTTGTTTCCGCTGCGTATGCTATCCATGAGTGCAGAGTGACCATCCGCGGCGGGGGCGGCGGCGGCGGCGGTGGCGGGGGCTGCGGGGCCGGGCGGGGGCGGGGGCGGCGGCACCGCACACGCTGCGGGCGGCGGAGGCGGCGGAGGCGGCGGCGGGGGCGGCGCGCCGGCCGCGGGAGGCGGCGGCGGCGGCGGCACCGATGGCGGCCCACACGACGGAGCTACACACAAACACATTCAGATATTTATATCCCCATATAGAACACAATATCATATATTTGACTAGCATGTAGGTACTTACTTATACACGGTGAACAAAAAACCTGTCGAACACCCGAAGGCAGGAAGTACAGTTTCAGATACTGAATTGGATAGGCTATATTATTTTTTTTAATTCGGACAAAACATTTTCAATTAAAAAAATATAATTTTGTATCACGACCTTTTACTTCTAATGCAAAATTCTTTACTCTAGGCGGCGCGCGCGCGACTCAAAGCGCCCACCGCCCCTCCACGCCGCCAGTGTCATAAATTATCTTGAGGCTGCATTGAATGAAGTGAAGCCAGAGGGCATGTTGTTATGTCTTTAGTGAAATTCTTTGTAAAATAATTTGCCGATTTTAATATTTTTTTGTCTTCTGTACTGAAAATTAAGTCAGTAAGTGCTTTGAGGTCAGTTAGTGTGCAACAAACTATTATTTTGTATACCTAATAAGTTTTAGAATATTACCTAGGTAGGTACCTAGAAAACTGGTATCACATGCTTAAGACATGTAGGGTTGTAGGGTTTAACTTCACCTCACTGTTATGATGGCATGCAGACATAATTTAGTTATTTAAAGACACCTTGATTTTGTCAGCCTCGTTAGCTCAGTGGTGCAGACATTCAACTGTCGCTATTGAATGTTAAGCAACGCTGGGTGCGGTCAGTACTTGGATGGGTGACCGCTGACCGTTGGAGGCTGACCGAGGTTCGGATTCCTCGTAAAACTGTAGGTCCCTTCCCTCCTAATCTTACTTGGTGGTAGGGTTTAACCCGCCCGGGTTGATACCACCGCACTGAATGAAACGTCGGTCTAAACGGCTATGTAAATAGTTTGTGTTTTCCGACCAGTTCAGTGTAGCCGGCACGATCAAAGGAGGAAGCACTGACATGGCACCTAGTTCACCCGGTGTTATGGGCTCACATCACGGACGTTGTAGGTGATGTAGCGAACCGTGCCAGTTTCCATAAAAAAAAAAAAAAAAAAAACCTTGATACTTTAGGAATAACTGAAAAAGGGCATATTTTCATATAAATTTTGAAAAAAAAAACTAGCCTATCCGATTCAGTATCTGAAACTGTACTTCCTTCCTTCGGGTGTTCGACAGGTTTTTTGTTCCCCGTGTATGTATTGTTATTCAGATTATTAATTACATGAATTATTTTATTTTAAATTATCACACTCAAGTCTTTTGCTACTATGCTACTACCTATTTACATTTCACTACATCACAGACCATATAAACATCCCATGTTGAATGCAAGAAATATCTGTCCGCCTATGCACCCCATGTCAAGTTTACATAGTGCTTGTTTCTGTCAAATATATTTGGAGCAATGAAGTATATCAAATATCTAATGCATTCAGTGTGGTTAATCATCATTCTCATTTGTCTCGTTCAGCAATTAAAAATCAGTGTATCAGATACTGATCACGTTCCCGTACCAATTTTTTTTTTTACGATATAAAAAACCTACGCACTCCTTAAATTTAATACGTGAAGTGCGCGTATTTCACCTTATGTATGTTACGTCTACCTGAGCTACTGCTGTAATTCTTTCTTTGATCTCTATCAAGTTTTCCACCGGTTTCTCGTAAACTTTTTCTTTTAAATAGCCCCAATAATAAAAATCTAACGGATTTAAGTCTAGATCTAGGAGGCCACAAGATGTCCATTTGAATTGCCAGAGACTCTGAACTGGCGAAATTATCTTGAGTTTCTGCAACAGGAGCTTCTGAGCCTTTTAGAAGATGTACCATTGGCCATACGGAGGGAGATGTGGTTGCAAAATGATGGCTGCCCAGCCCATTACGTTAGAGAAGTGCGTAATTTTTTAGACCAAGCATATCCCCACAGATGGATCGGACGTCCAGGTCCCGTCTTGTGGCCTACTAGATCACAGGACTTAAATCAGTTAGAAAACGTGCAGATAATATTTGCATTGCGTTTGCGTGTGTTGCTATCGCCGCTGAGAAGAGTGGGTGGTGACATCACCTGATTGTTGGCAGACCATAAGTACGTACGTTGAGATGGGCGGGGCGGGGGTGGGTTGCGCGGCGGGGCGGGCGCGGGCGCGAGGTGGGGAGGCGGGGGCGGCACGGCACGCGCCGGCGGCGCAGGCGGCGCGCGCGTCGCTGCAACATAAGCACAACTTCGTACATCTGCGGTTTTAATCATTATAATTTTGGTCTAAAGGCAATTTCGGCAAAATACATGACAACGCTTGAATAGAAAAAGAAATGGTTCACTGGACTGTTCAAATTAAGATTAAAATTCACATAAGGAAATGAGTGGTGTATGAGCACAGAATACATTAATAGTACTAACGTACAGAAGGACCACTCTACAAATACCATAAACAAATAGCTACTCTTGCTACAACGCAATAAACTGCTATTCAGCTCGCACAGCGCTGCTTGCTTAAAATTATATGGATCTACAACAAGCTTCTCTTTCTATCGCGTAACTCTCTCTTCTGATGAAGTAAGTTACACTGAATTGACCCCCCGCCAAGCCGGGCCCGCGGATGCACTTGTAGCTTCATACCTAAAGTGCGGAGTGCGCCGGGCCTGATATGAGAGAGAAGATGCTCCCCCATTTGTGGCACATAAAAGTAGAATGAAGTTAAATATTGCACTTAGTTCCGCTGGGGGCGCAGCACAGCAGAATGGCTGACACTACGGGTGTAGTAGGTGATGTAGCCAACTATGAATCTGTTCTTGGCATATAGTGACAATAGAGTTGGCTTGGCGGCGGCACTTTTCATCCTCCCTCCGTCCCACGGTCATTACACCTGTGGCCTGGCCCATAAATTTAAAGTCGCTCAATCAATAAAAACTGTAGAGGAAATATAACAAAATACGAAAATAGTTGACAATGTTAAAAAAATTAGTACGAAAGTAGTCGACAGTGGGCTGAGCACATCTGTCGCAGAACCGATAAACGATGGCGTAGACGGGTGCTCGAATGGAGGCCAAGTATAAGCAAACGTCCCCGGCTAGGTGGACAGACGACAGTAACCGGGAGATGAGAAGAGCGGAAGGCCGCATGTGGTGGCGTGCCTTGGGAGAGGGCTATGTCCAGCAGTGAACCGATACGGGCTGATGATGATGATGATGAGGTACAACAGGCGAGCTTAATGCGATAAAGCATTCTATTCTACCTAACCTTTAGGAAGCAAAGGGAGACAAAGTGCAACTAGGCTAGCCACCTGTTACCTTGGAACAAACCTATAGTAGGTAGGTGGTCAGTGTTGTGCGGTAATTCACCCAAGTTCTTGAATGACCGCACAAGACAGATGACTGCTTACCCAGATTGGCGGGACACAGCATGTAGGTAAAGCCTGACCAGGAATATATGAGAGCTGTCAAGATGGAGCCACTTTTTAGATTTATATAGCCACATTCAGTATAGTACGCACATATTGAATTGGCCGATGTTTTTATTCAAAATGTACTTTTGCACTGAAATACACAATAAAATATACAAAATGTTTTTAATTTAATGCATCTTTTATATATATTTTTATGTCAATGTAAAAAGAACTAGCCTTGACATTTACATGTTCACAACATTTTTTCCATGTATCTGCAGATATGTCCTGAAGCAAAGTGTACAAATTATTAGAAAAATAATAAATCGACCTTGCTGAAACACTAAACTTCTAAATAAAAATTCTAGTTCAGAAAAACTTAACCTAAGCTATTTTTATTCGGACGTTTCTGTAAAGTCAAAAAGTGTTTCTTGTTCAGAATGAATAACATTTACGTCCCTCTTTTGTTTGCTATTCGGTAAATAGATGCTTGGGATACACCTAGATAGAACAAAAAATAATTACCTGATTGTACATTACGGCGACCAATTCATGACAATCTCACTACAATGACATAACGTTTTACCTAAATGTCAGTACAGAAGCCAACTTTACTACATCATTTAGAGGAATGCTTTCACATCCTGAACATTTTTTGTCTTGCAAACACTTGAAAACATTGTACACAGTATTCCGCTCCCTACTATGACTAGTTTTTGGCATTTTATAGTGTTATTTTATAGTTTAACGCAAAAACATAATATCAAGAGATTATGAAATTTTGACATTGACAACAGATTATCAAGCATCAAACATCATTGTGGCCAGTGTAAGAAATTAGTTCCAACGAAATTCCGCAATATGGCGGCTCCTCATATATTCCTGGTCAGGCTTTATGTAGGTAGATATGTAAGTGAGTATATGTAGGTACTGACGTGGTCCGGGCACGGCGGCGGCCGGGCTGCGCGTGGGCACGGGCGGCGGCGCCTGCGGTCGGTTCCCTGCGCACACGAGCCACATTCACGCATACTCACCAATATTTTTCAAAGCAAAAATAAAGGAGTACTTAATAGTGAAAGAGTGCTACTCACTCAATTGAAGAGTTCTTTAGTGACGATTTGTAGTTAGTAAGTAGTTACTCGTACTATCTGTGATATATTTATTTTAGTGTATACAATTTTAATCTCATATATTTTGTTTTTTTTTAAGTTTTATTTGTTTGTCTAATTTGACAATTCTTTTGATGCTAGATGTTTGTTTTAATTTTGTGTGTTTTTTATTTTTAACTAATTTAACCATTTAATGTACCTACCTATTTCTTATTTTAATCGATTGACTAAGTAATTTGACAATTCTATTGATGCTACCTATTTAAATTTTTTTATATTGACATAATTGTATTTTTAACCTTTGACAATTCTATTGATGCGAAGTATTTTAATGTTTTATTTTGTTAAACTGTTTGTTAAACTGTTTTCTTCTCTCTGTATTTTTTACAATTTTTAGGTGTGTATGTTATTGCCGCTAAAATTATTAGTCCCTTGCCATGGCTAGCTAGACCCAGAAAGTTACAATTGTAAATTTGTTTAACTAGAATGTGACGAACTCAAGTGTACCGATGGTACCTAAGACGGAAATGAATAAATGAAATGAAATTACTCAACATTTTCTATTTATTTCATTCTGTACAAATTGAATATGGTAGGTAAATAAAACAATAAATCTATTCTAATAAAGGGTATTGCGGCAGTGTCCGCCTACCTCTTCACTTGCTCGGTTCTTCCTGGCGACAGATTGCATTGCCGAATAGAAATAAAAACTGATCACAAACCATACAGTATATGCATTTGTGTCCATTGTTGTATGTAATTCAGAATAATTTAATGAATGTTTGTAGTTTGTGTTTCTCACATGCGACAGAAGGGAAGCACTGACATCGCACCTAGTTTATCAAGGGTGTTATGGGCTAACATCATGGATGTAGTAGGTGAAGTAGCCAACCGTGTCTGTTTCCATAAAAGAAAAATGTTTATTTAAATAATAAAGAAGATTTTTTAAATTTAAATATTGTTAAGAATATGTTCTTTACGGCGACAGAAACAGGTGAAACTAAAAGTGATACCTTTGTGGGGTGCGCCGTTGACGGTGTGCTGGTTGGATGTGTCGTGGACCTCCTGCACGACGCGGTCGAGGCCGCCGTGCGTGTTGATGAAGTCGTAGATGAACTCGCGCGTGTCCTGGTCCTGCAGCTGAGACTCGGACACGCCCGCCATGCGGAAGAAGTCCTTCATCTCCTCCTCGGGCACGTTCTCTACGTCGAAACCTATACAAAATGCAAACTATATTTTTACATACTAATTACTGGAAGTGTCTACGCAGGTATACTACCGAGACTGTACTTGGGGGGTACTAAAACGACATGCGCCGCCTCAACATTAGTTTAGGGTTATTTTTTTTTTAAACCACCAAAACATTCATCCCTTAACCTAACCTCATACCTACGAATAGCCCTGTCCCTAATTACTGGTGACTTACACACATACAGACAACAGTGTTAATTGGCCTCTCGGAAGCATTTGAGATTTTACGAAGTTAAGAGAATTTACTAATCCACAATTCAAAAAGTATCTAACACCAGTTGATTGAAATATATTTTATCACTGATATCTCTATGGTTTATGGTAAAATCGATCCTGTGGCAAACACTAAATTAGTGTTTAACCATTAAATGGTTCTGAGATGGCAAATGAACGTCAACGTACAGTTCTCGGCAGCAAATAATGTGTGTCGAGATTTAGAAAGAGACCATCCGGTTGTAGAGTGTCGTCCCTGTCGCACGGACTAGCACGTCTGTGCGACAGGGACGATGCTCCCGGATTGTCTCTTTCTAAAGCTCGACACGCAGTATTTGCTGCCGAGAACTGTATTGCATTTTCTTATGCAATCCAGTATGGAGGGACTGAGTCAGAGTGGCCATTCACCTCCGAGAAGTGCCATACACTGGAGACTTCCCTATGTATTGATGAATATACTAAAGGAGACAAACTAAAGGACACAGCCGAGGCTGCTATGCAGCCATGTTTCGTCCAGTACCGTCCGACGAGTTGGTACCAACTCGTCGGTTACAATTTGAGCCCACCACCTAATAAATGTAAGGGTCAAGGGAAGGGACCTACAGTTTAACATCAGTTCTGAACAGTGAAGCAGCAGGTGTACAAGCTGCATGCTAATTTTTCAGTCAGAAAAACCCATTGGTGCACTTTGGTTGGATTCGAACCTCGGACCGCGACACGAAGAGTCCGACACTAAGACTGCACCGACCGCCCACCGTTTCACATTATGTACACAACGTCACGTGGACGGGAGATGTTAGTGTCTGTGTACAAATACTTTCGTATGGAAAACAATAATAATGGATCATTAATGTCAGTTGTATTTTACAAGAAATAATTTTCAATAAACATGCGCTTGTCACTTTCTTTCCCTATCTTTTTTTTTTTGGCTCATCATGATTGATTGAAACTGATTAGCTTAACTTTCTATGAAAAAAAAAAGCAACATATTTCAACATTTTGCAGCCTCCGTTACGAGGTTACTTTGTTTTTTTTTTCAATTTTATTTGTGCTGCCAGTATATTATGTTGTTGAAATGTTGTATCAATTCATACAAACGACTGTATTAGTGTCTGCGCCGATGCGCACAATGAAATTGTATCTATGTAAATTTATATTTTTGTTTTCGGTCTTTCACAAACTGAAATGCCGCTATATGAAGTCACCTCCAGTGGCGCAACTCAATGATACTTCTGTCTGATGGGAAAAGAGTTGTGGACACTTGGTGTGCTCAACCAACATAAGCGGTTATACATTTGGTAAGGGCTAATAGTATATAAACATACCTTTATTTTCATCCCAGCCGATGTGGGAGACGTGTACAAAGTCTTTCGGCATACTGATGTCCGCTTTTGTAAACCTTCTCGGCTTTGGCTTCTTCCCGGTCGGTTTGATGATGTAGCCGCCTGAAAGAAGATGCATGATTAATATAAATAAAACCATTTAATAATCAATATTATTATCAAAATTAGACTTAGAACGAAAAAAAAAACAAGAGTAACTGTAATGCGAAAACCCCACAATGATTGGTTCGTTAAAAAAGGCAAGTAGGTATGTGAATTGCCAGCAGCAAGTTGGTTTTGGTTGGATACTATAATCGCAATCTACAGTGCGTTGGAGTAACTTGGTTATAGGGTGATATTTTTTGCAAAGCTGATTTAATTGATTTCTGTGATATTTTTAACTGAATGCTTGGCTTCGTATAAAGCTTATCCCTTTAACGCCACTGACGAATAAAACAAAACAAAATACACCATGATAATTATGTCTCAAGACTGATCGTTTGCTGACACAAATGTTTGCCTTGTAGCTAAAATGTGGTTTTAAAATGACAAGAACAAGACGCCGTGTTTAAAAGCGACCTGTTCTGTTACCTTGACATGGTCCTTCCACCACTTGATAGTTCTCTTCTTCTATTACTTTGCGCCTATGCATTATGCGGTAATTTAACTGAGGTCTTGCACAATACATATTACTCTGCTTACCCCAACTGTCGGGATACAGTGTGATGGTATGTATGTATGTAGATGGGTGACGTACCGATGGATTTGTTAGCGCTGTGTAGGGTAGATGGAACGAGCGTGGGGGCGGTGCTGACGGCGGGCGCTCCGTTGTGCCGGGGCGGCGCGAGCGCGGGGGCGGGCGGCGCGCGCGGCGCGGCTGGCGCGGCTCCGCCCCGCACCGACTGGCTGGAACGCTGCCGCTGTCGCTCTGCATCATATTACAATATGTTTGTGTTTTTAGGGTTCCGTACATCAAAAGAGGAAAAAACGGAACACTTATAGGATCACTATTGTATCTCCTGTCACAGCCTATTTTCTCCTAATCTACTGGACCAAAAAGGTCGACTTCGGTAAATATATAGAGTTTGATGACCCAATCACGTATAGCGTGAATGAACGAATTTCGATTTTGTGGGTAAGCTTAGGGGGACAAATTCGAAAGCAAAAAAAAAAAAAATTGTTAGTGCATCATGTGGCATATTCTTGAAAATGGCTATTTATAAGGAATACAAATATACGAAAATTTTTAAATGTTTTTTTTTAATTAAATGTTATATGTATATGAAACAAAATATTATTATAAAATACATTCTTTAAAAGCTATTAAATAAAATATTAAAAATTGAGCATCCGCCCCATATCTTCGAAAATACTTTTTCGAAAAAAAAACACAAATTGGGAATATAGGGCCTCTCTTATAGTTTACAGGAAACCCTAAGCGAAAATCCTAAGTATTAAAGTTCTCACGGAAAACGGTATGGTATGGGCCCTCTCCAGGCGAGTTTGATCCGCTTGACTGCTTTTTTTGTTAGGGCTTTTTCTAGCTATGCCAGCCGCATCATGCCTTTTCAATATTAGGTTTACACGTTTTGCAAGGTCAAAGATCAGTTACAGAACTTCACAATAAATGTTATATGTGAGTATTACAAGATATCTGCGGAGCCCACGAAAGGAGAAAGAACAGATCGGAGGACCTTAAATTATTTTCAATACCGGTTCTTGTGGTTTTTTTTTTTTTATAGACAGCCGGCGCCTGTGTCTGTGCCCAATACTTCAACGGAAGATCAGACACAGCCAATAACACCATTCCTCGCGAAACCACGCTCAGAGAGGCGCGTGGTGTTTGGAATGTGTTTTAAAATGACCGCGGTTAGTCCGTATGGTGGCCAAGGTTGATAAACAAATTTGTTTAAGCAGATCCCGTTGTCTTTGTGCCAACCCTGATAGTGACAGATGAAAAAACACACACGTGATAAAAAGTGAAAGAAATTGTGAGTAAAGGGTGGAGCTGTATTCTAAGAACTGTCTGTCAACAATTGCGCTGCAAAGAGCTCACGCAGATGGGCCATGCGTATGGTCCCAATGTCACGTCATAAGACTCCACAATCCAATGCATTGCTTGCAATCTTTGGATGATGAGTAAAAGTAATTAGAGATGGTAGGTGATAGGATAGCACATGCGTGTTTAGGCAGTTGCAAACATTTTTGTATTGAAAAAATTTCACGTGAAGTATCTTGCAGTTATTCTTCCCTGTGATAATCGAACTAGCGGAATGTTACAATGTAAATATGACAAATCTGAGCGCAGTGTACTAACCAAGAGATGATAAATAAACAATAAATAACAATAAACAATAAACATTTAAGAACTGGATCCAGAACCCAGTTTTGGCTCTATTCCAACACTAATCATGAAAGGTCATTGGAGACAATACCTTGCTTAAAACAATTCGATCAGTGAAAGTCTATTTGCACGCATTTTTTGATGAGTTGATGACGAATTTCGCGACGAATGCATTGTCCATCAACATCCATGTTAGTAAACATACAAGCTGTGGTAGCATTTTTGATTTGCAACAACATAATGTGAACAACACTACAGAATAAATAGGTATAGATTAATTTTTCTTTTTATGTGATCGATCACTAATAAATTACCAAACTTCTTCGTAAATTCTATTTGCTAAAGTATGCATTTTTTATTTTATAAAAGTGAATTTGATATTAGCAAAAAAATAGCAGACCTACCTTCTCTCCTTTGTTTCCGAAACTCAATCTTATCAATAAGAATATTTCGAAGCGATCGTGCTTCATCTTCGTTGGCGAAATTGAACGCAGTCATATATTCCTGGAATTAAAAAAAAACAGCAATTGAACACATGTATTTGCCCTGATTATACGTGTAATACCGTACACCGCGATCAACCCTTTGAATCCATGTTCTAAGTAAAAATATACACATAGTGAAATTAATAATCTCATGATGTTATTAGTGCAAAATAATTTTATGAACACTTTACAATAATACCTAATAAGATTCAAAAGATACAGCCCTCGGACTGATGGCAGATAGACAGACAGACGGCGCAGGCTTAGTAATAGGCTTCCGTATGAATACAGAATCATAATACAAAATGTAGCACCTCAGCCTCGAAGGTGTGAAGGTACGGGCGCGGGTTCTTGTACTCGATCTGTATGTAGACCTCGTGCTCCCACACCATGCACTTGCGGTGCAGGCAATAGAGTCGGAAGAAGTAGGAGCGCTTGGCGTTGTCCTTGACGAGGCAGAGCACACCCGTGTCGTGCTTCCTCCACTCGCTGTGCGCGGGGCCCTCCGTCGTGAACACCTGCACCACCGCCGTCGCCAGGCTCTGCAACAACATTCCCTTTACGAAACCTCATTGAAATCACATCAAATTAAATATTCTTTCATGCCCACCATTAGTTGAAATCAGTGAGGCATTATAAAGCAACCTTGGTTGTCTACTTTCATCACCTAATAAATAAGTGCTGTCAGCCCATCACACCTATATTAACTAGTTGCCATATCAGTGATTTTCTTTGGTTGTGCCGGCTACACTGATTTCATGGAAAACAGAGACTATTTCCTGACTCCATTCAGTTGAGTGGTATCAACCCAAACGAGTTCAAACCTACCTACTGACCTAAATTTCTACCCACCCAACCAAAGAGCAACTCCAAATTGTACTTTTTCGTACTTTTTGAAGTAAGCAATTTAGGCCGGAAAAAAAACATCCACCAAGGTTGTCAAATTGTTCCCGGTTGGGCAGTATATTTTATTTTCTCATTATTTTCGTGGTTTTCCGTTTTACATCTCACTCCATTCATTAATTATTTGTACAAGGACAGATGAATGGCGGAGTGGGGGAGGAGTGATGGGTGTGTGTGTGTGTGTGTGTACTGTGTACGTCATCATTGAATCAACTGTATCAACCTATGAAAGCCACAGTGACGCACTTGGAATACATGAAATGAAGAGGAAGAACTTATGGAAATGTCTGCCAAATTGATTATTTATTTTATTTATTTAAAAGCTCGTCGGTAACACCACATTACAAGGCATGACGATCCATTACAAACAATTCTAAATAAAACGACATAATCTATATTCTAAATACTTAATAACAAATATTAAAACATAATAACCCAAAATATAATAAAATCAAATGATAGATATTGTAAAGCACTAGCAGCCTAGCATGCCTCAAACGGCAGGTGTGTCAACTAATTTGTGAAATAGCTGTAAATAAGTTTAATAAGTAAAAATACTGCATTTTAGATTGTATAGAATGTTGTAATAAGCTGTTACTTACATAATAAAAAAAAATTTTGCGTGTTATCTTTGGGTCACGCAATTTCTGTAAACATTTAAATGAAGACGACCGACTAACCTTCACACTGCTCTGTCACACCAGTGTGAAGGTTAGGAAAATTATTTCCCAACCTTCACATTAGTGTTAAGGATAGGAAGTCGCTTTCCTAACCTTCATCATCATCATCATCATCATCAGCCTGTATCGGTCCACTGCTGGACATAGGCCTCTCCCAAGGCACGCCACCACACGCGGTCTTCCGCTTTTCTCATCCATCCACTCCCGGCTACCTTTCCTAACCTTCACACCGTCAAATTTCTGTCCTCACCTTCACACTCACTTCGGACTAACCTTCACACTGTTCAGCCAAACTTAACTGAACAGTGCTTACCTACCTACTTAAACCCGACTACTGAAAAATCATGCTCTAAAAAAGTATGAAACAAGAAAATAATTCATAGTGATGTTCCTGTGATGGAGTGGATTATGGCCATGGCCATGCTATTATAAACGTGGTATTTTAAGTTTAATACCTTTTTGTAATTAAAGGCAATAAACATTTTCTATTCTATTCCTTTTTATTTTGTTAACCATTCAGAGCTCAAAAATAAATTAACTCAACCTAAAAGTTAAAAACTTGATGTCGATATAACTTTGTAATTCGACAGGTAATATGTGCCAATATAAAACTGATAAAATTTTCAACATATTCATACGAATCACCATTTTGTGGCAGTTAAATCAAATTACTTTTTCACCAATGATTACATCACCGATCGAGCCGTGCCGTGCCAGAGAACGCGTCGAGAGAAAGTGAACAACCATAAGAATTACTTAACAGTGACAGCAGATGACAGTAACAGGAGATGCTAATGTCATATAGTCGTAATACTACAAGTGCAATTTCAAATATCTACCTACATGCATGTTTATATTAAATTTTAATAAAGGAATGAGAAAGAAATAGAAAGGTATTTTGTTGACTCCACTTACTAGGGATCATAGAGAAATAATAGAAGCAATGATGTAATTATATGATTTTACATTCCCACTGCATCGCTCCCTGTGCATTTCACAAAAGACGACGAAGGGATAAAGCACAAGATGCCGTGCACCAGTCACCTTGACTCGGTCGTTCAACCAAGTCGTGCAGTAGGTAACTGACTTTACGCTTTGAGAGACTCTCGCTGAGTGGTTGAGTCGAGGGACAGACCCAGGAGGCAGCCCTGTGTGCAGCTAGACACTGCGCGCGTCGTCTGGTCGGTAGCCCAGGCTTGCATCACTGCTGCCCGTTATTTTACTCCAGCTATATTTTTATATTTTATATCTTAATGTTTAAAATAATATATGTAAAACAATGTTTAAATAAAGGCGCTGGCTTATTTTCTAACGAAGAACAATAGGACCTGAAAACTGAAGAAAAATAGCAAGGAGAAGGCATTGAAGGTGAAGAGATGGCTGCGTGCAACATAAGATTATCAGAAGTGGCTTCACTGCTGAACTGAATGCCATCTATTCTAATCCAACTAGTAAAGGTATGGAATAATAATAATAATATTTACAACATTTTATACAAATGAATTATATTTATTTATTTTTATTTATTTAATATGTTTTATTGTTCAATATAAATTCTATATAACAAATGGCGAACTTAGTGCCTAGAAGGCAATCTCTGCCAGTCAACAATCCTATTACAACATTTGGTTTAGACGCATAATGACCAATACATATTGGAAAAAAAATAACGCAAAAGGACCAAAATGCGTAATGACCAATTAGCAAAATGGCCCACACGCGAATTGACCAATCTCTATTCGCATATTGACCAATCTTCTTATTACCATATTGACCTATCTATATCAATGACGCAAAAAATACCGATATCAAAATACGATTAGACGCACATTGACCTATACACATAGAAGTCGAACGAGAGAGAATGATAATGATGCAAAAGGAGAGCTAGTTTTCGTGAAAATGGTTTTTCTCGCCTCTTTACTCTGTTGTTTACTTATACAATTACACTGGCCACTTATAATATTCTTATCTTTTTTTGTTAAATGTTGGAATAAGTTGCAATATAAGAAATTCCATAATGATAAGTTAACAAATTTTTAATTATTGATAAGAATAAAAGGTTTACTTGAATAATACTTTTGTAGGTATTTAAAGAAACAACACTTAAGTAATAACATATTAATAAATTAATGAAAAAAAAACAACAAAGACAACTTGAACGCCTAAAATAACACTATAATATTATATACATACATTAACATAGATAAAAAAAAACTACATAATAATACATAGAGACATACTTATATAAGTATATTAAAAAATATAAATACTCCATAGGTAAAATACTTAAACTACATAAACATATCCATATAAAATATAGATATATGTTATACACCAATTATTCCTTTGAGAGGTATAGTACCTTTAAATGTTTTTTGAAAATGGTGAGTGAAGGGGAGGCTCTAATTCCGGGTGGGAGCTGATTCCACAGGCGCGCTGACATGACGGTAAAAGATTCGGAATAGCTGGAAGAGCTATGGGATTCGGAATAGCTGGAAGAGCTATGGGGAGGAATAAGAAGCAAAAGATTATCAGCTGACCTTAGTGGTACGCCGTAATCAGAAATAGACTACTCTCTCTCTGAGATAGGAGGGAGCATTGGGGTCGTTCAGAATTGAGAAGAGGTATTATGTTCACATTCAATAAAGCACATAATTAAGTGCTTCGTAAGTAGGTATGGAGATTGTTTTGAATACATTATTTACTTTCTCAGATAGAGTAATATTTTCAATGTTTATGAATTATGTATATAGCCTATACTATGTATATAGCTCTTGCTACAGAAACATTCTAAATTTGATCTGGTGTATAGTTCCCAGAATTTTACTAATGCAACATACAGTAATCAATTTGTTGGAAGAATAGATGATAGGAGACTAACAAAACAAATTTATGGAGCGAATGTGAGTGGAAGAGTCGGGAAGGGTCACCCTAGACGCACGTACCTAGACCAGATCGGGCATGTGCTCAAAAAGGGTCTTGACATAGTACCCGTAACCGACGAGCATGTATGAAGCACATTATGAGAATGGAAGAGGCGGCAGAGGTGTGTCAGGATCTTAGCACATGGAGATCTGTTGTCTCTGCCTACCCCACTGAGAAACAGGTGTGACGCTATGTATGTATGTATGTATGCACAGTAATCGAGAATAAAATAGAATCTCTTATAAAAGGGGTTTCATATGTAAGTGCATAAAAGTATGAAACATTCAGAATTGATTCAATGCCCCACCTGCCTATTGCCCAAAAAGATAAAACACTACTCAGATCTAGTTTATCTGATAAGTGAATTAGTGAGAATGTCAGCTCAATCTTATCATACTTACCTTAATACAAACAGTTCAACAAGAGAATCGGGCAACAAACAACTTCGAATTATTAGGATGCATGATGCACGGATACCGGATGTACATATGCACACAAGGTGTGGACTGCGATAAGTTTTCCATTTTCCCTGCCATCATTACAACAAAATAACTTCCCTTTCTGATGGGTCCTCAATATTTAAATAGCTTTAAACATTAGTTTCTCCATGTCAAAAGAAGAAAGGCAACCGTAAACAGAAGAAAGAATTCCGATTGGATTATATCATAACGCTAATGTCACAAATTGCATCAATTTAGAAAAGATTTAATTACCTACTGCCATAAAGGATGAATAGAAAATGAAATGAGAGCTTGTGCAGACTGGTTGGAAGGTGAATACATCAACAACTGCAAGAAAGCCACGCGGAGCTTTCTCCCCACAAACGAATGGCTGCAGACCTGTTACACTGAACCATAACTCGATCGATTAGTGCGAGGCGAGAAGTCTGGCAGCGGCGCAGAACAATGTGCATGGATACTCGCTAATGCATCACAATTTCAGATGATGACCTTATTCATTTCAAATCTGTTGGTCGACTGGAAGTAATCTATTCTAGTGATAAGCCCTAGTATTATACTGATCTTAATGTTATGGTTTTTGTGTATTCATATTACTAGTGTGCAATAAGAATTTGTATATGTACATTCTTTCTTTGAAACTGACCATTGTCGTAGGTTAAACATAGTTATTATGTAGGTAGGTACTTAATACAAATGAGTGAAGTTGATGGCATTGCAATGTATCAGGTTGCATATCGAAGGTCCTACAATAAGTGCAAATTTTAATGACTACAAACATAGTTACGAACCATCCCGTTTAAACCAACTTTCTAATAAAAAAAAACTGCATCCAAATCGGCCTATCCGTTTGGGAGCTAAGATGCCACGGACAGACACACAGAGAGACAGACAGACAGACAGATGTAGTCGTCAAACTTATAACACCCCTCCGTTTGCATCGGGGTTAAAACCAATAGTCAAGAAAAGGGACTAACTGACTCACAATCCAAAATATAAACTGTGATTATTTAGTGAGAGACAAAATAAGATTTATAAAAATTATAATAAAAGTTGAACAAATTTTGTTCAGAATAATACAGAAAAAAAAGTGATTATTCCAATGAAATATGATTCTAATTAATTTGATAAAAATATGTGTGAATTAGTTTAGTTTTTTTTAAGGATTTTTCAGTCTTTGGTGAGTGGTGGTCAGAAGGGTCTGGGTGTCGGACTATTGATCTCCAGATTAAAGGTTCGGTTCCCAGCGAAGTGCACCAAAAGTACTTACCTATGTATACCTTACATATCATACGTACAGTGTAAAACTGTAGGTCCCTTCCCTTTCCCCTCACTAGGTCAGTAAGTCAGCATACATCTGGACAAAAACCTCTCCAATCTTTCTCTAGTACTCCCGGACTTCAGTGGTACGGAACCACTGATTGCCTCTGACATACTTGATGTCGTCGTCCCACCTGGCGGGTGGTCTTCCCACACTCCAGTTTCCCTGTCCAGCTTAGGACTCATTACTCCAATGGCCGTTGTCTCGTCCACTGACGTGCCCAGCCCACTACCATTTCAGCTTAGCCACCCGATTTCCAATATCAACTACTTTGATGCGTCAGCAGATTACCTCGTTAAGCACCAGAAAACGCAGCGATATTCCCAGGATTGTTTTGTAATTGATCGCTGGGTAACTTTCAGCTTTTGGACGACACCTTACTATGTGGTAGGCCCAAATTGCTGCACATTGTGTTTGTACCACTGGACCTTTTTTGTGCTATTTTTAATGCACCCGAAGTAGGTGCTTGTGCTCGAGGGCGGAGCCTCAAGCATAGCCAATTACACCCCCAAGGAGGTGGCAGTCCGGCTTGAAGGCAGACTAAAGTCGATGGGGAAAGGCTATTAAGCCACAATTTGTGGAAAGGAATAAAGAAATACTTCTCCGGAAGCCCGTTCCACATTTAGAGAGAATTGTGCATTTCAAAGAACTCTTATGTCGACTACAAAGCTGTGTTCCACAAGAGTATTGCACGTTTGACGAATGCGAACAGGAGGAGAGATGAGGGAAGTAAGTTCATCAGAGCAGCGTTCATAGTAGTACCGATGAAACAGGCTCAATAACCCAACGATACATCTGAGTTTTAGATGTTGAAGGTCCTTTGTGAGTACAGAGTCGCCAATGAGACTAATGGCTCATCGCTGAATAGAATCCAAGGCTGAAACAAGGTATTCAGAGGAACCCTCCCAATGACTGCAATATTCCATTAGTAAGCAGTTGGACCGGCGTGAATAATCACCGACATCAGTATAGGATCTCTAATTTACGGGACGCTATTTCACCTTGGACTCTACGAATGATCGAAATTCAACGTTCTTGCACACCTCCATACCCATGAGGCCCAGAATACCATAGTTGGAGACTTAGCTTGGTTTTAGCTTGTAGAGGAAACGGATCAGCCTTAGAAAAAAAAGCTTGGCCAAGTTAAAGTTTACCAAGATAAGTAATAATTTTCGAGAACTAGGTCTGAAAAACTGGACGTAAGGTGGCCACATAGCCTTTAAGTAATTAATTGTGTATTGCCATATTACATTTAAAAAAAACCACAGTTGCACTCCGGGAGTGCCGGCAGAAGTGAAAACTTTTTGTATTTCCGAAAATAATTCTTAGGTGGTTATAAAGAAACTAAACACCCTAAAAAAATTTAAACACCGTAACATTGCTTAAAAAAGAAAACAAAAGAAAAAAAAAAGATTTTTTTTTTTTTTAAATTACAAAAATTTATAAATGTTAAATTTAGTAGAACGGACTTGTATGCATTTGTTACGGAACCCTACATTCATTTTGCAGAACTTAGTAGAATGGACAGACATAAAAGTGTTACGGAACCCTACTTTTATTATAAAATAACCGTCGGAGGACCTTGGTTGAAAATTGTAAAATTTAGTAGAACGGACAGACATGCATTTGTTACGGAACCCTACATTCATTTTGAAATAAATGTTAAATTTAGTAGAACGGACAGACATGCATTTGTTACAGAACCCTACATTGATTTTGCAGAACTTTGAGATGTCATGTATTGAGCGTTGTCATAGCAACGATATATTGTTATCTGACGCGCGTTGTCATAGCAACGATATATTGTTATCTGACGGGCTGACGCGAACATAACATTTTTCCCCATATAAAAAAGTGCCAAGCGCCGCTAAAGAAGTTTTCACTTAAAAAATCGGGTAAATTAGCGTATTTTGCGGAAACGAAATACACCACCCCGACATACTAAGCTGTTCCGAAAATTATTAGTGAAATGAAAAATAGTTAGAATATGAAAAAAAATTATTTACAGCTTTTCAAAATATTCCCCTACAATCCATCCAGTCCATATGCACTTATGCATTCGGGTGAACCAGCTTTCAAAACATTTAAAAAACGTATCTTGCGGGAGGTCGAAAAATAACCGCCGAAATTCTTCGACGGCCTCGTCTACAGTGTTGAATTTTCGCCTGCGAAGCATTTTTTTTACTGTGGGAAATAAAAAAAAATCGCATTGAGCTAAATCTGGGCTGTACGGAGGATGGGATAACATTTGTACCATTTGACAACTTCGGTGTCAAATAGTCCATAGTCCAAGGCACTAGCAGCTGTGTGAGCGGGCGCGTTATCTTGGTGAAAAAGAATGCCACGGGCGCCGCTCCTTGGGCGCTCGTTATTCAACTCCCCGAAAGCTTGAGGCAGACAAACTTCGCAATACCATTCACTAGTAACTGTTGTACGGTCTTCTAGCAGAATTCTTCTACTGGTCCACTGCGGCGAAAAAAACCCGCTATAATTTTTTTATTAACGCTCCGTCCGGGAACACCTTTAGTGGGCAACTCGTCCTCTTCAAACACCCATTGCGTGGATTGCTGCTTCGTGAGAGGATCGTAGCTGTAGATCCAAGATTCGTCAGTTGTAAGGATGTAGGATACGTTTTGCTAAGTTCCTTCTTCGAACTTTTCCAGCATAAATTTACATCAATCGACACGACGGGATTTTTGTTCTTCGGTGAAAGAATGAGGTATCCATCGCGAAGCAACCTTCCTAACTTTGAGGTGTTCATGCAGGATGATGGAAACTGCCTGTGATCCAATCTTCAGTTCAGCCTGAATCTCCCGATGTGTAATGTGTCCTATTCACCCGCAATAGCCACTCTACCCTGATGACGTTTTCATGAGTGACTGCAGTTGATGGTCGGCCGGGTCTGGGGTCATCGTTTAGGTTCTCTCGACCACGTTTCAATTCACGAAACCAATAAGTAACTGTTGCTAATGCAGGAGCAGACTCCCCAAAAGCAGCTTTTAAATTTTCGTGAGATTCCTTGAAGGTTAACCCTCGTTTATAATCATAGAAAATCATAACACGAAAAGCTTCTCGCGAGACGTCCATTGTTGCAAATATAAAATGAGTGACGGATAACCGTTAAAAATATTTTAAAAAAAGAAGTACACATAGGTGGCCAATCATTTTCATCAAGGAGATTTGTATTTAAATTAGCCGTCAAATCAAATAGTTTCAGGTAAAAAAAAATTTTATTTATTCTGTGGCTAACAATTTTCGGAACAGCCCACGTAACCTTTTCTCATGGCTACTCCCTAGAGTGTTTTGTTATAAGCTCCGCCAGCCGCCTGGCGAGCGAACTGACGGAGCGCACTATCGGACAAGTGCGCGAGGGAAGTGAGCGAGTTAGGCGGCGCCCAGCAGGAAACGCACCCGGAAATAAAGGAAACTTGTTTTTAATTTTATTGGATTTTTGGTTTTATATTATGACTACTTCGTCATGCGTGCGTACGCAGGCCAAATATATACTCTATGGGCCAGATTTCATTATGGACACCATCAAAGTGCTTATTTTGACTTGTTAAGTGCTGTATGCATTTTGTTTGCATTTCTTTAGCGCTGAGTTGAGTTTTGCGTTACGCTTTACGTTACGTGCGTCTTGTTGCGTTTATGTTGCGTCGAGTTGAGTCACAGGTTTCTCCGCATCGAACGTTTCGAGGAAGTGCGTCGCAGTAGCATTCGGTTTTCCGTACTGCGTAGAAACGCGATGGACAGGACTCGCACGCGAACAAGAATTTCGAACAAGAAAAAAGACGTAATATATGGACGGCCCCCAAGCACACTGTTTGGACTGCTAAAATTCAGTAAATTTTTTTATATGTTTTTTTTAATTGTCCCTCTTCCCTCCGGCAAAGGAGAGGGGGGATCAATATGGGGCGTGGATTAGAAGACTAGGTACTACATTGATCCCAAATTGCTGGTAAGCTTAATGTGTAGACCGAATTGAAAGAGGAATTATAGTGAAAGAATTGTCTGCCGGAAATGGGTAGTTTCGGAGAATTATTTTTTTGAAAAACTATTTTTCATACAAAATAAAATTTAGAATTTTTTTTTATGCACCAAAACATTTATTTTGAATAGGAATTTATGCAAAAACGACATGCGCCACCTCAACATTAGGTTAAGGTTAATTTATCAAAGATGATTTATAGATCTTCTATAACCTGGTTATTTTTTCTAAACCACCAAAACATTCACCCATACCACTTCCCTTGTTTTTACATACATTTATATACAAAATCAATGTTTTGGTGCATTAAAAACAATATTTTTTTTACTTTGCATGAAAAATTTATTTTGTATGGGAATTATTTGTTTTCTCCCAAAATACCTGTCTCCAGCAAATAATTCTTTCAGTAAAATTCATGTATCATCTCGGCCTACACAATAAGCATACCAGCAATTTGCGATCAATGTAGTAGTATTCTAATCAACACCCTCGCAATAATTAAAAAATAATAATTAAAAAACATTTTTTATTCATACCACATTAATACACCCCTCCTCCCTCCCCCTTGCCCCTCGGGCAAAGGGAAGGGGGGGATCGATAGGGCTCAATATATTATATTGACCCCCCCTTCCCCGGCCCACTCGCATCTCCTCTACTACTCCACCCCCGTTTCCTTAGTCCTACTCTTATGATTTTTTGAGTGACTACGTAATACACATAGGTATAGGAAAATTTGAATTGTCTCAGCACGGGCTTTTGTGAGTCACCCAGACAGAATAAACAGCAGACGGGAACCTCACCTGACACTTGACGCCGATCATAGCGAACACCTGCTCGTTCTCCTCCCGCGACAGCAGCACGCTCGGGCGGTTCTCTCCGCGCGGCATCTTCACGTCTTCAATCACCGGCCGATTAGATCACTCCCTCACTGTCTCCGAAGGCCGTCCGCATGCACGGTCACTGCGGCGCCCAGACCGTCGTCGCCAGCACGCTAAGAGGTGGCGGCGCGACGTAAACAGTCGCGCTCTCACCGTCGCAAAGCACTACACATCACTTCGGTCCCGTGAAAGAAACTCGTCCGTTCCGAGATATCGCGATATGAACTTTCTTCTCCCCGATTGACTTGACGGTCATTGACGGTATTATAATCTTTGGATAAAAAGAATGAAAGCAATGAAAGAAACGAGTGGCTCGGAATCAATTCTGATGTCTCTCACTGACAGTTCTCCTCCTAAGAAATTTTTATTTTCGGAAATATTCGGAAATATACAAACTGTTTTGGTGGTTTAAAAAAAAAATATCCAGGGTTAATATAAAGAAGATGCGTCGCTACGCGACGCAATATCTTCTTTATATTAACCCTAACCTAATGTTGAGGCGGTGCATGTCGTTTTTGTTACAAGTTTGTATTTCCGAAAATAATTCTTAGGTGGTTATAAAAAAAACTGAACATCCTAAAACAATTTAAACACCGTAACATTGCTTAAAAAAGAAAAAAAAACCAAAAAGATTTTGTGGGATTCGAACCCAGGTCATAAAACTAATAGTCCTAGACCCTCACCTCTGAGCCACGAAATCACGAACAAACGAATATCGAATTCCCTTGATTAGGTTTCGGCTCTATGACGTCACAGCTGTCAGCGAGAGCCAACATAATTGATCCCGAGCCACACGTTGAAAGAAAGCAACAAAGAATATAATAATACGACTAGACAAACCGGCACATGAAAAAACAAAGGAATCGGATTTTGGCCTGCCTGCGCGATCAGCTGTTTCGCGCGCTTGTTGTCGACCATTGTCCGTCCACCCACATGTACGAAACGAAACGTAACAAAAACGACATGCACCGCCTCAAAATTAGGTTAGGGTTAATATAGAGAAGATGCGTCGCTACTAGCGACGCATCTTCTTTATAATTTTTTTTTAAACCACCAAAACATCACTCATACCCACTCATACCACACATACCACACATTCCTTCCACACATCAGCTGATCTATAGCGCAAGAGTCTGCCAAAATCCTATTCCTTGGTTCTTTCATGTTCCGTAGGTATGATCGTGGACGCGAGCGAGATGATCGCGCTCTCCTTCTGTCCTGTCATGTACTGAACGCTTGGTCGTTAAAATATGTAGTAATTACTTGTTCTTTTAAAAAAAATATTTTACATAAAAAAAACCCAAGGTCCAAAAAAAATTATATAGTTTTTACTCCCTATAGATACAGAACCCGCCCTTTTCAAAGACCTTAAATATGTATAGCACCTATACTTACTTATATTAATATATTTAATACTTATATATTTCTTATTTCAAATATTAAATATATTAAATACACGGTGAACAAAAAACCTGTCGAACACCCGAAGGCAGGAAGTACAGTTTCAGATACTGAATCGGATCGGATAGTTTTTTTTTCAAAATTCTAATGAAAATATGCCCTTTTTCAATATTCCTAAAGTATCAAGATGTATTTAACAACTAAATTATGTCTGCATGCCATCATAACAGTGAGGTGAAGTTAATCCCTACTACCATATGTCTTAAGCACGTGATAGCAGTTTTCTAGGTACCTACCTAGGTAATATTGTAAAACTTATTAGGTATACAAAATAATAGTTTGTTGCACACTAACTGACCTCAAAGCACTTACCGACTTCATTTTCAGTACAGAAGACAAAAATAATTAAAATCGGCAAATTATTTTACAAAGAATTTCACTAAAGACATAAGAAAACGCTCTCTGACTTCACATCATTCAAGCCGCCTCAAGATAATTTATGACACCGGCGCGGCAGGCGCTTTGTGTTGCGCGCCGCGCCGCCGCGCGCCGCCTAGAGTAAAGAATTTTGCATAGAAGTAAAAGGTCGTGATACTAATTTGATTTTTTATTGAAAATTTTTGTCCGAATTAAAAAAAAAACTAGCCTATCCGATTCAGTATCTGAAACTGTTACCTGCCTTCGGGTGTTCGACAGGTTTTTTGTTCACCGTGTATATTTAATTGAAATACAAAAACTTAAAACTTACATTACTATTTAAAAAATTATGACTAAAAATATAAAATAAATCTTTTCCATTTTCTGTATTGAATTTTAGGAAGATTTGCTCACTAATAAAATAATGCCGGCTGTACACACTCGGCGAGAGCCTCTCGCCAAGTGTCTCGGGCGAGAGGCTCTCGGCGAGGGCGCACCATGTACAGTACACACTCGGTGTTATCAGTTGAACCCCCGCTACCCGCCACGATGGACCTAGATACAGCTGCTGCATTTTGTCTTTTTGCTGCTAGTTATTATAATTATTTAGCTGTATATCATAAACAGTGATCGGTATTTCGGGCGTCATTGCAGGGCCGAATTGTAAGAAAAAAAATATTTTTTTTTATTTTACCATTTGATGGTACATAATGTTACAAACTGCCTCAAATGTATTTTAAATTGTTTATCGTTACACTTACACGAGTAAACGTTGTTTTAAATATGTTTTCCAGATTTTCTCGAAAAAATTAGCCTTTCGGAAAAAATCTATAAATTTGGTAAAATTTTAATGGAATCATGTAGATGGCAAAAAAATAAGGCACTTTTGTTATTATATGTTTTTACCAAATGTCAATGGTTCCGAAGTTATGAAATAATGAAATCTTTTTTCCGGGTTTGCGCGAAAACTGTTTATGCTAGAAAAAAAATTAAGAACCAAATACGTCGAGGCTTTGATCCTCTAAACAGAAAAGGTAACATATACACAAGAATAAAAAAATATATAATTGGTAAATTTTACCAAACTCCGAATTTTTCAAATTTGGTTGAAATTTTAAAGAATTAGTATAGAAGGCCAAAATATAAGACTAATTTGGTTCTTACATGTTTTTTCCTAATATAAGTGGTTCCCCTGAAACGGAACAATGAAATGTTTATTGAAGGTTTTCGCGAAAAATACTGATCCTAGAATGCTATTACCATAACAATGTACATTTATACTTTGATCCACTATACAGAACAAGTAAAAAATATACGCAATTTTTTTTGGAATTTGGTTAAAGTTTCAATGAAAACTTATAGAGGGCCGAAATACAAGGAACTTTTGTTCTTAAGTTTTTTGGCCTAATGTAAATGGTTCCTAAGGAATACAACAATTAAATATTTTTTCCAGATTTTCTCGAAAAAATTAGCCTTTCGGAAAAAAACTATAAATTTGGTAAAATTTTAATGGAATCGTGTAGATGGCAAAAAAATAAGGCACTTTTGTTATTATATGTTTTTACCAAATGTCAATGGTTCCGAAGTTATGAAATAATTAAATCTTTTTTCCGGGTTTGCTCGAAAAATGTTTATGCTAGAAAAAAAAATTAAGAACCAAATACGTCGAGGCTTTGATCCTCTACACAGAAAAGGTAACATATACACAAAAATTAAAAAAATTATAATTGGTAAATTTTACCAAACTCCGTATTTTTCAAATTTGGTTGAAATTTTTAAAGAATTAGTATAGAAGGCCAAAATATAAGACTATTTGGGTCTTACATGTTTTTTCCTAATATAAGTGGTTCCCCTGTAACGGAACATTGAAATATTTATTGAGGGTTTTCGCGAAAAATGCTGATCTCAGAATGCTATTACCAGAACAATGTACATTTATACTTTGATCCACTATACAGAACAAGTAAAAAATATACGCAATTTTTTTGGAATTTGGTTAAAGTTTCAATGAAAGCTTATAGAGGGCCGAAATACAAGGAACTTTTGTTCTTAAGTTTTTTTGCCTAATGTAAATGGTTCCCAAGGAATAGAACAATTAAATATTTTTTCCAGATTTTCTCGAAAAAATTAGCCTTTCGGAAAAAAAAACTATAAATTTGGTAAAATTTTAATGGAATCATGTAGATTGCAAAAAAATAAGGCACTTTTGTTATTATATGTTTTTACCAAATGTAAATGGTTCCGAAGTTATGAAATAATGAAATCTTTTTTCCGGGTTTGCTCGAAAACTGTTTATGCTAGAAAAAAAAATTAAGAACCAAATACGTCGAGGCTTTGATCCTCTACACAGAAAACGTAACATATCCACAAACATTAAACAAATTATAATTAGTAAATTTTACCAAACTCCGTATTTTTCGAATTTGGTTGAAATTTTAAAGAATTAGTATAGAAGGCCAAAATATAAGACTATTTGGTTCTTACATGTTTTTTCCTAATATAAGTGGTTCCCCTGTAACGGAACAATGAAATATTTATTGAGGGTTTTCGCGAAAAATACTGATCCCAGAATGCTATTACCAGAACAATGTACATTTATACTTTGATCCACTATACAGAACAAGTAAAAAATATACGCAATTTTTTTGGAATTTGGTTAAAGTTTCAATGAAAGCTTATAGAGGGCCGAAATACAAGGAACTTTTGTTCTTACGTTTTTTTGCCTAATGTAAATGGTTCCCAAGGAACAGAACAATTAAATATTTTTTCCAGATTTTCTCGAAAAATACTGCTCCTTAAACGCAGTTATGCGAACAAAGTTTTTTTTTTTGCTTTGTGCTCTATACATAAAAAGTAAAAATACTCCAAAATTTCGGTACTTTTGTACTTACATGTTTTTGTCTAATATAAATAGTTCCCGAGGAACGGAACAATTAAATATTTGCTCCCAGGTTTCTCGAAAAATACTGGTCCTATAATTACGAGAACAAAGTAATTTTACACTTTCAATGCTCTACACAGAAAAATAAACCTAAGATAAAAAGAAAGACCTTTAAACGTACACCGCCGGCACGTAACTTGGTCGGTGTGCGAAAGGCCCAGCGTAATAAAATTGAGGGCTCTGAGTATAGCAATGTCTCTCTCGCGTACAGGCCAAGTTACGTGCCGGGTGGTGTACGTATTAACATTAAAATTTAACGAATAGCACTTTGTACGCGCGTCGTGCACAGTCGGTGCTCCAAAGCGAGTGTTACTTGGGTCCATTGGTAAATTGTTCTATTCCTTGGGAACCATTTACATTAGGCAAAAAAACGTAAGAACAAAAGTTCCTTGTATTTCGGCCCCCCAATAAGCTTTCATTGAAACTTTAACCAAATAAAAAAAAAATTGCGTATATTTTTTACTTGTTCTGTATAGTGGATCAAAGTATAAATGTACAATGTTCTGGTAATAGCATTCTAGGATCGGTATTTTTCGCGAAAACCCTCAATAAATATTTCATTTTTCCGTTTCAGGGGAACCACTTATATTAGGAAAAAACATGTAAGAACCAAATAGTCTTATATTTTGGCCTTCTATACTAATTCCTTAAAATTTCAACCAAATTTGAAAAATACGGAGTTTGGTAAAATTTACCAATTATAATTTTTTTTATTTTTGTGAATATGTTAACTTTTCTGTGTAGAGGATCAAAGCCTCGACGTATTTGGTTCTTAATTTTTTTTTCTAGCATAAACAGTTTCCGAGCAAACCCGGAAAAAAGATTTCATTATTTCATAACTTCGGAACCATTGAAACGAATTTCCTATTCGTTTGGTTGCCACTATTTAAAAAAAGAAGAAGAAGAAGAACCATTGACATTTGGTAAAAACATATAATAACAAAAGTGCCTTATTTTTTTGACATCTACATGATTCCATTAAAATTTTACCAAATTTATAGTTTTTTTCCGAAAGGCTAATTTAAAATTCGGTGCGGCTTTTTAAATGCTTCCTTAGTGCGGCCCTGCAATGACGCCCAAAAACCGATCACTGATCATAAAAGAAAGATTACCAAGCCGTGGCGAAGAAGAAGATGGTGGATGGTTACGATGGAAACGCATCGTCACTCAAACACAGTTAGCGGGCAACTAACGACTAACGCACGAGTGTGTACATGCTCGCTCTCGTTTTCCTCGCGAGTCTACTCTATGTTTAAAATTATAAAAAAAACTGCAGATTATTACTTTTTATTATTTTTTTTTTTATGTAATCCGGTATGGGTGGCTGAGTTGGAGGGGCCGAAGCGCATGCTCCGACCAGCCAATATCACCTCCGAGAAGGTAGGTGCCATACCGGAGACTTCCCTGGATTTCTGGCTATACTAGACTAGAGGAGAACACAACCGAGGCTGCTGTGCGGCCATCTTACATCCAGTACTGTGGTGCCAACCCAGTCGGCTACAATTTGAGCCTACCACCTAGTAAGGGGCAAGGGAAAGATATTACATATAATTTTATTTATTTTGATTACCAGTGATCCAGGCGGATATCTAATGGTGAAAAATCACTATCTGATGAACATGAATTATCAAAATTGCTGTCAGATTCTATATCAGACTAGTCATTCAATTCTTTATTAAACTTGTCAAGTGCCGCGTCCATACATCGATCCGTTTCACAAAACCTATATTCAATGTGGCGCACATTTTGGCATTGCTTTTTCAATCTTTGTCCTAGTAAAGAGGCACAGGCACATTATATTATTATATAATTTTATTTTCCACTACTAGGGGAATATATAAATAGCAGGTAACATTTTTCACGATTTAGCACATAATGCCAACCTAGCGGGAAAATAAAGTGACACATTCACATGTCAGAGGTAAAATAACTGTGAACGATCGTAAAGAGAGCGTTCCAACTAAATCTTCCCTTCGCCGTTATGTTGGCTCCACTGCCAGTGTCACTCCTGTTCAAATTCCTGTTGCCAGATTGTGAAGATTATATTACCTAATAATGTAATAGGTATTTACCATATAATAAATACGGTAAATACTGATAATTACGGGTAAATCTATACACATAGCAACCCTTAACGCTGTTTTGACAGGTAGACAGAGGAGCCAACATAACGGCGAAGGGAAGATTTTTAAGGAACGCTCTCTACACGTGAACCGGTCCGCCACCTGAAAGCCTTTTTAGATCCTGCGGTGCCTCGAATCCGTGGATCCTACTCCTTTCGTGCATACTTATCTTCAACCCTAACTTAATGTTGAGGCGGCGGCGGCGGTGCATGTCGTTTTTGTAACGTTTCGTTTCGTACATGTGGGTAGACGGACAATGGTCGACAACAAGCGCGCGAAACAGCTGATCGCGCAGGCAGGCCAAAATCCGATTCCTTAGTTCTTTGTTTTTGACACGAACCCATGGTCGAGATCGAAAAAATAAACCAACCCTAAACTCTTACCACTGAGCCACCAAATTACATAAACGACCAAACGAATATCGGTTTCAGTTGGTTCGCTGTCGCAGTTGGTCGTCGCGGTTAGTCGTGGAGGCGTAGGATCCGCAGGTTCGAGGCACCGCAGGATCTAAAAAGGCTTTCAGGTGCCGTAACGACACGTGAACGGGTGAAACGCGAGACGGTCATCTGGCAACACTGTGGCGGCATTAGTTCCGCTTCCGCTGTCAGGTCAGCCATGCTCATTTCATTCATTTCCCCAGACATATATATTGGTAATCTGTGATTTCATTCAAGCCTTGTCTGTCTGTCTTGTATTGTATTAGCTTCCCTTCAGTTCTCTTTGCTTCATTCATTCATTTCATGTCGGCTACACTGAACTGGACGGAAAACACGAACTATTTGCATAGCCGTTTCGACCGACGTTTCATTCTGTGCGGTGGTATCAACCCGGGCGGGATATACACGGTGAACAAAAAACCTGTCGAACACCCGAAGGCAGGAAGTACAGTTTCAGATACTGAATCGGATAGGCGTTTTTTTTTCGAAATTTATATGAAAATATGCTCTTTTTCAATTATTCCTAAGTATCAAGATGTCTTTATAACTAAATTACTAAATAATAACTAAATTATGTCTGCATGCCATCCATCATAACAGTGATGTGAAGTTAAACCTACTACCATATGTCCTAAGCACTTGATATCAGTCTTCTAGGTAACTACCTAACCTAGGTAATATTCTAAAACTTATTAGGTATACAAAATAATAGTTTGTTGCACACTAACTGACCTCAAAGCACTTACCGACTTCATTTTCAGTACAGAAGACAAAAAAAAATTAATTAAAATCGGCAAATTATTTTACAAAGAATTTCACTAAAGACTTAAGAACACGCACGCGCCTCGGCGCGCCGCCGCCTCGCAGCCGCGCCTCCTAGAGAATTTTGCATTAGAAGTAAAAGGTCGTGATACTAATTCTATTTTTTAATTGAAAAATTTTGTCTGAATTAAAAAAAAACTAGCCTATTCGGTTCAGTATCTGAAACTGTACTTCCTGCCTTCGGGTGTTCGACAGGTTTTTTGTTCACCGTGTATATATATAGCACAGAGCATCAAATACCTACCGCGCGCGCCCCCTACAGAGACGCCCTAAGTGATAATATTTCAAACCCAAAAACTACACGCAGTGCTGCTAGCGCTTCGTATGTGTGTGTGTGCTAGTATCGACACTACACACAAAGAGGAGCAAGTTAGGCACACGCACAAAACAAATGCACACGCACAACACACATATGTAAGTCATAGGCCACGCCCACAGGCTTCAACGGCGTTGTAGAGAAATCGCGCTCAGGGCGCCTCTAGGAGGGGCGCGCGCATTTGATGCTCTGTGATATATAGTAAGGTAAGAAGGGAAGGGACCTACAGTTTAACGTGGAATCCGAACCACGGTCAGCCTCCAACGGTCGAGCGGTCACCCATCCAAGTACTCACCACGCCCAGGGTTGCATAACAGTCGACCGACTGCACCACTAAGCTACCAAGGTTGACAATGGATGCAGGATGTTGTTTAAAAATATTATCGTAACCTATTTGTTATGTTGCTATAGAATTTGTTAAAACTTTATTTTCAAAATACTTCAAAGTTCCTTCGTCACTGAGAACAGCCAATCAGAGCCACTCCGTAGTAGACTTTGGAAATATGCATGTGATCAAAAAATTAATACACTCTACCCTACACTGCAGAGCCCTACACTCTACCCGTACACCACCAGAGCCTATGGATGATAAAACGAATATTCTCTTTGATGAATAAACTTTTTCATAGCCGTTTTGATCAACCTTAATATAGTGCGATGGTACTAACCCGGTAAACGGTGGATGGTAGGGTTAAACGCTACCATCCACCCAGTAAGGTATGGGAAGGGATCAGTTTTATGTGAAATTGGGACCACTGCCAACCTGAACTGTCGAGCAGCCCGTGGACTTTAACAACCCCGCGGGGAAGTATGTGCGGTTACAGACAGATCAGGTGCAGTGCAGTGTTACAATGGTGACATAGTATAGGTAAACCACAAAGATATAAACCAGTACTCATTTTACAGATTGAACATTTTTAAATCGTAATAAATAAAAGATGAGTTACATAAAATAAGTTTGTTTTATTGTGTCAAATTCTTTAACACACATATGAAAGGACATAAACCTAGTAACACATTTTTAAACTTCTAAAATATGAGATAAATTTTAACTTAAGAAGAATATTCATGGAATGTAAAAGACCAAAAAAATCTTAGATTTTTGGGAAACACAATATAGATAGGACCATAATCAAATTAGGTACCTACCTATGACCTGAAATTGGAAACATTATTTTGATGGCTCATAGGTAAGAACATTGCAAGTCTAATAAAACTGTATTCTTCATTATGTTATTATGAAATTAAACTCTACATTATTCACCTCACTGAAACATACACCTATAAGAACATCAAATTAACTGCTCATTTATTTATTACAGTAGTAAAGATAAATATTAAACTATATTTACATTATTATAATATATTGCCTAACATGTCCAGCAAATTTTCTAACTCGTATCTTTTGATAACTAAAAAAGAAGTGTAGCTACATATGACAAATAATATTAATGAATTATGGGAAGAATTTTATAAAAGGTAAAATAAGAAAAAAAAAGACAGATTTAATATTTAGAACGAAAATAGCAAGAGGTCGCAAACAAAATTAAAAATCAAAAATAAAGAGTGAATTCCATCCACATAGGGGAGTTAGATATATAAAACGTAGCTGGTCATAAAAAAATATAACTATATAGGTATCCTAAAAGCTACACAGACTGAAGAATGGGCGTTTTGGGTCCACCCACCAACAGGAATAAAATTAAATATGGTTATTTTATATGGTTAAATTGTATTGTAACTAAGTCTCATTGCAAAATCAGTCAATACAGGCGTTAAGAGTTGTAGAAATGATAAATTTGTTTGACTACACTCTTGTTTACTCGACTAACAGCAGGAAAGGACGATTTCCCTTTTCAAATTCTTTTAAACATCCCATTATCTCTCATTTTTATTAGGTATCCTTAAAATGCCTTTACCCTAAAATCCTGTCATGTGTCCGTCCGCCTGTCACATGCGATTATTTTGGAACGTCAAGCTCAATAAATAAATAAAAATTATTAAAGTAAGTAGTCCATTTAGTCATTACAGCACGAAAACTATTTTGAAGTTTATATATTCGTTAGATAATTTAGGTATTATGTGTTAGGAAAGGATCTTCTAAACCAGCGGTTCCCAATTATTTTTGGCTACGGAACCCTAAATGATGGTCCTTCTGTTGGCGGAACACCAAGTCAATAAAAAAATTTTAACTATAGTAAACATAAAAAACTAAATTTATGTGACCTATACCTAATTTTGATACTAAATTGTTGGCGGTTTATCATGTTTGATTCGAATAGCAAGACTATAGTTTGAAATTAAAAACATTACACGTTTTTGATTAGGGAGAGCGCTTTGTGTTTTTTCCGGCTGTAACTCACGGAACCCCTGTGACCCTTCCGCAGAACGCCTTTTGGGAACAGCTGGTCTAAACCATGTCCAACATCGGAAATTGACCTTTTAATGGTGTTTATCTCGAAAATACGAATCCTTAAAAAAAATTTAGAGCTTTTTTTTTTAGAGCTGAGGATGAGGATGAGAAAGCTGAGAATGAGGAATCCCGTGGTCGGGAATCTGGTCGAACTGGGAGAACCAAGTATAATACAATGGTGGGTGCCTAAGAGAGTGTGCGTGTTAGGGCTTGCAATCCCGGTATACCGAGATCCCGCATGATTTTCCAGTCCCGCGCACTGCGGGATTACAAGTGCGGGATCCGCGGGATTTGCGGGACTGCGACCTCTTACGCGCGCACGTCCATTCGCGAGCGCTGTCGCTCGGACAAACCCCACCATATAAGTTACTCTATGGCTCGGACACTGCCTGCAGGCAGGACAGGACGGCGCGTGCGGCGCGGCGCATGCGCGAGCGAACGCGTTGTCGACTCTTATATTTTGGGAAAACCTGTCTGTACTTACTTTATTTTATTCCTTACTTACCACTTGCTCCTACCGCGACCCCATAGGTGTAGGATAGTTCAATAATTGTATTGTACGCCATTTGTAGCTCTGTGTTGGCCAGGAAACAAATGTTTTCTTTCACCTAATTTTCTTTTCAATCTTATTTTATCCAACTAGTTCAACAAACCAAACCTATATCAAATGTTTAAAAAAAAAGTGGCTGGATCCCGTTATACCGAGATCCCGTAAGGGAAAAAAAACGGGATCCCGCCGGGGTATGCGGGATTGCAAGCCCTAGTGCGTGTAGTAGGTCTATGAGGAAGTAAGTACGACTTATTCATCGGCAAAATGATTTGTTTCACACAATTTTAGTGAAATCATTAAATAAGATAATAAATTAAATGTAACTTAACATGTTATACATAGTGAACGTTTCGCAGTTTACATAGACATAATTTCAATGAATATTTATAAACTATAGAATATGCATGTCTCACTAATCATAGTGAGTTTCTTTCTCACTTGCCTTGCTCTCATATCATTAGTACATGCGTACACGGCATTTTCACTACGAGTAAGTGAGTATATCAACACATATTTATATTTTTTCTGTTTTAGTACCTACATAAAATGAGCGGCAAAAGTCCTCAATTGTTTTTGTTAGTACACACCATAGGGCATGTTTATACACATCCCATCCAATATTAATACACACCATAGCGCATGTTAATAGACACCATAGCGCATGTTAATAGACACCATAGCGCATGTTAATAGACACCATAGCGCATGTTAATAGACACCATAGCGCATGTTAATAGACACCATAGCGCATGTTAATAGACACCATAGCGCATATTAATAGACACCATAGCGCATTTTCATACACACCGTAGCGCTTAACAATATTCATACAAAAAATAATTCTTTAAGAGAGGAAACAATTCCCTTAGAAAACGTTATTAATGCCATAAGGCTTGAATTTGTGTTAGATATAGATTACATTAGAATAAATAACCCAAACAAGTAAAAGAATCGAAGAAATAAATACCTAGGATCGACACGCGACAATCACCTGAACAAGATATTACAGAGAAATAAATTCAGCTTATAGAAGTACAAGCTGTCCTTGAGATCTTACACGGAATTCACCAATTCGATATACATTAATACGATCCTAAAACACTACACAGTTGTATTTGGATAAATCACTAAAGATTACAGTCTTCACGAGTTACTGCGTAAATACTGGCGGCGACACACCGCGTCAGTCTAAATGTACGTAACGCCGCAACGTGTACGGTGAGTGATAACTAGGGGAGTGGCAGCGTGCGAGTGGGGGGGTGGCCACAGTAGCTGCCGGAGCCGAGACACGACAGTATCACAGTAGGGTTGCAGCGGCGTGTCTAGACGAGTGCGTCGAGGCTGCTGCTGCGCGAGGGGTCGCGCGAGCCGCGCACCAGCTCCACCATGCTCACACCGCTCGTCTTCATCTGTAAACAACCACACACATCATCATGTATTGTGAGATCAAGTGAGATTCAAATCAGAACCTATCATGTTTGCCATTTTAAAGGCTGGAAACAGCTGCCGCCTGAGCAGATCTCAGTTCATTGTCCATCAAGTGAAAATACGAATTTTATTACTTGTCTTTTTCTGGTTTGCCCTTACCTCGGCCCGCGCTTCCGCACTTCGCGCCTCACGCTACACCCGCTGACGCCCAGCCTTGGTGGAAATGCTAGGCGTCAGCGGGTGTAGCGTGAGGCGCGAATTGCGGAAGCGCGGGCCGAGGTAAGTGTAAGCCAGAAACATAATAAGTACACATTAGAAGTAAGAAGATGATCAATGAAGCCAATTACATTACATATTTTTTTTTAGTTTAGGTTGTCTGCTGAGTTTATTGTCTAAACACGCAGGCAGGACACGTGTGAACTTTGCGCCACAAACGCAGTTATCGATCAGATTGCTCGGTTCAGTTTAAGCCTAAAACAACTACGAGTAGAGTAGAACAAGTAGTGCAGGAAGTATTAGGTACCTTGTTAGAGTGAAGGGCGGTGTTGTGAGCGGGGCGCGCGTGGCGCGGCGGGGGGAGGGGCAGCGCGAGGCGCAGGCTGGTCCAGAAGGCGCGGTCCTGCACGTGCCGCCACGCCAGCAGCTTCGTGCGGCGCAACAGCGACACCAGCGACTCGCCGCGCTCGTCCTTCGCCTCTCGCTTCAGCTTCGGTAGGTCCTGGAGAACAGTGCGTTGTTATAATAACAGACTGCAGGCACAATCGACTGCTTACAGTGGCAGTGCAGAGGACTAGCCCGATGTATTAGATTAGTATAACCACAGAGCAGTATAACGACGATTGAATGAAGCATTTTCGCTGCAGCTTGCACAAAAAAGTCAATGTGGGATAATATCATGTTTCGAATCTGGTCAACACTGCCAGACAGCATGTCAGGATGCTGCCACAGACAGCGTGTCGCGGCATATAGTTACCGTCACCGTCGAGTGCGAAAGCTGTTCATACATTTTCATTTCCTGTGCTGCCGTGACGTGACCTGTTCGTCGCCGTGACGTTATGGTGTGGTGCGAAAGCTCAAGTTCTACTCCTTTTGCACATATGGCTTAGAATAGATAGGCTTGCCTAACTATGTACATGCAGTGGTTGAACAGAATTAATGCAAGCTACCATCACATGTCTCGTAGCTGGCTCTCTGCAATTTATATCCTTAAAATTGAAACAGAAATGGCATACCTGCAACAAGACAATGACTGGTGGTACGGGCAAGGCGCGAAGCTGCTTGAGGGCGGTGAGGAGCTGGGAGGGCGTGTGTTGCGTCGGAGACAGCACGCACACGAGCGAGCGGCACGCGCGCACGCGCTCGCACACCTGCTCGTACCCTGCGCACACATACAGAGCTCGCTAGTAGCAGCACTCACTATCACACACAACATACACACTATGCCTTCCATGGCAAAAGGGCATGCAACTACTTTCCATGGCCTTTGGAACATTCTCTATGGATGACCTAATCTTGTCTTTTTCAAATTGCTAGGCAGAGATAGGTATTTAATCAGTTTGGTATTGGCTGGTCGGAGCATGTGCCCTGGCGTCTCTTGACACAGTTACTAGTAGTGATACTTTAGTACCGTCCACCGCCGTGGCACGTTGTACTCCTTGTCTGATACTGTCTGGTGTGCGGTGTATACTCACAGGTGTCGGGCTGGGTGGTGAGCTGCAGGTGTGCGGTGCGGTAGTGGTACTTGAGCGCGAGGGTGGGTAGCAGCGCGCCGCGGGTCAGCTCGCCGTCCGCCGCCGTGGCACGTTGTACTCCTTGTCTGATACTGTCTGGTGTGCGGTGTATACTCACAGGTGTCGGGCTGGGTGGTGAGCTGGAGGTGTGCGGTGCGGTAGTGGTACTTGAGCGCGAGGGTGGGTAGCAGCGCGCCGCGGGTCAGCTCGCCGTCCGCCGCCGTGGCACGTTGTACTCCTTGTCTGATACTGTCTGGTGTGCGGTGTATACTCACAGGTGTCGGGCTGGGTGGTGAGCTGCAGGTGTGCGGTGCGGTAGTGATACTTGAGCGCGAGGGTGGGCAGCAGCGCGCCGCGGGTCAGCTCGCCGTCCGCCGCCGTGGCACGTTGTACTCTTTGTCTGATACTGTCTGGTGTGCGGTGTATACTCACAGGTGTCGGGCTGGGTGGTGAGCTGGAGGTGTGCAGTGCGGTAGTGGTACTTGAGCGCGAGGGTGGGTAGCAGCGCGCCGCGGGTCAGCTCGCCGTCCGCCGCCGTGGCACGTTGTACTCCTTGTCTGATACTGTCTGGTGTGCGGTGTATACTCACAGGTGTCGGGCTGGGTGGTGAGCTGCAGGTGTGCGGTGCGGTAGTGGTACTTGAGCGCGAGGGTGGGTAGCAGCGCGCCGCGGGTCAGCTCGCCGTCCGCCGCCGTGGCACGTTGTACTCCTTGTCTGATACTGTCTGGTGTGCGGTGTATACTCACAGGTGTCGGGCTGGGTGGTGAGCTGCAGGTGTGCGGTGCGGTAGTGGTACTTGAGCGCGAGGGTGGGTAGCAGCGCGCCGCGGGTCAGCTCGCCGTCCGCCGCCGTGGCACGTTGTACTCCTTGTCTGATACTGTCTGGTGTGCGGTGTATACTCACAGGTGTCGGGCTGGGTGGTGAGCTGGAGGTGTGCGGTGCGGTAGTGGTACTTGAGCGCGAGGGTGGGTAGCAGCGCGCCGCGGGTCAGCTCGCCGTCCGCCGCCGTGGCACGTTGTACTCTTTGTCTGATACTGTCTGGTGTGCGGTGTATACTCACAGGTGTCGGGCTGGGTGGTGAGCTGGAGGTGTGCGGTGCGGTAGTGGTACTTGAGCGCGAGGGTGGGTAGCAGCGCGCCGCGGGTCAGCTCGCCGTCCGCCGCCGTGGCACGTTGTACTCCTTGTCTGATACTGTCTGGTGTGCGGTGTATACTCACAGGTGTCGGGCTGGGTGGTGAGCTGCAGGTGTGCGGTGCGGTAGTGGTACTTGAGCGCGAGGGTGGGCAGCAGCGCGCCGCGGGTCAGCTCGCCGTCCGCCGCCGTGGCACGTTGTACTCTTTGTCTGATACTGTCTGGTGTGCGGTGTATACTCACAGGTGTCGGGCTGGGTGGTGAGCTGGAGGTGTGCGGTGCGGTAGTGGTACTTGAGCGCGAGGGTGGGTAGCAGCGCGCCGCGGGTCAGCTCGCCGTCCGCCGCCGTGGCACGTTGTACTCCTTGTCTAATACTGTCTGGTGTGCGGTGTATACTCACAGGTGTCGGGCTGGGTGGTGAGCTGCAGGTGTGCGGTGCGGTAGTGGTACTTGAGCGCGAGGGTGGGCAGCAGCGCGCCGCGGGTCAGCTCGCCGTCCGCCGCCGTGGCACGTTGTACTCTTTGTCTGATACTGTCTGGTGTGCGGTGTATACTCACAGGTGTCGGGCTGGGTGGTGAGCTGGAGGTGTGCGGTGCGGTAGTGGTACTTGAGCGCGAGGGTGGGTAGCAGCGCGCCGCGGGTCAGCTCGCCGTCCGCCGCCGTGGCACGTTGTACTCCTTGTCTGATACTGTCTGGTGTGCGGTGTATACTCACAGGTGTCGGGCTGGGTGGTGAGCTGGAGGTGTGCGGTGCGGTAGTGGTACTTGAGCGCGAGGGTGGGTAGCAGCGCGCCGCGGGTCAGCTCGCCGTCCGCCGCCGTGGCACGTTGTACTCCTTGTCTGATACTGTCTGGTGTGCGGTGTATACTCACAGGTGTCGGGCTGGGTGGTGAGCTGGAGGTGTGCGGTGCGGTAGTGGTACTTGAGCGCGAGGGTGGGTAGCAGCGCGCCGCGGGTCAGCTCGCCGTCCGCCGCCGTGGCACGTTGTACTCCTTGTCTGATACTGTCTGGTGTGCGGTGTATACTCACAGGTGTCGGGCTGGGTGGTGAGCTGGAGGTGTGCGGTGCGGTAGTGGTACTTGAGCGCGAGGGTGGGCAGCAGCGCGCCGCGGGTCAGCTCGCCGTCCACCGCAGTGCACACTACCAGAACGTCGTACTCCTTGTCTGACACTGTGCATGCACACATTATACATTATAGACACAAAATATTATCCACGACAAGGAGAGAAACCATAAAGAGGACAGTGTCTCAGTTATTATGTTGACAATAGCAAGTCAACATTTGAGTCTACATGAAGTCGTGATTTGGGCCTCTATGAAGTAGAATATTTAGTATTTGCAAAGTCGACATTTGATCCTAACTGAAGGTGAAATCTAGCTTATCTAAAGACAATATTTGAACCTCTATAAAGCAGAATTTTGAGTATTTGTGAAGTCGACATTTGATCCTAAATGAAGCTGAAATCCAGCTACTCTAAAGACAATATTTGAACCTGTATGAAGTTGAGATTTATGACTATCTATGTGAAGTAAATAGTGATTTGAGCCTCCTTAAAATCGTGATTTAATCCTCACAATCCTAGAGATAAATTCTTGAAGTCGAGATTTGATTGTTTATGAAGTTGAAATTTTATCTTCTATGAAATTATATGATCATTATACGCATAATCGTACCGTGTGCGCCGTGCGTGCGTCGCGCGTGCAAGAGGCGCGCGGCGAGGGCGACGCGCGGCCAACAGCGCACGTACAGCACGGCGGCGGAGAGCAGGGCCGCGCCTCCGAGCAGCGCGCCGATCACGAGAGCGCGCCACGGCACAGCGCGCGGCGTCTCCTCTACCACCACGCCACCTGTGTTGTGTTACATTATTATATATTTTTTGTGGAACCTCATACTGTTAGCCGATGTCTTAGTGTGTAGATGATTCTACACAAAAAATCAAATAAGGAAGGTGTTTGGGGCCTACGATGTCACAGACAGATGGAGGCGTCAAACTTATAACACCCCTCCTTTTGCGGCGGGGTTTAAAAAACCGAATACTATATTATAATATATCACAATCATCACATCAATCACAAACATCCAAAGGTTGACGTAAGAAATCTCTGTAAGGGATAAGTCCGCCTTTGCAACTTATGTAAATTTTCTAATGTATTTGCTATTGTTTAATGTTTACTGGAGCAATAAAGAATTTTCTATCTATCTATCTATCTACACACACCAGCTTAAAGCTGGAAGTGTTTAAAATAAATAAATAATAAAAATAAATATTTATTTATTTTTAATGAACAAGCAACTCTAGCTGATGTGTTCATATCAAGTAATTTGTTTTTTTATACCTTTTTAATTTTGATTATACCTCGGATTATATGAAATTTTAATATTTTTTTAGTTTACTTTCTTGGGGACTGTTGCTACCTATTTTTTTCTGTTGATGTACTTTTAATGTATTTATATAATGGGTTTTAAGTGTTTGGGGAGTCAATCACATCTTCTGGAAGTTTTATTCCAGGCGTCAGTAGCGTGAGAGGCCTACCCAGCTCAGTTGGAAAAGCAGTGGTTTGATTGAACCTCAGATAATCTCGTAGAGGCTGAACATTTTTCTTTCATAATTTTTCTGCTTTAATGTCCGATCCGATGTTTCAGTGTGTACACGTTCCTTCACTTATACTTGTTTATATCTTTAAAGAGACCTGTCAGGCCGGCATGGCATTCGCAACCCCCGCGTGCGATCGAACGTCTATGGGCGTCGTTAAACACCTTATGGTGGGCTCGTCGCCACATGTAGCGCTTTATTTAAAAAAAATAATTGGAAACACTCGTGCATTCGATACCTCTCAATAGCATTATCTCCTAGACCATGTACTAAAATGGTATTCTGATTAAAAACGTAAAAGAGTGAGTGTTACTAGATACGAACGGGAGAAGTGCAGCGTGACGGGCATCTCGCTGGTGACATCGTTGCTGCGCACGGTGCAGACGTACTGGCCGTAGTCCTCCGGGCGCACGCGCGCGATGTACAGGTACGCGCCCACTATGTCCTCGTTCTCTCTGCGCAATACATTATCACTCTGTCAAGTTAGTCTGCCGCCATCATTGCAGTCATTTCAAGTCGAGAGTTAGGGCCCCTGAGCCCCATTATCACTACGATCTGGATAGATCTATTGTGACAACAAAATTCATCTCTTACTTAAGTGGCTCATATCCAGTACGGTAGGCCTCTACGGTATTGCTTGCAAAGCGTAAAGTCGTGGGTTAGAACAAACTTCTTTCTTTTTCCGAGTGTAATAATAAGTGTATTTTATTAACAAACAAGAGTTGCTATATGGATCGGATTCCATGTACAACTGTAGGTAGGTGTCTGCAAATAACTTACTAGGTAGTAGAGATGAACAGTAAACACTTCTATACTGGTACTACCGCACTGTTGATGGAAAAGGGAACCCTACTAGTTTTCGGCACCAGTCCTGCTGTTTGGAATTTAGCTTCCCTAGTACTTCCCTAGTAAGCGGCTGGTCAAAAGGTAACTTGCTCTGAAATGGCTCGTTCTCCAAACTTCACACTGAGACTATAAGCATTGTGTGTGTGGTCAAAATATCCATCCATATTTACCGTTTGGTCAGGATCTCCTGGAAGTTGTGCACCTGGTTTATATCCAGTTTGTCTTTGTCTGGATTTTCCAGGTCCTTGTACGAATCGTCATGTTGTTTATAAGCTTTGTCCTTCTCTGCTCTGTCCGTCCTGACCTCATCCGGCCTCACTCGTCGCCATTTTATGTCGCTGTGCGCGTCCGCCAAATTCACGCGACCTGCGACCATGTTACGTGTTATTTAACATTGTAATTTAAACATAAAAGGATTATATGTAAAATAAAATGTATAAAGCGGTCAAGCCAAAGTTAATCTGTAATTTCTTCGGAATACTGAAGCATAGAATACTTATAATACTGGCTGAAGTTTACATGTTGCCAATGGATTATTTTTATATGTTAATATTAAGCATGACCCGCTTTATATTTCTTCATTAGATAGATGCAAAGCCGAAAGAGAAACAATAGGTCCCGACCAGGATTCGAACCTGGACCTCTGGCACGAGCCGCCACCAACTAATTTCGCCGTCAAAGTCGTATTTAACCAGTAAGCTGGGTGATTTGATTACGCTGTATATATTTCTTCATTAGAGAAAATGCAAAGTCGAAAATGAAGAGAAAAAATACGTCCCGACCAGGAATCGAACCTGGAACTCCGGCTTGAGCTGCCAGCGCGTTACCAATTCCGCTACCGGGCCGCCGACGTATTTATTCAAATTTTCGAACCGTTGCTTGCATTTTTCTAGTAGGTATGTCGCATATTCCTGCGTTCAGTCAACTTGCACGATTCAATATTGAACCTTATGCGGTAAAATGTAAACCTTAAAAAACCTTTAAAAGCGAGTACATGCTTAGTACTAACATATTATAAAAATAAAAACACGCTGTATACTATCTTCGGTGGCTGTGCCGAGGGCCTAAATGGTTCTCGACACAGTCAATTTCACCTCACCTCACGAATACTGTCTCGTGCATGCGTGTCATCCAAAAGTTAGTTACAACATTATTTATTATGTTGTCTGTTAGACGTGGTAGTTTAGTTACGAGTACCTAATTCGAGTCAAAATGTTTTTGTTGATATGTCCACAGATCTGATTTATAATATAAAAGTGTCAAAATGTCAAGGATGTTGAAGCAAGTTCTACCTCTGGCGTAATAGACAACGTTTAAAATAAATTAAGAATAGTCAATCTTACTGTATGAACTGCTAAACAACATGACATACTTGGCTTAACAAATACATCTATGTGGTGGTAGGCGCATATCACTGTCACTTATTTGAGACTTGTTTATCTTGTCCACACTTATTTGAGCTTTGTTTATCTTGTCCAAACACCTGTAGTGCGTGGGTGGGTAGCCACCGGGTGGTCGCAGTGGGCAGCCGATAGATATTTGCAATGCAATACCGTCTGCATACCGCGACGCGGCGGTATGTAAGTAACGTGCGGTTATTGCTTACCGACAAAGGCTTCGCAGTAGAACCGCACCTCGCCGCCAAGCTCCACAGTCTTGTCGTTGGGTGTGACGGTGGCTCGCGGTGTGTCCGTTGGTATTTCTGAAAATGTACACAAACTTCATTCTCAAGCCGCGTCTCCTGCGAATGTTTTTTCGAAACAATACACAAAAAACATGAAACAAAATCATTATTTCTCTATGGTTTTCATACAAATGTGGATGGCCACGCACCAATGTTTCGATGTTTCTGTGTAAAGTTTCGTAAAAAACATTCGCAGGCGACCCGGCTTCAGATACACAAAATATTTGTGTGCCAACCGATTGAAAATGGAACGAACCTCTTCCACGCCAAGTTGAGGCAATATAGCATGTTCGCTCATCAATATGTACAGAAAATTGTTTACCGAAATAATGTTTAGCATCCCAGGCCCCGTGGTTCTGAGATCATACCATTTTACCTTAGTGCTAGATTACAGGACAATAGAAATGTGTGATCGCCCTGAATGGGTCGGGCTGTCAATACCTACAATGCAAAAAACCTATGTAGTAAATAATTCACATCTCATATTCTCTACAATTGCATAGTTACATTTCAATCATGGCAGATCCAAAGAGATAACAGTCCAAGGTAGTCTGTCTGTAGTGTCCACGTGTAGATCTATTTCCATTATCACCACTGGTATTATAATCGGGGGCAAGTGGTCGGCGCGGTCTTGGCTTGGACTCTTGACCTTAGGGTCCGATGTTCGAATCCGGCCGACATGCGCCAAGAGTTTTTTCTGACGGAAAAATATAGGTGCAAACCTACACCTGCTGCTTCAGCGTTCGGAACCGGTGTAAAACTGTAGGTCCCTTCCCTTGCCCCTTAAGGTGGTAGGCTCAAATTTCAGTCGACGGGGGTGGTACCACCTTACTGGCCGCAAGGTGGCCGCATAGCAGGCTCGGCTGTATTCTCCTCTAGTTATCCAATATATGAGGTACTAGACTAGGTACGGCGGCGGCGGCGCCTTGACGAGCGGTGACGAGAGCACAACGTATGACAACGTTTAGGCACAGATGAGATCAAGGGCCCGGGCGCAGCGGTTGAGCTGTATGCACTGGCGGCTGGTCCTAAAGTGCGCTCGTGCGCCGCACTACCATACCACGAGAAGTCTTCACTTCACTCAAAATAAATAATACCTTACAACATACTACATTAAAACCATAAAGATCGTACTCCAAATAAATATGAATGTGAATTCGACCTTATTTTATAGATCACAAGGCACGTTTTTGCGAGTAAACGGGCGCGCCGTGCGGAATATAAATCGCACGCGGGTCTCCCATACTGAATGTATGGGGATCGGCAAAACACCGCTGGCGCGTGAGACAGAAGATACTTCATAGAAACAGTATGGGCCGAAAGGAGTTCTGCGTGCGCCGCACGAGCGCCAAACAAGGACGCTATATCGTGAATACCCGCGCGTGCGACACGTCGCGTCGCGAGCGATTCGTTTTGCACAAGTCCGTCTTACAAACTCTTTGCCGTCTACCTAGAGTCAGCGCGCTGTCATGTGATGTCACATACCCGTTAGCGCGCGAATATTTAAAATGGGATATGGTTAGGTTTTGTGCTTTCTGTCACGTGATACTGTGAATTAAGTGGTGCCGATATTTGCCTAAGCGTTGGTTAAAGGCAAGGCTTTACAATCAGGTGATCCCGGGTTCAATTCCTACTTTTCAAATGCTTTTATTTTTATATATTTTTTTGAAGTATTTTTGGACTGTTTTCTTTTTGAAAGCTGCAGTAGTGTTGTGGTCTATGGGGTGTATTCATAAAGGTACTAAAAATAAGTTAAAAAACTTGTTTGGATTTTTTTTTCTTGTTTTTTGCAACTCATTGAGTGTCTTGAGAATATTCATACTAGGTACATACATAATAAAACGCAGGCGTTTAAAAAATTCGGAAGTCCCGATTCTTAAAATAACATGACGGGAATGTGTTGGGAAATTTGGTATTTAAGTAGGTAGGTACTTAGCGCACTACCGGTCACTGAAGTCACCAGCCGCCACTGGCTGTATGTATTAGGTATTGTTTCTGTCCATGACTGTCAGATATAAACTTTGTATCTAGGTCACTCCTTTTGAACATTATTGTTCATCGGCAGCTCTCTGGGTGAAGACTTCAGGCTTATATCAATAAATTATTTACATGGAGAGCACAGGTGGACTTGACTTAATATAGCAACACCCATGCGACACCGAATACCCGACACTGTTGTTGGGCTCAATGATCTGCTGCACACTTTGTGACAGAGGCTCTACTCTACTAGATGCCATCTGTCCGTAAGCGAGTTCGTGCGCTTGCTTGCCGAAATGCAAAGAAGAAGAAGAAAAAGAGTATAATGAGTAAGATAGAGCGGCGGAGCGCTAGGATGATAGGTGTATTGTACGCACCGGCGACGTGTAGCGCGACCGTGTGCTCTATGCGGTGTGTGTCGTTGCGCATGCGGCAGGTGTAGTTGCCGGTGTCGAGCCGCCCCGCGCGCTGCGTGTACAGCGTCTGGTTAGCCGCCTCCGGGTACAGGATCAAATTGGACACCCCCGACGCCCACGGGTACGCCGCGCCGTCCTTCAACCTGCAACCAACCAACCACAACACTCAAATCACTTCTCTTCGTCGAGACAACACCGATTACTCTGCTTACACCGGTTGTCGGGATACAGCGTTTGGTATGTATTGTATACCAGACGGCATATATCTTGGACCAGTGCAGTAGACAATTTTAGGGTATCTTTGGTGGAGGGCGCGGGATGCGACGGCGGGGAGAGCGCCTGCAGGCCGCGTGATTGGTTGGCCAGTCGCCCGCCGCCCTCCGCACGGCGCGCCTTTCGCTCCCAAATACACTTTCGCGATGCACTTCCGTACCTGCGCAAACTGGTCCAAGTTATATGCGTCTGCGGTATGTTTCATAGTAAGTAAAGGCTTCGTCTATAAATGGAACCTTCAAATTTGAGGACATTCTTGCACCCCCATAGTGTCCAGTTAGGTGTCTGCATCACCAACCTCCTGCATCCATGACATCATTCAGATTTACTCTAAAATAATTATATGTTTCTATGAACAAACGATTAGATGTGACAAACTTATGAACGAGACGACGGTCTGACACGATTACAATTATTTTGACAATTTTACTTTGGAACCCTGATGAATTCATAGGCACCTACTTACGTACGTATGTATATGCGAAAATATGCCAGAAAGGCTGGCATCAACCGCAAACTCCGATGGCCATTATAAAACTAGAGAAGCTACATTCGTATAACGTCGTCATCGTCAAACCGTTTTACACGAACGCATTAAGACCACAATGCCGATGCAGCCGCGATCGTAAATTATGCGCCAACCGGACGTCATGATGAGTAATCTCGTAAAACATTTGCTGGAAAACGTGAATGAATAAAATAGTTAAAGAGGACACAGCTGAAAACTAGCTGCTGACAGAGAAGAAATGTACGACGACGAAACACACACCGATGATACAGCCGGAGGGAAGAAAGAAATAATCATAATATTATTATGTTTATTCCACGTACTAAACAGATTCAGCATTGCGAGTTTTAAAATTTGGCGAATTGTTTACTCTAATTTCTGGGAATCGTATCAAAGCGGCGGGCGGCGGCGGCGGCGGCGGCGGTGTTGCTGAACGCTTCTTTACTGCAACGAAGAGCAGTGTTATCTGGCGTGAGTCAGCAGTTCGGCACAAAGTAATATTGTCGCTGTGTGTCTGTCATCGTATTAGGATGTGCCTAAGCACTCACAAACTCACTAACGAAATGAGATAATAAACACAATTCAATAGTCATGGAATTAAACGCTGTTGTTGATGCCGTCTCCGTTCTCGAAACTCGACACAAGAAGCAAGTGTAGTGTCAATGATAGCAAGAAATGGCTAATATTACGGCCTCATATTTTCGAAGAAGCGGAAAGAGTTCATTCATATTATGTTAAATTTTATATTATGGCTTTGTCAAATCAGATTAGTTGATTCTTTCAGGTTGTAACATCGCACAAGTCCACTAATTCATAATGATGGCTTAATTCTATCCCAGATTAGGTAAGTATCCCCTCACTTTCAACCAAGTTTGTGACAGTGCAATTACATTTGTTGATCTATGCACCGACGAGGCACATACTTTGTGGCACAAAGCCTGTCTACAGAACAGTAGTAGCCACACTACTAGGGTTACCTATCATCCGGATTTGTCCGGACTTCGTCCGGATTTTTATTTTGTCCGGATTTTTTACTTAGATGGAAAAATATTGAACGAACATTTATTTTCACATTATTAATTAAAAATAAATCACAAGTATTAAATCCTACTTCTATCTTTATTAAACTAATCAATCACGCAATCCCTGTAAAATGTGCGCTGCTCGTGGGATTTTTTTTTTTATTACTAAAATGTCCGCACTTTTTTTAATGTCCACCTTTTTGTCAAGATTTTTCTAATTTCGAAATGGTAACCCTAAACACGACAGATGTTGGTCACATTAATCAATCATAGAGCTCGTAATGATCCAGTCGATCGTAAACAGCGTAGGTAGTCATCATAAACTAACAAACTAAAGGGACAAAGATGTTCATGCCCTAATCGTGGTTTTGTGATATAGGATAGTATAGTATAGATAGATAGACTATACCGGCGCGGCGGCGAGTGTGTTTCCTGAATTTCCCGATACCTTCGGTATCGCCAATATCGGTAGGACACGCCAGGATCTTCAAACGTCTAGTATAAATAAACAAGCATAACTGGCATATTGTCCCTCGCTGAGGGTGATTTCGCAAGGTGATTTTGGCTGTGTCCTGGCTGTGTCTAGCACCTTTGGTCCCTCGGCACAGTCGCCCATACTAAATTTAATAAAAGAAATATTAATAGTACCTACGTGTATATACTCAATGTTAATTGTTACACAGAAATATACAGCGTTATCTTCGACGAGCGCAATTATGTATAACATAGACGTCTAAAAAGTGTTACTCCTGCGTCAACAGCGAGACTGACACTTCGCTTCGCTGAACACTGTCCGGTTCGCTCCTCACATAACGATCGCAAGTTTCCCTCTTTCCCTGAACTGCCAATAATATAACAATCCGCTTTACTGCGAACTGGACACGCTCCGCAGATAGTTAAACCGCAAATTGTTAGAAAGTAGCATGAATTATAGTTTTCTGCAGAAATAATCTTGAGAGCGTCAGCGGTAAACTGGTGCATACCTACCAACGCGCAGCCGCCCGCGTCCGCTCCGCGCCCGCGCGCCGGCGCGGCACCGCAGATAATGCGCCACTCATATTTGCAACAAATAAATCAGTGCTTGGTGGTGGTGTTCTGTGCAATACCATAGCGGCAACATTGAATAGATTTAGATTGTATATAAAAGTACACGCTGTGGAAAATTCTCACATGTGTTAATGGAGCAATATAATTTCATTCCGGTGAACACTTGCAATTCTAATTACCCTTTCGTTTAAGAATGCGCAGATGAGAAGTGTGCGCCACGGCGGCGGAGGAGGGGTGGGCGGCGCACGCACATGGTGAGCTTCCGAGAAGCGAATCCCGCACTGTGGGTAATTGATACGAGATTGTATCATGTGTGTGTTCAGCTGGAGTTTCTAGTTCGCAAATAGTTCAAAGAAGCCCTCCCGCAGAGCAGGCAGGCGGAGCTCGAGCGAGGTTCGCGCGCGCAACGTGCGCTAAGTCATGTCGGCCACTTCTAATGTATTATTAATTATTCGTGTGATAGCGTCTTCGCTCGTGACTACCGATACCCAATTCTCCTCTTACGCCTCGGTGATCTCGTCTGCAGCGCGCGTGGCGTGCGTGACGCATCACGCAGCCTGCCATCCGTACCGGGCCGGCTAATCCTAATAAATAACTAATCTATCTGCATTTTTATTTATTCAATTAATTAAGGTACCTACTAAAATATTATAATTACAATTCGAATTCGTCACACTGTAAAATTCATATTAAAAACAGACATTTTTTATGAGTATAGGAAGGAGCCCAACGATGCCAAGTGACAAATTGCCATAAAATGTCTAATATTACAAAACGATAAGAAGTACAAATTAGATGACTACATAAAGCTTAGGAGATCGTTGATTAGACCTTACCATTATTAGATGCATGAGACATGACTTATAAATCAATTAAAATTAAAATACCCAGCATCAATATCAAGAACACATAATGGCTTTTATCAATACAATAGTAAACATGACAAAACATGACAAATGGTACACAATTATAGCATTTGAATTAATATTCAGGTTTACTAGTGTTATTTGGAATTAAAGAAGGTTCCTGCACACACTTGAAGTGAGTGATAGCTCGAGTGATAGTCGAGTACTGACAGTACTGAGTGGCGGAACGACTGCCACCCCATCCACCCCGCAACCCACACCACGCCACGCACACTGCGTGGGATGGATGGCGCCACACGTCATACGAGCGGATAACGCGGTCGTCGGCTTCCTCCTCTCTACTCCACGCCACCCCGGCCAGCCGCATCTCATGCGTTACCTAAGCCACCACCCCACACATCGCCCGCTCGATGGTGGCGTGCTAGACAGGATCTTTCTGCATACGACAAGATAGAGTGGTTGTGCCGAGCGTGCGTGCTGTGTGTATTGAGCAATTAGCATGAACTAGCGCGAGTGTTCAGTCCGACGACGACGGTGGGTGGACGGCACTAACGATGTAGCCACATACACACACAAGAGACAAAGACTGTGACTTTGCCTTTCGTAGTAGTTCCCGCCTAAACACCACCCTCGGAACCGAAGCGGCGATTATCTGCTCTGACGTGCTCATTAAGCAGCAAACGTCAGCTTCGGCTCAAATGAAGATGGAACGGAAAAGGAGGTAAAGTGGATAACGAGCCGCCGCAATCCTGGTCGACAAACCATCCAATTAGAGTGAAGTCGCTAACGGGAATAGAAAAATAATTACAAGTAAACACTCCAGCTGCAAGTTCCGTTTGCCAGTAGAAAATTAACGATAACATCCGTACAACGTGCAAAATGTTGGACAAGTTTAAAGAGCAGGCCGCGCATATCTGGGGCTCTGGGCCGCTGACCTCGTTTCAGAGTAATCAAAATAGAATATGAGCCGAGCCACACGCACCGCACAACAATAAACTTACAATGCCATCGGTTCCAGTTAACCGCGTTACATTTGCGGTACACATCACTTGATCCAGAACAAATATTAACACTATGTGAGGCCGAGCCCCCGCTGCTGCCGGCGAGACGATGTCCGCCTCATCGTGGGAAGTGTCACCGGTCACGAGACACGACTACGCTGCAGGCAAGCAATCACGTAAAGTAGTCGTGGCTATCTTCGTTTGCTGTCTGCTAGAGCGCTCAGTGACCATTTATGAATATTGTAATTTTAGTAAACTGAGCATTGTCACAGCATAGAAAGAGGAAGGAAATTGTGCAACGGAAGTCTACCAACATTTGAGTGGTATCGGCAGGCTACAATATTTCCGTATCTTTACCAATTCTATATAACCGGAGAGCAGCTGATGCTGTAGCCATCTCGGATTTTTTATTAGTTTCCTGAAATTGTTCTCAACTTTTCGGCAAAGTTCGATGGGTCTGCTGTTGCGTGGCCTGGTCCAAGTCTCAATATCCAGCCAGGCAAAGGTTCCGTACACTATGCGGAATAGAAAGTACTAGGAATATCCGGGGAATGTGCATCGCTTGCGGGATGAACAATAGGTTTACATTAGCGAGCGTTTACATTAGCTAAAGGCGAGCAAAGCCGACGGATGATGAAGCAGAAGGCCGCTCCAGGAGGCGCGCAATTGTTTCTCGGAATCGTCTAGAGGCAGGTTCTCCATACACGCCGATACCGAACAGATAGATACCTACCACACGATCGCACGAAGCCGGCGGCGCGGCGGAGACGTGCTCGCTCCCACAGAATCCGCGAAACGAGCAAATATAAACAGTAGGTATCGTGTTAAAAATGTCGAGGATTCCTAAATAGATACGCACATATGAATACTCACTCTGAACATTCCAAGAGTTACACAATTAATCAGAAAGTAATCAGATAATCAGTATTCCAAACCTTCAGCCACTACATCATTTATGGGAGGGTGATAGTTTTAAATATTCAGCTAATTAGAACGAGTAGGTAGAGTATTTATTTTTATTTATTTTATTTTATTTTCAAATTTTTGGAAAGCATACAGTTCAACATGATTACTAAATAATGTACTATAAAGTACTTAACCTAAAGGCCTAGACCGGTAAAGCTTCCACATTTACATTTATTTATACATAACTTATCAACTAAAACTACAAAGTGAAATAAATTTTGAATAAAGATAAATAAATTAGAAATAAAGAGAGTGAATGAAGAATAGAAAAAAAAAGTACAATCAAACAAATACCAAAAACAATATAATAAAATAATTTACTTAACTAAGCTAACAAACGATTTTACACAAAGTCTTTTGAAGTTAAATATATTTGAATTAAATAAATCTACATTACTAAATGATTGGTTGTAAGTATTGCAACTCCTATTTACAAAATTATTCTTATGATAATTGCAACGTGTCTTAGATAGGGTGAATATGTCTGTAGATCGTGTCGCTTTGATTGGGCACCTGAATTTAATCTTCTCTAATAGGTATGGTGACTCGACATAGTAATTAATAATTTTAAAAAGAAAGGAGACGTCAGATATCTGTCGCCTTTTTATGAGAGGAATAAGAAATGCATTACCTTCATAATTACTGCAACTAGGGACTCTATAACCAACATATTTTATGAATTTATTTTGAATACGCTCAATTTCGTCAATGTAGATATTGTATTGTGGGTTCCATATTTATTATTGAAGCGTATTCCAAGTGAGATCTAACGTAGGCCGAATAAAGAAGTCGGAATGTAGATGGATCTTTAAAAACAGCGCACGTGCGAAAGATAAAACCTAGCATCCTATAGGCTTTTTTAGTTATGTGGTCAATGTGTGATTTAAACAGTAATTTACTATCAAGGATGACACCTAAGTCACGAATCTCATTAACTCTTTGTAGAATTTGGTTATATATATTATAATTATATTTTATGACATTTATTTTTCTAGTGTATGTAATACAACAACATTTGTCTACATTGAGTTGAATAAAATTGTTTTTACAATAATTACCAAGACGATCTAAATCTTGCTGCAACTGATGGCAGTCTAGAGGAGATTTGATTATTTTAATGATTTTAGCATCATCCGCATAAAGTAATAAGCCCGACTTTAAAATAGAATATAAGATGTCATTAATAAATACATTAAACAAAAGAGGGCCCATATGAGACCCTTGCGGCACGCCTGATGGATGAGACTGGGACAAAACTTGAGCAGAATCCACTTACAGTAACAGCTTGACTGCGATTTTTTAGATATGATGCGAACCAACGAAGTAAGTCGCCGTGTATACCGAAGTTTTCCATTTTTTGCAAGAGTAGACTATGAGATATTTTGTCAAAGCATTTTGAAAAATCAGTATACACGACGTCCACTTGAAAACCGTCACTCATAGCACCTAGTATATTATCAACAAATTCAGCCAAATTTGTCTCAGTCGATTTTTTGGTCAGAAAACCGTGTTGGTTTGGAATAAAATGTGGACGTAGCTTAGGAAAAATTATATCGTAGATTACTTTCTCAAAAAGTTTCGGTAAAACAGAAAGTTTGGAAATGGGTCGATAGTTAGTAATGTCGTGTTTATCTCCTTTTTTAAAAACTGGAACAACAAAAGACTTCTTCCATTCTAAAGGGAACTCTCCACAAGAAAGAGATTCACAAAAAATTATGTGTATTGGCAGAGATAATACATCAGCACAGCGCTTAATAAATAATGGATGTAAGCCATCCGGACCTGTCCCCTTCGAGTCGTCGATAGATTTTAAATACTTGGCTACTGTCCTGCGTTCTAAGTAAATTCGATTTATATTGACGGGAGTGTCAGCGGCGGTGGTGCTAGTACTAGCTGTATTCGAGGACAGGTGAGAGTTGGTCTGTACTGGGCGTTCAAACACAGACTGAAAGAAGGAATTAAATAGGTCGGCAATATTTTGGCCACCGGAGATGTCTTCTTGTCACTCCCTTCTTATATTACTAGGTGGTAGGGTTTAACCCGCCCGGATTGGTACCACCGCACTGAATGAAAGGTCGGTCGAAACGGCTATGTAAATAGTTTGTGTTTTCCGTCCAGTTTAGTGTAGCCGGCACGACCGAAGGGAAGCACTGACGTGGCACCAAGTTCACCCGGTGTTATGGGCTGACATCACAGATGTTGTAGGTGATGTAGCCAACCGTGTCAGTTTCCATAAAAAAAAAAAAAAAAAAAAAAGATGTGAGTTTCGCCATGGTGCATATTCGACGGTAAACTACTGGATTGCTGTTTTGACTTCACATATGTCCAGAAATGTTTGCAATTGATTTTGATGTTGGTTTCAGTCTTTGTTATGTAGTTATCGAAACATATTTTTTCAACTAGTTTTTGGCGTTTTCTTAGTAGTGAAAATGTTTCATAATCGGAAACCCTCCCATAAATCTTGTATTTCTTGTGAAATTTTAGCTTATTTTTTATTATTTTAAGCAAGGCTGGACTATACCAGGGTGGGCTCTTAAAATTGTTTTTAATGATCTTAGTAGGTACGTAAGTATTTATAATTCCGAATATAATCTCGTAAAATCGGTCGAGTAACCGGATAAAGAATAAAGAATGAGCGAGTAGAGAAGCGCGACGACGCGACGCGACGGTCGCCGATGCGAGGAGGCCGCGCGGCACGTGAACAAACTTCTGTTAAGTCACCCTCCGCGCCTACGATATACACCCGCCCCGCCGCGCCGCCGCGCCGTCAGGTCCTACGGTTCCAAGAAACCAATGACTATATTTGTTTCGCAATTCGCAGTAAATCCGATTCGGTTAAGGCGGTGACAAACGCCAAATACGCAAAACATGCAAAAAGTGCGACAAAGAAGGTCCAAAACTGACCAATTGACACACATTCAGAAAATTAAAAAAATACCAACCTATATTTTGGTTCCTTACCAACAAAGTGCATTGCTGGTTTTTTTAATAATGAGTAAAAGTAAGTAATAAACATAAAATTAAAAATATATAAAAAAAGCATGAATTTTTGAAAATCTGAGTATGTGTGTATTATTACAATTTTACAATACCACCGATTCAAAGGTCACAAAGCTCTGAGAAAACTCTATTCAATTTTTTTTATTATTTTATCCACGAAAGGAGATAAAAATAAAAAACAAAAAACGCCTACATGAAATTATTGACGTAATTCTTCAGTCGGAAGGGTAAAATTTTTGCCTTCGTCAATTTAGCAGGCACTTCAATACTAGATACAATTTTAGTTCCGGGCTCGCTTGCTCGCTCCTGCCCTGCTGCGCCCGCGTGTCGGTCGTCATTTCTGTCTTCTGTGTTTGGATCGAATGGAAAAAAGATAGGTGGTTAGGTATATTTGTACCGTGTGGGATGGTAATTTAAAATAATAGCCCCACTGCATCTCTCCCCGTGCATGTCGTAAAAGGCGACTGAGGGATTTTTTTATGTAAACTGACACAGTTTGCTATATCACCTATAACATCCGTGATGTCAGCCCATAACACCGGGTGAACTTAGGTGCCATGTCAGTGCTTCCCTTTGGTCGTGCCGGCTACACTAAACTGGACGGAAAATACAAACTATTTCGGGATATGACTCCCTTCTTTTTTTCCGTCCAGTTCAGTGAAGCCGGTACGACCGAAGAAAAGCACTGACATAGCACCTACTTCACCAGTTGTTACGAGCTGACATCTCGGATGTTGTATTGTAGGTGATGTTGCCACCGTGTCATTTTCCGTACCAGTATACAGTACGACCGTATCAGTAATATCTCTCTTCTGTGGTATCTATCAGTATACGCTCCGGTACGTAACTTGACGGGGCGTTATATGCATGGCTTTCGTTGGTATAACCACAGAATAACTAATAGGTACTGTGGTATAACCATAGAATACTTATAATACTGGCGTATAGAAGCGACGCTCCGCCTCGAAGCGAGTTTGCTTCCCCCCGCGCCCCGCAGCCCGCGAGCGCTGTCTGGTCGACTTCTGGCGGACGGCTAGTCAGGCTGGCACCGACTGTCGAGAGGAGAGCGAGCGCACCTTCGAGAGGGAGTAGTAGCTACTTACACGTACGCGCGCGGTTCTTTCGCACTCACAGCACAGAACAACGATCGGGCCGGCCGCGCCCGCGCGCGCGGTGGACTTCAAACCTCCTTGTTCGCACTTACTTAGAGATGCAAGGCGCAATTTTGCACAAAAATTTCACTTGAAATTTTGCAGTGAAATTTTGCACTTTCTGCAAAATTACTGTGAAATTTTCATTCTTATGTGAAATAATGAAATTTATGTTACACAAATCAGATATCAATTTGGTTTCTTATTCTTCTTCTTGAGTCAATTTTAATGTCCTACTACTGAGCGCAAGCCTTTCCCATGAACATGGAAGGGAATTGATATACATTTCCACGTGACAAGCTGGATTGGAAGCGGTGTCCACAACAATTTTATATGTACTGCTGTGCACAGGTTTCCTCACGGTGTTTTCCTTCACCGGAGCGAATCTTAATCATATGAACATTTAAAAAAAGTGGCCGCCATTTTGAACTTTTTAGTTACTGGACCGATTGCTTTCAAAGTCGATATCTGGGTGTCTGTGTGGGCTCTGAATACGAATCCGTTGTCAAAATTTAAAAAAAGTGGCCGCCATTTTGAACTTTTTAGTTACTGGACCGATTGCTTTCAAAGTCGATATCTGGGTGTCTGTGTGGGCTCTGAATACGAATCCGTTGTCAAAATTTAAAAAAAGCGGCTGCCATTTTGAACTTTTTAGTTACTGGACCGATTGCTTTCAAAGTCGATATCTGGGTGTCTGTGTGGGCTCTGAATACGAATCCGTTGTCAAAATTTAAAAAAAGCGGCTGCCATTTTGAACTTTTTAGTTACTGGACCGATTGCTTTCAAAGTCGATATCTGGGTGTCTGTGTGGGCTCTGAATACGAATCCGTTGTCAAAATTTAAAAAAAGTGGCCGCCATTTTGAACTTTTTAGTTACTGGACCGATTGCTTTCAAAGTCGATATCTGGGTGTCTGTGTGGGCTCTGAATACGAATCCGTTGTCAAAATTTAAAAAAAGTGGCCGCCATTTTGAACTTTTTAGTTACTGGACCGATTGCTTTCAAAGTCGATATCTGGGTGTCTGTGTGGACTCTGAATACGAATCCGTTGTCAAAATTTAAAAAAGTGGCCGCCATTTTGAACTTTTTAGTTACTGGACCGATTGCTTTCAAAGTCGATATCTGGGTGTCTGTGTGGACTCTGAATACGAATCCGTTGTCAAAATTTAAAAAAAGTGGCCGCCATTTTGAACTTTTTAGTTACTGGACCGATTGCTTTCAAAGTCGATATCTGGGTGTCTGTGTGGACTCTGAATACGAATCCGTTGTCAAAATTTAAAAAAGTGGCCGCCATTTTGAACTTTTTAGTTACTGGACCGATTGCTTTCAAAGTCGATATCTGGGTGTCTGTGTGGACTCTGAATACGAATCCGTTGTCAAAATTTAAAAAAAGTGGCCGCCATTTTGAACTTTTTAGTTACTGGACCGATTGCTTTCAAAGTCGATATCTGGGTGTCTGTGTGGACTCTGAATACGAATCCGTTGTCAAAATTTAAAAAAGTGGCCGCCATTTTGAACTTTTTAGTTACTGGACCGATTGCTTTCAAAGTCGATATCTGGGTGTCTGTGTGGACTCTGAATACGAATCCGTTGTCAAAATTTAAAAAAAGCGGCTGCCATTTTGAACTTTTTAGTTACTGGACCGATTGCTTTCAAAATCGATATCTGGGTGTCTGTGTGGGCTCTGAATACGAATCTGTAGTGAACATTTAAAAAAAGTTGCCGCCATTTTGAACTTTTTAATTACTGGACCGATTGATTTCAAAATCGATATCTGGGTGTTTGTGTGGACTCTGAATACAAATATGTAGTGAATATTTAAAAAAAGTTGCCGCCATTTTGACCTTTTTAGTTATTCGACCGATTGCTTTCAAAATCAATATCTGGGTGTCTGTGTGGGCTCTGAATACGAATCCGTTGTCAAAATAAAAAAAAAACGGCCTCCATTTTGAACTTTTTAGTTACTGGACCGATTGCTTTCAAAATCGATATCTGGGTGTCTGCGTGGGCTCTGAATACGAATCTGTAGTGAACATTAAAAAAAAGTGGCCGCCATTTTGAACTTTTTAGTTACTGGACCGATTGCTTTCAAAATTGATATCTGGGTATCTGTATGGGCTCTGAATACGAATCCGTTTTCAAAATTTAAAAATAGTTGCCGCCATCTTGCACTTTTTAGTTTTGACTACAGATTCATATTTAGAGCCCACACAGACACGCAGATATCAATTTTGAAAGCAATCGGTCCAGTAACTAAAAAGTTTAAAATGGCGGCCACTTAATTTTGACTACAGATTCGTATTCAGAGCACACACAGACACCCAGACATCGATTTTGAAAGCAATTGGTCCAGTAACTGAAAAGTTCAAAATGGCGGCCACTTTTTTTAAATTTTGACTACAGATTCGTATTCAGAGCCTACACAGACACCCAGATATCAATTTTGAAATCAATCGGTCCAGTAACTAAAAAGTTTAAAATGGCGGCCACTTAATTTTGACTACAGATTCGTATTCAGAGCACACACAGACACCCAGACATCGATTTTGAAAGCAATTGGTCCAGTAACTGAAAAGTTCAAAATGGCGGCCACTTTTTTTAAATTTTGACTACAGATTCGTATTCAGAGCCTACACAGACACCCAGATATCAATTTTGAAATCAATCGGTCCAGTAACTAAAAAGTTCAAAATGGCGGCCACTTTTTTTTAATTTTGACTACAGATTCGTATTCCGAGCCCACACAGACACCCAGATATCGATTTTGAAAGCAATCGGTCCAGTAACTGAAAAGTTTAAAATGGCGGCCACTTTTTTTATTTTGATTACAGATTCGTATTCAGAGCCTACACAGACACCCAGATATCAATTTTGAAAGCAATCGGTCCAGTAACTAAAAAGTTCAAAATGGCGGCCACTTTTTTTTATTTTGATTACAGATTCGTATTCAGAGTCTACACAGCCACCCAGATATCAATTTTGAAAGCAATCGGTCCAGTAACTGAAAAGTTCAAAATGGCGGCCACTTTTTTTTTATTTTGATTACAGATTCGTATTCAGAGCCTACACAGACACCCAGATATCAATTTTGAAAGCAATCGGTCCAGTAACTGAAAAGTTCAAAATGGCGGCCACTTTTTTTTATTTTGATTACAGATTCGTATTCAGAGCCTACACAGACACCCAGATATCAATTTTGAAAGCAATCGGTCCAGTAACTAAAAAGTTCAAAATGGCGGCCACTTTTTTTTAATTTTGATTACAGATTCGTATTCAGAGCCTACACAGACACCCAGATATCAATTTTGAAAGCAATCGGTCCAGTAACTAAAAAGTTCAAAATGGCGGCAAGTATACATTGAAAATTTCACTTTAGCTTCACATACGATTCGGCTTAAAAATAATAAAAATGGAATACCTATTGCAAAGTTTCCAAAATTTAGTGAAACTTTCACTGCAAAATTGTCGTTTAGTTAGCGAGTAAAAATAAAACATGTGCATATAAGTTGATGTTTTTCTTTTTTTCTTGCCCTCCAATAATGTTAAGAGGTACATATACATAGATAGTCATAATTAAAAATGTTTCCTTTTAAATTACATCAAATATAATTTATAATATTGTCCACTACAAACTTCTCATAAAGAGTGCCAACCCTGTACCCAAGTTATCGAGGTCGCACTCCGTCGCACCAATACACGCAAAGGCGCCCGCGTACGTGAGCAGTAGGTACACATTTTCGGCCGCTTCATAGAAAATGTGACTAGTGTCACGGGTGTGGTATAACGCTGTCTGCGCTTGAGATGCAAGGACTATAGAACCATGCCTAAATAAAAGTAGCCTAGCAACAGCGGCGCGCTGCGGAGCGGGGGCGGCGGCGGCGGCGGCACTGTGGTGGCGCGGAGCGGTGACGACGCGGCGGCGCGGCGCGGCGCGGAGGAGCGGCGGCGCGGCGCGGAGGAGCGGCTTGTTATTGCTTGCTTGCATGCGTGAGTGGCACGCTGCTACTGAGTTACCGCACCGCACCGCACCCCACCGCACCGTGCCATGCTGCCGCCGCGCGCGCCGCGCGCGCCGGCCGGTACCTATGTTGCTATGATATTTGCCATACATACCTAAATGCCTATCTACCTATTACCTACCTACCTATTTTTATTTTAGTTTTCATCGATAGTCTATTTAGAGGTTTATAAAAAGTGGTAAGTACATGAACTAAAATAATTTGGAAGAAATTACAATAAAATGTTATTTAGGTAAAATAATAAAAAATAAAAAATTAGAATCACGCATCAGTTACATAAGCCACAATCATTTTAATAATTAAAATAATAAAAAAGCAAAAAAAAAAAACATACGAAAGTGGGATTCGAACCCCGAACCATCAACTCTTTAGGCTGATAGCGACAAACTACGCTAAATGTGACTTGAACGTGCGAAGCGAAATTAGCAGTCGCATGGTACATTATGTAGAATTCCCGAATGCTCAAGGTCGTTGGCGTTTGTCACGGCCTTAAGTTCTAACGACAGGGTCCGTTCGTCTAGCTGCATTCCTAGAACGGGACAAACCACGGCTTCTGAAGACCACTGCTTGCAGCACGGGGGCGGATAACGAACGTTTCCTCGAATGCGGTAATTTCATTTCGTATGTACTCGATTTAGCCTTTCATTATTGTAATTTTACATAACACCCTGCAATTGAAACGGGAGTTTAATGACACAAACAATAAATCTTGCTGTACAAGAACGTGAACCTGTTGTGCGGACGCAGAGTTGCCGTCCGGCTTGTGCGACGAGAATACCTTCCTGCAACAATGGCATCGCCCGCAGCTCGCTCGGGATGATGCCAATATTCTCGTAATAATAACACGGTGCGGCCAGCGCAGCGGCGGCAGTGGCCACCTCCGGTCCCTGACCCTCCCGAGCGCACATCCCGACGTGCCGCCTCCGCTGCGACCCTCCTCGCCTCGCCCTCGCGCCCTGCCGCCCCGCCACCCTCGCCTCCGCCGTCACTACAAATCATAATACATATTCTCCCTCCAGCCTCACCGAGTCCCAGCGACGCGACGAGACGCGATTCTCTACCGCCTTTGCTCTCTCAGAAGTCTCCGATTTGAGCAAGAATGTAACGAGTTTTGCTCGTTTTTGACCGTCTACAGACGGACGGATGCGGCCCTACCTGCGATACCTTAATTACAGTCTGCCCGTGAGTATAACGAACCCGATAGGGTTCCTCCGAGCCGGTCTGCTCCGCTGCGTCTCCTTCTTGCCGAATATAATTTGCATGCGGAGTCGGCGCGGGCGCAGCGTTCACGCCAGTTCCAGTGAAGGTGGATGCGTCCACCTCCGACGCCGCCGCCGCCGGCCGATGCAGCTTCGACAACTCTCACGCAACTGCATTTATTTTAAATAGTCGCGTGATGATCGTTGCGGCACACGGCGTCGTTATTTACGTCCAAATTACGCAAATGACACTATAATAATAATTGCGGCTACCGGCACCGCTGCTGTGCTGTGCTGCGGTGCGTCGGCGGCGGCTACCGGGCGCGGGCCAGCGTCGCCCCGAGTAGGTACCATACTAATGCTGGCGCTTCACTTGAAAGTGAACGCAGTTCACCTACACACTGACCGCATGATGATAATGACATCTTCAATCCGTACATACGTACCTACTTTTGAGATAGTAAATATTTCGCACTCAGCAACGCGAAAGTTACCGGTTCTGGCGGCGAGTTTTCCTCATTAGCTGCAATGAATGACGCACGGCACGACGACGACGCAACGTTATTATTATAAAACTGGGTAGCTGAAATCTGAACCTCCCTATAGAAGCTCCGCGTTTCGGACGCGGTGCGTTTGTGCGGATGATGCTTAGGAATGAAGCGCGCCGACTGCAGCCTGCAGCCGAAGTATGAAGTAACTATTCCTTTATATGTGCCGAAGTCGAGAGTAGCAAAGGCAAGTTAGGATTCTAGTCAGTGGCGGCTGGTGACTTCAGTGACCGGTAGTGCGCTAAGTACCTACCTACTTAAATACCAAATTTCCCCACATTCCCGTCATGTTATTTTAAGATCGGGACTTCCGAATTTTTTAAACGCCTGCGTTTTATTATGTACGTACCTTGTATGAATATTCTCAAGACCCTCAATGAGTTGCAAAAAAATAATAATCCAAACAAGTTTTTTAACTTAGTTTTAATACCTTTATGAATACACTCATAGACCACAACACTACTGCAGCTTTCAAAAAGAAAACAGTAGTAATGTCCCAAAAATGCTTAAAAAAATATATAAAAATAAAAGCATTTGAAAAGTAGGCCTTTAACCAACGCTTAGGCAAATATCGGCATCACTTAATTCACAGTATCACGTGACAGAAAGCACAAAACCTAACCATATCCCATTTTAAATATTCGCGCGCTAACGGGTATGTGACATTATCACATCACATGACAGCGCGAGCGCGCTGACTCGCTTCGAGGTAGACGCTTCGCTTTGAGGTAGACGGCAAAGAGTTTGTAAGACGGACTCGTGCAAAACGAATCGCTCGCGACGCGACGTGTCGCACGCGCGGGCATTCACGATATAGCGTCCTTGTTTGGCGCTCGTGCGCCGCACGCAGAACTCCTTTCGGCCCATACTGTTTCTATGAAGTATCTTCTGTCTCACGCGCCAGCGGTGTTTTGCCGATCCCCATACATTCAGTATGGGAGACCCGCGTGCGATTTATATTCCGCACGGCGCGCGCGTTTACTCGCAAAAACGTGCCTTGGCATCTATAAAATAAGGTCGAATTCACATTCGTATTTATTTGGAGTACGATCTTTATGGTTTTAATGTAGTATGTTGTAAGGTATTATTTATTTTGAGTGAAGTTAAGACTTCTCGTGGTATGGTAGTGCGGCGCACGAGCGCACTTTAGGACCAGCCGCCAGTGATTCTAGTCATACAGAAATCATCATATATCACGTAATTGAAACTGTGGAAGGCAATGCGACGACGACGTTTTGCCATGCGCCGGCCCAGCGGCCTCGCAACGCTTGTAGCGGCCGGTTTAACGGTGTAGAGCACGCCGTCGCATCCGGCTGCCTCCTCCATCACCCCGCGGCCCGCGCGGGCCGGCTGACGACATTGTTCCCATGTTTTTGCTCACGGAGCGGCCTCGTCTCGAAGTCCTGTATGTTGTTGAACGCGCATTCACTCACCTCACTTGCCAAGTGGCCACCATCGCGCGCGCCGCCTCCGCGCCTCCGCCGCCGCCGCCGACTCATAATACCGCCGCCGCCGCCGGCCCGGCGCTCGTCGGACCACTTGTTGCCTGTCTTATCCAACTTAAGACGGAAAGAGTTTTTCTTTAGAGATTTGTTTTTTTTTAATTTATTTATAGGGCTTTTAACAATGATTTGTTAATATCAGCACCATAGTGCTCATCTTCCCTATCACTTAGGTAGGGCCCAGAGGATTCCCTAGATTCGCTTCTAGTGGAAAAAATGTTTGTGACTGTCGAACTCATTGCCCCCGCATCAGCGTCGCGCCGCGCCGCCCTTGCCCTGGCTGGCACTGGACGCACGCGGACTTGCAGTTGGCCGATCATTACCTTCCTCCGTTACTACAAGGAATAGCTACATTAAAATTCTGTACGTAAGCAAACTTTACACCAGCACAGTGCCGGCGGCGGCGGCGGCGCGGCGGCCCGTGTAATGTTGAGTTCGTTAGATGAGTTAGCATTCCTTGAAGAAGTTCCGGTGTTATACCTCTACTCGATGTTTCCCATGGCCGGGAGAGGCGCGAGGCGGTGCCGGCGCGGCGAGGGGCGGGTCGGGGCGGACGCGGGGGCCTGGGAACCTGAGTCGGCGCGGCGAGCTCGCTCGTCCACTCCACTCTCCGCCCGCCCCGCTCAGCCGCGCGACTGATACGGCCTGATGAGGAGACATACCAGCTCCGCTCAGCCTTCTCTCGTCCGTCACCTGACGTTTCTACCCCAACCATATTCAAGGATCTCCATAATATTCCATAGTTGTAAGAAATTACATTAATGAGTGAGTGCACTTAGTCAATGAGTGTATTGCCATTTTATGTTTCCGTAACTGTCACAGGTCGGTGGTACGGTAGTACATATATAAAAGGTAGAGTGAATAAGTACGTACATGTTGGAAGATTATTGAGATATACATTCTCGCTAACTTGTTCGCAGCGCACGCAGCACGCCCACGACACTGAGGGCGAGGGTGGGGAGGTTGAAGATGTTGGAGGGCTCGGAGTGCAGGCCGTGCGCGGCGCATGCGCATAATTGAGTCGCATCATAACCGCCCGGAGTCCGTCAACCGTCCCTCCGTCACCCTTCCTCGAACGGCGGGCGCTTCTCCGAAAAGCTTGTCATTAGCTTGGTAAATTACCCTCCATCCACGGCACACATACCTAGATGACTAGCATTGTCCCGCCCCGGCGGCATCGGACCCCGTCCCCGTCCCCCAACCCCTCCCAGCGCCGAACAAATTATACGGTGGCGCGCGCGAGCCCGCCCTGCCCGATGACAATCAGCGAAGATCATTTTAATTTTACTGCTAAATTTGACGATTGTTTTATTTCGATAAAAAAGAGGGACGTGAAAACGAGAACGTTGTATTTAACTTATAATAAAATATTAATACACGATGAACTTGAAAAACTTATTTGATGGGAAAATTTGTGCAATTCCATTCTTGCAGTTGAATTTAGATAGATGCGATCGAAACGAGCCCGTCCCGGGATGGTCAAAGCAAGGTCCCAATTGACCACATTTGACCATGAATCCTCACTTTACATGACACTAACCAAAATATAGCAAAAAAAAAAAAACGGACACCCGCTCGCCCGCCCGCCGCGCGCCGGGCCGCGGTGTGAATAGATCTGATGAAATCACAATATTCCTCGCAATATTCGTGGTGCTCGTGAATACTCATCATGATTACATGATTAGCGGTTCAGTTGCGGAGCGCCAGCCACATCTCCTCGCGCGGTAGATCGGTAATTGAATTGAATGTAACGCTTCAGGGGCAGGATAGGAAGTTATTTAGCACAAGCAGCAGTTCGGGGTGACGTGGAAGATGATTGTTAGTGCTCAGTGCGGTATAAGTGCGGTATCCAGTAACACAGGCCACATAGATAGAACGTACATAACCTAATGGATCTAGAAAATCGTGGACAAAGGAAAACCTTGAATAAAAACTAATACGTATGCAAGTTGAGATAACACTGAACGTGGAAATGGATATTCTGGTTTGAACGAAAAACATTTCGTGGAATATGGTAAAAATAAAAATACACAAGATAAACAAAATAACCTCAAATACATTCGGTAACAATGCGAAGAATTTTTGAACATGTTACACGAATAACAAAACATTTGGACACACGCAAATTTTCTAGTCGACATGTTACCGGATGAAATTCAGAGTACATAGCAGCGGCTCCATGAGACTTCACGGCTCACTGCCTACCCCTTGGCACCACTCGGCCAGCGGCCAAGGCCGAATAAAAACATGATATACCTTTTGAACACACCGTCAGTCAAATGATGCAATACTGTTAGTAACGGCAATAAAAATAGGTGCTAAAACAATGCAATAGTAATAATTAATAAATCTGTTTGAAAAGACGTAGAGAAGATAAGTAGGTACTATGGTGCTGATTTTAACAGTTATAGCAATAATAAAAATAATAAAAAACGGTTTGACCATAAACCCAAAGTAAGGCACAACGTTCCCATAATACATGATTATGTACACATACATATTATCTACAGCACTGTCAGTAAGCGTGGAGTCGCTATATCCAATCCACCATTCATCACGTCCCCCGTCGCGCACAGCACTTTGCTTGTTTCTGTTTCAACATGGCGAATGGTGGCCGAGGTCTATACACAAAATATATATTTTATCAGGTCACACCTCCAACAGTGAGCTGCAGAAGGTGCAGAAGAAGTACATAGATGACAAGTCAATACGGCTTCTGTATTACCGTTAAGATAATTATACCGATGACATGCGGACCAGACGAAATATTTCGAATAACAAAAATTGTGAGGGAATACTTCTATTCTGCTGCTTCACCGTTCGGAACCGGTGTAAAACTGTACGTCCCTTCCCTTGCCCCTTACTAGGTGGTAGGCTCAAATTGTAGCCGACTGGGTTGGTACCACCGTACTGGATGTAAGATGGCCGCAAGCAACCTCGGTTGTGTTCTCCTCTAGTCCAGTATAGCCAGCAATCCAGGGAAGTCTCCGGTATGGCACCTACCTTCTCGGAGGTGATATTGGCTGGTTAGAGCATGTGCTTTGGCCCCTCCGACACAGCCACCCATACCGGATTACATAAAAAAAAATGTATGAAATTCATACTATGAATGAATACATAAACATTTAAGGTACCTATTTGTATTGACAATCTGGCCTAAGTGATAAATGATAATGTAGGGAAAGAAGGACCAGAATAATATATAATAATATTTCTACACCATCATTCAAATGTTAACAAGCTGAAAACGGCAACGCTCTCTCGTTCTCTTGATATGATAAATGATGGACGCAGGCTGCGTGTGCGTCGTGCTGCGCGTGCGAGCCTCCTTTCGTTTTATTTCGGGCCATTTTCTTTTATATAGAGAGAGACGCGTTCGCGAAATGATCTTCGATATATACCGTTGGTTGTTCGTCGTATGATAAATTGCTTTCCCGTAAACCGCGCTGCTGCCGGATGCCTCGACTTAACGATCATAAAAGCTCTTTCCTTTAATTAAAACTTTTACGGACTACATTTTTCATATCAATTAGCGCTGTCGGCTTCATTACTTAAGGTGCTTCGAAATTACTGGACAGCTTTCCTTCTTTAGCCTCTGGGTATTTAATTTGAGGAACTTCATTATTACATTATTACTACAACCTCCCAAGACCGTGTCTTTGGAGTATATGTAATTATCATTCCGACTCCTCCGGACGCAACTGTACTCGCACAAGCCACTTCGTTTTTTTTTTCAATAACGAGTGTGGTTTGTGGTCAGTCTATGGAGGAACAATTATATCCTGTAGATAAATGCTGTACACGCACCGCGGTCCCACTTGCGCTCCGCTACAAAATGCGCCCGGTGCAAAAAGTTGGTCCCATTACAAGATCATCGACTCGTACACGTGCTAGTGCGATACGAGTACATGTATGTAGGTGCGAAGCAAGCGCTCTATTGAACGTCACAAATACAAAACTCCTTAGACTAAAATACTTAAAGTCTTCACTTAAACTAATACGTGCTAATACTGCACTAGCGATGAATTGAAGTCAAATATTCTCGTTAGCATGAATCACGAAAACATCGTATCCCTGCCAGAAAGTGACGAAGTAAACCCATCACAGTATACTTCATTCACACATTCGTATTTCAGTCACACAACGGAAAACCCAAACATTCTGGACTGGAGACGTGTCATTAACGATTCCGAGACATCTATTTCGGTTGCAATAAAATTACTAAGAAACATTTCTGCCACGTCAATCATCATCGAAAATGTCGGGGTGAGATCGCGTTACAATCGGGATAATATCTTGAAACTATGCCAAAACAGTTCGTCTTCTTAGAAATATTTTTATTTAAGTTTAATGATGGCGAGGGTTTGGTACCGCGGTACAATGGTTTTGCGATTGGACACAGTTCACTTGTCTTGTATTGTCTCGGATCAGTTGATCAGTATTAGCACTTTATTGACAGTATTCCACGAAATTGGCAGTGCTCATCTTTATTCATAGGTGAATCGTTCCAAGGTAAAGCAGCTGCCTTTATATTAGACGAAAACGTACATTATATATATAAAACATCAACATCCCGGAAACTAAATCTTTAGTTAGATTTTCCCATTTTCATACCTAAATGTTTTTTTTTCTCAGAAAACTACGAGGATTACTCTGTTGAAAGTAGTGTACATACCTAGCGATTGCTGCAACACGCTGTATATGTATGGAAGTTTCACAGTAGATACAGGTAATTATATTTAATCAAGATGCTATTTCCACCTAAAATTCCGTAAAGGTGCTGGTTTCCCTATAGAGAAATTACGTGGTGCAAGTCTGAGGTAGATCAAACAGTACCGCATCTGAGGCATGGACCAGTCGAGCAGTAATGGGTACAGGCACAGCGCACTAATATAGTTGGCTATGGTACAGCTGTACCGCCACGTCTCCGCCCGAGTTTGGTCAAGGAATGCCCGCTGCGCTCTGACACGATGCGACTTATGTCCGACTCGACTCTGGCACACGGCGGCGCGGTGGAGGCGGCGGCGCGGCGGCCGCAGCACGCTCCATATGGCAGAGGATTCTGCGTAGCGAGCGACAACTAGGCCGCTGCGCTGCTGCCGCGTGCGCACGGCGGCGAGAGCGAGACGCTGCAATGTATGTAATGTAGCTAAATGCGACACTATCCGAAATCGGTGTTGCTCTGAAAAGACGAATTTGCGGCAAATTAGTTAGCAAGAACATGTTCTTGTTAGTTAGCTTTGAATACCTTCACACTTCAATAATTATAGGTACCGCACTGGATGAAAGATGGCCTCGAAGATGGCCGAATAGCGAATAGCTGTCTTCTCCTCTAGTCCAGTATAGCCAGCAATCCAAAAGGAAGAGCCTGTTATGGCTCCTTCTCGAAGGTGATATTAGCTGGTGTGCTCTCTGATGGACCATCTGACTCAACCACTCATAAAGGATTACATTTTTTAAAATTTGCAATCAGGAAACATTTTCGCTCCTTACAAAATGCCCCACGACCATCGACATCAATGTAATTTAATAATCTAGCTTTAGTTATGCCATGTTATGCCCACGACGCGACGACGTGTGTGGTTGGTACGGTCCTTGGATATAGGCACACGCAGAATTTGGAAAAGTAAAAGAATCTTCCACGTTACCGGCAATTCAAGGACTTCGTATCATCACATCATGATCATAACAATTCAATTGTCAGCTTGCCGATAATAAGTTGACTAACCAGGAACAATGGACAGGGGTACGCTTCGTACTATTATTATTATAATTCAAGTCGCGCCTGAATGTTTATTTCGCCCGAGAACGAACGGAACGGACAGGTGCGCAGACCGGAAGGCATTGCCTAAACCGAAATTACAAATTGTGAGTGCGCACATTGTACCCATATAGTATGACAATGACAACTGATCAGTTTAGTATGCGGAGGACAAGACGCCAAATCAATTAAATATACTCCGACGACGACGATGACATCGAGACTACGATTACGCTAACTTGATGTCATCAGTATGTTCACTGCCGGAAGTTGAGTAAGTAATTATAAGTAAGCATTACTATAGCGAATATGATAAAAAAAAAGTCGACAAATATACTCTTATGCTGCATGTATGTAATTTGTTAGGGGTTTACACAACTCGGAAGAGTGTACAAAATATGGGCTGAAGTATTATGAATTCCCCATCTAGGTATATTGAGAATACTATTTGTATTCATCATGCAAAGTTTCAGCAGAACGAAACTATCAAACCGAAATTGAAAATAAATAAAGCATTTGCATTGTGAAGCTACATTGGCAGTCGGCGAGCACGCACCACACCCCGAAATGCCAATACCGGCAGCGAGCGGAGCGCATCCAGGAATTTATGATTGAATTTCAAGCACGAGTCTGCATACAAATCCGCCATGCCGTCTGCCGGACGGCGGCGGGCGGCGCGGTCCGGCGGCACGAAGGGCGGCGACGACGACGCGACGCTGTTCGTGCAAATGTAAAATGCGCGTTGAATCCAACGAAGCCCTGTGGCATAGTCTAATGTCTACGCCGCCACACCCTCGCATATCTACTGATGGGGTCGTGGGGTGGGCAATTCCAAATTCCTGACTTAGGTAACTTAGATTTTTTCCAGCAGTTAGCAAGAGGCACGTCGTGTAACATCAGAATATGGCGCGAAGAAATGGTTGAACACAATACATGAATGGTTTTTAAATTACCGTGGTTGTTAGACATTGTTTTAAATCAAAGTAGCTTTACTCACGGTTCCACTCCGAGCTATGTTGCTCGACGTTTCGGGCCAAGCGTATGGCCCATCTTCATGAACACTCTGCCCAGAGAACTCTCTGCCAACCGTCGCACTAGGCAGAGTGCTCATGAAGATGGGCCATACGCTTGGCCCGAAACGACGAGTCACATAGCTCAGAGTGGAACCGTGAGTAAAGCTGCTTTGATTTAAAACAACAATACATGAAATAAAAAATAAGAATAAATAATGTGCCAACCAGTACTCAGAAAAAAACTTACAGAAACACCATTCCTCTCCGTGATCGCTCAATATTATCATAATATATTGCATAACCGACCGTTCCTCCGACTCCGACCGTGGAAACAATGGCTCAATCAACGCTGTAGGTACAGCGCGGAGGCGGCCGGCACTGCACACTGCACTCCGGTGCACACGACCGCTGCATACTAAGAGGGGTTGTGGAGGAGATGCGCGCGCAGATAGCGCTACCGGGAAGCTCGTGAAAGAAACCGACGACGGACCGCGGAGCAACTAATGAACACTGCCGAGCCGTGTACACACACAATACGACCTCTGAGTTGTTGGAGCAGGGCGAGGTAAATGTGGGTGTCATAACGAAAGCCTTGATGAGATAACCTAATGTATCAAAAAAGAAGACTGGAGGAAATACATTTTTCAGTTACCTATTACTTAAAAAAAGTACTATCATTTATATATATTATATATCATTTATATCATACTTATATAGGTATATAATTTTATAGTAGACCTTTCAGCTGTCCTCAAGTCCTACTTCCACGGTGACTATGTAAATTCAGAAGCTGAATCCTTATGCAGATTCGCACAATCTCTGTGACCCATCGCAGCTGATCATTCTTTTGTATTGAATGCTCTAATAGCTCAATTACAAGCGCAATCAACAGTGCTATAATTACATGCATGGGATCTGCCTCGCCTTTTCTTCGTACTAATAAGCTCCTTGAGTGTATCTCGGCGCGTCCTCGTGCAAGTCCCCGCCTACAGCCTGATCAATCAGACAGCGCTGTGCAAGAGTGCCACGATCGCCTGTAAGATACTCAGTGCATTCACGTCGGCGGTTATTGAATTCCTGCGTTTGCATGCGCCCTTGAATTAGGATAATTCGCTTAGAAGATTATTATTACGGGCTTTGCATAATGAGGAAAACTAGCCTGTTGGTAGTGTAGTTCACCGCTTGAGAGGTCTGATTATCCCCAGTATTCATAATAAGCATGAAAAACATTTCAACGTTCCAGTTTGAACACTCATTGATTTAGTTAGATGTTTTTTTTATTTTCCTGCAAACACATTTAGAATTAATGAATTCTTCGAGCACTACTTAGAACTGTGCAAAATCAATACACACCTTTATTAACCACCTTATTTTCTTCGAACCTACGTATATTGTTAGAAAAAATAAGTGAGCGCTCTTCGTAGGAAACGAACCTTCATGGGCGTGTTGCACTGAGGTTATTACGTATCGTATAGTATGCTATCCTGACCTGACATAAAAAGTAATAATGGCCGTGATGTAATGGAGTGTCAGCACAGTACACTGATGGTCGGTACAGTCAACTATGGAAGTGAGTGAAGTGATACTACAGTAAAATCTTCTCCGTTTGTTGAATTTGCTCTCAACGTTTAGGATTTTTCTCTCAATTAAGTCTAAACGTTCTTATTATGTTATTATGTGTAATATTATGACAATCCTCAGCAATACAAAGCTACCAACCAAGGTCAGATTAGCAATGGTACGTACCCACAATATGAACATGAACGAGGCTTATGTAGAATTGTAGAGGTCTCGACTCGAACATCACGCTGACGAACGAGTGCAGGTCAGTGTACTGTGAAGTGGCTCGAGGAAGGTTGTTCGAGTACTCATAGTTGTGACAAAGCACGGCGCACGCGAAGCTAATTTCCCATCGTGCTGTCCGCTACCTCAAGCCGAGGCTGTTCTGAGAATCCTCGCCCGGGTCAATAGAGGGTGTCGCTGTTCGCACAGCCGCAGCCGCGCCGCCCGCGCTAACCGACCCGGCCGCCATACCGGTGGACGCATTCGGTGCAGCTTGGTAGTGATAGTGAACCTCACTCGCATAGCGCTGTCCGTCCGTCCGTAGCTCTGCAGACATTAGTCGTTCCGAGAACCTCCGCGGCCGCCGCGCCGTCGGGCGGGGGCGCGTGCGGAACGCAGATACGAGGCAGGTGCTATTTCACCAGCTTACACACACATGCATGAGATTATATATTTTCCACCACGTATATATTTTTATACATAATAATTAGCGTAATACTTCTTTCAACATCAGTGCATAACCACGAGAGCCACAATTTCGTTGATATTACTGAAAACGTGAAAAGTTTGGCGAATACTGATAGTTGTCAAAAAAAGTAGGTACCTATTATATTCCGCTGACAAATATTATAGTAGGTACCTATTAGGGATATATATAAGGGATAAGTCCGCCTTTGCACCTCATGTAACTGTATTCATTGTACCTATTATTCTTGTGAAATATTTGTGGAGCAATAAATAATTTTCTATTATATTCTATTGCTTTTAAGTAAATCTTTATGAATGCTGTGCCATGGGTGGAACCAATGGTCTAGTCAACGACAAATCTCTTTGGGTCTAGTATACGTATTCGGTGCCAAGGCTGCTCGTAACACAAATTTTTTTTTTTCGTGAAATCAAATCAAATCAAATCAAAATCAAAAAAGTGTTTTTTAGTCAGGCACATGTAAATAGGTTACAGTTATACATAGTATAAACAATACATGAAGATGGTACGAATACTGTGCCCGCGAGATCGTGTATTTGTTAAACACTATCGCCTAAACTGGCTCTAAGGCTGTTTCATAGGCGACATTGCTCTCGATGAGCAGATTCGCGAACTATTTGTGGGGTTGTCCAGCCTCTAGACACGACGTTTGAAGACCCCGAGGTTGAAGGTCAACAACAAAAGAGTGTCTGAAAAGAGTGTTCAGATTCCCTGCGCTGCCACGACTGCTACGGTTGCTACGGTGTGCCCGTTGGATCGAGTGTAACGAATCGCGGCATTACCAGTAGCGATGAGTTGCTAAGGCTGAGTGATCCTACAAAACCAACGAGCACCAAACCTTTGGTTTAGTGTTCGTTGTATAAAACCCACGTAGCTATATGTGTATGAATTTATTAAAAAACGCTCATGCATGAATGATTGAAGTATAAAAAACACGCGTGTTATATTAAATGGCAAATCAGGTGTCGTGAGAACCTTGCCACACACAAAAAGGAGGGTTATGTTTCTCGAGTGCATGTCTATTCCTATGCCACGCACGCTCTCTGTAGCCTAAAATCAAACCCGTTGGTTTCGCGGATTTAAACATAATATGAGGTGTCGTTGGATTCGTCTCACTCGCGCGAGTGTCATATAGTCATAATATCATAATAGGGTACCATATTTTTTCAAGAATTTAAAATGGCGGCCGTTAGGCGCCACACTGTCAAACTTTGAAAATAGTTTTTCTTCAAACCCTTTCGAGTGAGGTATCGTTGTCAAGACTATTTCAAAATAATATAACACACTTAATGGTTTGGAATAAAAATAATATAAAACAATTATAAAACCCGGCTGCTAAAAATGTAGGAAACATGGAAAAATTATTAGAAAATGCTGTAGACGGGCGTCTACAAGGATTCGAATAGACAGAAAGCACGAGTACAGTATTTCTACTGATCTTTCCTTGTTTCCTGCATTTTTTATTGGGTTCTATAAATTTTAACGTTAGTTTGCTAGGTGACAAGTGGGAGTGACAATGTTCTGGTGCCATCTGATCTGCCACGCATAATACAACAAGTTGTATTGTACCCGCCTGCGTACATTGCAACTCCCCCATCCGGTTACATTTCTACCCGCGTGCGCGGTGCGCGGCAGCTGGATATGCTTTCTGGAATTGCAACTTTTTTAAGGCCTCATTGTATTTTTAACCGACTTCAAAAAAGGAGGAGGTTCTATGTTCGGCTGTATGTATTTTTTTTTATGTATGTTCAGCAATATCTTCCCCAATTGTGAACCGATTTCGATGATTCTTTTTGTGTTCGGTTCAGTCTAGCTCCAAGGTGGTTCCATTTTTTTTTTTGGTCAAGATCGGATTGGAAAGCGAGGCGGAATCGCGAGGCCGAAGGCCGAGCGATTCCGCCGAGAACATTAATAGCAAATAAAAATTACTAAAAAAACTGTGAAATAAAAAACTATTTGAAAAAATATAAAAACCTCCTTCAAAAATGTATGAAATAAAAAAATAAAAATGGAACCCTAGAGTTGAAGGCGGTGGTGCTAAAGCAAGCAAAAATAACCGACCGCCTTCAACTCTAGGGTTCGATTTTAATTTTTTTATTTCATACATTTTTGAAGGCGGTTTTTATATTTTTTTAAATAGTTTTTTGTTTGTTTGTGGTTGGTATTACCTCAGGTTAACCTATAATTATATAGGGTATGTTTACGTATAAAATATTAGCGGTAGTAATATAAAGTCAATGTGTGTGTACAGTGTGTGTTGAGTCTGTTGTTCTGTTCCCGTGTAATCGCAACAACATGAAATCCAAGAATCCTTTTCTTTTATATCAGTAGGCGATGGGGTTCATTACTGAGGATGACAAACCCGTGAAATTTAGTTTTTGCTTGCTTTGCTTTCCTCTACTGGCAGATTATCTGAACCAGCAATGCTACTTCTTTAGTGTTATATTTTTGTAAGCAACTTGACGTGAAATTGTCACTACATAATAATTATATCGAACGTTTCTTTCACGTGATCTGAGGTAAAATACTGTTATTAACTTCAGTATTGTTGACATTGAAATGTCACGTGAGCGGAACCGCGGGCACAGCTAGTATATTATTCATTATTTCATGTCTTATTAACATACATCGGAATCCGCGGGGCACGAATGATTCAAGGTTGTTTAGTGATGGGACAATGTATCCACAAATATCGAAAATCGATCGTTATTTTAGAATAATATGAAATAATGTCGATTATTAAAACTAAGAGTATTTCTATAGAAAATAAGATATAATAAACAAATGTTGTATTTACTTTGTAGGTACAATACAAATCTGTTCAAACCACAATATTAGTTTTATTAGTATGGAATAGAAATAATTTGATTTTTTTTACCAACTTACACGTGTTACATCATAATGATAATGAAGACTTTTTTGTTACTGTTATGAAACTGAATCGATTAGGCTATAAAAATCAACCACCTATTTTTTTATTTAAACACAAAAAAATATTTTACATAAAAAAAGGCCAAAGTCCAAAAAAATTGGTCTTACAAAATTAGTTCATAGTAAGCTAAGGGGGGGTTCTGTATCGGAAATATATCACTTTTGAAGAACAAAGAATTTTTTTTTCACAAAAATATTTTTTTTTAATGTTAAATGTAAAATAAATTTTTTTCTTAATCGTTTCGGTTTCGTGCTAGAAACAAAAAAGTCTTCCAACACGTATATCTCTTTCTTTCAGAAATTGTGAAAAACCACAATTTTAGTTTTATTAGTATGGAATAGAAAGAATTTAATTTTTTTTACCAACTTACACGTGTTACATCATAATGGTCATGAAGACTTTTTTGTTACTGTTATGAAACTGAATCGATTAGGTTATAAAAATCAACCACCTATTTATTTATTTAAATACCTACATAAAAAAATTTTTTACTTAAAAAAAGCCCAAGGTCCAAAAATTTTTATATAGGTTTTACTCCATATATGATACAGAACCCCCCCTTAGCGTACTATGAACTAATTTTGAAATACCTTATATAAATATGTATTATATTTACTTAATCGTTAACATAAAGTATACATGTTTATATAAGTACTGTAGGTATATAAGTATTCAGGTCTGAAATATGACATGAATAAAATACAATAAACAAATAAATATGAGTATCGATAACAGTGTCGATTGTTTATTGATCGCCGTAGTCAATCCCTAACAAGGTCGTATTCGTGCCCCGCGGATTCCGATGTCTGCTTATTAGCATACATCGGAATCCGCGGGGCACGAATGATTCAAGGTTGCTTAGTGATGGGACAATGTATCCACAAATATCGATAATCGATCGTTATTTTAGAATAATATGAAATAATGTCGATTATTAAAACTAAGAGTATTTCTATAGAAAATAAGATATAATAAACAAATGTTGTATTTACTTTGTAGGTACAATACAAATCTGTTCAAACCAAAATATTAGTTTTATTAGTATGGAATAGAAAGAATTTGATTTTTTTTACCAACTTACACGTGTTACATCATAATGATATTGAAGACTTTTTTGTTACTGTTATGAAACTGAATCGATTAGGCTATAAAAATCAACCACCTATTTTTTTTATTTAAACACATAAAAAAATATTTTACATAAAAAAAAGGCCAAGGTCCAAAAAAATAGGTCTTACAAAATTAGTTCATAGTAAGCTAAGGGGGGGTTCTGCATCGGAAATAGATCACTTTTGAAGAACAAAGAATTTTTTTTTCACAAACATTTTTTTTTTAATGTTAAATGTAAAAAAAAAAATTTCTTAATCGTTTCGGTTTCGTGCTAGGAACAAAAAAGTCGTCGAACACGTATATCTCTTTCTTTCAGAAATTGTGAAAAACCACAATTTTAGTTTTATTAGTATGGAATAGAAAGAATTTAATTTTTTTTACCAACTTACACGTGTTACATCATAATGGTCATGAAGACTTTTTTGTTACTGTTATGAAACTGAATCGATTAGGTTATAAAAATCAACCACCTATTCTTTTATTTAAATACCTACATAAAAAAATTTTTTACTTAAAAAAAGCCCAAGGTCCAAAAATTTTTATATAGGTTTTACTCCCTATATGATACAGAACCCCCCCTTAGCGTACTATGAACTAATTTTGATAGACCTTATATAAATATGTATTATATTTACTTAATCGTTAACATAAAGTATACATGTTTATATAAGTACTGTAGGTATATAAGTATTCAGGTCTGAAATATGACATGAATAAAATACAATAAACAAATAAATATGAGTATCGATAACAGTGTCGATTGTTTATTGATCGCCGTAGTCAATCCCTAACAAGGTCGTATTCGTGCCCCGCGGATTCCGATGTATGCTTATTAAGTCTTATAACGTGGAAGTAGGGTTGCCATCCGTCCGGGGTTTCCCCGAACAGGGTAAGGGTTTTTAGGGTGTCCGGAGAAGTCCGTGCGGGTTTCAAAGTGTATGCAATCGCTTAACCACTGAAAAAAAGAAGAGAAATTTTCACAAACTCTGGTGTACATCAGTGTCCCAGTGAGTACTATATGGAACTGCTGAAAATTGCAGAATTCGTTTTCTGTATTCCCGGCCACAATGCTAACGTCGAACGAATATTTCAATGGTCGCTCAATGGACCGACGAAAGAAACAAATTAATCTTAGACACAGTTAACAGTATAGTCATGAAAAAGATATAACTTCAGAAAGTACTGTTGCACGGAGTTCTACCAATACATCTCCAAACAAGAAAATCTCCGTGGTTTTTTAATTACATAATACATAATGGAAAAATTATTACATTTTTATTTTGTGTTCGGGTTTTTGTCCAAAATGTCAGGGGCTTTAAATTTATTGTCCTAGTTTTACCAACATGGAGATGGCAACCGTACGTGGAAGCGAGTTTGGAAGGATTCTCACGTAAGTCAGGAGTACATTTCACCGAGCTTGTTACAGAACAAATTGAATTAAACGGGACTGGTTTGTGGAACCAGCTGCTCGCATCTTGTTCCGCTCGCTGCTGGTGCTCATTCTGTTTTGCCGGGCGGCGGTGGCGGCATACGGCTCTTTGTTTAAAGAAAAAAATTTAGTATTAAGATAATTCTAATCTGGAAAAAACCACCCACCTATAGGGAAAATCCGTATCGCAATATCTCAACTAGCAGGTATAATATAACCCAATTTTATAACTGTGCACTTCGAGCTGTCAAAGTCGTTAGGTTGGCAGGACTGAATTCACCCCCCGCTTACTTCCTCACCTCTCCCCCGACGCCTATCAGTACACACACACACACAGCAAGGGTCGCAAACTCTTTGCTCTCTACCTCCTCGCTCATTTTATTATCTTTCTCTTAGCTTTACGCCAGCGATTTGTAAGGAACCCTTACAAATCGCTGCTTTACGCCTTATAAATATTGCACTCGCAAAACATGTCTTAAAAAAAAGCCCCAGTTGCACTCCGGGAGTGCCGGCAGAAGTGAAAACTTTTTGTATTTCCGAAAATAATTCTTGTGGTTATAAAAAAACTAAAAACAAAAAAACATGTAAACACCGTAACATTGCTTAAAAAAGAAAACAAAAGAAAAAAATAAAATGAAAATTTGAGGGATTCGAACCCATGGTCAAAAAATACAAATCCTACACTCTTACCATTGAGCCACGAAATCACACAAAAGACCAAACGAATATCGGATTCCCTTGATTCGCTTTCGGCTTTACTGTCATTGAGAGACGAACAGAATTGATCCCGAGCCACTCGTAACTTAACCCTTACTGCAATGACTTAAGGTTACATTTTAAATAATAAAAATAAATCTGACGCTTTTCGAGATGACGCTGACGCTTTTCGAGATCTGACGCGAGTTTAACATTTCTTGCCAAGCGCCGCTAAAGAAGTTTTCACTTCAAAAAAACACAAAGTAAATAACAAGAAAAGCTGATCGAAAATGCTGTAGTCTGGCTCCCTTTCTATTCGAATTCTTCGCTCGGCGCGCCCGACTACAGCATTTTCGATCAACTTTCCTTCGTTTTTCGTAGTCGGGTTTTATAAAATGTATTTATTTCTTTTTTATTTAATTATTTTTAGTTCTAAACCGTTGAGTATAATAAATTTTTGAAATCGTCTTTTAAAGCTCTCGATAGGATTCGATAGGATTTGAAGAAAAAAAAGTTACATAATTCTACACTGCGGAATAAACAGAAGAATATTAACAATCTAACCTAGCATATGATTACAAGAAATTACAAAGAAGAAAAAGAAGCTATAAATTCATATTTAAATGACCGATTGGTCAAATATGACGCATAATTTGTATCCAGCTCTGATATACCAATAATGCAAATTTGGTGAAGGAGCGTGAGCGGCGACCAGTCCAGTCATAGTCAACGATCAGTCATTTTCGAAATTTTGCTTCACGGCAGAAGATACAAATTCGCTTGTCCGAGAGCGGTCGCGATGAACGAATCGGATTAGAGAGGAGCGTGTTTGCGCTAACCAGAGTACTGGAAGTTGGTTTTGGGGTCGCGGAGATCATGTCGGATGAATAATAGTTTGTCATGCGATGTAACGCGAGCCATCCAAGTCATTTGAATATACATTTTCGAAGTAGTAAAAATGGTATCGTTACACAATATACATATATAGATAGGTACCTATATACACACACGTGTGAGAAAGATTACGACTGGCACAGGTTTGATATCTCTACCGACGATATATTCAGTACGCTGAATTAAGTACTTGTATTTTTCTCGTGTCAATAACATCTTGATCACTGAGAGAGAACTGATTGACGCAACTCGTTGCAATTGATTTCCAGTAGTTCTTTGAGGAGGTGAGCGGGTAGACAATGGTTAGCGAGAGTGCGCTGCGCCGGCGCACGTTCTCGGAAGTAGCTTGCCACCCACGCCGCCCCGCCGCCTCCGCCGCGCGCCTCCGCCGTGCCGACAGCTCTTCACGTGCCGTTTCCTCTACTGTCATGTCATACATAACCTTATTTCCACTGCATATGGACATCCGGACTCCTAGTAAGTAGGAGCTAAAGGGTTAAGGACTAAACTTTGTGCTCGAGAGAAAAACCCACGTGCGAGTTGGATCGGGGGATGTCTGTCACGATGGCGTAAGCACTTAGGCAGAGACATCGGATTGAGATTCGCTCGTCGAGTGAGATTCTGTCTCTGCCTACGCCACTAAGAAACGCTTGCATGAAACGGGCGTGACGTTGCGTATGTATGTGTGCAGGAGAGACCTAATGTTACATAGATCCCGAGATACATCCATACATTTATGTAAGTCATCCATCAAGTACCTACATGCGCAAATAAAGTGAATTTAAGTGCAACTTAGAGCATTAAAGTGCAATGATTGCCGGTACCAGAGGTCGATAGTTGGGTGAGCAATGTGGCCATGGGCAACGAGTTTCCATGCAGATACAAATTATTTTAAAACGACGGAAAATCAAAATTTTCTTTCAAAATAACTTTTACTTAGATGACGGGTTGTTCCGTTTTCGTCATCATAATGGAACGCCCTGGAATTTGGAACAAACAAAAAAGTTCAGGCAACTATCTATATCAATAGTAACTTTTGATAGTAACAATAGTAACTATCACTTTTTTGTAAGTATGTAAATATTGATTCCTTGTCGTATGCCTGCCGCGCGTTGGCGACTACGAACGACGAGGACGACGCGTCACGCGACGCAAACGCAACTCACACGACGCGACGGACGGATGGACGGAGGACGCCGCGCCGAGACAGTTGTACGCAGACTGAATTTTAAGTTTCACAATAAAGCCATTTATTTGCCACAGACGTGGACGTGCTCGACGTACGCTATCATTTTATGCATAATGGTGGCACACAACTTTATGCAGCGCTGCGCCGGAGTAATGCTTCTGAAGGCCCAACGAAGATATTATGTGGATCATACTGAAAGTTTTTGGAACTGGCCATTTGAAATAAAATTATAAAAAAACCGGCCAAGTGCGAGTCGAACTCGCGCACCAGGGGTTCCTTATCTTAGGCCATGTCATGGTTAGCGCCACTCACGCTATCTATGGCGTGTTGTGAAATGCTTCATATTAGTTAAATGTCATGATTAGTTAAAATGCTTCACGCTCTATTCGGTAGATGGCGCGCGCGCATACACTTTTTTGGTTTATTCTATGGGAACCGCCGTGATTTTTTTACTTTTTCTTATTTTTATTATTTGCTGTTATATCGGCTATTCTTTGAAAATTTCAACGGGCTACCTATTACGTTTCAAGAGATACAGCCCTCGGACAGACGGACGGACGGACGGACGGACGGACGGACAGACAGACAGACTGCGTAGGCTTAGTAATAGGGTCCCGTACCGGATACGGAACCCTAAAAAAACAATTACGGTTTTTGAAAATGGAACTCTGGGAGTACGATACGTTTTAGTGTGTGTAAGTGTCAGTAGTTTTTTCATTGTGGCATCGTTTTGAAAATTGTGTGTCTGCCGAGGTCTTCGAGGGCCGAGGTGTCTGCATTACAATGGTTAAACTTCCGAAAATTAAAGATACGATTTACAAGGCCAGAAGCGGCGGTGAATGCGTTTCAAGAGGACATTGAAGATGTTCCTACGTAAGACTGGGCCAACTGCTTTTTACAATGGTTCCAAATAATGCAAAAGTGTATACCTAAATAAATAGTGAGGGATTATATTTTGAAAAACAATAAATATATCATAAACATAACATTTGGCCTTATTAATGAGAATACAGAAACTTTCAGTATGACCTAAGTACAACTAGTGTAGCAGAAGAAGAAGGATCTTGCGTATTGATTAATTTTGATTTCGGGTGAACTAGGTGCCATGCCAGTGTTTCCCTTCATTTCCTGTCGGCTACACTGAACTGCACGGAAAAACACGAACTATTTTCATAGCCGTTTCGACCGACGACGTTTGATTCAGTGCGGTGGTATCAACCCGGGCGAGATAAACCCTACCACCTAGTAAGGTAAGAAGGGAAGGGACCTACAGTTTTACGTGGAATCCGAACCACGGTCAGCCTCCAACGGTCGAGCGGTCACCCAACCAAGTAATGACCGCCCTCATGGTTGCTTAACAGTAAACCGACCGCACCACTGAGCTACCGAGGCTGACAAAACTCATGACTCCTCACGGAACATAGTTTCCCTACTTTGCGAGCAGATGCGTATAGGCTGTGTCCTTCTCATTGCCGGTTTACTATTTAAAAAAAAGTTTTGAATTATGACCCTGTGACGGATGGACAGAAGGAAGGAAGGATGCACGAATCACACCATACAGTTCCGTTACGTCTCGTACGGAACCTAACAAGTAGTAGTCAATGAATTGATTATCAACGTACTTAATGCTACGCTAACGGACAAACGCGAAGGTAAGGAGTTGGACAAACAGTCTGAGTAAACGGGCGCCCATTCACTTCCTGTCCTGCCCCATACATTAAAGCGCCGTCCCCAGCGGAATATCATTTACACAATTTATTACCCGGCAATTATCATCTTCCATTCACAGAATGCCGTCAAAATTAATATATCTCACTCAAACAAAGGTGTTGGTTGAATTACCCGACCCAAAACGAGCATTAATTCCTCAATGAACGATCGCTAACAAAATAAGGCACTCATTATTGTCAGTTACGTTTACCACACACAGACACACATAAGTTATGGAAGACGGGAGTACGTATGAAAGTAGAAGAGATTGCTGCTCGTCGATTAGCCAAGCTGAAATGGGTGTTGGATACGTTGGGGTAAACGATGGTTTTGAATCGTCGAAGGCAGAATACATTGCAGGAGTTTTGGGGAGGCTTATGTCCAGTAGGGACCCTATACAGGTAGAAGACGGAAGACAGATGTTATGGAAATTGTGGAGTTTCAAATTCTGTCTAGATTAGGTATTTTATTTTATACAGTAACCACACCGTTTTAGAATATAAAAGTGCAGATTCAAATAATTTGACGACACGTTTTTGAGCGAGAAGGGTCAGCGTCGACTGGACGGAGCAACGGAATAGAGTGTTCTCGCTAGTGCAGTTGACAAACAGGCGGGCGCGCCGCGGGCGCTGAGCAAACAAGGGATTGTTTGGAGACACTGTTTGTGGTCTAGCGAGAGCGGAGCGTGTGAACCGCGCAGCCTCCTCCGAGATCCGAGGTTTCCGTTCGGGATACAATACGAGTAGGTGTATGTGCATTGTACATACATGTTCGAATTGAGAGAAAACTGAAAACCTATCACTAGCTGACAAATCACTCTATGTAAAAGTTCGCACCAGGCCAGCAATTCTACTCGAAAATATTTAACCAGAATAAATTAGCACGTAATGGCATGGATATACGAATTTCGTAATCTATCAAATGCAAAAATTCGAATATTCAAGCTGTGGGAACCAAAGGGAAGAGAGAAGGGCACGACGACGCGCGAAAAGAAACAAAAAAGTACAAAAGTGTTGGAATCAAGTTGATGAGTCATGTTCACGGATGAAGGAACAAAGCGTTATGCAGAAAGGTGAGACCCAGACGAAGACGGCCCGCACCCCGCACGCAGCCGAGCCCGCACAACCATCACGCTAAGGAATTTAATCGTGCCGAGCGAGAGGATATTCGTTATCGCTAATAATATTTAAATGATGCGCTATAATTAAAAATCTAAAACGGTTTCAAAATATATTTCTAAAGAAATGCCTCGGAATTAAATTCGGTGATTCTATTAGATTATTAGAGCGTTGTGAGACACAACATGAAAGCATCTCGGCGACGACGACCGAACCAAAAAATTCAAATAAAGAAACGTGACATCTTGTTCTATCTCTTGACATCATTCGTAACCAATAATCAAAAGCAAGTCACGAACAATTTGAAACAATGTGGAGGCGCCGAGACGCGGCGACGACGACGACGGCGCGCGGCGGCGAGGCCGTCCAAGCTCGCAGGTAGATCATAATCAAATTTGTGTGGTATTTTAATAGGGATCCGTGTGCTTCGGCGAAGAATGTCGCCCGGAGCTGAAGGAACCTCGTCCTCTCATCAAGGATGGATGACGTTCCCATCATAGACGTTTTTTTTCTTTAGAGTAAATTTTAGAAGCGTTTCTTTGTCGCACCGCTAAGGGTGGAACTGTCTTCCGGCGAGTCTGTTTCCCGAATCATTTAACCTGGGTGTCTTTTAACGTCGTATTCACAGGCTAGACAGCCTAGGATTATTCCACAAATCTGCTGGCATGGCGCCTAACAGAGCGTGGTTTTGCGAGGAGAGGTGATGTTGGGTCTGTCGACTGCACAGACCTCCGCACAGCCTGGGAAATGTAATGTTGGTTTACATAAAAAATCCCCTCCGCTGCTGTAGAGGACATCCTAAACCTTCGCGTAGCGTAGACGTAGATGGATACATACAATCCATGTAAGATAAGCATTAAGAATAACGAAGAAGAACTTAAGAAGCCGATAGACAGCTATTTATAAAAAAATAATACCCAAATAGTTGCATAAGATCGAAGGCACTTTTAAGGTGAAGAGCCCTCAATAGAATTCGATAATAATGAGGTGCAGATCGCCTCTTGAAAAATAATGGGATAACGCTCTGCATCTCGCACGTGAAAGATCACAAAAACCCGAATAATGCGTGAAGAGCGAGACGAGTGCTCCGCAAACACCTATCGACCTGAGAGGTTTCCCCAATAACTATTTCACACCGTAGACCCGGCTCCCGGCAGTGTGGACAATACAACATAATTGAAGGCTCCATTGAATTCGGAACGACCTCCCCGTCCCAACATCCGAGCTCTGATGAAATATGTGTACAAAAAATGTTGACACAATAGAATTCGGTTCCATTCTTGAAAATTTTAGGAAAAAAATGGAATAGCGCACCGTGTAGGAAGATCAATACTGAAGATAAATAAGTCGTCTATTGTGGAGAGAGAGACGCGAGATGGCGGCCGGTCGGCGGAGGCGGCCCGCGGCGCGGCGCTTAGCGGAGCTCGCGTTGTATTGTAAGCAATGAAATTCCCGTATAATTTTACACTCACCCCGTATGAGAATTAAATGAGCCTCGAGAGCACATAACAAAAAGCCTAAACAATATCAAAAGTACGCTTCAATAGACTACACATAATTATATTCCGGTGTTTACTTGAAAAACGTATATTTCGTGGATGTTGCATTTGAATATCTATATTTTCAAAGAATTTGATAAATTGTAGATCCAAAACATGTCCAGGGTCATGTAGGTACATAGTTCTGCTTCATTCATGGGCGTATTTCAGGGTAACATACTTGTTTATTTAATACGTTCCCCAAAATTAGCATATTAATCGAGCGAGACCGAGGAAGAAGAATCGCGATAAGAAAACGAAAACTAAAAGCCCTGCGGTCGGTGGTGTACCTGCGCGAGGTTCCAGCGGATCGACGACTCTTTAGCTCGACCGCGAACGGACCGGTGAACGAAGAAGGTGTGGCATCCGGCGCGGCGGCGAGGTCCGACAAAGTTATCGTCACATAATGGGTGAACAAATCGACGGGTTACGACGTGTCGGAACATGCTGACGATTTGATTTGATTTGAAATATTTTCTTGGTCTGAGGCTTTATCTTAGAACAATTTAATTTAAATTTATCAATAAAATCCATAGACGTATATTATTTCTCTATGATAAAATCTTATTTTTCGTAGTTTAACACATCACCATTAATCATAATACATTCTATGTATGAAGTTTATTACTTCATTTATAGTACCTACATAGCTTTTGCCCGCGGCTTCGCTCGCGTGAAATTCGTATTAAAAAAAAAAAGAAGAAAGTAAGTAAGCCCGCTGCTGCCGTACTTACCTTTATTTTGGCGCGCGCATCAATTCGGTTTGTATGGGAGCCACACTATGGAGCCACATCTTAACGTAACCATAACTGAATTTTAGGTTAAGGTTTAGCCTATCCTGTGTCTGTCTCGTATAGGTAAATGTGCGTACTAAGTTTCAACAAATTCGGATGATCGGTTTAAGAGTTATGGAGGAACATACAGAAAATATTTCTAAAAATCATCAATTTAGTTTTAGTATCATATAGAGTCTACAAACTCAGTATTTCAAAAAACAAAGTAACTTACTCCATGACCATCCTTACAAATTTATTATTAGTATTGATATTGGTACCTGGTACTGCACTAAATGATGAGGAAGAGGATGAGAATACTCCCAATGTACATAATATTAATATGTACATAATATAAAGCGGTGGGTGACCGAGTGGTTTGGGCATCGGCTTCTCTTCATCTTCTTCTCTTCATCTGCGAGAGATCCGAGGTTCGAATAAGGTCGGCGTGTACCAATGAGTTTTTTCTGACGAAAAAATTTACGTGCATACCTACACCTGCTGCTTCACCGTTCGGAACCGGTGTAAACTGTAGGTCCCTTCCCTCCCTTGCCCCTTACTAGGTGGTAGGCTCAAATTGTAGCCGACTGAGTTAGTACCATCGTACTGGATGTAAGATGGCCGCATACAGCCTCAGTTGTGTTCTCCTCTAGTCCAGTATAGCCAGCAATCCAGGAAAGTCTCCGGTATTGTACCTACCTTCTCGGAGGTGATATTGGCTGATCGGAGCATGTGCTTTGGCCCCTCCGACTCAGCTACACATCAACAATGACAAATGTAAGTAAAAACCCAATCAAATTTCAAGTTCTCGAAGCATATTTGGTAAAACAACTTCAGTGGAAAACGTTTAATTAAATATACCTACTAGACAAAACAAACTACAATGTCGAAACAGATGTAAACAGTGAATAGAGCAGGCTCCAATGAGATGTTCGTTTGCAAAAATAGCGGACCGCGAAATGTTTTGTGATTCGTCTACCTGATACCCTCGACATTATAAAAAGCCATGTTGCCGCGCGCGCTCACGGTTCTTTGTCATTTGTCAATTACAGCTACTGAAATTTCTATGCAAGCATGCCTCGACTTATACAAAAGTCAATGAAAAAAGCGATCTATATATAAGGTCTTTCAAAATTAGTTAATAGTACGCCAAGGGGGGGTTCTGTATCATATAGGGAGTAAAACCTATATAAAATTTTTGGACCTTGGGATTTTTTTTTATGTAAAATATTTTTTTATGTATTTAAATAAAAAAAATAGCTGGTTGATTTTTATAGCCTAATCGATTCAGTTTCATAACAGTAACAAAAAAGTCTTCATTACCATTATGATGTATCTCGTGGAAGTTGGTAAAAAAAATCAAAATCTTTCTATTCCATACTAATAAAACTAAAAGTGTGGTTTTTTCACAATTTCTAAAAGAAAGAGATCTATGTGTTGGAAGACTTTTTTGTTCCTGGCATGAAACTGAAACGGTTAAGAAATTTTTTTTTTTTACATTCTACATAAAAATGTTTTTTTTTTTTTGTAAGTAATCTCTGAAGCGATTTTATCGTAAATTTCGTAATATTTCATCAAAAAAATAGTTTTATATTGGTGTACTGGCTAGTATTTTAATTATGACACATATAAGCACCCATACGTACTAATTTTCTAATGAAATTCCAAAATTAAAACCAAAACTCTTTGTAATTTACTAATAATATTTGTGAGGGAGGAGGGGGGCAGAGGGGACCACAAAACTGGTTGGCAACATCTGTTAATTGTATGTTTGGGATCTATACAATATATATCAGAAGTCAGAATGAGGTCCGCAATTTTTGCAAACGGAACTTCACTGAGAGTCCGGTCTAGAAGGCCTAATAAACAAACACAACTCCGAGTGGTTCCGCATAAAACAAAACACTTTGGAAAATACCTCGTTTGTTGGGAAAATGCCACAATGTAGCGGATGAGATGATGAGAGTGTCACGCACGCACGTAGTAGGTAACGTTATCGATTCGGGCTCCTGACGGAAACATATGATAATACCTACATTGTTTAGGTTTATTGGTGGAATCCACTGATCTTATAACAGAACCTTTCTTATAACATCACTCCCGAAAAAACGCGCCAACGACCAAATCAGGATATGAGTTCACTCACAATGACTGATGCTCAACCTATCGTCTATGCCCGCAAATACGCGAGTGAGGAGAGTTAGCACATTCATAGCATGAGTTGACTTTTAATGCGATCCTTTCAATGTACCGTGGTGGCAACGGCGCATAGGCACGTGTTACCGACAGGTAACATGTTGAATCACGCTTTGCCTCTTCTAGTATTTAGTTTGGTGGTGGAATCACAATAATAGCTATACTATAATTGCACATAAAGAAGATTTAATAGTGCAATACGGACGACGCACTATGGATCGAGAAACGGCCTCCATAGTATTAGGAGATTTTTTTCGCAAACTTGATTTTTTTTGAAAAACTGTTTTTGTTATATTTAGGGTTATATAAGATAATACCAAATATATAGTTGTAGTGATATCAGTCAAGTAGATATTTTATTAAAAATACTTGAAGTTTTCAGTTGTATGGAACGGAGAATGTTTAGTCGATTTTTTCAAAAGTCTTTCGAGGTGTCGCAGATCTTTTAATACATCATGAAGTAGACCACGAGTGTAATAAGACCACATAAAAACTGTAACCCAATTCGACCCGGTATAGAAAATATCTAAGTCCGAATTTATAAATTTTCGTCTATTTTCTTTATACATTATTTATGGTTTAACTTTACAATTAATTACATTTTCTTATGTTTTGTGATTGCCAAGTGTGTAAGTTATACTAATTGGTACATTATGTAACAACTATACCTACCACTGTGGTCGAAAATACCCTCCAATATTTGTAGCGTTTTAAATGTTTTATTTGTTATTCATAATTGATTTGAGGACATATTAAATTAACAAATATATGAAGACGAGTAGCTTGACAGTACGTATGTATGTTAGGTTCAAATATCATCATCATCATCATCATCAGCAGCCTGTATCGGTCCACTGCTGGACATAGGCCTCTCCCAAGGCACGCCACCACACGCGGTCTTCCGCTCTTCTCATCCATCCACTCCCGGCTACGTTTAAATATATAAAGTATATATATATATTTTTTATATTTTAAAGTTTGCAATGTATGGGACGGAGAACATTATATTTATTTTGCCGGACTACAAAGATGTGTCAAACTCTTATTAGCAAGGTTGTGTAGCACAACATAAAAATAAACACACTCAGTAAAAAAAAATTTAGAAAGGTGCAGCCTTCCGAGTATCGACAGGTCAAAGTATAGCATTTTTTACCTTTTTTCTTTAACAGTAATTTTTGGTTACATTATGATTGTACAATTATTAAGCAGGTATGCAAATATGTGAGGCATATAATTCTATATCAGATATGTACACACCATTCCGATTGGCAGTGTAAAAAAATAGCAATATTTTTATTTAATAAAACTGAAAACATTATAGTACATTATTCGAAACTGTTAAGAGCTAACAAAGTCTTAACAGTAACGTGGTGTTGAAAGTGACGGAAAAGATGCTGTACAAAAAAAAAATTGTGAACGCTCTTTCTCAAGATGTTAAAAAAAATCTATTCAAAATTATTGACCAAAATAAATTTTATAAAAAAATTGTTTTATATAAAATTTGACCCGGTATAGAAAATATGTAAGTCCGAATTTGTAGATTTTTGTTTTCTTTCCTTTAAATATAATTTACAATTTTGAAATTTGAGAATAAAACATAAATATAAGGCGTTGCAGCTCATTCATTATGACGACGTATTAGATACTAATTACCATTCGGTAAGACGAAAACATTCCCACATCCCTGTTTGTGAAACCCCACTATATTGGTAAAAACCTGTTTAGTACATCAGGTGGTGTCCTTTGGTCGCGAATTTCAGTTTAGTATTTGTTCAACGCGCGTAAGGGACGGATCTCTCCTTTCGAAACGAGTTATCGCTGTTTGCAAATACTTCCTTCCTGCATTATTACTTGAAAACTAGGTACATTTTCGGTTCGAACTCTAACAATTTACAAAATGAAAGAGTTTAAACCAAATCTGAACCTTTTTGTTTTCTTAAAAAACGAGCAAGGCCTCTCCGACCCAAACATACTATTTGACAAGTTTTCCGTTCATATATCTGACGAAAACCGTGATCAATTCAAGTGTTTTTGTAAAACCTACTTGTCTAATATGTATAAAAAGTGGAAAAGTATAAATTATTCGTTCAGTTTCTTCTTCATATTTAGTGTACATTGGTTTCTTCAAATGCAAATTTGAAACATGGTTGACGTCAGACATAAAGTGGCCCGAATATGTTCAAAACATACCTCAAGAACCAAGACATGAGGGAGCGGAACCATTCGTGCCGCATTCACCAGCGAAACAGCATTCAGAAGCTTCAACATTTCCTAAACCAGAGTTCAGTCCTCGAAAACAATTCCACGAACTTCACTACCAGCAAAGAAGGCGCAGAACCGCACATCTGTGTACGGAAAATGACTTCGACGAGCTCGCATTCGCTGCGGTGAGTAAAGGTATTAATACGGAAAGACATGATGTTGCTGAGGTGCTTAAGTTTCTTCTGGAAAATTCAGATGAGGTTGGTAGAATAAAGGAATACATTCAAGTTAAAAAAAAAACATAATACTCGCCGGAGAAAGCCCTCAGCCTCTTCAGTTCCCAGCAACTCCCCAAATCGCAATACTGCGAACTACGGACAACGGCAATTGAAGCAGGAGTTGAACTGTATCCCTTATACTATCAGCTCCAAAAAAAAAAGGTCGAGTGTTACCGTCCGAAAGAAAGTGTTAAGGTCACGGAAGTGGAAGCACATGTTTTTGCAGCATACAATAATGCAGGAAGGAAAGTATTTGAAAACAGCGATAACTCGTGTCTAAAGGAGAGATCCGTCACTTACGCGCGTTGAACAGATAATAAACTGAAATTCGAGACCAAGGGACACTAATTACCGGTTTTTACAAATATAGTGGGGTTTCACAAACAGGGATGTGGGAATGTTTTCGTCTTACCGGATGATAATTAGTATCTAATGCGTCGTCATAATGAATGAGCTGCAAAGCCTTGTATGTATGTTCTATTCTAAGATTGTAAATTATATTTAAAGGAAAGAAAACAAAAATCTACAAATTCAGACTTACATATTTTCTATACCGGCTCGAATTTTATATAAAACAATTTTTTTATAAAATTAATTTTGGTGAATCTTTTATTTATAAGTTCGGTTTATTAATTTGTTCTGTTTTTATTCAACCTTGTATTTATTTTGGTGAATAATTTTGAATAGAAAATTATTTAACATCTTGAGAAAGTGCAACTGTTCACGATTTCTTTTTGTACAGCCTCTTTTCCGTCACGTTCAACATCACGTTACTATTAAGACTTTGTTAGTTCAGTTTCGAATAATGTACTATAATGTTTTCAGTTTTATTAAATAAAAATACATACATACATAGCGTCACGCCTGTTTCCCGGTGGGGTAGGCAGAGACAACGGATCCCCACGTGCCACGATCCTGACACACCTCTGCCGCCTCTTCCACTCCCATAATGTTCTTCATGCATGCTCGTCGGTTACGGGTACTACGCACTTGCCCCTTTTTGAGCACATGCCCGATCTGGTCCAGGTAAGTGCGTCTAGGGCGACCTTTCCCGACTCTTCCACTCATATTTGCTTCATAAATTTCTTTCGTTAGTCTCCTATCATAAAAATATTGCTATTTTTTACACTGTTAATCGGAATGGTGTGTACATATCTGATATAGAATTATATGCCTCACATATTTGCATACCTGCTTAAAATTGTACAATCATAATGTAACCAAAAATTACTGTTAAAGAAAAAAGGTAAAAAATGCTATACTTTGACCTGTTGATACTTGGAAGGCTGCACCTTTCTAACATTTTATTTACTGAGTATGTTTATTTTTATGTTGTGCTACACAACCTTGCTAATAAGAGTTTGACACATCTTTGTAGTCCGGCAAAATAAATATAATGTTCTCCGTCCCATACATTGCAAATTTTAAAATATAAAAAAAATATATATATACTTTATATATTTGAACCTAACCTACATACGTACTATCAAGCTACGCGTCTTCACATATTTGTTTATTTAATGTGTCCTCAAATCAATTATGAATACCAAATAAACATTTAAAACGCTACAAATATTGGAGGGTATTTTCGACCACAGTGGTAGGTACAGTTGTTACATAATGCACAAATTAGTATATCTTACACACTTGGCAATCACAAAACACAAGAAAATGTAATTAATTGTAAAGTTAAACCATAAATAATGTATAAAGAAAATAGACGAAAATTTATAAATTCGGACTTAGATATTTTCTATACCGGGTCGAATTGGGTTACAGTTTTTATGTGGTCTTATTACACTCGTGGTCTACTTCATGATGTATTAAAAGATCTGCGACACCTCGAAAGACTTTTGAAAAAATCGACTAAACATTCTCCGTCCCATACAACTGAAAACTTCAAGTATTTTTAATAAAATATCTACTTGACTGATATCACTACAACTATATATTTGGTATTATCTTATGTAACCCTAAATATAACAAAAACAGTTTTAAAAAAAAAATCAAGTTTGCGAAAAAAATCTTCTAATACTATGGAGGCCGATTCTCGATCCATAGTGCGACGGGCGGAAACCAAAGGTTATCCATATTTATTTAGTTTTGGCACTGAGCGAAATGGAAGTACATACCTAAACTACATAATTATACTGGTATACATTAATTAATTTTTTTATTTTATTCTAATACCTATTAGGAAACTCGGACTTCAGATCAGAAAGATAAAGGTTCCTTTACTTACTGATCGAACTATTAACAATAACCGAGGGGTCAGTCACTTAGGGAATCTGGTGTACAATTGTTTGGTAATCTCAGGTAACCTTAGGTGGTACTCCGAGGAATCTGGAAATCTTAGGCGGGCCCGAGTAATCCCAGGGAATCTAGGAATCCCAAGGGAATCATTGGGAATCCGATCAAAGTCTTGGTAATCTTAGGTGGGAGTCCGAGGAATCTGGAAATCTTCGAGTAACCCCAGGGAATATAGGAATCCCAGGGAATCTAGGATTCCCAGGGAATCTAGGAATCCCAGGGAACCTAGGCTTCCCAGGGAATCTAGGAATCCCAAAGAAATCCAATGATTTCTTTGGGATTCCTAGCACTCCGATCAAAATCTTGGTAATCTTAGGTAATCTCCACTTAGGTAAATCCACTAGGAATCTTTGGGAATGCCTAGGAATCTTTGGTAGTAGTCTTTAGAAATCTTACGAAATCCTGGAATCTTTGGTAATCCTAGAAATCTTTGGTAATCCCTTAGAAATCTTTGGTAATCCCTTAGAAATCTTTGGTCGTCCTTAAAGAATCTTGGAAATCCCTAGGAATCTTTGAAATCCTTCGGAATCTGGAAATTACAAGGTAATCCTGGTAATCTTGCCTACAGGTAATCTGATGTACACGGATTTTTGCTCGAGTGACTAACCCCTAGACAATAACTAACTCTAATATTATTATGACATGATAGATGTTAAACATGTTCACAGTGAGTTGCTAATATAATAACTCACTTTCACAGATTGTATAAAGCGATAGCCTAAAAAGATTTCCGAGAATCTGATTTCCAGATATTCCGAGAATCAGTTCTCGACAGTGGCGTACACACTTGCTAACTTCAGTTCAGACGCAAGATCGTATAAATATCTAATGAGTACTGACTGCGTGATCTGTTTATACACAGAAGGCAACAATCTATCTACAATAATAAAAACAATCATGAGGCCGTTTTTGTGCTTCGAATACGTTCTTGTTTACTCAATGATCTTCTCGAAATTTAAATAGTTACAAGAGTGCTCACAAGAAAGCGCGAACATTTTGAAAGGGTGTCAAAACACAAAAACACGACTAAGGGCCTATTGTTTTCAAACAGTCAAACCATTCAATTGAAAACTAAACCGAAGTAAGATAACAAGCGAGCAAGCGAGGATACAAGTATTCTGTACAAATAGACAAAAGCTACTGAGATTTCCCAGCGTGCGTTCGAGGATTCGGACAGAAGCCGCGATGAAGACAGTGCAATAGTGAACCTAATGAACTAATGATAGTATAAATAGGGTTCGTTTTTTAGGGTTCCGTATCCGTCGTACGAGATCCTATTACTAAGCCTACGCCGTCTGTCCGTCTGTCTGTCTGTCTGTCTGTCTGTCTGTCTGTCCGTCTGTCTGTCCGAGGGCTGTATCTCTTGAACGGTAATAGGTAGCCCGTTGAAATTTTCACAGAATATGTGTTATTTATTTATTATGGCCGATATAACAACAAATAATAAAAATAAGAAAAAGTAACAAATTCACGGAGGTTCCCATACAAGAAACTAAAAAGTGTATGCGCGCCATCTACCGAAAACAGTATGAAGCAGCGCTGACCATGACATGGCGATACGAAAACAATCGGTGCGCGAGTTCGACTCGCACTTGGCCGGTTTTTTATTACAAAATATCGCCTGCAAAAAAAGGGGCGCAGGTTGACAATCAGACGGACAGCTCATTGGAGCAAGTACAGACCGTTATGTTGTCGGTAGCTCCGTGGTGGGCGGCGCCGGCGAAGAAGATTCACACAACGCAAGCACAGCTTACACAAGGTAGCAAAAACAACCTCTGAGTAAGCAGAGCCATTTAGTTCCATTCGACCTTGCTCCAAACCAAACTTTCACAGTCACTTTCGCTCGTTGCTTCGAAGAATTTTGTCCCATCCGGCTCGCTCGCCGCCCCGCCGCCGCGCCGCCGCGCCGCCGCCGCCGTGTCTGCTTCGAGTCTGCGCAATGCTTACAATATTTTTGAAGTGAAACCATCATAATTGACGTCATTAGCATCTTGCTTGAATAATCCGCCAAAGAGTACTCACGTAGGATGTGCAGAAAACTTCACACGAATTCGTCATCGGCGGCGCGGCAACTCACTGAGATAGAACTGAGTAAGATAACTAATGCAAATGACACAAGATTCGGTCAGACAGAAGCATTGCACAATTTGCATCAACTACGCATAATGCCTACCTAGGTTACAAAAACAAAAATATTATTTTTTATGTAAACCATCATGGGTGGCTGTGCCGACTGCCGAGAGACCAATGGTGCAGTCAACAGAGCCAAAATCACCTCTCCTCGCGAAACCAAGCTCAGTTGGGTGCCATATGCCAGCAGATTTGCGGACCGGACCGTTGCTATTTAGGCTGTCTAGCTCGTTAATACGATAATATGCCGAAAAATGTAAAATGCCGTAAAGCCCGTAAAATGTATTGATTTGAGTCGCGGCACGGCGCGGCCGCGGCGTGCGGCGTGGCGGCGGCGCGGCCGCGTGCCGCGTGCGTCGTCCTCTACACAGGTAATCGTAACACGAACACCTAGTCCTGTTTATCGCATTCTGGGAAAAGACTTGTGTGTGGTGCTCTAGCTAGCCCAGCCTTGCCGCGTGGGTGTGTGGTGTCTGTGGTGTGTCGAACGCGGTTGGTGATAGCGATAACGCGAACGGGCTCGCATCGCTCGATTCGCAAAAATCTTTAGCAACCAATATTTGATTTGTAGAGGGAAAATATAATATGACAATGTTTTCGAGTTTGATATGTCAACTTCTGCGTACCTACATAGAGACATGAGTAACAAAGAAGAAAACACGATCAATGATAGATAACATACAGGCTGTTTGATGGCCATAGGTCATAACTTCATAAGTCATACATAACTTCATAAGGCAAACCAACCAGGTACTCCTGCCTGAGCCTATTTGGAGCAAACAAGTCATCTAACTTTTTTGCTCCAAATACGCTCAGGAGTACCTGGTTTACTTTATGTATGACCTATGGTCATCAAACAACCGGTATAATATCATTTTATATGTATAAGTATAGATTGGACACGATGATACATTCATTTTGGGCATTAACAATATTTACCCGTGCTCTTTATTGGCAATAAAGAGCACGTGTTTGAAAAATTAATTAAATACAACTTCGAGATAACATACATACATACACACGCTGTGTCCCGAGATTCGGGGTAAGCAAAGTAATCGGTGTTGTGCGGGCAAGCACTCTGGTAAATTGCTGCACAACATCGACCACCACATTTCGCAAAGTATCATCGAGCAGCAAGTAAGGCACGAAGACCTACCTGCTGCATGCCTCGGTGGAAGGAAAGCGCCAAGGTGAGAGGTGGCTACCTATTCTGTCACCCTTTAGCACGGAATCTTATCCTTATCCCTTAGTCGCTTTTTACGACATGACGGGGAGATGTGCAGTGGGGCCCATTATTTTTAAGTACCGGCCCCACACGGCAACTTCGATATTCTAGCTAGGTCTTACAAGTTCTTTACAACACGAACAAACGAATAATGAAGATGGCAGATTCGCGCAGTACGACCCGTGATTCCCAACTACTACGGTACGGTCGGGTCGTCTGCGGCGGACACAAAGCCTTCCTTCCCGGAATTCCAATACAATATGGGCTTGTTGTCTGATCTCCAGTGCTTACACACCAATACAAACACACATTCTAACTATTCTACATGGTCGTGATTCATATAGGTAGGTATGCTAAGCTTTGCAACGATTGTGAATGTAGTTTGACCACAAGAAAAACGGGCCAAGTGCGAGTCGGACTCGCGCACCGAGGTTTCCGCACCACAATGCATTTGGTCGGTTTTTATTATTTCTTGTTTTTCTTTATAGTTTGCCAGCGATTTGTGAGTTTGCACTATAATCACACCAAGTTTGACGCTTGTATAATAAATAACAGTTTTTACTTTTTACGATAAAGCATAAACGAAAATAAATGTGATTTAAGATTACCGTGGTTAACATTCATAGTGGAAATATTTGTTTACGGCTTTACTCACGGTTTTTGTATCGCGTTGCCGCGACGTTTCGACTCAAACATTCGAGCCATTATCAAGCGAGCTCCTGTGTCCGGCGGCGGTCAACGAGGAACTAGTCAGTTTGACATGTTCCGCCGTTGACGGAGATTGTAGCTGTGGGTAGTTCGAAGATGTTGGCTTTGAGCTGCGTTCCGGAGGTCCGCTGACAGACAAAAGGCACTAGTAGTGTCCTTATTGTCGGTGCTTAATGTTTTTGTCCTCAGCGGTGCTAGCACCGGATTCCACGACGGTGACAACTTAAACGCATCTTCCCTGTTGAAGTTGGCATGCTTGGCGATTTCTATGGACTCTCGAACAAGACGAGGGATGTGTCGGGTTTCAGTCGAGATTACCTCAACCTGATCGAACCTGATCCAATGGTTTATGCCAGAGTTCATATGTTCGCAGACTGCTGACTTCGTGGAATCTTGATTTTTGGCTGCTCTGATGTGTTCCGAAATACGCGTCGCTACGCTTCTCTTGGTCTGCCCCACGTAGACTTTCCCAAAACTACACGGAATTTTGTACACACCTGCCGATTGCAGAGGTAGTTTGTCCTTCACGGAACGTATTGATTAACAGACTTTTCGATGTGGTTTAAAGACAGTGCCTATGCTTAGTTTCTTTAGTCTTCTACTAATTCTGTCAGTTACGCTTTGAATGTACGGAAGAAAAGCCCTCTGCCTTCTTGCAGTGTGTACGGCTGGTCCAGGTCTTCTTCTTCTTGTGTGTAATGCATGTTGACTGTACCCATTTTCCGATAATGTTTTCTTCACTAGCCTTTTTTCGGTCTCGACTTGGTCTTTGTCGCAGATACGTTCGGCGCGGTCTAACAACGCTCTAACCACAGATTGACGCTGGTTGGGTGCGTGGTGTGAATCAGCTTGTAGGTACCTATTAGTATGTGTTGGCTTCCTGTAAACTGTATGACCAAGTGAGCCGTCCGCACGACGAGTGACGAGCACGTCTAAGAACGCTAGTCCATTGTTGTCTTCGAGCTCCATCGTAAATGTGATACGTGGATGGGCTGTATTGATATGGTCCAAAAACTCTTGTAGTGCTCGTTGTCCATGTGGCCAGATTGCGAATACATCGTCGACATACCTCAGCCAGATGGTGGGAGCCAACACCGCCGAACTTAATGCGCGCTCTTCAAGATTTTCCATGAACAGGTTTGCAATAATCGGCGCTACCGGTGATCCCATGGCGACTCCATCTTTCTGTATGTAGTGGTCACCGTTCCATATAAAATAGTTTTCCGTGAGACAATGCTCAGCGATCTTCACGTACTCCGTACTGGTATTGTTCTTCTGTAATAAGTTTTTTATTATTTGGAGAGAATCGAGTACGGGTACATTCGTATAGAGTGATTCAATGTCAAAACTCACTATGATGTCGGTCGGTGATACTATTAATTGTGCCAGTAAGTTCACAAAATGGAACGAATCTTTCACGAAAGAGGAAGTTTTACCAGCTAGCGGTTGTAGGACGGATGCAACATGCTTTGCTAGTCGATATGTAGGTGAGTTTAGCTGACTGACTATTGGCCTTAGTGGGACGCCTGAACTTACTGGCACAATTAATAGTATCACCGACCGACATCATAGTGAGTTTTGACTTGAATCACTCTATACGAATGTACCCGTACTCGATTCTCTCCAAATAATAAAAAACTTATTACAGAAGAACAATACCAGTACGGAGTACGTGAAGATCGCTGAGCATTGTCTCACGGAAAACTATTTTATATGGAACGGTGACCACTACATACAGAAAGATGGAGTCGCCATGGGATCACCGGTAGCGCCGATTATTGCAAACCTGTTCATGGAAAATCTTGAAGAGCGCGCATTAAGTTCGGCGGTGTTGGCTCCCACCATCTGGCTGAGGTATGTCGACGATGTATTCGCAATCTGGCCACATGGACAACGAGCACTACAAGAGTTTTTGGACCATATCAATACAGCCCATCCACGTATCACATTTACGATGGAGCTCGAAGACAACAATGGACTAGCGTTCTTAGACGTGCTCGTCACTCGTCGTGCGGACGGCTCACTTGGTCATACAGTTTACAGGAAGCCAACACATACTAATAGGTACCTACAAGCTGATTCACACCACGCACCCAACCAGCGTCAATCTGTGGTTAGAGCGTTGTTAGACCGCGCCGAACGTATCTGCGACAAAGACCAAGTCGAGACCGAAAAAAGGCTAGTGAAGAAAACATTATCGGAAAATGGGTACAGTCAACATGCATTACACACAAGAAGAAGAAGACCTGGACCAGCCGTACACACTGCAAGAAGGCAGAGGGCTTTTCTTCCGTACATTCAAGGCGTAACTGACAGAATTAGTAGAAGACTAAAGAAACTAAGCATAGGCACTGTCTTTAAACCACATCGAAAAGTCTGTCAATCAATACGTTCCGTGAAGGACAAACTACCTCTGCAATCGGCAGGTGTGTACAAAATTCCGTGTAGTTGTGGGAAAGTCTACGTGGGGCAGACCAAGAGAAGCGTAGCGACGCGTATTTCGGAACACATCAGAGCAGCCAAAAATAAAGATTCCACGAAGTCAGCAGTTTGCGAACATATGAACTCTGGCATAAACCATTGGATCAGGTTCGATCAGGTTGAGGTAATCTCGACTGAAACCCGACACATCCCTCGTCTTGTTCGAGAGTCCATAGAAATCGCCAAGCATGCCAACTTCAACAGGGAAGATGCGTTTAAGTTGTCACCGTCGTGGAATCCGGTGCTAGCACCGCTGAGGACAAAAACATTAAGCACCGACAATAAGGACACTACTAGTGCCTTTTGTCTGTCAGCGGACCTCCGGAACGCAGCTCAAAGCCAACATCTTCAAACTACCCACAGCTACAATCTCCGTCAACGGCGGAACATGTCAAACTGACATGTTCCGCAGTTCCTCGTTGACCGCCGCCGGACACAGGAGCTCGCTTGATAATGGCTCGAATGTTTGAGTCGAAACGTCGCGGCAACGCGATACAAAAACCGTGAGTAAAGCCGTAAACAAATATTTCCACTATAAACGAAAATAGTTGGAAAAAAAACACGTTTCTTGTTCGCCTCTTAATTTTTATTGTTTTTTTTATTATTAATATTTAGGATATCCGCCATAATAACACATATTCTGTGAACATTTCAACCGGCTACTATTAGGGTTCAAAAGATACAACCCTTTAAAGTAGGACGGACAGTCGGACGGCGGCGGCGGCGTAGGCTTCCGACCCGATCGGTACGGAAACGTAAGAAGATCTCGGTTACCTATTTCTAGTTTGAATTACATGCCGACAAAATATTTAGTGGGCCTGTAAGTACATAAATGTATTCATTTTACTACCCATAATCGCCTCCATAAAGAATTAATGATCCACCGGCGGCGCGGCGCGGCATGCATGAGCATCGATGGACGCGATCCCTCCAATTTGTTAACATTTTAAACATCAAATTTAACTGCCTCAACTCCAGTGACCACTGGGTGTTCACAGTTTAATCTTTTAAATTGAAAAGGGGACGCGATCCCGCCGTCCCCTTTCCACCTCCGCTCCAAGGCGCTGAGCAGGGATTGCATCCTACACAGACGCTGGACTTACCGCGGATGCGTACCTAACGGTTCTGCAGATTCTTCCTCCACAGAACCGGTAAATTCTGAAACGCTTTTCCTGCCCCCATATTTCCTCCCAAATAGTCTCGGGGCCTTCAAGATAGGCGTGACTAGGCAGGCACCTGTCAGGCCGGCATGGCATTCGCACGCAACCCCTGCATGCGACCGACTGTCCATGGGCGTGCGAATAAAGTGTCCGAATTTCCATCGGTGCCACATGTCGCGCTTACTATCTGTATCTCTGTAGGAAAACATTTTTCATAAAAATAAGGTTCCATAAATAAGACATAGGTACCTAAATTGTATTAAAACTTTTCATTATAATATTGTTCCAACAGATACACACATCTTGAGTAGAAAGTCGATATTTAAAGTAAAATGTTTTCGATTATGTTAGTATGTATGTATAATACATATAATATGACAGCCGGCTATTTCGTCCGAGGAAGCCGATTAGTACAACTTCCCCAGAAGCCAATGGGGTTTTACTAGGAATTCGTAGGGGTTTTAAAAATGTTTGTGTGTGTTGCCCACACTTAGTCAGTCAGAAGTTAGTTGCCAATTGAAATGTGTGATGGATGATGATTTGACAATAGCATTGGGTTTATCGGTCGATCTAGCCTAGAAGCGGAATCTGGCGCGATGAAGGCAGGGCGAACCCGCAGGCATTAGTCACCTGCTATATCTGTCTACACGAGTACATGCTTGCACTGACATCATCACGTCTTACCTCTCCGCGTTGGACGGTCAGGCGGCGCCGGCCGACTGACAAATATTAGCCCTCAACCAGTACAAATAACTAATTTTAAATCTTATTTACTAGAGTTAGATCAGAATGACCAGCGGTTAGTAAAAGACCCGACCGAATGTTCAATGACGCGGTGGCGGAAGAATAGACCATACTGAAGACGCCGAATTCCCAACCCAACACAAACAAAACTAACCATGATCCTCAAAAATCACAATGACAACGTATTATTTGGTTTAAGTTGTTTTCAGTTACCTATTACCATGCTATTACATAATGTTATTAAACCACAGAATGAGATTGGTTAAACTTGCTCTGGCGCTAAAGTGAATTAACAAAAAATATGTGACGCTGTAGTCGGGGTTTTTCCAGCAGAATTCGTCAGCAGATAGATTAGCAGTCTTGAACTGTGAGGCCGTATTATATTTTCCGTATAAAGTAGGTACTACGTAATATTTTCTTTAATTTGATATTTTTTGTAACAGTAGCTGCAAATACCTACCTATGCCATTATGTTCAATGTATGTTTGATTGTATAAAATATAATTATGTACCTAATTAGTTTTGGTAAAGACGACATTACTTGCCTGCACGAGGAATACAGATTTTAGGTCGCATTAATTTCTAAATTCGCTTCGACTATTATTATTTAAGGAAAACCTCGAGGAAAACTTCTTTTTAGTGTTGCGTAGCCGGCGAGCGAGGAGGTAGTCAGCGACCACGCGACGATCAAATCAAATAAAAAAACGTTTATTGCACATATAAAAAAAATAGTACATAGTGCGTCTGTAAGCAGAGTAATCGGTGTTGTGCTGCAAATACTCTGGTAAATTACAGCACCACACCGAGAACCACATTTCGCAAATTATCATCGAGCAGCAAGTAAGGCACGTAGACCCACCTGCTGCATGACTCGGTGGAAAGACCGTGCCGAGGACCGTGCCAAGGTGAGAGGTGGTTAACCTGTAGCCCTTTAGCACGGCGTCTTGTCCTTATCCCTTAGTCCCCTTTTACGACATGCACGGGGATAGATACAGTGGGTCTATTCTTTTATAAAGTACCGGTTACACAGTTAAAAACTGTTTTTGAGAAAAATAACACTCTAGTTGACTGCTGGCACAGAGCGATCGCGTGACCGCTGCGCAGAATCGCTATACGTGCAAGAAAGAAATGGCTATTGAACCCTTTATGTGTGAAGAACGTACGCACTTAACAGGCTTTTTAATGATGATTCACTTTCGTGCCCAAATAATGTAGGGTTTGAGTTGAAGTCTAACTGGGGATTTTATGACGTCACCCCACATTTCCTACCGGCTACCTACCTAAAACCAGTTTAGTTAGTAGATAAGTGTAAAAAATTACAACGATGATATGTAAATAATCTGTAAGCCCGTGCCATTACACCTTTGGCGAATTAGATACCATCAAAATGCTTCCAGTGCCAGTGCTTCCCTTCGGCCGTGGCCGCTATACTGAACTAAAGTTATAGGGACCCTAAGTTTTTAGGTTTCCCTACCCCATACACGGAACTATCATATTCAGCGAACGCACCTCCTTCGCTACCGACAATGATCCTCATTAGGCCTCAATTAGCGTCGTATTGGCATTCAGTGGCGTAGCTGACTGAACCAACGCTGAAGGAGAATACCAGTTATTTGCCGATCGCATCGTAAGAAAAATTGCTGAGTGAACCCTTATTTAATGACGACCTTGAGCAGGCTACAATTTGTCGCAAAGATGTGATCTATACCATCACGCTGGATCCCGAAAATCGAGGTAAGCAGAGTATTCGGTGTTGTGCTGCAAGAACTCGCGTAAATTACAGACACCGAGCATTGCCTCCTTGATTACAGCACACCACTGACCTCCTTGATTACAGCACACCACTGACCACCACGTTTATATATAACACGTTTATAGTAAAATATGAGGACAAGATAACCATCATGCAGCCAGTGAAGTTACCAACTGCACGACCATGAATGAATACTAATAATAAATCTGTAAGGGATGATGGTCATGGAGTAAGGTGTCTTTGTTTTATGAGATACTGAGTTTGTAGATTCTATGCAAGATACTAAAACTAAATTGATGATTTTTAGAAATATTTTCTGTATGTATGTACCTCCATAACTCTTAAACCGATCATCCGAATTTGATGAAACTTAGTACAAGCACATTCACCTATGCGAGACACAGCATAGGCTAAATAAAATTAAGTTCCGGTTACGCTAAGATGTGGTTCTCATACAAACCGAATTGTTCTGCGCGCCAGAGGCTCTCGAGGCTAAGGCCTCGCCATTATACGATTCGAGAAGGTTTATCATTAACCTGAACACAACTCAGCCTTCGGCCTCGCCCTTAATGGTTTAGGTGAGGGTTTAGGTTCTTCTTTTGAAATACGAATTTTACGCGAGCGAAGCCGCGGACAAAATCTTGTAATATATACAGGTACCAAGTAAACCGCGACGCGCGCTCGCTATTGTGTGCGCACAACTGTGGAAGGGCCGCGCCAAAGTGAGAGGTGGAAAGCCTATCCCTTTTAGCACATCTCTGGAACGCTCTCCCTGCCCACATATTTCCCCTCAAAGGCATGGTACTCGCAGCCACCGCATGCCACCGAATGTCCATGGGCGTCGCTAGACACCTTATTGGTAGCTCGGCGCCACATGTCGCGCTTACTATAAAAAAAAACATCTTGTCTGACGTCTTGTCCTTATTTCTTAGTCGCCTTTTACGACATGCCCAAAGAGATGCAGTGGGCCTATTTTCAAGTACCCGGACCGGACCCACACGGCATGGCCTGGCCACGGAGATGTGCATCAGTGAACACAAGTATTTTTGAATATTTTCTCCATGCGCTGGGTCTTCCCTTCGGAAAGTCCACTGGGGGAACTTTTTACCTTATTTAATTTGGTTCGATGTAGCTCTATAGGTTGGCTCAGCGCGTTCTACTGAACGGCGAAGGTGGTGGTGGTGGGAGGAGTGGAGTTGGAGGCGGTCATTAGTGGTTCCCGGAAGCCCGATGCCGTCGCTCCACCTCTGCTCAGTAAGCAACTTCGCGATGGCGGCTACTCTAGTCCAAATGTGTGCTTTCTTGTACCTACTTGAACAGTTGGTTGCTCGCAATGAAAAAAATAAGATAGCTTTTATCGCGTCATTCGTTGCGTTTGATATGTTTCTCTTCGACGACGCTTGGTGCCGTATTTACTTCTAATCTTTATAGAAACAAACCCTACTTTCAATCGCCCTAGAATGTAATTGTTGGTTAAATGTAAAAAAAAGTTATGCACCCTGTCACGTGGTATTTCAAAATATAGTTTACTAAAAACTAAAAAAATGCAGCGGAGGTCTAAGATACAAAAACAATCGCTTCGGTGGCGTGAACTGGCACTGTTTCTCCTAAGAACTCGACAGTCACCGTTTAATTATTACACCAAAAATTATTCGCCTGGTCACATTAAAAAGTGAAAATACAACTGTTCAATTACTGCTTAATCCACATAAATACATTGAAAAACAGCTAGTTGTAAAATACCACTTGAAAACTGAGGGGAGGGAAGAGGTTAGTCAAGGTACCGCGCATGGACACAGGAGGGGAGGGGAGGGGGTGGGTCCGAAAGTACCCTAAAATCGGTCACGTGTGGTACGTTCCCTAATAGTTCTCTTAGCTGGACGGAGTTATGCAATCAAGAAGCCAGATTACTATGAAATATTTTCAAATAGAGAGTAAATCTGGGAGTAATACTAATAATAAATCTGAGAGATAACTGTTGGTGTTGGACGCAACTTAGCCGTTGGTGCTGAAATCGGCCCTCGGCCATAGGAGATGCTAGATACATTTTTTTTCTTATCCTTGCTCGTAGACTTGAAGTTGGAGAGTTAGGAGTGGACCACCAGGTTTTCCACCAGGCTATTTATTGAGCGCTTCGTCTTCAGCAGAATACACTGTGGCACCGGCGGCAACGCCTGGGTTGTACATGTTTATCAAAGCGGAAGGTTTATCGCTAGCATCGCTATTCCGCGGAAAACGTATGAAAATGGATTTTTCATTTTCACGGAAACGGCAAACGAGCAAATAGCATCAACCTATGCACCTTGCTGCCCACCGAGCACCGTTGCTGCCTGACTGAACTCGCTCACTAGTGCAACAACACAAATAGGATTATATTCGTAGCACTAAAGCGCCCTTTGCTTTTTTTTTACCTTGAGACGGCGCAGCGGCGGAGCAGCGCTACGGGAATATTAACACAAGAGCGAGTGCAACGAAAATACGAAATGCGATAAATGACACATAATTATATGAACATGAAATTTCCACAAACAATCTCTATGCTGTGCCGAGCTACATAAAACAGTTCAAAGCTGTCAAATCGAAACACTGGTGATATAAAAGCAAACTACGCTAAGGAAATCCCACCAAAGCTGTTTACGAATAAATGCAAAATGTGTAGAAATAATAAGCGACACTACCCTTCCCCGCGAGGAGATTCCTTCAGACTGTTAACACAAAGATACAGTATTCGGTTCTAATCCCGACTACCTCTCTTCACAATACTAACGGCACAACAAAAGCAAATGCAGGTGTAAGTACCTACTCGTACGAGGCGTTAAGCCGAGCCACGTCATCAGTGTGATTTAAGCTCTTGCTTGGTTCGTTGAAAGTGTTGGGTAAACAAGAACAAGCGGATTTACCTAAAGGTGGTATTCCTCGTGGTATTCTAAACCTCGGCATAGGTTGTTTTCTGATCGGTTGTGTTCAGTAGGTAAATAAAACTTTCAAAATAAGAAATCATTATATTTTTCACCAACGCAACGTAACTTAAATCTGTCAAAGGGTTGACGAAATTATAAAATCAAACCAGTATTGTGAAACTGACCTATGAGTTCCTACCCTACTGTCGCGTCGGTTAAAATTTCTGAATAACCTGTCAACTGTATTGCCTCTTAACATTCTCCAATAACCTGAATGCCAGTCCAGTATACAATAAACCTACTAACCGTCACGTCACTCACTGGGTCAGTCAGTCACCACAACAGAACTACTAGGATCACCTTTCCAATTACCGTGTTCAATTTAAAAAAATTCTAAATTAATTACACTTTAGAAAAACAATTGGCGATCCTTTAGATTCTCTGCAAATTACAGTCCAAGGGTTACGCTGACTGATTATAGGCAAAGAGTTTGTATTACGTCGCTGCGCGCGACGTAATACAAACTCTTTGATTATAGGCTTTTAACCTGGCTCGGACTTCATTGGGTTGGTATTGATTAGAGGTTTGTTTCAAGTTGTTTGCTGATTGCTCACATGTATGTGTTATTGGGACTGTGACCCAAGTAAGCCCTGCCTGGCTGCGTGCGACGCAGGCATGAGTGACGATATTGAACTGAGCGTATAGGGTTGTCAACGGTGTGAATGCATGGGAAGGGGAAGCTGCAAATCGAATATGGGATGAACCATCGCTTCCGCTTGCTTCAAATAAAGCACAACGTCGGTTACAGAAGTTTGTCTGTTGGATAAGTCCAACTTTACTCTAACTAAGGAGTAATGGTTTCCTCACATTTATAATCATTTTTGCGCAGCACAATGGAAGTGTCGTTTCTGAGAATTTTAGCGCACACAACACGTCCGGCGCGGCGCGGAGCGGCGCCTGCGAGGGGGAGAGGTCGAGAGGGGCCGACGAGCCGCGCACACCTGCGCCGAGCCCGGAATGTGCTGCGCAAACACACATCATCTGCTTCGTCCGCACATTACCCGGTATCTAGTTACATATCCCGCATCCCTCCAAGCCGCGTCCATTGAAATGGCAAAAGGATCGATGTTGATTTGCATGTAGACCCCCACTGGTATGACGACGACGGTACAATTAAGTTGTAATCAGTACAAGTCTGCTCTTGCACTGTGTAATGGTACCAACGCTAGACCTGCCCACAAATACCCAGAATTTCAAACGACAACCGCTAATGTTGTGTGTGGTCCTCATGTGGTTCTGCTTATCGTTCTCTCAGTTATCTATCACAAAACGTTTGTTATTCTATCAATTATCATTTTTACTTATATGTAGTTCATATTTAACAGATAGAGTATAAGTAGGTATGCGATCCTAAATAGACGATCGTTAAAAAACCATCAGATCGATTGATACATACGTACGTAAATATAAATACACATTAGATAATTCCAATTTTACGAACAAGTAAGTATCATTATTAGATAACATTAAAAATATTTTAGGTTGGTTAATAATAAATAGCACACTAAATGCTATAGTAGTTAGGTAGTTAGTATGGTTTTCCTTAAACAGTCCTACGTGGTTTTTCGTGGAATAAAAACACTAGGAAAATTCTGATGCATATTCTAGGAGGTAAAGATGAAGAAGTTATAAAATTATTACATGACGATATTTTCAACATGTTGGACTAAAGTGGTGATGAAATCGACGAGTTGGTCTATCAGATTGAATATGAGGTCTATAACAACGCAGCAATGACTCACAGTTGCATAACCAATTTCACCCCCGCAGAGGTACCAGTCTAGCTTGTTGGCGGAGACGGATCAGCAGCCCCAACAGAGAAGGCACAATGTTGAAATTGAGCAAGATCTCCTTCCCGCACGACGACTGATACCCGGATTCCGATTTGAGTACTTTGATCACCACTGTACCACTGAATCACACGGTCGGGATGATGACGGCGGACTGGAGTGAGAACGAAAGAGGAGGTAAGGAGGAAGGCTCACCACTCGATGCTCCTGTACCCCTTGCCGCAGCAGTGTATCGCCTTGAACTGGTTCTGCACGGCGTACTCGGCCTCGATGAGTTCTTTGTTGTACTGCATGTAAGTGGAGTTGTTGGTGAAGGTGAACTTGTTGCAGTAGTCTACGCGGCCCGCCACCAGCGCGGCCTGTGGCGCCACTAGCGCCACCAGCGCCACCAAGCAGCGTACTTCCAGCATCCTGCCCCGCCGCCGCCGCGCCCTCAGCTCTCACACCGATCTCATGGCCTCCTCTGACCGATCCCGCTTTGCCTGCACACACACACACACACACAACACTAATAGTATCATCCAATCAGTCTAACTTTGCTATTTCATTGTAACCGAATCACGTTGATATTTTAGGAAAAAAACATCGGTGTACGAGGGTCTCCTCAAACAATGTACCTACCTACTTTAGCAAAGACTGCGAATCTCAGGTGTGTCACCTTTCTTTTTCCGAGTAATGATGACAATATTGAGAACGTTGAAAGCAGCGTTGAAACATTAGTATCAGCGTTTACTGATAATAGCGAAAAACAGTAATTACATACATAGATCTCTCTCGAACAGCATAAAGGCGTTGCGCCTACCTGCTTCAAGAAAATACGTGGAACTCGTTAAGACCAGTTAAGATATACGACGAGAAAGAATGTGGTTTCTGAGCCTCTGATGATCAAAAACAATTGCACGAGACAAAGGCGTAATTGTGCGGGTTTCCCGCTCCCATTGCCGCTGGTAGGACTAGTGGGTGGTGGTGCCAGTTTGGTGTAGGAAATAACCCAGCACGCGACACCTAGTCCTCCGTCACTGCTACTAGATATTGAAAGGCTAATTAGGATTCTCAGGATTTGTCCACAACGATGTCCACAATTATAAACAAAACAATGATGGCGAATATTTCCTTACAGAAGCGTATTCATAGGGAGCATTTGTTTGCGAGCCAAAATTAGCGTTGCGAACCAAAATTCGCCCCGCCAACTTCCATTTCTCGTGAAAATGTCTAACGAGGCAGTCGCCGCAGTGTGCCGCAGTTGTGTACTGCGGCATTTATTCTAATGCGATAATATATATCTACGTACGAAAAAGAAAACATACAGCCATTCACAGTATTGTTGTTTTAGTTGCATACAGTATGACCAATTACATGTTTCCCTGATTAGTGTTTTTGGAAGTTTATACTTATTTACGAACGTTATCAAATAAATTTAACTTCTGATTTTCAACTAAATCATAAAAATTGTCACGCGTCATTCATCATTAACGTTCATTTAATTCATATCATAATTTCCAATTTCATTTCATTGTATAATGTGTATTGTATTGTTGATTGATCATTAATATGGCAGTTAGACTGCACTCGAACTTGTCACAATTTGTTCTATCCGGTTCGATTACACCCACGAAGAAGAACCGACAAGAAACTTCGCAGGGTATTTTTTTTTTTCGTTTCATACATTTCGTTTATATACAGGATGCCCCAAAACTCGACGTCCAAACGAAATGACGTGATAGCGGGGATCGAAGTCAAGGTCTTCATTGATGAATTACTGAAAAATTCAAATTGAAACATGGCCTTACTATGGAATAAGAAAGTACATTTTATAAAAAACATTTTTTACACGAAGGTACACTAACTTCATTAAAACCCCAAAAAATAAAATGAACCTCGGCTACGTGTAATTTTTTTTATGATTATTTTTCGAAAATTAGGTTTGAAACTGGAAAAACTCAGAAAAACTTCTAAACGAATGAGAATTGGGCAACTACATATAGGTGATTCTGATTGGAAATGATCCCCGCTATCACGTCATTTCGTTTGGACGTCGAGTTTTGGGACAGCCTGTATATGCTGTGAAAAGATAGGTTTTCACAGCATCGGGGATTCCAAATTAATGCAATAAAAACCGCATGCGATGTCGCATTATTGAATTGATTACCTACTTAAAGTTTAATCACACGAAGGGGCGACGACGACGTGTGCATGTGAACGTAGTAGCAGTGGTAGTATGACTATCTATTGGCTAGCAGTTCGTATTCGTTCTATTGACATTCTGCCAACAGAGAACCACTAGCTATGATCGATGACATTTACGATACCATGAGCAATGAGCGATTCTGCGAATAATATGGAAAGGAACGCGTATATAGACCATCTACGGTAACGACATATGTACCTACTCGTAGCTCGTTCGTAGTGATCTCCTTGACATTCCGACGCACCTAAGGCATACATACCTAAGGTTGGCCTACAATCTTTTGATGTGAACATCTACAAATGAAGCCGTCTTAGATTTAGTTAAATATGTGTTTTGATGTTAACACACATTTATACCGGAACCCGGAGAATTTTACGGGGCTGAAGTGAATTACGATTTGTTAACAATAACAGTTACTGTTAAGTTATATATAATCGGTGGTATCTGACACCCTGACACTGACGCTGTCGAATGCAAGTGGTTATATTCTCTTTAGTCGAATGTTTACCTTTTTAACCGACTTCAAAAAAAGGAGGAGGTTCTCAATTCGACTGTATTTTTTCCTTGTTCAAATTACATTTTCGGCTGTACGGCTGTTTCGCAGATTCAAAATTTCGCAAATGTGTCGGGGGAGGTGAGTAGCAACTCGGAGGAAGTTGATGCAGTCATAGGATGTAGCAGTTTTCATCGGTTTTGTGAAACCTGGTGAGGTTTGGTGAGCCTCAAGCAAGGTAAGTTGGCGGGCCTCAAGGTTTCAGATGAGTTTCAGAGCTGTGTTAGATTTCGAAATTCTGCTAAGCATAAAGCCAAGACGCTTAGAAGAAAAAACACGGCAATTAATTAAAGCTCATATATTTTTAACAAATTAATTGTATTAATGTGATCTGGTTGTGATCGATCAGTCATGGTGACGGCCACTGCTCGGTCGTGACAGTCACTGCTCAGTGACCACGGTCACCAATCATTGACAACGTTGTCATTGCTTGTGCTCAGCCATAGCCGACTATCATTGTCTCCAAAGAATTGTCTCCCTCTACGGTGACCAAGCCATGCTGCATCGTCATAGCCCCACTGCGACGTTGCTATCACTTACTCGCTCACGCTTGCCTACCGATGACAGGAGAGAGAGAGAAAACGAAGATTTCGTCGGTCGCCCGATGAAGGGTGAGCGATTTCAAGTTTCTCTCTCGCTCCTGTCATCGGTAGGCAAGCGAGAGCGAGTAAGCGATAGCAACGTCGCAGTGGGGCTATGACGATGCAGCATGGCTTGCTCAGCTCATGGAAAATTTAAAGGGCGACGATGCTCAGCAACCGGACGGTCTCTCTCCAAAGCCCGCCGCGTACTGTACGTTACGTTATACACATAAAACACATACCTATCTACTTCCATCTGGGCTGGTTTGCTGCGGAAATACCACAAGCAATTAATGCTAATTCGATTAAATAACTTGCAGTTTCGGAAGCGGAGCTGATAGTGCTCTGGGGTGATCCAAGAAAAAATTATGACGGAACTGATTGAGCCGATATAGCAAGAGGAGGAATTATACTCAATTGATCTCTTGTATAATTAGGCTGGAGCCAACGACATTCTACTTTCTGGACGGGCCCTCGTTATACATTTTACCGGTAGAAAGAGAATCTCTCTCACAGATGCACACTAAGCTAAAATTTTACACACACACGTAAGATAGGCTAGAATAAGACGTGCAGATGCAAACTCCGTGAACGGAAAAGGGATAGTGCGATTGGAGTTATTCTATATATTGCCAATATTTAAAACAGCGTAAGTGCGCGAGAAGTAAGACGGTTAAATGGCAATTTGATACGTGTAAGGGAGACAACGCTTGTACATTCCAAATTAGAATTCGTATACTTGAACTTTGTACGTCGCGGCTTGCGTGGTCGCCTAGGTTTAGAACCCTGCATGTCGCCACTGCATGTTCTCAGTGACTGACTCTCGTATGCTCTCGTCTCGAACCGAGTAACGTATAGCTATCCTTTTCACGCTCATATTTGTGTATGCGAATGCATGATATTCTATCTCTCTCTTTTACGGACGGACGGATTCAAAAACATGACCTGCCTGAGCGGCCCAGTGCGGCGGCGGACTGACTGCTCGCGAAAGAGGGTGCGCTGTATGCTCACAAAAAATAGCGCGCCTCAAGTCGGTGCGTTGTATGCCACTTCCCGATACTTTTTAATTCGTTGGCTGGAGCTGGCTCTCGCGTCACCTCGCCAGGGAGCGCTGCAGCGAAGGCAAGAAGGCTCTCGGGCGAGCCGCACATAGTTGCTCGTAGCGGCAGCAATTTGCAGCCGGCGCTGAATATTCTGATAATCTGTGCCGGTAAACGATTCTCGGAACTCAAATTGCATCAACCGCGAGAGAATACTGGAATCATTAACTATGCAATTACGTCTCTCGTTATGATCATTTGAGTTGATCTACTCGTACCTTGCTTGGCAGTTAAACGTGTGCGTTACGTTACCGCACTGGGAGTCGGTTTCTATGCGAGCTATCTATCTACGAGCACTATACAATTTAGTTCTTGCGTAACGACTGCGCGCGCAGGCAGAGCGATGCCCCTGCCTGCAGTTTCGCTTGTGAGTTGTGTGTGAGGGTTCCTCTTTGTTTGTGGGATGTTCCTGGCTTGTTGATCGTTTGACTGAGATATCATCACCATCAGCCTGTATCGGTCCACTGCTGGACATAGGCCTCTCCCAAGGCACGACACCATATGCGGTCTTCCGCTCTTCCCATCCATCCACTCCCGGCTACCTTTTTAGGTCATCTGTCCACCTAGCCGGGGGCGTCCCACGCTACGTTTGCTTGTACGTGGCCTCCATTGGAGCACCCGTCTACCCCATCGGTTGTCGGGTCTACGACAGATTTTCCCCAGCCCACTACCACTTCAGCTCGCTTATTTTCTTAGCAATGTCGACTACCTTAGTTCTTTGGCGTATCACGTCGTTACGGATTTTATCGGTCAAAGAAATGCCGAGCATTGCTCTTTCCATAGCTCGCTGAGCGACTCTAAATTTGTTGACCAGACCCATCCTCATGATCCACGTTTCCGCTCCGTACGTCATTACTGGCTCAACTCTGTCATATACGGTGGCATTGCGCCAGAGTCGTGGAACAGGAGTATGGTCGTATTGTTCTTCAAGAAAGGAGACAAAACCTTGTTGAAGAGCTATAGGCCCATCTCGCTCCTGAACCACGTATATAAGCTGTTCTCGAGAGTCCTCACCAATCGTCTCGCCCGAAGGTTTGACGACCACCAGCCGCCAGAGCAGGCCGGGTTTCGGAGGGGTTACAGTACCTCTAGCTTTTGTGGACTACGAGAAAGCCTTTGACTCTATCGAAACCTGGGCTGTTATAGAATCCTTACAGCGATGCCAAACCGATTGGCGATACATTGAGGAGCTGAAATGTCTTTATAGTGCCGCGACAATGACCGTACAAATACAGGACCAGCAGACGAAACCTATCCAATTGCATCGTGGAGTCAGACAGGGAGATGTTATATCTCCGAAACTGTGTTAATTACGAATGCATTGGAAGATATATTCAAGCTGCTGGATTGGGAAAAGCACGGCATTAATATTGACTGAGATAGCCACAAAACAATAGGTTATACTTGACAGAACATGTACAGTACCCGACAGTAAATAATGAACATGGAGCTTTAGAAAGAGGCAATCCAGTTGTAAGGCGTCCCTGTCGCATGAGCTCGCATGTCTGCGACAGGGATGATGCGCTACAGCCATTTTGTCTCTTTCTAAAGTTTGATGCTCATTATTTACTGCCGGGTACTGGTACAGTCCGGTTGTAGAGCGTCGTGCCTGTCGCACAGAGACCTGCGAGTTAGTGCGACAGAGATGACGCTCTACAACCGGACTGTCTCTTTCCAAAGCCCGACGCGCATTATTTACCGCCGCCTACTGTACCTACATAATAATGTATGTAGGCTGCTAGAGTTATTATAGGAGAATTTGTACTACCTACAGATACTTGCCTACTTCTTCCACATTGGTGCTCGTAACATGGATAAGAATAACTAAAATTATGGGCATATAAGCAGTGAGCTAACATTATGTTAATAGCTCACTACATTTATGTGACTTGCAGAGTTGCAGTGAAATGAATCAAATATCGAGTCGTACCTAGGTAGTTTTGCGATTTTCGTAGGTATTGCATCAAACGAAAAACTATTGAACTGTTCTACACTTATGAATTTCTTATATTGTTTACGTTGATACTGAAATCGATTGATTTTTACTTTTTTTTAAAGTAGGGCGAATCAGTTCGGCGGGTATAACTTTATACCCTACTTTACACTACTTTATACTTTAGAGCTTCAATAACTTCGATGCATGATTGGTCGTATCATTATCTAATCCAATTAGTATGCATGCAGGTGTCAGGCGAAATGGTTTGTTGTTTATTATTTACTCAGATGAGAATGTTGCAATTCTCGAAGTAACGTGTAGGTACCTACATACTAGCATTTAATAATATTGCCATATAATTGCTATTGCTGACTTTAATTTCGTCATAGTAAATTGAATAGCTCCTGAATCAACAGGTGCACGTAAGGTAGGTGGGTATGCTGATACACCGAATAAAGTAATTTCCACGTATCAAATTGCTATTACTGCATTCTAGGCGAACGTGTGTGTACAGACAGTTACAGGTAGACCGGTTCTTCTGTACCTACTATTTATTGAGCTAGATAGGTAGGTAAATTCCAGTAAATTCACAGAACATTGTGGGCAAATCAATTTGCAATGGCGCGTTGTTCTGAGAAGTTCGCGCCAGTACGGCGCATTTTAAATGTTAATACATATATTAACTTGTTTCCGTACTAGGAAGCATAATTAGTTTCTACGTACGTCCTAGGTTCTACGAGTACGTACTTTGAACTTGTCTACTCGCTGACGGTTGGGCTATGCGTGAAAAGCTAAATAGAACATGCAGGGTGAGTAGTGGACAGTAAGATATTTTTAAGGTCATAGGGTCGCGCCCATCATCATCATCATCATCATCAGCCTGTATCGGTCCACTGCTGGACATAGGCCTCTCCCAAGGCACGCCACCACACGCGGTCTTCCGCTCTTCTCATCCATCCACTCCCGGCTACCTTTTTTAGGTCATCTGTCCACCTAGCCGGGGGGCGTCCCACGCTACGTTTGCTTGTACGTGGCCTCCACTCGAGCACCCGTCTACCCCATCGGTTGTCGGGTCTACGACAGATGTGCCCAGCCCACTGCCACTTCAGCTTGCTTATTTTCTTAGCAATGTCGACTACCTTAGTTCTTTGACGTATCTAGTCGTTACGGATTTTATCGGTCAAAGAAATGCCGAGCATTGCTCTTTCCATAGCTCGCTGAGCGACTTTAAATTTGTGGACCAGGCCCATCATCAGGGTCCACGTTTCCGCTCCGTACGTCATTACCGGCAGAACGCACTGATTGAAGACCTTCGTCTTCAATGACTGTGGGATGGAGGATGAAAAGATGTGGCGGAGTTTCCCAAATGCCGCCCAGCCTAGCTGAATCCTTCTGTTGGCCTCCTTGTCGAAGTTCTGCTTCCCTAGTTGGATGGTTTGTCCAAGATAGACATAGTTCTGCACAACTTCGAGGGTCGCCTCTCCAACTGTTACGTGCCCCGGGACGACGTGTTCGTTGAACATGACTTTCGTCTTGTCCAAATTCATCGTCGCGCCCATAGTCGTGGTTTATTGCTATGAGTAGGTATCTAAATAGGACTACTAACACGGACAAGTCTTATGATGATCCTTACTACCTACTCAAAGGGTTGCCCTATTAGGGTAGGTAGGTTTTAATTTTTTATTTTATATGTGGTCAATATAGATATAGGCTGGAAACAAGTTGGTCTAAAAAATTTGCAAGGCCCAAGTATTATCCGAATTTAAGTAACTCAGAACCCTATTTAACCGGATTCCAAAAGAGAGGTTATCAATTCAACGCGTACGAGTATGTATGTAATATTAAGGGAACTAATCTTTAGGGCTTCCAAAGAAATATACAAAATTTTATAGAGGTGTACATGTGTATGTTTGTATGTATGTATGTTTGTCCACGCATTTCTCCGAAATTAATCAGATTGTGACCATTCTTTTTTTATTGGCTTACTTATTTACTTCAACTTAGGGAACAGTGAAAGTTTCATCAAAATCGGTTCAGTAGTTTTCAAGATGTTAAGTGTGTCAAATGGGCGAATAATACGATTTCTGTGATTCTTTTTTTTATGCCTCTCTTTATTTAAAACCGCCTTCAAAAATGTATAAAATAAAAAAAAATCGAACCCTAGAGTTGAAGGCGGTGCTAAAGAAGGCTACACAAATCACAAAGGATATCATCCACTCATATTTTCTTTCATGCATCATTTTTGTTTGCTTCATGAAACAAGTGTCCGAATATGTATCACAATATCGATTCATGTATTTCAATACAATGACAAGAGAAATTTTAAAATATTTAGGTATTTAATACTTTTTAGTTCTATTTTTTTATTTGGATGTCGGTTTTATATTTTTTAAAACAGTTTTTATTTAATTCTTTTTAGTAATATTACATAAAAAAGAATAATCGAAATCGGTTTAAGTGGTATAGAATTATTTGCCATGTGTAAAACTGCAAATTGCTGAAAAAGTCCACATCACAAAAGTTTTGCTGAAGGTAACCACACACCATAGTAATTATCAAACTGCAAATTCTTGAAAAAGACCACATCACAAGTTTTGCTCAAGGTAACCACACACCATAGTATTTTGTTGATTTTTCAAAAACCGCTGAATCAATTTCGATAAAATTTATATGGGACCACTTAACTACTTACCTCGGTACTTACGTTACTTTAGTAGTTTAGTTTAGATGTTAACACATTATTTACCTATTAGTGTGGTTAAATTTTTTAGGTATCGGCTATAGCAGTGTTTCTATAAATGTGTTTAGCGCATTTAATTTTACACACAAAGCACATGTGTGTTGTATGTGTGTATAAAAAAAAACTATTTAAAAAAATATAAAAACCGCCTTCAAAAATGTATGAAATAAAAAAAAAATCAAACCCTAGAGTTGAGGGCGGTCGGTTATTTTTGCTTGCTTTACCTTCAACTCTAGGGTTTGATTTTTTTTATTTCATATATATTTCTGAATGCCGTTTCTATATTTTTCTAAATAGTTTTTTATTTCACAGTTTTTTTTTTAATAATTTTTTGCTATTAATGTACTCGGCGGAATCGCGAGGCCGAAGGCCGAGCGATTCCGCCGAGTACGATCTGATCTTGCCCAAATTGAAATGGGACCACACGGGAAGCACCAGCTTTCAAATAAAAAAGAATCATCAAAATCGGTTCACCCAGTCGAAAGTTATGAGGAGACAAACATAAAAAAATAAAATACAGTCGAATTGAGAACCTCCTCCTTTTTTTGAAGTCGGTTAAAAAGGAAATGCGGGCGGCGTTTTGTCCACACAAAATTATTCTCCCATTTACTACCTGAATTATGTTCTGTATGCCACTAGAGCTAGGTATTATAATTTTTTAATAGGATCAGCGACGGACACCTCTTTGGTTTTTGATAAGTATTTTTTCTCATAGGAGCTGCATGTTCAAGAATCGTTAAAATTTAACACCGCCGTCAACAAGTCAAATACATACACAACTTCGCGAATGATTTTTGTCGATTTTATTTATTTATGTTGTCCTATGATGGATGACGTGGTGATTGTATTTGTTTTCGCTCTGTTCATGGGGGGTGGGGCATGGTGCGCCCAGCGTTTATTGCTGGCAGCAAGAGTACAAATAATTTCTGATGATGACCAAAATGGTAGTGAAGTGCCTACAAAACTTGAAGATATTTTGTCAAACACAAAATTTTATGAACCTTTATACAATTTCATTAAAACCTCTATAGATAAAATATAAAAATAATAAAAAAAACACTAAGACGGGCTCCAACGGAAATGCCATATAGAGCCAATTTTTAATAACAAAACATTTTTTTTTTCGCCGGCCGCAATTATTCTTTATTGGTAGTTGGTACGTACATACGATGTTGTTAGGGAAATACCATAGTGGAGTAGGTATGCATGCTGAATCATCTCATCCACGTGTATGCGAGCGCTTCTTTCAAAATTGTAATGTTTTTTTATGACGGTAAGTAAGTAAGCAGGAACATAGTTTCATGGGCTTCGTGACATAATTTGCAACGGATTATTTGAGACCTGAAAAATTTGAATATTTTAAAATATCTTTGCAAAAACTCACTCTCCGTCAGATAGAACAACGGGTGTGGGCCGGTACAGTTCGCAATGTGTTTGCGACGATATTCCTTCCAGATATTGTTTCTGCGTTTATATTGTGCGCTAACAACTCGTCACAACGTCCAACACAAGAGTTCACTCACACAATCACCGGTTTTATTCAAAATGTTCAAACATAAAGTACTTAGGTTAAATTTTACAATTCTCGACACAACACACGCTCACAACGGTTGAACTCACACTGACTGACTGACTGACTGAGTGACTGCATTACTGCAATGAACTAAATGAACGAACTGACTGAATGGAATGACTCACTCACTCATGCCTGGTTGACACGATGCGAGTTCACGCACGAGAAATGCTTCTCGAACGCATTTACTCACCGTGTAGACAGTTCTCGCAAGCTCGCATGCGTGCACGAACGCAGCGTCGTTCGCTTCGCGCGCGAACGACATTGCATGTTTATTAGTTGGCGTTCGAGAGCAGCGTCTCGCACGAAGTTTGTTGGTGCAAAAAAGTTTTCTTAGTGGTTTTTGGTTGTTTACGGCACCATGACAAAGTGGACTGATGTGCAAATGATTAAGTTATTATCATTTCCTTATCCACATAGATCTCAGATGACTTCTTATATTACTAGGTAGTAGGGTTTAACCCGGGTTGGTACCACCGCGCTGAATGAAAGGTCAGTCGAAACGGCTACCTATGTAAATAGTTTGTATTATCCGTCCAGTTCAGTGTAGCCGTCACGATCGAAGGGAAGCACTGACATGGCACCTAGTTCACCAATGAGTTATGGGTTGACATCACGGATGTTGTAGGTGATGTAGCCAATCGTGTCAGTTTCTATAAAAAAAAGATCTATTCTGTTTTTTCTTCTTTATTTTGTTTCTTATCAAACGTCGTGCTATAATAAACGCTAAAATTGTACCAATACACGCCAAACCTTCGTCTACAGACTCCATTTTTGCAACTGTCAAAACAGAGAAACACAGTCGAGCTCGAACGAGATGTGGAATAGTGTAAACAGTTCCACGAACGCTTCACGAATGCGAGTTTTCTCGTTCGAGAAGGCGGCATGCTTCTCGTGCGTGAAACCTCGCATCGTGTCAACGTACCATCGCACACAGTGACTGACTGGACTGGACGGACGACTGACTGACTGACTGTCGGTGCGGTCCAGCGGATTGACCGGGCAGCATATATCCAAAGTCCACTAGCCGAATTATGCTGATTGGTCGATGCCAGTTTGGCGGGAAATTTAAATTTTGTCTGGCTCCGCCTCCGGCGCTCCCAGCGAACCTACTGAACCCGATATTCGTTAGCTCGTCTAAGTGAGTTGGTGGCTCAATGGTATAGTGTAGGGCGTTGGGCTTTATTTTTTCGATCTCGACCATCGGTTCGAGTCCCGTTGCCAAAAATTTCTTTTTTTAAGCAATGTAACTATTGATCTACTCAACATCTACTCAAATCCAATTCAACCATATGTAATACTCATTGCTATTGGAGGGGTCTACCAAAGTGCCCATCCTCCTTTATAATATTCCTTTTTCTTGTTAAGTTATGTTAGGGTGTTAAAATTAGGTTAAGGTTATTTTTTTTATAACCATTAGGTGGTTATAAAAAAAATAACCTTAACCTAATTTTAAAATACTTCCGAAATTTAAATTTTCCCGCAAAACTGAGAACGACCAATCAGAGCAATTCGCCTAGTGGACTTTGGAAATATGCGACCGGGAAGAGTGAGACCGCGTGAGCATAATTTACAAATAATCGGGTCCGCGGCGGGAAATATAAAATGTAGATTGTGTTCGTATAGCTCGACTAGTTGTAAAAGATCACAAAAACATTTTCTTATGTAATAATGAAATGACTGAATATTTACATTAAACTCTTGGATTACATTGTATTATTACAACTTATGAATTATCTACCCCGTTATCGATCGTAGTCGTTTATTTATAGTGCCTTGTTTAGGGTTGTCGTTGGCTCTTGTCTTAATAGAAGTGTTGTGATTTCTAGTCTGACGTACGCTTTAGATGACAGGATTTTTATGAGTCATTTTCACGAACTTTGTCCCATACCCATAACGAAACACTGTAACGAAATTATTGTAACGAAACTCTAAATATGTAACGAAAATTTATTTATAAAGTAACATTCACATTGGCTTGCATTTTAATGGATAGGTAAATAAAAACACAAAATGTATTGAATAACCAAAATTTATTGGATCTTGTTGGTTTCAGTTGAATCTTGAAAAAATATAAAAACTTACTTCAAAAATGTATGAAATAATAATTCTTTTCGGACAAAAGCAAGCAAAAAAATTATGGATGAAAGAAAACATGAGTGGATAAAATCCTTTTATGCTTTTGTGACGCTTTCAACTCCAGGGTACTGAAAGCAATATTATTTCATACATATTCGAAGTAAGTTTTTATATTTTTTATAAATAATGTTATGTGGAGAAAATTCCAATGTGTATGGAGCTTTATACTACAAAGATTTCGTTACGTAACGAAAAATAACGAAATCGTAACGAAACATAACGAATTTTTTTGCAAAAAATATCCAAAAAATTACTTCCCTGACAACAATAGAATCAAAACATTACAAAAGCACTAGATAAACGTAAGATCTATGACATATAAAATCGGGATCAATATTCTAGAACAACTTTCCGGGAAAAGGTTGTGTTTTAGTCCAGTGTAACGAAATTGTTTTCACTCTTTTGCAACGACATTCTCACCTGAACTGCTCTCACTTCTCACTGCTTCCAAAGACGCCATTGCAGTTTTTTCGTCCACCAATAAACATCGGGCCGCTGTTGCCAACCGTATGACTTAAAACAGCATCCAATATCCCGATAAATCACTACCCAAAAGCGTAACGAAACATTATGTAACGAAACTCATTCACAAAAAAAATTCATTTCGAAAAGAATCGGAGAGATATAGTCCTAATTGATAAAGAAATGTAAAATAGAACATTACTCTGATTGGTTTAATATGTAAGTAAATTAAAAGAATAATAGAAACTATTTTAAAAAAATGTCTAAACCTGCAAAGGCCGAGAGTGACATGACGATTTTTGTATGGAGAGCAAAATCAGGGCTTCGTTAATCGTACAATTGCCAAATAATTAAAAGAAGTTATTTTCTGTTAAATGACATTTAATGTTTATCAAATAAACAAGGAAATATAATTAATTTCTCAATTTAGAAATTGCGACCAAAATGTTTTTCTCAAAAGGACAAAGTTGGTGAAAATGACTCATATAAAAAAAGCGGTCAAGTGCGAGTCGAACTCGCGTGGAGAGGGTTCCGTACAATTCCACATTCCGTGATAGCTTTAATGACTTGAGACTTTCGTTTAGGGTTTCTTGTAAAGTATAAGAGGCTCGCTATTTTTTGTTTTAAAAAAAATTTAAAGCAGTAATTTTCGATTGTTGTTCATTTTCTTTAATATCCTTTAAACTATGCATTTTTTTAATTATAAAAATAATATATTTGCATTTCTTTTATACGAGGCGTAACTGTATTTTGATAAGTCACGTGATTTTTTTTAACTTAATTTCTTATGTGTCTCCAAAAATTGACGCCCAAAATCTAAATTCGTTCATTTACGCTATACCTACGTCCTGCGATTGGGTCATCAAACTCTGTATACTTATATGTAGTTATGTACAAAATATACATTTTTTTCGTTCACTAGATTCGGAGAAAATAAGGTGGGACAGACAGACAGACATGAGAGAGATCCTATAAGAGTTCCGTTTTTGTTCTCTATTTTGAGGCATGGAATGGAACCCTAAAAATCACATCACAGATTTACAATATGTTTCATTTTCAATTGATTTCATTTGTTTTCATTTGATTTCCATTTATTTCATTTGAAATCATTTAATTTCATAAGAGTTCGGTTTTTTTCTTTTGAGATATGTACGTAACCCTAAAAACACCTAAATAACTACTTAAATGTGGTTGAATATTTGTGTTTATAGGTAATTATTTGTAATGTTTTTATTTTTGCATAACTATGTACATATTTCTGATTTGTCCAATAAAATTTTACTTTCAAACACGTTATGTTCTGTGACAGACAATAAGATAAATAAGTATAAAAAAAGTAATTTACTTATTGTTTGTAGTTGTCCTGAGTCCTGCCTGACTCGAAGGTACCTACTGACTGCTTTTTGTCCCAAGCGGACACGTTCTTAAATCTGTTTGTTTTGCATGCAATTTTCCCTGAAGCTGTATGACAAACCGCGTTGTGTGGGGATTCTGAGAAGTCTGTCTGTCTTGTCTGACACCCAACACCGCGAGGATCGTGCCTCCCCACGCCCCACCTCGCCCGCACCGCTCCGCCGAGCCATGCCGCCGCTCCCCGCCGCCGCCGCACCGCCCCGCCGCAGCCGAGCCCGTGGACCGTGTGGTGTCTGTATCTGCCTGCAGACAACTAAATAATTCACAACGATGGAACCTCAATTATCATACGAAGACGTAGCTAGCGTACAATTTGCTTCGTCCCTCCCACCCAACATCTCCACAAGTACCACTGACCATGGTCATTGTGAATGATGTGTCACACCATTCACAATTACTAGCTTTCTTGACCCCTCCTATCGTCTTAAATTCTTAATTTTTTCTTGAACCCGCCCGCCCGAATGTAGTACGCATAACGCTTATTCTATGTGATGCCCCCCTTCTATCTTTTTGCATGTTTACACTTTACAGACCACCGTCGTATGACCGCCTCACCTCCTCTACCGCCGAACTGACTGACGTAATTTTGCCTGTCTCGCAGTATTTATGAATGCATTCGAGGACCAGTAAACATTGACAAGGAAGAATACTTTTCGACTGACGTCGAAAGATCTACGTCTCATTCTGACTTACCTACTAAACTAATTCTAAGAGTTTAGTAAGGCAATAATTAGGTAAGTATTTCCAAAAAACTGGTTCATCAAATCATCTCATCACATCACACATTAACATTACATTTGCTCCGGTAATTCATGTAGGTTTTGCGACAAGCACGGCTAAGCTGGGACCTCGTTCTCTTGATAGAATCCCTATACCTACATCTCAGTTGAAGCCACAGAAATTCCTTGATTGAAACATAGCTAATAGCAGATAGGGAAAACGCGAAAAGTTTCAGACGTATGAAGGTTTGCTATTCATTTGCCAAAGTGCCTATCTTTTATGGATAGAAATATCTTTTTTTTATGGAAACTGGCACGTTTGGATACATCACCTACAATATCGGTTCCCTTTCTGAATGTGTCTAACGGCTAACTAAAGATTGGCTAATCTTGTTCAAATAATTAAGAACATATTATTTTATCTGTGTAGATTAACTCTCTAATTAATTTGATGTCGTCTTAGGCATAATATTATGTATAAGTTCAATACCTGTTATCTTTAAGCACACAACAGATTATCCTTCTCATAAATTATAAATTCCTAAATAATACTTGCATGACTAAATTCCATGTACCTACCTACCTACCTATTTAGGTAGTGTTGTTTTCTAGTGAGTATAAAAACATAATTGTACAGTACCTACCCGGCAGTAAGAAATGAACATCGAGCTTTAGAAAGATGGAATGGTTGTATGTAGAGCGTCTCGCTCGTCGCTGTCGCACGAACTTGCGCGTCTCTGTGCGACAGATTCAGACAGATAAGTTCATTAATTACTGCCGGGTACTGTATGTTACGTACACGTACGTAGGACCTGCAGGACTATTCTTGTAAATTCTGACAGCGCTGATTCCGCTGTCAGAATTTACAAGAATAGACCTGCTGGACCTGAACAAACCACGAACAAGCTCACAAAATTAATGAAATCAAGAAGTCAGCCAGTAGGTAAGGTGAGATTTTTGCCAGCGATTTCACATGAGTGATGCAAGGATCAAGTCGCTGCGCTGGAGTGATCTTGACAAAGGCGGCGGCGGCGCCGGCGGTGCCAGCCGCTCCGCCGCGCCGCCGCCGCCGCGCCGCCGCCCCGCCTCCCGTGCCGTCCGTTTGCGATGGTTTTGGCTAGACTATATAGGCGATATAGAGAAACGCGAGGAGAAACGTCCACCCACAGTAGCAGTAACGTATGGAATACCGAAAAGGATGATTGTGTACGTGAAACACAAAAGCTAATAAAATAAAAAAACCCGACTGCGTAAAAAAATAACTTTAAATAAAAACTGAAAAGAAAAAAACAAGTCGCAAGTAAGTCAAGTAATATTGGATAACTACACCAGACCATTGAAATAGTTTCATGATCGATACACACATACAAAACAAATAATAAACTCTAATGCGTAACATAGCGACTTTAACAGTCGGGACCCATTCAAATTTCCCAATAATGGGTCCCGACTGTTAAAGTCGCTATGTTCCTCATTAGAGTTTATTATTTGTTTTCAAAAATTTTCAAAAATAAAGAAAAAAAAAATCGCATCTCTATACCATGTGACACCTGACAAAAGGTATGATAAGTCAAAACGAAGCAAATGACACCACTTACCTACAAAAAAAAAAAAATTGTCGGTCGATGTGCCGAACAGCCTGTACCTATAATAAGAACTTTATCACAGCTCTATTAAAAGTTAAGTGAGAATGGTTTTAACCAACTTTAAATCGTTATAGATCCTAAATGGTCATTCGAAATGAAAAATGGTAAGAGAAACCTAAAGATGATTTTCAAATACCTATTCAACGATACCCCACCTTCGAGTCTCAAGTGGAGCGCGCGCTCCCGTTTTCGTCGCCTACCCTTGGCTCCCAAGTGGAGCGCGCGCTCCACTTATTGCGCGCCGCTAGTTTTAATTCAGTATCTAATTCTACCAATTTTCTAACAAAACACTCAATACTGGTATCATTTCTTGGTTAAAACTTACTAATAACTATTCTCAGACACGACTGGGCACACAATAACCTTCACACAGAAAAAAAATAATGAAGTTGACAGAAAATAAAATGTCACTTTTGGCAGCTGACATTTCCACTGACCCTGGAATAGACAAAGATTGTACCCGTAAACGTATTTCGGTATTTGATAGTTCGTTTCAATGCGCTTATTTCGGTATACCATATGTAAGACGAAATTGTACAGTTTTGGTCAGAAAAATTAAAAAAAAAAATTCGAGTGTGTTTTTTTTTGCCTGGAGTTCAAAAAATCGGTCTGTGCTTCTAAATAAGTGAATCCTGAAGAGTTTGATATCACTGAACGCGTAATTTCAGTACAAACAAGACAGAATAACGAGTATTGATGGATCGATCGATTGAGGCGGGATATTCGAATTTGTGTGGGAGCGCGCGCGCCAAAATTTTGCGTTTTTGAGCGCCGCCAAAAGGGCCTGGGAGCCAAGGGGAGGTAGGACTATTTTGAGTCAAAGGGACTCAAAGGGCATAGTTAGTCAACTTTAATTTTTTTCTTGTTCACAATATGGCATCTAGTCTAGTTGTCGCCATATTAAATTTTGATTACTGTCATGTCTTTAGTGACACTCGCATGATTAAGACAAATCGATTGACGTAAGAATCATCAAAATCGGCCCACCCGTTTGGTCTCTAGAGTGCCACAAAGGAACAAACATACATACATACATACATACATACATACATACATACATAGGCTGATAAACACAAAATTACCCTCCTTTGCGTCGCGCAGTCGGGTAAATGGTGAAACTGAAAAAGCGCTCGCGCTAGCCTCCAAATTTATCGAGAGCAGAAAAAATATGTCTTCAAAATAAAAAAAAACGTAAAACAAAATGTTATACAGTTTCACTTACACAATCAATCACCCCGCGCAGTACCTACAGTATTCAATGCGTTACTGCGGAGGAGACACGCTGTCTTGTCTGTAGGTGAGGTATATGTATGAATGAATGTATGTATAAATAATGTAGCATAAAGTACTTAGACCGCATCGTAAAGTGCAAGCAATAACATTGGGAACATTTTGCCTCGGACACCGAGGCCCGAGGGTTATACTATCAATGGCCTCGCTCGAGTCTGGCCGATAAGGAATTGGGTTATTTTATTATGTACTTATTAGTTATCTACCGACATATTATTATCATCAGAATTTATAAGATTTATGAGTTCACATTTAAAATAAATAAAACCGTTTAATAAAAAAATGTATATGTAGGTACTTAGCCTCACTGCATCTCTCCCCGTGCACGTCGTAAAAGGCAACTAAGGGATAAGGACAAGATTCCGTGCTAAAGGGCGATAGGCCAGCCATCTCTCACCTTTTTTTTTCTACTTTATGAAATAGGGCTTTAGCCGACTGTCGACTATGCCAGCCCCATCGTAACTGCTAAACAATCTCTAGCCTCTGAGGCCTAGAGATGGCACGGTCTTTCCATGAAGTCATGCAGCAGGTGGGTATTCGCGCTTTACTTGCTGCTTGATACTTATCTTGTCCGAATATTTTGCTAAACGTGGTGGTGGTGGTCGGTGTTGTGCTGTAATTTACCAGAGTATTTGCAGCACAATACCGATTGCTGTGCTTACCACGTCCCTTCCAATTTCTTTGGACAGTGATTGGTTGCTCCCAACTACAAAAAACAAAGGAAATAACAAGGATAAAAAATTTCTATTGGAACCTACACGCCCGACTACAGCATATTTTAGTCGTAGTCGGGTTTTGTAAAATTGTTATATTATTTTTCATTTAATTCATTTTAATGGTTTGAAATCGTTTCGCTCTTGACAATGATACCCCACCCCACTCGACGGCGTTTAAGAAAAACTGTTTTCAAAGTTTTATAATAATGCGCTCAACAGGAGTGAATGGCGCCTGAATTATTTAAAATATCGGCCCAGTATTAAGGCTGCACAGTGGAACGTACTACATAGTCACACTGGTCACACACTCACATATGTACATACATACATACACGCCAAAATCATACATAACCCTTCCTTTTTAACCGACTTCAATAAAAAGGAGGAGGTTCTCAATTCGACTGTATCTTTTTTTTTATGTTTGTCCCCTCATACTTTCGACTGGGTGAACCGATTTTGATGATTTTTTTTTTATTTGAAAGCTGGTGCTTCCCGTGTGGTCGCATTTGGTCAAGATCGGATTGAAAATGGAGGCGGAATCGCTCGGCCTTCGGCCTCGCGATTCCGCCGAGTACATTAATAGCAAAAAAATTGGTACTAAAAAAAAAACGGTGAAATAAAAAACTATTTAGAAAAATATAAAAACCGCCTTCAAAAATTTATGAAATAAAAAAAATCGAACCCTAGAGTTGAAGGCGGTGCTAGAGCAATCAAAAATAACGGACCGCCTTCAACTCTAGGCTTCGTTTTTTTTTTAATTCATACATTTTTGAAGGCGGTTTTTATATATTTTTTTGTTTCGCCGTCGGGTAAAGGGCGGAGGTGGGTGAATGGACAGAGGAGGAAGATCACGTGTAGTGGTGGCGTGGGAGAGGCTTATGTCCAGCAGTGGACCAAAACGGCTTGATGATAACGAACGAATGCAGCTACTAGTGAAAAAAATCTGTTTATAAAACATTTTCATAAATAAACATTACACAGGTATACATATGGTTATACCCAGTGGCGGCTGGTGACTTCAGTGACCGGTAGTGCGCTAAGTACCTACCTACCTCCTTAAATACCGAATTTCCCAACACATTCCCAAAATTATTTTGAATCGCGACTTCCGATTTTTTTAAACGCCTGCGTTGTATTATGTACGTACCTAGTATGTATATTCTCAAGACACTCAATGAGTTGCAAAAAACAAGAAAATAAATCCAAACAAGTTTTTAACTCATTTATAGTACCTATATGAACACACTCATAGACCACAACACTACTGCAGCTTTCAAAAAGAAAACAATAGCAATGTCCCAAAAATACTTAAAAAATGTATTAAAAAAAAACATTTCAAAAGTAGGAATTGAACCCGGGATCACCTGATTGTAAAGCCTTACCTTTAACCAACTCTTAGGCAAATATCGGCACCACTTAATTCACAGTATCACGTCATAGAAAGCACAAAACCTAACAATATCCCATTTTAAATATTCGCGCGCTAACGGGTATGTGACATCACATGACAGCGCGCTTACTCGGTAGGTAGACGGACTCGTGCAAAAGGAATCGCTCGCGACGTGTCGCACGCGCGGCTATTCACGATATAGCGTCCTTGTTTGGCGCTCGTGCGCCGCACGCAGAACTCCATTTCGGCCCATACTGTTTCTATGAAGTATCTTTTGTCTCACGCGCCAGCGGTGTTTTGCCGATCCCTATACATTCAGATGGGAGACCCGCGTGCGTTTTTCGATTCCGCACGGGGCGCGGGTTTACTCGCAAAAACGTGCCTTGTGATCTATAAAATAAGGTCGAATTCACATTCGTATTTATTTGCAGTACGATCTTTATGGTTTTAATGTAGGTATGTTGTATTGTAAGATATTATTTATTTTGAGTGAAGTGAAGACTTCTCGTGGTATGGTAGTGCGGCGCACGGGCGCACTTTAGGACCGGCCGCCAGTGGTTATACCTACATTCATTTATAATTTAATAGCAATAACTTAGTTTAGTTATTTATTACTTATCACTATCACATGCAGATAAATAATTTGATCTGCCCATTATTTTATCCCATGTTCGAGCAATCAATATCCTTACCTATAATAAAATCCAACGTTTGCTTTCTGTCTGAGTGTCTGAAGTGTCTGAGTGTCTGAGTGTATGTCTGTCTGTCCGCTTATAACTCGAGAACCACTGAACCGATTTTAATAAAACAAAATTCTACGGATAGCTTGATTCTTCCCATCAACTATAGGCTACTTACTATCACGCTAAATAGCTTATGAGGTTAGCAGTGAAGTGAAATGTGAGAGCGGGCGGAGCCGCGGGCACAGCTTGTTGTTTATATTTTCAGAAATAAATTATGTCTACCTACTGACTTTTCAGTACCTACCTACTAGTTTCATGAATGAATATGTAATAAGCGCCATCTCGGAGCAGTACATGCGATCAGCATTATTTACACCTTATAACGGCCTTGTACTCTGTCGTAGCTTAGAAACTCAGGAATCGGCCGCGAGATGGCAACACCAGTGTAGGAAATTTAAAGGCTGCTTTGTGAGCTCTTCTTGGTACATCTTCGAACAAAATAAATCGCCTACCTACATATTGCACCTGTCTAGTTCTGTTACTTACGAATGATGGAATCACGTGGAACGGTCCCTAGCATAGAGTAACATATACATATTATGGGATCCCTAGGGTGCACGTCGTGCACGAGTGCCAGCTTCTCGTTGACAGGCCCCTTAAAAATATTGGATAAAATACCGTTTACGACAATGTTTCAAAAGGGAAGTAGCAGATGAGTATGCACTCTAATTAGTTTATTATTCACCAAAGTACAAAGGTATCTTAAGGAATGTAGGTAGAGTAAGAGGTGGTCGATTCATGCTTTCTTCTTGCCCTGCTTGGCGGGCTGCTTCTTGGCCCGGAGCGCCTTGAAGGCGCCGAGTCCCCGGCGCACCATCATGCCGCGCCACCACGCCTGCAGGTGCACCGCGGCGGTCGCGCGCCGCGCCTCGCGCTCCAGCCGCGCAGCACGCTCGCTCTTGAATTTCAGCCAGCCTGCCATCTCGCCCCCGTGCGCTTCCAACTGCCAAACAACAACAAGGTGACTGGTGACTCTAATCTGCGGCTTGCCACTGTTTTTGCGTTATTCCGCTCATCAATGCAATGAATACCTAACAAAGAATCGGACAAGGAATCTTATACTGTTTTTTTAGGGTTCAGTTTCCATACGGAAGCCTATTACCATAGTTTAAACAGACTCCTTTTACTATGCTATGCCGTCTGTCTGTCTGTCCGTCCGTTCGTCCGCTCGTCCTGGGGATGTTTTGAAACGTAATAGGTGGCCGATGCAATATGCATATTCACGACATTTTTATGGGCTTATTTTATAGGCTTGAAAAGTGTACGAGTCCACGCATGGTTGGGGTCTCTCAACGTTTCGAAGAGGCGCGCGCACCACTAGCTGCAGGTTGTTCCTCCTGGCGATGGTGTCGTGCAGTTGCTCCCGTATCTGCAGCAGGCGCTCGTTCATATCAGCCACGTCCGCGTGGTAGCGGGCCGCCCAGCTCTCCACAGACTCCTCGTACTCCTGTCACAAAGCATACCCTCCTCTACTAGACCATCATGCTTCATAACCCACGTTGCGCTTTTCCACCAGTCGTGTGTCCGATCAGCTAATTGAATTTTTGTAGGATTAATAAATGGATGTAGGTTCGTATTATGGCTAGCGTCGCACCCTTATTACGATAATGGTGCTGATGTTGCGACTGGTGTTGATGTTGCGACTGCGACGGACAAAATTGGTATTACGTTATTGCGACCGGTCCGCGGACCGACATCAAAGGTTGGTTGTTGGTTCAGGTAAGGTGCCAAATTTTGAAAGAAACTTGTAAAATGTTACTACGAATGGTAAAAGTATATATTAAATCAATAATAAATAACGTATGTTACTTTTAACATGCCAAATATAGGAACATAAAGCAATGATAATTAATACAAGCGATTGAACGAATTATTTATTGTGTTACGGATTGCTTAGGAAAGGCGTTTCTGCCTGCACGGCGCGGCGGTCTGCTGTCGGGCGGTGTATGTATACATACTGATATATACACATAAAGATATGATGGCGGCCGCTTTCATGCTATCTCACTCATATTGCGTGCTTGCACAGTTATTTCTGATATTAAAAATATTTTGTCTCGAAAAAAACATTTCTGTTACAAAAGTTATTAAGCTTCACATACAGAATAACCTCCTGATGGCAGTTAAAAATATTGAGTGGGC